>CM057340.1:764266518-765539876 GCA_030015575.1 Agapanthus africanus
TCTATTTTCCAAATTTAAGCCCTTGTTCGTTTTTACATAACCACACAAGACACTATAACGATATCAGGTCTACAGACTACCTTTTACTCATATCATAAGAGAACTGGGTAGTCTATAGACCCGATATCGTCAGTGTCTTGTGTGGTTCTCACTTTGTAAAAACGAACAGACTTAAACTTGGAAATTAGAAACCGGACGTTTTCTTGATCCGAAACTATAATTTCGTCAAAACAAGTAAAAACCACTATCATTCACATGAGGGGCTATTCGTCACGACAATCCGGCTAAACCAACACAAAGAACAATACCACAATATCGCAAATAACTAACGTACAACCCCGTCGAATTGATATATATCCTTCTGCTTCTAGTTTTTTATATAAATTATTATAAGCATTAGATTTGACTTCACGAACATTCTCTTTTGCTTCTTTATTTGCTAATTTATATTTCTTAATATTTATTATGATTTTTCATTTTTGTCAAATTTTATAAGATTTTCTTCGCTTTAATTATCTTTTAAACATCTTCATTACATCGCCAACTTTCTTTATCAGGTACTCCATCCGTTTCTATATGTACGCCACTTTTTACTTTTGCACATCCATTAATAAAATTTAAACCTATGATTACATGAATGCAAATTACCCACATTAACTCTATTAATGTTCATTACTTGGTATTTGAATAGGCATGAAGCTATGTAAGGAATTTATTGAGGGTTAGTTTAGGAAATCAAATAATAAAATTGTCTTGGTAATGAAAAATGGTTCTTGATGTTTGTAAAAGGACTAATATTTTGAAACAAAAAAATCAAAAAAATGACATACATATAGAAACGGCAGGAGTACTTCATTACCTTAACATACGCCTAAAATTTCATTAGCTACTTTTGATGCAACTAATCATATTTCTTCGGATAACATTAGTTCCATCTTCAAACTTTCAGTTGTCTTTATTTATCATTCCATGTTAAAAAAAATCAAATTCTTATTTTTTAAATTCAAATATCTAATACTATCAACCTATGTTACCTTATAAACTTTTACAATAAATGATTTATATTTTTACATGTTAAGTTATCCATTCTACTAGTAATGAAAAAATCTATGTAACTATTGTTTAATCCGCTTTTGAATAATGCCAGATGCTTATCTCTTCTTAAAAAAATGTATTTGCTATTACAAGATTGTACGACAATGCAAAATCCAATATCATATCTTCCATATCGTTCTTTACTCCATATCTCATGCCTTACATGGACATTCTCTATGCACTATCTTTACCAACATGACCTAAATTTCTTCCTATAAATAACTACTAATTTTATGGAATAACTTTGAATTAAGTAATCCATATTTTCCCAAAAATTACTTTTAGTGCTTTTCGATAAACTTACTTGAGGTGTATAAGTGCTAACAATATTAATTACCTTTTCTCCTATTACATATTTTATTAATATTATTCAAGCTTCAATTCTTTTTATATCAACTACTCTATGTTTCAACGTTTAATCATCTAGTATACCTATCCCGTTTTTGTTCCTATTTTCACATATTGTATTTTCTCTTTAGATTTTTTTGCCTCTCGATCCTTACAAACAAATTATGCTAATTTTTTTCGAATCATTATATTTACCAACTCCATCAATTTTTCTACAATTGTTTCTATATCTTGCATAGCTAAACTCATCACTCTCAAAAATAGTTTTCTTTTTTTTTCTAATCTATTAACCCATGACCTATTTCTATCATTAGTCATATCCCTAATCGTATTCCTTCTACCATTCTTGCTCAACTATTATCACTTGTCATCGCATCAGGATAACATGGATACACAAACCATCCTTCTCATTGCATCGGGTAGTAACGATGCAACACGTCGCGATGGGGACGTCCCACCAATTTTTTTGGAATTCAATTCATAAAGATCCAATTATGTTTTATGCTAGTTATCAGCTACCTAACACTAAAGATATTAATAATGACCCCATGACAGGTTTGACCCACAGGTCAACCTGTAAAACAACGGTCACGGGTCAAAATTTTACCGGCCATTAAAATATCACCCGTAACTGGCCCGATCCGTATTGAAAAAAGTCGATAATTTTTTATCTATTTTCCTAGTTTGCTAGATATGACAATAAGTATTTAATATTAAAAACCTATTATGAATGCTAAAATACCTATATGAATGCTAAGAGTCTTTGAAAACATACATTTGAATGTAGTTATTCTACTTAATGTCTTCAAACTTCAAAATCCTATAAACACAATTCTTTTCTTTAAATTGCATGTCTCTAGTGAGAAATGAGTAGGCCTATAAGTATTAAAGTGGAAACATGTTAAAGAAAGTAGAGCAAAAGATTGATCCCTTTGAAATTTATTAGTTGAGATCATTTACCTTGATGGAATTTCATGAACTTAGCTTTTGGCCATTGAAAATAGTATATCATGTAATTTTTCGGTTGTACAAACACACGGGTTACCCGTACATCTGCCCGCCCGTAACGGGTCGGGTAATGGGCACAAAATTTAGTACGTGTTTAATTCCAAGTATTTTAACTAGTCCCCGTAATGACCCGCCCATTTGACACCTCTGCCTAACACAACCCTTACTTAATTTTGGCTATGTTTTAAGACAAGCAAAGAAAGAATAGACATTTAAGCACATGCAGTGAAAGAACAAGATATTTCATAAACATTTAAATCAACAAATAAGTCAATAAAATATATTAATTCATTTTATGGTAGGAATTAATATATTTTCATTCCATTTACTCTTGTAATAAACACATATAAAACCCGTATTTGATAAAATTAGGAAGCAAGGAAAAAGCCTTTAGAAAATCAATCATATTAAAATATCTTTTTGAGACGTATTAGAGAGGTGAAGATAAGACAAACATCTTCATGCAAAAATAATGCCAGAAAAGGAATATGTTTTCATGAGAAAATAATAGGAGAAAAGGTATATGCTTTAAAACTGGGAGTTTTGCGTCTTGTGGCATAATGATATCACTTTACACTTCCATCACAATATGCTTTTTCTCATTCTTGACGGACAAACTAACAGAACACCAAAATATCTTCGAAGGTACCGTGTTGGAAGTATTAAATTTAAATAAACCATATGGAAAAATATCCCTCTGTTAAATTTTTTGAAGGCTGAAATTATTTTATACCCTTTCCTTCTTGTTGGAGGGTACGTTAAGTTAGGAATATTGTGACACTATAATATAATTGACTGTACTGAAAGTGCCATTGAGTTACAAGTATAATATAGCCTATAAACTATTGGAAAAATGGAGAGTAAATCTTTCCTGCCTTAACAAACTAAACAATTGTAAAATACATTTTTCAAATAAACTATCATAAACTTCCCTCGTTCTCTTCTTCAATTCTAACATTTGACTATACTAACCCAAATCAAGCAAAAAATGTTAAATACCTTTTGATAATCCTTTAAGCTGCGGATCGCTTATACAAGTTGTCCAAGGCTATATACTTTATTATAAATTAATCTTAAACAAAATTGACACGTTAATTAGAAAAAGAACGCATACTTGCATAAATAGAATATTGTGAAAAGTCGGCTATTTGGAGGTGTAGAAATAGAACAGATTGAAGATGAAAAATGTAATTAAATAGTTTGGTCATAAGTGCAAAGATCTGACGAAGCTCGATTGGACGAGCACACTAAAGATAGAATAAGAGTTGGCAAAAAAGCACTCCTAAGAATATTAGTTATTATTAAATTTAATTATACACGAACGAGGAGCGATTATATATTTTATTTATATGAGAATACATGAGTTTTTAACATAGACGGACTCCATCAACAAAACTCAAACCTTATTGAGATTTGGCTCATCTTATGTTTTATACACATGCACTTCTCATATTTTTTCCAATATGGGATTATTTTAATCCACAAATCTCACCACTCCCCCTCACGTGCAACATGGCTGCCACGTGAATCGTACAAAGCACGAAAGCTCAAAGTCCGGCACGAAAGCTCAAAGTCCGACATAAGAGAGTACGAAGGCTCAAGAGATGACACAAGGCTAAGAGAGCATGAAGGCTCGAAGAGGTGTGTGTTAAAATACAAATCCACGAATGCTATCAACCTAGCTCGGATATTATATTAAATTTAATTATACACGAACAAAATGGGCGATTATATATTTTATTTATATGAGTGTACACGGGCTTATAACATAGACAAACTCCATCAACAAGACTCGAGCCTTGTTAAGCTTTGGCATATTTTATGTTTTATACCCATGCATTTCTCATATTTTTTTCAATGCGGGACTTTTAATCCACACATCTCAACAGTTATAAAAAGTTGGGGTGTATGTATGTGTTATGATAGTGATGGTATCTTCTGTTTTGGTAAAAAAGGGTCCGAGACCTACTAGTTTACTTCCAAGGAGAAAATTTAGGGACATTCGAAAATTCTTTTTCACGTTACTCTTCTTTTTGTTCCCGTAATCATGGTCACTATAATATGCTACTTGCTAATTAGCTATATTTACCTTCTCGGATGAATCCCTCTTGTTCATGTTTAGTAATTTTCATTTATAATTTATTCCTACATGACTTTCCTCATTTCCAAGGTATACTTCAGTTAATGAAAATAGGAAAGCATTTTATAACAATAGCATACAAAAATGTGATAAATATGCCAGTCTTAGGGAAAGATAATGCCATACTTACAACAATGGTCAATAAAAGACGCATAAGGATGAATATAGGTTCACAATCCAAGTGCAAAACACAATGAAAAGGTGGGGGGCTTAACTGCAAAATACAATGTAAAGTCCAATAAAATAATGCCATGTTAACTCCTAGGTGTAGAAGTGTCGAGAATAACCCGTAATTCATTTGGCTCGTAGGTCGACCCTCAAAACACCAGTCATGGGGCAAATATTTACAACCCGTTTAAAAATTACTCGTACTCAACCCTGTAGAGTGTTTTTTGTCACCCTATTGAGATAGGAATACACGCGTTTGTTAGGCATATATAGATTCCCCCTGTCTAGGGTGGGTTGGGGTTTATTGACTGTGAGGATCCGAATCTCCGACAGCCGCGAATTAAGCTGTCGTTAATTACCGCTCGCCTTTGAAGCGAAATATCCTCCGATTGACGGGTAAAACCGGTCATGTGAATTCAATATGCAGTGTGCATATGTTGTATTTTGAAGGTGTTTTGCACGTATCAGGGGCCTCATGGTGTTTACAGGGCTGGGGTCAAGAGGGTTGGCAGCCCCCTTGCAGCATGCGGAGCGGCGTCCCGTTAGAAATTTTTTCCTAACGGGGGAAGTGTTTTGAGTGGAGCGTGAGAAAAAGAGGGGTGAAGAGCGTCCTAAGGACGCGTGAGATAGCACGTGGTTGCTGGCGCCAGCCGGTCACGCGGACGACACATGGCCGCCACGGCGCCAGTGGGCGGCACGTCCCACCAGACGCCTGCAGAGCATCTACGGAAGAAGAGCCAAGCCCCTGAGCTTGGAGTTGAACTCCTGAACACAAGTTGTAAATGGATTTGGAGTTGATCTCCCAAAATATTTGGATTTAAACTTCTTTAAGAATTTGGATCTTGGAGTTGAGCACCTCAAAAATCTTTTTGGAGTTAAACTCCCAAAAGATTTAGATGTTGGATAGTGAAAAGAGCTTCTTTTTCTTCTTCAAGCCTTAGACTTCCCTAAAATAGATTCTTTTGATATGGGTTTCCTTCCTCTTTTTTGTTGAAATTTGGAGAAAGGGGTAGTGAGATTTAAAAATCTCCCCTTTTAGAGATTTGATGGAAGATTTGAACTCCCCTTCAAGGGTTTTATGGTGAAAAACTATTTCGTTTTAGGAAAATAAGATTTAAACTCTTGATTTAATTCAAAAAAGAGAAGGTTTAAAACCTTAAGAAAGGACGGGGCACAGAACCCTAGAAATTATGAGAATGAAAGTTCTTGATTTTCTCATCATGTTTGTTTTTTATAGGCTACACACTTTACATATAACCCTTTGGACTTTATAAAATGGTATTTTGCCCATCTCATGCCCATGTGCTTATTTCTTTTTGCACATGAGTCATGGGTTTTACATAAATTTAGTTTTATGTCCATTTTCCTTACATTTATTCATAAAAATTGTATTAAAATTATTTATTACATAATTTACTTATTGGAATGGGGGAGGTCGGCCTCTTCATGTTTGGGCTCGACTTAGGCATGGGCCCACTTAATATGGGCTTGGGCCCGCTTGACTTCATTTCGGTCTTGGACCCACTTGTTCGCGGTTCAACTTTGATTTTGACTTTTGGTCAATTGGGTGTAAATTTTGACCCCAACAGGCCAGCGCGTTACAAGTATAACCGGGTCAACCCGACCCGCGGGTTCATGGGTTTTACCCGGCCAACATCAAAAATAAAAAATCAAGCAACTTATCATCTTTTTCTTGTTGTTTTCAATACACTTTTCATGTTAGACTTGTTAAATCGTCCTTAGAATATACATTTAAATGCACTTGACATTTTTAGTTCTAATTGTTAATCTATTTAAACCCCAAAATGTCTAAAATCAAATTTCTTTTATTAAATTGCAAACCACCTTGAAAACAAACAAAAAAAACAATATAAGTTATCTATTAACCCGTTAACTCGTTCATGGATGACCCGTTTATCCATACACGAGTTACCCGCACACCCGCCCATCGTATACAGGCCGGTGCCTGGTACAAAAATTGACCCTTTTAAATCCGAGTATTTTTACTCGCACCCATTTTACCCGTTGCCCGCAATAACCCGCTAGCAGATAGCCCGACCCGCCCGTGTGACAACTCTACCTGTGTGTCATGTTTTAAAAGGCAGACATCTAGACGTGTAATGCACCCGCTCCGCACTGCATTGGACCGCATAGTCGGTAGTTATGTTCACCCGTATATTTTTGTAGTTACTCTTTTCATTTGCGATTTGGGGATGTAATTGTAATAAATTAGGATTGTATTATCAATTTATATTATTAGAAAGATAATTGCACCCGTCGTTGAAGGCTTTCTACTCACGAATCACCCAACTAGCTCACCTCGCTCACGCCAGCCATGCCGCTACCGAGGGTCAGCATCGCTGCCACCAAAGGCTAGCCTTGCTCACGAAATCGATCCGTCGGCCTTAGTCGAGGTCGATTTGCCAGCCATCGTCGACAACTCGAGATCGATCGTCAAGTCCAATCATCGTCCAAAATCGAGATCGATCTGCTGCATCTGCAACACGATCCCTCTGCACCATCCATCGATCTTGAATTCTCGATATTCTTCATTCCCAAAAGTAAAGGGTGTTTTCCTATTTCTTTTCTATGTTTTCTCTATTTTTTCATGTTCCTTTTCTCCGATTTTGCATTCTTTGTTCATAAGCTATTAAATTTATATTTATTATATATCTATATTCGTAGATAATTAGATAAATGGCGACATCGAGATTGGGTCCATTGATGAATGTTGAATTTCGGTTGAAACCAAAAACATCTAAAGATCGGGATGGGAAATACAACATATGCCGACTCGAATGATAAAAACAAAATTTTACGTGGATATTGTTTTAAAGTGATAAGGAGGATTCAATAGAGGCACAAGTAACATGTTGTGGAGATTCCAGGGGTCCTCAAATCTTGCATGAATGCTCTTTTCTTTAAAAGCAAAAAAGGGCTATGGCTAAATTAGTCGGGAGAGGGAGAAAAACAAGAGAGGGTGCTAGAAAGAAAAAAAGGAGAAGATGAATATTCATGAGTATGAAGAGGTCGTCCGTAAAAAAGAAAGCAATGCCAATTAGAAACAATGTTAAACACAAAAATAAACCAATATAGTTAATACCCAATTAGAAACAATGTTAAACACAAAAGCTAAAAGAAACTAATATATATGCAAAATGAGGCACAATTGTTCGCTTTTTTTAGCCACATTTAAATCACTAGTGTGTGCAGAGGGAGAGAAAATAATGATGACAAAGGCTTTAGAAGGGAAACTCTCCTGTGGCATTGAAAAACGTAGACCCTCTACCATTTTTTCGACAATCGGCACCGTCCATTTTGATCCTTATCATTTAAGATATAGATACAACAAATTTCACATGATTTCAACACTTTTTCGCCGTTGATGTGAAAATTCTATAAATGTTCTATTATCATAAAACCGTTAATTTTGCACACTAAATCAACGCTGAAAATTTGTTAGAATCACATGAAATATTGTGTATCTACATCTCAGCCGATAAAGATGATGGGTGTCGATCGTCAAAACAAACGGTGAAGGATGGACCTTTTTCAACACCATAGTAGAAAATCCTCTCATAAGGCCTTGTTCCTCCATTATTCTCTCTCTCACGCACACACGCACACATATATTCCAGATGATAAAAAAACATTAAAAAACATGGTATAGTTAATTATTAAAGCATAAGTAATTATGAGCTGAGCCTTGTTGCTTTTATATGTAAAACATAAAATAAGATAATAAAGTTGTTGAGAGGAAAAATAAATTTGTAGCTTATTTTTTTTGGTTTTTCGTAAAAATTATGATATTGATCATTACTTTTAGGCTGGTTGACCACCCCCAAGAATGAAATCCTCGCTCTGCCCCGATTAGTATCTTTATATGAATACAAAAACATTTTTCCCTTGCAAACTTCGCAAGCCATAGTCATGCAGTTTACATCATTACATGATGTTGGAAGTTGCAATTAATACCCATGCATTATATGTGGGGTGATTACCTAGTAAAGGAGAAACTAAAGGACAACAAAAAAATTCAAATATTGTGCCAATTATGGCTAGAGTATATATCAGCCCACTAAAAGAAAATGAAACCTTGCTTTCAAATCATTTTAGTAAATTTATCTCGGTATTGGGTATTTATTATTTGCATAACATGCTAATATAAGCTAATAAAGCTAATAAATTGTTCACTTTTTCCTTAATTTTCTTATAATTTTTTTAGGGATTTTCTGCATACATGTAATATAAACTTTTTTGCATAGTTAGATTATAGGCTTAATTTAAAATAGTGCCAAATTCTCCGTCTCGGTCACGAAAAACTACCAAATTCACTCAAAATTACGAGAAACTACCATAATTCGAAAGTTGTGGCAGTTTCTTGCAATTATTGTTGATGTGGCACCGTATTTTTATGGTAGTTTTTTATAGTTTTTGAAAGTTTTGTGACAGTTTCATGTAATTTTTGAAAGTTTTGTTTTAGTTTCGTATGTATTTAACAAGAATTTGGTAGTTTCGCGTAATTAGGCCAAATTATTTGGTAGTTTTTTTGGAATTAAGACTAGATTATATTCGGAGCATAAACTGAATGTGCACTATCCAAGCAAATGTACTATACATGCATGGTTTACACATTGGTTAACTCACACTATAATGAAGCATATGTAGTTTTAAGTTTTAACATATTCATCTACAGAGGATTTATATTTAGCTATTCCCAACTCTTTTTAAACAGCCTTTCTCACCGGTGGACTATAAACTACGAATGCTATAAGTTAACAATATGTCAATAACAAACATTTACTTGATAAGGTTGCGTTTGCTTCATGAATCTTGTTCTTCAACTCAACTCTATTAAGGGTCCGATCCTCGATAATATTGGTAACTAAAATATCATTTTAACCGTCTTTTTCCATGTTTTTCTCAGGCCTAGTTCTAGCCATTGTTCCTCCATTAACTAATAATTGTCCCTCTTGGCACATTTTCAGCTTTCGTTTCATATGTTCAAGCATCTCACTTCTCCCTCATTTTATCATCTATAGTCACCTCCTATATACGAATGTACACACTTCTAATTTAATCTCTTGACAGATTTCCACTAATCCAAATTTACACGTTAATTTCAACTACACTCATCTTTAACATATTTGTTAATTGCCCAACGTCTTGTCCACAAAGCAAAGTAGGCCTGTTACACATCCTATAAACTTTTCCCTTCAAATTTATACATAAATATAATCACATAATTACCTTGTAGCTAGAATATGAATACTTGGCAAACTTAGGTAGTTCGTAAGAGTTGCAAAAATAATGTAGAACTAAAAAAATTATGAAATCTAATGGCTGGAGATATCTTGGACAAAAAGGGCACCTCTGTAGGGCAAGTTGCACTTTTGGGTATCTGAACAGGTGCGTCCTCCTGAAATAGAGACACAGAATTTGCCCCTGGTTCAAGAAATTCATGCATAACCAACTGTTCCTGCTTGTTGCACTTTGGAGCACCAGGTGGAGATGTAGTATCAAGATTCATTTCAATTCCCCTAACCGTAATTGAACATGTTGGATTATCCAGAACAGGCTTGGATGGACTGCATTGCTGATTGAGAAACTCCACAGGTCTTTGCTCAATAATGTGATGATGGTAAGCTGAGGGAAAATGGGTGTTGTTGCAGGAAGTAGAAGCAACATTTTGCGAGGGATCATCATTCAGAAGCTCATATATTAACTTGCGGATGTGAGAACGTTTAAAAGAAGCATCGGAAGGAATAAACCAATCCGCTGTAAGCTGGAAAGAACCACAGGAAATAAGATAAAAAAGATATACAGGATGACTGGATAGCTTGAAAATAGCAAATAAAAAAACACAATCAACAAGTAAAAATGCAAACTCGCTGTTTGAATTCTATATAAAAGACAAGAGTAAAGCATTATCCCTAATGCAAGAGTTAGGAGAGGAAGGACAGCAGATGATGGAGCAAGGAAAAAGGGCGACGGAAAAACCTAAAATTACATGGTTTTGCCAGTTCCTTTAAATGGATTTGGTATCTGTTAATCTGACAGAGGGAAGAGCAGAATGGAAGACAGTCTGAACCGTTATCCCATGTTCTGTCCACCTCTAACATCTAGTAGATGAACTAAATGCATATCCTATCATTTAACATTTTTAATTATGAACGCTCCTTTGAGTATATCTTTAAATGTATGCCTAAGAAAATCAAAACAGTACGAGTAATCTGCATGATAATATCCAGGTATACTGGACTCATTTAAGTGAGATCATATTTAATTATCCAAACTTCTGTAGTTTATCTTGGGTACAATCTCCTGCATCTCATTAATGTTGAGAACAGAAAATTACATTATTGTCAGATCTGAGTCATGTTAGTACAATCATGCTAAAGCAATGTCGATTAAATCCCTCGGGAACAACAAAGCAAACGAACATAAGCATTACACATTTTTATCACCATTCAACACCTTAATTACTATCAGAATCATTTGAATTACATAGGTATGAACTATATTAGTATAGATTATATTATCTGTTTTGCAATACAACTGCGAGATTCTTACACCATACCGCTTGGTATAGCTCAAACACTCAGTATGTTGTCTTTTCCTCCAGCATTAAACATGAAAAATCAACCACCAGCTCATCCAGTCTATACGCTCTACATTTAACTTCCTACTCATTCAATTTACTATAATCAGAGAAACTTTGATTATTTAGAAAACTATCAAATGATTCTTCTCTAAAATTGACTAAACAACATCAATGTTCAAGTGAGATACAATTACATACTATTGTTGGATCTCAAATAAACTTTCCTTCACTTTACTTAACTATAATGGAGAGCTTTGTTGGTCTCGCCCCAACTAGATTCTAATTATTGCCAAACTAATTGCTTTGTACACTAATCTTTTGCATATTTATACAATATGGAACAATAATGAAGTTTGGAGGCAAACTACTGAAATGAAATATCTGTAGGAGGATTAAAAGATCAAGTTAAGAATTCACAAGGCAAAATTTAAATATCAGTTTCGGACTGACTTAGAACACTGGAGATATTAGGTGTTAATTTTTGTATATTTATTTTATTTTCTTCTCTAATAATTATAGTAAGGAGACTAGGATGCTAAATATTAAAGGCAAATATACCTTTTTTCCAATTTCACATAGATTTCGATACCAAATGGTTGTATGATGGGGGATCGTCTTAAAGTATTTGATCCATGAATTTATAAGTTATGAAGCCAAAGAGCCACCTTGCTTTTAATGGAAGCTAGAAATGGAAAGAGTTTGGGAGTTATGAATGTCAAGTGTTGTGTGTTAATGTGAATCCCAAGCCATGTATTAAGCTTGTAAATGACTCAATAAGGCTGGAACTATATGACGATAAACTAGACTATGATGTGCTTACGAAAACGTGTCCTTTCTAATAGACTGGTGTGTGTACTCTATGAAGCTTTCTCTTGTTGGTTGCAGTTGACCTTCTTCAACTGTGATTGGCTCCTAACTAGATGTGATTGATCTTTGATCTTTGGTTGTTGCAGTAACTTTCTACATATTTTCACAAACATAATGACCATTTCTCGTAAAATCCTTCATCATCAAACTCAACAACCAGATCCAGAACTGACTGAATATCCAAGGATTCTTCACAGCTAAAAATCTATGCATACCTATCAAGCGGGGCATCCTTAATCTTTCTTGTCCATGGCCTGATTAGCAAATCAGCAAGAAGTAAAATATAGTGTAACCTAATCAACTTCATATATGAGGACATAAGATACCCATCTATAAAAGCAATTCTCCTACACTGCAACATTAATAGAAACTACCCTCTGATCCTGTTAATCAAAGCTCCAAAACATGTTGCTCTGCTCTACTTCTAAGCAAGCATTAACCAATTAATTCTCAGTGGTTAATTACTATCTTGTTTAAACAGTAAATTTCGCTAAAGGTAGTAGAGGTGAAGAGTTTCTTCAGTTTGATATGGGCGTAATTAATTGGTTATGGATATGGGAGCATTAGTCTAAAATTTTCATCCCTTGTTTAGTATCAATGTCTACATTTATTTGAATTGGATAATATGAAATATAATGTTTGTACATTGATTTCTTTTTTTTTTTGGCTATTTGCACTCCTAGGCTTATCATTTATCAACATCAAATATATTACTATATAGATCTCAACCTCGACTGTGATTATCATGCTTAAAAGTTTCTATTATTTGATATTCACAATTGCTAAACGTTGGATCTCTTGTTGGCATTGATCTTGTAGATTTGGACTTTCACTTGCTAATTAGCATTCTTTCGTCTACAGTGTTCTGTTATTAGTTGCGCATTTTTCCCTCCATTATATTTAGTTTGTCCTACAGTTCCCCCCTGTGTCACCGACTTATTGAATTGAAAAGAATGATACCAAATTGATAGTCAATTGAGTTTGAAATAATACTTAGATCCCTACGAGTTAGATAACATTAAACTTAAGTAATTATTAGTAATAGTATAATCAGACCCTGCGATAAAAGGAATGCTAAATATTATGGAAAATCCTAAAAACTTGAACAGTTTTCTCAGTTGGTACACAACTGTAGGTCTACATTAAATCTGCTCTGCGCAGTATTTGTATTTAAGAGATCACATAAGTTGAAACAAATCAATTTAGTCGATGGCAAAAGATGCTCACAAAGCTGGAGAATTTGCTGATCCTGAATGGACTGAAATTGACGGGAGCTTCTTCCAGAAACAACTCCACATAGTGGAGCAAGAAAAGCCCACAATCAAATGAGTTCTCTTGCTGTGGCACCTATAAAAACAAATGAAAAGGTGAGAAAGATCATTTAACTTTATCCAAAATTAGATAAGCAGTTAAATTAGTACGTAATAAAGGTACAAAACATTCTACCCCAAAATATCAAATAGTGCATTTAGATGAAACAACAATAAACCTAGGTACATAATATCAAAATGTGCTAGTCATGAAGGAATTATTGAGAAGCTTAAGAAAAAATCATTTGATTCAAAATTTAAAAACGAAAAAGATAACAGAATACATAATATAAAAAAACATTTAAAGATAAGAGTTATATGGGCGCAGCCCCATCGCTGTCGTGCCCAAGGTAAAACAGGCAGGTGGATCGCCGGGTTTAAGTTGGGATGGGCCCGACCCCCAAGGGGCTGGGTCATGCGAGTGCCTATATAGTATGGGTTCGAAAACGGATATGGGACACAACACGAGACGGATTTGATTCGCAATTTCTTAAACATTAAGGATACGATTCATTAGCAATTAGCATAAACTAAGTTTTTATTGTATAAAATAAATACACATATATATTAGCATATTTAAATTAAAAGTACAAATATTTATTAGTTTTGGTATATATAGTTGATGTTTTAGACAGTTATCCATGTTCACTACATTTAGTACATAATATAACTATATAAGTTCTAGAATGTGCCAATAAGAGTTCCACAAGCATTCTAGACAAATCCGAAAGAATGTGACATGGATACACATTCGATACAAAAGCGATACGAATACGTCACCTCAACAAGGAATCTGTGCTACATACCATGGGGCTGCGCTCGACCCTAATCCCATTCAGTTTTAAGATTTAAAGATAAAGTCTACTCATGACTCAATTGATAATTGACAACTCTTTTTAATTGCTGGCCAAAAAAATGAGCTAAAATATTTGAATAAGTGAAAGATCAAGGATGTGAATGGCACATACATAAAATGCACACATGTGGAGTTGCAATTTGCAAAAAACACATACGTTGCGGAAGTAACACTTAAGCATTCAATTGAAAACGTAGATACAAAAATGCGATGAATTCTTGCAGCATCTATCGTGACCACTTTGGTTGCAATAGTTGTTGTTGCAACTTTGGAACATGTGAATATGACAATTATAAGTGTTGCTAGACAATCTTATCATAAGCCACATAAGCAAGTTTGTAACAAATGCTATGCATTTTTACTTGTTTATTATTTATCCATACACAAAACAGGTTGAGGATCTGTTGCTAATGAGATAGGAGGGCTGAGATAACTTTGTGGATGATAAGATCTGGAATTAGGGTTTCGAAATGAAAGGAAAAGTATGGTTTAGAAAGATAACTGTGAAGATCAGCCCTCCAAGGGACTCCGGTTGCTCCACTGTCCAAGTCATATTATAACATACCATTTCACATGGAGACAGAGAACTCGTCTACCTTAATCAACTAGTCCTTTTTCAGGAACCTCTCCTTTATATAAAAAAAAGCCTACTAAATTGCGAAAAAACCTAAATAAAGAGCTAAGAGTAGGATCCTATCGATAATCCTACCTATTTTTTAACCTTTAGATTTGCTTTAGGATGTGTGCTAACAATTATGAAGAGAACTTTTCACTCTTCTAATTATCCACATGATTGATAGCACATATCTTAAAGCAAACCAAATGCATAAAAAGTGGCTAGGTTGTCACATCCTACCGATAGGATCCTAGTCTAACTCCTAGATAAAATTGAAAATTATAATTAGTCTAGATACTTGGGGGAAATGAGGCAGAACACCTAAAATCTAAATTAAAAAGATCCCACATCAAGGTCAAGTCCCGAACTCATTAAGGTTTACCATGTACAAATACAAACTTAATGATATCCATACGTACGCAACTGGAGACATATATAAGAAGAACCATTTTCCAAGTAAAGGTCAGTGTTCATTATCTTAAATTTGATACCCAATGTGCAAATATACTAAATGTGCTAAATACTGCAGAAGCAGAACAAACACAAAAATAGGTGTGTAATATACGGTTTTTTATAACTACCCTGCATGATTATCGCATTAATGTGAAAAAACAACACCTGTGTCTACTTCTTGTCACAGAAATACTTAGCCAACATAACAAATCATCACTTCTGTCAGAAAAACTGTCAATAAGCATGCAAGGCTAACCTCGAGAGGGACAAATCTCAAATTTGAGAAGATTGACGCATAAGCTTCAGCTGAATCTGGATGTCTTTCTTTCCACTCCTCCAATAGATAACTGTCATGGTCCAAAGAAGAAGCGTTAACAGTAGTAATTAATAACCATAAACCAACTCGAAGGTAAATTGCATCATCTAAATGGAAAGAAACCAAATTTAACACAATGCAGTACTTAAAATATCCTCAAGAAACTATAGGGCAGTAGTCAACCACGCCAAGACATTTATTAAGGCCTTCATGCTGGTTGTAACATTTCAAATATTAAATCTCTGGTTAGACATGAAGGCCCTTCTGAAGCCGTTACTATAAATCTTGCAGAGACTTCTACAATGCAACTTAATCATGCTAAATATGAATGTATGGTTTGACAGCTCCAACATATGGAAATGTATACAATAGAAATTAAAGTAGGAAACAAAATGAACCAAACCAATTGGTGTGTGGTGATTACATACAGGAAATGGTAACTTGGTAGGCCTGAAAGGATATAATAAATACTGGCAACATATTAGCTTTAGACCTAGTACAGGGTTTATAATCAAGAAAAACATGAGCCCATCAAAACTTCATATCATTAGTAGTCAATGTGGGTGTGTGAGAAGAATCTTGATGCTATGATCTGATATGATTTGAATCCATGCCTATAATAAGTACTTCCTTCTAAACAAGAAGTTTATACTCTGATTTTCAATTTTATAGACACAGTAGAAATTAACACACGTTGGCTATGAACGCAAAATAGAAAGAAAGAAACTGGGAGATGTTTACTTAGAATATAAACTTCATATGAAGAGTGCACACGGGCTATGAAATCAAAAGAAAGACTAGGAGGTGATTACTTAGAATATAAGCTTTACACAAACAGCCCTCGAAATATAGCAGCATACCTTTGAACAAGATTCTTTAGACCGCTATGACTTCCCTTAATGGAATCCATATGCAATATACAGGGGACTTTAGAAGATCGCTTACTGCCGTCTTCTGTGGAAAAGCAGAAGTGACAACTATTAAACACAAATATGAAGAAGAAGAAGAAGAAGAAGAAAGTACACATTCACATCTTACTACAAAGATCTTGCCTTTTAGAACAGCCACTTCCCCTGGATGGCATATAACAAGTAGACTCCAGTGAAGACTGCAGTTCAAAGGTCATATTAATAAAAAGTAGCATACGAAAAAACAAACTTTTCCCTGTCATTAAGAATAAAAGTAAAATAAAAGGAAAGAAAGATAAAGGGAGTTCTCACTTAAAGTTAACTGGTATAAAAATGCGATCCTTTTCAAATATGTTTACTTTGCGCGTCCACTTACGGACGCGCAAGAATGCAGCTCTGCCTTCCGAAGCACTTCCTGGATCCTTGTCTAGATCTGCTAACTTGCGGAAGAAGAAGCTGTTAAAGAAGTGGAATCTATGCCTCAAATGTGCTGGAATCTTAGTCTTCAAGTATCTGAGTAACCCACAAGATAAATAAAAGATAAGTTTCAATGTATATGCAACAAGTAAAACATACAAGTAGGAAGGAGAAAAGGCAAAGCTTGATTTTTACAAGAAAATATGCAATAAAACTCATTAATGACTGCAAAGTTCCAATGTTCTTAGGTCGAACATACCAAAAATACATAGATCAGAAAACTACATAATTTTGTAACAGTACGTACATGTCCTACCAAAGCCATTTACAACATTAACATGGCAGCAATCGCTATATCTTGTCATTTAGAGTGGCATATACTCTTCCCAAAGGCAATAACACTCGGGTAGAATCAGATACCAAAGACAGGTTAGACAAATTATTTTATGAGTCCGTTTTCCAACAAATTATAAAAAATACAAAAATAAAGAAAGCAGCCAAAATAGCATCCAATGCATCACATAGACAGAAGAAGTGGTTCCCTGAGCAATTAATAATGAAAAGGCTAAGAATTTTCTATGCCAGACAAAGCTTGAACCCTTAATTTATTTAGATATTCTTATCAAAACATATCAGAAAGATCAAGATACTATATCTCTGCTGTGTCCATTACTATAAACTGTCATCTGCGACTTGTAAATACAAAGTAGCTTTGACACTTCATAAATGCATCTATGTTTCAAGCTACCGTACAATGTTGATGTGTCTGGAGTTCATTAATCTATCTATCAGTATCGCATTAAGTGAAATACATGTTAAAATTGAAAGAAAACGCTTTCCAGTACCCACATAGAATTTATTTTACTGAAAAGCCATGTAATGGCATCAGACTTACTTGATGTAGAAGTCAATAATTGTATCATTGATAAAGGTATCTGGTTGTAAGAGCTCAATGTCTCTTTTACTTATAGAAACAGCATCTGGATCACCCTTTGGGTAGATAACATCCTCAAAAGAGTCTGGAATTCTGATTGCAATAACCACTAGTGAGCAAAATATATAGACAAAAAAAACATGTTTTATCCAAGCTAATAGATTTAGAAAAAGAATAGTGCTATGAACACTCACTCAGTAAAATAATGTCTTGGGAAGAACATATTACGCTCCATGTCATCTTCCAATGTGGAATGGCCACTGGGACAGCAATACATTTGGATTTAAAATGTTAGCGAAAAACAAAATTCCATATTATATTTAAACTGTCCTGAGAAAATATCAAGATTCAAATGGTTAGCAATAAACAAAATTCCATATTATATTTAAATTGTCCTGAGGAGAGAAAGTATCAAACATGAGACATAGATCTTTAGCTCGTAATGGGACTAAATCATTAATCTAGGTGTCGCAATACTAAAACACTCAAGTTGGATAAAATGGAAACTGCAGATATAAGTATAAATTTTAAGTTAAACAGAATATGAAGATGAACTAACTGCACTATTAAGTGCAACAAAATGAGCAGCAAACAGTAAGATATTTACTTTATATCCTACATATGAACTTTTCCCCTACCAAAGTTATGAATATAAAACATAACCTACATTCAACAGCATAGATCATGTGAAGGCAAGATAAACTACATGATTCTCTAATTACTCTTGATTTTCAAGTGAACTTTCTATTCTTAAAAATTAGGTTTCTCCTAATTTTCTGGCCAAACAGATACGAGTACTGGTATAAAACCCAATATGTTTTACAAAACCACATCTTTCTGTTTACATCCAGTCTTTCCCATATTGGTCTCCTTCAAATCAAATGTTCCATAACTTTTTTATGCAAGGTTCAACTTACATGCATTAATAATCACTCAAACATCATAATTAATTATTAAAATTAATGGTCAAGTACAAATGACCCATGCTGTTTAATAGCCCTACTTTTCATCAAAACAATATAATGATAAAGCATGATAAAAAGATCCTCAAACTATCACCAAACCACCATCACTCAGGCGTCATCCTAACTTGCACATGAAAATGACAACATGAAAGCTACAAGTTCGGGAATAACCTATAGGCTGCATACACAAAAAAATGTTGAAATTCTAAGGCATATTTAGGGACTATCTGACATTCTGAGACATATGAATATCAGCAAATGTGAACATTTGTGCATCAATATGTATTCACATGAGCAAGGCAACAAATGAAGTATTCATGTTACAAAACTCACTTCTAGACTTTTAGAACTCCAGATCATAGTGTTCAAACTATAATAAATATCTACAACCCATACAGAAGATAACTTCAGATCCAAAGATTCTTTTTTTGTTGCCAATATTTGGACATATGGAAATAAGGTACACTTGCAAACATTCTGATGGATAAGCATAAACTTGTGATGCCATGTTTGGCACTCATTTTGGAGTTTAGATTATCTAAACTCCAATATGATCTAAGTTTGGTAAACTCCATTTTCCCAAACACATATCTAAAAACATAGCCATGGTTCATCTTAAAATGGAGTCTGGGGCTTGCAAACCATTCCCTCTACCACCACTTAAAAAAAACTCTAGTTTTCCCAACTCCATACCCAAACAGGGCCTAAACGTTCTGATGGGCAAGCATAACTTACTGAAAGTAACTCTAGCCTCCATTTTAAGTCCAGAAGGAAAGAAAATAGACAATGAACCAAGAACTTACTAACGAGGAACATTCCATATGCCTTTATATCTTTCGGACAGCCGCTTGATATTCAGCTCTTTCTCCAACCAGTGCATATCAGTAACAGCAAATGTTAATTCCACAGCATCTATGTATTAAGAAGAAATATCAGTTAAAGCAAATATTAATTCCACGGCATCTACATATTAACAAGACTTATCGCATTGGTCAATCAACTAATAAAAAGTTAACAAAAACTTATTGCTAACAGAATAAGGTTGCAAAGTGTGTGTTGGATTGGTGATAAGCATTATTAAGACGGTCGTCAGACCGTTAAGCATCTAACAAAGATAATACACTATTATATTCATACAACAAAACCTTGAAAGCCCATAGCTGAACCCACAAGCATCCTTAGGTCGAAGTATAAATAAATACACAAAAGAGACGGAAAATATTTACTTTAAGTAACAAATCAACTCCTACCATTCCATTATTTGTGTTCATGACAAACCTATTTTCCCTTATTATCCTTTCACTAATCAGATGAATCCAGGATGCATATAATCGAAATAAATATAAACTGGATGACTTTTAAAATTAAGCAAGGATAAAGCTGTCTGCATTTTGAGACTTAATGATAATCACAATTTCAATTCACATTACATGCTTATAATCAGCTTGTACACAAACCAGCTTTAAGCAAGCTCTCATACAGAAAAATAAAATAGCATATACAACAGCGTTGTTACAGTAACAAACATGCCATTTACTAATATAAATCAGGCAAGAAATAGTGGAGCAAAAACATACATGTATCATGAACATTTTCATTTCTATTTACTGTAGTTGCTCGTTGAAACTTGACCAGAGTAGCCCCGACCTGTACCAAGGAAATGAATCACAATCAAAAAGGCATCATATCTAGTATAACAATAATTTCTAGATATGGGGAACAAGAAGACTAACACTTTCACTCCACCGGCATTCAATACGAATTATATCAGATATTGCCCATTCCAGAACAATGTTATCATTATTTCCACTTGCTTCAGAACATTTAACTACGATAGAATCTGAAAAGAAGAACAACTGTGCCTCTGTATGCAAAATGTTTTCATATATGACATAATCAGGTGAGACAACAACCGCCGAGTCATTGTTATCCTGTGAGCCAGAGAATTAACCTCAATGCATTGCAAAACGCCAGTAATAATAGACATTACAAAATCAAAGTTTGGATCTAACAAGAGTCAAATATTAAGCAAAAAGAAGCATCGTACAATTCCAAGTCCCCCCCCACACACACACACATACATATATACATGAGAATAATGTATGAAAAAGGCCATGGGAGGGGATTTCCTCCTATGGCGTCGAGAAAACACACCCCCTGCCATTTTTTCCGACGATCGGCTTCATCTTTATCAATCATCTTCATCTTTATCATCTAAGATGTGGATAAACCAAATTTCATGTGATTCCATCACTTTTTCACCGTTGATTTAGTGGGTACAAAATTAACGGTTTACCGAGAATAGAACTTTTTGCATTGCTAATTCTGCGGTGAAAAAGTGGTGGAATCACATGAAATTTGGTGTATCCACATCTTACATGATAAAGATGATATTGATGGATGTCGATCATCGAAAAAAATCATGATATATTTTTTCAACGCCATTGCAGAAAATTCCTTCCTATGGCACCTCTCCCTATGTATATGTGTGTGCGCGCGCGTAAATATGTACGAGTGTGTGTATGTATGAAAAAAAAGACTCTTCTTAATAGAAATGTCTAAACCAAGTTCTAAATCTTAGTCCATCTTCTTCCTTAGATATTCAATACTATCGCATGCATGTGTCTCGTTAGATGCTAATTCTTTTATCAATTGCATTTGTCCAACGCATCACTAGGCCACTCCAGTCTCTACTCAAACATAGGTATCAGAACACAGCTTAGATAGAACATTTTGTTTTAGGAAAATATATGAAGTTTGAATTGGGTTATGTCCTTCGATCATTTAGTCTAAACATAAGACATCTCGAATGAACCCCTAATGATTTTCTTAGTTAATAATATAAAATAAGTAGAAGAAATACTCCTACATGTTGTAGTGAATGTCGCGGTAATATACAATAAGATATCCTATCTATAAAAATACCATTACATATTCAAAAATATATATTTAGTTGAATAATTATGATCTTTTAAGAATAAATAGCTGATAGATTATTTACCAATTCATGTTACTTTTAGCGTTATGGTTTTGGCCAATAAAATTTCTTTCCAGACATGTTTAAATTCTAGACTTATATTTTCCTATAGTTAATGAATTATTTATTCTTTGAAATCAATATGGATTTATCAAAATTTCAAAAGGATTCTGATATATTGTATTTTAACTTTTAATATTTGTTTTCTTCTTATTTTCGATCACTTAAAATTATCATATTTTTATTTTATTAGTATAACTTATATTGATCTCTATATAATTGAAGTTATTTGATAATAATAAATTATATATTTACTAATTTAACATTATTTTTATTGATATTATAAGATTAGTTAGAAGATGAAAGTGGTGCTAAATAATTTCATGTTAATTCTTAATTAAATAGATATCATATTTATAAATATATCACTAAATGTTAGAAAAAAATTAATTATTTAAACAATTATGATCTTTTAAGAATTAGAATTTGATAGATTATTTATTAAATCTTGTTAAAATTTTAGCATTTTGATTTTGGCCTAAAAATATTATTTTGAAATAAGTCTATCTTCTATACTTAGAATTTCCAATAGTTGGTAAATTCTCTGGAATCAATACGGATTTATCATAATTTCAAAAGAATGTTGATATTTGAATTTTTAATATTTATTTATGTTGACGTTATAACATTAGTTAGAATGTAGCAAGTAATGCTAAGAATTTTTATTTATGTTAATTTTTAATATAATAACATATCCTATTTATCAAAATATTATTAAATGTTCGAAGAAAATTAATTATTTAAATAATTATGATCTTTTAATGATTAAAAATTTGATAGATTATTTATCAAATCATGTTAAACTTTTAGCATTTGGATTTTGTCCTAAAAAAATTATTTTCAAATAGGTCTATCTTCTATACTTATACTTTCTAATAGTTAGCAAATTCTTTAAAATCAATACGAATCTTTCATAATTTCAAAAGAATGTATAATATGTTGATATTTTGACTTTTTAATATTTATTATCTTCGTATATTCGATCGTTTAAAATTGTTGTATTTTTATTGTTTTAGTATAATTTATATCGATCTCTACATAATTGAAATAATTTGGTAATGATAACTTATGTATTCAGTAATTAATATTAGCTATATTGATATTATAATATTAGTTAAAATGTCATAAAGTGGTGCTAAGTAATTCTATATTAATTCAATTGAACCTTTCAAGTTCATATTTTTAATTTTTTTATGTAAAAAAATTTCGATGAAATTTATGTAAATATTTATATATGCGCCGCATGCTTTGAAATCTCGATCAATCTCAATCAGAGATTACCGATTTAATACCAAAAATGACCGTCCAAGTTTCAATGTCAATGTCATCTCATATCCCCCGATACCGAATAATATTAGGTTTACAATTTGATTAGTGCAAGTTAGTATAAGTTTATAGATGGTTGGTGGGTTTTTAATGGATTAATAGAATTATCAATGAGTTAATGGATATATCCATAAGTTTTCGGGTTATTAAGGTTTGCTTGACAACACTAATTACTGAAAAATATATCAAAAAATTTAGTTATTTCTTCCAATTTAAAAAAAAACACTTCACACATCATAATTTACTAAAGAATCATTAAAAATTGTACTAAATTTACTAAAGTTTCTTAAACAATATATATTCCGATAGTCCAATCCGATACAGCTGATAGAACAAGATGATCGATTTCGATCCCAAAAATCACCATTTGATACTGATACCGATATTTACCAAACTTGGTGTAACGATGTATCATATAGTGCTCCGGCACTTATTACTTAAATTTGTTTTATTAGATTTGGTAAATAATGTATTATTCTCATTGATTTTCTATTTTTTATGTCCAAATTTATTGTAGACCCATTTGAAACCTAAAACTAAACCTGAGGGTATTGAATGAAATCAAGTTTTGTTTGAAATCTGTTTGAATGTGATTTTAGGCTTGAATTTCAATTAAATATGACAAAACTAATTATGTTTAAACCCTTAACATATCTAAAGTATAGCCATTATCTCACTATTAACTAATTTATTGAAAGTAAAATAGACAGAAAGAAACTAATAACCAGGTTAAAAATTCTACAAAATAATGCGGTAGATGGAAATTGCAATGCTCATGGATAAATGAGCAAAACTATATGCTTGTATTTGAAATATCATTAGTTCTCGTATTTTATAGATAACTAAGCAAAATAGCACTATAGGAGAAGAAAGTACACCAATATAGAATAAAAACGCTTAGTTTAAACAAGTTATGTTTTCAAAACCAAGATAACTTAAATGTCAAAACATCCATATTTAATGAAGTTTGGATTCAATCAAGTTTGGGTTTCCAAACACCTATATATTTTAATTTAAATGTTCTTATCTTAATTATTTAGGTTATAAACACAAAAACCTATGACTTTCCAGGACCCGAAACTTACTTAATATTACATGACAGTATGTAAAGTGAATACCCAAGTTGTATAACATAACCCTCTCCACACCCCTAACCCCTTCTCTGTTTGTTGTTTCCTTCTAGAAACCATATGTGTGTATGAGAGAGAACAACCACCTTAATATTGGGAAATGGAATATTGAGATAAAGGATCGTATTGAGACGCTTGATTCAAAGACCTAGTTGGGGATGCCAGGCACAAAGTATGAAACTTGAAGTTAACAACGATATAATTGGCAATATCTATTTCAAGCACTCCATATAAGTAATGTCAAAATTCACAAAATTGATATACATGAAACAAATAATATGAGGATAATTAGATGTCATAAGGGAGAAAATTTCCTATCTGGCTATCAAAAATCAATCCTCTATAATCTTGTTGGATGTTCGATGCCATTCGCTTTGTTTTCCAGTCTAAGACATAGAAACACAAGATTTTATGTAATTTACACTCTTTACAAATTGAGTAATGAACTATTATCGGAAAATTGATATTTTGCGAGCATTGGATACAATAGCAAAGACAAAATTTAGAATATATATAGGAAGTTGATCTTGTGTGGCCAGACCTTATTTCTTATTTTGAGGCCAAACTTTCTAACAAACAACCCGCCGTGTTTTTCACCGATCCGTATCGTTCACATTGATCTACATGTTTTAGATAGGTCGTGTATAAAATTTCACGAGATTTAGAAACACACATTCATCAAATGTACCAAAAATTCATCGGCTTTTCGGTGAATGAAAAATGCGATCGCTTGATGACTGTGTTAGAGATCTTCAAATCTTGTGAAATCTTAAATACAACATATCTAAAACATATAGATTGAAGTAAATGGTATGGATCGGTAAAAAACACATTGGGTTATGTGTTAAAAAATTTACCCTCAAACTAAGAAATGATGTCCGATCTCATAGGATCAGCTCCCTACACACGAGTATAATGGCGGAAGGGTGCCATAACACATGAGAATAATGGCGGAAGGGTGCCATAGGAAGGAATTTTCTCCTATGGTGTCGAAAAAATACTCTCCATGATTTTTTCGACGATCGGTATCCATCATCTTCATCTTTATCATCTAAGACGTGGATACACCAAATTTCATTTGATTTCAACACTTTTTACCGTTGATTTAGTGGGTGCAAAATCAACGGTTTACCGACAATAGAACTTTTTACATTGTTAATTCAACGGTGGAAAAACGATAGAATCATATGAAATTTGGTGTATCCACATCTTAAATGATGAAGGTGATCGTCGAAAAAATTGGAGTATTTTTTCAACGCCATGGCATGGGACTCCTATGGCCTCTTTCCCACATTACTCTCTCTCTCTCTATCTATCTATCTATCTATCTATCTATATATATATATATATATATATATATATATATATATATATATATATATATTTCTGATATCAAAATAAAATAAAAAAAGACGAATCGTCCCAAAAAAAGGAGTAAATTGTTGGCTTTTGACCATGATACTATTATACCCATCAACCTCAAATAATATATGGTAGCGCTTAGTATATGGAATGGAAGTTTACCGGGGATCCTCATTCCGGGAAATGCGATAACCGGGCATCTAATTTCAAGGAATCTTGCATTAACATGTTTGGTATATTCAAATCATCCCTGTTAATATATGTATATACAACTGTCGACCGGCGGCGAACGACCGACCGGCGGACGGCGGGTCGGTAGACGACCGCCGACAGGCCTGCAGGCGGTGGAGAGGCGTGGAATGGCCGCGGGTGAGCGGTCGGCCGGCCAGGGGGCAGGGGCGGGGGCCAATTGGCGACATGTGGGCAGACTACGGCGAGCAGCCGACCGGCGACGAGTGGGTTGGCCAGTGACCGATGGCGGACAATTATAGTGCATCTTGTGTTAGATGGGAATATTTCATGGTAATCTAGAACATGCACGTGTTTTGGAAGAAACAGGGTTCCCATGAAATAGGGTCGTTTGATTACATGGTAATCCTATATTCTCGGGAATATCTTTTACACCTAAACAGACATGGTAATATTTCATGGGAATCTAGTATTACCACCTAGATTTCCTCCCCGGGAATATTTTTTACACCTAAACAGGCATGGTAATATTTCATGGGAATCTAGTATTACCACCTAGATTTTCTCCTACCAAGCGCACCCTATTAACATTCCTTATTTGAAGATATCTAATCTAACCTGCTTTCTTTGGCAATCCTATGAAACTGAAAATAAATGCTGCAAATGAAGAGCATAAAAATACATCGCTTCTATATTAGATCTGCCCGTCCATAAAAGAATACCTTTTCTCCAACTGCAGTATAACAAGTTTCCGAAAAGGGATGCTCCATGTAATCTGGAAACAAAAATTACGCCACATTCAGCTACAGTGGTGTAAACCTCAGAAGTTAGAACTACAAGTAAAAATCCACCTTCATCATCGGCGATATCAGAGGCACTAATTGATGGAGATACGGAACAAGGTGTACAACTTTCTTCAGCATCAGAAATCACATCAACTGGTGTTCCCTGACAGAGCTCCAAAGTCAAAACATGTAGAGTTTTAATAGTTAGTATGCAAATTAAGGGCCTTATGGAGTCAGTAAGAGAAAATGTATACATCAGACTGCTGATTTGAGACTTGATCAGTGCCAACTGAAGGTACTACATGGCCAGATGCTCCAGTCATTAAAGGGTCTTCTCTCACAAGAGTTTCAGGGTCAACTTCACTAAGGCATGCATTGTCATGCTCTTCATAACTTGTTGATGACGCCATATTTTCATCCAACTCAGAATTTTTGTCGGTATGAGCAAGTTTTCTTTTTGGAGAATCTATAGCATTTGAACCCTCAAGACTAGAATTTTCATG
Organism: Agapanthus africanus; assembly: GCA_030015575.1. Classification (NCBI taxonomy): domain Eukaryota; kingdom Viridiplantae; phylum Streptophyta; class Magnoliopsida; order Asparagales; family Amaryllidaceae; genus Agapanthus; species Agapanthus africanus. The sequence goes on from CM057340.1 coordinate 764,293,856, forward strand.
CAAGTCAATACATAACATGCCATTTGCATTCATCTGCTCACAATTCAAGCCTGAAGTAACTGCGACAAGGGCATAATAAGCATATATCATTGTAAAAATCAAAGAGTAACTAATAGCAAGTGTTAAGCCAGAACAAACGCATATAAATAAATAAATAAAAAGACGACTACATATTAATTTTCCTAATAATAACCATCTCATATATGGAAACATTCATGTGAGGTAAAAACATCGCATGCTCTAAAAGGAAAGGCTCCCTCAGCTCATTCGGAAAAAGATAGTGGGCCCCACTCTGCCAATATTACTGTTGTTGACAAGACATTAACTAGCAAACAATTAATAATAACATACTATCGATGCATCCCCAATGCAATTTTTTGTTTAAACTTCCTGAAGATCAATTAAGAATCAGCATGCCTTAAGCTTCATACACTGCATGTGGGCAAGACCATCAAGCTTTGAGGTTGTCCTTGGTTGTCTCAGTTCTCAAGACAGAGTTATCTATTCAAAGTCATTCTGATACCTAGGCATGTTTGGCAGTAGGGTTTACCAGTGTTGAGAAAACGGAATATTCGGCCGACTATTTGAATTCGGTGACAAAACGAACAAACTCTGCAGTATTCAGTCCAATATGCAGCTAAACTGAATATTCGCCGCACAAACCGTATATTCCGACCAATATCGCGAATATTCAGCCGAATTGGCAAATTAGGCCCAAAACAACATAACCCACAACTAAAAAAACAAATATAAGATCAACAACTTAATTAAAAAAACAAGTGGAATATACACTTATTATTTCACAAAAACTCTCTTTATTTCTCTTTCCTCGTTCTTATTTCTTGAACCCACAATCTTCCGATTTAGTTTGGACACCTTACAATTAGACCACGGGTATATTAGTTTTTTATTTCTTTATTTTTTTTGAATTTTATATGCAACACTTATACGAAAATATTGATGGCCGCATAATCTGAATATTCATCGAATAAACCGGAGATTCTTTATTTGCCGGCCAACCGAACAAACTCCGAATCCGTTCTTTACAACATTGGGATCTATGGGAAGATAAAGTATGCAGTACAGTCTACAATATAAAATAGCCTTCCAAATGGCTTTTAATCCACATTTACATATAGGAATAGGAACTTTAATTGTATCTTCCTCAACAATGAAGTAGTTAGTTCATATAAGCACTGCAGCCAAGAGGAAAAAGTTTTTAAAAAATGGAAAAGGAAAATCAAAAATAATGAAACCATAAATGACGCCCACCCGCCCACTGTATTTATCTCCTTTCTTGTTTTGTGGTATGGCGCACACATCCTCCTCTAGTGGTAAATGCATCCCTTTAAATGGTAGGATGCAAAAGCCATTCCCTATAAGGATGGAAGCTCACAAATTCCAAATTATGGATCATATCTAGATCTTGGATAATTGTGTATAACCTAATTAAAGCATGGAGAGACGAAAGGCTGGGTATTTCTACACTAACAAGGATACAATTTATTACCTTTTCCATTGTTTTTAGACTATTTCGTACTAGAAAAGATTTTGGAATTTTGCTCCTTACTTTACATTAGTAGGTTTTTCTACCCACTAGTGGTCCACAAAATAGATTAATAAGTTACCACGACAAAAACAGCTCTTCAACGTAATTTTCTGGGTAATACAAAGGAGAAACCTAGAGGGTTTTGACAACAATAGCAGAACATATACCAAATACTAAAAAATTACCAATTTTCCTTTGGATCTTTTAAATATTGAGTGGTCTTAGTAATGTAAGAGTCTAAAATGATTTTGAGGTTGTTACTAATATTTTGATGATGTTACTAATCAAGTTAAACAGGTAAACCTAACCGTTGCCAATAGAACATGACTCAAAAGGAGTTGGCTTCTTAAGCCTGCAGAAAGACCAATATGCAGAAAATTCAATATCTACTGACACAGTTGAATTAATATTTAATGGTTAACAACCTAATGACGGTCTTCAAAGAATGGACCCACTAAAAGCATCCACTGAGCAATACTAAGAAGCTCATTGTTAGTGATTCCTTCGTGCATGAATGTTGGCCAATCAAGTTACCACCTCCAGTTTCGATCCCATCCACCCAGCAACACACCCCCATGGCCCATAAAAGAAAATAGAATGAAAAATGGGACAATCCTTCCAGAGCTATGACTATAAGGTAAAATTAATTGTTTAAAATTGTTCGCATTTTTCTTAACTTCGTTTCATACCAAATTGAATGCCTTCATTGTGGAGTTCATAAATAAAATAAACCTAATTGTTAGTCATTTTTGCACCACGTAATGTTATCAATTAATATTTCTTTATTCAATTGGCGCTTCCTTGCTGTAATGGGCCCATGGCAAAGCTAATTAACCTAATTATGATGACTCCCGTTATGATTCCAATTAGTCAATATGGAATTTAATAAAGCCATAAGATTAAACATAGGTGGACAAGTTGTAACCAAAATGATTCCCAAAGTGTGTTTAGCAAAGTACAATAGGGTTAAAGGCTCGGTATCAGTGTCAGACGGTCACTTTTGGGATTGGAATCGGCCATCTCAGGAGCATCGGTTGTCTCAAATCGAAAATTTAGATTATATATCAATTGACAAAAAAAAGAATGTAATTTTTTTAAATAAATAGTTGTAGTTACTATAAACAATTTGGCAAATTCTTCAAGGATTAATGATGGCTAAAGCGACACTTTTATTCATGATAAAATAACTATAATCATTATAATATATTGTCGGTAATTAATGATGTCAAATAAACCGTAATCCAATAACTTGTTAAAAAAACACTACCTATTTTTAAATTTATGACAAGAACCCCGCTAATCAAATGCTGAACCTGACATTAGTCAAGACCAAACGGTGGCAGGATCGCAATTAGGACAGTCAATTTTTGGATCAAGATCGGTCATCTCGGATCGGGATTCACCGAGATTTCAACCCATGGTCCATACTGATTGATTATTAGAATTAATGTGCAAAGTTTTTTACTTTAGTGCTAAAATCTCTCGCTCTTCCTTGCAAGACTAAACTTCTATCCACTCATCTTCCCAACAATGCAACTCATGGTCTCATGACCATTAGACCGATGATTATTATAGGCCTCCTTAGTTTTTTCTTCCCTCGGGAGGAGGCGTACAATCAGAACCCTCATGTTGTTCTGTCATTATGTTGTCCGAAGCACGACTTTTCCTTCCTTGATTATCTTTAGTAAATTCAACATTCACTTGCAGCTTTATTTAATGTTATCAACCAAGGCTTTATAATTGCCTCTATCGACTCTTCTGACGCAGTATGCTAAAAGATATATATTTTATAACATAATTAGTGCCTAAATTCCAAATTCCTGTAAGATCCCTTGATCTTTCACGCTCACAACTCCTCTCATACACAAGTAAATCAACTTACAATCTTCAAATGTTGACCCCAATTTTTCCTCTCCAAGGAAATAGAATAAATAAAAAAGCAATGTGGAATGTGTATGAATCACTTTTCAACTAAACCACCAAAACTTCTATGATTCCAACGATTTAAATCTATGATTAACAGAAAGGGTTTTAAATTAGGGTTTAGCACCAGAAAATAACAAGTTCTTACAAGCTTGGAGGAATCTGTACTTGTCAACCTCGTCTTTCTCCTCCTCGGCGCTTGATTTCGGTTTCCACTTGTACTTTTCTGGAGCCGATTCAACAGCCAAATCCTCAGCGTCGAAGTCGTAGACAGAGAGATCCTTCTTCTGCTGTTGCGAACACGAATTTCGCATCTCCGGTTCGCCAAGCTGATCGGCGATTGGTAGAAACCCTAGAATAGCGCCCAAATCAATGGACGAATGGATCGGAGAGGGGAAAAGGGGGCAATCTTAAGAAATGTCGACTGAAATTAGGGTTACGAGCATTTTTTTTATGTGCGTTGAAGGCGGAAAATAATGACAAAAGGAAGACAAAAGAAGTCAAGGGCCCTGGATTATATACGGTAAGAGATAACCAAAAACGAGAAACATTAGATTCGGGGTTAAAACAGCCAAAAATTTCATTTTAAGTGGAGGTATGTTTTTGCCAGCTCTAATTTGCAAAAGAAAACGTTTTTAAGAAAAAAAAAATACCAAATGGGTAAAATGTACTAAAATGCCAATGTTTGTACCATATTGTATGGAAAACGCGGTAAAACCTTGGCAATTGCAATAAACGTAGTTCGTTGAACCGTTGCTCCGTAAATGATTGTGAAAACGATCATGTTTTTGTATCTTCTTCATGTCTTTGCTCTTTGGATATTTAGCGATAAATGTCTGAAGGTTTTTTCTATGTACTTTTTTTTGGAAAGATTCACAATCTCTTTTAGATACTCGCGCCGAATTGATTAGTAGTTGGGAAATGGTCTTTGTTCAATTTTTAGATGATAAATGGATCTATGGTGATTTTACCAAACTTTTGTTCTTGTCGTTAATGATTTACATGGAATGTTTCCGTGGTGGTCGCACAAGGTGTACTGCAAAAATGGCATATATATTCAGTTGGTCTCGATCGAGTACACTGAACTGAAACAAGTATTTAAATGGGTACCGAACCAAAACAGAACATTTGGAGAAGGGCGGCAACACAAATAGAAATATACTCAAATTTGACAAAGGTTTCACGAAAATAAAAGAGGTGTATATAAAAAAATCTCTTGGTTTAAAAAGTCTGAGCTATTGAGCATTAACAAATCACAATCATTATTTTTTTCTTATTTAGATATCTTAACATATAATGTTTGAAATATATATCAACCATATCGATTGGAAATGATTTATAAAGAAATTTGAATGCTTTAGATGATTAGGAGTGAGTTTAAATGGTGATAATATTGATGAAATACAAAGAGCAAAGCAGAAAGGATATTTGGAAGATTAGCTACAATGTACGTGGACATCGTATTAAAACTTTTGATTATATAATCGTGTAACCTTAAAATCGAGAGTTTGCTTAGAAAGATATTAATTTAGGAATTAATTGAATGACTTAATTATGATCGAAGAGCGGTTATCATTTAAAAATTATTAAATTTATTTAAGGAAGTTGGTAGGTCGTGAGTATTAAAATCACAACACCAACACTACATACACGTATTTTTCAATATTCTACTTGACCATTGCCCAAGCTAACTAGTCTTCACACCTATTGATGTTATACTACAGCTGCAAGACATGGCCCTTTATGTGGAGAAATCATTAGAGGATAAAACCTAGAAATAGTCGGTTTTAAGTGTTGCTAGACAATGTTGGATTCTAGATGGATCAAAGAAAATATATAGTGATCACGGACAAACATGTGACGACCCAATGACAGCCGTGATGATGCTCAATATTGGGGACCCCTAAGATCAGGACACGTAGCGGATAGCACGTCCCAGAACTTAGAAGGAAGGGCCCACAGAGGCCGACCAGGCCACCCCTGTACCCGACCTGCCAGCACAAGCCAGCCCTCCTCGGGGCTCCCTGCAGATTGGCCTCCTCGGCCCCTCAGCTCGCCCTGAGCTGCCATAAGACCAAGTATCCTCGGTCTTCTCGCTCGTCCACGAGCCCCCCGACCGAGGCCGTCTTCCTCGGTCCTCCGCCCAGCTCCATCGCTCACAGGCGTAACCGCCGCCCCGCGAATCTCGCCATGCGCGGATTCTCCGCCCGCAACATCCCACGTTCCACGCCTCCACGATCCTCATTAATGGGCGATCCGCTCTCTGCGCGAGCGTGACGTCGGGAGCGTAACTGTCGGCAAGATTCTCGCGCCTGCTGCTGCGTGCCTCCACCACTATATAAACTCCCATCACAGAGGGTCAAGTAAGCCATTTTTGACTCCACTTAGCCGCTACGCTACTCGGATCCAGTACTAACTTGATCGTCGGAGGGTCCTCGGTGGTATCCAACCACCCCGGGACTTCTTTACAGGTACTTGGCGCCAACTCCTCCAATCACCGAATTTCCTCTACACCCATTGAGACCCACACACAACAGGGAATCCCCTTCAGAATCTACCAGGAGATCAACGGAAGACAACATCTGAGGGAGATCTGAAAAGGACCTCCATCAGTTGGCGCCACCTGTGGGAAACGCAAACTCCACAAAAACAAAGTTGGTCTTCCGATCTCTGTCCACATGGTAAGCGACTATCCTGAAGATTCGGGTACCAGCCACCGCCTCCCCCTCACCGGAGGCGCGGATGAACCCCCTCCGGCGACCATCATCCACGCCCTCTCCAGCCGAATAGATCGGCTACAGTCCCTCGTGGAGGCGCTCGTCCGCGCCCAAACGGCCAGGCTTGGGCCCCAGATCGCCGCCCCTCTGCCTCCGGAATGCTCTGCCCCCATCGGCGCGGCCGACCACCAGCGGGTTGCGACTCTCGACCACGGATCCCACGGACCGATACTCCCTGAGGCCCGCTGGGCGCCTCGCGGCTCCACCCCCAGGCCCGCCGCCGGAGCACCACGTCTCGAACCTCTTGGCGACCCTTGCCCCCCTGAGGAGATGTCGGTCGCCTCGCCTGCCTACAGGCATGACCTACACCCACTCCCCCGACGGGGTCGCACAGAAGGAGCTCGCCACGACGGCTCAAGAGCCACCGCACCCGGGGATCTAAGGAACCTCATCAAGAGGAACCGGAGCCGTGCCCAGACGTAGGTCCCCCACAGCAGAGGCCAGGGATCACGAGGCGCCGAGTCCTCGGGGTACCACGGCCGACTCGACGCCCTCGAAAAAAAGATCGAAGGCATGCGCCGGGAAGGGCACCTCTCGGCCGACGGGGCCGAGTACACCGCCGACTCGCTCACCAAACCGTTCACCGAGGAACTGCTCACTGTCCACGTCTCCTCGCGCAACAAACCCCCGAAGGTCTCTCTGTTCGATGGGAAAACGGACCCCAAAGACCATTTGGATGCTTTCACCGCGGGAATGAGCTTCCAGGACCATTCCGATGCCGCCCAGTGCAGGGCCTTCCCTGCCATCCTCATCCATTCTGGTCGGGACTGGTTCCGAGGACTCGAGCCTCACTCAATCTCGACCTTCGACGAGCTGGCTACTCAGTTCCTCGGCCACTTCGTTGGGAACCGTCGGCAGAAGCGCACTGTCGACTACCTCTTCACAATTAAGAGTGGAGACAAGGAGACGTTCAAGGCTTACATCACTCAATTTTACAACGCCCTCCTTGAGGTTCCTGAGCACCAGGACGAGACCGTCATCACGGCGCTCAGATCTGGTCTAAGGCATAAGGAGTAGCTGTGCACCTTTGCGTTGGCACGGCCTAAGACCATGGCCGAGGTCCAAGTGTGGACTGAGCGTGAGATTCATCTAGAATCTGAGGTGAACGCGAATCTCCCCCGGGCAGAACGACCTGACCAGAAGAAAAGGGCTCGGGAGGAGAGGCCGGAGCGTCAGCAGCCCTATCACCCGAAGTTCCAGGAGTACACCTCGCTTAACGTCTCCCTCGTAGTGTTACTAGAGGAGGCCCAGGGCGAAAGGTTCTTCAAGTTCCCTCCAATCCCGTGTCAGGCCTCAAAGTGGACCCAGGGCCCTTACTGCGCCTTCCATCGGACGCTGGGCCACGCCACCGAGGATTGCAAGCAACTCCGGGACTACATCGAGGAGCTCATCCGATTGGGGCACCTCGCCGCCTACTTAAGGGATAAGCGACAGGCCAACCGCGAGCAGGAGCAGTGTCCTCCTCCCGCCGAGCTGACCATCGGCCAGATCATGCTTGCCTCCGCGGAGGACCAGTCCGGCGCCCGGAGTGCCCCATACCCGGCGCCAAGCACAAAGACCAGCAAGCCTCCAGGAAGCTCGGGCCACGCTGATAGGGTCATCTATTAACCTGTACTTTTCTTCTGGGGCAATGTAAACTCTCCCTAAGGCTATTGTCAATTTAATAAAGATCAACTGAACATTGCAAGGAAAGTAGAAATGTTCTTATTTATTCAGGAAAAAAAGGGGTATTATGGGCTCCTCAGCCGTACATACAAAAAGGAAAAATTATTATTACAACAGCGGGGGAAGGGGGTGCAGAGAGCACTGCTCGTGATACTCGGTAAAGATCGCTGCCAGCCGAGGCCTCTCGAGATCCAACCTCTCCCCTCGGTTCCCTCAGCGCGCGTTAATCCCAAGCCTCAACTCGTAGCACTCGCGGACGAGCGCCTCCGAGCGAGCCAGCCGGTTCACGGAGATCAGGCCAAAGCGTCTCAGAGACCGAAGCTTGCCCACGGCCTCATCATAGAGCTGCTCGGACAGGGGGTTGTAAAGCCCCGGCGACGCTCTCCAGATGGAGTACATCAGCAACTGGAGCATGGAGGAACGTCGGGGGAGCAGCCGGCCAAAGTGGTCCTCAATGCCCCTACACACCAACTGCACCGTGTATTTGGTGCAGTTCTGATCGTATAGGTACACATCTTCGAAGTGGATGATGTCAGGGATGGTGAACGGGAAGTCTTGCATTCTCAATCTTCTGTTTGTGAAAGAAGGAAGGACCAGTACTCATTAAGCCTTATATAGCCCACTGCGTCCCAGCGAAGCTCAACAGTCGCCCGCTTTCGCCTAAGAGGTCGCTGACACGTGGCAATTGTCAAGCCTTCTCTGGCGGAATCGAAGCACGAGGCACTTGGCCTTCGCGCAGTCAATCTCCCAGGTCTTACGGATTTCCTTATCCGTGACACTGGATCCTGGACCTGGGACGGTGGGGGCTTTAGTGGTAAGGAGATACCCCAACTTGTCATAAGTGATTGCCATTTTGACATTCCTGAGCCAATCTTTGTAGTTTGGCCCTGTCAGTATATTTTTATCTAATAGTAACTTAAGGCCGGTCATGATGTTTGGTCGCTGCAATTAGGAGAGAGAGAAGAAACACTTTAGCATGATACTCTTGCAAGTTTAGAGTGGTTTTAGTTTGTCTAAACAGGACGGCTCCCACTGTTTCTCGAATCCTTCCTCAAACCATAAAAGAAGAATTAGTCAGTATTGATCTCACCGTACAATACTTGCTTAACCGTTCAGCCAGGCCGGTGTCGGTACTTCGAGGGAGGTTTTATGACGTTTTCGTGAAGTTCCTTAATTAAATAACATCTTTTCCCTGTGGGCGTAGCCCCGCTAACACCTTTCTAGACACCTACTTGGTTTATAGCATTGATCGTTAAGTGAGAAAGTTTCTCGAGGAGTAGCATATACTCACAGTAGGATCGGGATCCAAATATCATCGTGTGATAAAACTGAAGGAATCCTACCAAAATCATCACACTCCAAATGGTATGCAACACTAGCAAGTTTTAGTTTCTTTAGAAACTCCCGATGTGGATTTTTGCCCCATGCTCTTATGACCTTGACTTTGGCCAACAAATCATAAATCACATGTCAAGTTCTACCCGTCATTTTCCAGGTTAATTTGAACCCACCCGTACCTACCCTTGACTTTGGCCAACAAAGCAGTACGACTGCCCCAAACCAACGCATCTATCTATGCTACATATGAATATCCAATAGCTACCAATCATTATGCCTTGACTTTGGCCAACAAATATAGCTTGAATACTATTGACTATTCATATGAAATGACGGAGGGCTACGAATGGTTTTGGCGAAACCGTGAACGTAGTGAACTTGATATAATCGAAGGAACCTGATAGCTTTTAAAAGGAGTGGTTTAAGCTCCGTGTTTTTAAAAGTTTTCTGTTTTGGAAAAAACCGAGTGGTTTTGAAACTGTTCCAACGATTTAACTTTGGTTTATTTTCTTTGCATTAATATAATGCGTCCCATCAATTAATCCTACCATTGCAGAAAACAACGAAAATATGACGTACGCTTATACCATCCGCATTCGCCACGGGGCCCCGTCATCACCCGTTAGGTTACTTAACTAACGACAGAGCGGGGGCTGGACTAGCACGGATGCAAAACATAAGCAACGCCTACTAGATATCATATATAGATATATACCTTCGTCAGACGCAATGATAGCCATTCCAGATCACAGATGAACACATTGGATATGCTAGGAATCCGCGTTTCGTTCAAGCCTGCAACGAAAAACGGATTACATGGTCGCGATGAATAGCCAAACCCCATCCTAGACCCCTACGGGTGCGGCAAACTACCCGCCAAATACCCGAAGTGAAGCAACCTCCCTCAACAACGGGAGTAGGCCACTCGGCACTTCAAAGTACCCGGTAGTTTGTGCACCCCACCTTGGGTCTATCCTAGGACTAAAAACAGTAAAAAAAAATAATATACAATGGCGGCTACAACCTCAACCCGGATGTGTGGCTATAAAAATAATATTACATCAATTTACAATTTATATCAAATGAAAGATAAATAAACACTCATCTCACAACCCCGGCTATTCATCCGCGACAATCCAACAAGTTCATATACACAATCCAACATCACATATCACAGATATGTACAGCCTCCACTAATCGACGTATGGCGATTAGTCGACGTTCAGTACATATATCACATTACAGATATAATCAATTAGCTAAATTTTATAGAATTTCAATCAAAATTCCAATTTGAAACTACCCCAAATACAACACTGTTCTCAGAAGAATCTGGGCAGAAATAAAGCATCTGAAAAATCACAAAACATCAAGCTGGACACACTGCAGGAAAAACGAGTTGACTCTAAGTCGACTCAGCCGCGGATCCGCGGTGAAACGCATGGTTTTGCCGCGCTTCCGCGGCGGTCTGACCGAGTCACGAGCTCGTTTTTCTTGGGTGTCCTTAAAACACCCTGCACGTATTTTTCAGGTCTCTGTAAAAAAATTTTAGACCTGTTTTTTAAAAATGGCAGAAAACACTAAATTTTGATGTTTTTTGCGATTTTTCCGGGATCGAAGTTCTAAATACTTTACTAACATGTTAGTTGTTGTTTAGCTAGGCTCTGATACCACTGTAAGTATATGTTACCCACCCCGGTAGTTACGGGGAGGCGGAAAGAGTAAAAATCGAATTTTTCTCACTAGAAAACATAGACTAACCATGAAGGATCTTTGCTAAACAAAAGCTAACAAACTATCTACAATTTCTAACTACTAGGTTAGAAAGTTATACCTAGTTCTTGAACTCCTTCTCTTCTTGTGTTGCTTTCCTTTCTTGTGTGCTCCTTTGAGTGGTGTAGACAGCTCCTCCTCTTCGTCTTCTCTTTGCCGAAGAAAGATCCACCCGAAGGCCTCTACCTTGAGCTCCTACCTTAACAAAGAAGTAACTAAAGTGCTTGGCTTGCTAGACTAAGAACCCTAAAGTGAGTAGAGAGGTGTTTTGATGGTTTTATCTCACAAAACTCATGTTTTTCAACTCATGAAACAAGAGAGCTTTTGAGAGAGAGGAAGAGGGAGAGCAAACCATGAGAGAGAAAGGTTATGAGAGAATGAGAGTCTAGAATGAACCTTGCTCTCATATTAGAGATATATGCTAATAATAATAATAATTAAGAAAATTATGATGGTTAGTTGATTTGACCATTATCATTTCACATTTAATGCTAAGCAAGCTTCAAGAAGTATCTTTTGCATAAAGAAAATATCAAGGTCAATGAAAGTCAACAAGTCAAATGGTCAACCCAACCCTAACCATGATAGAATTATCCTTAATTAATATTATTAATCATATTTCTCATTCTCATTACGGTTTTGATCAAGTCAATGGTCAAAAAACCCTAATGAGGTTTCTCCCTCTCCGCCTCTGTCAACTATACATACGTTCCCGCATTCATGTTCCGAAGAAACACGAATACAATGAGACAAGACCGATCCCAAAACAAATACTAGGATCCGGCTTAAACCAAAGCCCACTGGTAATAACTGCCCGGACACCAAACGTGCACGAGTGCGCGTATGTGAACGAACCCCGTCGTAAAACCATACGATCTCTACTCTGTTTTGTCCAAAGGTGAACAACCCTCTGTGTGGGACTCTAAAGACTCGACACTACGCTGGCAGTGGGTTTAATCATAGGCCGCAAGCGGTACTAGCTGTATGTAACGGTCCCCAGGTAGATGCCGATAAGAAGACCGATGAGGTGAACCCATCCGAACTCCTACTGAACCTGAATGTGACAATCTCCGTACAGTCCGGTTAGTTCATCTGAGAGTATCGCATGTCGGGCCTAGGGGGCGGTAAACATCAGTCCCCTAATAGCAGTACAAGTCGTGTCGGAGTGTAGCCCAGAACACCCTGAGAAATTACTGGAAACACTACCAGTAAATCCCGCTTGCCCTGGCCAGGGACTTTGTGTAATGGCTCTCCTAGACACAGCGCGATATCAACTCCCAATACCGGGAGAGACGAATCCTGTCTAACCGTCACTGCCTCCAAGTACTTCGGGACTGCACCCAACTGCTACATGTTTGCACGACTCATTTAAGCCGTGGTAGGGTAGTAATCTAAGAACAGTGGGAACACACTCGAGGCGAAGTGACAGTGTCAAGTTAACAGACTAAGCTATACTCATGTCACCTGGGAACTGATAACTGACGATAGGTATAATACCAACAAACAGTTCCCAGCGAGTCCTATCCAGTGTACTCGTAACCTGACGAGCACCTGCATACTATCTCCAGTACGACGTACTGATGGCTGTGGGACAGACCATCTCCCCTCCAGGGATGAGAAGCGTATACACTAGTCTACTCTGGAGTATCGATACCCTGTCTCGATAATCCTACGATCAGGGACCTGTATAAGGATGTGCTTATAGACTACCCAGCCCCCACTAGTGTGACTGCCATCACAACGCTGGTAGTCAAGCAAAAGATCCTAAGGGCTTTATTTATATGTATTAGCAATATGTCAAAAGAAACACATACACATATTAAGATAAATACAAACCAAGTAGCATACTACCATATTGAGCAAGAATGTCAATCCGTGTATATATCCCAAGCTTCCAAAATGTAATATACAAACTAGTACTATACAATAATGGCCTATAGGGCATATCACACTAACACTCTCTGCACGAGAGTCTGACGCGGAGCAACAACCGGCATAAGGGGCAACGTCCTCTGAGGTGGAGAAGGTGGTAAGGTAACCTGCGGTACATCTGCCTCGCTCACACGTGGCTCAGCACAATCTCGAACCCGATGACCCATACTCCCGCACCGGTAACATCCAGATACAAATTGCTGACTCTCCTGAGGGTAAGAGCTAAAAAGCCGACCTCGTCCCGAACCTCCACTATCTGAACGGGAACTGTCACGACGTCTAAACGCCCGCCTCGCTGCCGGATCACCAGTACGAACCCTCTTCGGTTCCGGAGCAACTGACGACTCAGAAAGACGCTCCTCTACCAATAGGGCTGCATCCATCGCTGCCGCATATGTGTCGCAATGCTGAATGCTGATGGCTAGGAACAATTGGGTAAGCAGGCCTCGAACAAACCTCTTCACTCTCATCTTCTCAGTCGCCACCAAGTACGGAGCATACACTGACAGCTCGGTAAACAGTACATCGTACTCAGACACCGTCATCCCCGGAGTCTGGCGTAACGACTCAAATCTACGCGCTCACGCATCCCTGATGCTCGGTGGAAGAAAACGGGCGAGAAATACCATCACAAACTCAGCCCAGGTCATAAGAGCAAGACCTGCGGCTCTGCCCCTCTCCAACGACTCACACCACTTCTGGGCCAGACCCTCCAGACGAAAGCTCGCAAACTCTACCCATCTCTCATCGGAGCATCAGAGCGAACGACAAATCCTGGCCAACCGGTCGATAAACGACTGCGGATCCTCAGTAGTATCTGTGCCAGTGAACACCGGAGGCCTCAGCCTCATAAACTCTGTCAGTGACACGGTAATAACCTCCGGAGCTGTAAGTGGGACTGCCGGAACTGTAGGTACCATCGTGGTCCCTGCAACGGGTGGAACAACTGCCTGCCCCTGCGCTCGAATGGCCTTTACTAAAGTCCCCATCATCTGGCGCAGGTCCTGCATACCAGCCCCAATTCATAGCAATGTGCTCCGGTACAACAAGCGTACCGCCCTGGTCAGTCCTCGCCTCAGACGAGTCAATCTGACCTCGGCCCTCGCGGCCGCTCTCTGTGCCCTCGTAGTCTTCGGCGTCATATAGGCTGGAAATTGAAACAAGATTCGATAAGGAAACATGAATCGAATTACAAGGATGTATATCATCACGGAAGAAATTTCAATCAATAAGTCCTAAGGTCACTTAGGCGGAGTACCGTGTCGTAAATATGCCGCGGAACATACACACGCTACGTCATTCTGCTTAAGCTACCTACTCCATCATACCAAGGTCATCCTACACTCCGAAAAGTTGGAACCTAGCACTCTGATACCAACTTTGTCACGACCCAAAATTTGGTCCGTAACCGGCACTTAAACTACGTAACGTCTACAGGCGTATGCAACTTAAGTAAGCCGAAATCCAGAAATCTAAACCACCCAAAACTGGATCAACGGAGAAAAACATAATTTTAAACATTCGGAAAATCACAAGTAAAATCTCTAACTCTAGTTTTCTTTCTTGAAAATTTCGGCAGCACCTCCTTTGTAAAAACTAGCCCCGAAAACGGGTACAACATAGATAATATATAAAGCATCCCAAATGGGAGCAAATCACGCCCAACGGCGGAGACAACCACCAAATATATACGACGCCGAAGCGAAGAAATATAACAGAAAACTGCATAAGGAAGTAAACTTTTCAACAAAACCGGCTTCCACGAGCACGGCACCCAAAGTCACCAAAAATAATAATACAACACTGAATCCTCACAACTCGTCTCTAAGTCATATACAAACAGTGGTAGATGGAAAATACTAGATCCAACAAAAAGATATACAATGTACAAACAGATAACCGCAACCCACCTAAAAGCAACGGCCTCACAGCCAAACGTAGTGGTATCCGCAAAAGTGGAGATGATAAGACGCCCTGCCGCGACTACTCAGAGGGTAAGTCCTGCAAAACACTGTGGTACAACGGGGGTGAGTTGCCAACTCGTGAATAGTAAATAACATCATACTAAAATCGCAAGTATGCACTAACAGCAATGATCAATAGCATGTAAACTGGTAGCATGAGTACGACAATATGAATATGCGACTATCATGATCAAGATACACCACCAGGTACTATATCTACATGAATAAGTGCATATTAACTGAGTACTGAGTGCAGGAAAATAAATAATCTCATGCACAAATCATAAGCATGGAAAATCCCAGTGTAAATCAATAACACCCCAAATCCCAAAAATACTCAAATCGGCCCCTCAGATCGGCCCTCAAATCCTGTAAGTCTCATGGAACCTGAGTGTCAAATATCGACACTCTAAAACATCATGAAAACCAGTGCCTAACATCGACACGTAAATACTCGTATCCATACGTTCCTCGAAACCCAAGTATCCCACCTCGACACTTGTGTTCCACGTATCGGTCTCCAAATCCATATATCTCTCGGAATATAAGTGCCTAACATCGACACTTGAAATTCCCATATCGTATGAAAACATATCTCAAATGCGTAAATCCATGTAAAATAGCATATGCAACATAAAACATCAATATGAGTATATCACGGGAAAAGTCCGCTATTTAAATGCATCAAGTCATTAAATATATCTCGCGGTTTCTAAATATCCAAATCCAAATTACATATATATACAGCGTCCCATTCCACCGATATATATGTTATAAAAAGCTGATCATGTAACAATAGCAAAGTTTATATGTGAGCATGTAGGTATAGTATGGCATATATATAGGAATGTGGGTATACAGGTATACTATATGTCATATGCGCTATCGCACAAGAATAACTACCTCTATGTCGCTAACCACTAGCAAGGTATATCAATGAATATTTGTGTTGTGCATATCATGGCAATTACCGACAGTGTGTGTGTAGCATATCATTGGTGCTCGTGCAACATGGACTGTCAATAATAGTGCAGTGTACAAAGAATACAGGTTCAGGCACAACAAGTAGCTATATGCAATGAAATGCATGCATCATCTCTATATGAGCATATACAAATGCGGCTAATATCATATCATATCTAGCCCTGACGCTTAACGCCATACGGTCGATTTTCCCGTAGATGTTAAATCTACTCACCGATGGTCTCAAGCTATGAAAATACGACCACCTGCTTCCCCTTGTTCGCAGAGTCCGAAGTCCCCGCTTGCGACGCTAAAATTTCACAAACACACAAACAGTGCAAAAATCTCAGAAATCGACCAATATAACGTAAAACTACGTTTTAAACGACGCACTAACTCCAAACTAACACACAAGTGTGCGTAAAGTGGCTAACGTGCGTGGCGATATTACAAAACCAACTTAAGTTCAGCAGCTGCACCAGATCATGATTCGTGTCGGATAACGTAACACGCGGATTCAAAACACTGTATTATAGGAAAATGATCCCAGATTTTTCATACTGCAATTACTAAAAATTTAAACAGTACCAAATACCCCTAACGAACAGCAGATAGCTACCCACAAAAAAACCATCACTCAACTCCCCTCAAAACCCGATGTCGCCGGAATTTGGGCTAGGGTCACCGGCCAAAACCGGTGGGGCGGTGCTCGGGTCTCAGGTGGAACTCCAGGGTCACTAGTACAACACTATTACATTGTTTGGTCAATCGTCAAAAATACAGGTCACAGCAGACCACAGAGGTTCTAAGAAGACACTAAAAACACGATATTGCACTAATCGATACTTTAAGTGTTATACACAATAACCAACGAGCTATACACCATAAAAACTCCTATTTAACAGATTAGGGATTATACCTATCAATACTTGCTTACAAGATCCAAGCTTTCCTAGCTCCATGTGATCAAAGAGGTAAAAGCAAGACTTGAGATATTTTTGTGATATTATTATGGAAATTTGGAGATTTATGAGCTTTGAATTGATGCAATTGGAAAAGAAAAGATCAAGAGCAGAAGGAGGAAGAAGGATTCGGCCAAGAGAGGAGGTGGGGAAATTGTGTGGAGCTTTCTAGTCAATTCTTTGCAATAAATGTACATTAATGCACATACATGCACAATGCCACCTTTTCCATTCATTTTAAATTCTTTAAACTTTAATTCTAATACCCAAACAAATATCTAGATATTATGTGAAGGTTTTATTAACTCAAACTTGATTTATTTGCAATAATTTCAAAGAAGGAAATTTCCCAATTTCCAAAATGTAAATACCGCATTAAAATAATATTAAAATAGGGAAAAATTCCATTTGAAACAAAACGTCCCAAATACCCCCAAAGCTCGCGCACTAGTTTTATTTTAGCTAAACTAGGTGCTGGCAAGTCTATATGGACATTTGATCACAGTCGGGTTAAAACGGAAAATACCGACAATTTTACCCTACAACGGAAAAATTTGCATAACGATTTTGTACAACGTTACATGCACTGCTCGGTCATCCCTGGCAAGTAGCTCCCCTACCGCAACGCCGGGGATCAGAAAGTCCTCCCAGAGGCAGTTGGGCCCAACCATCGCTCGGCTATCCCTGGCGGGTAACTTCCCTACCGCAACGCCAGGGATCAGAAAGTCCTCCCAGAGGCAGTCGAGCACAACCATCGCTCGGCTATCCCTGGCGGGTAGCTTCCCTACCTCAACGCCACGGATCAGAAGGCCCTCCTAGAGGCGGTCGAGCCCGAGTATCCTCGCTCGGCTATCCTTCAGGACAAAAGCCCTCGCCAAGAGGCAACGGGCAGCGACCCTACCCGACCAAGGGTCCTTGGTAGGCTTCTACAGCCCCTCCCGCGCCAAGAACCAAAGTCCTCCCAGAGGCAGTCGAGTCCTTGCTCGGCTATCCTCGGCTGGTAGCACCCTACCATAACCGACAGGGATCAAAGTCCTCGCCAAGAGGCACTGGGAAGTAACCCTGCTCGGTCCCCGTCCTGAAGGATCAAAGCCCTCGCAAGAGGCAACCGGGCAGCTATCCTGCTCGGTCATCTTCGGCCGGTATCTCCCTACCCACGACGCCAGGGATCGGAGCCCTCGCAAGAGGCAACCGGGCAGCTACCCTGCTCGGTCATCTTCGGCCGGTAGCTCCCTACCCACGACGCCAGGGATCGGAGCCCTCACAAGAGGCATCCGAGCGGCTACTCCCCTCGGTCGTCCCAGGCTGCTAGTTACCTACCCATGAACCCAGAGATCAAAAACCCTCACAAGGGGCAACCGGGCAGCTACCCTGCTCGGTCATCTTCGGCTGGTAGTTCCCTACCCATGAACCCAGGGATCGGACCCCTCGCAAGAGGCATCCGAGCAGCTACCCTGCTCGGTTATCCCAGGCTGGTAGTTGCCTACCCACGACACCAGATATCGAAGCCTCCATCCATCCTCGGCCTAAATAAGGCGGACAACCCTCCGCCCACCACACGCAGACGGTCCGAGCTGCCAACTAGGGGCATCAGGTCCATCCAAGTCTCGAGCGATCTCCCCCCGACTTCGGGGCCATGGAGACGCCTTCTCCTCAGCAGCGCTTGGATCAACTCGATGGACGATCGCTTGGCAGATAGCCGACCTGACATGGAGGCCCAACAGCGCAAGAAGAAAATTTTTATAAGCATTCTTCATGAACAAAAGACCAAAGCGCAAATCAATGAAACCAAAGAAAGAAAAAGTTTTATTACTAAAAGGCGGTCTTTACAGAGGGTATTTTTGGCTCCCCAGCCTAACAAAATGCCCGGAGGCTTACAAAGTTCCAGACACAGCAAAATAAAAATGAGGAGGAAGACGAGGGCTTTAGGCCTCGGGGCCAGGAGCGACCTCAAGGCCCTCGACATCCACCACGAGGCGAGCTGGGTCCTCGGCGACTTCTTCGTCATTAACCTCTTGCCCCTGCTCGCTGGTGTCCGTGAGGGGGTACTGGGCCCGGAGCTCTTCATCGGCGAACCCCGGCACCCGGGCCTTAACAGCGTCGAGGGCTTCGTGCCAAATGAGGGTCGTGGCGACGGCCAGGTCATCGTAATAGTCTTTCGACTTCTTGTAGCCCTCCATCGCCTTCGCCGCCGAGAGGTCAGCCGACTTCGCCCACTCAGCCGCCGCCCCCAGCTCCTTCTGGAGGGTTTTCACTGTCTTCTTCAGGTTGCCGGCCAGCACCTGAGCGTCCTCAAGCTTGGCCTCAGCAACCACGGCGGCCTCACGGTCCCAGGAGACCTCCCGCTTCCCGGCCTCCACCTCGCCCTCCAAGGCGACAACCCTCGCCTTCATCGCCTCCAGCTCCTAGTTGGAGCTCTCTTCCAGCGAGGCTAGCTGGCCCGCAGCTTTCATCACCGGGGCTACCACCTCGGCCTCCATGCGCAAAGCGAGGGCGACGTGCTGAAGGACCTGAAAAGCAGAAGAGAGATCAAGAAGATGAGAGAGGCATCGAACCTCGAAAATAATAGTAATGAAAGACAAGCGCTTACCTGCACGGACTCCTGGGCGATGGATGCCAGCTGAGCCCTGAAGGTCTCCCCGGGGACTCTACCCCCGGCCGATGCCTCTATCTCATGCAGCAGGCTATCCGCGACGGACAGCCCTGAAGGCACGGCGAACTGGAGACCGCCTTCTTCCACCGTGATCGGCGAAGACGGTCCCCGGGCAGATCTCCTCTTGAGCGGCCTTGTGGGAGAGCCGGTCTCCTCCTCCGAGGCCGGGTCCTCTAGAATCCGAGCTCGCCTCCGACCCGACGCTTTGCTGGGCCCCGGGGCGAGATCCGCCTCTGAGCGCTCGCGGGGCGCTACCACCGGGGGAGAAGGAGCCGGGGCGGGCTGTGAACGGGAATAGCCGGCGCCCCCAACCTTCACGACCGGCCTCGACTGGCGCATGGACTTTCTAAGCGAGTCCATATCCATGGGTCCTGCACAAAACCGAGTGCAAAGGAGTCAGCGACACAGGCAATATACAAGACAAAAAAAGAAACCTAAACTTACCGACGAACTCAATGGGGCTGAGTCCGGCCCAACTCAGAACCCTCTCAGACAACAGCAAGTCGTAGCGGGGGATGGGCTCCCATGACGCCACTCTCATCGCGGCGGGGTCACTGGACTGGTTCCCCGGCAAGTGCTTCTCCCTCGACCACTCTGTAGGCACGGGCCAGTCCTCGCCCTCGGGAGGGGAAACGAAGAAGAACTTCTTCTTCCAGTCGTGAATAGAAGAAGGCAGGGCCATAACTCCCGTCCAGGCGGCGCCCCCTGGTCACTTTCTGAAAGAGAAATAAACCCACCTCGGGTCGCCCGCTCGACCATCGGGGTGATTTTTGAAGACGAGGGAGGAATCAAGGAGGGAAAGGCTGAATGGGATCGCCTGTAATTTCAGGCGGATCAGGAACCCGAGGAGAATCCTCCACGAGTTCAGCACCAACTGACCGGGAGCTAACCCGAAGAAGTTCAACACTCCCACGACCTCAGGAGAGAAGGGCAGGCGCATTCCACCCCAGAATGCTTCCAAATACAGGGCGATCTCCCTGCCCCGTACTTAGTCTGCCCTCTCTCCCTCCTCGGCCAGACGGAGCATATAGCATGAGGGGATGTGGAAACGAGCCCGAGCGTTGGCAAGCTAGTCCTCATGTCTTATCCAATACGAGGCGCCAGGGGCAGCATCTACCGCCTCCTCCTTGGAGGCTGCCCCCGCCGCACGATCCCGGGAAGAGGGGCCGACCCCTGCCCCCCGGGAGGACTCAGACTCACCTAAAGGGTTGCTAGAATCTACCTCAATGACATCTACTGACTCGAAAAGAGAAGACATCTAACCTTGGGAAGAATGATCCTCAGGAAACGAAAGTGGAAGGAAGGAGATGAGCGCCGAGCAACCGAGGCCTAGAACGAGAAATATGAAGGAGTAGGGGCCCTGGAAAGGGCCCCATCCCTATTTACCGTCACAAGCGACCTCACCCAACGGTGCCCTTCATCTCCCGCCAAGACGCCTCCTCGCGTCCAACGGCTCCGATTGCTCCACTTGTCGTCCCCGCACTGGACCGCACCTTTTCAGACGTCGCAGGTCTTCACACGTCGCGTCAGCCAACCGACGCTTGACACGTGGGCTATCACTTCAAAGCGACACGAATCGGGGCACCCTCCTTTAATGCAGAGATTCCCCCGATTCGCTAGCAGAAAGCTGACGGCCCGGGGACGTGTCCCGACGAAACCTTAGGAGAAAGCTTACCCCGGGAGGCCCAGCAGTCCACTCCTGACCCGACCCTCTAATCGATCGGGACAGGAGTGGGGGGGGCTAATGATGATGCTCAATATTGAGGACCCCTAAGATCAGGACACGTGGCGGATAGTGCGTCCCAGAACTCAGAAGGAAGGGCCCACAGAGGCCGACCAGGGCACCCCTATACCCGACCTGCCGGCACAAGCCAGCCCTCCTCGGGGTTCCCTGCAGATTGGCCTCCTCGACCCCTCAGCTCGTCCTGAGCTGCCATAAGACCATGTATCCTCGGCCTTCTCGCTCGTCCATGAGCCCCCCGACCGAGGCCGCCTTCCTCGGTCCTCCGCCCAGCTCCACCGCTCACAGGCGTAACCGCCGCTCCGTGAATCTCGCCATGCGCGGATTCTTCGCCCGCAACATCCCACGTTCCACACCTCTACGATCCCCATTAATGGGCGATCCGCTCTCTACGCGGGCATGACGTCGGGAGCGTAACTGCCGGAGAGATTCTCGCGCCTGCTGCTGCGTGCCTCCACCACTATATAAACTCCCATCACGGAGGGTCAAGTAAGCCATTTTTGACTCCACTTAGCCGTTACGCTGCTCGGATCCAGTACTAACTTGATCGTCGGAGGGTCCTCGGTGGTATCCAACCACCCCAGGACTTCTTTGCAGGTACTTAGCACCAACTCCTCCAATCACCGAATTTCTTCTACACCCATTGAGACCCACACACAATAGGGAATCCCCTCCAGAATCTACCAGGAGATCGACGGAAGACAACATCTGAGGGAGATCTGAAAAGGACCTCCATCAAGCCGCGATGAAGATGCTCATGAACAGCAACATAACATGAATTTTGAATAGCTTAACAGCCTTTCAAAGATCGACTTCTAAATTAAGCATGTACCAGATGATTGTTATAATTTCCGAATTGTGTGTAAAAGCAAGTATTGAATCAATTGTTTCCCGATATCGGTTTCATTTGATCGATAATAGTATGTTGTATCGGTATTTAGAAAATTGTATAAAGAACTCACAATCAAAAAATTATATTTGACCGCAATCAACTACGGTGTCAGTTGTAGATCATAAGCGAGTGCGGATCGTCCACAGGGATTGTGCGATTCATTTCTATGTTTAATTTGTTTGACTAGAAAAGTTAATCGAAAAGAAAAGAAAACATAATTCAAGATTTTATCGATTGATTCAGGTGTCACTAATCTAATCAAGAATCAAGAAATGATAAACAATCAAGAATCGGGTTTCGATGATATTTCCAACCAAATGTCAAGAATCTAAATGAGGCTCGTAGTAATCGATTGGATCTATAGACGTGATGTAATTTCGAGATTTCGTGTTCTTGTCCTTCGAAGGATTGATACTAGATAGATGATGATCGATGAGAGTTAGGGCTTTCTTGATGAAACTAGGGTTTCATCGTTTAACCCTTGTTCTTTCATCGATATCATTCATATTCTAGCCTCTAACAATTTCAAGAAACGATCGTGACTCCCCAATCTCGAGCGATATCAATCAAGAAAGCATCGCAACGAATTTGGTCGTCGATTCTTGAACTTGCTAGGGTTTACAAATCTCGTAGGATTCAAGAATCGATTTAAGATATATTACATCATCATTCTATTGATCGTCTCGACTCCTCGACGAGCGGAGTATTACTCAAACATCATCACACAGAAAGTATTCAAGAATTGAAAAGATATCATGATGCGAGAATTTAAAGAAAACAAGATAAAAGAATATCACCTTTTATTTATATCAACAATTTGATTACAGTTGCTCAAGAACTACAAGAGGAAGAACTAAATTGTTGAATTGGCGTCGCTCGGCTCCGTGAGTCGTGGATCGGCTTGGACCACTTGCTCCGTTGAAGATCGGCTCGGCTCATAAAAGGTTGCAAGGCTTCTTGCTTGATGGGTACTCGGGATCTTGACTTTTGATTGGAATTAGGGTTAGGGTTTCACACAAGCCCTCTCACTAGACTTGTGGAAGAAGATGAAGAAAGAGAGTGGATCTAGATTGATACTAAAATTTTTGGGATCCTTTTACAAGTGAGCCTAGGATCTTATTTATAGATCTCCCAAACCCTACGTCTAGATTTGAAATTACAATTCCCTCCAAAAGTTTGTTGAGGAGTTTCTAGAAAGAGTTTGTTAGGAGCTAGCTTAGGTTTTAGGCTAGGATTAATTAAGCTTAGAAAACCCTAGTTTGCTGATCTGGCGGAAGCTTCTGGAACATTCTGGAATTTGTCATGTCTTGATGTAGTGTTGACCCTGGGAGAGAGACAATGCACTGAATTTGAGGAGGTAACTCCTTGGACCCACCGCGGATCCGCGGCGCAAGCAGGCTCCTGCCGCGGATCCGCGGCACTTTATGGGGCTTGGGCCTTGGGCTTTTTACAGTGGTCTTGTGCTAACATATTGGGCTTCATCTGATGTGTTGATTTGTATTTGTCCCTTTGGATTGATACCAGAATTGAAATCATTGAGTTGGCGTAATGTTTGATCGGTACCCTGTACATTTTGGCCTTTCTTCTGGATTTTCCTGCACAGATCTCAAAACAAGTGTTGTGCAATATAGGGATGATGCGATGCCATGAAATGCAGTCAATTTCCTTTATAGTGCCGGTTTTAGAGTCTAACACATGCAATCTGATATTTTGCGACAGTTTTGCTAATATGTGAAATATGAATACCGTACACTTCTAAATGAATGCAAATGATGAGGAAATTGCCGGCTGAAATATGCAATATTTTCGACTAATCAAATTCCCCCAAACTTAATTTCGATCGTCTCGAGCGAACTGTTTTATTAAAAAGAGAAGGAGAAAATAAAGAAAGAGAAAAACTATCTAGCACACTTTCGTAGGCAACACGATTGCACTGAGCACGTGCAACAAGCCTTTAAACCTCTAGGTGTCCCTAGTAGGAGGAGTGTTGTCTCCTGAGGGTTTTCAGCGGATTGCACCCACAAAATCCAATAATAAAAGAAAGATCATGAATGTTACATTTAAAGACAAGAATTGTAAAAGAAAAGCTTCGAAAATTAGGGTTTCCAACTAAGCTAGCTTTTCGGTTGTCATGAGCCCTATCTTAATGGTCATGAAAAGATGTTAGAAATCACGTCCTCCCTCAGTACAACATCATCTTATTCTTCATTCCTATCTATCGTCCAAACATCGATCATATAACCCTGCGTGTGTGTAAAAACATCCCTACACCCGGAGAATTCAATTCAAGCTATCATACTCTTGCCCATCAGCCTCAGTACTTTTTAATTAATGAATATTTAGATGAGATTGCTCACACACTTTTATGGGACCGTTAATACTTCTTGAGGTACTAACCGACCGATTACTCCTGTGCTTGCTTACTTGGTGTATTTTCCTCGTCTTGCACCACCTCAGGCATAGCAGTGACTCACAGACCAGTTGGCCTTAGGGCACTAGGTGAAGAAGCACCCTTGCTATACAATTTTTTTTATTTCCCTTGGTGATAACAAAACCAGTGTCCATTTTTCTCACCACTTTATATTTTCTTTATTCACTTTTTTTTTCTTTTTATTTCCTTCATACATCGGCTTTAAGACAAGAGCATTTCAAGGTATCCTCTACTATCCCAGGCTTTAAGACGTGTGTAAGTGCGAATAGCAGGGTAGCAACGTTCAAAATGTTTGACTTCCAGAATAGAAACTATTTTTCAGACTTAGTTTTATCCTCAGATTAGTGACGTCCTTCATCTTACTAACCCTTGGGACAACGGCTCATAACTACTTATTACTAGTTCATATAAGAAAACTTCTAATTTTCTTAGTTTTCTAAAATTTTTCCAATCTCATGGATGTAATTTTTCACTATCTAAACTTTCATTATCTTATTTATGTACAAAAAGGTGTAAATATTAAAATTATTTTTATACTTGAAAATTTTTATATTTTTATGGGTTTTGAAAATTTTTCAATTTTTTATAGATTTTTAAAGAAATGTTTTGTGCTTATGCAAATGATATGCAAATGATGCAAAAATAAGCACAAACCTCCCCCAAACTTATTTTCAACAGTGTCCTCACTGTTGCCAATCGCTATACCTACAAAAACTGTAAGCCTTGGGGGAATTATTAGTGGGGGCAAAATATATAAGTGGAGAACTTCCCCCAAACTTACTCTTTTAACTCATCTTCATTCAAAAAATGATGCAGTGATATACTGGACATGAAGGTGAGACGGAGGAATTTTAATCCAAATAAACTGGCTCTTGTAAGAACAAGAGCTCCTCCGTGGGGTCAGTGGAAAAATACGGCTTTAGTCTATGTCCATTCACTTTGAAAAATGTGCCGTTTTTAACATTTTCTACTTCTACTGCCCCGTGCGGGTATACAGACCGCACAACAAAAGGTCCCTTCCATCGAGATCGGAGCTTACCCGCGTGAAGGTGTAATCGTGAATCATAAAGAAGGACTTGTTGACCAGGTGAAAATGTTTTCCTCAAAATGTTTTTATCGTGAAAAACCTTAGTCCTATTCTTTGTGATTACAGCGTTATCATAAACTTCATCGCGGAGTTCGCTTAGCTCATTTATTTGCAGCTTCCGAAAGTTGCAAACAAGGTTTAGATCAAAATTTATTTCTTTTATAGCCCACAATGCTTTATGCTCTATCTCGACGGGTAAATGACATGCTTTTCCAAACACTATCCTATATGGAGACATTCCTAGGTCGGTCTTAAATGCAGTCCTGAATGCCCAAAGAGCATCCGTCAATTTGGTCGACCAGTCTTTTCTATTTTTAGCAACAGTTTTCTCCAGGATAAGTTTGATTTGTCTATTTGAGATTTCAGCCTGCCCGCTTGTTTGGGGATGATAGGGTGTAGAAAGTCGGTGGTTGATTGAGTATTTTCGCATCAGAGTCTCGAAAGACCTGTTGCAGAAATGTGTCCCATTATCGCTAATGATAGCGCGTGGGTGTCCAAATCGCGAAAAGATATTCTCTTTCAAGAATTTAATGACAACTTTCTTGTCATTAGTGCGACATGGAATGGCTTCTACCCACTTTGAGACATAATCAACCGCCAGCAGTATGTACAAATTCCCAAAGGAGTTGGGAAAGGGACCCATAAAATCAATGCCCCAAATATCAAATATTTCAACAACCAGAATGGGTTGCTGAGGTATTTCATTCCTCTGGGATATTCTACCCGTATACTGACATTGTGTACAAGTTTTGCAATGCTCAAATGCGTCCTTGAATAAGGTAGGCCAATAAAATCCACATTGCAAAACCTTCTCCACTGTTTTTCTAGGACCAAAGTGACCCCCACAGGCCTGATCATGACAAAATGAAAGAACACTCTTGAACTCTTCATTCGGGACACACCGGCGAATGATCTGATCAGGACAATATTTAAACAAATAGGGCTCGTCCCAGTAAAAGTGTTTTACTTGGGATAGAAAACGGTATTTGTCCTGTTTTGACCAATCGCTCAGTATAAATCCCGTGGCATGATAGTTCACAATATCCCTGAACCATGGTTCAGCGGATATGCTCAAGAGTTGTTCGTCAGGGAACGAGTCATTAATCGGCAGGGTCACAGGGGAAGAAATGATGCGTGACAGATGGTCAGCTACTACGTTTTCACATCCTTTCTTATCTTTGATAACAAGATCGAATTCTTGTAACAGAAGGATCCAACGTATTAGTCGACCTTTTACATCTTTCTTCGCCAGAAGATGTTTTAAAGCGGAATGGTCAGTATACACAACTATAGGTGAGCCAATTAAGTAAGGCCTGAATTTTTCTAATGCAAATACAACCGCTAAGAGTTCTTTTTCTGTGGTTGTATAATTGATTTGCGCATCATTCAGGGTCTTACTTGCATAGTAAATCACGTGTGGCATCTTTTCGATGTGCTGTCCTAAGACTGCACCTACTGCAAAATCAGATGCGTCACACATCAGCTCAAAGGGGTAGACCCAATTTGGTGATGATAACACGGGGGCTGAAGTGAGTGAGTGTTTAAGTGAGTCGAAAGCTGTCTCGCAATCCGAGTCAAAATGGAAGGTCGTATCCTTGGCCAGGAGAAGAGTTAAAGGTCTAGCAATTTTGCTAAAGTCCTTAATGAATCTCCTATAAAAGCCCGCATGGCCAAGCAAAGATCGAATATCTTTGACGCTTTTGGGATGAGATAGGTTTTGAATGACATCTATCTTAGCTCTGTCAACCTCAATGCCTCTCTGTGAAATGACATATCCAAGTACTATTCCTTCTTGTACCATAAAATGGCATTTTTCCCAGTTCAAAGTCAAGTTCTTCTCTTTGCAACGAGTAAGAACAGCGTCAAGATTCGCTAGGCAATCGGAAAAAGAGTCTCCAAAAATCGAGAAATCGTCCATAAAGATCTCCAAAAAATTCTCTACCATATCAGAGAATATCCCCATCATACACCGCTGAAAGGTAGCGGGAGCATTGCATAGCCCAAAGGGCATGCGACTGTAAGCAAAGGTACCAAAAGGACAAGTAAAAGTGGTTTTATCTTGATCCTTTTTGGCGATGGGGACCTGATTATAGCCTGAGTATCCGTCCATAAAACAATAATACTCTCGTCCCGCTAAGCGTTCCAGCATCTGATCAATGAATGGTAGAGGAAAGTGGTCTTTCCTCGTGGCAGCATTGAGTTTTCTATAATCAATACATACACGCCACCCTGTTTGGGCGCGTGTCTGAATCAACTCATTTGCCTCATTGGTTATAACTGTGATGCCGGATTTCTTAGGAACGACATGTATAGTACTCATCCACTGGCTATCGGAGATGGGGTATATAATACCATTATCTAGACATTTGACGATCTCTTTCATGACCGCTTCCTTCATGACGGGATTCAACCGTCTCTGTGGTTCTCGGGTTGGTCTGGCATCATCCATCACATGTATATGATGTTCAACTATCAAGGGACTAATCCCTTTGATGTCCGCCATACTCCAACCAAACGCCTCTTTGTTAGATCTCAATACCAATAAAAGTGCATTCTCTTGCTCTGATGCAAGAGAAGCGGATATGATAACCGGTAAAGACTCATTCTCACCTAGATATGCATATTTAAGGTGAGAAGGTAAAATTTTGAGATCTAATTCGGGCGGAGAAATGATAGAAGGAGGGATCATTGAGTGATTTTTGGATTTACAAAGAAGCTCAGAGCCTGTGAAAGATACAGACTCGGGTGGAGAAAAGTCAGGAGTGCAGGACTCAAGTGTAGAGAAAGTGTCCTCACTAAGATCATGTATGAAATCAAACAGAGATGTGGTAATGTCATCGAGATCAGTAAAGCAAAGTTCCTCAGCTCCACAACTATCGGGAGCGATCTCATGAACAGAGCACACATCTAAAATATGAGCAGAGGGTTCTGATGGCTGACTTCCAACTTTGTAGATATTTAGTTCAATGGTCATATTTCCAAATGATAAGTTCATTGAACCATTTCTACAGTTTATAACAGCGTTGGAAGTGGCAAGGAAAGGACGACCCAGAATCACCGGAATTTGGCCCCGGGGGTTTGCTACAGGATGTGTGTCGAGCACAATAAAGTCTACAGGGAAAACAAATTCCCCGACCTTTATCAATACATCCTCTAATTCACCCCTTGGTTTGGTGATAGATCGGTCTGCCATCTGGAGAGTGCAATGAGCAGGTTTCAGCTCTCCAATCCCTAATTGCTCATAGACAGAATAAGGGAGCAGGTTAACACTTGCGCCAAGGTCTAAAAGAGCACGATTTATGTTTTTACCCCCAATCGAAATCGATATTGTAGGACATCCTGGGTCCTTTCGTTTCTTTGGTAGCTGGGGAATAAAAGCAGTGCTGATATTATTAGCCATAAAGACCTTCTTCGGCACTTGGGTCTTCCTCTTCCTAGTGCACAAGTCCTTAAGAATTTTCGCATAAGCGGGGACTTGTTGAATTGCATTTAGGAGAGGGATATTGATGTTAACCTGTTTGAACATTTCCAAAATTTTCTCCATATGAGGACTCGTTCTATTAGCCCTTAACCGGTTCGGGTAAGGTGCTTTCGCAATAAGCGCAGGGTCCATCACAGGAGAAGGAAGAGGGGGTAGACGTGGTCCCAAAAGAGGTGTGGGGACCGTCTGTGGAGAACTATAAGGGTTGGGAGAAGGTGTCGAGCCTAATGGGAAATGGAGAATAGGCTCGCGAGAAAGTGGTGTGGTAGAAGAAGAAGGATCAGAAGGAGAAGTGTGTGTGTGTGGAAAGGTCTCAGCCGGGGTGTTGATATGATTTTCAGTATCATCAATACCTTCCCCGACATGATTGTTCAGCACTCTTCCCGATCTCAACGTTGTGACGGCATTTACATTGTAATGCCCAGGATTCTGTAGGGGTTGAGAGGGAAGCTTCCCTTTTTCTCTCGCACTCATTTCGGCTTTGAGTCGTGCGATTTCAGCTTCCATCGATCTGATACTCTCAGCTTGGGACGCTGAGTTTTTCTTTATCTCACTGACGGAAGATCTAACCTCAGTCGAAACCTCTATGAAATTTGACAAAAGTGATTTCATGGTTTGAGTGAATTGAGAGAACTCGTCAGAACAGGACTGCATAGGATTAGACTGTGCAGGAGTGTTGCCCTGGTTTTGGAAATTTTGTGACTGATAGGGGTGCTGAGTGAGTTGAAGGAGTTGCTGTTGTGGTGGAGGAAGAGCCCTTTGAAAATTATTCGTGTTTGGAACAGTGTTTTGAGGTTGGTTTTGGTTCCAAGCAAAATTTGGGTGATTCCTCCAACCCTGATTGTACGTGGAAGAATATGGATCGTTTCTAGGTCTTTGAAATGCGGCATTAGAATGCTCGTGACCTTGAAATGCAGAGTTTAATGGACATTCTTCCATTAAATGAGACAGATCAGAACAGCACCCACAAACAGTTTTAGGGAGTGACACTGGGTTTAGGGAGGCTGCTGCAAATTTGTGTTCCATAGCGTCGAGCTTCTTTTGCATTGCTGCCATTTCAGCTCGAACACCTATGGACACATCTATATGGTGTACGCCACCCCTATTCAATGGTTGGGTTCCACTCTCCCGCTGTAGTGATTTTTCAGCGAACTCTTCTAAGTACTTCCACGCTTCCCCATCATCCTTAGTCATAAAAGTACCTTGACACATGTTTTCAAGGCTCTATTTAGTGTTTGGGTTAATGCCCTCATAAATGATTCGGCAAAGCTCCCATCTCGGGATGCCGTGATGAGGACATTGAACCAATAGATCCTTGAAACGTTCAAAGCATTTTGAAAATGGTTCAGCAGGGAGCTGGGCAAATTGATTCAGTTCGCTACGGATTCGAGCTGTCTTTTGTATTGGGTAAAATTTCTTAAGGAATGCAGCGACGAATTCTTCCCAATTCGTAATAGAGTGTGCGGTAGTGTTATATAGCCACTTCTTGGCTATATCGCACAATGTAAATGGAAGAAGTCGTAGACGCATTGCATCCACTGAAAGTTGTGACGTACCCATCATTGCGCATACGTTTTCAAATTTGGTAATGAAAACGTAAGCGTCCTCAGTCTCGAGTCCGTGGAATTTGGGTAAAAAATTGATATACTGGGGCTTAATCTCAAAGTTATCCCCGTTGGCTGGTGGTGTGGATAAGCAGGTCGAAAGAGGACCTCGAATAGGGTAGCACCTCTCCTGGAGAGAGATGCGGGGTGGATTCTGCGCACCAACGGACGGCGGCAGATTAGGGTTAAAGAAGTTTGATGGATTCGGATCCATCGGTGTGGGTGTGGTAGTGGGTAAAGAAAAGGTAAATGGAGAAATATCGACTTCGGAGTCGATAAAGGGTACGCGGACTAAACGGGCACTAGAATCCCGTGTCCAGCCTATCTTGCACTAAAAAGGGTTAGTACAAGTGGCAGCGTTGACTTATAATTAGGGGTAATGAATGAATGCGGTGCTTGCTTTTGAAAAAGGAACGGATTTTTGAAAAAATGATGCGACAAAACAAATACAGCACACAAACCCTAGAATCTAGTGGTCACCTAGGTCCGGCTCTAGACCGCTCCTAACTGCCAAAAGACAAGTCGCAGGATAGAATCCTCCACTGCCTCTTTGTCCTCCTGTGGCCGGATAAGTGCCAGGTAAGTGGGGAAGGTACTCCACTACGTAAGTAGTGGGCCTAATTAAAAACCACTAGCCTTAGACACACTCGCCTTAGGCACCACAAGAAAACGCGGATAAGCAATGAATTACCCACGGCCTTCTCTTGTCCTAATTGAGCGCGACGGTCCTTAGAGTCATCTCTAGATTTCTTTTAGTTAATGTGGGTCAATGCGGATGCAAGTTTTGCGATTTTTGGGGCCTAGGAAGGGTAATGAAATCCCCACCTAATTTGGATTTGGCCGTGCCCTTTAATTTCCGTATTAGAATGCAAACAACCAAGAAATCAAAATCACGCACAAATTTAATTTTGCTTTTGCGGCGCTGCGATTATTTGCAAAGAATCCTGCAGCAAAGTATTAGTTGGAGCTAAAAAGAGGAGAGAGGAGAAGGTAAGAAGTTACCTGAAGCAATTTGGCACAGAGATCCCTTCAGGCTGCCGCGTTTCCGCCGCTATTGGGCACTCCCACCGCGCTTCCGCGGTTGAACAATGGGATCAATGCACAAAACATCACCAGGGAGCTTCTATAGACTCCCTCTGCTCTCTGGTATTTTCCAAAAAATTTCTTCAATTGCCAAACAGCACCAGATTTCCTTGCAATGAACAACAGCAAATCGTTTAGGGTTTGCACGAATTTTGATCTCAAAAAAAACAATGGAATAAATCTTTCAATTCAAACTTTGATATAAAACGAATTAGCGCGCGATCCCCGGCAACGGCGCCATTTTGATTGTTACAATTTCCGGATTGTGTGTAAAAGCAAGTATTGAATCAATTGTTTCCCGATATCGGTTTCATTTGATCGATAATAGTATGTTGTATCGGTATTTAGAAAATTGTATAAAGAACTCACAATCAAAAAATTATATTTGACCGCAATCAACTACGGTGTCAGTTGTAGATCGTAAGCGAGTGCGGATCGTCCACAGGGATTGTGCGATTCATTTCTATGTTTAATTTGTTTGAATCGAAAAGTTAATCGAAAAGAAAAGAAAATATGATTCAAGATTTTATCGATTGATTCAGGTGTCACGAATCTAATCAAGAATCAAGAAATGATAAACAATCAAGAATCGGGTTTCGATGATATTTCCAACCAAATGTCAAGAATCTAAATGAGGCTCGTAGGAATCGATTGGATCTATAGACGTGATGTAATTTCGAGATTTCGTGTTCTTGTCCTTCGAAGGATTGATACTAGATAGATGATGATCGATGAGAGTTAGGGCTTTCTTGATGAAACTAGGGTTTCATCGTTTAACCCTTGTTCTTTCATCGATATCATTCACATTCTAGCCTCTAACAATTTCAAGAAACGATCGTGACTCCCCAATCTCGAGCGATATCAATCAAGAAAGCATCGCAACGAATTTGGTCGTCGATTCTTGAACTTGCTAGGGTTTACAAATCTCGTAGGATTCAAGAATCGATTTAAGATATATTACATCATCATTCTATTGATCGTCTCGACTCCTCGACGAGCGGAGTATTACTCAAACATCATCACACAGAAAGTATTCAAGAATTGAAAAGATATCATGATGCGAGAATTTAAAGAAAACAAGATAAAAGAATATCACCTTTTATTTATATCAACAATTTGATTACAGTCGCTCAAGAACTACAAGAGGAAGAACTAAATTGTTGAATTGGCGTCGCTCGGCTCCGTGAGTCGTGGATCGGCTTGGACCACTTGCTCCGTTGAAGATCGGCTCGGCTCATAAAAGGTTGCAAGGCTTCTTGCTTGATGGGTACTCGGGATCTTGGCTTTTGATTGGAATTAGGGTTAGGGTTTCACACAAGCCCTCTCACTAGACTTGTGGAAGAAGATGAAGAAAGAGAGTGGATCTAGATTGATACTAAAATTTTTGGGATCCTTTTACAAGTGAGCCTAGGGTCTTATTTATCGATCTCCCAAACCCTAGGTCTAGATTTGAAATTACAATTCCCTCCAAAAGTTTGTTGAGGAGTTTCTAGAAAGAGTTTGTTAGGAGCTAGCTTAGGTTTTAGGCTAGGATTAATTAAGCTTAGAAAACCCTAGTTTGTTGATCTGGCGGAAGCTTCTGGAACATTCTGGAATTTGTCATGTCTTGATGTAGTGTTGACCCTGGGAGAGAGACAATGCACTGAATTTGAGGAGGTAACTCCTTGGACCCACCGCGGATCCGCGGCGCAAGCAGGCACCTGCCGCGGATCCGCAGCACTTTGTGGGGCTTGGGCCTTGGGCTTTTTACAGTGGTCTTGTGCTAACATATTGGGCTTCATCTGATGTGTTGATTTGTATTTGTCCCTTTGGATTGATACCAGAATTGAAATCATTGAGTTGGCGTAATATTTGATCGGTACCCTGTACATTTTGGCCTTTCTTCTGGATTTTCCTGCACAGATCTCAAAACAAGTGTTGGGCAATATAGGGATGATGCGATGCCATGAAATGCAGTCAATTTCCTTTATAGTGCCGGTTTTAAAGTCTAACACATGCAATCTGATATTTTGCGACAGTTTTGCTAATATGTGAAATATGAATACCGTACACTTCTAAATGAATACAAATGATGAGGAAATTGCCGGCTGAAATATGCAATATTTTCGACTAATCACCAGATCTCGTTAAATATTTGCAAAATGCAATATTTGTTAGCCAAGATAGCTATAAAAGAAAAGACTTGGCATAGATATGCAAATGAAAAGAACCATAGATGAGTTCTAAATGTTATTGACTCCTGCAGCGCTTGGATTTCTAGACAAGATTAAAATTTTGAGGTTTTTTCTTCGCTTCACATCTTTTCCATTGTGATCTAAAACTGATTCTTGTATCAGCAATTGGAAGATTAATGGGTAAAAATGGATCTAGCAACGGCTTAACAAGAGCAATTTTTACATCATTCAAGTATCAAATTTATCGCTTTGGTTACTAGATAAACAATCCCATTAGAAAATAAAATTACTGTTGGACACAGCGAGAATCTAAAGAAAGAACAAAACTTTTAAAACTCAAGGATCAAGTTTGAACAGGTACCTTGAGGAAGGAGCAGATCGAAACCCTAATCAACTAACTCCCCGTTGCTCGAAGGTTATCGTCGTCGTTGGTGGAGAGAGATGAGCGGTAGGGTTCGGTGATTCCCTGAGGGTTTCGAGGGAGAGGGAGAGTGGTTTTAATGAGTTAAACGGGTTCGGCCCATTTCAACCGAAAATTAGAAGTTGTGCTCCAAGTTTTTTGATTCTTTTGCACATGCAAGGCACATGGGTAATTGTGCATAAACCACTGTTAGTACTTGCTAACGATCAATATATAGTGTTGGTGCCAAGTTCGAGGAATGGTAAAGAGGACAGAGAAAAATGTATGTTTCCAAAAAACGGGGAGAGTGAGAAAGGATGATGATGATGGAGTGCATAATTTCCCTTATTGTTGTAAAATATAAATTGCACGTAAATATGTGTATTATTGCTATGATTGGGATGTATCCAGCACTAATTTATCCACTTTTCAATTTTTATAAATAAATTAATTAAAGAATAGATGGTATATGATTAAAAGAACTACATAGATTAACTATATTGTCGCTAACATCACGGCTCACAATCTCCTATAGCAGATAAATATATGCAAATTATGATAGGCTTATTACACCCGAAACTTAGACCAATGGTCTGCTGTCCTTTTGAACTACTATCATAGCCCAATTAGGCCTTATTTGGATAGTTAGGATAATATCCTAGAGGATCTAATTTGGAAAAAATATGTCATGAATTACATGTGCATTTCTTTTAGTGAAATCCCTAGTATTTTCATAACTTATATGTATGTTTGGATTGTGTAGGATTAAGATATGCATTAAATGCATGGTTGACCAGTAAAAGATTCTTTCTAGAAATTTAGGTATTATGGCTCGTTGAAAAAGACTACAATTGTAATAAAAAAAAACATTTCTTCGAATAATTAGCCATTAGGCTAATTGAAAAAAATTACAATTGTAATAAATAAGTGTACATTTTTTTAAAAACTAGCCATCCGCAATCATAAAAAAATATTTTAAAAAAAAAGTAGCGGTTATGAAATATTAAAAAGTCTTTTTTTAAAAAACTAGCCGTTATATGTTCATCCTATATATATATGTGAGTTTCTTCACTATTATCATAACAAATTTTTATCTCTACAATTTTTATAACCATGTCTGATTCCGATTCCGATTCTGATGATGATCTATTCCTTTGCATTCTTCCTGCCATTACTGCTATGTCAGATGAGAAAAGGTCTTATCGTACCTCAATTCTTTTCGGTAATATGTGGGTTAGAGAATTAGTGTCAGGACATGGAAAATAGTTGTAAGTTTAAATTTCGTATGAATCCTCATGTATTTAAAACTATTTAAAATATTTTAAGAGCTAGAAATTTGTTGCATGACACAAGACGAGTTACTGTTGAAGAACGGCTTGGATTATTCATGCATTTTTTTATATCTAGAAATGCATGTAATCATAATTTATCAGAGCGTTTTCAACATAGCGGCGAAACTATATCCCGCCATTTAAATGTGGTATTAGATACGATCATGAATATCTTATTTGATTATATCAAGTTGCCAACGACAACTACACATCCAAAGATGCAGAACAGTTCTGGTTTTAGATTTTTTGAGGTTAGAATTTTACCCTATATTAATTGATCTTACATACCAATCATTTCAATTAACCATGACTAATAATTAGTATTTTTTTAATGTATAATAGGATTGTATTGGCGCTATTGATGGATCGCAAATTCCTATGACGATGCCCGGAAGAGAACAAGCTCCGCAGTCGTAAAGGAACCCTATCACAAAATGTAATGGTTGTGTGCGATTTCAATCATCGTTTTACATATATTTTTGTAGGATGGGAAGGCTCTGCATCCGATGCTAAGGACTTGCAATCTGCACTCCATACCGACTTTCTAGTACCTCAAGGAAAATATTATCTTCTCAATACAGGATATGCAAATACTCCATCATTTTGGCTCTATATCGAAATGTACGCTACCATGTTCGAGGACAAGCACGTAGCAACTCTAGGCCGAAGGACTATAAAGAATTATTCAATCTCCAACATTCTTCATTTCGAAATCACGTAGCAAGAATAATTAGGATTTTAAAGTCAAGGTTTCCAATTTTAAAAGTTGGAACAAGGTACCCAATAGATTCACAAGTCAATATCGCTGCAGCTGCAGCTGTTTTGCATAATATGATCAAAATTCATGAAAATAACTTTGATTTGCTAGATAGAATTCCTGATACTATTGATCAAAATGAGTTTGTTGATATAACTACTGAAGATGAAAAAGCAAACAATGATAACCAACATGAAGCGGGAAGTGATTTATGAGATCGAATTGCAAAGGAAATGTGGGACGATTATAGTCATCATCAAAGAAACTAGAATTTCTGTGTGCAACTTCTAAGTATTTTCTTATG
This sequence comes from Agapanthus africanus, assembly GCA_030015575.1. NCBI lineage: Eukaryota > Viridiplantae > Streptophyta > Magnoliopsida > Asparagales > Amaryllidaceae > Agapanthus > Agapanthus africanus. Next base: position 764,330,640 of record CM057340.1, read on the forward strand.
TAATTTTAAGTTAATTTTTTATATATTTGATGTTATATTAGTTCATGAATGCAATGTTTTGTTTGTCAGTTTCTTTAATCAACACAGTAATTTAATGTTCAAGAGTCACTAGGTAAAAAATGCAAAATCAATAGTTCATATATCACAAAATATCATATCATGAACCCGCTCAAAAAATAAAGAATAAAAAATTAATTCAGTCCAACAAGCATGATATCTTACATACTAAAATTATATATGGTTAAATACCAAAAATAATCAAAAAGGTTTCATAATTGACAAAGTGCCTCACAAATAGAGCTTTGAGCACATCACCGCTACAATAGCAAGATATGAAAATTACATATAGTTCAACAACAAAAATATAATTAAACAAGTTTCATACTTGACATAATTCCCACATGGGAACATAAAAGATTTGATGTCAACGCATCACAACTACAATAGTAAAAAGAAACAAATGGATATTCAAATCATTACTGGGTCAAAGATTACACCCCAGTTAAACAAGTCAAAGTCAGTCAACCCCCAGCAAAGTGGGACCGAGCCCAAGCAAATGAGCTCAAGCCCAAGTCAAGACGAGCGTGGAAAGGGCCGGCTCCATGCCAAAAAGAAGGCGATAAATTAGTTTAAATACATTTTTTTAGAATTAAATGTATAAAAAATGGGCAAAAAAACAAAATTTTGTAAACCTTATGGCTTATGTGTAAAAAGAAATAAGCACATAAAGTATGGGGTGACACAAGTGTCATTTGGAAAAGCCCAAGAGACTATGTGTTAAGTGTGTAGCTTATAAAAGGCAAACATGATGAGAAAATCAATAACAAGTTTCATTCTCTCAAAAATTCTAGAATTATGTCCCCTTTCTCCTTCCTCAAGATTTTAAACCTACTTTTTTGAATTAAATTAAGAGTTTAACTCTTTCTTTTCCAAAAATCCCACTTTGGGAAGATCCAAGACTCAAGAGAAGATTCAAGGCTCAAGGGAGAAGAAAGGGGTCCACTTTTATCATCTCCGAAAATCTTTTGGGAGTTGACTCCTAACAAGAATCTCTTCTTTAGGAGTTTAACTCCAAACTAATTTTTAAGAAGCTCAACTTCAAGATCCAAATTCTCGAAAGAGTTGAACCCCAAAAATCCAGATCTTTTAGCAGTTTAACTTCACAAAAAGATCCTTTTTTTAGGAGTTTAACTCCACAAAAATATCCTTTTTTTAGGAGTTTAACTCCAAAAATCATTCGGAAGTTCAACTCCCAGTTCAGGGGCTAAGCCCTTTTTTCCGCGGACGTCCAGCGCTCGCGTGTAGGGCGCGACCCGCTGGCGCCCGCGCGCCATCTCATACGTCCTTAGGACGCTGCCCCGCATCCCATAAGGGGCTGCTAGCCCTCTTGACCCATGGCCTGTTATCCGGGTAGCGGGCCCCCCGTAAACTCTGCGAGGCCCCCGATACACCCAAAATCCCTCAAGACACACACATACGCACATTGCACATTCAGTTCGCATGAACAGTTTGACCCGTCAATCGGAGCTTCTCTCGCGTCAAAGGCAAAGGGATAATTAACGGCAGTTTAGTCCGCGGCTGCCGGAGATTCGGATCCCCACAATCAATAAACCCCGGCCTATTCAAGGCATGGGAAATCTGTAATACGTCTGAGAAGCGCGTGCATTCTCATCTCAAAGGGGTGACGAAAAACACCATACAATCATGTTTCTTAGCCATTCCATACGGTATTCGTCACTTAGAAAATATAAGAAAATTTCACGATATATTGGTTCACATCAATGATTGGCTGCTTTAATGACCTCGTCTTTGGTCATTGCTAATTGGACCATCATATCGATGCATTTCTTTACGGTGAATGCATCTTTTGCTTCGCTTTTCTTCATCAGATGCATTTCAATAAGTTCAGCAATCCTATCGTTTCCAATCTTTTGATTTTTCTTAGGAGCTTTTAGAGTGTATGTTGAATGAGATGTACCACAACTTGTACTTAACTGTGTTTGGCTTAGTGGAGGATCTAATCGAGAAGACTCTATGTGAGTTTCAAATTGCCCTTCATCTATTTCCTCAAAAGATGCATTTTGTCGAGAAGACTCTCCAAATGCAGGAACTACATGAATAGGGAGGTGGATCTACTGATGCCTTCCACTTCATTATAAATCATTCTTGGAGCTTCGGCATTACAATTTGATGTTATATTATGATGACCTTCATATGACCTATTAGATAGTAAAACAAACATTAAATTGTAAATTTAAGAGTCATTATTCGCACGATTGTTTTCAGACTGGTGTTCTGTATTTAACAAACACCAATTATTCAATATAAGCACTCTTTATATTATTAAACCTAAAATGACGAAAAGTATGAAAGCAAACTGGAGATCTGAGAATCCTTTGTCTTCGTCACCCTAATATATAGAAATCGAAAACATTAGTACGGTTTTTAAATCCAGCAAAAGAAATGTAAGACGAGTCATGATCATGCATTAAGGTTTCATACATTTACTGGTATAATTCACTAAAAATAACAATGAGCTCTCAGAACTTTTCAAATAAATACCATATACTTTTGTAAGTATCAAGCAAGTGCCATGAACATATTGGGAGATACTATCTTCTTCTACTGAATTAGTAATATTTAAATAAATAATTTTTTTTGGAGATTTCATAAAGTAGAATTGAATTGAACAAGAGGCACAGCACACAAGTATAATCAGGCACTAGGATGAATAAATCAATTAAAATAAATACCGGTTAGAGAAGAAACTCAAAAGGAAAACTGAATTATAAAAAAATGTTGAAGAACTAATATGAGAAAGATTTACTTAATAAAATTACACGACGAGATGAATCTCGAGTTCCAGACTATGAGCTCTGCGATTGGAATCAAAAAGGAACGGGCTAGGGTTTTTCGTTGGTTGAGAGGGGGAGAGTGAGAGGGGGAGGAAGGTGATGTCCATCATTTTTTAGGGTTTTTTCAGGGTAAAAACAAGATAGAGATTTTGAGAGAATGGAAGAAGAAGGGGCAGAGAGAGGAACCGAGCCATCGTGACGCGGGAATAAAATTCGTCTCTGAGTCAATTTTTTTCTGATATGTGGATAAGGACAAAGTAGAGCGTTTTTTTCTCGGATCAAACAAACAAAAAAAAAATACATCCAGACAGCCCTTTTATAGAATTAGGCCAATCCGACGGAAAAATGGAATCTGGGTTTTTTTCCATGGGATAAATGCTGTCTAAACAAGGCCTTGGTACAATGTACTTCAATTTCGTTATCCTTATCACTCTGGATGTTGGTTTAGCTTATAAGTGCTCGAGGGTTAGGTGAGTACCTCAAATCTTCGATCATTGTTTTGTTACTAAGCCAATTCAGATTCGTCTTACTCTAGCTTGAATCTCCTGTAGGGTTTTTGATGCTTACTTAAATTAGATTTATCTTACCAAACCCAAATCTCCCTTCATAGTCTTCCCTGACTGCAATCCATATGAAGATTTCCAATAAAAGAGAAGGAGAAAGAAGCATTGCCAAATCCTTAGTTGAATTTTGGGTTTTGGATTTCTTATTTTGGAAGTAAAGAAGACAAAAGTCATTATAATAGGTTTCAATTTGGAAGAAAAGAACTATGGTTAGATCATTAATCGTGGAATCAAACATTTGCACGTTTTCGGCTAAGGAAATTAATATTTTCAGGAAGTTATTAGGTTATGACAGCAACTAGATGGTTAGTGGAGAATTGGCCTGACCAGAGAGAGTTTGGGTGAAATAAGCCATTATAATAAGTTAAATGAGTTTTTACTAAAAAGACCTCCATACTTCGCTGATTACTAAAAAGACTCATCATATTTCGTATTTACTTAAAAGATCCACATACATTTAAATTTCACTAAAATACCCTCTAACATGCCAAAAAAGAAAACCTTTTTAGCATCTTCCGTTGGTCTGTAAAGAGGTTAACGATGAGTATCGGGCTAGGGTTCTAAAATAACCCAGCCCATCTTCTCTTAAAATTCCTAACTTTTCCTCCAACTTGGCTTTAGGGTTAGGTTTCGATCAAAGATCTATCAAAATGATAATGAAATCTGGCTTGTCTTTCTTAACCTTTTCCCACAATGATGTTGCAAAATGTCGTTGTCCGTTCAATTGCAAACTTCTAGTTGGTGGGCAAGCTCATTCGAAACGAGAGCGATTTTTAAGCTGCGCTGAATCCCAAACTTCAATTAAACGGGAATTTGGAATTTTTTTTTGGGTTGAAAGAACGACTTATCTAAATACCTAAAAGATAAAGAGAGTGACTCAAGCTCAAGTCTCATCTCCATCTTCCTAATGGGACGTAATTTTGGATGGAAAATCATGAGGGGTATTTTCAGTGAAATTCAAATGTATGGGGGCCTTTTAAGTAAATACGAAGTATGATAAGACTTTTTAGTAATTAGCAAATTATGGAGGGGCTTTTTAGTAAGAAGCCCTAAGTTAAAAATGAAAAGTAAATGGGAAAATAAATAAATAATAAAAGCGCAAATATAAAGGGGTATTATATCATTCTGAGTAAATGCAGGGTGTTATTGTGTAACAAGGCGACGAGCAAGAGATGCGAGGAGTGGGAGGTCCATTGCTGTGCATCGGCGATCTCTTGAGCGACGTCGGCGACGACCGCCACGGCACCATGGAAGAAGAAGAGGAAGAGGCCCATCAACAACAGCAACGACGCTTAGATCCCATCGCCGCCTCTCGCGATCCCTCAACTCTCCATCAATTATTCGAGGTTTTTCTTTTCCAATTCATTTCTGCCCTGATTTTATAGGCAGCACCGACCATTCAATTCTGCGCTGTTTTGGATTTTTAGATGATTCTATATATCAGCATGCTTTGAGCGGTTGATGATTTTAGATGATTTTCAGTTGCAGTTGTCGAGGTTTTTGAACAAAATATTCAAAGATTGATCCTTTATTGAAAGAAAAATGCAATTGGACCGGAATGCAATTGAATCTGCAGATTCAATGAATACGGTTCGAAGAAAACTGATTGAACGGACTCATCTTTTGTCGAAGATGGTGTCCTTTGATGAAAGAAATCTATTGCCCTTGAACAAATCATTCCAAAATATTATCTCCTTCTTGTAATAGTGTAGATTCGGGCTGAGGTTTGTGTTGAAAATCTTATATAGAATTTTTCAGCGTCTGTTTTATCTTAGGACGCAAATTTTGGTGGAAACCGGGGGCAAATATTGTCTTAAGGAAAGAACGTAATTGCTCGACTTAGGCTTTTTATGCTGCCAATCAACAATACCAAAGCCCTAAGCTTACAACACCAACAAACTCCTACATGTTATAGATTCACCTTCTTGTGATGTTGACGTTGTCTGTGATTTTATTTTTTTTATCTATTTAGTGGTCAAGATATGTCAAAGGTGGGACAAATTCTGATAGTCGATGAGACAAATGCACATCATTTATGTGATGAATTTTATAATTCAATGAAGGTTCCATTAAGCTCTGTTGATTTCTGAAAATAGAATATATATCATGCGGAGCAGTTGGTAATGAACCAACTCAAAAATAAATAAATTGAGTAAGATGCAAGAGTGAGATCACTAGATTCTGTCACACGGCAAGAAAGGAAACAAATATATCTTTGAAGAGGACCGAGGCTTCAATGTACTCACAGCCGTTATTACTCCATTTACCATACTCTATCCAGCAGCAGTAAAAAAATTTGTTATCAATTGCTTTGATATGCTCAAACTACATGACTAGTTCACCCACATTTGGCATGTGAAACGCCTATGCTTTGGCTTTGTGTTGAATGAATACTCATTTAACAGCAAATAATTAGGTATCAGATTTATCCACTATGCTTCTTTTTTCGCTATATTTTTCATGTTTACTTGTAGCACTTCAAAAATTCCCTTAGGATGATACATGTCTCAGTCTTCAGTTTAGTTTGGGGGCTATGGGCCTTATCCTTTTATATCCTCGAAAATTTGTGCTCCATGTGTCTTAATGCAGTCCTTGTCTAGAAATAGTCATAGTTTTCTTTATCATTTAGATCCTATTTTATGATTAACTCCAATCCTTTTTCACCGTTGTGGTTTTGTTAATGTTAGTCAGGATGTCTATCCTCATGACATCCTAACTTTTTGCATGATAAATGCACTGAGATACAGGTTTAAGGCTGACCTTGATGTAGGCTAGCCTAAGCCCACCATTAGGAGCTCTCCATTCATGTTGTGGCTACTCTTTTCACTACTCTTTTGATAATTTGCACTGATACAATGTTAATCTAATTCATTGTCTATTTTTTCTTCCCAATACCTGTCAGTGTAGCACTGTAGCTTGCCCCATATACTATACAATTATTTCCACAGTCAAAATGTGCCTGATTTTTTCAACCTCCTAAAAGTTACCATGCATATTCACCTTGGACATTTTAATATGAAAGAGAATAATATAGTGAGGAATCTATTAAGCACTCCGAATGGTAAAAAGTAATTACAGTAGGAAATCATCTTTCTCCTCAATTAATTAGTAATTATACCTAATACCAATCTTTTTGCCTACTGATTATTCCCTACTTACATGTTTTACCCTCATAACTAAACAAACGACATGTTTATGTACTATTTACTCTTTCATATTGATTAAAATGTAATATATAGAGCTAGATTGAATATAATATTGTTTTCATAACTATTAATATAAAGATGCAGAAATGATGTAGATAGGAAAAATGTAATTTCATATAAATTAAAAAATAAAAATAGTTGGCGCTATATGCACTTATATCCTACTTTCATTTCCAGGCCTATCTGGCCATGGCCGGTTATGCCAATTGCCATGGCAACACCACAACCAAAATTTCAACCATGTCGATATCAGGCATATATTTGTGCATGTTAGCACACTTCCGGCTTTGCAAGCTACCATTGCTGGAGCAACTGCTAGCCCACCACCCCATATCAGCAAGTCTAAGAGCAAGAAATTTCTACGGTAAATATGCTAAAGGTTTTGTTTTGTTTTCTTTTCTTTTTGGTGGGGAGAAGGGTTTTTTGAGACAAATATGCCAATCCTCTGCCTCGCCTTCTGAATAAAAACTAAACCAACCAAATACTTGTATGGAGTAGTTTCAAGGATATTTAAGCTTGATTTAAGTGGGTTTGAAACTTTGAAGGTGGACAATTGATATTGCTATGGTTTTGGAGAATTAGGTTAAGTAAATTTGATTTTGCTATAGACCTGAAGTGTCTAGTATTCTTTACTTCTTCTTTTTTCTGGTTTGTTGACTGAATGTTATTGAAGAAGACTGAGCAAATAAGGATTCCATCTCCAAACAATTATTTTGGAGAAATTGCTATGAACTAATAACACCGTTGATTCTCATTCTTGAATTTGTTATGTACGAATGCACAGAAATTGTCGAAGAAAGCAACTCATCAAGATAAATGCATTCCTAGGTTTCATTTGAAATAATTAATGAATACTTAACCGGCTACTTGATATGTAGGCAACCCAGATTTAGTGTTTACTGCAAAATACTTATATTTGTTTAAAACATGTACCAAGAGAAGAGATAAATCCAAATAGAGCTTTAGAAGCATATTGGTTATAATTTATGGGTTGCAGGAACCAACATTTACTGACAACAGTTACATTAAGAAAAAAGTGGCACAAGCTACAACATTTGTTAGTACTTATACGTTGTAGTCGCTAATACTTATTTTATATACACATGTTTTTTTGTTTTTTTTTGGATCTTTGAGTGAGTTTTGTGGTAAAGAATAATGTAAACTCAATTGATAGGTAGGTTCTATGTATTAGTGATATTAATTTTTTTCACATGTAACATCTTATGCCGTTGATAGAGTAAACAGAACAGAACATATATTTTACTTAGTGAGAAAGGTATGTTACACCCATTTCTTGGTAACTCTCTTAGCTTGACACTTGCGTTCAGTTATTGTTGTTGTAGAAACTGATGAAGGATAAACAGAGGGCGATAGTTTACCATTATCTTCTTAAGAATCATTCACTTCTTAAGACAAGGGAACAATAGGCAGTTGAAATACACACACATTATTTTAGGATGTCTGATGTCTGATGGGTGTAACACTGCTAAAGTTAATATTTGCTCCACAACTAATCTATTTGCTTTTGGTCCTTTTCAACTTCATGTAAGCATGATCTGCTAATGCAACCCCAGAAATGTCCATTGGTTCTTTTTTCTCTAAAGCATGATCCAAAATGCCACTGTTTTCTATCATCCTCAGGTCATATAGTCGATGCCTCCATACTGCTTCTTCGATCAATTTCTTAATGTGTCATGATATGAAACACAATTTGAAGTGATACTTGCACCTTTTCCTTGGTTGTGGAAATCGTACGTTTTGTCTCTTCTTGCAATCACCTCAAGGAGCAAGCAAAGTTTTATTGGGATTACCTGAGACTTCAATAATAGATTTCATGATTGTAATGAAGGGAAACCCTATTTGATATGCTTGGAGGTTCTGTTAGGTTTTCAATTGTTTAGACGTGCTTGTTCTATTTCAGATAGTCCTTCTAAAACCATCTAAATCAGATTGTTTAAGGATAAAAAATGAAGAAGAGAAGGATTCAGGATAACACACTTGTTCAGTGGATGAGTTCCAACCTTCTTTCTTTTCCCCTATATTGTACGATAAAGAATGCTTGGGTAGGTTTAATTTCTATAAGCTGTGGTTGGTTATAATTAGCATTTGTAAGAGTTTGTTAAGAAGACTTCTCATTATAATTATTATTTTTCTTTCAGTATGTCATGCTTTGTGAAGCAACAATGGATATGATTGAAGTACTTATTCATAGGAATGTTATTATAAAACATGTTTGTGCAAAACCTATGCTAACATCCACTTGTGTAAACTAGACAAAATGGCTGAGCCAACAGGGGAAGCATCTCATAATGAATTGAGGCATTGTGAATTGCTGTATAGTTAAGTATAAAGTATACTAGTGGCATGAGTCTACTCCAACATCAAGAACTTGACGCCATCCTATTTATAATATAGCATGCATCCTACCATACCTTGTCCCTAACTTAGCCCACATATTTTTCGGTAAAGATTTTGCTACCTGTTATGTTAGCAGAGAACTGGAATCCCTAGAAATTTCTTCTATTAGTCCTCTGAGCAGAATTGGCTGCTGCTTGGTAATTTTCTTGTTTAGATTAATCTATTTATTCAGAACTGGACGGCGAAAAAGAATGTTGCAATGCCTTATCCGACATCAGATTTAGTACTATCAATCGCTCAAGAATGTAATAATTACACCTCAAGCTTCAAAGTCAAATTTTGACATGCATGTCACAGTTCATTCTCGAGTTATGGCTTCCATTCAGAACAATATAACAAGTAAGGTACCAATTTCACAAGGTTATATTTAATCCTGAGCTATTGAAATGAACCTCAAATTAGTTCTTACGCAATTTGGCATCACGCTTCAAATGACAGGCAGTAAGTCAAAGAGACGCAAGAATAAGGTTATTTGAAGGAAATTACTTGTTTTTTGGTTGCTATGAAACAGATGGAAAATGACTTGATTTTGGTTTAAGAACAGTAAGGGACCTGTGCCAGTGTGTGAATGATTTCGTTGACAAAATATGTATGTCATGAATATGGTAATCAGAGCACATTGGGAAACCTAAAATATGTTTATGTTCTTCTCATTTTAGGGTGTGTTTGGTTCTTTGTGGTTGGAGTTGCAATTCATTTCTAACTGCGTGTGACTTGAGTAATTGCACATGCACCTTCAGTGCATTTCTTCCAACTGTATGCGTTTTTTTGGAATTGCATCAATTGTTTAGTTATTTGGTTATTATGTATTTCCAACTATTTATATATTTTTTGTAAAGCTAAGGATTTTGTTGGTTCTTTTAAGCCGACCATGCAATTAATCATAGAAATTGAATTAACTAGTTAAAAAAATGTCTAATCTCGGGTAAACCACGGCCGGAGTCATAAGGAAAGTACCAGTTGGACAGGGAGTAGCCACAGGTAAAGCCATTGGCTAAGGATTTCTTTATTATTTTTATAGTGAAACAGATGTAATCATTATATGGGGTTAGGTGATTGGGCATCTAAGTTACATGCTCGTACTATGTATGTGTACTCACTTTGAGTGCAATTTTGCGCTACTTTCTTAAACATTCCTAGAACTTTGTATTTTTCTTTTCCATATAGAATGTTGTGTCAAAATATGAAATATAACCTTTAATTTCTGCATGTACTAGGATAACTACGACAAGTTGATCGAATCGTTGGAAGGGAATGATCACTCGTGGACAGCTTTAACTTTGGAGGTTTGAAATTTTATTTCTGAACTCCTAATTCTACAGAGAGCATGTTGTTTTAAGAGATTGACAATTAATTGTTTCATGTTCTAGTTATGTTCTGCTTTAAAGATGGCAAATAAATTGATTACCTGTGCGGATTCAAATATTAAAGCGCTGCGAGAGAAGGTGGAAGTGATTGAGAACATTCTGAAGCGAGGCGACTCTGCTGTGGCGACTGCAAAAGCTATCAAGTACGCATACAACAAAGAAGTGCTCTGAGATGAATTGGTTCGGACAGCAAAATGTAGTGGGGCCGTCAAGAACATAGTTGATTCGATATCATCTTTCTTAATAGATACACCAAAATTTCTTTGATTGTAAGGTATAACATTGTAACTCTCTGGGTGAACACTTTGGTGTGGATGTAACACTTTGAAGACACCGAAAAAGATCTTTATATTTGTTGCTTTAGATATTCAGCTTCCCGAGTAAACATAAATCTTTATCTTTATATTGTCAAAATGTAAATAATCATTCTGCTGCTGTCTTTTGTGCACTCCTTTCTGGAGCTATTGTTTAGTTTTCTGTAACACTGCCTAAAATTCAATCAATGGAGTTACTAGGGTCCTAAATTTCTAGTTTTGGTGGAAGTGGAAGAAATTTCGAAATCTTATAACTTCAAGATGGGTGCATACCTTAAAAAAGGTTGATGAAGATCTGATAGATTGTCGAAAAAATTATGCCTTTTTTTTGCTTTTATTTCCTATGTAATATTTTTTGGATGTGGAGCTGTGCTCTACATGGAAAAAGAAATATTATTATGGGTTCGATTACAATCCTATCGGTAGGATTTGGATCTTTTTCTTAACCATTAGACTAGACTTGGTATATGCGCTATTAATTATAAATAGAATCTATAATTTTTCTCATTAGATTAGACTTGAGATATCTACTCGCAATTATGCAGTGTTCTCTGATCTTTGTATTTGTATATAATCTCTCAAATCTTACATGTTGTTTCGTCGAAAGACTGGATGTACACAAAACGGAAATTAGCTTATTAATGGCCAATTATATCTCTTTAATAGTTATACTATTTTATTTTTATTGCTAAACACCGTCCCTTATGTTTAAAAAAACTTAATTTTCAAATCAACCATTCAAAGGTTGTATTTAAGCAAAACGAATAAGATAGGGTGAAATGGACAATAAACATATACATTAAGACACCTAACCCTTTGTCTCTCATCCAGTTTCCGTCCTCCTTTTGGGCCATCACCACCATCTTTCTCATTCTCTTCGAAATCAAACCCAACACAAAAATCTTAACTCAAACTAAAATTAAATCGTAACAGAGTCTCCACCTTTCTTCTCTCTCGATCACCCCCAAATTAAATCCTACCTCCTAATTAGTCTCCACCACCTCCTCATTTCCAATCAAAGACTCCACCTTTCTTCTCCATCCCCTCCTCAACATCAATTGAAGCTTCCACCTTTTTCTTCTGAACTAACAGAAGCCTCCTATTCCATTTCATCATCATCTTCCATTTTCATCATCTTCCATTTCTAAATGAAGAAAAAGAAAGGACGAAAAATTATTTTTTGATTTATAATTATTCTAATTATTATATTATAAATTCATTATACTCGTTACCGTCAAAAGTTGACAGAGTTAACCTATGTTCCCAATGATTTTGAAAAGCCGAAAGGCTTTTAGAGGGACTTAAAAGTCTTTTTCTTTTTTTTCGGGTGGGGGAAGCTTAACTAACAAGCAGCTAACAAGATATGTCACAACCATCAAGATATTCCCATATGGACATGTTTGTGTATAACACTTGGAATTACATGCCTCAAATCTATATCATCATATGATGCGAATGGACTAGGTTAGAAGCCACTTTCTTCTTTTTTTTAAAAAACAAAAAAAGAGATAAAAATCCTTCATTCTTAAGTTATCCATGTCATCATACAAAGTGATAAAAATAATTAATTGTTATGTTAAAAAAAAAAATCTTAGAGCCTCTTCATTTTTTGAAAAACAAAGAAAAAAGGAACTTTCTAGTACTTTGAGACAAAAAAAAAAAAAACTTTGTAGAAATTAGTTTGAATTCCAAATTCAATCTGCATTCTACTTAAACTTAAGACAAAAAAATGAAGAGGCTCTAAGATTTTTTTTTTTAACATAACAATTATAAATAGAATCTCTAATTTTTCTCATTAGATTAGACTTGGGATATCTACTAGCAATTATGCAGTGTTCTCTGATCTTTGTATTTGTATATAACCCCTCAAATCTTACATGTTTCGTGGAAAGACTGGATGTACACAAAGCTTATTAATGGCCAATTATATCTCTTTAATAGTTATACTATTTTATTTTTTTTGCTAAACACGGTCGCTAACTTAATTTTCAAATTAACCATTCAAAGGTTGTATTTAAGCAAAACGAATAAGATACAGTGAAATGGACAATAAACATATACATTAAGACACCTAACCCTTCGTCTCTCATCCAGCTCCAGTTCTCCTTTTGGGCCATCACCACCATCTTTCTCACTCTCTTCAAACACCGCCAATCCTTTATTTTCCTATCAAACCCAACTCAAAAATGTTAACTCAAACTAAAATTAAATCGTAACACCTTTCTTCTCTCTCGATCACCCCCAAATTAAATCCTACCTCCTAATTAGTCTCAACCACCTCCTCATTTCCAATCAAAGACTCCACCTTTCTTCTCCATCCCCTCCTCAACATCAATTGAAGCTTCCACCTTTTTCTTCTGAACTAACAGAAGCCTCCTATTCCATCACATCATCATCTTCCATTTTCATCATCTTCCATTTCTAAATGAAGAAAAAGAAAGGACGAAAAATTATTTTTTTCATTTATAATTATTCTAATTATTATATTATAAATTCATAATACTCGTTACCGTCAAAATCAAAAGTTGACAGAGTTAACCTATGTTCCCAAAAAACATTGATTTTGAAAAGCCGAAGGGCCTTTTAGAGGGACTTAATAGGCTTTCCTTTTTTTTTGCAGGGTGGGGGAAGCTTAACCAAGAGGCAGCTAACAAGATGTCACAACCATCATGACGTTCCCATATGTATATGTTTGTGTATAACACTTGGAATTACATGTATCAAATCTATACTATCATATGATACGAAAGGACTTGGTTAGAAGCCACTTCCTCCTTTTTTTTTTAAAAAACAAAAAAAAGAGAAAAATCCTTCATTCTTAAGTTATCCATGTCATCATACAAAGTGATAAAAATAATTAATTGTTTTGTTAAAAAAAAATCTTAGAGCCTCTTCGTTTTTTGAAAAACAAAGAAAAAAGGAAATTTCTAGTACTTTGAGACAAAAAAACAACTTTATAGAAATTAGTTTGAATTCCAAATTCAATCTGCATTCTACTTAAACTTAAGACAAAAAAGAACTTTCTAGAATTTATTTTAATTTTGTAATTTTTCAAATTCTACTTTAATTTTACTTATAACTACCTTTTTTTAACCTAAATATGGTAAATAACATATTATAATATCTTCTAAAATACAATTTATCCAAGTTACTAAAACGACTATTTTATTCACTTATTAACATTCAAAATAATTTTAAACCAAAAACTCCCATTTTATATTTATAAATGGACGCAATAAATTTTTTTTGGACTCTAAATAGGATAACGCTACAAACGTGCATCGCACGTGCAAAACGCTAGTATGTGTTACACCCCGCTTCCCAAAAACAAAAAACGAGAGCGACCAGCCCACAACATATTCATATCGAGAAGCACTCTTTCTCGACATGAGTACGCTGAGCGTTTATATAAACAGTAATGGAAATTATAATACAAGAATTTTAAACTTATAAAATATCTAACAATATTTATAATAGTTCCAAAGTCGATAACTGAACACGGTTCGAAAATTTAAGAAATTAGGAATGAAAGATAACCTTGAACAAAAGACATGCTTACAGAAAAGAAAAACCAGAGTTCGGACTGACTTGAAAGATATTGACTGTCGTCGGTTGATACCACCTCGTACCTAACCTCGTCACCTGTCCCAAAATCGTCTGACGATATTCCCAATAAAAGAAAACATGAAAACAAGAATGCCGTCAGCGAACTAAAGTTCGGTAAGTCCCCATTTTATTAAAAAACAATATTTTTTCTATATTTACAATGAAACGTGATATTTTGGCTACAATTAATTTACTTAGTAATGTTTATAATCTAACAGCTTTAATACAGGATTTCAATCAGTTGGAACAAATATAACATAATAATAATGTTTGCTTGATTTATAGAAAATAGTGATAATAAAGTTTTGTAATTTAGGAATAACAATATGTATAGGGTTGCTATTAACATCATTAAAAAGTAATAAGGTACAAAAATTCATGGTTATAAAAATATATAAGGTATGTTTTATTTTAGAATTATTTGATAATAAATTAGTTTAATAAATTATCATGTCATACTAACAAGAATGTAGTGTAAAATTATTTTGGTATAATAGTTAAATTATAGTGTATTAATATACTCATTAATCGATATTTGATACGAAACATGATATACATAATAATAGGTATGGGAATAACAGTGAACAGTAAACGGTAGTGTTCATGTTTGTAACAATTCTAAACTTTCTGTACAATTTTTTCAAAAATACAGAAATGGGTACTTGAGCCTGAGCACAAATTATAAGTTTGATTTGATTTTGAACAGCAAGAAAGCATTTGTAGCTCACTGATAAGACCTTGTACTGCTGAATCAAAGCACCAGAGTTTAAATCCTATCAGCCACACATTATTTTTTATTTAAAATTCTTTTAATCTTTTAGAAGCTCAAGAGTCTACACGTGCACTATACGTAATAGGGTAAGTTACAGAATAAACAAACATGATCACGAGGCTAGACCAATCGTCAGGGACACATGGCAGCAAGACGAGCCCCGACCCGCCCAACTCGGGCCGGCGAAGCGCTTGAATCGTCCGGCGCCGCCGGGTCAACTCGGTCCGATCCTAATTTTTCTTTAACCCCCTGCACCCTTTGGCCTACCCAACTCCCCCTGCACTGTTTAAATTCTTTGCAATTAACCAGAGAATTAAAATACCCCCATTTAATCCATTTTAATACAAATTTTTAATACACCCTTTCACTACCCTAAAACCCTAATTTTTTCCTATAAATACCACCCTCAGATCAACCCTCCTCACTCCCCAAACTCTCAAGAAAATTCCCAAGTCTTTTATGTGCAAGTGGAGTTAGCAAAAGGGCAAAGCTCCGACGAACTTTCGACGACAATCCGAGAAGTTTCCGACGACGAAACGACGCACCGGTAACTCCTACCTCTTCCTCCTTCTCTCTTCTAGTCAAATAACCTATAAGTTCCTACTTCTTCTTCTTTTCTCTATTTTAAAAATATTCAAAACTAAAACCCAACGGAAGCGGAGTTAATCCGACTTCCAATTCGGTTTTTCCTTAAAAATTTCTATTTTTATTAAACACAATAATACCAAACTCATATGTCATGACCATTAAACATTAAAGAAGACAATAGAACAAGTTTGACATCAAAATAATAGCCGTAGCAAGTTTTATTCCATTTTTATATTAAAATACCTTCATATTTCATTTCGACATGCTTGAATTTTTTAAACCGTATTACCTTAGAAAACTCACGAGGTAATGACCTACCTCCTCACAACACTTATATGTAACATAGCATGATGGAATTTGGGAACATAGATTTGGGAAAAATACGACTTTACACAACACTACCTCCGACTTATAAAACCTTTTACAAGATGTGTATTTTAACAAATCTTTGCAATTGCGCCTCTACAACCCATTTTGGGGAACCCGTTCGGGATGGTGCGGATTATCGCACATTCTCGGGCTTAGTAGAGTGAGATGCAGACCTCCGCAAGGAGCATACGATCTCGAAAGATTATACAATTTTCTTTAGAAAATGTGATTTCTATTATAAATAAAACTTATATTTTTATAAATAAACATATATGTAATTAATATCAAAATATCTATTTTTAATATTTATAATATTCCATATTTCCAAAATTCAAGAAAAACCTTCCATTTACAAGAAAATACCATACAATTCCAATATTACAAATAAATACCATATATTATGAAATTAGGTTTATTTCACTAAAAATGTCACACTGATAAAATATACATTCATGAAAATTCTAAAGACGATAATAAAATACTTGAGATGTATTTTGAAAATTATACAAAATTATTTTTACATAAAACTCCAAGTTATACTAAATTACAATAAGGACCCTAGTAAACATAAGTTTAAGCGGGACCAGCTTCTTGAGCCTCAGGGATCCGGAGATATGGGTGCTTGCTTATTTAAGGTAGACATCTTAACAAATGGTGTTATCAACACGGTAATTGTCTTTGAAAAAGTCAAAAATCCTGCCGTCCATGTGCAGGAGTTACCGATAGCACCAAAACATAATTCAGGACTTCAATTCCTTTTCTAATTGTCTGACTCAGACCGAGTCTCAATATAATCAATCTGACTTGAATATGATTCAAGTATCAAACTACAATTCAACATGAATCCACGAATCCATATATTCAATCTATTCAATTTATACAACTTGACTGAACCGAACCATGGATATATTCCATTTGTATGATCATCCATCATATCCATTCCATTACTGATATCATGGTTTTGGCAAGTCATCCATCTATATACAATATACAATTCATACAATACAAATAATACAATCAAGACATCGCGGGGTTTATAAGGGGTAGATTGGTACGGAAGGTGTTACAAGTGGCATGAGACAGCAACCATAAAGACACCTAACCTGAATTCAATTGTCGTTATACCGTGGCTGAACGGTTCCTTGTACTCCGTATACCGTAGTCTCTGGTCTAGTGAGACTTCTCTCGTATACACTGGCCTCTTCTGTACTAAGCTACAAACAACAACGTTAACACTAAATACAACATTATAACAATATACTCTCTATTCTGTCTATTCCAGTCTTGTCTACTCACGGGACTTGCCGAGCGATTTGTTCGCTGACGACATTCTCTTTCTTCTTCTTTGAAATGTCGTCAGGTGATTCGGACTCACTGGATGTAATACCCAACCTCTTTTTATACCAATATCCATATTTCTCTTTCACTTATAAAATTTATTTGTTTTACTTATAATTATTTATTAGTTTTAAAACCACAATAAACACCAAATCTTTCCTTTTCATTTTCCCTGAATCCCAAAACCCAGCCTAACTTTAATTTTTCTTTCCTTCTATTTTCTTCCTTTAAATATTCCAGTCTTTTCCGGCCCAGCACGCCCACAGCCCAGAGGGCTTCCCCTTTTTATTTAAATCCCCCGGCCCGCTTCTTTCCTTTTTCCCATTTGATTTCTTTTCTCTACCCAGCCCAACTCCTTCCTCAGCCCATTTCTTTTTATTTAAATTTTATTTAAAATTTAACCCCAAACCATCAAATAACTCCTTCAGCCCGAGCCCAGACTCCCTAATCCCTTTTAAATATTTTCTAAACTCCTCCGGCCCAAACCCCTTGGCCCGCATCTCAAACCCGACCCGGCCCACACCCTACCCTTCTTCTTCCCAACGGTTCCCTCCCTTTTTCCCGCTCCCTGTTCCCTCGATCCGCTTTCTCCACCGACGCCCACGCCCGCGCCCGCGCCCTTGCCCACGTCGCGCATCCCTCGCGATCCCCTCAACGTTCTCCCCTATCTCCCTCACACCCTCACTTCTCTTTCACTCTCAAAACTCCTCACCTCTCTCTCGAAAACCCACTCCCGCAGGCACTACTTCCATCACCTACACTCCCGCCGTCGACGACGACGACTTCGCCCCCTCATTCATCTTCCCTCGTTTCTCTTCCACCCACAGAACCCTCCTCTTCCTCTTCCACTCGAGAATCCCACTGCATCCGTGCCACGACCGCACCACCGACGAGCCACTTCCTCACCCGAGCTCTTCATCCTCGTCTTCTTCACCCGAGCTCCCCACTCCCTCTCTCCCTCGACCCAACCCTAACAGCCGCTGCCTCTCCTCTTTTTCCGTCCACCTCTCTTTCAACATCAGACCCATCACCGCCGCCGCCTAAACTCTTTCACCGACCGTCGTCGATCACCACGCCAGCAGACCTTCCACCGCAGCCACCTCACCGGCGACATCTTTCCATCGGCACCCCAGTCAGCTCACCATTAACACCCGAGCACCAAACTCCACCCATCACCAACAGTGAGCTCACTTTGCCACTGTCGCTACCCGCGCTTGCGTCGCCTAACTCCTAGCCGCTACCTGAGCTCTCCCTGCCGTACGAGCACCTTCGCCTCGTCTCATCCAATGCCCTAGCCGCAACAGCCCCGTCACCAAGCTCGAGCCAAGCCCAGCCTAGCCGAGACTCGTCGTGTTGTTGCTACTTCGTGCCCATGCCGTGTCACCACTGCCTTCGCTGCCGTGCCGTCAATTCATCATTAAAGGCAAGTATTTTTACTTGCTACATGCTAATCTATTCATGTTACAAATTCAAATCGTATAAATCGCAAACTTGCAATTCATGATAACTTAGATGATATACCTGTTCGATGCATGATCCCAATGGAGATATTTATCTAAATTGATGGAATTGGATTGTCTATGCTGGCCCATGTAGTGATGAATACTGTGGATAAATTTCACTGGAAAATACGTCTGTTAATGGCTAAAATGAATACCCCAAATATATCCGTAAAACTAGAAATTTCACGTATCTGAAAGTTGTTAAAATCACCATAAATTATGTACATACTAGAATATTGCGTTGGAGGGCTCGAATCGAAGCCGGCTCGACGAACTGTAACCCTATGCAAATTTCTTTTGGTTTCTGTACCGATATTGTGACAATACTTGGGTCAGAGTGCGACTCTGAACTGCAGTCCAGAGCGACTCTGGTTACTGTGTGCTGTCCCTTAATATGTACCACCTTATTTCCTGAACTCGTATGTTGCGGAACTCTGCAGTTTATTAAAGTTGAATCTGTTAGATAAATAAAATAAGTGGTTTTATTCCGTTTTATCGTCGTTTGCTATTTAAATTGTAAATTAAAAGGGCAGGACGTATAACAGTCCAGAACAGATTCAGAAGTGACATACTAGTGTTAAACAGTGTATAACTCCTGACGTACCGACGCGATTGAGAATCCGTCTATTGCGTTGAAAACCTTACCAAAAACCCTAGATTTCATTCAACTGTAGCGTCGCTAAAATATGATCCCAACTGGGATTAAAATGCGTTGCGAAACGGACTTCCGATTCTGAGACAGGATTTCCAGCAGCGAACGCTTAAAATGAAATGGCCATATCTACTGATCCTGAAACCCGATCGGCGTGAAACCAAATTCTCTGGATAGATAATCACACATACTACTTAACCTCTGTTCATTATTTCGCTAAATTTTGGCATATATTATTTATGATAAATTATGCAAGTGGTAGGACACTGACATATGACATCTTAATCCTGCCTTCCATACTGTTTTCTCATCACATCATATGTGTATGTTATCGCATTAGTAGTCTAGTGATCATGTGCATTACCCAGTGTTAGGTATTAGTGGTGATTGTGGCAAGTACGTTAGTGTTCGTGCATGAGTGGATAAGTGAAAATGACACGTACTTATACACAATCAGTGAACCCTATTATTCTATTGTATTGTCGACGTCTGTGGGACGCGTGTAAGTGTGACTATAAGTGGTATGGGACACTTATGGAAGCTCTTGCATGGGTGTCACAGATAAGGCACCAGACACTGCCCATTTATCTTGGGTATTAGTCGGGACGTGCTTGATGGAGATCTTGTCTCCAGCTCTCGCGCAGACTTGTTATGGACCGACCAGTATTTGAGGTTTTGGTTGGCGTTTGATGTAGACCACGGGGTGTGGGGTAGTTTGAGTGTGAGTTCAACAGAATCTCGGGAGTCCCATGCCGGCTTATATATATGGAGATATATGGAGATTTACAGGGTACATGATTATTACCGTGAGTTATACTTTGGGCCCGTGGTCCCTTGCCCTTGGGTGGAGGACACTCGCGAGTGGTTGACTCTAACACTTGGACTGACGATAGTCTTAGTGACCTGTACAGTGAGACTTAGAGACGGATAGTGATAGTGACATTGACATGCATTACTTACTGTATTGATACACCTGACATACTATTTTACCGCTTTACTGTTCACCTGATCTATGTAACACTTCATTGGTTACTCCATGTTCATGTCTATACCGTCTTGATTTACTGTTATATATCTTTATCACTGTTCGAGTTACTACTTGCATCTGTATATATATATTGCTATCGTGTCGCTCTGACGATCTGAGTATGCATGTTCAGAGTGAGGAGTGGATCTAGCCTGGACCAGGACCAGACGTACATCGCGGACATCTTGATCAGCTATCCAGAGTTATACTCTTTTACCTCCATCAGGTCAGTTCTTTGCATTTGTTTCGTTTCAGATACTGCATTACTCATTACCTGTGCGTTCTTTACTGATTACCATATAAAGCTAGAAGCCGAAGTGTGACTACGGCAGGATATTTCCTTGACCGTAGGAGCATGGCTGGCCTTGTCAACCCCTCGTATTCCGTATTTTGGGAAGCGGGGCGTGACACTGGAGATCGAGCCCACCAGCGAGGATTTGGACCAGCTAGCTTTCGACCCGGAGCTCTAGTTACTTGTACATTTTATTTCAGTACCTTCCTTTTCTTTTATGCCACTGTTTAGGCATTGCTTTTCATTACATGTATTTACTTTTCAGATGTATTGTAAAAAGAATGTTAATAAATAAAGTTAATGTTCAATTATATCTATTGACATTGTCTCTTGTGCATTTTACTTATATTGCTTAGATACACTTAGCGTGTTTACTTCAGAGTAAATACGTAGCGGCCTCGTCGCGTTCTCTGCCCGTATACTGGGAAGCGGGGCGTGACAGTGTTAAATAAATAGCTTGTGTTAATCAGTGCAATGCCACTAGAGTATTGTTGGGTTACGGCAGCGCCCCGGCCATCAAACCGTGGAGAAATGCGGAACAAAAATTTACTAAACTGGTGCTACCATTACCCGATACCCGGATCTAGCTTAAACCCTAAACTAGCAAGCTATATATAAGAAGTTAGAGGGTTATACCGAGTTGATCCGTATCCTTCGATCTTCAACCATCATCCCCAATCTCCTAGAGGCTCCTTGATCGAGTTTGGTTGCCGGTCTTCCTCCATCTACGATGATCCATCTGAGAGAAACGGCGCAAGCTTCAGCCTCGTCGAGCGAGGCAACCGACGCTCCAAGGTTCCTAGCAATGGAGAGTGGAGGTGTAGAAATATGTCACTATATTTTTCTCTCATCACCTTTGCTTAAGGGAGCAACCATAGAAGATGAAGGAGGTGAGGAAACAATGGCATGAGCAACTCAAGAATTGGCTAAATTTCGAAGGTGGTAGAGGTGAAGAGTTTCTTCAGTTTGATATGGCCGTAATTAATTGGTTATGGATATGGGAACACTAGTCTAAAATTTTCATCCCTTGTTTAGTATCAATGTATACATTTATTTGAATCGGATAATATGAAATATAATGTTTGTACATTGATTTCTTTTTTTTGGCTATTTGCACTCCTAGGCTTATCATTTAACAACATCAAATATATTGCTATATAGATCTCAACCTCGACTCTGATTATCATGCTTAAAAGTTTCTATTATTTGACAATCACAATTGCTAAACGTTGGATCTCTTGTTGGCATCGATCTTGTAGATTTGGACTTTCACTTGCTAATTAGCATTTCTTTCGTCTACAGTGTTCTGTTATTAGTTGCGCATTTTTCCCTCCATCATATTTAGTTTGTCCTACAGTTCCCTCCTGTGTCACCGACTTATTGAACTGAACAGAATGATACCAAATTGATAGTCAGTTGAGTTTGAAATAATACTTAGATCCCTACGAGTTAGATAACATTAAACTTAAGTAATTATTAGTAATAGTATAATCAGACCCTACGATAAAAAAACATTTAAAGATAAGAGTTATATGGGCGCAGCCCCATCGCTGTCGTGCCCAAGGTAAAACAGGCAGGTGGATCGCCGAGTTTAAGTTGGGATGGGCCCGACCCCCAAGGAGCTGGGTCATGCGAGTGCCTATATAGTATGGGTCCGAAAACGGATATGGGTCACAACACGAGACGGATTTGATTCGCAATTTCTTAAACATTAAGGATGCTATTCATTAGCAATTAGCATAAACTAAGTTTTTATTGTATAAAATAAATACACATATATATTAGCATATTTAAATTAAAAGTACAAATATTTATTAGTTTTGGTATATATAGTTGATGTTTTAGACAGTTATCCATGTTCACTACATCTAGTACATAATATAACTATATAAGTTCTAGAATGTGCCAATAAGAGTTCCACAAGCATTCTAGACGAATCCAAAACAATGTGACATGGATACACATTCGATACAAAAGCGATACGAATACGTCACCTCAACAAGGAATCTGTGCTACATACCATGGGGCTACGCTGGACCCTAATCCCATTCAATTTTAACTTTTAAAGATAAAGTCTACTCATGACTCAATTGATAATTGACAACTCTTTTTAATTGCTGGCCAAAAATAATGAGCTAAAATATTTGAATAAGTGAAAGATCAAGGATGTGATTGACACATACATAAAATGCACACACGTGGAGTTGCAATATTCTCTTTCCGTATGGCAAAAAACACATACGTTGCGGAAGTAACACTTAAGCATTCAATTGAAAACGTAGATACAAAAATGCGATGAATACTTGCAGCATCTATCGTGACCACTTTGGTTGCAATAGTTGTTGCAACTTTGGAACATGTGAATATGACAATTATAAGTGTTGCTAGACAATCTTAACATAAGCCACATAAGCAAGTTTGTAACAAATGCTATGCATTTTTACTTGTTTATTATTTATCCAAACACAAAACAGGTTGAGGATATGTTGTTAATGAGATAGGAGGGCTGAGATAACCTTGTGGATGATAAGATCTGGAATTAGGTTTCGAAATGAAATGAAAAGTATGGTTTAGAAAGATAACTGTGAAGATCAGCCCTCCAAGGGACTCCGGTTGCTCCACTGTTCAACACGACGTGTGATCGTCAGACGAAGAACCGACCTGACATGAAAGCTGAACCGTGCAAATACGAATGTTCTCCACAAACAAAAGGATAACGTGCACGCAAAGAAACAGCAAAAAGATTCTTTTATTCACATAAATCAAAAGTCTCTACAAAGATATTATGGGCTCCCCATCCTAACAAAAGTGCCCGGAGGCTTACAAGATTCCCAAAGCAACAAAAATACATAAAAAGAAGACAAGGGGTTTCAGGCCTCATGGCCGGGGGCAACTTCAAGGAGCACCGCATCCACCACAATCGGGGCTGCGTTTGGAGGGTCGGCACCCATCGCATGAGCCCCGGCGCCGCCCTCGTCGGGGGCCTCCTCCCCGGCGGCGCTTCCAGGGGCATCGACCTGTGCGTCATTCCCGCGAGGATACTCGTTCCGGAGCTTCTCATCAGGGAACTTCGGCATCCGAGCCTTAACGGCGTCGAGGGGATCGTGCCAAATGAGGGTAGACGCCGCGGCTAGGTCGGAGTAGAAGTGGTCTGACTTCTTGTAGTTCTCCACCGCCTTCGACGCTCTGAGCTCGGCTCGCCTCATCCCCTTAACCGCAGCCTCCAGCTCCTTCCGGAGGGAACTCGCCGACTTCTTCAGGGTGCCGACGAGCACCTTGGAGTCCTGAAGCTTGGCTTCGATGTCCCGGGCAGCCTCACGGTGCCTGGCGACCTCCTTCTTTCCGGCCACCACCTCCTCCTGCTTCCAGGCCGCAACCTCCTCCTCAAGGACAGCAACCCTCGCCATCGCCGCCTCCAGCTTCGTCTTGGAGCTATCCTCCAGCGAAGAAAGCTCGCCCGCGGCTTTCATCGCTGGGGCGATCTCGTTCTCCATTTGGACGATAAGGGCGACATGTTGGAAGACCTGAAGAAATCAGGGAGGGGTCATGTAATACCCAGTTCTTTTTGTACACCAATATCTGTATTTTATAAAGTGTTAATTTATTTATTTATATTTATAATTATTTTATTTATTTTAAAACCCCAACCCCAAACCCTATTGTCTATCTCCTTTTTATTTCCCATTCCCTTTTTATTTCTCCCGAGCCCAGCCCACTCCCTCTCTATCTCTCTTTTATTTTTCCTCAGCCCAAAAGAAAATCTAATCTCGGCTCAAAGCCCCAATCCCAGCCTTTGCCCATGAACCGACCCGACCCATGCCTCCATACCCGACCCGTTCTTCTTCCCCACTCCCTCTCCTTTCCCGCTTCTTTTCCTTTTTCCCATGCCGCGCTCGTTCCCACGCTCTTCCTCGTCACAACCACGTCCCCACTCCTCGGCCCACTACCTCACGCGCGTGCTCTCCCACTCCCTCAACCTCATCTCCTTCTCTCGCTCATACAAGCTCACCTCCACCACCTCCACCACCTCCTTCTATCTAAAACCCATCTCCCTTGCTGCCGTCGACGAATCCGCCGAACACCCCACTATTAACCTCCCGTCGGAGCTCCGCCTCACACCTCACCCTCGACTCCAACCACCAACCAAATCCCCTCGCCTGCATACCCCTGCGTCGAGCCTTCCCTCACCGTCGACGGCACCCCCAACTCGCCTCATCGCCCGATCTCTGTCCTCGTCGCCGCTCGCCTCCACCGTCTTCAACATCACCTCGCCTTCCTCCATCCCCCTGCAATCACCCCCCCGAGCTCCTTCCCTGCACACCCACCGCTACAAACCTCCGGCCGACCCCATCACCTCGGCAAGCTCCTCCTCGTGCATCAACTTCCTCCCCTTCTCTCACCGATCTCCTTTCAACAACCACCGCCATCACCCGACGCCCGCACCCACCGACCCATCGCCTGAAGGAAACCCCACGTCATCGCAACAGCCCCTAACACTTTGACAACACCGCTAGAAGCTCCCCCGCAATTTCCATCAACTCCACTGAACACCACCGGCTCATCCCTGAGTTCACTGCAGGCCACCTCAACACGACACCATCACCAACTACCCATCACCGTCACCACCGTTACACCAGCGCCAAGATCCCAGCCTTTGAGACAAGTCGAGCCCCCGACATTTCGTCGAACACTTACATTTGTCGCAATCGCCGCTATTCTCGCCACCGGCATCGCCGTCCAAGCCATCGCCACCGTCATTGTGCCCATCGCCGCAGTCGACGCAGCAGCCGTCGTAACGCCAGCGCACGTCCGTCGCACCCACCGAGCCATCGAGTCCAAA
This sequence comes from Agapanthus africanus, assembly GCA_030015575.1. Taxonomy (NCBI): domain Eukaryota; kingdom Viridiplantae; phylum Streptophyta; class Magnoliopsida; order Asparagales; family Amaryllidaceae; genus Agapanthus; species Agapanthus africanus. Next base: position 764,356,349 of record CM057340.1, read on the forward strand.
AATCAAGCTCCACCGAGGTCAATTCTTGTCGTGCTCGAGTCGTGAACGCGTCGTTGCCGCTGCCGTAGCCGTGGTTCACCACTGTGCCATCCGCTGCTGTCATATCACCGATCATTGTCGTCAGGCAAGTTTAATACTTGCTTCATGCTAATTTTATCTATTACAATTCAATTTACCAATAAATTCCGCATATATTTTTCATGTGAATCATTATAATTCAAGTGTTCGATGCAAAATCCGAATGGAAAACCCCCGTCAAATTGACGGAAACAAATCACATATGATGGTCCGAGTGATAACGAACGTAGTGTTATGATTTGGCTTGAAAATACGGTTTTTAACAACGTGATATGTCTTTCCCTTTTAGACCCGTCAAAACTGAAATTTATTGTACCTGAAACTCGTAAAAATCACAGTTAATTGATTACAAATCGGAATGTTGCGTTCGAGGGCTCATATCGAAGCTGACTCGATGACCTAAAACCCCATAATAATTTTAATCTGTTTCTATTCTAGGAAGGTGACGGAAACTGGTTCGGAGTGTGTCTCTGGACTGCAGTCTAGAGCAGTAATCCCGGTTAACCCCTTTTTGTAAAATCGTTGTATATCCCTGTTCAAATACGAGAATGTGCGGAACCCTATATAGTTACGTATAAAATTAAGTTAGATTTCTTACTCCACTAGTTTCACTGGATTCCTGTTCTGTATGATATTTTTTACACATTTTATAATGTCGACGTGTCTAGCTGAATTCTGCAGTGACAGATTTTACACATCAACCTTAACCTGACCATAACTCCCTGTTGATATAGGATACTACTGATCCACCAATTGTGTTGGAAATCTAACTGATAACCCTAAATATTGTTCAACTATAGAGTCACCTAATTACAATCCCAACTGGGATTAAAATATGTTATGAAACGGACTTCCAATTCTGAAATCGGATTTCCAGCTGTGAACACTTAAATTGAAATGGCCGCATCTAGCAAACCTGAAACCCGATTGACGCGAAACCAATTTTGATGGATAGATAATTAAACATACTGCTTACCCCTTTTACATTGTTTCGTTTAATTTTGCATGTATGATTTATTGTGAATTATGCAAGTGTTCGGACACTGACTGATGATATCTTATTCGTACCTTAATTATTGCATTCTCATCATATCATGTAAATCTCATATGCATTGGTAACCTAGTGGTCGTGTACATTACCCAGTGTTATATATTAGTGTTTTGATTATGGAAAGTACGTCAGTGTTAAAGCGTGAATGAATAAGCGAAGTGACACGTACTTATACACAATCAGTGGACCCTATTAATTTATTGCATTGTCGACGTTTATGGGACATGTATAAGTGTAACTATAATTGGTATGAGACGATTATGGAAGCACTTATATGGGTGTCATAGGTAAGGTACCAAACACTGTCCATTTATCTTGGGTATCGGTCGAGACATGCTTGATGGAGATCCTGTCTCCAGTTCTCGCGTAGACTTGTTATGGACCGACTAGTATTTGAGTTTATGGTTGGTGTTTGATGTAGACCACGGGATGTGGGGTAGTTTGAGTGTGAGTTCAACGGAATCTCGGGAGTCCCATTACTGGCATACACAGCGATTCTGGAGTTATATGGGTGATATTACTGATTATTAGCGAGCGACTCAGGCCCGTGTTTCCTTGCCCCTGGGGCACTGCCCTTGGATGGGGGATACTCACAAGTGGTTAACTCTCACATTCGGACTGGCGATAGCTTTAGCGACCTGGACAGTGAGACTTAGAGACTGATAGTGTAACAACCCTATTTTTCCTACACAAATTTTTTCAAAATCCATAAAGGAGTATTTTAACCTGAGCACAAGATATACGTAATTGTTTTTCTTTTTAATTACAAGTTAAAAGAATGTAACAACTCCATTTTTAGTGTACAAAAATTTGCTTTAAAATTAATGTATACTTGGGGTATTTACATTTTCTGTAACTACTTTAAGTAATTAAATAGCTCCATAATTACAAGAAGGAGCTTGTGACTCATTGGTAATACCTTGCATTGCTGAACCAAGCCACCAGAGTTCAAATCCCATACACCACATTATTTTTAATATTATTTTGTTTTAAATTTTATAGAAGTCCAACAGTCAACACGTGATAACTCCATAATTTCCCACTAAACCTGAAAACTAAATGCACCAGAGTGTTCACCTGACGACCCCCCACCTCCTAGGCACCGGACTCGGCCCGAATCGGCCGACTCGGGCAGGCGCCGTCGGCCAGCCCGGCCGAGTCGCCTGAAGATGAAAAGTGCCTCTTGGTCTGCCCAACTCCCCTGCATACTTTATTTCCCCAGATCGTTTCCAGAGAGTCCATTAACCCCCATTTACTCCATTTTTAATGGTTTTTTAATACATTTTTACATTTTTAAATCAAAACCCTTCATCAACCCTAACCCTAGCCTAACCCTATAAATACTACCCTAAACACCACCCCCTCACTCACATTTCTGAGCCAACTTTCAAGAAAAATCCTTAGAACTCTAGTGTGCAATCGAAGTGAGCGAAAGGCGAAGCCCCGGAGAATTTTCCGGTCATCTTCCGAAGACGATTCTAGGAGCTCCCGGCGACGAAACGACGCACCGGCGACTCCTCCCGTTCCACCTCCCTCTCTTTGTTGTCTAAACCCGTAACTCCCCAAATTCTACCTCTTTTTTTCTTCTAAAATACGGATTTACAAAACCCGACAGAATCGGATCTAATCCGATTTCCGATTCGGTTTCTTTATAAAACTCCACTTCTCGTTAATACAATTATGCTTAAACTCTTTCATGTTGACTATTAAACACTAATCAACCAAATTGATCAAGTTTCATATCACAAAACAATTGCTATTTCATTTTACCGCATTTTTTTCATGAAAATACCACATAGTTTCAATTCCGCCTTCAACATCACAAAACCTTGCTATACCTTTAAGTAGATCACGAGATAACGACCTACCTCCTCACACACTCATATGCAACATAGCACAATACCTTCGGGAACATAGAATACGGGAAAACGATATCTTTACAAATAAATACCATAATTAATAAAACCGTTTTTCCTTAATGATTAGTATTTAAACAAATCTTTGCAAAGCGCCACTACAACCCATTTAGGGAACTCGTTCGGAATGGTGCGGATTATCGCACATCCTCGGGTTTAGTAGTGCGAGATTCAGACCTCCGCGAGGAGCATTCGGTCTTGAAAGATTTAAAATACGACATCTTAAGAAAATGAGATTTTTAGAATATAAAATATATATTAAAATTATTATTGCATGAATATATATATATATATATATATTAATCATTAAAATACCTATTTTTTAATGATATAAATATTCCACCTTTTTCTAAAAATCACAAGATTCATTTTACATTAAAATACCATGAATTCCATACAAGTTTAATATTACACTTTAATACCATATATTATGAAAGTTAGGTTATTCTCATTAGAATTATCATAAGTATAAAATCTACAATTATTACAACTTTAAATACGATAATAAATACTTGGGGTGTATTTTGAAAACTTTACAAAGTATTTTTACATAAAACCTCCTTAAGTTCTATTAATTACCCTAAGGACCTTAGTAAACATAGGTTTAAGCAGAACCAATCTCTTGAGTCTCAGAGAGCCGGAGACGTGGGTGCTTGCCTATCTAAGGTAGACAACTTAACAACGGTGTTATCAATACGGTAATCGTCTTTGAAAAAGACATAAATCCTGCCGCTCATGTGCAGCGGTTACCGATAACATCAAAACCATCAGGACTTCAAATTACTTTTATAATTATCTGACTCAGACTGAGTCTCATTAATAATCTGACTTGAATATGATTCAAGTACAATCTACAATCTACAATTTACAATATTACAATTCAACATGAATCCATGAATCCATTATTACATATATTCAATCTATCAACTTGACTGAACCGAACCATGGATATACATTCCATTTACATGATTCTACAGTTACATACATGATTCTCCAGTTACATCTGTTTACTGATATCATGGTTTTGGTCAGTCATCCAATTATACAATCTATGCCGTTTACAATACAAGACAACACAATACAACAATACAATCAAGATAACACGGGGTTTAAGGGGTAGACTGGTACGGAATATGTTAAAGGTGGCACAAGGTGGTCATTTAAGACGTAATTACATCCATGCCGTTGTTCTGTGGTATTATCGACGGAGCCTTGTACTACGGGTTACCAAAGTCTCCGGTGTAAGTGGGACTCCTCTCGTATACACTGGCATCTTCTGTACCAAGTTACAAACAACAGCGTTAACACAACATCAAAATAATATAATACAACTTTAAAAGCTATCTTCTTATTCTGTCTGTTCTATTTCTCCCTTCTCTTTGGGACTTACCGAGCGATTTGTTCGCTGACGACATTCTCTTTCTTTCTTTTTTGAATGTCGTCAGGTGTTTCGGATCTTCCAGAGATCGAGCCCAACGCTGAAGACTTGGATCATTTTGTTGAAGACCCAGAGCTTTAGTTTCATTGTACACTTTCCATTCGGTACTTTTTCATTTCTGTTATACCACTATTTAGGCATCGCTTTATTCCATGTATTTACTTTTCCATGTCTGTTATACCACTATTTAGGCATCGCTTTATTCCATGTATTTACTTTTCCATGTATTGTAAAAAGAATGTGAATAAATAAAGTTGATATTTTATTATAACTTGTTTCTTGTGTATTTAGTTTTATATTACTTAGATACGCTTAGCGTATTTACTTTACAGTAAATACGTAGCGGCCACGTCGTGTCCCCTTTGCCGTATACCGGGAAGCGGGGCGTGACAGGTTTTGTTGGCGGCCTATGCAGGTCAGAGCTGTATAGAACCATACTATGCAGTTCTGTTCTGCGTGAACAACCTAAGCAATATAACACAAGAACCGGCAACTAAAACATTCTTTACAATTCATGTTCCTTGAATCTTATCATTTCATATACTTGAATCTGTCCTAACCTAAATTTTTCTTCAAGGTTATGGATTCCCCAAACAACACCAGCACCAACTTCAACAACACTCCACCTCCACTACCAATCGTACGTACTGTTCCTGCTCCATCCACCGAGCAAACAGTTCTGCTTGAGGCGATCCGCAGCCTCCTAGAGGGACAACAACAGTTCTTGAACCGTCCCGAGACTGAAGCACCTGGGGTAAAGCAATTCAGGGTTTTACATTCCAAACAGTTCTCCGGAAAGGGAATCCCACTTGAAGCTGAGGAATGGGCACAAAGCATAGAAGATGATCTGGCAGCGGCACAAGTGCCAGATATAGCTTGGGTTCGTGTGGCAAAACTACAGCTCACGGATAATGCACGGAACTGGTGGAAGGCGGAAGAAAGCCGTCTTGATCAGCCCATTGAATGGAAGACTTTTCGCTATAAGTTTGACGCGAACTACTTCCCTGTGACTGCCAGGTTTGCCATGGAACAACAGTTCATTCATCTACAACAATGTTCTATGTGGGTTAAGTCAGTAGATGAGTATGACGCTGAGTTCACCACGCTCAGTCGGTAAGATATGTTACAGTATTTCAAATTTTTAATATCACATACTACACAGCTAACACAAGACCGTAACAGATTTGCGGCACACCTGAGACCGACGGATGAGATCAGAGCCCGTCGATTTCAACAAGGTTTAGACACGGAAATCCAGGCTACACTAGCCACAGAGAAATTTCCAACTCATGAAGATGCTCTGGAAGCTGCCCGCAGTTATGAGGAAGTGCTAAAGGCAAGGGGCAGACCTCAGTCTGCAGGAGTGAAACGCCATGCCACTCAAATGGCAGGAGGGGCCTCTTCAAGGCCAGCTGCTGAACTCAGAAGACTGGAAGAAGCCAGTGATCAGCCAAGACCCGATTTTTGCTTTTATTGCAAGAGAGAAGGACACTTGTGGAAGGACTGTAGGCGCGCAAAGGGCCTATGCTTGGTTTGTGGCGCGTCCAATCACGGAATTGGAAACTGTCCTTATAGACACAACCCAGCTCACACACCCGTCAACTACCCACAGCAGCCAGCTATCCCGGCTCCTGCAACTCGTCCTGCCCTTTCAACACCACTTCCACGTGGATTTCCTGCTAAGCCAAATCGCCAATTCCATCAGGTACTGAGAAACATGCCTCGAGTACAGGGGAATATGCCTCCAGCTAGGAGGAACGTGCCACGGCGACAGGCTTACACCCTAGCAGCCATAGAAGCCAAGACAGTTGACCAAGGTAACACTAGTAAAACTCTTTCACATTTTTTAACTACTTGCACCACCTTGTTATTTTTCATACACTGTTAATACTTTAGTCACTAAACTTTCCTTGAATCTGTTACACTTTCCTTTTACAATTTCGAGGAATAAATTTTTATAAGGAGGGTAGAATGTAACAACCCTATTTTTCCTATACAATTTTTTTCAAAATCCATAAAGGGGTATTTTAACCTGAGCACAAGATATAAGTAATTATTTTGCTTTTTAATTACAAGTTAAAAGAATGTAACAACTCCATTTTTAGTGTACAAAAATTTGCTTTAAAATTAATGTATACTTAGGGTATTTACATTTTCTGTAACTACTTTAAGTAATTAAATAGTTCTATAATTACAAGAAGGAGCTTGTGGCTCATTGGTAATACCTTGCATTGTTGAACCAAGCCACCAGAGTTCAAATCCTATACGCCACATTATTTTTAATATTATTTTGTTTTAAATTTTATAGAAGTCCAACAGTCAACACGTGATAACTCCATAATTTCCCACTACACCTGAAAAACTAAATGCACCAGAGTGTTCACCTGACGACCCCCCACCTCCTAGGCACCGGACTCAGCCCGACTCGGCCGACTCGGGCCAGCGCCGCCGGCCAGACTCGGCCGGACGGTCGAGTCGCCTGAAGATGAAAAGTGCCTCTTGGTCTGCCCAACTCCCCTGCATACTTTATTTCCCCAAATCGTTTCCAGAGAGCCCATTAACCTTTGGTATTCTACGTCCATTCCTACGTGAACCGGTATAGGATAAGCCAGATTTTTCCTTTTTGGGAAAGCAGAGATGGAACGATTGATAGATGGTGTCCGTAGGGGCCTCCACTTCTGTCTGAAGGCGGAACTAAAAGACCCCATTTACTCTATTTTTAATGATTTTTTAATACATTTTTACATTTTTAAATCAAAACCCTTCATCTACCCTAACCCTATAAATACTACCCTAAACACCAACCCCTCACTCACATTTCTGAGCCAACTCTCAAGAAAAATCCTTAGAACTCTAGTGTGCAATCGAAGTGAGCGAAAGGCGAAGCCCCGACGAATTTTCCGGTCATCTTCTGAAGACGATTCTAGGAGATCCCGGCGACCAAACGACGCACCGGCGACTCCTCTCGTTCCACCTCCCACTCTTTGTTGTCCTAAACCCGTAAGTCCCCAAATTCTACCTCTCTTTTCTTTTCTAAAATACGGATTTACAAACCCTGACGGAATCGGAACCAATTCGATTTCCGATTCGGTTTCTTTATAAAACTCCACTTCTCGTTAATACAATTATTCTTAAACTCTCTCATGTTGACTATTAAACACTAATCAACCAAATTGATCAAGTTTCATATCACAAAATAATTGCTATTTCATTTTACCGCATTTTTTTCATGAAAATACCACATAGTTTCAATTCCACCTTCAACATCACAAAACCTTGCTATACCTTTAAGTATATCACGAGGTAACGACCTACCTCCTCACACACTCATATGCAACATAGCACAATACCCTCGGGAATATAGAATACGGGAAAACGATATCTTTACAAATAAATACCATAATTAATAAAACCGTTTTCCCTTAATGATTAGTATTTAAACAAATCTTTGCAAAGCGCCACTACAACCCATTTGGGGAACCCCTTCGGGATGGTGCAGATTATCGCACATCCTCGGGCTTAGTAGTGCGAGATTCAGACCTCCGCGAGGAGTATTCGGTCTCGAAAGATTTAAAATACGACATCTTAAGAAAATGAGATTTTTAGAATATAAAATATATATTAAAATTATTTTTGTATAAATATATATATATTAATCATTAAAATTCCTATTTTTTAATGATATAAATATTCCACCTTTTTCTAAAAATCATAAGATTCATTTTACATTAAAATACCATGAATTCCATACAAGTTTAATATTACACTTTAATACCATATATTATGAAACTTAGGTTATTCTCATTAGAATTGTCACAAGTATAAAATCTACAATTATTACAACTTTAAAGACGATAATAAATACTTGGGGTGTATTTTGAAAACTTTACAAACTATTTTTACATAAAACCCCCTCAAGTTCTATAAATTACCCTAAGGACCCTAGTAAACATAGGTTTAAGCGGGACCAATCTCTTGAGCCTCAGGGAGTCGAAGAAATGGGTGCTTGCCTATCTAAGGTAGACAACTTAACAACGGTGTTATCAATACGGTAATCGTCTTTGAAAAAGACACAAATCCTGCCGCTCATGTGCAGCGGTTACCGATAACATCAAAACCATTAGGACTTCAAATTACTTTTCTAATTGTCTGACTCAGACTGAGTATCATTAATAATCTGACTTGAATATGATTCAAGTACAATCTACAATCTACAATCTACAATTTAGAATTCAACATGAATCCATGAATCCATTATTACATATATTCAATCTATCAACTTGACCGAACCGAACCAAGGATATACATTCCATTTACATGATTATACAGTTACATCCATGATTCTACAGTTACATACATGATTCTCCAGTTACATCTGTTTACTGATATCATGGTTTCGGTCAGTCATCCAATTATACAATCTATACCGTTTACAATACAAGACAATACAATACAATAATACAATCAAGATAACACGGGGTTTAAGGGGTAGACTGGTACGGAATATGTTAAAGATGGCACGAGATGGTCACTTAAGACGTAATTACATCCATGCCGTTGTTCTGTGGTATTATCGACGGAGCCTTGTACTACGGGTTACCAAAGTCTCCGGTGTAAGTGGGACTCCTCTCGTATACACTGGCATCTTCTGTACCAAGCTACAAACAACAGCGTTAACACAACATCAAAACAATATAATACTATTTTAAAAGCTATCTTCTTATTCTGTCTATTCTATTTCTCCCTTCTCTTTGGGACTTACCGAGCGATTTGTTCGCTGACGACATTCTCTTTCTTTCTTCTTTGAATGTTGTCATGTGTTTCGGATCTTCCAGAGATCGAGCCCAGCGCTGAAGACTTAGATCATTTTACTGAAGACCCAGAGCTTTAGTTTCATTGTACACTTTCCATTCAGTACTTTTTCATTTCTGTTATGCCACTGTTTAGGCATCGCTTTATTCCATGTATTTACTTTTCCATGTATTATAAAAAGAATGTGAATAAATAAAGTTGATGTTTTATTATAACTTGTCTCTTGTGTATTTAGTTTTATATTACTTAGTTACGCTTAGCGTATTTACTTCACAGTAAATACGTAGCGGCCTCGTCGCGTCTCCTTTGCCGTATACCGGGAAGCGGGGCGTGACAGGTTTTGTTGGCGGCCCATGCAGGTCAGAGCTGTATAGAACCACACTATGCAGTTCTGTTCTGCGTGAACAACCTAAGCAATATAACACAAGAACCGGCAACTAAAACATTCTTTACAATTCATGTTCCTTGAATCTTATCATTTCATGTATTTGAATCTGTCCTAACCTAAATTTTTCTTCAAGCTTATGGATTCCCCAAACAACACCAGCACCAACTTCAACAACATTCCACCTCCACTACCAATCGTACGTACTGTTCCTGCTCCACCCACCGAGCAAACAGTTCTGCTTGAGGCGATCCGCTGCCTCCTAGAGGGACAGCAGCGGCTCTTGAACCGTCCCGAGACTGAAGCACCTAGGGTAAAGCAATTCAGGGTTTTACATCCCAAACAGTTCTCCGGAAAGGGAATCCCACTTGAAGCTGAGGAATGGGCACAAAGCATAGAAGATGATCTGGCAGCGGCATAAGTGCCAGATATAGCTTGGGTTCATGTGGCAAAACTACAGCCCACGGACAATGCACGGAACTGGTGGAAGGCGGAAGAAAGCCGTCTTGATCAGCCCATTGAATGGAAGACTTTTCGCGATAAGTTCGACACGAAGTACTTCCCTGTGACTGCCAGGTTTGCCATGAAACAACATTTCATTCATCTACAACAAGGTTCTATGTGGGTCAAGTCAGTAGATGAGTATGACGCTGAGTTCACCAAGCTCAGTCGGTAAGATATGTCACAATATTTCAAATTTTTAATATCACATACTACACAGCTAACACAAGACCGTAGCAGATTTGCGGCACACCTGAGACCGACGGATGAGATCAGAGCCCGTCGATTTCAACAAGGTTTAGACACGGAAATCCAGGCTGCACTAGCCACAGAGAAATTTCCAACTCATGAAGATGCTCTGGAAGCTGCCCGCAGTTATGAGGAAGTGCTAAAGGCAAGGGGCAGACCTCAGTCTGCAGGAGTGAAACACCATGCCACTCAAATGACAGGAGGGGTCTCTTCAAGGCCAGCTGTTGAACTCAGAAGACTAGAAGAAGCCAATGATCAGCCAAGACCCGATTTTTGCTTTTATTGCAAGAGAGAAGGACACTTGTGGAAGGACTGTAGGCGCGCAAAAGGCCTATACTTGGTTTGTGGTGCGTCCAATCACGGAATTGGAAACTGTCCTTATAGACGCAACCCAGCTCACACACCTGTCAACTACCCGCAGCAGCCAGCTATCTAGGCTCCTGCAACTCGTCCTGCACTTCCAACACCACCTCCACGTGGATTTCCTGCTAAGCCAAATCGCCAATTCCATCAGGCACCGAGAAACATGTCTCGAGTACAGGGGAATATGCCTCCAGCTAGGAGGAACGTGCCATGGCGACAGGCTTACACCTTAGCAGCCATAGAAGCCAAGACGGTTGACCAAGGTAACACTAGTAAAACTCTTTCACATTTTTCAAACACTTTCACCACCTTGTTATTTTTCATATACTGTTAGTACTTTAGTTACTAAACTTTCCTTGAATCTGTTACACTTTCCTTTTACAATTTCGAGGACGAAATTTTTATAAGGAGGATAGAATGTAACAACTCTATTTTTCCTATACAAATTTTTTCAAATATTTTTTCAAAATCCATAAAGGGGTATTTTAACCTGAGCACAAGATATAAGTAATTATTTTGCTTTTTAATTACAAGTTAAAAGAATGTAACAACTCCATTTTTAGTGTACAAAAATTTGCTTTAAAATTAATGTATACTTGGGGTATTTACATTTTCTGTAACTATTTTAAGTAATTAAATATCTCTATAATTACAAGAAGGAGCTTGTGGCTCATTGGTAATACCTTGCACTGCTGAACCAAGCCACCAGAGTTCAAATTCCATACGCCACATTATTTTTAATATTATTTTATTTTAAATTTTATAGAAGTCCAACAGTCAACACGTGATAACTCCATAATTTCCCACTACACCTGAAAAATTAAATGCACCAGAGTGTTCACCTGATGACCCCCTACCTCCTAGGCACCGGACTCGGTCGACTCGGGCCGGCGCCGCCGGCCGGACTCGGCCGGACGGCCGAGTCGCCTAAAGATGCAAAATGCCTCTTTGTCTGCCCAACTCCCCTGCATACTTTATTTTCCCAGATCGTTTCCAGAGAGCCTATTAACCCCCATTTACTTCATTTTTAATGATTTTTTTAATACATTTTTACATTTTTAAATCAAAACCCTTCATCTACCCTAACTCTATAAATACTACCCTAAACATCACCCCTACTCACATTTCTGAGCCAACTCTCAAGAAAAATTCTTAGAACTCTAGTGTGCAATCGAAGTGAGCGAAAGGCGAAGCCCCGGTGAATTTTCCGATCATCTTCCGAAGACGATTCTAGGAGCTCCCGGCGACGAAATGACGCACCGGCGACTCCTCCCGTTCTACCTCCCTCTCCTTGTTTTCCTAAACCCGTAAGTCCCCAAATTCTACCTCTCTTTTCTTTTCTAAAATACGGATTTACAAAACCCGACGGAATTGGAACCAATCCGATTTCCGATTCGGTTTCTTTATAAAACTTCACTTCTCGTTAATACAATTATGCTTAAACTCTCTCATGTTGACTATTAAACACTAATCAACCAAATTGATCAAGTTTCATATCACAAAATAATTGCTATTTCATTTTACCACATTTTTTCATGAAAATACCACATAGTTTCAATTCCACCTTCAACATCACAAAACCTTGCTATACCTTTAAGTAGATCACGAGGTAACGAGATACCTCCTCACACACTCATATGCAACATAGCACAATACCCTCGGGAGCATAGAATACGGGAAAACGACATCTTTACAAATAAATACCATAATTAATAAAACCGTTTTTCCTTAATAATTAGTATTTAAACAAATCTTTGCAAAGCGCCACTACAACCCATTTGGGGAACCCGTTCAGGATGGTACGGATTATCGCACATTCTCGGGCTTAGTAGTGCGAGATTCAGACCTCCGCGAGGAGCATTCGGTCTCGAAAGATTTAAAATACGACATTTTAAGATAATGAGAATTTTAGAATATAAAATATATATTAAAATTATTTTTGTATAAATATATGTATATTTATTATTAAAATACCTATTTTGTTATGATATAAATATTCCATCTTTTTCTAAAAATCACAAGATTCATTTTATATTAAAATACCATGAATTCCATACAAGTTTAATATTACACTTTAATACCATATATTATGAAAGTTAGGTTATTCTCATTAGAATTGTCACAAGTATAAAATCTATAATTATTACAACTTTAAAGACGATAATAAATACTTGGGGTGAATTTTGGAAACTTTACAAAGTATTTTTACATAAAACCCCCTCAAGTTCTATAAATTACCCTAAGGACCCTAGTAAACATAGGTTTAAGCGGGACCAATCTCTTGAGCCTCAGGGAGTCGGAGAAGTGGGTGCTTGCCTATCTAAGGTAGACAACTTAACAACGGTGTTATCAATACGGTAATCGTTTTTGAAAAAGACACAAATCCTGCCGCCCATGTTTAGCGGTTACCGATAACATCAAAACCATCAGGACTTCAAATTACTTTTCTAATTGTCTGACTCAGACCGAGTCTCATTAATAATCTGACTTTAATATGATTCAATTACAATTTACAAACTACAATCTACAATCTACAATCTACAATTTAGAATTCAACATGAATCCATGAATCCATTATTACATATATTCAATTTGTCAACTTGACCGAACCGAACCATGGATATACATTCCATTTACATGATTATACAGTTACATCCATGATTCTATAGTTACATACATAATTCTCCAGTTACATCTGTTTACTGATATCATGGTGTTCCCTACCGAAACACGGAGACGCGACCGCGCAGGTCCGTCTCGCCTGAATTTCGGGGCAGATACTAATTGGTGCTATCCGTCCACCTCTCCGAAGATGCCAAGTTGATTTATGACACCATGTATCGAAGGTTTAAACGGATGCGGCCGATGTAGCAGACTTCGTCAGATTCCCCCTCATTTGAGGGGTTTTTGATTGTGGGGACACTCTTCCCTGCAGGCGCAAGCCCCTGCAGTTAATTATGCTACCGCATCGCGGTAACCACTTTCTCCTTCTCCAGATGGTCACTTCGTGTCGTGGGTGTTTGTTTTGTTTTTGGTTTCCCGTGGATTGTATACGGAGACTAATTTATGTTGTCGCCCGTAGGGCGTGGAGTAGTCCAATTCCGTATTTTCTTAGATTTGGGTTTGGGGGTTGGGTGTAAGGATACGTTAGTCTCATTTGAGATTAAGATCAACTTAAACGTATGTTAAGGATACGTTAGTCTAATTTTAGACTAAGACCATTTAGGAGCATTTGGGCTCTATTTCTTAGTTTAGGGACATTGCGGTCGATTAGTTTAAGGACATCTCGGTCCAGTGTTAGTTTAAGGACATCTCGGTCCATGGGCTTAAGGACCCCACAATCCGAGGTTAAGGACATCATAGTCCATGGGTTTTAAAGGACCCCACAGTCCGAGATTAAGGACATCATAGTCCATGGGCTTAAAGACCCCACAGTCCGTAGTTTAAAGACGTTATAGTCTATGAAATGTATGGTTGTCGGGACCCGTCACCTCTCTGAAGACGTTGAAGGATTACAACGACATATATCAAAGGGGTTTAGAGATGTACCCTTGAACCAAAGTTGATTGGGAAATCTGTAGTCCAATTTGGGATTAAGATCAATCGATTAGATTATGAGCACACGGGCTCAGTTGAATCTGAATTGAGGAATTATGGCCAACTTGGGCTAAGTCTAATCGAGTTAAAATGTTTAACATTTGTCTTGGGTTGTTGAGCCTTTATTTGGGCTTGGCCCTTTTAATAGTGCTGAGTATCGACTTGCATTCTGACAATATTTTGTCTTTTATTGAATGCTGAGCATTTATCAGAGCCCTGGGCTTATTTAAAAAACGATTTACGTTCTATCGGCGCAATACGTGGCGCACTTGGCACTTTGCGCCTGTCAAAGAGCGCAGTGCGCTTCTGCTGAGTAGCGCACACGTGAGAGACACGTGTTTCGCTTGGCGCTAAGCGCCAGATGATGGGCGCATTGCGCCAATTTATGAGTGCAGAGCGCTAGTTTATGAGCGCATTGCGCTATTAGTTCAGTGGCGCACACGTGAGTGACACGTGGTGCGCCTGGCACTGAGCGCCAGCCCATGAGCGCAGTGCGCTATTTCAAGAGCGCAAAGCGCATCTGATAAGTGGCGCATACATGATGAGCGCCTAGTCCAAGAGCGCAGAAGCTCAGTTCAAGAGCACAAAGCGTATCTGATCAATTTTATGATCTGAGAAATAAATTATGTTCTTTTTAAAAGAGACTTTGTCTCAAGATCTAAGAAAAACAGTTCTTATTTCGTAGGAGATGTTTTAATCTCTTGTTTTAGTGAAAAGCTTTGCCTTTATGGATCTATGATCTTAAGAGAATTGAATAATTCTCCCCCTCCTTGAGATGTATTGCTCTCATTTTGTAAAAGACCTTAATCTTATGATCCGTGAGAAGATTTATATTCTTCTTTTTTATTATTATTATTATTATTATTATTATTATTTGATGGGATCTTTTGATCTTTTTTGAAAAGACCTTGGTCTTTGTAGATCTATGATCTTTAAAGAAGTGAGTTTTTCTTTCTTAATTATGAGATGATTTCATCTCTATGTTGTTCCCCGCCGAAAGATGCGGTGAAGACGCGCGGACGTCTCGCCTGAATTTCGGGACAGATGCTAATTGGTGTTATCCGTCCACCTCTCCGAAGATGCCAAGTTGATTTATGATACCATGTATCGAAGGTTTAAACGGATGCGGCCGATGTAGCAGACTTCGTCAGATTCCCCATCGTTTGAGGGGTTTTTGATTGTGGGGACGCTTTTCCCTGCAGGCGCAAGCCCCTGCAGTTAATTACGCTACCGCATCGCGGTAACAACTTTCTCCTTCTCCAGATGGTCACTTCGTGTCGTGGTTGTTTGTTTTGTTTTTGGTTGCCCGTGGATTATATATGGAGACTAATTTATGTTGTCGCCCGTAGGGCGTGGATTAGTCCAAATCCGTATCTTCTTTGATTTGGGTTTGGGGTTGGGTTTAAGGATACGTTAGCCTCATTTGAGACTAAGATCAACTTAAACGTTTGTTAAGGATACGCTAGTCTAATTTCTAGACTAAGATTAACTTAACAGGATCATTAGATCCAACAAGAAAACATTTGGCCTCTGTTGTTTAGTTTAGGGACATTGCGGTCGATTGTTAGTTTAAGAACATTACGGTCTGATGTTAGTTTAAGGACATCTTGGTCCAGGTTAAGGACATCGTAGTCCGTGGGTTTAAAGGGACCCCACAGTCCGAGGTTAGGGACATCGTAGTCCATGAGTTTAAGGACCCCACAGTCCAGATTAAGGACATCGTAGTCCATGGGCTTATGGACCCCACAGTCCAGGTTAAGGACATCGTAGTCTATGGGCTTAAGGACCCCACAGTCCAGGTTAAGGACATCGTAGTCCATGAGTTTAAGGATCTCACAGTCCATGAAATGTGTGGTTGTCGGGACCCGTCACCTCTCTGAAGACGTTGAAGGATTACAACGACAGATATCAGAGAAGTAAAGAGATGTACCCTCGAACCGATGTGAGTTGGTTGAAAGAGCTGTAGTCCAATTTGGGACTAAGATCTGTTGAAATATTCATGAGCAGATGTGCTCAATTAAATATAAGTTGAGGACTTATGGCCAATATTGGGCTAAATCCAATAAACATTTTTTTTACTCTGGATATTGAGCCTTTATTTGGGCTTGGCCCTTTTAATAATGCTGAGCATTAGATCTTGACACTTTTTTTTTTCTTGTATTGAATGCGAAGTATTCAGCAGAGCTCTGGCTCATTAAAGAACAATTTGTTTTCTGTCAGCGCAACATATGGTGCGCTAGGCACTTTGCGCCAATCAAAAGCGCAGTGCGCTTCTGCTACGTGGCGCACATGCAAGGCACACGTGTCGCTCTCTGCGCTAGGCGCCAGATGATGGGCGCATTGCGCCAGTTTGTGAGCGCTAAGCGCCAAGTCCATGAGCGCATTGCGCTATTAATTTAGAGGCGCACACGTGAGTGACACGTGGCGTGCTTTGCGTTGAGCGCCGGCCCATGAGCGCAGTGCGCTATTTCAGAAGCGCAAAGCGCAAGTTGCATACGTGGTTGACACGTGGCGCATTTTGGCGCTGAGCACCGGTCCAGAGAGCGCAGAAGCGCTGTTCAAGAGCGCAAGGCGCATTTCAATGGCGCAAAGCGCATTTCAATAGCGCAAAGTGCATTTGATTAATTTTTATGATCTGTGAACAAATTTATGTTCTTTTAAAAGAGATTTTGTCTCAAGATTCAAGAACAACGGTTCTTATTTTTGAAAGGGCTTTACCTTTATAGATCAATGACCTGTGTGAAGAATATGTTCTTCTTTTATTATGTGATGAGATCTTTTGATCTTTTTTATGAAAGACCTTGGTATTTGTAGATCTATGATCTTTTAAGAAGATAATTCTTTTTCTTAAGAGATGATTTCATCTCTGCGTTCGTCATTCATCATTTTTACCTTGAAGAAATAATCTCCTTTCAAAAGCTTGCTCTTTTTTTTTTTGAACTTTTCAAAGTTTATGGGGGGGGTTTCTCTATATCAAACTTGAAGTCTTGGGGCCTTTATATAGGGCAGGTTGATTTGTTAAATCAGTTAAAGAGATCTTTCTCTGATTGATTTGGAAATGTTTTCCACCGTTGGATCTTTGATCTTAGAGCTTCTGTTTTACAGAAGGCAATCTTCTTGTTTTTAACAAGATTGAAAAATCCTTCCATAACAAGATTGAAAAAACGTTCCATAACGGAATTTTAATTCTGACTAATTAATGATTTATCATTATTATTAGATCTTTTGATATAATGGTGGGGAATTTTATAATTCCAGCGCTAGCGCACCCGTGGTTTGCACGTAGTGCGCTGCTCAGAGCGCAGCGCACCTTACGCTAGTGCACCTACGTTTGACACGTGGCGCGCAGCGCGCCTAGCGCTAGCACACACATGGTGCACTGATCCGTGTTTGACACGTGGCGCGCAGCGCGTCTAGCGCTGGATCTGAAACGTTGCTTCAATTTTTGAATTTTGAATTTCAAAACAGAGTTTTTCTCTGATTGGGGGAAACAAATGCCCCCTACCGTTGCGCTCACGTGGCCCACATGTGGGTGCAACAGTGGCGACATCTGCGCCCTTGGATCAACTCAGAAGTTGAAGAGGCGTTTCATTGCCTATAAATAAGACTTTTGGTCCCTTAGATGATTTTCATCTTCTTCTTGAGAATTATCCCTTCTTTAGAGCGTTGCTCTCCTGTTTAAGAACTTTTTAAGAGTCAAAACTCTGTCAGAACTTAGGTAAAGTTTAAAACTTTTAATAAATAGGGGTTTACTCATTAACAGAGCCTTGCTCTTCATAGATCTTTGATCTAAAGAAAACCCTTTTAGGGTTTCATTAATAGAACTTTGCTCCCTTGAACCCATAGATCTTAAAGAGATCTGTTCTTGGGGTTTCTTAGCCCATGAACAGAGCTCTGCTCTTTTGGTAACATGTAGATTTCTTAATCTCTTGTGAAGAACTCTTAAGAGTTTGTTCATGGATCTCGAAGATCCCAGAATTTTTTAATTCATAAAAATTAATTTTAATTAATTCTTTTCTGTTGGATTTTTCCATCATCATTACAGAGCCAGGCTCTTGAGGAATTTTATTCCTTCATGATCAGAGTTTGACAGGAGTCACTCTGTCATAGAGCATTGCTCTCAAAGGGAGATTTTCTCCTTTTTCCCGAGGGATCTCTCATTTAATGAGAATTTTCTTGAGGATTTTCTCATTTAATTAACAGTCTCATCCAATGATGATGCTGTTTTATTAATTATTAATTGATGAATTGTCATCCAGATTTTGTGGGCCCCCTTTGGTCCCTTTCCACTACATTGCAGTGTGGTACAAACTTTAAAGTACCAAGTGTCAGAATTTAAAATTAAATTATAGCACTGACAGTTGACTTCTGTCTCCTTTTTTGCAGGAGACATGCCTTTCTATGCTTCGTTTTCGTTTGTCCGTTCAGAGGGAGGATTCCCTGAGGCGCCTGTGGACCGGGAGGTTCTCGCGCTCATCAATGACCATGACCCGGAACACAAAAAACTTCACTTGTGGGGTAGATGGTACGACCAGATTATCAGAGGTCGTTGAAGCTTCTCTTGTGCGACGCCTTCGGAGCCTATCTCGGCGATCCCGTATGCAGATGCACCCCTGGTGAACTATGCCGTGGAGGTGGTTAATTGGACTTCGGAGGGTCTCCTTCAGCCTTCGATCGCCGCAGTACCCGTGCAGCCGCCGGTGGCTTTAGACACCCTAAGGCGGCGCATATGCCAGGGCGAGTCGCGCCTTTGGGGACAACCCTACAACATCGGGCTAACTCCCCGTCATCCGGCCGGGTACTTGCAGTGGGCCCGGTATATCTTATCGGCGAAGAAATCGCAGCTGCTAAAACTCGGCTTATACCTTACGGTCTACGCTTCATTGTTCCAGTATTTTGCACCTCCCACATGGTGGATCAAGGCGTTTTTGGAGCAGTGGAACATCCCGACCCATACCTTCCTTCTATTGGATAGAGAGGTCTCCATTTCCTTGGAAGAATTCGCCGAGGTTTATAGTCTACTAGTCAGGGGGGAGCACTACGAGGAGCTGCTTCCTCCGGATGAATATGTTTTTGCCACTAAGCCAGTAGTGATGGGCTTCACGCCAGAGAACGCCATTCAGCACCAGTTTCCTAGTCTGATAAAGGTGTTGAACATGTACGAGGGCCTCTTCATTGAATCCGGAGGCCGGGAGGTCAGTTTTGCGGACTTCATTACCCGTTTTCTTCGCCCGGAAATTTTGTCGCGACAGGGCGAAAAGTTTGCTTAACTTGGTGATCTTTTCGGCTTTGGTTTGGACCGCCAGCCGATACTGGAAGCTGATCAGAAGGGCTTCTTTCTTCCTGACGTCGCGATCGTCCCTCTGTCAGAAATCGCCACCCCGGACATTGACGAGGAAGCGTTTTTTCTTGGGTTATGGTTGATCTGGTTTGCGCTTCCTATGCACCCTCGTTACATGAGGCCTTCCGTCTTCTACTCCGCGCATCGCATGGTTGCCGGAATACAAGTGGCCATCGGGATCACCAGGTTATCCCACCTATATCACGATCTTAGCGTAGCAGCAGACACCACTGAACCAGGGGTGCATCCTGCAAACTTCCCAATGCATTACTTCACTTCATGGATGGAGCTGCACGTGCTTGGGGTCTTTGGCATCCATAAAAGACCTTCGTTTTACGACAGATGCAAGTTCTCCCAGATCATGCGGCTGGTTGACGCCTCCATCGTGAGTCCGTCACAGCGGGAAGCTAGGGGCTTGCTCCTTCGTCCGCGCACGGTCGGAAATGGTATGTCTTTCACAGACAAAGTCTTGACCATCGGCCAGGAAACTTCAAAGGCGGTGCTAGCATTGCGAGACATTTTTAAGGATGGGGCCTCCGTGTTGAAAGCCCGGGAGATTCTCCATTTGTACTCCATCAGGCTGGGCTTTCTTGTATTCAGGCAAAATGATGCGGCGCTATTCATGAGATACAACCCCCATCGTTTTGCCCAGCAGCTGAGTTATAATCAGGGAGTCCCGCTGGAGGCTTTCCTAGTAGAACCTACTGCCACTGAAGAGGGAATGCGGGGCGCGCTGTATCATTTCATGTGCTTGAATACTGGGTCTCACTTCTTTATCAGTGAACCGAGTTGTGTGCCGAAGGCCCTTGATGTATACGTAGCCTGGTACCAACATGCAATAGGTGCTGTTATCAGGGAGGAGAAGTGACTGCTACTCGACCGCAAGGGTCCACCCCCTGCTAGTGACCGAAACCTCCCCTTGAAGCGACGACCATTGTCCTTCCTCCGCTTAGAGAAGCTGCCGTGATTGAAGTCCCCGACGACAGGCCTGAGCTACCGGTGCCTCGTGCTCCCGTGGAGACGGTGGATGTACTACCGGTGCCCCGTTCTCCCATGGAGACGGTAAATGTAGCTTCCTTCGAATCTGGCATGGACTCAGATATCGGGACTCGTTGCCCCAAAGTGCCCACCAAGCGTAAGCTTGTGCTGGCTGCGACTGGAGCTCGCTCGCAGAAGAGGAAGAAGTCGTTCCTCTCTCTAGACGCTGTACTCGGCCTGGAGCCTCATGCTCCTTATAACGAGGGCCTGAGCGAATATGGGACCAACGAAGGTCTAGTCATAGCGCCGGAAGATACTGATCTCGAGGCCGCCATTGCAGCTTCTGTGCGATCCGCAAGCCACAAAGCGGAAATGGCCATCCTCGCGCAATCAAGTGAGTATAAGCCGTAACTTCTGTTTTTGCATTATATTTTTATTATCATGTCTTGACTGACATTTTTCATTCTGTAACAGGCTTTACCACTGAAGAGGCTCTGGCGGCTTCCCTTAGGACCTTTAAGGAGGAGGAGAGGAATCAC
The DNA here is from genome assembly GCA_030015575.1 of Agapanthus africanus. Classification (NCBI taxonomy): domain Eukaryota; kingdom Viridiplantae; phylum Streptophyta; class Magnoliopsida; order Asparagales; family Amaryllidaceae; genus Agapanthus; species Agapanthus africanus. The sequence goes on from CM057340.1 coordinate 764,377,597, forward strand.
GCTTTATTGGGTATTGATATGTCTCGGCTCATTGCATCTTCATTCTCCTTTTTTATGGACAATCTGACCCCTTCTTTATCTTATCGCAGAGACTACAATGCCAGTTCCGCAAGGTGATGCGGAGATTCTTACCGGGCAGCCATCGAAGTCCCGGCCTCCTCGGTACTGCCGAAAGAGGCCTTACTCAAATGACCGATGACGGATGCCTTGACGGCTCCAAAGGTAACCCTTGGCACGGACGATGACGTCCTGTTGATGGAGGCTTCTAGAAGATCCGCTCTAACGGCTCGAGCGGAAAGGAAGCGCAGAATACGCGCGGTAAGGGAGCGTAGTGCTGCCTTGGCCGCGGGTGCAGGTTCTAGCACCGCTACTCCTGCCCCTACTCCTTCAGAAGATACTCCGGCTGCCTTGTCCACTGCCCACAGACGGGAAGCACGTGCGGCTCGGGAAGAAATCAGAAGACCAACTCAAGGTAATGTGACATAGGGTTCTGTTGTCAAAGTTTTAACTTTCAGTTCTCATATATCCTATCTTGTAGGGCCAAGTCTTACCGAAGAAGTGGCGGCGACCACTGAGCCTGTGGTAGCGGTAGAGGAGGTAGCCATGATCGCCGAACCCGAGGCAGCGGTAGGCGAGATGGCTACAATTGCCGAGCTCGAGGTAGCGGTGGGTGAGACAGTCACGATTGCCGAGCCAGAGATGGCGGTAGGTGAGATAGCTACCATTGTCGAGCTCGAGGTAGCGGCGGGTGAGATGGCTACAATTGCTGAGCCCGAGGTAGCCGCTCCCTCTCAAAAGTCGGGAACCGCCCTAATCATCATTCTTTCCGCCTGCGGCTCTTTGCCATCTCCTGGCGTCGCAAGCGTTACGACGGCTCTCATAGAGTCAGGGGATGAGGCGACGGGAGGTGAGACCATCTTTCCGGAAGAGGGTGAAGCAGTCGTTATACTAAGTGACACCCTTGTTGCGGTTCCGACCGGTGACTCACCAGGTAGATTTTGGGTCATTGCTTTTTTTTATTCTGCAATCTCTTTCAATCTTTCCTGATGGTATTTATCTCGTTTCTAATGTAGGCGTGGCAAGTGTTGAGATTGCGCTACCCGAGGCAACGCCATCAGTTACCGCTTTGACGGTGACTACTCCTCTACCTTCTCTCGTACCATCTCAGATGTTGGAAGGTGCGGATTTGTGACCCATCAGTCTTATTTTTAGGCTGTATAATTTGTGTACTGACATTGCATTACTGCGTCGTTGCAGGGGTCCTTTTTGATCACCTGTATCAGGTGCTGCACCCATACTTCTCTTTCCAGTCAGAGATTAGTCCGCTTGCTGGTGTCGGTGAGTATCTTTTCTAAACGACGCCCTTTCTTTAACGGGCAGTCACATTATTGCTAATTCTTCTTTGTATTGCTTGTAGCCTTACAAATTGAAGGAGGGGACGAGGGTATCGTTGCGCCACCAGTACTCCCAGCTCTGCCCCCTGTTGCAGCCGGTATAGTAGACTCTATTGTTCGTGTATTTTCTTTATTTCTTGAGCCGGCATCTGACTATGATTTATTTTGCAGCAATCACGTCGACTCCAGCCCCGTTCGAGTCTCGCATCACAATGCCAGCAGGCCCCTTTTCTCGACGTGCATCCTCGAAAGGCGCCGCGAATAGTCTACGCATGTTGAGCGACTATATTGAAGAGCTTGACGTGGAGACTTCCACATTCGCTGTGGATTTTGCCGCGGAGGTTAACCCTATGCTGGCGATGCTCGTAAACTTTCATAGTGAGGGCGTCGTTGAGTCTTGGGTTAATCACTGCAGGAAGATTGAGGCTTGCCTGCATGAGCTCGAGGTCGGACGTCCTGCTCCAGAGGTCCTGGCTGTGAACACTCAACGGGCTGCGTGGGTCGAGCAGAGAACTTCTTACTTCCGCCATCTTGAACAAGAAGCGGCCTTAAAGCATAAGGAATGTGAAGAAACTTTAAGCGAATCTGCCCGACTGCATGCTCAGGTTGATGCAAATGCTGCACAGTTAAAAGTTATCTTTGAAGGCCTTATGCGATGCATCTCTGACGGGTTAACATTGAGGCAGAAGCTCGACGTTGTCGAGCGGGATGCACAAAATCGTGAGGCAGCTCAGCGGGTCGTCGAAGAACAACTTTCGTCTTACTTGCAGCAACAAGACCAAGTTGAAGCAGAGTTGGCCGCAACGGCTGATCAAGAAAAGGGGCTGAGGGAAGTGCGCGAGCGGCTGATCGGACTATTGAAAACGCCTCCCTCTCAATAATTGTTTTTGCACCATTTGTAATTTTGACTAAAATGTATTCATTTTTTTATTCTTTCATATGATGTATTTTGTACCCAATTGAATTCATGAATAAAAGATACATTTCTTTCGCAATGTCTTGTGTCATCTCTCTGCATTCTTCTTTCTTTTGTTATCAGCATGTCACCTTAGCAAGCATAGCCGGCAGATGATAGAGTGAGCACCTTGTTTTGGCTTCTTCGAGAGGTAGTGATGGCTTAGGAAGCAGGTTTGGATCTTCTACCTAAGACTTTTCAACTTTATGATCCGTGAGGGTCTCATAAAGACTTTTCTCCCTACGAGTCGTGAGGATCTCGTAGGTGTCTTTTCTCCTTAGGAGTCGTGAGGATTCCTAAGTGTGTTTTCCTTTATAAGTCGTAAAGATCTTATAAGAGAGTTTTCTTCCTTACAAATTGAGAGGACCCGTAAGTGTTTAATAAGATTGACGTTATCCGCATTTCACGGCGTCATTGGGTGACGTATTTCCGAGGCGGGGTCATATAGATGACGTATTTCCGCGACGGGGTCATGTGGATGACGTGTTTCCGAGACGGGGTCGTGTGGATGACGTATTTCCGTGACGGGGTTATGTGGATGACGTATTTTCGAGACGGGGTCATGTGGATGACGTATTTCCGTGACGGGGTCATGTGGATGACGTATTTCCGCGACGGGGTCATGTGGATGACGTATTTCCGCGACGGGGTCATGTGGATGACGTATTTCCGCGACGGGGTCATGTGGATGACGTATTTTTGCGACGGGTTCATGTGGATGACGTATTTCCGAGACGGGGTCATGTGGATGACGTATTTCCGCGACGGGGTCATTTGGATGATGTATTTCCATGACGGGGTCATTTGGATGACGTATTTTCGAGACGGGGTCATGTAGATGACGTATTTCCGCGACAGGGTCATGTGGATGATGTATCTCCGCGACGGGGTCATTTGGATGACGTATTTCCATGACGGGGTCATTTGGATGACGTATTTCCGAGACGGGGTCATGTGGATGACGTATTTCCTCGATGGGGGCATGTGGATGACGTATTTCCGAGACGGGGTCATGTGGATGACGTATTTCCGTGACGGGGTCATGTGGATGACGTATTTCCGAGACGGGGTCATGTGGATGACGTATTTCCGAGATGGGTCATGTAGATGACGTATTTCCGAGACGGGGTCATTTGCATGACGTATTTCCGCGACAGAGTCATGTGGATGACGTATTTCCAAGACGGGGTCATGTGGATGACGTATTTCCGAGACGGGGTCATGTGGATGACGTATTTCCGAAACGAGGTCATGTGGATGACGTATTTCCGCGACGGGGTTATGTGGATGGCGTATTTCCGAGACGGGGTCATGTGGATGACGTATTTCCGCGACGAGGTCATGTGGATGACATATTTCTGAGACGGGGTCATGTGGATGACTTATTTCCGAGATGGGGTCATGTGGATGACGTATTTCCGAGACGGGGTCATGTGGATGACGTATTTCCGTGATGGGGTCATGTGGATGACGTATGACGTATTTCTGAGACAGGGTCATGTGGATGACGTATTTCCGCGACGGGGTCATGTGGATGACGTATTTCCGCGACGGGGTCATGTGGATGACGTATTTCCGAGACGGGGTCATGTGGATGACGTATTTCCGAGACGGGGTCATTTGGATGATGTATTTCCGAGACGGGGTCATGTGGATGACGTATTTCCGAGACGGGGTCATGTGGATGACGTATTTCCGAGATGGGGTCATGTAGATGACGTATTTCCGAAACGGGGTCATGTGGATGACGTATTTCTGCGACGGGGTCATGTGGATGACGTATTTCCGAAACGGGGTCATATGGATGACGTATTTCTGCGACGGGGGCATGTGGATAATGTTACGTCTGTTGTAATGAGACGAATCTAGAAGTGGTCTCCAGGTTGTCTGGGAACCATCGAGATTTGGAGTAGGGGTTTTGCCGTAGCTCCAGGGTTGATTGCAGCGTCTGAATCCTGCTGGAATGGAGAGGAACGCTGTTGATCATATCTAGGCTATCCCTGAACCGTCGAGATTTGGCTTCGTTTTCTGATGGAGCCTGAGGAGGGAAGGCGTGATTCCTTCTTTGTTTGCGCCCCTGGATTGTATACAGGGATTTATGTGATATCACCTGTAGGGCATAAATTTCATTTCATTTTATTTCTTTCTGCGATGCTCTATCATTTCAGCTTTTATATCGCGAAGGTCACGATTGCCCAATCATTTCGGCTATTTTTCGCGGCGCTCAATCATTTTGGCTATTTATTTTATTTTTATTCGCTACTTTTTATTGCGAGTTGCCCAATCATTTTGGTTATTTTGCATGCATACATTTTTACTTGCTGATTTTGTCGCAAGTTGCCCCATCGTTTCGACTATTTCGTATGCATGTATGGCTCGCTAGCTTCTTACTGCAAGCTTGGAATTAGACACCGATTTCGGCATCAGCACCGCTACCACTGGAATATTTCCAGAAGAGAATCATCATTTGCCTCTATCGATATCGAACAAAGGTGGCTTAGCGAACAGGGTTAGGATCCCGTCGACTAAGGCTTTTGACTTCATGAGCAGTAATGATCTCATAAAGGTATTTCTCCCTGCGAGTCGTGAGGATCTCGTAGGTGCATTTTCTCCTTAGGAATCATGAGGATTCCTAACTGTGTGTTCTCTTATAAGTCATAAGGATCTTACAAGAGTGTTTTTTCCTTATAAGTCGAGAGGACTTAAAAGGGCTGTTCACCGTGTAGACATATCCCTAGTCACGGATGAGACTTTGTTAGGGAAATGTTTATTCGCGCCCGTGGATTGTATACAAGGGTCGGCGTTGAGCCGCTTGTAGGGCAAAATCGAAGGTTGTGGTGGCCGTTTAAGAACAGGTTCAGATCCCTGTAGCTTAAGACTTTTGAATCTTATGAGCCGTGAGGGTCTCATAAGAGGGTTCTCCTTACGAGTCGTGAGGATCTTGTAAGTGTATTTTCTCCTTAGGGATCGTGAAGATTCCTAAGTGTGTTGCTCCCTTGTGAGTCGTAAGGATCTCACGCAGGTGGTTTCTCCTCACAAGGCCGAGAGGACATTGCAAGTGTCTTTTAACGAGATTGCGCCCTTTCGGGTTTTCACAAAACTCGCCGGCAGCCTTGCTGTTTTTACTCACGGAGCCCTTTCGGGTTTTCATCCGTGCCATTTTTTCTTATGGATATACCGTTTTTTCTTTTGTTATCCTTTTTTTAATCTTTTATTCTTCTTCTTCTTTTTTGTATCAGCCTTGGGATGCTGCAATCTACAGTAGTTTATCGACGTCTCGGTCAATAGCTAGTTTTAGGACATAGTGGTCCATCGTTAGTTTAAGGACGTTTCGGTCCGTTGGTAGTTTAAGGACGTTTCGGTCTGTTAGCCGGCTACTACTTATAAAGTTTGGGCTTAGGAAGATAGCGAGCGGACATAGTCGTCGTCATCTACCATTGCCCTAGAAGTTCCGGCTCAGGATTTGCCCCCAGTTTCTTTGTGTAAGGAGCTTCTTCGTCGTCTATCGACGAGTGAGAGATCACATGGCAGCTTACCATATAACCCTCAGATTCATCGAATGAGTCTTCTCCATTATCATCATCTTCGTCCTGAAGGACGTGGCTGAGAAACTCTTAAAGTGTGACCGGAGTCCGCGCTTTCTGGTTATACTCTTCCAGCGCGTCAATCTGCTTTTGCAGGTCCGTGCGCCTGTCACCAGGCTTTATGGGCTTCTTGGATTTTTTTCTTCTTCTTCGGAGATTTCGACGGCTGGGTGTGAGTGTTTTGGTTATCACCACCGATCTTTGGAGTTGGACGCGGTTTTAACATTCCTTCGATGATCTCGGATTCGAGTGGATTTTTCCACCTGATCGCCGGGCATGTTTGGAGATCCTTCAGCATTCTTTTCGTCTTGGCTGAAAGAACGACCTCCCATGGAGCTTCTTCTATGAAAGAGCATGATGCCCCCGGTGTATCCGTCTTCTTGGGAGTGTGTGGCCGAGGCGGGTTCACCTTCCAATTCTCGGATAATACGAATTTGCCCTGCTGGTACTGATCTTTTGTCCAGCTTTTGAAGATGTAACGATCCTCGATCGGATGGCCCAATATTCGGTGATAAGGGCAATAATTAGGATTGCTAATGTCGCCTGGTTGCGCTTGGCGTCTTGGCTTCGGCAGAGTGATGAGCCTATTGCGCAGTGCAAGCTTGAATAACCTCTTCGTCTTGTCTCGAGGGAACGAGTAAGGGCGTCTCATTTTATCTTCGAGAGATCGAGTTCTATTATTTTGGCGATCAACTGGTCTTAGACCACTGGGCTGCTGTTGAGCGTTAGCGACGACAGTCGCTTACCCCTTTCCCTTCTCGTTCCGCGGCTCCGGCTTTGGAGGAGACGGTCTATGACCCATCTGGTCCATTTGGGCCAGTTTGTTGATCAAGACTTGGAACGTGGTCGGCTTGAAGAACATCATGAATTGAGAAATAGTTGCATGAGGGTCCAGAGTGCCCACGAACATGCCCATCGCCGGCGCTTCTTCAATGCGTTGTTCGCATTTTGACCATAGATCCCGCCATCGTATTGCGTATTGAACCCACGTTTCGCCTGGCTTTACCCTGGCGTTAATCAATGCTGTGATTGGGGTGCGTTCGCTAGCGGTTGCGAATCTTTGCGTAAACAGCAGTTCCATTTCCGCAAATGTCTTGACAGAGTCGTTTGGAAGTTCAAAATACCACTCAAATGCCGTCTCTGACAAGCTGCCGACGAACTGGCGAAGGAGCAGTTTATCATCACCTCTGGTGTTACCACATAGAGCCCTAAACTGGGCGACATGCTGGTGCAAATTTCCCGTCCCTTTATATACATGAAATTTAGGGATGGTATATCCCGGCGGGTACTTTATCTGGTCATACCAGCCTGGATATGGTCGCCCAGTTTTAACAACTTGGCCGAACGCTTCATTCGCATGGTGAGCTCTTATTTGCTGAGCAATATAGTCATCCAGAGCGGCCTTGGAAATGGTTTCCTCTTTGGCTGCTGAAAGAGCCAGAGGAGGGTTCGATGTCTTCCCTCTGTCGTCTTCAATGATGATCGGGGGGTCTTCAGCTGGAGGTTCCGGCTGTAACATCATCCCGACCATGTCTTGGAAGAGAAGCGCCATTCGTTTTATATTAGCCGCTTGTTCTGCTGCTTCTCTGTCCTTCTTTTCAAGGACTCTACGGAGGAAGTCAGCATCGGTTTCTTATTCACGACGCTACTCTGATGATGCCTTCGAGCTTTCTTTTGGCTCGGTGAGTGCAGCCATTTGCGTTAGCATTTCCTGAAGCTTCTGTTATTGCTTCTGGGCTTTTGTCCTGGATCGGGTGAGCGGTCGGTGACCCGTAGAAGCGCGGCTTTCCTCTTTTCCGGAAGCCATATAAACAGTATGCACCATTATGCCCCCAGACTTGGGGCGTTTGGGCTCAGCGTCTTTGCGGTTTGCCGCAGTCACAGGGGCTTTCTCTGACCTCCTTCTCTTTTGAGCAGTTGAAGTCGAGGGGGCCGTCGCAGCGGGTACCCAGACAGCTGTTGCCTTTTATGGTTTGGCAAGATGGTTCTCTTCTTGTTGAACCTTCACCTTTTTCTGTCGGCGAGGGTAGCCTTGATCAATCACCGTCTCCTGGACCTGTCGCCAGACTTTGTAAATTTTGGAGGACAGCCGCTGAGGGGGCTGCTCCGGCTTCGCCTTTGGTGCATTCTCTACGGGTGGAGGAGATCTTTTCAGTACGGCGGTGGGTGAATTCCTGCGCACCCTATTAAGCAGCTCGAAGCTGTTCCCAGTTGGAACAGCAGCATTGGCTTCCACCGTTGGGGCTGGTGGAGTTAGCCCAGAGGGGGAGTTGCCCCCAGCTTTCCTTACTCGGCGCCAGCGGCAACGCCGAGCGTGTCGATCCGTTGGGATTGTTTCAGCTTTAGGGGTGACTTCATTATGCCCCATGTCTTGGTGAGGCGCTGCTGGTACCAGCCTCTTGAAGACCGATGTCCGTCGAGCAGCAGTATACAATCTGTCAAAGATAGACCTTTGAGCAGGAACGGGAGCCGGGGTGGCCAACCTCGTAAAGACCGATCCCTTGACGGGAGAAGCTTCTTTAGTGGCCTCAAGAGCAGGAATGGCTATCCGTTTCGGGATGGCCGCTTCAGGTATCGTGGGCTTCTTGACAGGCCCATTGGAGTTCAGGCTCAGCCTGTCGAAGACTGACGCCGTTGGCTTGACATCGGACGACCCGTTGAGAGGGGCCGTGGTAGTAGTGAGCCGATCAAAGACCGACTTCTTTTGCACTTCTTGCGGCAGCGGGATACTAATGTTCACTAGTGAGAGCATGGTCCTGAAGAACAAATCGGTGGTAGCCTGCGCCACCTGCTCTATCGGCATTGTGAACAGGAAGGCCGCATGGGCCCGTAAGCTATACCTACAGATGAGGTGGAACGTGAGTTGTAGTTGCAGCTAGAACACTTCGTGCAAGTAGACGCCATTGATCTTTCATTTTCTGCACCAAGCAAGACACCAAATCTTAGTACCTCGAACCCAAGGACAACCATATCAAACCGTGATTCGCTCGCGAACATGACACACGATGTGTGGAGTGGAAAGAGGAAAAGGTCCCACCGGGCGTGCCGGAATCTGTTCCCCGCCGAAAGACGTGGCGAAGACGCGACGGATGTCTCGCCTGAATTTTGGGGCAGATGCTAATTGGTGCTGTCCATCCACCTCTCCGAAGATGCCAAGTTTATTTATGGCACCATGTATCGAAGGTTTAAACGGATGCGGCGGATGTAGCAGACTTTGTCAGATTCCCCCTCGTTTGAGGGGTTTTTGATTGTGGGGACGCTCTTCCCTATAGGCGCAAGCCCCTGCAGTTAATTACGCTACCGCATCGCGGTAACAACTTTCTCCTTCTCCAGATGGTCACTTCGTGTCGTGCGTGTTTGTTTTGTTTGTGGTTGCCCGTGGATTGTATACGGAGACTATTTATGTTGTCACCCGTAGGGCGTGGATTAGTCCAAATCCGTATCTTCTTAAATTTGGGTTTGGGGGTTGGGTTTAAGGATACGTTAGCCTCATTTGAGACTAAGGTCAACTTAAACGTTTGTTAAGGATACGTTAATCTAATTTCTAGACTAAGATCAACTTAACAGGATCATTTAGATCCAACAAGAAAGCATTTGGCCTCTGTTGTTTAGTTTAGGGATATTGTGGTCGATTGTTAGTTTAAGGACATTACGATCTGATGTTAGTTTAAGGACATCTCGGTCCAGGTTAAGGACATTGTAGTCCGTGGGTTTAAAGGGACCCCACAATCTGAGGTTAGGGACATCGTAGTCCATGAGTTTAAGGACTCCACAGTCCAGATTAAGGACATCGTAGTCCATGGGCTTAAGGACCCCACAGTCCAGGTTAATGACATCGTAGTCCATGGGCTTAAGGACCCCACAGTCCAGGTTAAGGACATCGCAGTCCGTGAGTTTAAGGACCTCATAGTCTATGAAATGTGTGGTTGTTGGGACCCGTCACCTCTCTGAAGACGTTGAAGGATTACAACGACAGATATCAGAGGAGTAAAGAGATGTACTCTCGAACCGGTGTGAGTTGGTTGAAAGAGCTGTAGTCCAATTTGGGACTAAAATCTGTTGAAATATTCATGAGCAGATGTGCTCAATTAAATATAAGTTGAGGACTTATGGCCAATATTGGGCTAAATCCAATAAACATTTTTTTATTCTGGATATTGAGCCTTTATTTAGGCTTGGCCCTTTTAATAATGCTGAGCATTAGAGCTTGACACTTTTTTTTGTCTTGTATTGAATACAAAGCATTCAGCAGCGCTCTGGTTCATTAAAGAACAATTTGTGTTCTATCAACGCAACATATGGTGCGCTAGGCGCTTTGCGCCGATCAAAAGCGCAGTGCGCTTCTGCCACGTGGCGCACATGCAAGGGACACGTGTCGCTCTCTACGCTAGGCGCCAGATGATGGGCGCATTGCGCCAGTTTGTGAGCGCCAAGCTCTAGTCCATGAGCGCATTGCGCTATCAATTTAGAGGCGCACACGTGAGTGATACGTGGTGCGCTTCACGCTGAGCGCCAGCTTATGAGCGCAGTGAGCTATTTCAGAAGCGCAAAACGCAAGTTGCATACGTGGTTGACACGTGGTGCATTTTGGCGCTGAGCACCGGTCCAGAGAGCGCAGAAGCGCTGTTCAAGAGCGCAAGGCGCATTTCAATGGCGCAAAGCGCATTTGATCAATTTTTATGATCTGTGAATAAATTTATGTTCTTTTAAAAGAGACTTTGTCTCAATATTCAAGAACAACAGTTCTTATTTTTGAAAGGGCTTTGCCTTTATAGATCAATGATCTGTGTGAAGAATATGTTCTTCTTTTATTATGTGATGAGATCTTTTGATCTTTTTTATGAAAGACCTTAGTCTTTGTAGATCTATGATCTTTTAAGAAGATAATTCTTCTTCTTAAGAGATGATTTCATTTCTGCGTTCGTCATTCATCATCTTTACCTTGAAGAAATAATTTTCTTTCAAGAGCTTGCTCTTTTTTTTTTTGAATTTTTCAAAGTTTATGGGGGGTTTCTCTATATCAGACTTGAAGTCTTGGGGCCTTTATATAGGGCAAGTTGATTTGTTAAATCAGTTAAAGAGATCTTTCTCTGATTGATTTGGGAATGTTTTCCACCGTTGGATCTTTGATCTTAGGGCTTCTGTTTTACAGAAGGCAATCTTCTTGTTTTTAACAAGATTGAAAATTCCTTCCATAACAAGATTGAAAAAACTTTCCATAACTGAATTAAAATTCTGATTAATTAATGATTTATAATTATTATTAGATCTTTTGATCTAACGGTGGGCAATTTTATAATTCCAGCGCTAGCGCACCCGTGCTTTGCACGTGGTGCGCTGCTCCGAGCGGAGCGCACCTTGCGCTAGCGCACCTACATTTGACACGTGGCGCGCAGCGTGCCTAGCGCTAGCGCACACATGGTGCACTGCCTAGGACGCAGCGCATCTGGCGCTAGCGCATCCGTGTTTGACACGTGACGCGCAGCGCGCCTAGCGGTGGATCTGAAGCGTTGCTTCAATTTTTGAATTTTGAATTTCAAAACAGAGCTTTACTCTGATTGGGGGAAACATATGTTCATCATCATTCATATTTTTTTTTTACCTTGAAGAAAAATCTTCTTTCTTTGAGAGCTTGGCTCTTCTTTTTTGCGATCTCTCAAAGCTTATGGGGGGTTCCTCTCTATGCTTCTCTATCTGAGACTTGGAGTCTTGGAGCCTTTTTATAGGGTAAGCTGATCAGTTCAATCAGTTAAGGAGATCTTTTCTCCAATTGATTTGGGGAATTTCCCATCGTTGGATTTTTGATCCAAGGGCTTCTGATTTACAGAAGGCAATCTTCTTGTTTTTAACAAAGATTGGGAAATCTTCTAAACAGAATTTATTCTGTATTTTTAATGATTTTTAATCACCATTGGATCATTGATCCAACGGTGCTCTGATTTACAGAGCACAATCTTGTTATTTGGAATGGTTTTGAGAAATCTTTTCTTTACAGAATTTAATTTTGATCAATTAATAATTTATCATTATTATTAGATCTTTGATCTAACGGTGGGGAGATTTTAGTTCCAGCGCTAGCGCACCCATGCTTTGCACGTGGTGTGCTGCTTAAAAAGCAGCGCACTTAGCGCTAGTGCACCCGTGCTTGACACGTGGTGCGCTGCTTAGAGCGCAGTGCACCTAGCGCTAGCGCACACGTGCTTTGCACGTGGTGCGCTGTTTAGGGCGCAGCGCACTTGGCGCTGCATCTGAAGCGTTGCTTCATTTCAAAATTTAAATTTCAAACAGAGCTTTGCTCTGATTGGGGGAAACAAATGCCCCCACCGTTGCGCTCACGTAGCCCACATGTGAGGCAACAGTGGCAGCATCTGCGCCCTTGGATCAACTCAGAAGTTGAAAAGGCATTTCAATGCCTATAAATAGGACCCTTGGACCTCAGGATGATTTTTGTTCATCTTCCTTCTTGTTTTCTAAGAATTTTTATTCTCCCACAGAGCATAGCTCTTTGGCTTAAGAACCTTCTTAAGGACAAAACTCTGTCAAAATTTAGGTAAAGATTAAATTTTTTAATAATCTAGGGTTTCATCCATTAACAGAGCTTTGCTCTTTTGAATAACGAAGATTTGTTAATCTCTTATGAAGAACTCACAGAGTTTGTTCATAGATCTTGGAGATCTCAGAATTTTAATTCATATATAAAAATTGATTTCAATTTTTCTGATGGATTATTCCATCATCTTTACAGAGCCAGGCTCTTGAGGAACTTTTATTCCTTTATCATTAGAGTTTGACAGATGTCACTCTGTCACAGAGCACTGCTCTCAAGTGGAGATTTACTCCTTAGCCCGAGGGGTTTTCTCATTAAATGAGAATCACTTGAGGATTTCCTCATTTAATTGACAGTCTCATCAAATGATGGGGCTGTTTTATTAATGATGAACTGTCATCTAGATTTTGTGGGTCCCCTTTGGTCTCGCTTTACTGCATTGCAGTGTGGTACGAATTTTAAAGTACCAAGTGTCAGAATTTAAATTATAGCACTGACGGTTGACTTTTGTCCCTTTTCGCGCAGGTGACATGTCTTTCGATCGTTTTTTTCCATTTGTTCGTTCAGAGGGAGGATTCCCTGGAGCGCCTGTGGACCAGGAAGTCTTAGCATTGATCAGAGATCATGATCCAGAACATAAGAATCTTCATCTCTGGAGGACGTGGTACAATGAAATTATGAAGGGTCGGCAGAGCTTTTCGTGCGCGGTACTGTCAGAGCCCATCATGGCGATCCATTACGCCGACTCACCCCCGGTGAACTATGCCGTGGAAAAAGTCAACTGGACTTCGGGAGGTCTTCTTCAGCCTGCTATGGCTTCGATACCCGTTCAGCCTCCAATGGCTTTGGATACCCTGGGGTAACATATTTTTCAAGGCGAGTCGCGCCCGTGGGGACAACCATATATGATTGGCCTAATTCCTCATTATCCAGCTGGCTATCTGCAATGGGCCCGCTATATTCTGTCAGCGAAGAAGTCGCAGTTGCTGAGGCTTGGGTTGTATCCCGCAATTTATGCTTCTCTTTTCCAGTATTCTACGCTTCCTGCCTGGTGGGTTAAGGCCTTTCTGGAGCAGTGGAATATTCCTACTCACACATTTCTTTTGCTAGATCGAGAAGTTTCAATCTCCTTAGAGGAATTTACAGAAGTTTCTGGCTTACCGGTTATAGAGGAGCATTATGAGGAACTGCTTCCTATGGATGAATACGTTTTTGGTGCCAAGTCAGTGATGACAGGCCTTACCACAGAGAACGCCATTCAACACCAATTCTCTAGTTTGATCAAAGTGTTGAATATTTATGAGGGCCTTTTTCTCGAATCTAGGAGCCGTGGGGTTAATTTCACGGATTTCATCGCTCGTTTTCTCCACTCGGAAGTCCTTTCGAAGGAGGCCACTAAATCGCCAAACTTGACGATCTTTTCGGCTTAGGTTTGGACAACCTGCCAACGGCGGAGGCAGATCAAAAGAGTTTCTTCCTTCCCAACACCACAGTTGTTTCTTTTGTAGAGGTTGCAGTCCCTGGGATTGACGAGGAAACGTTCTTTTTGGGGTTTCTTGGGTTATGGCTGAGCTGGTTTGCGCTTCCGATGCACCCTTGCCGTATGAGGCCGTCTGTCTTCTACCCAGCTCACCGAATGGTTATTTGGGTGAAAGTGGCTGTCGGGGTTGCCGGGTTAGCTCATTTGTATTACGGCCTCAGCCAAGCGGCGGATACTACTGAACTAGGAGTGCAGCATGTGAACTTCTCAATGCATTATTTCATGTCATGGCTCGAGCTACATGCACTTGGCGTTTTCGGTATCCATAAAAGGCCTTCCTTCTACGACAGGTGTGGCTTCCCCCAGATTATGCGGTTAGTTGATGCATGCATTGTAAATCCGTCACCGCGGGAAGCTAAGGGTTTGCTCCTTTGTCCTCGCACGGTTGGAGATGGCATGACCTTTACCGACAAGATTCTGACTATCGGTAAAGGTCCGCAACAACGGTGCAGCCATTGCGGGACATTTTTAAAGATGGAGCCTCTGTTTTGAAAGCTCGGGAAATTCTTCATTTATATTCCATCAGACCGGACTTTCTAGTGTTTAGGCAAAACGATGCGGCGTTATTGATGAGATACAACCCGCATCATTTCGCCCAGCAGCTGAGCTATAATCAAGGAGTCCCGCTTGAGGCTTTCTTGGTAGAACCTGCTGCTACCGAAGAGGGAATGCGAAGCGCGCTGCATCATTTTATGCGCCTGAACACAGGGCCCAACTTCTTTATCAGCGAACTGAGCTGCGTTCCAAAGGCCCTCAATGTGTACGTGGCCTGGTATCAGCAGTCAATGGGCGCCGTCATCAGGGAGGAGAAGCGACTGCTGCTCGATCGCAAGGGTGCACCCCATGCCGGTAATCCAAACGTCCCTCTGAAGTGACGGACCATTGTCTGTCCTCCCTTAAGAGAAGCTGCCGCGGTCGAAGTCCCGCATGACAGGCCTGAGCTGCCGATACCCCGTGCTCCAGTGGAAGCGGTGACCGTAGCGTCCCCCGAGTCTGGCGTGGATTCAGATATCGGGACTCATCATCCTAAGATGCCCACCAAGCGTAAGCTTGTGCTAGCGGTGACCGGTGCTCGCTCGCAGAAGAGGAAGAAGAAGTCGATTCTCTCTGCCAACGTTGCATTCGGACAGGAGCCTCATGCTCCTTATAGCGAGGGCCTGAGCGAATATGGGACCAACGAGGGTTTATTCGTAGCGCCGGACGATACCGACCTCGAGGCTGCTATTGCAGCTTCCGAGCGACTAGCAAGCCACGAAGCGGGACTGGCCATCCTCGCGCAATCAGGTAAACATCAGCCGTACTTTTTGTTATTGCATCATATTTTTATCATCATGTTTTGACCGACACTTTTCCTTCTTTAACAGGCATTTCCACCGAAGAGGCTCTCGCAGCTTCTCTCAAGACTTTTGAGGAGGAGGAAAGACTTCGAGCATCCTTAGGCATCGGTACATTTCGGTTCACCGTGTCTCCACTCCCGTTTCTTATGGGTAATCTGACCCCATCCTTTTCATCTTATTACAGGAACTACCTCTACTCAGGTTATTCCAGATGTGGTACCGACTTCGCAGGGCGGTGCGAAGACGCTTCCAAGGTCGGCTATCGAAGTCTCAGTTCCGCCGGTATTGCCGAAAGAAGCTTCACTTAAGCAACCGATGACGGATGCTATGACGGCTCCAGAGGTAGCTCTTGGCATGGACGATGACGTCCCATTGACGGAGGTCTTGAAGAGATCCGCTCTCACGGCCCGAGCGGAAAGGAAGCGTAGAATGCGCGCAACAAGGGAGCGTAACGTCGCCCTGGCCGCGGGTGCAGGTTCGAGTGCTGCTACCCCTGCCCTTACTCCTTCAGAGGATGCTTCGGCTGCCTTGTCTACCGCCCACAGACAGGCAGCACGTGCGGCTCGGGAAGCAGTCGAAAGACCAACCCAAGGTAACGTGACATTGAGTTCATTTTGTCAAAGTTTTAATTTTCAGATTCTCATATATCCTATCCTGCAGGGCCGAGTCTTGATGAGGTAGCGGTAGGTGAGATGGCTGCAATCGTCGAGCCTGAGGAAGCGGTGGGTGAGATGGCTACAATTGCCGAGCCTGACATAGCCACTCTTTCTCAAGAGTCTGGCACTGCTCCAATCGCCACTCTTTCCCCTTGCGTCTCCTTGCCGTTGCCGGGCGCTGCGAGTGTCACGACGATTCTCGTGGAGTCGGGGGATGAGGCTACGGGTGGCGAGACCGTTCCGGTGGAGGAGGGTGAAGCATTCGCTGCATCCAGTGATGCCCTTTTCGCGGTCTCGACCGGCGACTCACCAGGTAGATTTTGGGTCATTGCTCTCTCCTTTATTCTGCAATCCCTTTCAATCTTTTTTGACAGCGTTTCTCTTATTTCTAATGCAGGTGTGATGAGCGTTGAGGTTGTGCCACCCGAGAAAGCATCTCCAGTTGCTACTTTGACGGTGGCCGCCCCTTTGCCTTCTCTCGTACCCTCTGTTTCCTGATTAAAAAATCAGGAATTACCTCAATGAGGTATCACGTGTTCACACGTGACCAATGGTCACGTGATGACACGTGATGGTTAAAATCTCACTAAACAGAAACGAAAAAACAAACGGCTGAAAAATGTCTCAATTGGGGGTCACGTGCTCACACGTGACCAAGTCATGTGCCAGCACGTGACAGGCTTTGCAAGCCTTACAGCTTAATAGAATTTAATTCTAAAAATCAGGAAATATCTCAACGAGGTGTCACGTGCTCACACGTGACCATTGGTCACGTGTTGACACTTGATGGTTAAAACATCAACATAAACAAGCGGCTGTTAAAGGGCTCAATTGGGGGTCACGTGTCAGCACGTGACAGGCTTCGAAAGTCTTACAGTTTAATAGAATTAAAATTCTAAATTTCTCTAAAATCTTTCCAAATGGGAAAGGATTAAGGAGAACCGTTGGATTAAAAATCCAGGGGTGATTAAATATCACCAATTTATGGAAAAATCTTAGACAAGGAAAGATTTCCCTAAATCTCACCAGAAATAACAAACATAATATCTTTGGATTGAAAATCCAACGGTGAATAAACTTCACTTAATGATCTAATGGTTCATATTAACTATGAAAACAAACAAAATCTTTCAATGAAAGATTTGCTAAACAAATTGATTCTTTTCCTTCTCCTATAAATAGGAGCCAAGAGAAGAGAAAGGAAATAGAGTTTTGGATATAGAGTTTTGGAATCTTGAAATTTTAGAGAGAAAAAAAGGAGAATTTAATTCTCAACATAGAAAACCCTAGGTGAGAAAAGAAAGGGGATCAAAACTTCAAACAGAATTTAATTCTCCCAAAGTTATAGGAATTTAATTCCTTCAAGATAAAGTTAGGGTTTAACCCTATTTGAGAATTTAATTCTCCCAAAGTTATAGGAATTTAATTCCTCCAAGATAAAGTTAGGGTTTAACCCTATATGAGAATTTAATTCTCCCAAAATTACAGGAATTTAATTCCTTCAAGATGGACAAAACTAGCGTTTAACTCTAATTGAGAATTTAATTCTCTCAAATTCATAGGAATTTAATTCTTCTTAAAAAATGAAGTTAGGTTTTCACCCTATACAAGAATTTAATTCTTTTACATATATGGGAATTTAATTCCTCTAAAAGAAAATTAGGGTTCAACCCTATATAAGAATTTGATTCTTTCATACATAGGAATTTAATTCCTCCAAATCATGATCAGGGTTTAACCCTATACAGAGAATTTAATTCTCAAAATAAAATAAAGAGACTAAAGAGATCTCTGTGCATGAAAAGGATTAAGGTCACGTGTCCCCACGTGACCCCTGAACAGATCCCCCAAAAATGAGAAGGAAAGCTTTGAGGCAATGCCTCATATGCTCCCACGTGACCCTCATTATACATCGAACAAAAGCAAAGGCAAAATCTGACTTGGGCGCTCTCACGTGTCACCACGTGACCCCTAATAAACGTTCTAATAAATCAGGGCATGAGCATACATCACGTGCCCACACGTGACGGCCATGAAATATAACAGTGTTTAACACTCGTTTACAGAACAAAATAAAGGGGATCTGGCCCCACTTTTTGATGGTATCACGTGCTCCTACGTGACCCCTCCCTCTTCTAGTGTTTAACACTAATCTGACAATTTTGTTGCCAGTGTTTAACACTGTTATCTTTTAGTGTTTAACACTAATTCGAGAATGTTAACACTGTTATTTTCTAGTGTTTAACACTAATTTGAGAATCACATTCCCAGTGTTTAACACTGTTGTTTTTTAGTGTTTAACACTGCTTTTAGCCAAATTGACTAATTTTCCAGAGGCAAAAGTCCCTCCTCTAAATGAATCTCAAAATTGAGGAAATCAAAGATGAAAATGTTTAGCATTGCTAAAAAAATGTGGGCTTGAACCCAGACAAGTGTTAATAGTCCAACAAAGGGCCAATTCTTCAGAATTAATTGGACTTAGCCCAAGTTGGCCATAAGTCCTCAATTCAGACTTAACTGAGCCAATGTGCTCATAA
This sequence comes from Agapanthus africanus, assembly GCA_030015575.1. Taxonomy (NCBI): domain Eukaryota; kingdom Viridiplantae; phylum Streptophyta; class Magnoliopsida; order Asparagales; family Amaryllidaceae; genus Agapanthus; species Agapanthus africanus. Next base: position 764,396,147 of record CM057340.1, read on the forward strand.
TTTAATTAATTGGTCTTTGTTCCAAACCGGGCTATAGATCATTTAATCCACTTTGGTTTGAAGGTACATCTCTTCACTCCTCTGATATTTGTCGTTGTAATCCTTCAACGTCTTCAGAGAGGTGACGGGTCCCGACAATCATACATTTCTACGGACTGTGGGGTCCTTAAACTCATGGACTATGATGTCCTTAATCTCAACCGTGATATCTTAAAACTAACATTGGATTGTGGGGTCCTTAAACCCATGGACTATGATTTCCTTAACCTTGACCGTGATGTCTTAAAACTAACATTGGATTGTGAGGTCTTTAAACCCATGGACTATGATGTCCTTAACTGTAACGTTTTGAAAAAAAATCGTTTCGGTGAAATTTCGGAAAATCGGTAAAATAAGGGGGTTTTCTGTAAAAAGTCAAAATACAAATATCTTTATTATAAAATTAAATATACATATTCTAGCTATGTAATTGCTAGTATTTGGTGTTTATTGAGCCACTGGTAAAATTTCTAATTTTCTGAATTTTTTTTCGAAATTAATTATTTTAATATTATTTTAAGCCGTCACTAATACATTTAATTAGGGAAAATTACAAATTGGAATGGGTTGAAACAAATTTTGTGCATCATAACATATTAAACAAAATTTTAACATGTTGTTTTTGAAATGAAATGAAGCTGCTAAACGGTTTTAGAAAATATCGAAGGAAAATGCTTAAATAGTGAAATTAGTGTTAATGGAAATGGGGGTATAATATTTATCTTCTTGTTTTCCCCACTTGTGCTCACACACACCCCCATTTTTCCTCATGGCCGAGCCCCCCTTGACAGCCCAACATCTTGGGTCCCTCATCTCACAAAAACAAAGAAAAGAAAAGAAATAAGGAATTTATAATGAAATGTGCTATGTGCTTTTGTTTCTTTAGTTGACTTAGACTTTTTCCCACCTCACTCTCTCTCCTCCCTCACCCCCACACCTGGCCGAGCCCTCCCTTTTCCAGCAACAGCAGCCCCCCTTTTCTCCTTCTCTTTTCTCTTCAAAAATCCATCTAAAATGCATCCAAATCCACACAAAAATCAAGCTAAAATCAAAATCTAATCCCTACCCATCTTTACTTGACCCTTCTAGTATGGATCTAGGGAGCAAGATGGCAATTTGAGAGGCTAGATTTTAAGTTGGATCAATGGGTTGTGAGGTATAAAAATCTTGACATTTTTGTTAAATTGTTGGTTATTGCTTTAATCTAGCTTAATTAGGAAATTAATTATGGTTCTAATTGAAAGATTTGGGTTTTCAAGAGGAGGATTAAATTATAGTTAGGGTTTTTGTTGTGTGATTATGGTTGCAAAGTGTAATTCATCATTTTGTAAAATGAAAAACCTAATCAAATTGATAGTTTGCAAATTGTTAGGTTGGAATTGTAATAATTAAGCTAAATTGCTAACTAGGTTTTTGTAAACCATGAATTGGATTATGAGAAAAATGTAATTAGGCTTTTCATGACTTCATCAACATTTTAGAATGTAGTTCAATGCTTTAGATCATGCAAATCCAAGCTAGATTGTTGTATGTGCATTTTTGCTATAAAATGGTCGAAATTGGTTAAAATTGCAAACCAGGTTTTCGAAATTGAATTAAATTGTGGGTTTAAAATTTACGTAATGGTTTCTATGGCATAATTAAGATATTAAGTTATCATCTTGGTCACTAGAATTGTTAAAACATCATGTTTTGTACAAAAACGGTAAACCTTGCTTGCTAGGTTTTCGGAAAGATAGCTTTTAAAGTGAGTTTGGGGTTTTTGTGAATTTTAACCTATTTCATATTATAATTAGTGTTTGTGAATGTGCAAATGAGCGTGTTTGGGTTTTTCTCGATGGTTTGACGTTTGTACATCGACATCGAGGGTTGGTTTAGCTATTCTTGCATCGTAGACGATATGTTTTGACCTATGCGTGATACGCGTGCCGAATTGGTTTTCGTATACCGTTTCGATTTCGGATTTGGTTTTTATGCGTTACGATACGTGGCGACATGTAGGTACCCCAGGTGGACTTCGAGACGACAAGCAAGCGCGTGACGACGTCGGCACCGGCGAGCTCAGATCAGGTGAGTAGATTTATATCTACGGGGAGAAGTCGGGTGGATGACGTATAGCACCCCCGCAGTTCGCAGTGATGTATACGAATACGTATACACTTATATATATATATTATGTTGATATGAGACTTTGATGATAAATGTAGATTCTAGGTGTTCATGGATTAGTTTAGTGTTAGTTGTGAAACCCTAGAGTAGTTGTTACACCCACACACGCACACACACACATGCATACATCTATGTTATTACCTGTGCGTATATGAGGATATGTGTTTATGTGTTCACATGGGTATGGGACTATGTGTTCACATACTGGATTTGAGGATAGTGTTTGGGATTTGAGGTGAGTCGATGAGATTTGATTTGAGACAAGGAGATCGGTAATTTGGCAGAATTCGTATTTGAGATATGTCATGATATTATAGCGGATTGTTGGACGACGATACCATGTGAATAGTGATATCAATAAAATGATCGACATGTGATCGTGTTATGAGATATGATATGTTAGGATGTTTATAATAGGCCGCATTGGGCGATGTATACTTCCTTATGATGATATGTGCTGATGATATCGGTTTGTCCGAGACTGTCGATCAGTAGTCAGATCATGATTATATTGATGATATTAGTATTGTACTAGACATAGATCAGTACCCGGATTATGATCTTTGATAAGAGGATATCAGAAGAATAATATGATGAATGTGATATTGACCCGTACCCAGATTTGGGATGCCGTACGACGGATTTACGTACGAGCTTTATATTGATGTTTGATCCGCACTCCTGACTTGGGAATATTTGATTATAGATATGGTCTCGGATGTGATATTATCGAGGCGGGATCACCGACTAATAAATATATGTATATATATATATATATATATATATATATGTATCGACTCAGATGTTAGGCGGTTTCCTTACCTTTAGTTCAGCTTGTTAGCTTGGCCGTATAGTTTAGTGTAGTTGTTAGACTAGATTAGTTATTGTTGTGTCTAGTATTTAGCTCCCGCTCATTATTGCTGTTCGCTCCACACCGCATACTTATATTGTGATTCTTATTCCATTATTGATATCATGCTGTTAGAACACCAGCACCATTACCGATGATGCGTATGTACCACGTACACTTACGTGCCGGCTCACACACATCTTTATCGGTAATTGCCATGTCACGTACACTTTAGAAATACTATTTTATTGACATAGTCTGTTAGCTAATAGTTTAGACATGATATTAGTGTACTTGCCTTATATGCTAGTTTAGACATTGTAGTTATTACTTGCTGTTTCATACATGTTATTATTCACTGTTATGCCGCATTCATGGATTTTATGCCTATATTCACTGTTTACATGCTATTGATGATTTGGATTCAGATTTCATGAGATTTCCTGGATTTTGGGGAAAACCGCAAAAACATTTACAAACTTCTTTTCTCTCTCTTTTTAAAAGAAAAGTGTGGTTTTCCCATGATATATGAGTCGTCCACCATGAGTTTGCTGATGGATTTTGAATCCCGATTCGAGGAGTCGGATGAACCGTTTCAGGTACATGGTGGGCCCGGTAAGGTACCCCGGGGCAAGAAGCTCATGGTGATGACGATGAGCCTGGCAGGAGAAGACTACTGACCGGTGATTTTACCCGACGCGTCGGATATCCGGAGGATACCGTCGTGGTCTTGAGATGGATATTAGGGGCCGGTCTGGACTGACGGCGTCCTAGATAGTGAGATTGATACATTGAGATTTTGAGATATTGAGGTACAGAGATTGCGACACAGAGATATCGAGATATTTAGATACTTGTTTTGTGTCGATGCTAGACACTGTTTATGCTGATTTCATTTATGATACCTCGTTTTAAAAATACAGAAATCTCACTAATTTATGAAAGCAGTTTTCTTCAATACATGCATTCTGTTTCATGCATTCATACATCATCCATATGATATATTGCTACCTGAGGCACTGACACGGGCACATGGGTTTACACTTGGGTTAGATATTTACCCCAGCCATTGTTATAGGTTGCTGGTTATATATTTGAGGATATATTATGATCATATGACCTAGGATTGCGTTGTTCATGCGGTTCCTGTTCGTAGATGTTTTTCTACTCACGAGTTGGCAACTCACCCCCGTTGTGCCCCAGTTTCTTGCAGGTTTTGTCGTACAGGTTTCATTACGGCTTTGCTGGCACTGCTTCTTTTCGGGTGACTTGTTAGTAGGTGGGTTTATTTGTATCGTACCCATCATTATACCTTGTATATTATTATTCTGTTGTATCTAGAAGTTCCATCAACCATACATGTATTTATTTCATAGATAGACACCGGTGATGTTTATTCTTTCGACCTTAGAGTCGCGCGTTGTATTTCTATGGATTTCTTGCTGTTTTGAGTTTCCTTTTGAGTTTTGATCCTCGCCCTTGGCGTTGTATATTATATTGCTTGCGTGGTTGTGTCCGTCGATTGACGAAAAGCTAGCTCCCGCTTGGGGATGCCTTTTTATTGATTTCGTATACTATTCATGTTGTATCCCGTTTGGGGGCCCGTATTTACAAAGGAGACTTTGCCGAAATTTTCAGAAAATACTTGATGTTTTTAAAGCGCATAATTCGGCTTATGCTATTAAAACTACTTGTTTTAAGTTGGTTTTTCCTTCACTCTACTGCTTCTTTGGTTTTGATTTCTGGGTTTTGGCTTACTTAGATTACGTACACCTAGAGACGTTTCGTAATTTAAGTGTCGGTCATGTTCCGTACCTTTCGGGTCATGACATTAACCTCGACCGTGATGTCTTAAAACTAACATCGGACCGTGAGGTCCTTAAACTCGTGGACTATGATGTCCTTAACCTCGACCGTGATGTCTTAAAACTAACATTGGACTGTGGAGTCCTTAAATCCATGGACTATGATGTCCTTAACCTCGACTGTGATTTCTTTAAACTAATATTCGACCGCAATGTCATTAAACTAAACAATAGAGCCCAATTGCTCTTCTGTTGGATCTAAACGATCCCGTTAAGTTGATCATAGTCTAAAATGAGACTAACGTATCCTTAACAAACGTTTAAGTTGATCTTAGTCTCAAGTGAGGCTAACGTATCCTTAAACCCAACCCCCAAACCCAAATCTAAGAAAGATACGGATTTGGACTAGTCCACGCCCTACGGGCGACGACATAACTTAGTGTCTTTATACAATCCACGGGCAACCAAACACAAAACAAACACCCACGACACGAAGTGACCATATGGAGAAGGAGAAAATTGTTACCGCGATGCGGTAGCGTAATTAATTGTAGGGGCTTGCACCTGCAGGGAAGAGCGTCCCTACAATCAAAAACCCCTCAAGCGAGGGGGAATCTGACGAAGTCTGCTACATCGGCCGCATCCGTCTAAACCTTCGATGCATGGTGCCATAAATCAACTTGGAATCTTCGAAGAGGTGGATGGATAGCACCAATTAGTATCTGCCCCGAATCTCAGGCAAGATGTCAGTCTTGCACCGTCTTTCGGAAGGGGAACAGATTCTGGCACGCCCGGTGGGACCTTTTCCTCTTTCCACTCCATACTTCATGTGTCGTGTTCGCGAGCGAGTCACGGTTTGCTAATGGTTGCCCTTGGATTCCGAGGTACTAAGATTTGGCGTTTGGCTTGGTGCAGAAAGCAAAAGATCAATGGCGTTCACCTGCTCAAAGTGTTCCACATGCAACTGCAACCCACGTCCTGCCTCAACTGGGGGCATATCTTACGGGCCTCAAGCAACCTCCCTGTTCACAATGCCGGTGGAACAGGTCATTCAAGCCACCACAGGATTGTTTTTCGGGACCATGCTCCCGCCAACGAGCTTCACCGCTCCTGTGCCAACACCGGAAGCTCCCAAGAAGTCGGTCTTTGATCGGCTTACAGCTACTGGGTCCCTCTCAACGGGTCGTCCAGCTCCAACACCTTGGTCTTCTCTAGATTGGGCCGGAGTTCCTTTGGGCCCAAGATGAAGCCTGTAATCCCAGAGAAGGTTATTCCGAAAAGAGTAACCAACCCTGCCCCTGAAGTCGTCAAGGCGGCTTCTCCTATCAAAGGATCGGTCTTTACAAGATTGACTGTTCTGGTTCCCGCTACGGTTCCTGTCCCTGCTCAGAAGTCTGTTTTCAACCGATTGGATACTGCTTTTCAAAGGACATCAGTCTTCAACAGGCTGACGCCAGCAGCAACCCTTCACCTGGAAAGGGAGGAAGACAAAGTCATCGCTGAACCAACCCCAACAACCCGACATGCTCGACGTCGCCACTGGTGCCGAGTAAGGAAGGCCGGGGGCAACTCCCCTTCTGGGCTAACTCCACCAGCTCCAACGGTGGAAATTAATGATGCTGTCTCAACCGGGAACAGTTTTGAGCTGCTGAACAAAGTACGCAGGAATTCGCCTACTGCCATACTGAAAAGATCTCCGCCACCGGTGGAGATTGTCACAGAAATAAAGCGGGGGCAGTCCCCTCAATGGCTGTCTTCCAAAGTTTACAAGATCTGGCGACAAGTCCGAGAGTCGGTGGTGGATCAAGACTATCCCCGCCGGCAGAAGAAGTTGAAAGCTCGGGAGGAAGAGAACTGTCCTGTCAAAACACAGAGGACGACAACCACCTGGGTACCCACCGCAACGGCCCCCTCAACGTCGACCGCCCATAAGAGGAGAAGGCCGGAGAAAATCCCCATACCTACGACAAATGTCAAAGGCACTGAGCTCAAACGCCCTAAGTCTGGGGGCATAACGGTTCATACTATTTACATGGCATCCGGGAAAGAGGATAGCCGCGCTTCTACGGGCCACCGACCACTCACCCGATCCCTCACCAGAGCCCAGGAACAACAGCAGCAGAAGCTTCAGGAGATGCTGACTGCGATGGTCGCACTCACAGAACCAAAAGAAAGTCCGGAAGCGTCATGAACAAGAAACCGATACTGACTTCCTTCGCAGAGTCCTTGAAAAGAAGGACAAGGACACCGCAGAGCAAGCGGCTAACATAAAGCAAATGGCACTTCTCTTCCAAGACATGGTCGGGATGATGTTACAGCCGGATCCTCTAGCCGAAGACCCTCCGATCATTATTGAAGACGACAAAGGGGAATCGTCGAATCCTCCTCCGGCTCTTTCAGCAGCCAAAGAGGAAACTATCTCCAAGGCCACCCTGGATGACTATATTGCCCAGCAAATAAGAGTTCACCAGGAAAATGAAGCGGCTGTCCAAGTTGTTAAAACCGGGCAACCGTATCCAGGCTGGTATGATCAGATAAAGTACCTGCCGGGCTACACGATCCCCATACAAAGGGACAGGAAATCCGCACCAACATGTCACCCAGTTCAGAGCTCTGTGCGGCAACACCGGTGGTGATGACAAGCTTTTGCTCCGCCAATTCGTCGGCAGCTTGTCGGAGACTGCATTTGAATGGTACTCCGAGCTTCCAAACGACTCCGTCAAAACTCTCACAGAAATGGAGTTGTTTTTCACCCAGCGATTCGCGAGTGCCAGCGAACGCACCCCAATAATGGCGTTGATCAATGCGAGGGTGAAGCCGGGCGAAACTTGGGTTCAATACGCAATCTGATGGCGAAATCTGTGGTCGAAGTGCGAACAGCGCATCGAAGAAGCACCAGCGGTGGGCATGTTCGTGGGCACTCTAGACTCTCATGCAACTATTTCACAGTTCATGATGTTCTTCAAACTGACCACGTTTCAAGCTTTAATTGACAAGCTAGCCCAGACGGATCAGATGGGTCACAGACCGTCTCCTCCGAAGCCGGAGCCGCGGAACGAAAAGGGTAAAGGGAAGGCGACATTCGTTGTGAATACTCAACAGTAGCCCAGTGCCTCAAAATTAACAGATCAATTGGAAGAGAGACGTCGCTATTATAATGAGAAAATAAAGCGTCCTTACTCGTTCCCACGTGACAAAACGAAGAGACTCTTCGAGTTGGCGATGCGCAACAGGCTTATCAATTTGGCGAATCCAAAGTGACCACTACAACCCGGCGAAGCGAATAATCCCAATTATTGCCCTTACCACCAAACGGTAAGCCATCCAATTGAAGATTGCTTCGTCTTTAAGGGATGGATCGAGGATCAGTACCAACAGGGCAAGTTTGCGTTGTCTGAGAAGTGGAAAGTAAGCCCACCACAACCGCACACTCCTAAAAAGACGGACACACCGGGGGCAACGTGTTCTTTTGTTGAGGAAGCTCCATGAGAGGTGGCTCTTTCGGCCAAAACCAAAAGGATGCTGAATTATCTCCAGACGTGCCCGATGATCAGGTGGAAGAATCCGCTAGAACCCCAGATCATCGAAGGAATGCTGAAGCCGCGCCCAACTCCGAAAATTGGTGGTGATAGCCAAAGTGTTCACATCCAGCCGTCAAAATCTTCGAAAAAGAAGAAGAAATACAAGAAGTCCGTGAAGCCTGACAGTAAGCGCACGGACCTACAAAAGCAGATTGACACGCTGGAAGAGTATATCCAGAAGACGCGGACTCCAATCACGCTCCAAGAGTTCTTCAGCCACGTCCTTGAGGACGGGAATGATGGAGAAGACTCATCAGATGGATCTGAGGATTACGTAGCAAGTTGTCATGTGATCTCTCACTCATTGATAGACGACGAAAAGGCTCTTTGCACCAAGAGACTGGGGGCAGGTCCCGAGCCGGAACTTCTATGGCTGTCAGACGAAATGATTGACGCCTTCCTGAATGAAATCCATCTGAAAAGCAAAGCCGATCGGGAGCATGAGATGGCCATATTTGAAAAAGCCAAACACCGGCGACTGGACAAAAGAGTCAAGATACTCCTGCCAAATCAAAGGACATCATTCGCAGATAAAAACAAGGTCAAGATGAGGAAAAAGTTTGCGAAAGCCATATCAGTGGGAATGAAGCTACCACCCTCTGAAGGTAGTACTCTTGGTAAAGCTGAAATGCATCCGAGCTACTGTTTATATCATCAAAAGATTGCGCACCCTACTGAGGAATGCAATGCTTTTAAAAGATGGTGGCAGGGATATGTTACTCACCGGCAACATCTTAAGCGGATGAAACGCAAAACTCGTCGGGAGCAGAGAAGTACGACCGAGGAGCATGAAAGAACTGCCGGCAACTGTCGCACAGTCAACGCCGGGGGATCGCAAGTTCTCACCTTCGGGAGCGACTCTGACGAGGAAATGGCTCTTGGCCCTCTCTTTAAAGAATCCTCCTTAGGGAAAGAGGAAGAACCGAAAGCCTGTAAAAATATTCAGCAACGCAACCGTATGCTTCCAGAAAAGAATCTCAGACCCACGAATAAAAAAGATAAGGGAAAAGAAAAGGTCTCTGAGGATATCGCCCTAGATGACCAAGTCATGAAAGAGCTGACTGCCAAGGACCCGCCAAAGGAAACTAAGGTGGACTACAACGTTCTGGCGCACCTGAGGAGGTTACCCTCACAGCTCAGCATTCTCGACGCCCTTTTACTATCAAAAGAAGCAAGAGATTCATTGATCAAGGCGCTACAAGAGCCACGACAATTCCAAGCTTTTCTCGCCGAAGAAAAGATGAAGGACGAGCTGGAAGAAGTACACATAGCCGATGTCACCTTCGGTGATGAAGATCTCCTCCTCAGGACGTGCGAGCACAACCGTCCTCTTTATGTCTCCGGATACTGTCATGATATAAAGATAGGAAAAATTCTGGTTGACAATGGGTCTTCCGTCAACCTCCTCAACGTGAGAGTATTGAAGGAAATCTGCATGAGCGTCCAGCATCTCGCTCGCGATAAAATTACCATCTTCGGTTTCGATTCCCAGTCATCACGGACTCTCGGGTCTGTAATACTGACGCTGCGCTTTGGGCTACTTGTCACTGATATTAAATTTCACGTCATTGACGTCAAGACTTGTTACAATGCTTTGCTCGGTCGGCCTTGGTTGCATGAGTACAACATCATCCCTTCTACATAACACCAGTGTATGAAGTACTTTAAGGATGGTCTCGAATATACTGTGACAGTTGAGTTGAACCCTTTCTCCGTGAACGAAGTCCGAAAATACGAAGATGCAAAATACTTCTAGCCAGATTTTGAGGATACGGAAAGATGTCACCAACCGAAGAACAAAGCTATCACCACTATTCCAGTCTTCGGGAGTGATACCGAGGGAGAAGAAGAGATAGTTTATTCAGGGCCGCCTCGACGCAACAACCCGGGACTGTCCGCCCCCATGTTGATCTTCGGCAGCGACTCGGAAGACGAGGTTAATACTGTATTCTTCTCTCGACCGTCAATCCATGCTTTCGCTGGCGATAATCAGAGTCTGCAAATTATCATGGTTCCACGGGAGCATTACAAAGAGCTCGATGCACTTAAAGCTTATAGTGTGCAAGAACTGCAGACATTTTACGTCCCTCCCAGGCGAAAGGGTGAAAAGGCGATCCTATCCTACCGATCCGGGAAAACTAAAGTGGAGAAAGAAATCTGGCATGGTGCCGATTCTACGCTCGACAGACTCCAGCCCATCCGTCTGACAAGATATTACTTGGAAGGCTTGAGAAAGCTCTTGCAACGCCAAGGGGTACCCTTCAAACAGACCATTCGACAAGCTCGGTTCTACAACAGGATTTGGGATGTCCATGGAACTCAGCGCAAGTTGCCCAACGGGAGAATGGAAACGCTAGGGCTTGGATATGTGAAATCTGGGAAACGGGAATGAGTCCATGGTAGCTACGTCATATATGACTTCGATGAAGAAGAGGACGCCCTGTCAGAAAACGCTGACCTTGAACCAAAACGAGATCCTGCAATCAAAATGCCGAGTCCGTCATTTGAAGAACGAATGGACAAGCTTATCAGGGGAGCGGGTCAAAAGATGACCATAACCGTGAAATGGCCATTTACGAGAAAGTCAGGACACAGCGCCTCCTTCAGCAGGTCATGGAGAATGACAATGCTCTTCCTTATCAACCCGTCATACAAAAGGCCCGACGCAGAGGCAAAAATAAATCAAAGAGCGGGAAAGGCGTTCGACAACAACAAAGCGGGACCAAGAAGCCACGCGATCAAGAACCGAGCAACCAAGATTCATCTCTTATAAAGAAGATGGGTTGAGCATACTCTTTTGCCCAAGACAAGACAAAGAAAATACTTGATCTTGTCATAAAACATCAACTAATTACACTCCCAGAGTCTAAGCACCCCGAGCAAGCAGGCGAAGTCTCTCATCCGGACTATTGCTCCTATCATAGGGCAATAGGACATCCTATTGAAGACTGCTTCACCTTAAAGAACTGGGTCGAAGATCAATATCAGCAAGGCAGGTTCGCTCTATCCAGTAGTTGGAGGATAAATCCGCCACAGAAGCATGAACCAAAATCCGCGCATACAGCGAGAGTAGAACCCGATCAACATCGGTCGTGGAAGCGAGCTCGTATTTGTCATATGATAACACTATCAAAAGAAGAGCCTGAGGATAGGGGTGACCTCCTTTGGTGCTTCGAAAACAATGATGACGAGGTGATCTCAGAGTTTCCACCGGCGTCAAAAGAGCTGGAAGATGGAAAACATACTACTGCAGATAACCTCAAGAAAATTGATTTGGGGACGGCGAGTGACCCGCGACCGACATTCGTCAGCGAGCTGCTGTCTGAAGAAAGGGTGGCTACGCTAAAGGACGTGCTCATCCAACATAAGGATTTCTTCGCATGGAATTATTCTGAAATGCCAGGGTTAGATCCAGAGATTGCTGTGCACAAACTAGCGATATCTCCGGACGTCAAGCCGATCAAACAAGCGCCGAGAAGAATGCGGCTCGAGCTTGAGATGAGTATCAACGCCGGGATCAAGAAGCTGATCGACTCTGGCTTCATCCAAGAGGTTCAGTATCCTGACTGGATCGCCAACATCATCCCGGTGATGAAGAAAAATGGGACAGTGCGCATATGTGTGGACTTTCGAGATCTCAATAAAGCTTGCCCGAAGGACGACTTCCCAGTACCGGGCACCGAGCTGATGATAGACAATACGTCCACTCACGAAGTCTTCTCCTTTATGTACGGATCATCAGGATACAATCAGATAAAGATGCACCCCGAGGACCAGAAGCACACCGCTTTCCGGACCCCTTTGGGTATATTCTGCTACAAGGTGATACCCTTCGGTCTAAAGAATGCAGGTGCCACCTATCAGAGGGCCATGACAAAGATTTTCGATGACCTCTTACATGAAGTCGTCGAATGCTATATCGACGACCTCGTGGTTAAGAGAAAATCATACGAAGAGAATTTAGAGCGTCTGAAGACCGTATTTCAGCGCCTTCGGCAATACAACTTGAAGATGAACCCTCTCAAATACGCGTTCGGGGTGTCCTCAGGTAAATTCCTAGGATTCATCGTCCGACACCGAGGTATCGAGATAGATCTGTTGAAGATCAAGGCAATCATGGAAATGCCCCCGCCAAGGACTCTTAAGCAATTGCGGTCTCACCAAGGGAAGCTCGCGTATATCCGGCGATTTATAGCCAATCTCTCAGGGAAATGCCATCCTTACAGTCACCTGATGAAGAAGGGAACCCCGTTCGTCTGGGATCACAAATGCCAAAGCGCGCTGGACGAAATCAAGCAATACCTGCAAAATCCGCCAGTGCTGGCTACTCCGGTCAAGGGAAAGCCTCTCATTCTGTATACAACCGCCCTTGAAGGTTCCTTAGGCGCATTATAGGCACAAGAGAACGACCAAGGGAAGGAGAGAGCCCTCTACTATTTGAGTCGAGTTCTACTAGGGGCAGAAAACAATTACTCTCCTATCGAAAAACACTGCCTGGCGTTGATTTTCGTGATAACGAAACTTAGGCACTATGCACTGGCGCATGAAGTCCGTCTCATATCAAAGGTGGATCCCCTCAAGTATTTGATGTCAAAGGCCATATTGACAGGACGACTCGCTAAATGGGCTTTACTCTTAATGGAGTTCGCAATAACTTATCAGCCTCTTAAAGCAGTAAAAGGCCAGGTCATCGCTGACATCCTCGCTGAACATCCGATACCGGCCGATTCCCCCTTGAATTGCGAATTGCCAGACGAACATGCGTTTGACACGATCGATGGAAGTGGTACCCGGTGGGAACTTTATTTCGATGGAGCATCCTCCATGAAGAAGCGCAAACAAAATACGCCCATAATCAAATCAGGGGTAGGCCTCATCTTCGTGACTCCACAAGGAGGGATAATGTGCTTTGCTTTCTCTTTAACAGAGCCGAGGACAAACAATGAAGCTGAGTATGAAGCTTTGATAGCAGGCCTCGAGATTGCCATCGACATGGGAATTGAAAACCTCCTCATATACGGAGAATCCTAGCTAGTCGTTAGTCAAGTAAACGGTGACTGTTAAACGTGCAAACCAGAATTGGTGAAGTACGGCGAGAGAGTGCAGCAACTGCTGACCCAAATTCCTTCCTACACCTTGGAAAGCATACCGCGTGTGGAAAATAGCAAAGCGGATGCATTAGCCAAGCTTGCTAAAGAATTGGCCGATGAGAACCTCGATGACGTAAGAATCGTGGTACAAAGCCGTCGGGTCCTCGCACCGGCAGAAATATCTCCGGAATTATCCGAGGAAAAGGAAGCAACTAAGCAGACGGCCCTGCAAATAAAAGACCAGGAAAAGGCTGTAGATTGGAGGGAGGTCTTTATAGATTACTTCAAGTCTCATCAAACACCTGAAGATGCGTCCTCAAAACATCAGCTTATGAAACGAGCTCTGCCTTTTGCCTTCGTTAATGATACTCTGTACAAGAGGTCATTTGATTCTCTGTGGTTAAGATGCCTGGGAGCTGAAGAGGCAAAAAGAGTCGTCCAAGAAACTCATGACGGACTCTGTGGTTCTCACCAAGCCGGCCCTAAGATGAAACTAAAAATCAAAAGGATGGGCTATTATTGGCCTACGATGATCCAGGACTGTCTTGAATACGCAAAACAGTGCCACTCGTGCCAGATTCATGGAGACTTTATCCATCAGCATCCAAATCCACTACACCCTACAGTGGCTAGCTGGCCGTTCGAGATGTGGGGCACTGACATAATCGGCCCCATCGAACCAGCATCGTCCAGAGGATACCGATTCATTTTGGTGATGACTGATTACTTCTCCAAATGGGCAGAAGCAGTACCGCTGAGGGAAGTGAAGATGGAGAATATCCTTCATTTCTTCAAGACGAACGTCATTTATTGGTTTGGAACTCCGAGACGGATCATCTCCGATAACGGGCCAGCCTACAGAAGCCACAAGATCAGCCGCTTCGCACAACAACATAACATAGACTGGAGATACTCTTCGGTCTATAATCCCCGAGCTAACGGTCTAGCTAAGACTTTCAACAAGACCTTGACGAAGATCGTTAAAAAGACGGTGTCCCGAAATAAGAAGGATTGGCACGAGAGACTGCATGAAGCTCTCTGGGCATATCGAACTATGCTTGACGAGTCACGGCCTAGGTTAACGATAGATGACAACGCCTATGACCGCTCGCTATCTTCCTAAGCCTAAACTCTATAGGTAGTAGTCGGCTTACGGCCCGAAACGTCCTAAAACTAACAGTGGACCGAAAACGTCCTTAAACTAACAGCGGACCGAAACGTCCTTAAACTAACGACGGACCGAAACTTCCTTAAACTAACGACGGACTGAAACGTCCTTAAACTAACGACGGACCGAAACGTCCTTAAAACTAACAACGGACCACTATGCCCTAAAACTAGCTGTTGACCGAAGATGTCGATAAACTATAGTGGATTGCAGCATCCCAAAGCTGATACAACAAAAAGAAAAAAGAATAAAATAAAAAAGAAAACGGTATGTCCATAAGCAAAATGGGTATGGATGAAAACCCGAAAGGGCTTCGTGAGTAAAAACAGCAGGGCTACCAGCGAGTCTTGTGAAAACCCGAAAGGACGCAACCTCGTTAGAAAAAAAAGAGAAAAACAAAAAAGGGGGAAAAACGGTATGTCCATAAGCAAAATGGGCACGGATGAAAACCCGAAAGGGCTCTGTGAGTAAAAACAGCAGGGCTACCGGCGAGTGTTTGTGAAAACCCGAAAGGGAGCAACCTCGTTAAAAGACACTTGCAGGGTCCTCTCGACCTTGTAAGGAGAAACCACCTGCGTGAGATCCTTACGACTCACAAGGGAGCAACACACTTAGGGATCCCCACGATCCCTAGGAAAAATTACACTTGCGAGATCCTCACGACTCGTAAGGAGAACCCTCTTATGAGACCCTCACGGCTTATAAGATTTGAAAGTCTTAAGCTACAGAGACCTGAACCTGTTCTTAAGCAGCCCCCACAACCTTCAATACTGCCCTACAAGCGACTCAATACTGACCCTTGTATACAATCCACGGGCGCGAATAAACATTTTCCTAACAAAGTCCCATCCGTGACTAGGGATATGTCTACACGGTGAACAACCCTTGTAAGTCCTCTCGACTTATAAGGAGAAAGCACTCTTGTAAGATTCTTACGACTTATAAGGGAACATACACTTAGGAGTCCTCACGATTCCTAGGGAGAAAATGCGCCTACGAGATCCTCACGACCTGTAGGGAGAAATACCTTTATGAGACCCTTACGGCTCATGAAGTCAAAAGCCTTAGTCGACAGGATCCTAACCCTGTCCGCTAAGCTACCTTTGTTCGATATCGACAGAGGCAAATGATGATTCGCTTCTGGCAATACCCCAGTTGTACGGTGCTGATGCCGAAATCGGTGTCTAATCCTAAACTTGCAGCGAAAAGCCAGCAAGCCACACATGGATACGAAATAGCCGAAATAATGGGGCGACTTGCAACAAAATCAGCAAGTAAAAAAATGTATGCATGCGAAATAGCCGAAATGATTGGGCAACTCGCAATAAAAAGCAGCGAGTAAAAATAAAACAAATAGCCAAAATGATTGGGCACCGCGGAAAAATAGCCGAAATGATTGGGCAATCGCAACCTTCGCGATATAAAAGCTGAAATGATAGAGCATCGCGGAAAGAAATAAAATAAAGATAAAAATGAAATTTATACCATACAGGTGATATCATAGCAATCCCTGTATACAATCCAGGGGCGCAAACAAAGAAGGAACCACACCTTTCCTCCCCAAGCTTCATCAGAAGGAGATGCCAAATCTCAACGGTTCACAGATAGCCTGGAGATCATCTCAACATTCGTCTCATTACAACAAACACAACATCAAGCAAAGCGGAACAGCGGCAACCCCCAGTTCCATGACTTGGCGATGCACAGATAACCAAGAGTCAAACCTCGACTCCGTGAAATGCGGATAAAGTCAAAATTCCTAGCTATGTGGAATGCGGATAACGTCAATTCTGACCCTATGGGAAACGTCCAGAGCGGAGCCTAGTCCTCGCCGAACACGGCAGTGAACCCGTGGGAAGCATCTAGAGTAAAATTCGTGGTTACGTGGAACATGGCAATGACCCCGTGGGAAACGTCCAAAGCGGATCCTGGTCCTTGCAGAGCAAAGCAGTGAACTGTTGGAGGTAGTGCCCTCAGAGTCAATTATTGGATCACAGGCACGCGATTGCAATGATTGAGGGAGGACCTATCCTGGTAGGACAGTCTTACTCGAGATGATAGTATACTATCTGGTTTACCTTTATCATCGTGTACTGCTTTAGGTGACCTTACAGGTCGCTATTACACGTTGATAGAGCCCCTAGGATTCTTGCTTGACTGCCAGCAGTATGAGGGCGATCATATACGTAGGAGCTGGTAGTCTATAAGCACATCCTTAAATGGTCCCTAGTCGTGGGAGTTTCGAGACAGGGCATCGATTCTCCAGAGTAGACTAGTGTATACAGTCGAGACCCCGACGAGGGGCGGTGGCCGGTCTCACAAGCCACTGGTGTCAGTTGGTTCACCTAAGATGTATACAGGTGCTCATTGGGTTATGAGTACACCGGACAGGACTCGCCGGGAACATGCTAGTTGGTCTTATACCTGACGTCAGATAGCAGTTCCCTGGTGACATGTGTACAGGTTAGTTCATTGACTTGGGGATCGTCATTTGTCTCGTGTGAGTTCCCACTGTACTTTGATTACTACCCTACCACGCTCAAAGGAGACGTGCAAACAGGTTTTAGTTGGGTACAGTCCCGAGCCACATGGAGGCAGTGAGCGGATCTTCAGAGGTTCGTCTCTCCCGGTATTGGGGGTGAGTTCGCGCTGTGTCTAGGAGAGCCATTACACGAAGTCCTTGGCCAAGGCAGGAGATTTACTGGTAGGTATTCCAGTAGTGTCTCAGGGTGTTCTGGGCTACACTCCGACACGACTTGTACCGCTTTTAGGGGTCTGACTTTTACCAACCCCTAGGCCCGCCTTGCGATGCTCATAGACGAACGGACCGGACTGTACGGATATTGTCACTGACAGGCTCAGTAGGGTGTCAGGATGAGTTCGCTCATCGACGTCCCTTTTGGTCAATAGCTGGTGGCCCGTTACGTATTGGCTTATACCTCTGACGTGCTAGTGGTTAAATCCACAGCCATAGTATTGACGAGTCTTTAGAGTCCACCACACTTTCAGTTACTTAAGCTTTCGGGCGAAACGCTGTAGAGGCCGTATGGAGATATGGCAGGGTCCGATCAGATACGTGCGGTATTGCACGGATCAGGATCGGACGGTTAGTACTAGAGGCCGTATGGATATATGGCAGGGTTCGATCAGATACGTGCGGTATTGCACGGATCAGGATCGGACGGATATTACTAGCCGGTTTTGGTTTAAGCCGGATCCTAGTATAGTACAGTGTAGATTTTGTCTCATTGCATTTGTTTCCGGTCGGAATACAGATGCGGGTGTGTATGCACAGTATCGGGGTTTTTCCTGTAATTTATTACGGGACCAGTTTTCTGAAGTTGCCAATTTGCATTCCGTTCCGGCCGGTTTTCCTTTGTTCTTTCCTGGCCGGACTTTTCCGATGGAGGGGGTTATTTGCAAGTTTGCAAATAACATTTGTGGAGGGGTTTTCTTGCACTTGTGGCATTATGAAAGGTTAAGCATCTTTGCTTTATCATGATGGCTTGCTTTATTGTGATTGGAGTTGATTAGAAGTGGATTTGATTTGGAGATGACATGGTTATCATTTCTTTTTGGATGTGGTCACCCATTGCTTTTACTACCATCACCTCCCTTCATGGTTTTGCAATTTTGATTCCCTCCACCATTCTCTAAGGAGGCCGGCCGCACATTGTGAGAGAGAGAGAGAGAGGTTTCTTTTTGGTATGAGGGAAATTTGATTATCTTATTTTTGGCTTGCTCACAAAACCCTTCTCACCTCTCCAAAGTTCATTCCATCGATCCCTCCATCAAGGCAACTTCATATACCCCAAAGAGACGATGGCTACTACATTATTCTACAGAAAATATTGGACGTGTCGGCTAGCCAACTTCGCGCCCGAGTTGCCTCGGTATTGAGGTGGGAGCCCGTAAAAGTTGCAGGCGATGTGGTGCCCTTCCGGCGAGGAGGCGACGACCGGAGTTTCCGCAGGAGATCGGGACGACGACGAGAAGACCGGAGGACTCGGATCGCTCGGTATATCTCTAACCCGTCTCTAGATAGCTAGGACTAGTTTAATGGCACGATCCGGGTGTTTAGTGCGCGGTGGTGCCGGTTTGCTAGTTTGCAAAATTAAAGTTTTTCGCTTCCGCACTTGGCCTCGGGATGGAGGCCGGGGCGCCGCCGTGCACTTACAGTGGTATCAGAGCCAGGTTATTAACATATTCTAGCTTTTTTTTATTGTGTTTGCATTTCCGATCGACCAAAATTCCAAAAACCGTATTTTTCTTCACATCCGTTTCTGTCGAAATTTTTTGAAGTCTAAATTTTTTTCAGGTTATAGAAAACTGATGTACTGGAAGTCCTAAGAATTCTGGAGAAATTCGAGACGTTGATCTTTCAAGTGGAGCGCGGAACCGCGGCCAAACCCCACTTGGCGCCGCGGTTCCGCCGCCGTATGGAGGGATCGATGTGTCGAATTTTTCCAGTGGGCTTCTGGGGTGAAAATAGGGTTTATGGAAAATTATGTTTGGGCCCAGAATTTCTTGATGTGCTACAGTAGTACTTGGGGGCCCACTTGGTAAATTTGATCGATCGGATATTTTAAACACATTATTTCACAGTATTTACATTATATCTGCGACCGTGAATGTCACTTGATCGGTAAATCCTGTTTAACTGCTATAGCCCGGTTAGATGGATTAGCGAACGTGACATTCACGTTGATGTTTTGTGATTTTGCTGTGATGTTGCGGATCGGTCGTGGTTATAGCCTGGTTGCAGTGGTAGTACAGTTTTGTTGTATTATGTACATTTGATATTGCGGGGCGAGCGTCCGACATGTGGACTGCCGTCACTACCTGTTTGTATTATTATTTTGGGGCACGACCAAGTTGCGGTCGATGTACCCGTTGTATGTATATTTTACTTTCTGTACTAGGATTACCCCAAGGTGGGGTGCATGAATAGCCGGGTTCTGGATGTTAGTGTATATGCCCTAGAGGCCATTACTGTATCATACTAGTTTGTATATTACTTGATGAAAGCTTGGGATATTCACCTTGTATAAACAATCTTGCTCAATATAGTAGTATGCTACTTGGTTTGTTTCTACTTCAATGTGTACTTGTGTTTATTTCAGTATATCACTTATACGCATTAGTGGAGCCCTTAGGATCTTTGCTTGATTACCAGCGTTGTGATGGCAGTCACACTAGTGGGGGCTGGGTAATCTATAAGCACATCCTTATACAGGTCCCTAGTCGCAGGACTATCGAGACAGGGCATCGATACTCCGGAGTAGACTAGCGTATGCGCTTCTCATCCCAGTGTGGGAGATGGTCTGTCCCACAGCCATCAGTACGTCGTACTGGAGATAGTATACGGGTGCTCGTTGGGTTACGAGTACACTGGACAGGACTCGTCGGGAACTGACAGGTTGGTATTATACCTATCGTCAGTTATCAGTTCCCAGGTGACATGAGTACAGCTTAGTCCGCTGACTTGACACTGGCACTTCGCCTCGAGTGTGTTCCCACTGCACTTTGATCACTACCCTACCACGGCTCAAAGGAGTCGTGCAAACAGGTGGTGGTTGGGTGCAGTCCCGAAGCACTTGGAGGCAGTGACGGTTAGACAGGATTCGTCTCTCCCGGTATTGGGGGTTGACATCGCGCTGTGTCTAGGAGAGCCATTACACGAGTAGTCCCTGGCCAGGGCAAGCGAGATATACTGGTAGGTTTCCAGTGTTATCTCAGGGTGTTTTGGGCTTCACTCCGACACGACTTGTACCGCTATTAGGGGACTGACGTTTTACCGCCCCCTAGGCCCGACATGCGATGTATCAGACGAACAGACCGGACTGTACGGAGACTGTCACATTCAGACTCAGTAGGAGTTCAGATGGGGTTTCACCTCGTCAGCCTTCTTGTCGACATCTACCTGGGGACCGTTACGCACAGCTAGTGCCGCTTGCGGTCTGTGGTTAAACCCACTGCCAGCGTAGTGTCGAGTCTTTAGAGTCCCACACAGAGGGTATTCGCCTCTGGGAAAAACAGAGTAGAGGTCGCATGGTTTTGCGACCGGGTTCGTTCTCATCCGCGCACTTGTGCACGTTTGGAGTCCGGACGGATATTACTGGCTGGCTATGGTTTGAGTCAGATGCTGGTATATGTTTTGGGGTTGCTTTTATCTCTCAGTATTCATATTCCTCGGAACAAGGATGCAGGTGTGTATGCACGGTTATTTGAGGAAGAGGAAGAGGGCTTTCATTAGGGTTTCGGAACGGGTGCGTATGCACAGTTGACAGTCGTCTTTTTCCAAACCCTAATGGATTTATGTTATATCAATTAATAATATATAATAAAATGAAATTGTGTCATGGTTGGTTTTTATGTTGACTTGTTGACCATGGTTGACTTGTTGACCATGGTTGAAGTTTTGACCATCATCATTACAAAAGAAAGATGCTCTTTGATTCTAGCAAATTCATTTAATGTTTGAAATGATAATGGTCATTCTTAAACTTTCCATCAACCTTTTCATTTTCATTATTATTATTATTTGATAATTCTTTTGCTTTATGTTATGGTTGCAAAAGAAAAAGAGCTCATTTTTTTATCATAACAACTCTCTCTCCTCACTTCATCTTCTTCTTCCTCTAGCAAAAGAGAACCCTTCTCATGTGTTGAGAATCCTTCTCTTTAAAAAGAAAAGCACCCCTTAGACACTCTCTACTCACTCTAGGATCAAGGGTTTAGCAAGCCGGAGATTCTAGTTCACTCCAAGTTCGAGAAAGAGCCCAAAGGTCGAACCCTCGAGGTGGATCCATCTTCGACGGAAGAAGGCGACAAGAAGAAAACCATCAACCTCTACAAAAGTTTGAAGAAGAAGGAGTTCAAGTTTAGGTATAACCATCTTCATCCGAGTAGCTAAATCTCTTTAGCAAGTATGCTAGTTTTAGTTTAGTTAACGATCCCGACTTTGCTTAGTCCATGTTGCCCCTTGCGCTAAAAATTTGATTTTTATACCGTTTCCGCCTCCCCGTAAGAACCGGGGGTTGCAACGTGGACTTACAGTGGTATCAGAGCCTAACTAAACTTAAACTAGCTTGGTAGCGAAGTGTATGGAAGTTCGAAACCGAAAAATCGCAAAACCGGAAAAACTAAAACCCTAAGTTTCTGTTGAAATTTTTTCTGCTCTAAATGAAAAACTTTATACTTGTAAATTCGGCTCAGGGTTTTGTGTGAACACCCAAGAAAAACGATGCCCTAATTCATTCAAAACGCCGCGGTTCCGCGGCACGAGGTAGGCATGTGCCGCGGAACCGCCGCCGTTTGTTTTCCTCTCTGCATCGTTTTTCGTGCAGTGTTCTTCTGGTTGGATTTTGGGATTTTTCAGCTATATTATATGTGCCCAGATTTTCCAGAACAGAAATTTACTTTTGGGGTCCTATAATTCCGTATTTTTTTTCGAACTTCGCTACACTTTGGCTATGATGGTTATATCTGTGATGTTTGCATGTATTGAACGTCGGCTAATCGCTATAAGTCGATTAGTCGGGGTTATACATGATCTGTGTTTGATATTGGAATGTGTATATGAATGTGTTGGACTGTCGTGGGTGAATAGCCGGGGTGGATGTGAGATGAGCTTTTGTTTTTCTTTCATTCATTGTAAATGTAAATTGATGTAATAATATTATTTGTTTGGCCGCACAACCGGGTCGGGGTTGTAGCCGTCATTGTATAATTCTTTTTACTGTTTTTGCTCCTAGGATAGACCCATGGAGGGGTGCACAAACTGCCAAGTTCTTGGCGGGTAGTTTGCCGCACCCGTAGGGGTCTTGGGTGGGGTATTTGGCTATTCACCGCGACCGTGTAATCCGCTTTTCGTTGCAGGCTCGAAAGGATTGCAGATTGCTAGTATATCCAATGTATTCATCTGTGATCTGTAATGTCTATCATTGCTTTCTATTTAGGCGTTGCTTATGTTTTACAGCCGCGCTAGCCCAGCCCCCGCTCTGTCGTTAGTTAAGTAACCTAACGAGTGATGACGGGACCCCGTGGCGAATGCGAATGGCATAAGCGTACGTCATATTTTGGTTGTTTTCTGCAATGGTAGGATTAAATGATGGGACGCATTAAAAGAACTAATGCAAGAATATCACACATTAAAAGAACTAATGCAAGATAATAAACCAAGTTAAAATCGTTGGAACAATTTCGAAAAACCACTCGGTTCTTTTCAAAACTAACTTTTAAATGCGGAGATTGAGCCACTCCTTCTAAAAGCTATCTCGTTCCATCGATTATATCAAGTTCACTACGTTCACGGTTTTACCAAAACCATTCGTAGCCCTCCGTCGTTTCACATGAATAGTCAATAGTATTCAAGCTGTGTTTGTTGGCCAAAGTCAAGGCATAGTGATTGGTAGCTATTGGGTATTCATGTGCAGCATAGATAGATGCGTTGGTTTGGAACAGTCGTACTGTCTTGTTGGCCAAAGTCAAGGGTAGGTACGGGTGGATTCAAATTAACCTGGAGAACGACGGGTAGAACTTGACATGTGACTTATGATTTGTTGGCCAAAGTCAAGGTCATAAGAGCATGGGGCAAAAATCCACATCGGGAGTTTCATAAGTACTGAAACTTGCTAGATTTGCATACCATTTGGAGTGTGGTGATTCTGGTAGGATTCCTTCAGTTTCGTCACGCGATGATATTTGGATCCCGATCCTACTGTGAGTATATGCTACTCCTCGGGAAATTTCTCACTAAAAGATCAATGCTATAAACCTAGTAGGTGTCTAGAAAGGTGTTAGCGGGGCTACGCCCCCAGGGAAAAGAGGTTATTTAATTAAGGAACTTCGCGAAAGCGTTGGAAAACCTCCCTCGAAGTACCGACACTGGCCTGGCTGAACGGTTAAGCAAGTATTGTGCGGTGGGATTGATCCCGGCTAATTCTTCCTTTGTGGTTTGAGGAGGGATTCGAGAGACAGTGGGAGCCATCCTGTTTAGACAAATTAAAAACCATTCTAAACTTGCAAGAGCATCGTGCTAAAGTGTTTCTTCTCTCCCCCCTGCAGCGACCAAATTCGAAATGACTGGACTTAAGTTACTTCTAGATAAAAACATACTGACAGGGCCAAACTATAAAGATTGGCTCAGGAATGTCAAATTGGCAATCGCTTACGACAAGCTGGGGTATCTTCTTACCACCAAAGCTCCCCCCGTCCCAGGTCCCACCTCCAGCGTCGCGGATAAGGAAATCCGTAAGACTTGGGAGATTGATTGCGCGAAGGACAGATGCCTCGTGCTTGCCTCTATGGACAACGAACATCAGAGGAGGCATGAGAATATGGACCTCGAGTCCATATTTCTTCATACAAAAGAACTGTATGGAGAGCAGTCTCGTATCGCAAGATACGAAGTGTCGAAGAAGTTATTTTCGACTAAGTTGGCCGTCGGATCATCGGTAGCGGACCACGTGCTTAAGATGATTGGCTACACTGAGGAGCTCGCGGAACTTGGGACCACGTTGGACAGTGAACTCTATACGGATTTAATTCTCCAGTCCCTTCCATCCACTTACGCCCAGTTTATACTGAACTTCAACTTGCAAGAAAAGGAAGTTGAACTTTCAGAACTCCTCAACCTGCTGAGGAGCGCAGAGGGCACCCTACAGAAGGGTAGGGAAACACCCGCTTGTAGGAGGATCTTCTTCCTCTAGGTCCAAGGCGAAAGCCAAGGGAAAGAGGAAGAAAGCCCCCGCCAAACCAAGAGGCGGTGTTAGTAAAGTGGGTGCGAAGGGAAAGGAAAAGGCAACAAAGATTGCGGGGAAGCTTGTTGGAAAGGAAGAGTGCTTCTATTGTCATAAGAGTGGACACTGGAAGAAAGATTGCAGGGCTTGGAAAGCCAGGACACAGGAACTGAAGCAGGTTGCGGCTTCAGCTTCAGGTGTGTATGTTATTGAAAACTGTCTTTCTATAAACTCTACTT
The DNA here is from genome assembly GCA_030015575.1 of Agapanthus africanus. Classification (NCBI taxonomy): domain Eukaryota; kingdom Viridiplantae; phylum Streptophyta; class Magnoliopsida; order Asparagales; family Amaryllidaceae; genus Agapanthus; species Agapanthus africanus. Next base: position 764,420,831 of record CM057340.1, read on the forward strand.
CCTGGGTATTGGATACCGGATCAGGATCTCATATCTGTAATTCTTTGCAGGCGTTGAGAAACCGTAGGTTTTTGAAGGCAGGTGACATGACCCTCAGAGTTGCGAACGGAGCTAGCATGGATGCTAAAGCCGTGGGGGACTATCACCTGGGAATGTCAGATGGGCATGTTTTGGTTTTGCGTAATTACTTTTTTGTATCCAACGCAACTTGTAATATCATTTCTGTATCTTTGGTTTCTAAAGAAGGTTATGAATTTGCGTTTGTAAGTAATGTTGTAAACATTCACCTTAATCAAGTTATGATTGGGTCAGGTACATTGAGCAATGGCATATACGTATTAAACCAACCACAGATTTTCAATGTCCAGAATACACACAAAAGAAAGTCTCCAGATATCAATCAGGCTTTCTTATGGCATTGTAGACTGGGTCACATCAATGAGACACGGTTGACTAAGTTACATAAAGAAGGATACTTGGATCCGTTCGAGTATCAGTCTTATGCCACTTGTGAATCTTGTCTCATGGGAAAGATGACAAAGACTCCGTTCACTGGACACGGAGAAAGAGCGAGCGAGCTCTTGGGACTCGTACACAGCGACGTGTGCGGTCCAATGTCTACACACGCGCGAAGCGGTTACTCTTACTTCATTACTTTTACGGATGATTTTTCAAGGTACGGTTATGTCTTCTTAATGAAACATAAGTCCGAGGCTTTTGAAAAGTTCCAGGAATATAAGAATGAAGTAGAGAAACAGACCGGCAAAAGTATCAAGATTCTAAGATCGGATCGAGGTGGAGAATACTTAAGTGCCGAGTTCCTGAATTACTTAAAAGAGAATGGGATTCTCTCTCAGCTTACTCCTCCATACACTCCGCAGCACAACGGTGTATCGGAGAGACGGAACCGAACCCTATTGGATATGGTACGGTCCATGATGAGTAACGCTGAGTTACCGCGATCATTCTGGGGGTATGCGCTAGAATCAGCTGCGTACCTTTTGAACCGAGTTCCTACTAAGACTGTGCCTACTATACCATATGAGATGTGGAGTGGGAAGAGACCCTATCTTAAGCACAGTAAGACATGGGGATGTCCAGCTTTTGTTAAAAAGCAGCATGCGGACAAGCTCGAGGCATGCTCAGTACAGTGTAAGTTCGTGGGATATCCAAAGAACTCCAAGGGATATTTCTTCTACTGTGAAGAGGAACAAAAAGTTCTTGTTTCTCGTCATGCCTACTTCTTGGAAACTGAGTTTTTGGAAAACCAAATAAGTGGGAGCACAGTAGAACTGGAAGAAATTCCAGAACCACGAGCTATTACTGAAAGCTTAGAGGAACCAGAGGGTTCAAAAGAACAGGACATTCCTACGCCGCTCCGCAGGAGTAGTAGGCAGTCTCATCCACCCGAGAGATACTACGGTTTTCTCATACACGGGGATTGAGAGGATTGCATCATAGATTATGATGAGCCTACTAGCTTCCAGCAGGCCGTTCAGAGCGTTGACTCGGTAAAATGGCTGGATGCAATGCGGACCGAAATGGAGTCCATGTACACTAACAAAGTATGGACGTTGGACATTGCTCCAGACGGGGTAAAACCCGTAGGATGCAAGTGGATCTTCAAAAGGAAGATTGGTGTAGATGGACAGGTTGAGACCTATAAAGCTAGACTTGTAGCAAAGGGTTTCCGTCAAAGACCTGGCTTGGACTATGACGAAACCTTTTCTCCAGTGGCTATGCTGAAATCCATTCGGATCCTTCTTGCCATTGCTGCCTTCCACGATTATGAGATTTGGCAGATGGACGTAAAGACCGCTTTTCTGAATGGAAATTTAGAGGAGTGTGTCTATATGGATCAGCCAGAGGGTTTCATTCAGAGTGGGAGCAGCGGAAAGGTGTGCAAGTTGCTTAAGTCCATCTATGGACTAAAGCAGGCATCGCGGAGTTGGAACATCTGTTTTGATGAGACGGTCAAGGAATTTGACTTTATCAAAAATCCAGATGAACCATGCATCTATAGTAGATTTGTAGCGAGAACTGTAGTATTCCTTGTTTTATACGTGGATGACATTCTCTTAATAGGAAATGACATTCCTATGCTACAATCTGTCAAGGGTTTCTTGTCACATAGGTTCTCCATGAAAGACCTGGGTGATGCCTCTTACATCCTGGGGATCCGGATCCATCGTGATAGATCCAAGAGGATATTAGGACTTTCACAGTCCAGGTACATCGACACCGTACTGAAAAGATTCAGTATGGAAGATTCCAAGCGCGGTAACCTACCGGCTTGTCACGGGATCACCCTCTCTAAAGAGATGTCTCCCAAGACTGATTTGGAGAGGGATCGCATGTCTATTATACCCTACGCTTCTGCGGTAGGCTCTATAATGTATGCGATGTTGTGTACCAGACCGGATGTAGCTTATGCACTGAGTGTGGTAAGCCGGTATCAGTCAAACCCTGGGGAGAAACACTGGATAGCAGTAAAGAACATTCTCAAGTACCTGAGGAGGACTAAGGAGATGTTCTTGATGTATGGCGGAAAAGACCTCCAGATCGAGGCATTTGCTGACTCCAGCTTCCAGAGTGACAAGGATGATTCCAAGTCCATGTCGGGTTTTGTCTTTACCCTCAATGGAGGGGCGGTGTGTTGGAAGAGTTTCAAACAGGAAACCGTTGCAGACTCGACTATGGAAGCGGAATACATCGCTGCATCTGATGCCGCAAAAGAAGCTGTCTGGATGAGGAAGTTCTTGAAAGAACTTCAGGTGGTTCCGTCCATTGTTGACCCAATACCTTTGTATTGCGACAACAACGGGGCTATAGCTTTAGCGAAGGAACCCAGGTCCCATCAGAGATCCAGGCACATCTTGAGGCGGTATCACCTGATCAGGGAGATCGTGGATCGCAAGGAGATCGAGGTTCGGAGGGTTGCTTCAGAAGAGAACACTGCAGATCCATTCACCAAGGCCTTACCCCAGACTCAGTTCGAGCGGCTGATCGAGATGATAGGTCTTCGATACGCCAGTACATGGCCTTAGTGCAAGTGGGAGATTGTTAGTGTATATGCCCTAGAGGCCATTACTGTATCATACTAGTTTGTATATTACTTGATGGAAGCTTGGGATATTCACCTTGTATAAACAATCTTGCTCAATATAGTAGTATGCTACTTGGTTTGTTTCTACTTCAATGTGTACTTGTGTTTATTTCAGTATATCACTTATACGCATTAGTGGAGCCCTTAGGATCTTTGCTTGATTACCAGCGTTGTGATGGCAGTCACACTAGTGGGGGCTGGGTAATCTATAAGCACATCCTTATACAGGTCCCTAGTCGCAGGACTATCGAGACAGGGCATCGATACTCCGGAGTAGACTAGCGTATGCGCTTCTCATCCCAGTGTGGGAGATGGTCTGTCCCACAGCCATCAGTACGTCGTACTGGAGATAGTATACGGGTGCTCGTTGGGTTACGAGTACACTGGACAGGACTCGTCGGGAACTGACAGGTTGGTATTATACCTATCGTCAGTTATCAGTTCCCAGGTGACATGAGTACAGCTTAGTCCGCTGACTTGACACTGGCACTTCGCCTCGAGTGTGTTCCCACTGCACTTTGATCACTACCCTACCACGGCTCAAAGGAGTCGTGCAAACAGGTGGTGGTTGGGTGCAGTCCCGAAGCACTTGGAGGCAGTGACGGTTAGACAGGATTCGTCTCTCCCGGTATTGGGGGTTGACATCGCGCTGTGTCTAGGAGAGCCATTACACGAGTAGTCCCTGGCCAGGGCAAGCGAGATATACTGGTAGGTTTCCAGTGTTATCTCAGGGTGTTTTGGGCTTCACTCCGACACGACTTGTACCGCTATTAGGGGACTGACGTTTTACCGCCCCCTAGGCCCGACATGCGATGTATCAGACGAACAGACCGGACTGTACGGAGACTGTCACATTCAGACTCAGTAGGAGTTCAGATGGGGTTTCACCTCGTCAGCCTTCTTGTCGACATCTACCTGGGGACCGTTACGCACAGCTAGTGCCGCTTGCGGTCTGTGGTTAAACCCACTGCCAGCGTAGTGTCGAGTCTTTAGAGTCCCATACAGAGGGTATTCGCCTCTTGGCAAAACAGAGTAGAGGTCGCATGGTTTTGCGACAGGGTTCGTTCTCATCCGCGCACTTGTGCACGTTTGGAGTCCGGACGGATATTACTGGCTGGCTCTGGTTTGAGTCAGATGCTGGTATATGTTTTGGGGTTGCTTTTATCTCTCAGTATTCATGTTCCTCGGAACAAGGATGCAGGTGTGTATGCACGGTTATTTGAGGAAGAGGAAGAGGGCTTTCATTAGGGTTTCGGAACGGGTGCGTATGCACAGTTGACAGTCGTCTTTTTCCAAACCCTAATGGATTTATGTTATATCAATTAATAATATATAATAAAATGAAATTGTGTCATGGTTGGTTTTTATGTTGACTTGTTGACCATGGTTGACTTGTTGACCATGGTTGAAGTTTTGACCATCATCATTACAAAAGAAAGATGCTCTTTGATTCTAGCAAATTCATTTAATGTTTGAAATGATAATGGTCATTCTTAAACTTTCCATCAACCTTTTCATTTTCATTATTATTATTATTTGATAATTCTTTTGCTCTATGTTATGGTTGCAAAAGAAAAAGAGCTCATTTTTTTTATCATAACAACTCTCTCTCCTCACTTCATCTTCTTCTTCCTCTAGCAAAAGAGAACCCTTCTCATGTGTTGAGAATCCTTCTCTTTAAAAAGAAAAGCACCCCTTAGACACTCTCTACTCACTCTAGGATCAAGGGTTTAGCAAGCCGGAGATTCTAGTTCACTCCAAGTTCGAGAAAGAGCCCAAAGGTCGAACCCTCGAGGTGGATCCATCTTCGACGGAAGAAGGCGACAAGAAGAGAACCATCAACCTCTACAAAAGTTTGAAGAAGAAGGAGTTCAAGTTTAGGTATAACCATCTTCATCCGAGTAGCTAAATCTCTTTAGCAAGTATGCTAGTTTTAGTTTAGTTAACGATCCCGACTTTGCTTAGTCCATGTTGCCCCTTGCGCTAAAAATTTGATTTTTATACCGTTTCCGCCTTCCCGTAAGAACCGGGGGTCGCAACGTGGACTTACACTGGAGGGCAACAAGCCCGCATCTCATGGCATTGAGATGAAGGGGGCTTCACTCTAGAATTGGCGGGCTGTTCGCCGCACTCGTAGGGGGTACAGGTTGACCCAGGAGGGGTGCCCAAGTTATCGGATTCCGTGAAGTACCGGGTGGTCCATTCACGTTGCTGAAGGGGGCTGCCTCGCTTCAGGTTTTGGCGGGTAACTTGCTGCGCCCGTAGGGGTCTAGGATTTCATTGCACAGGCTATCCACACGACCAGGGGAACGTCGGGTTTCAGTAGTGGCTCTGTGAAACCCGGGGATCCCAGATATCTGTATTGTTCTGTGATGCTGTACATTTCTGTGATGTTGCATTTTATCACGCCTTGAGCGAAATATTATATATTGGTATATATATTAGTAGATGTTGTATATGTTTTGCACCCGCGCTAGTCCAGTCCCCGCTTTGTCATTAGTTAGCTAACCTAACGGGTAATGACGGGACCCAGTGGCGAATGCGGATGGCATATACGTACGTCATATTATTTTCGTTCTTTGTGGTGTGATCAATTGATGGGACTGCATTGATTCGGATCAATGCAAGTTATAAACAAACCTAATCTGATGTTGTTGGAACACTTTTCAAAAAGCTGTTATTGCAAGGACGTTCACTTTTGTTATGCACAGTGATATTCGGTTATGAATATCCAGCACCTCAGTCGACGAGGCAAGGGCCGAGATCCCTTCACCGGGAGTGACCCCTTGGACAGAAGTTTGCGTCAGGGCATTAACTTCACTATAGCCGATTACTTTTGCTTTGCATCGTGGTATTCATTTGGAATATCCTGCACCTCATTCTACGGGGAAAGAGCCGAGATCCCTTCACCGGGAGTGACCTCTTTAGCAAAGGTTTTCGTCACTATATTTTTACAAAGCTATCCGTTCCTTCGACGATATCAAGTTCATTACGTTAAAGGTTTTCGCCAGAAACCATTCGTAGCCCTCCGTCGTTTCATATGGGTAGTCAATAGTATTCAAGCTGTGTTTGTTGGCCAAAGTCAAGGCACAGTGTTTGGTAGCTGTTGGTTATTCATATGCAGCATAGATAGATGCGTTGGTTTGGGGCAGTCGTATAGCTTTGTTGGCCAAAGTCAAGGGCTTGTACGGGTGGGCTCAAATTAACCTGGAGAATGACGGGCAGAACTTGACATGTGACTTATGATTTGTTGGCCAAAGTCAAGGTCATAAGAGCATGGGGTAAAAATCCACATCGGGAGTTTCAAAAGAACTGAAACTTGCCAGATATGCGCATACCTTCTGGAGTGTGACACCGTGAGCGGATTCCGTCACGTTATCATGCGATGATAGTTGGATCCCGATTCCCACTGATGAGTTGGTTTACTCCTCGGGTATTCCCGACTAATTCTTCTTTTAGGTTTGGAGGAGAATTTGACGGCACAGTGGGAGGTTTCCAGATTAGATAAATTGGTAACCATTCTGATCTAGGTTAGAGTGCACCCTGAGTGTTTCTTTTCTCTCTCTCTTGGCAGCGACCATTGACCCGACCCTATGACTATGACTCAGAGACCAAAATTAACCGAACCTTCTTTAACACTGGCTTTTGAATTGTCAGAGTTGCAAACCTCATTGCCACTCCTATTTTTACCCTTTTCTCCAGGACACCCTGTATTACTACGAACGTCCACTTCCATTGGACAAAACCATCGTATGGTTATATACGAACTCGAAGGAACTTGTTCCAGATTCGAGGATGGTTTCCGGTTCTGGAGAAAACGAATAGGACTGTTCATTTGTCTTTTCCTTTTACCTTCTCTCAGGTTGCGAGTATTCCTTGGTTTAGGAGATAGTACACCTATTACGCAAATTGGATAGTCTTCTTCCAAACCTTAGGCTGGTGCCGAACGGTGGGGAATGAAGAAAACCAATTAGCATAACGATGGTGTGCAGAAGGTATTAAGTTAAGACAAAGCAAGGGATTAGTAAGAGGGCAAAGTAAATTGCGACTGATATTCACGACCAAACCAAGTATTTCATTACCACTCCCACTTCACCTTTGAATTTCTCCAGGACACTCTGTATCACTACGAAGATCCACAGATATTTGGATACTCCATCGTATGGTTATATACGAACTCGAAAGGAACTTATTCCAGTTCGGGGATGGATTCTGGTTCAGGAGAAATAGAAATAAGGTTTATTCGGTTGTCCTTTATCCTCACCTTCTCTCGCATTGCAAGTGTTCCTAGGATTGGGACAGTACACCCATTATGCTTATTGGATAGTCTTCTTCCAAACCATAGGCTGGTGCCGAACGGTAGGGAAGAAAGAAAACCATTTGGCCTAAAGGGGTGTGCAGAAGGTAATGACTAAAGACATATGGAGGGACTTGGAGAGGTGGCAAAGAATTACACGGTTACAGTTGTGAATCTGGATAATGGAAGAGGCATTACTAAGAATACCGGGATACCCCATCGAAACATTTCAATGTTTCAGTTTCACTGTGTACTGTTAAAGGAAAACTGATTTCCCGATTAGACACTTGCTCCAGGGTATGTATTTACCAGGTATGATTCTCACATCTGTATGGTTTTACAGATGATGAGTGGGAGTAAGTTATTGGGAATTGGGTGATCATCCTCATTATATCGGGATTCGTTGTAATCGGTGATATTTGAGGAAGTCACCTGGGCTGTTTGCCGGTCGGCAAATATTTGGTTTTGAATATCCGCTGTTATGCACCAATTTCAAATCGATATACCTTTTTGAAATTATGTCTATGACATTTACCTATATCAGTGGATGGTTAGGTAAGGAGCATTAAACAGCGGTGTAATTCTTCATAACCATACTACAGTTTTCAACCTACGACACACAGGGAGTGAGTTATCAGACTCAAGGGACTTATATAGAGTATTGTATGTTGTCCAGGGTCCATCAGGACAGAGGGATTGGTCCTCGTACTATATTCGATTTACTTATGTCTTCTCTAGTTTTTAGACAGGTGTTTCGTAGAAACACAGGGTCCGAATTTTGAGAAGTTATAGGTATTTGAATAAAGTAGAGAACCAGGTATTGCAAGTATCGGGATTCTTCAAAGTGATCGAAGATGTAGATACTTGTGTATGGTATTCAGTTGATAGTAATGGTTAAGAGAACTTGCTTCTCTTTCAGGTTACTCATAATTGGAAGCATTCCTAAGTTGAGTAACGCTGATCGGCCTCTTTCCATTTAGTTGACATGCACTGGAGACAGCTGCATGATTTGAATCTGGTTCAATTAAATCAGTGCCTCTGGTTCTATATTGGATATAGAACAGTTCATATCTTAACGTTGTTAAGGTACGGGAAGTTGTCCGGCTTATGAATAAAACCAGACACCGGATAACTCAAGGCACGTTTCTGTAATGGCTGTTTGTGGGTTGACCCAGGCTATGGCGAGGGTTGACTTTCTACCATCTGGAAGATCAATAGTGATATTGTTCTTCACTCAAGAAATGGATTTTTTCAGAAAACAGTAGTGGGAGTATGGTAGAACTTGAAGTGATTCCAGAACCGCAAACGATTACTGAAGATTTGACAAGAACCTAAAGATTCAATCTGGTTTGACATTCCATTGGCCACTCCGCAGATATGGTGGGTAACCTCAGGCACCCGAGAGGTACTTCGGTATGCTCAAGGACGGTGGCAGGGAGGTTCTTGTTTACCCAGACTTGCCATTGCTGTTGTTCCAGACTGTGAGACCCGGCAGGAGGATGAGTATAGCGTCATTCTAAACTTGCTTTAGAAGTGTACGTCTATATGACTCTGCCAGAGGGTTGTCGTAGTCAGTGGGAGCAGCGGAAGTATTGGTGGACAGATGGCTTATGTCTATTTATAGACTAAAGCAGATGTAGCGGAGATAGATCATCTATTTCTGATGTGACAGTCATAGGTTAGACGTCGTCAGAATGGGGGATGGATCTGTTAAGAAGGTAGTAGGGTGTGATGTCATGGTATTTGGATGACATACACAGAGTAGGAAGTGATATTCCTATACTACGATCGGTTATTCTTTGGTCGTCACACAGTGGTTTCTCCACATGGGACTTGGACATTATATCAAACATACTGGTTACTAGATCTATAAATCTAAATTTGGGTGGTTTCCCAATCTGGGTACTTTAACAGCATTCTAAGAGTATTTAGAATGGACGACTCCTGGCACGGTAGTGTACCTACAGGTGATGGAGTCACCCTCTCTAAAGTTGTCTTACAGACTAAAGGGGAGAGGGATGTGCATGATTGGCAGATCACTTGCTTAGGCAATTGAGTCAATCATGAGATGTCAAGTACCACACCAGATGTTGTTCTTGCACTAGGTGCAATAAGTTGATATTGATCCAATCCTGGAGAAACAGTCGGAAGCAGTTTTAGAACATAAGTGGATGTTCTAGGGATATGATAACGACAGCCTCATTCGGGAGACAGTTATCATTCCAGGCTTCCAAGGTGACATGGACGACAAGGAGGTTGTCAGAGTTATATTTTTCCTTCTGACGAGGGGCAGTATTTCGGACAGGTGATCCAAGGCAATACTGAGGGAGGCATGGCGTAGGATACTGATTAAGTTCAGTTGACGATACAGTCTAAGAAGTTTGGATTTGGAGTTCATTTATGAACTAGGTCCCATCAGACATCCAGACATTCTAAAATAGGTATTGCTCATTTCGGGAGATGGCTTTCTCCGCGAACTTGAGATAGAGAGAGACATAGAAAGAAACATCAAGGCGGATCCACTCACTGAAGCTATTCCTCGAACGCAATAGTTTCGCAAACGAGTTTTGTAAGACTGACTAGTAGAGGAGTTGGGTGTTCGGTATCACACGAGCTGTGAGTATGCGACATCGCAATAATTAGCCTTGAGTGCAAGTGGGAGATTGTTGGAGGTAGTGCCCTCAGAGTCAATTATTGGATCACAGGCACGTGATTGCAATGATTGAGGGAGGACCTATCCCGGTAGGACAGTCTTACTCGAGATGATAGTATGCTATCTGGTTTACCTTTATCATCGTGTACTGCTTTAGGTGACCTTACAGGTCGCTATTACACGTTGATAGAGCCCCTAGGATTCTTGCTTGACTGCAAGCAGTATGAGGGCGATCATATACGTGGGAGCTGGTAGTCTATAAGCACATCCTTAAATGGTCCCTAGTCGTGGGAGTTTCGAGACAGGGCATCGATTCTCCAGAGTAGACTAGTATATACAGTCGAGACCCCGACGAGGGGCGGTGGCCGGTCTCACAAGCCACTGGTGTCAGTTGGTTCACCTAAGATGTATACAGGTGCTCATTGGGTTATGAGTACACCGGACAGGACTCGCCGGGAACATGCTAGTTGGTCTTATACCTGACGTCAGATAGCAGTTCCCTGGTGACATGTGTACAGGTTAGTTCATTGACCTGGGGATCGTCATTTGTATCGTGTGAGTTCCCACTGTACTTTGATTACTACCCTACCACGCTCAAAGGAGACGTGCAAACAGGTTTTAGTTGGGTACAGTCCCGAGCCACATGGAGGCAGTGAGCGGATCTTCAGGGGTTTGTCTCTCCCGGTATTGGGGGTGAGTTCGCGCTGTGTCTAGGAGAGCCATTACACGAAGTCCTTGGCCAAGGCAGGAGATTTACTGGTAGGTATTCCAGTAGTGTCTCAGGGTGTTCTGGGCTACACTCCGACACGGTTTGTACCGCTTTTGGGGGTCTGACTTTTACCAACCCCTAGGCCCGCCTTGCGATGCTCATAAACGAACGGACCGGACTGTACGGATATTGTCACTGACAGGCTCAGTAGGGTGTCAGGATGAGTTCGCTCATCGACGTCCCTTTTGGTCAATAGCTGGTGGCCCGTTACGTATTGGTTTATACCTCTGACGTGCTAGTGGTTAAATCCACAGCCATAGTAATGACGAGTCTTTAGAGTCCACCACACTTTCAGTTACTCAAGCTTTCGGGCGAAACGCTGTAGAGGCCGTATGGAGATATGGCAAGGTCCGATCAGATACGTGCGGTATTGCACGGATCAGGATCGGACGATTAGTACTAGAGGCCGTATGGATATATGGCAGGGTTCGATCAGATACGTGCGGTATTGCACGGATCAGGATCGGACGGATATTACTAGCCGGTTTTGGTTTAAGCCGGATCCTAGTATAGTACAGTGTAGATTTTGTCTCATTGCATTTGTATCCGGTCGGAATACAGATGCGGGTGTGTATGCACAGTATCGGAGTTTTTCCTGTAATTTATTACGGGACCAGTTTTCTGAAGTTGCCAATTTGCATTCCGTTCCGGCCGGTTTTCCTTTGTTCTTTCCTGGCCGGACTTTTTCGATGGAGGGGGTTATTTGCAAGTTTGCAAATAACATTTGTGGAGGGGTTTTCTTGCACTTGTGGCATTATGAAAGGTTAAGCATCTTTGCTTTATCATGATGGCTTGCTTTATTGTGATTGGAGTTGATTAGAAGTGGATTTGATTTGGAGATGACATGGTTATCATTTCTTTTTGGATGTGGTCACCCATTGCTTTTACTACCATCACCTCCCTTCATGGTTTTGCAATTTTGATTCCCTCCACCATTCTCTAAGGGGGCCGGCCGCACATTGTGTGAGGGAGAGAGAGAGGTTTCTTTTTGGTATGAGGGAAATTTGATTATCTTATTTTTGGCTTGCTCACAAAACCCTTCTCACCTCTCCAAAGTTCATTCCATCGATCCCTCCATCAAGGCAACTTCATATACCCCAAAGAGACGATGGCTACTACACTATTCTACAGTAAATATTGGACGTGTCGGCTAGCCAACTTCGCGCCCGAGTTGCCTCGGTATTGAGGTGGGAGCCCGTAAAAGATGCAGGCGATGTGGTGCCCTTCCGGCGAGGAGGCGACGACCGGAGTTTCCGCAGGAGATCGGGACGACGACGAGAAGACCGGAGGACTCGGATCGCTCGGTATATCTCTAACCCGTCTCTAGATAGCTAGGACTAGTTTAATGGCACGATCCGGGTGTTTAGTGCGCGGTGGTGCCGGTTTGCTAGTTTGCAAAATTAAAGTTTTTCGCTTCCGCACTTGGCCTCGGGATGGAGGCCGGGACGCCGCCGTGCACTTACATGAACCCATGTGAAGCATCCAGAGCGGAGCCTAGTCCTCGCCGAACACGGCAGTGATCCCGTGGGAATCATCTAGAGCAAAATTCCTGGTTACGTGGAACGCGGCAATGACCCCGTAGGAAACGTCCAGAGCGGATCCTGGTCCTCGCAGAGCACGACAGTGAACCCGTGTGAAGCATCCAGAGCGGAGCCTAGTCCTCGCCGAACACGGCAGTGAACCCGTGGGAAGCATCTAGAGCAAAATTCCTGGTTACGTGGAACGCGGCAATGACCCCGTGGGAAACGTCCAGAGCGGATCCTGGTCCTCGCAGAGCACGGCAATGAACCCTTATGAAGCATCCAGTGCGGAGCCCGGTCTTCACCGAACACGGCAGTGAACCCGTGGGAAGCATCCAGAGCAAAAATTGGATTGTGGAGTCTATAAATCCACGGACTATGATGTCCTTAACCTCGACCGTGATGTCTTAAAACTAACAACGGACTGTGGAGTCCTTAAATCCACGGACTATGATGTCTTTAACCTCGACCGTGATGTCTTAAAACTAACAACGGACTGTGGGGTTCTTAAATCTACGGACTATAATGTCCTTAACCTCGACCGTAATGTCCTAAAACTAGCAACGGACTGTGGAGTCCTTAAATCCACGGACTATGATGTCCTTAACCTCGACCGTGATGTCTTTAAACTACGGTACCCCGGAAAACATCCAGAGCGGAGCCTGGTCCTCGCCAAACACGACAGTGAACTCGTGGGAAGCACCCAGAGCAACACTTGACCCCGTGAAATACGGATAAGGGCAACTTCACCCATCACTTGCGGGTCCTCACGACTCATAAGGGAGCAAATTCTCTTGTGAGATCCTTACGACTTTCAAGAGAAAACACGCTTAGGAATCCTCACGATTCTTAAGGAGAAATTACACCTACGGGATCCTCTCGACCTGTAGGGAGAAAAACTCTTTATCAGACCCTCACGGCTCATAAAGTTGAAAAGTCTTAGGAGGCAGATCTTAACCCTGAATCCTAAGCCATCGTTGTCCTGCAAAGAGATCAGGATAGACTATCCGCAGAATACATTCAATAAAAAGGGAGAAACCATTGTGAAGAAAAATATGTCTTTTATTCATGAACCAAAATGGATACAAAGTACAATTCGTGAAAGAACAAAAATATACTCTCATTCAAGAGTATGTACAAAAGAAGAAAACAAAAGAAATACAAGTCTTCAGGTCGGCGGGTGATTTAGCAGCCTGGTCAGCTCATCCCTTTTTCGCTGGGCCACGCCTTCGTGAAGACGGGCCTCCGCCTGAGCCTGATGGGCCTGATATGAGGCAAGCCGGCCTTCGAGCTCTTTCTCGGTAGCTTTGTGAGCCTCAACCCTTTCGTGAGTAAACACGGCGGCCTTGTCGATGGCCACCACCTCCTTGATAGCCTCTTGAAGCACTCGCCAGAGTTCATACGCTTTGTTGGCCTTGCATGTAAGGTTGGCTTAGAGCTCATTCAGCGCTTTCGAAGCCAACTCCCTCTCCGAGAATTTGCGGCCGAGCCTCTTCTCGCATGACACCATGATCACCGTGCATCGCTCAATCAGCCCCCGTAAGCTCGACTTCGCGGCCACAACCTGTGATAGAAGGCGTGTAGATTCAAGGGTGTGCAAGCAAACCTCCATTCGATGACTATACTTACTCTAGAATAAGCACAAATCACCTGACAAGGGAATCGACAAGGAAAGCCTCCGATGCATATCCCATCAAGCATGCAGTTGCAACTGTATGAGTTTTTAAAGGAAATGATACCCAAAAAGGCGCGCATGCAACATAACGATAGTGCTCGCAATTAAAGAAAATTCCCATGGGAAAATATGAAGCTCATTTACGCAAGCAAGACGCACGTACGAGTATTCTACAAACATGAAAATTCAACAGAAAACATATAACAACCAACGATAAGAGGAGTACATCAATTTAAACGCACTACGCCAGTGGGAAAAGATCGCCAAACAAGGGATCAGTGGCACAAGGGTGAACAAAACAGTATACAAAATTTTCTAACTCCCTCGTCGCCTTCTCCAGCACATCGAAGCGACGATTTTCACGAGGAGTGGCTCCCCACCGATTGGAGCCATGTTCGTCCACAAAAGCAGACATAACAGCCCTCTGGGCTCTTATCTGGCCCAACAGATGAACCGAGCAATCTTTCAAAGCCTGAGTAATCAGGCACGCTTCGTGAAAACACTCGAGCTTGTCTTCAGCCGCATCAAGCATCGCCAGGGTCATCTCCGCTGGGTGAGGAGGGATGTCAGCATGCACAGAAGCAAGAATCATCCGGAGCCAAAGGGATCCCATTGGAAGAGGGGACCCCCTTCGGATCAAAAGTTCATATGTCGCCGAATCACATTCGTCGTCAGTGAGAAAGGGATCCACCAGTCGTGCAGCAAAGCGAGGAATCATCTCATCGATAGGTACTTCCCATGGTTGTTGACGAGCATGGGGGCGGTTGCAGTCCATGGCACTCAGTTGTTTCCTCAAGATAAACCACACTAAATTGAGAATAAATTTCTCTGTGAAGAAATTTCTCTGTGAAGAGAAAAAGAAGACTATGGCCTCAGGTTATAAAGAGGAGCATTAAATGCTGCGCACGGAGAATATTGCATGGTGGAACTATTTCCAAGGCCCAAAAGGGAAGGCATTAGAAATCAAGGAGATGGAACTATTTCTAAGGCTCCTTTTCTGCATCTAATGCTGTGCACAAAAAATATGGCATGAAAAATTAAACAATCCCATCAATAGAGCACTACGCACAATCCCTGTGATCACACACCTTGGCATGTGCCGAGAATTGAAATTGTGCCACGCATGAATAACACGTGAGTGGATGCCGATGTGAGATCAAAATTCCCAACAGTGACTCACATGCAAAACATGTAGGCAACAACAACAATATGACAAAATTTCATAAAGAAGGCATGCAAACACAGAAGGGAAGGAAAAACTTATCATTCATACTTTAAAGAGTTCATAAAAAAAAAAATATAATAAAATAAAAGAAAAAAATTACAATGGCATGACCTCAGATTCAGGGCATGGATTGAGGAACTCAAAAGTGACTTTGTCCAGGATCTTCCAGGCATTTCGAACCATCCTAGTATGCTTGCTTTCACGATCACAAGCGTCAGGATCCTCACGGATGTCCTCCACCCTCCGATAGGCAGCAAGTATGACCGACTGCTGAAAAGCCTGATGCAAGAGGTCAATAAGATTGTCTCGCCTTCTCTTCGAGATTAGGCTCATCAGATACACTGAATGCACTTTATCCTCGGCGGCATCCAAAGCCCTGAGTGGTACGCTGGTGCAAAATAGAGGGAGCGCCTCCCAGATCGCCATCACGATGAGTTTCAAAAGAGAAGAGCGACGAGGGAGTAGCCGACCGTTGTACTCGTCGAAGCCACTCATGATCTCAGCACACTGAGCGTTGGTGAACTTCTGGTTCTGGCTGCGGCCCAGTGCATAAATGTTCCCGTAATAAATGATTTCATCAAGATCATACAAATGGGCATCCATAATACCTGAAATAAAGATCATGAGAATTTAATGGACAAGCCAATCAAAAAGAATACTCGTATAAATAAACAAAGGATTTCAAGCAACTCTGTACATTCCCTAGGGAAAGGCACCACCGCAGGCCTCTTCCTCTTGGTTACTGTCACGTCCCAAAAATACGGAATATGACTGGCACTTAAACTACGAACGTCTCAAGGCGTACGTAATCTAAGTAAGACGAAAACCCAGAAACCCAAACCAAGAAAAGTAGTAGAGTGAAGGAACAACCCATTTTAGATCAACCACACAAGCAATATAATATACAACGCCTAAAGGCGAGGATCACAACAGAAAAGAAAAGTCAAACAGCATGAAACCCAGAGAAATATAACGCGCGACTCTAAGGTCGAAAGAATAAACATCACTGGTCTCTATCTCAAATAAATACATGTTTGGTTGATGGAACTTCTAGATACAACTGAAATATAATATAAAATGTATAATGATGGGTATGATACAAATAAACCCACCTACTAGCAAGTCACCTGAAAGAAGCAGTGCCCGCAAAGCCGTAATGAAATCCGCACGGCAAACCTGCAAGAAATTGGGGCACAACGGGGGTGAGTTGCCAACTCGTGAGTAGAAAAACATCTACGAACAGAAAATCGCATGTATGACGCAATCCTAGGTCATACGATCATAGTATATAATCCTCAAATATATAACCAGCAATCTATAACCATGGCTAGGGTAAATATCTAACCCAAGTGTAATCCTATGTGTCCGTGTCAGTGCCTCAGGTAGCTATGTATCATATGGATGATGTATGAATGCATGAAACATAATGCATGTACTGAAGAAAACTGCTTTCATCAATTAGTGAGATTTATGTATTTTTTAAATGAGGTATCATCAATGAAATCAGCATAAACAGTGCCTAGCATCGACACAAAACAAGTATCCAAATATCTCAATATCTCTGTGCCGCAATCTCTGTATCTCAATATCTCAAATCTCAATATCTAGGGCGCGTCAGTCCAGACCGGCCCCTACCATCCATCTCAAGACCACGACGGTATCCTCTGGATATCCGACGCGTCGGGTAAAATCACCGGTCGGTAGTGCTCCCCTGCCAAGCTCAACGCCATCTCCTGCGATCTTCTTGCCCCGGGGTACCGCACCGGGCCCACCATGTACCCGAAACGGTTCATCCGCTTCCTCGAATCGGGTCTCGAAATCCATCAGCAAAACTCATGGTAGACGACTCATACATCATGGGAAAACCGCACTTTTATTTAAAAAGAGAGAAAGCAATTTATATAAGTTTTGCGGTTTTCCCCCAAATCCAGAAAATATCATGGAAATCCGAATATAAATCATCAATAGCATGTAAAACCATGAATATAAGCATGAGAATCCATGAATGCGGCATATTATGAATAACAGTATGCATGAAGTGACAAGTAATAACTAAAATGTCAAGCTGGCATATAAGGCGAGTACACTAATATCATGTCACTACTAGCTAACAAGCTAAATCAAGCAATAATATTTTCTATGTGTACGTGACATGGCAATTACCGATGAAGATGTGTGTGCGCCGGCAAATAAGTGTACTTGGTACATACGCATCATCGGTAATGGTGCTGGTGTCCTAACAGCATGATATCAACAATAAAATATGAATCACAGTAAGTATGCGATGCATAGCAACAATAATAATGTGCGGGAGCTGAATACTAAACACAACGGTAGCTAAACTGCATCTAATGTCATAAGAGTCATACAGCTACTCCAACTATAGGGCTGAGCTAATAGGCTAACTGCAGGTAAGGGAAACCGCCTAACCTCTGAGTCGATACATACATACACACACACACACACACACACACACACACATATATATATATATATATATATATATATATATATATATTTATAGTCGGCGATCCCGCCTCGATAATATTACATCCGATATCATTTCTCTATAATCGGTTATTCCCAAGTCAGGAGTGCGGATCAAACATCAATATATAGCTCGTACGTAAATCTGTCGTACGGCATCCCCAAATCTGGGTATGGGTCGATATCACAATTATTATATTACTAATCTGGTATCCTCTTTATCAAGATCATCATCTGGGGTACTGACCTACGTCTAGTACAATGCTAATGTCATCACTATAACCATGATCTGACTACTGATCGACAGTGTCGTATAAATCGATATCATCAGCACATATCATCACAAGGAGTATATATTGCCCAATGCGGCCTATCATAAATATCTTGTCATATCATATCATATCATATCTCGTAACATAATTACATGTCGATCATTTTATATATATATATATATATATATATATCACTATGCACATGGCATCGTCATCCGAGACCCGCTATCATATCAGGACGTATCTCAAGTACGAATCATGCCCTATCACCGATATCATAATCTCAGATCAAATATCATCGACTCATCTCAATCCCAAGTATCATCCTCAAATCCGTATGTGAACACGTGGTCCCATACCCATGTGAACACATAACTATATAGAATCCCATAAGCACATATCAATAAGAATGTATGCAAGTTTGTATGCGTGTGAGTGTGTATGTGTAGTGCAACCACTACTCTAGGGTTTCGCGATACTAAATCATCCAACACACCAATATCCATCCTAAACGTCATCATTAATCCCAAAATAACATGTAATGATTGTTGGTGTGTATACGCATCCGTATACATCACCACGAACTGTGGGGGTGCTATACGCCATCCACCCGACTTCTCCCCGTAGATATAAATCTACTCACCTTGGTTTATGCGTGCCGATGCCGATGTCGCCATTTGCATCTCCCACGTCTCGACGCCACGTGGGGTACCTACAAGGATATCACAAACGCTAAAGCACATGAAAACCATGTCGGAAACCAAAAGCTCATAGGTAAAAACCTATAGCCTCGCATGCAAATACAGCCAATAACCCTCTGCCGTTGGCGTTCAAACGCCACCCGACAGAAATGAATTACCAAATACCAAAAACCATGCTAAAACAAGTCGTAAATCATGCGCCAACTCAAGAAAATCAACCCAGATCCTACCCTGATTGGAATCAGACAAAACTAGACATACCCAGGGTCAAGTTTACAGGTAAAAGAGCTGTGCACCAAAAACGAGGGGGTTTCCCCCTGCTCTGGCCGCAAATTGCGGCCAGGGGGAATATATCTGCGGCCATGGAAATGAGGTGGGGGCTAGGGTTTTGGGTGTTGGTTTCTATCTGCCTGCATATCTCACTGCCAAGTCAAAATTATTTTAGGATGTCTCGGGTGATAGCAGTTTCCAGAAAGGCCACAAAGTCGACAAAGTCGCTAAATTACGCCAAGTCGAATAAATTTGGTATTTCGGTGAAATCTGGAACAATCTTGGGTTAAACTGGTCTTAACAGCACCTAATAAGGTTACATTAACATTCAAAACCAACACTTGGTCAAGTCTCACTCAAATTTGCCTAAACTAGCACTAATCACAGTATAAACACTAAATTTCAGCCAACTACCCATAACTGAACAAGAAAAGAGTTGGGTTGCGAGATTATACTTCAAGGGGTCCTAGGATGAAAGGAGAAGAGAAGATGAAGAAGAAGAGGAGTGTGTGGTTGCTGGTGGGGTGCTGTTTCTACAGCTGAGCTGCTTCCATTGGCTGTTTTCTCTTTGCTGTTGCTGCTCAGGCTGCTGTTGCTGCTGATGTTTTTCTCCTTTGTTTTCTTTTTGTGGGTGTGTGCTGCAGCTGCTACTGCTGGGGATGTTGTTTCAGGTTGGGGTGTTTGTGTAGTATTTGATGGTGTGGTGGTGTTGTGCTATGGTGTTAGGGGCTGGTGTGTGTGGGGTGCTGTTTCTACAGCTGAGCTGCTTCCATTGGCTGTTTTCTCTTTGCTGTTGCTGCTCAGGCTGCTGTTGCTGCTGATGTTTTTCTCCTTTGTTTTCTTTTTGTGGGTGTGTGCTGCAGCTGCTACTGCTGGGGATGTTGTTTCAGGTTGGGGTGTTTGTGTAGTATTTGATGGTGTGGTGGTGTTGTGCTATGGTGTTAGGGGCTGGTGTGTGTGTTGTTATGATGGGGTTGCTGCTGATGGGGTTGCTGCTGATGCAGTTGCTGCTGTTTTGTTTTGGGCTGAGGTTTGAAATTTGATTGTGTTTGCTGTAGTAGCAGCTGAAGTGGTGTTGGGGCTGTTGTGTTGGGGCTGAAGTTGTGGTGTATGATGGTGTGGTGTGAGTGAGAGGGAGAGATGTGAGAGGCAAAAAGTTTTGAAGTGAAATGGGGTGAAAAGTTTTGAAATGAGACGAGTTAACCCCCATCATCCTCTCTCTCATTAAATGCTTGTCATGGCATATCCATCATGCCCCCCGCTCTCTCTCTCTCTTACCACAAGTCAACCCCCATCCCTAATCACCATTAAAACTAAAACCCTAAGTTAAACCCAATCAACATAACCAAATAGCCACCATGGTCATCTAAACATGGTTTAACTCTAGGCTACCAAGAATCCAAAATATGAAACAAGTGTGACAAGTGTGGAAAATGATATGTGCACATTTTTGCACAAAAGTCCAAAAATCCAATTAGCGATTTTTAATCGCGATTAACACTAAAAATAGCGTATACTTAACCATAAAAATTTTAAAATGGCATATTTCCACAAAATACCCTAATTAAGAATTTCCATAATTTTCTCCAGAATTTTCCCCATTTATCGGTATTTAATTATACCGAAATATTAAAATATTCATTAAAAATTAATATTAAATTATGAAAATTCCCAAAAATAATATTTAATTTTTTTGAAATGTTACAATCTTTCCCTCTTAAAGAAATTCGGTCCCCGAATTAAATTTAAACCCCCAAATTCTAAAACATTTCAATAAAATGTCCAAGTCAATGGGGCTCCGAAATCTTCAATACATAAAATGCATCGTAGCGCAATACATGTGCATGAGTAACGAGCAGATAACTCGAAATCAAAACTCCGTCAAGCATCCCGCAATCATCGGAGTCAAGGTGAAAACACGAATGTCAAATCCAAAGCAAAACCGATATACTATAAATCGGAACTATACATGTAAATATCTGAAGGAAAGGCATGCCAAATCCTTTAAAGTCAATATGCAATGCGCATAACACTGCACAGTGGCGGGAGTCTCTATAAGAAAATAGCCATATACATATATATATCTTTGGTTTAATGTGTACGTTCCGCCGTTTTGAAAACAATTTAGAAGGGTTCCCTGTTTTAAATGTTTCGTGTTATATCAGACACGTATGTAAATAATGAGACTATAGCTCGCTTTTGGGAAATACCTTCGATAGCTCTCAATGCATGCAAAATATATTCAGGTACTGTCATCTGACTAGTCCTGCTCAGTACGAAAACAAATCACAACAACACAAAAAATGTACTGCTCCATAAGAAATCAGTCCCAAAAAGCGCATATGAAAACCCTGTGTGTCCGGTGCGCACGGAAATCAAAATCCATAAATGTGCCATACATGCGCACAGAAACAACATCAAGGTGCAATGGGTGTGCACTCAACATCGATCATAGGCAACGTGTGTGCCTGACAGCAAAATCAGGTGCATCTGACATGCACGAAAAATCTCGAATTAGTGCATCTGGTGTGCACCAAATCGCATCTCATAACATGCGCCCAACATGCGCTAAAAATCCAAATCCGGTGCATCCATCATGCAAGAAATCATGAAATCTAATATCAAGCATCGAACACGCGCAAACTCCAATCAGGTGCATAAAGTGCACAAAACAAATACCGAGCATCACCATTGAAATCGAAGTCCAGTGCATCCAAGTGCACAAATTACGAATCACTGCACTGCAGCATATGTGAACTATACCGAGTGCAAAAACCTAATCGTATGCGTATATACGCACAAATCAACTCAACTGTATGAAATCCATATAATCAAAAACATGAGAAACCAAGGCACGAAAACGATATCAAGTGCAACAACTGTGCGAAAATCGTAAATACTCAATAGGTGCAACTATGGTGTATGAAAAAAAATATCATTAGACCCAATCATCAAAACCAAATCGCCTAAAATACCGAAATCAAGTATGGCGGAATAGTCCCGCTCAAGAACATCCTCTAAGGATCTCTGGCCAACTGTCGTGATCACTCATAGCATATCTCATCGACGATCCTGAACTCTGGCCTGCTGGTGTGCGTAACATGACCACTCCTGGGTCCAAGTCTTCTCTGTGGATTACCAATCTCACGATCCATCGGCTCATCGGCCCTGTCAGACGTGCTAACGGGGACGATTCCGTTTTGGCACTTCTCTGGTCATCTCTCGGTCAATCATCGTGACCACTCGTAAAGCAGCATGTCACTGGCGTCGGCCTCTGGCTCTCTGAATGCACGTGACACAACTGATCCTGGGTGCAAATATCCTTGCAGCAGTGTCCTGGAATGAATCCTGCTCAAGGTCTCTTCCAAGTCTCATCTCTGCCAAACTGTTCGGAAATCATCGTCCTTTACTATATCTGTTTCTTGCTCCAGAGCGGCTGCATACTCATCGCGACTCCTTTTGGAAGGTATATCCAATATTATGCCTCGGCATGCGTATCGCATCTCTGATGTCGGTGGAGTAGAACGTCATCTTATCCAGATCTTGCACGAACCTCTTACTCCACTTTTCTCTAATGTCGACTGCTTCAGACTCGTCTCGTCGTGGCTGTATGGACTGAGCTCCAACGGCTATCCTCGTACCTGGAGTCTCCCAAGAAATGCATCTCACCACCTAGCATTCGAATTAAGTCGAGCCATCCGATCGATTCGTCAAAACCTCATAATCCCCCAAGAGCTCGATATCTTGGGTACAGTATAATAGTATCGAGTACATACCACAGCATCGGTGGTCCAGCCGTAGAAGGGCAAACCCAAGCCTCACTAATGGCGCAGCGGAACTACCGCAAACCCTAAGGTTCAAAGGCTTTCACACGGTCATTAAGTCGAGTTAGGGTTTCATTCTTCTAGAGGGTCCATAGAATTGCCTGCATGTCTTTCCGAATACTTTAAACTTGGAATAATAGGTTCCTGACATTCGATCGTCTCTGTCGACTCTCAACGCCTCCGCATGAAGTCGTCTCTGGCTGGAATCAATCTATCTGATGACCTCGCATCAGGGTAGCGAACGATCCACATGTCCTAATCATTCATCCTCGGTGACTAGCGACCTTCTATTATTTCTTAGTACAACCCGTACTACAATAGCTCAAACATCTGGGGCGATATCTCTTCGTTCGCAGCAACAACTGGCTCACTCGCCTGCACGCTGGACAGTGCCTCAATCATCATGAGTAAGCAATACACCAACGGTCATCAAAATCTGGCTGGCCTCTGTCAGTGGCTCAATCCTATGGTGCTGATCTACACGTCCGAGTAATCTCATTCAGCGATCCATCCAACGCTCGTGGCGCAAAAACACAATCAAAAGACACATCCCTGCAATCGTGTGTCGCCAGAATTATGCTCTGGTCAGTCCTCGTTCGTAACGAGCTCGTGCTGACCGCAACTCTAGCCGTATCTCTCCCTGCCCGTAATCGTGGCTGCAAAACCATGACTGGTACCGATGAGGCTAGATCAGGAATGAATATAATATTGAGCAAAGAAATGTACATCCAAAGGCTTCTTAAGTGGAGTGGCGTATCGTAAATATGCCGCGGAACATACCCACGGTACGTCACTCTACTTTAGTCACCTATTCCATCAACTAAGGGTCATCCTACGATTCGAAGGTAAAGCCTAACGCTCTGATACCAACTTTTTCACGTCCCGAAAATACGGAATATGACTGGCACTTAAACTACGAACGTCTCAAGGCGTACGTAATCTAACCAAGCCGAAAACCCAGAAACCCAAACCAAGAAAAGTAGTAGAGTGAAGGAACATCCCATTTTAGATCAGCCACACAAGCAATATAATATACAACGCCTAAAGGCGAGGATCACAACAGAAAAGAAAACTCAAACAACATGAAACCCAGAGAAATATAACGCGCGACTTTAAGGTCGAAAGAATAAATATCACTGGTCTCCATCTCAAATAAATACATGTTTGGTTGATGGAACTTCTAGATACAACTGAAATATAATATACAATGTATAATGATGGGTACGATACAAATAAACCCACCTACTAGCAAGTCACCTGAAAGAAGCAGTGCCCGCAAAGCCGTAATGAAATCCGCACGGCAAACCTGCAAGAAACTGGGGCACAACGGGGGTGAGTTGCCAACTCGTGAGTAGAAAAACATCTACGAACAGAAAATCGCATGTATGATATAATCCTAGGTCATACGATTATAGTATATAATCCTCAAATATATAACCAGCAATCTATAACCATGGCCAGGGTAAATATCTAACCCAAGTGTAATCCTATGTGCCCGTGTCAGTGCCTCAGGTAGCTATGTATCATATGGATGATGTATGAATGCATGAAACAGAATGCATGTACTGAAGAAAACTGCTTTCATCAATTAGTGAGATTTCTGTATTTTTTAAATGAGGTATCATCAATGAAATCAGCATAAACAGTGCCTAGTATCGACACAAAACAAGTATCCAAATATCTCAATATCTCTGTGCCGCAATTTCTGTACCTCAATATCTCAAATCTCAATATCTAGGGCGCCGTCAGTCCAGACCGGCCCCTACCATCCATATCAAGACCACGACGGTATCCTCCGGATATCCGACGCGTCGGGTAAAATCATCGGTCGGTAGTGCTCCCCTGCCAGGCTCAACGCCATCTCCTGCGATCTTTTTGCCCCGGGGTACCGCACCGGGCCCACCATGTACCCGAAACGGTTCATCCACCTCCTCGAATCAGGTCTCGAAATCCATCAGCAAAACTCATGGTGGACGACTCATACATCATGGGAAAACCGCACTTATATTTAAAAAGAGAGAAAGCAATTTATATAAGTTTTGCGGGTTTCCCCCAAATCCAGAAAATATCATGGAAATCCGAATCTAAATCATCAATAGCATGTAAAACCATGAATATAAGCATGAGAATCCATGAATGCGGCATATAATGAATAACAGTATGCATGAAGTGATAAGTAATAACTAAAATGTCAAGCTGGCATATAAGGCGAGTACACTAATATCATGTCACTACTAGCTAACAAGCTAAATCAAGCAATAATATTTTCTAAGTGTACGTGACATGGCAATTACCGATGAAGATGTGTGTGCGTCGGCAAATAAGTGTACGTGGTACATACGCATCATCGGTAATGGTGCTGGTGTCCTAACAGCATGATATCAACAATAAAATATGAATCACAGTAAGTATGCGATGCGGAGCAACAATAATAATGTGCGGGAGATGAATACTAAACACAACGGTAGCTAAATTGCATCTAATGTCATAAGAGTCATACAGCTACTCCAACTATAGGGCTGAGCTAATAGGCTAACTGCAGGTAAGGGAAACCGCCTAACCTCTGAGTCGATACATACATACATACATACATACATACATACATATATATATATATATATATATATATATATATATATATATATATATATATATATATATATAGTCGGCGATCCCGCCTCGATAATATTACATCCGATATCATATCTCTATAATCGGTTATTCCCAAGTCAGGAGTGCGGATCAAACATCAATATATAGCTCGTACGTAAATCCGTCGTACGGCATCTCCAAATCTGGGTACGGGTCGATATCACAATTATTATATTACTCATATGGTATCTTCTTTATCAAGATCATCATCTGGGGTACTGACCTACGTCTAGTACAATGCTAATGTCATCACTATAACCATGATCTGACTACTGATCGACTGTCTCGTATAAATCGATATCATCAGCACATATCATCACAAGGAGTATATATCGCCCAATGCGGCCTATCAAAAATATCTTGTCATATCATATCATATCTTGTAACATAATCACATGTCGATCATTTTATATATATATATATATCACTATGCACATGGCATCGTCATCCGAGACCCGCTATCACATCAGGACGTATCTCAAGTACGAATCCTGCCCTATCACCGATATCATAATCTCAGATCAAATATCATCGACTTATCTCAATCCCATGTATCATCCTCAAATCCGTATGTGAACACGTGGTCCCATACCCATGTGAACACATAACTATATAGAATCCCATAAGTACATATGAATAAGAATGTATACAAGTATATATGCGTGTGAGTGTGTATGTGTAGTGCAACCACTACTCTAGGGTTTCGCGATACTAAATCATCCAACACACCAATATCCATCCTAAACGTCATCATTAATCCCAAAATAACATGTAATGATTGTTGGTGTGTATACGCATCCGTATACATCACCACGAACTGCGGGGGTGCTATACGCCATCCACCCGACTTCTCCCCGTAGGTATAAATCTACTCACCTTGCTTTATGTGTGCCGATGCCGACGTCGCCATTTGCATCTCCAACGTCTCGAAGTCACATGGGGTACCTACAAGGATATCACAAATGCTAAAGCACATGAAAACCATGTCGGAAACCAAAACGATACACGCTACGTCCATAGGTAAAAACATATAGCCTCGCGTGCAAACACAGCCAATAACCCTCTGCCGTTGGCGTTCAAACGCCACCCGACAGAAACGAATTACCAAATACCAAAAACCATACTAAAACAAGTCGTAAATCATGCACCAACTCAAGAAAATCAATCCAGATCCTACCCTGATTGGAATCAGACAAAACTAGACATACCCAGGGTCAAGTTTACAAGTAAAAGAGCTGTGCACCAAAAACGAGGGGGTTTCCCCCTGCTCTGGCCGCAAATTGCGGCCAGGGGGAATATATCTGCGGCCATGGAAATGAGGTGGGGGCTAGGGTTTTGGGTGTTGGTTTCTATCTGCCTGCATATCTCACTGCCAAGTCAAAATTATTTTAGGATGTCTCGGGTGATAGCAGTTTCCAGAAAGGCCATAAAGTCGCTAAATTACGCCAAGTCGAATAAATTTGGTATTTGGGTGAAATCTGGAACAATCTTGGGTTAAACTGGTCTTAACAGCACCTAATAAGGTTACACTAACATTCAAAACCAACACTTGGTCAAGTCTCACTCAAATTTGCCTAAACTAGCACTAATCACAATATAAACACTAAATTTCAGCCAACTACCCTTAACCGAGCAAGAAAAGAGTTGGGTTGCGAGATTATACCTTAAGGGGACCTAGGATGAAAGGAGAAGAGAAGATGAAGAAGAAGAGGAGTGTGTGGTTGCTGGTGGGGTGCTGTTTCTACAGCTGAGCTGCTTCCATTGGCTGTTTTCTTTTTGCTGTTGCTGCTCAGGCTGCTGTTGCTGCTGATGTTTTTCTCTTTTGTTTTCTTTTTGTGGGTGTGTGCTGCAGCTGCTACTGCTGGGGATGTTGTTTCAGGTTGGGGTGTTTATGTAGTATTTGATGGTGTGGTGGTGTTGTGCTATGGTGTTAGGGGCTGGTGTGCGTGTTGTTATGATGAGGTTGCTGCTGATGCAGTTGCTGCTGTTTTGTTTTGGGCTGAGGTTTGAAATTTGATTGTGTTTGCTGTAGTAGCAGCTGAAGTGGTGTTGGGGCTGTTGTGTTGGGGCTGAAGTTGTGGTGTATGATGGTGTGGTGTGAGTGAGAGGGAGAGATGTGAGAGGCAAAAAGTTTTGAAGTGAAATGGGGTGAAAAGTTTTGAAATGAGATGAGTTAACCCCCATCATCCTCTCTCTCATTAAATGCTTGTCATGGCATATCCATCATGCCCCCCGCCTCTCTCTCTTACCACATGTCAACCCCCATCCCTAATCACCATTAAAACTAAAACCCTAAGTTAAACCCAATCAACATAACCAAATAGCTACCATGGTCATCTAAACATGGTTTATCCCTAGGCTACCAAGAATCCAAAACATGAAACAAGTGTGACAAGTGTGGAAAATGATATGTGCACATTTTTGCACAAAAGTCCAAAAATCCAATTAGCGATTTTTAATCGCGATTAACACTAAAAATAGCGTATACTTAACCATAAAAACTTAAAAATGGCATATTTCCACAAAATACCCTACTTTAGAATTTCCATAATTTTCTCCAGAATTTTCCCCATTTATCGGTATTTAATTATACCGAAATATTAAAATATTCATTAAAAATTAATATTAAATTATGAAAATTCCCAAAAATAATATTTAATTTTTTTGAAATGTTACATTTACAGAAGACAACTCATGGCAAGAAAACCTAAGGAATTCTATGGGAAGAACTGAGTTCTTCATAGGAATTAAATTCCTTTTTGAAAAAGGGGAATTAAATTCCCATAAACATTTTTGCGATGAAATTAAATTCCATGGAAAAGACATACACCATTAACCCCTGAAGATCAGAGAAACCCTAAAGGGGCGGTTGATTAAAGAATGAGTGGTTTTCTTCTTAAAGAACTTTAAAAAAAATGGGTTCTTGTTAAAAGGGAAAGCCCTTGGTGTGGATCTAAAATCCCGTGGTGATTTCTGTGAAAGTTTTTCGTTCGTTCAAGATCATTACTTGAAGAAAAGGAAATCTTTCAACAGAGTTAAACTCTGGAAAATTTTCAAAGCAGAGAACTAAGCTCTGGGAACGAGAATTAAATTCTCAAAAGAAAAGTTAGCAAAGGAAGAAGATGAAAGAATGGAGGCGCTTCTGAAGAGACCCCTGCATTTATAGGATGTGATGGAAAACATTTCATCTCCCCGATTCCCTAGATTGATCCAACGGTCACAAAAGTGACAGCGTTGCACTCACGTGCAGACACGTGAGAGCAACGCTGTGGGGGCATTTGTTTCCTGATTAAAAAATCAGGAATTACCTCAATGAGGTATCACGTGTTCACACGTGACCAATGGTCACGTGATGATTAAAATCTCACTAAACAGAAACGAAAAGACAAACGGCTGAAAAATAACTCAATTAGGGGTCACGTGCTCACACGTGACCAAGGGTCACATGCCAGCACGTGACAGGCTTTGCAAGCCTTACAGCTTAATAGAATTTAATTCTAAAAATCAGGAAATACCTCAACGAGGTGTCACGTGCTCACACGTGACCAATGGTCACATGTTGACACGTGATGGGTAAAACAGTAACATAAACAAGCGGCTGTTAAAGGGCTCAATTGGGGGTCGCGTGCTCACACGTGACCAAGGGTCATATGTCAGCACGTGACAGGCTTCGAAAGCCTTACAGTTTAATAGAATTAAAATTCTAAATTTCTCTAAAATCTTTCCAAATGGGAAAGGATTAAGGAGAACCATTGGATTAAAAATCCAGGGGTGATTAAATATCACAAATTTATGGAAAAATCTTAGACAGGGAAAGATTTCCCTAAATCTCATCAGAAATAACAAACAGAATATCTTTGGATTGAAAATCCAACAGTGAATAAAATTCACTTAATGATCTAAAAGTTCATATTAACTATGAAAACAAACAAAATCTTTCAATGAAAGATTTGCTAAACAAATTGATTCTTTTCCTTCTCCTATAAATATGAGCCAAGAGAAGAGAAGGGAAATAGAGTTTTGGATATAGAGTTTTGGAATCTTGAAATTTCAGAGAGAAAAGAAAGGAGAATTTAATTCTCAACAAAGAAAACCCTAGGTGATAAAAGAAAGGGGATCAAAACTTCAAACAGAGAATTTAATTCTCAAATCTAAGAGTTTAACTCTTCTGCATAAAAGAACTTAGTTCTTCCTCTGGTTGATGATCTGTAAAGAGCACATCTCTCCATAAGTTGAGAATTTAATTCTCATTGGTTTAGATCCTGCCATGCAGATCCAAAACTTAGAGGGGGAATTGAGTTCAGAAAATTTAATTCTTCTAAAACAAAGTTAGGGTTTAACCCTATATGAGAATTTAATTTTCCCAAAGTTATGGGAATTTAATTCCTTCAAGATAAAGTTAGGGTTTAACCCTATTTGAGAATTTAATTCTCCCAAAGTTATAGGAATTTAATTTCTCCAAGATAAAGTTAGAGTTTAACCCTATATGAGAATTTAATTCTCCCAAAATTACAGGAATTTAATTCCTTCAAGATGGACAGAAGTAGGGTTTAACCCTAATTGAGAATTTAATTCTCTCAAATTCACAGGAATTTAATTCCTCTTAAAAAATGAAGTTAGGGTTTCACCCTATACAAGAATTTAATTCTTTTACATATATGGGAATTTAATTCCTCTGAAAGAAAATTAGGATTCAACCCTATATAAGAATTTGATTCTTTCATACATAGGAATTTAATTCATCCAAATCATGATCAGGGTTTAACCCTACAGAGAATTTAATTCTCAAAATAAAATAAAGAGACTAAAGAGATCTCTGTACATGAAAAGGATTAAGGTCACGTGTCCCCACGTGACCCCTGAACAGATCCCCCAAAAATGAGAAGGAAAGCTTTGAGGCAATGCCTCACATGCTCCCACGTGACCCTCATTATACATCAAACAAAAGCAAAGGAAAAATCTGACTTGGGCGCTCTCACGTGTCACCACGTGACCCCTAATAAATATTCTAATAAATCAGGGCATGAGCATACATCACGTGCCCACACGTGACGGCTATGAAACATAAAAATGTTTAACACTCGTTTACAGAACAAAATAAAGGGGATCTGGCCCCACTTTTTGATGGTATCACGTGCTCCCACGTGACCTCTCCCTCTTCTAGTGTTTAACACTAATCTGACAATTTTGTTGCCAGTGTTTAACACTGTTATCTTTTAGTGTTTAACACTAATTCGAGAATGTTAACACTGTTATTTTCTAGTGTTTAACACTAATTTGAGAATTATATTCCCAGTGTTTAACACTGTTGTTCTTTAGTGTTTAATACTGCTTTTAGCCAAATTGGCTAATTTTCCAGAGGAAAAGTCCTTCCTCCAAATGAATCTCAAAATTGAGGAAATCAAAGATGAAAATGTTTAGCATTGCTAAAAAAATGTGGGCTTGAACCCAGACAAGTGTTAATGGTCCAACAAAGGGCCAATTCTTCAGACTTAATTGGAATTAGCCCAAGCTGGCTATAAGTCCTCAATTCGGACTTAACTGAGCCAATGTGTTCATAATTTAATTAATTGGTCTTAGTTCCAAACCGGGCTATAGATCATTTAATCCTCTTTGGTTTGAAGGTACATCTCTTCACTCCTCTGATATTTGTCATTGTAATCCTTCAACGTCTTCAGAGAGGTGACGGGTCCCGACAACCATACATTTCTACGGACTGTGGGGTCCTTAAACTCATGGACTATGATGTCTTTAATCTCGACCGTGATGTCTTAAAACTAACATTGGACTGTGGGGTCCTTAAACCCATGGACTATAATGTCCTTAACCTCGACCGTGATGTCTTAAAACTAATATTGGACTGTGGGGTCTTTAAACCCATGGACTATGATGTCCTTAACCCCGACCGTGGTGTCTTAAAACTAACATCGGACTGTGATGTCCTTAAACTCATTGACTATGATGTTCTTAACCTCGACCGTGATGTCTTAAAACTAACATTGGACCTTGGAGTCCTTAAATCCACGGACTATGATGTCCTTAATCTCGACCGTGATGTTTTTAAACTAATATTCGACCGCAATGTCATTAAACTAAACAACAGAGCCCAATTGCTCTTCCGTCGGATCTAAACGATCCCGTTAAGTTGATCATAGTCTAAAATGAGACTAGCGTATCCTTAACAAACGTTTAAGTTGATCTTATTCTCAAGTGAGGCTAACGTATCCTTAAACCCAACCCCCAAACCCAAATCTAAGAAAGATACGGATTTGGACTAGTCCACGCCCTACGGGCGACGGCATAACTTAGTCTCCGTATACAATCCACGTGCAACCAAACACAAAAAAAACACCCACGACATGAAGTGACCATATGGAGAAGGAGAAAGTTGTTACCGCGATGCGGTGGCGTAATTAACTGCAGGGGCTTGCGCCTGCAGGGAAGAGCGACCCCACAATCAAAAAACCCTCAAGCGAGGGGGAATCTGACGAAGTCTGCTATATCGGCCATATTCGTCTAAACCTTCAATACATGGTGCCATAAATCAACTTGGCATCTTCGAAGAGGTGGATGAATAGCACCAATTAGCATCTACCCCGAATCTCAGGCAAGACGTCAGTCTTGCGCCGTCTTTCGGAGGGGAACGCCCTCTCAAATGCTGGAAGGTGCGGATTTATGACCCATCAGTTTCATTGTAGGCAGTATACTTTATGTACCGACCTTGCATTATTACGTCCTTGCAGGAGTCCTTTTTGATCACCTGTATCAGGTGCTGCACCCACATTTCTCCTTCCAGTCAGAGATTGCCTCTTCTAGCGGAGCTGGTGAGTACAGCTTTTAGCTAACGTCTTTTCTTTTCTTTTACGGGCAGTCAAATCGTTTCTAATTCTTCTTTGTTTTAATTGCAATCCTACAGATCAAAGGAGGAGACGAAAGAACAGTTGCACCACCGGTACTCCTGGTCTTGCCACCTGCTGCAGCCGGTATAGTAAACTCCGTTGTTCATGAACCTCCTTTATTTCTTGAACGGTTATTTGACTGTGATTTGCTCTATAGTTGTGATACCGACTTCAGCTCCGTTCGAATATCGAGTCATAATTCCAGCAGGCCCCTTTTCTCGACGTCCCTCTTCAAAAGGCGCTGTGAATAGTCCGCACATGTTAATCGATCACCTCGAGGAGCTTGACGCGGAGACGCCTGCCCTTGCTGCAGATTTTTCTGCTGAGGTTAATCCCATGCTGGCGACGCTCGTGCACTTTCATAGTGAAGGCGTCGTGGAGTCCTGGGTCAATCACTGCAGAAAAATCGAGGCCTGTATGCATGGGCTCGAGTTTGGACGTCCTGCCCCCGAGGTCTTGGCTGTGAACTCCCAGCGGGCTGCATGGGTCGAGGAGAGCACTCCCTACTTCCGTCATCTTGAACAAGAAGCGGCCTTAAAGTGTAAGGAGTGCGAAGAGACTTCAAGCGAATCTGCTCGATTGCATGCTCAAGTTGATGCAAATGCTGCACAGCTAAAAGTTATCTTCGAAAGCCTTCTACGATATATTTCTGACGGGCTCAAGCTGAGGCAAAAGCTCGACCTCATCGAGCGAGATGCACAGAATCGTGGGGCAGCTCAGCGGGTCATCGAAGAGCAACTTTCATCCTATTTGCAGCAACGGGCTCAGGTTGAAGCAGAGTTGGCCGCGGCAGCTGACCATGAAAAGGGGCTAAGGGAAGTGCGCGAGCGGCTGATTGGCCTATTGAAAACGCTTCCCTCCCAATAATTGTTTTTTCACCATTTGTAATTTTGAATAAAATGTATCCATTTTTTATTTTTTCATATGATGTATTTTGTACCCAATTAAATTTATGAATAAAAGATACATTTCTTTCGTAATATCTTGTGTCATCTCTTGCTTTCTTCTCTTTTCTTTGTTGCTGGCGTGTTACCTTAGTAAGCGTAGCCTGTAGATGATAGAGAACATCACGTCTTAAATTCTTTGAAAGGTAGTGATGGCTTAGGAAACATGTTTAGATTTGCTGCCTAAGGCTTTTCAACTTTATGAGCCGTGAGGGTCCCATAAAGATTTTTCTCCCTATGAGTCGAGAGGGTCTCGTAGGTGTATTTTCTCCTTAGAGATCATGAGAATTCCTAAGTGTGTTTTCTCTTGAAAGTCGTAAGGATTTCACAAGAGAATTTTCTTCCTTACGAGTCGAGAGGACCCATAAGTGATTGATGGTGTTGACCTTATCCGCATTTCACGGAGTCAGGAGTTGCTCTGGGCGTTTCTCATGGGGTCAAGATTGACTTTAGCCGTGTTCCACGGGACCAGGATTTGTTCTGGATGCTTCCCACGAGGTCAGGATTGACATAGGTCGTGTTCCGCAAGGACCAGGATCCGCTCTGGACGTTTCCCACGGGGTCAGAATTGACATAGCTCGTGTTCCACGAAACCAGCATTTGCTCTGGATGCTTCCCACGGGGTCAGGATTGACATAGCCATGTTCGGCGGGGACCAGGCTCCGCTCTGGACGTTTTCCACGGGGTCAGGATTGACATAGGCTATGTTCCACGAAACCAGGATTTGCCCTGGATGCTTCCCACGGGTTCAAGATTGACATAGCCGTGTTCGGTGAGGACCAGGATCAGCTCTGGACGTTTCCCACGGGGTAAGGATTGACATAGGCTGTGTTCCACGAAACCAGGATTTGCTCTGGATGCTTCCCACGGGGTCCGGATTGACATAGCCGTGTTCGGAGAGGACCAGGCTCCGCTCTGGGCGTTGCCCACGGGGTTAGGATTGACATAGGTCGTGTTCCACGAAACCAGGATTTGCTCTAGATGCTTCCCACGGGGTCAGGATTGACATAGTCGTGTTCTGCGAAACCAGGATTTGCTCTGGATGCTTCCCACGGGGTTAGGATTGACATAGGTCGTGTTCTGTGAAGACCAGGATCCGCTCTGGACGTTTCCCACAGGGTCAGGATTGATATAGGCCGTGTTCCACATGACCAGGATTTGCTCTGGATGCTTTCCACGGGGTCAGGATTGACATAGGCCGTGTTCTGCGAAGACCAGGCTCTGCTCTGGACGTTTCCCACGGGGTCAGGATTAACATAGGCCGTGTTCTGCAAGGACCAGGATCCGCTCTGGACGTTTCCCATGGGGTCAAGATTGACATGGGCAGTGTTCCACATGACCAGGATTTGCTTTGGATGCTTCCCACGGGGTCAGGATTAACATAGGCCATGTTCTGCGAGGACCAGGATCCGCTCTGGACGTTTCCTATGGGGTCAGGATTGACATAGGCCATGTTCCACGTGACCAGGATTTGCTTTGGATGCTTCCCACGGGGTCAGGATTGGCATAGGCCGTGTTCTACGAGAACCAGGATTTGCTCTGGATGCTTCCTACGGGGTCAGGATTGACATAGCCGTGTTCTGCGAGGACCAGGATTTACTCTGGATGCTTCCCACGGGTTCAGGATTTATATAGCCGTGTTCAGCGAGGACCAGACTCTGCTCTGGACGTTTCCCACGGGGTCAGGATTGACATAGACCGTGTTCCATAAAACCAAGATTTACCCTGGATGCTTCCCACGGGGTCAGGCTTGATATAGGCCGTGTTCTGCGAGGACCAGGATCCGCTCTGGACGTTTCCCACAGGGTCAGGATTGACATAGGCCGTGTTCCACGTGACCAGGATTTGCTCTGGATGCTTCCCACGGGTCAGCATTGACATAGCCGTGTTTTGCGAAACCGGGATTTGCTCTGGATGCTCCCCACGGGGTCAGGATTGACATAGGCCGTGTTCCACGAAACCAGGATTTGCTCTGGATGCTTCCCACAGGGTCAGGATTGACATAGGCCGTGTTCTGCGAGGACCAGGATCCGCTCTGGATGTTTCCCATGGGATCAGGATTGACATAGGCCGTGTTCCACGAAACCAGGAAGGGTTGACTTTATCCGCATTTCACGGAGTCGGGGTTTGACTCTCGGTTATCCATGCACCGCCGAGCCATGGAACTGGGAATTGTCGCGGTTCCGCTTTGCTTGATGTTGCGTCCGTTATAATGAGACGAATGTTGAGATGATCTCCAGGCTGTCTGTGAACCGTTGATACTTGGCTCTCTTTCGGATGGAGCCTAGGGGGAAGGTATGGTTCCTTCTTTGTCTGTGCCCCTGGATTGTATACAGGGATCGATGTGATTTCACCTGTTGGGCAAAAAGTTTCATTTTATATATTTTTCTTTCCACGATGCTATATCATTTCAGCTTTTATATCGCGAAAGTCGCGATTGCCCAATCATTTCGGCTATTTTTCGCGGTGCCCAATCATTTCGGATATTTATATTATTTACTCGCTGCTTTTTATTGCGAGTTGCCCAACCATTTCGGCTATTTTGTATGCATACACTCTTACTTGCTGATTTCGTTGCAAGTTGCCCCATTATTTCGGCTATTTCATATGCATTTTTGGCTCATTGACTTTTTACCACGAGTATGGAACTTGGAATCTGGTGCTAATCTTAGCATCAGCATCACTGCGACTGGAATATTGCCAGAAGCGAATCATCATTTGCCATGAAAAGACTTGGAATTTGATACCGATTTAGGCATCAGCATCGCTACAACTGGGATATTTCCAGCAGCGAATCATCATTTGCCTCTGTCGATGTCGAACAAAGGTGGCTTAGTAAACAGGGTTAAGATCCTGTCGACTAAGGCTTTTGACTTCACGAGCCGTAAGGGTCCCATAAAG
The DNA here is from genome assembly GCA_030015575.1 of Agapanthus africanus. NCBI lineage: Eukaryota > Viridiplantae > Streptophyta > Magnoliopsida > Asparagales > Amaryllidaceae > Agapanthus > Agapanthus africanus. The sequence continues at coordinate 764,457,026 of CM057340.1, forward strand.
GTATTTCTCCCTACGAGTCGTGAGGATCTCGTAGGTGCGTTTTCTCCTTAAGATATATGGGCCTTCATAGTTCGGCTCGAATATTCCCCGCTTGGCACGATTGGGGATCATAGGTCTTTTGATCACTAGCACAAGTTCGCCTTGGCGGAATGTTCTCGTCCTAGTCAATCTTTCATATGAGCGTGTCATCTTTGCTTTGTAAGCCTCCATATTTTGTTGCGCCATGAGCCGGGTTTCATCAAGGGCGTCGAGCTCCTCAAGCCGAAGGTGATCATTTTCTTCGTCTGTTAGCCTGTAGTGTACGGCCACTCGTAGAGAGGGTAATTCTATTTCGAGGGGGAGTACCGCTTCTGTGCCGAATACCAATGCATACGGCTTTGTGTTCGTGGCTGTTTTGAACGTAGTTCGATACGCCCAAAGAGCTTCATGCAGTCTTTCATGCCAGTCCTTCTTATTTCGAGACACCGTCTTTTTCACGATCTTCGTCAAGGTCTTGTTGAAAACCTCAGCTAGACCGTTAGCTCGGAGGTTATAGACCGAAGAATATCTCCAGTCTATGTTATGCTGTCGTGCGAAGCGGCTGATCTTGTGGCTTTTGTAGGCTAGCCCGTTATCGGAGATAATCCGTCGCGGAGTGCCGAACCGGTAAATGACATGTGTTTTGAAGAAATGGAGGATATTCTCCGTCTTCACTTCCCTTAGCGGTACTGCTTCTGCCCATTTAGAGAAGTAATCAGTTGTTGCCAAAATGAACCGATATCCTCTGGACGATGCTGGTTCGATGGGGCCGATTATATCAGTTCCCCACATTTCAAATGGTCGGCTAGCCACCGTTGGGTGTAGCGGATTCGGATGCTGATGGATAAAATCTCCGTGAATCTGGCACGAGTGGCACTGCTTCGCGTATTTGAGGCAGTCCTGAATCATCGTGGGCCAATAGTAGCCCATCCTTTTGATCTTCAGCTTCATCTTCGGGCCGACTTGGTGAGAACCGCAGAGTCCGTCGTGAGTTTCTTGGACGACTCTCTTTGCTTCTTCAGGTCCCAGGCATCTTAGCCATAGAGAATCAAATGATCTCTTATACAGAGTATCATTGACGAAGGCAAAAGATAGAGCTCGTTTCATGAGCTGATACCTTGAGGATGCGTCTTCAGGTGTTCGACGGGATTTGAAGTAGTCTATAAAGACTTCTCTCTAATCCTTAGCCTTTTCCTGGTCCTTTATTTGTAGGGCCGTTTGCTCGGTAGCTCCCTTTTCTTCAGAAGACTCCGGAGATATTTCTGCCGGTGCAAGAACCCGACGGATTTGCACAATGATCCTCAAGTCATCGAGATTCTTGTCGGCCAGTTCTTTAGCGAGTTTGGCTAATGCATCCGCCTTGCTATTTTCTGCACGCGGTATGCTTTCCATCATATAAGAGGGAATTTGAGTCAGCAGTTACTGCACTCTCTCGCCGTACTTCACTAGTTCTGGCTTGCACGTTTGATAGCCATCGTTTACTTGACTAACGATCAGCTGGGAGTCTCCATATATGAGGAGGTTTTCAATTCCCATGTTGATAGCGATCTCAAGACCTGCTATCAAAGATTCGTATTCGGCTTTATTATTCGTCTTCGGTTCTGTTAAGGAGAAGGAAAAGCATATTATCCCTCCTTGTGGAGTCACGAAGATGAGGCCTACCCCTGATTTAATTATGGGGGTGTTTTGTTTGCGCTTCTTCATGGAAGATACTCCATCGAAGTAGAGTTCCCATTGGGTATCATTCTCTCTTCTCTCCCTATCGATCGTGTCAAACGCGTGTTCGTCTGGCAATTCGCAGTTTAAGGGAGAGTCGGCAGGTATCGGATGCTCAGCGAGGAAGTCGGCGATGGCCTGGCCTTTCACTGCCTTAAGAGGACGATAAGTTATCGAGAACTCCATCAAGAGCAGGTCCCATTTAGCGAGTCGTCCTGTTAATATGGCCTTCGACATCAAGTATTTGAGAGGATCCACCTTTGATATGAGATGGACCTCATGTTCCAATGCATAGTGTCTGAGCTTCGTTATTGCGAAGATCAACGCCAGGCAGTGTTTTTCAATGGGAGAATAATTGCTTTCTGCCCCTAGGATAACTCGACTCAGATAATAAAGGGCTCTCTCTTTACCTTGGTCGTTCTCTTATGCCCACAGCGTGCCTAAAGAACCTTCGAGGGCTGTTGTATACAGGACGAGAGGTTTTCCTTTAACGGGAGCGGCCAGTACTGGCGGATTCTGTAGGTATTGCTTGATTTCGTCTAGCGCGCTTTGGCATTTGCGATCCCAGATGAAAGGAGTCCCTTTCTTCATTAAGTGACTGTAGGGGTGGCACTTGCCGGAGAGATTGGCTATGAATCGCCGGATATACACGAGCTTTCCTTGGAGAGACCGCAGTTGCTTGAGAGTTTTTGGCGGAGGCATTTCCATGATCGCCTTGATCTTCGACGGGTCTATTTCGATGCCTCAGTGTCGAACGACGAATCCCAGGAACTTTCCCGAGGAAACTCTGAACGCGCATTTGAGAGTGTTCATCTTCAAGTTGTATTTCCGAAGGCGCTGAAACATAATCTTCAGATGCTCTAAATGTTCCTCGTATGATTTGCTTTTAACTACGAGGTCGTCAATATAGCATTCGATGATTTCATGAATGAAGTCATCGAAAATCTTCGTCATGGCTCTCTGATAGGTGGCACCGGCGTTCTTTAGACCGAAGGGCATCACCTTGTAGCAGAATATGCCCAAAGGGGTTCGGAAAGCGGTATGCTTCTGGTCCTCGGGATTCATCTTTATCTGATTGTATCCTGATGAGCCGTCCATGAAGGAGAAAAATTCGTGAGTGGACGTATTATCTATCATTAGCTCGGTGACCGGTACTGGGAAGTCGTCCTTCGGGCAAACTTTGTTGAGATCCCGGAAGTCCACACATATGCACACAGTCCCCGTTTTTCTTCATCACCGGGATGATGTTGGCGATCCAGTCAGGGTACTGAACTTCTTGGACGAAGGCGGAGTCGATCAGTTTCTTGACCTCGGCGTTGATGCTTATCTCAAGCTCGAGCCGCATTCTTCTCGGTGCTTGTTTGATCGGCTTGACGTTCGGAGATATCGCCAATTTGTGCACAGCAATCTCTGGATATAGTCCCGGCATCTCAGAATAGTTCCACGCAAAATAGTCTTTATACTGCATAAGTACGTCTTTGAGTGTAGCCACTTTTTCTTCAGACAACAGCTCACTGACGAATGTCGGCCGTGGGTCGCTTGCCGTCCCTAAGTCAATTTTCTTGAGGTTATCTGCAGTAGAATCTGTTCCCCGCCGAAAGCCGGAAAGACAAACGTCTTGCCTGAATTTCGGGGCAGATACTAATTGGTGCTATCCGTCCACCTCTTCGAAGATGCCAAGTTGATTTATGGCACCATGTATCGAAGGTTTAAACGGATGCGGCCGATGTAGCAGACTTCATCAATTCGCCCTCGCTTGAGAGGTTTTTGATGGTGGGGACGCTCTTCCCTGCAGGCGCAAGCCCCTGCAGTTAATTACGCTACCGCATCGCGGTAACAACTTTCTCCTTCTCCAGATGGTCACTTCGTATCGTGGGTGTTTTTTTTGTTTGTGGTTGCCCGTGGATTGTATACGGAGACTAATTTATGTTGTCGCCCGTAGGGCGTGGACTAGTCCAAATCCGTATCTTTCTTAGATTTGGGTTTAGGGGGTTGGGTTTAAGGATACGTTAGCCTCATTTGAGACTAAGATCAAATTAAACGTTTGTTAAGGATACGTTAGTCTAATTTTAGAATAGATCAACTTAACAGGATCGTTTAGATCCAACAAAAGAGCAATTGGACTCTAATGTTTAGTTTAGGGACATTGCGGTCGATTAGTTTAAGGACATTACATTACATCGTTAGTTTAAGGACATCTCGGTCCATTGTTAGTTTAAGGACATCTCGGTCGAGGTTAAGGACATCATAGTCCATGAATTTAAAGACCTCACGGTCAAATGTTAGTTTAAAGACATCACGGTCGAGGTTAAGGACATCATAGTCCGTGAGTTTAAAGACCTTGTTCCCCTCCGAAAGACGGCCGAGAGTGAACATCTTGCCTGAGATTCGGGGCAGATACTATTTGGTTTTATCCGTCTACCTCTTCGAAGATGCCAAGTTGATTTATGGCACCGTGTATCGGAGGTTTAGACGGATGCGGCCGATGTAGCAGACTTCATCAGATTCCCCCTCGCTTGAGGGGTTTTTGATTGTGGGGACGCTCTTCCCTGCAGGCGCAAGCCCTTACAGTTAATTACGCTACCGCATCGCCGTAGCCAGTTTCTCCTTCTCCAAAATTTCACTTCGTGTCGTGTGTGTTTGTTTTGTTTGTGGATGCTCGTGGATTGTATACGGAGACTAAGTTATGCCGTCGCCTGTAGGACGTGGATTAGTCCAAATCCGTATTTACTTAGATTTGGGTTTGGTGTTTTAGTTTAAGGATACGTTAGCCATATTGAGGCTAAGATCAACTTAAACGTTCGTTAAGGATACGTTAGTTTGATTCGAGACTAAGATTAACTTAACGGAAAGAGCATTTAGGGGCTCTATTATTCCAGTTTAAGGACGTAGTGGTCCATTTAATATATGGCCGTCGGGACCCGTCACCTCTCTGACGACGTTGAAGGATTACAACGACAGGTGTCAGAGGAGTTCGGAGATGTACCCTTGAACCAAAGTTGATTAGGGAATATGTAGTCCGATGAATGTTTAAGGATACGTTAGCCTGATTTGAGGCTAAGATCAACTTAAACGGGATCGTTTAGATCCGACAAAAGAGCGTTTGGGGGCTCTACTGTTCCAGTTTAGGGACGTAGTAGTCCATAGATAGTTTAAGAACATTGCAGTCCATTGCCAGTTTAGGGACATGGTGGTCCATATTCCAGTTTAGGGACATGGTGGTCCATCGTTCCCGTTTTAGAGACGGATGTTAGTTTAAGGACGCATAAGTCTATGGGTTTAAGGACCCCACAGTCTGTATGGTTGTGTTTAAGGACGCATTGTTAGTTATATGTATGCCCTAGAGGCCATTACTGTACATACGATGTATATTGTAATGGATGCTTGGACATATATAGGGAGGACTTTCTTGCTCGGCATGATAGTATGCTATCTGGTTGTACTTTATCTTTACATGTACTCTGACTATTTCTATGTTACATGTTGATAAAGCCCTTAGGATATGTACTCGAATACTGGGACTATGATGAGATCATACTAGTGAGGCCACAGTAGTCGACGAGTACATCCTATAACTGTTCCTAGTCGAGGGTGTATCGAGACAGGGCATCGATACACCAGAGTAGACTAGCGTATACGCATCTTGACCCATATGATGGGCGATGGATGATCCCATATCCATCGGTGTTTGACATCAAGGATGGTGTACGGATGCTCAGTGGAGACTGGGTACACTGGACGGACTCGCCGAGAACTTCCAGATGGTATTATACCTTACGTCAGATGGCAGTTCTCCGATGACACTGGTACAGAGTAGTCTGTTGACCCGAGATCGTCATAGAGTCTTGTGTGATTCCCACTGTGCTTTGATTTCCATCATACCGCGTCCAAGAGGGCGTGCAAAAAGGTGGCTTTTGGGTACAGTCCCGAATCACATGGAGGCAATGAGCGATAGGAGGGGATTCGTCTCTCCCGGTATAGGGAGTTGATGTTGTGCTGTGTTCGATTGGCTATAACCAGAAATCCCTGGCCAGGGTTGCTGAGATTTACTGTTAAGTGTTATCAGTAGTTTCTCGAACTGTTAAAGACCTCATATCGACACGACTTATCGAGCTACTGGGGTCTGATTTTACCACCCCTAGGCGAGATATGCAACATATCAGACGACGAGACCGGACTATACGGGAGTGTTACTGATTGGATTCACAGGAGAATGTACAAGCTTGCTTGTTGATCTTCTGAGCGCTCAATACCTGGGTAGCTGTTACGTTTAGCAGACCGCTTACAGCTTGTGGGTATTTGATATGATCATCACCTACTGCCGACGTATTGACGATTCTTTAGAGTCCTACACAGAGGTTTCTTGGCTCAGGCAAAACGGAGTAGGGGCATGTATGTGATATGTGCGGGACTGAGGATAATGCGATATGAGATACCGTATTCTATTCTCGCGATATTTGATATCAGCCGGGTCATCGGATCAAGTGTTGATTCGATGAATCAGTACGGATAAATATTAGTCGGTTATATGCGATATAGCCGGATTGTCGGATCAAGTGTTGATTCGATAATTTAATGTATAATAATATATATGATATATTAAATTACATTATCTAATATTAGCTCACTAAAACATTCTTTTTCTCACTCGGGTAATACATTGATATATATGCGATATATGTTAATTGTATTATTTTATTTTGTTACGATAAATATTATATTTGTGATATATAATATTGTAACTTGATATGATAACTAATGCAACATATTTAGTGGAGTTTAAACATGATTAGGGTTTGGATTAGGGTTAAGACTTCTAGTAGATTCTAGAAGGTTTCTTTTTGTCATGATAAAGATATTTTGTTATGACTCATGCTTTAACCCAACCCAAACCCTAACCCTAGTTAATTCTCTACATGAGTTTAGTTGACCATGGTTGCATTATTCATCATATTAATCCTTTCATTATTCATCACAAAAAGGTTTCATGATATTGTTCATCTTCTTCCTTCTTTTCTTTTCATGAAAAAGCTTTCCAGCTTTTTCTAAGTGATGAAAAATGAGTGAGAATAAGAAAATAAAAGAGAGCAAAAATCCTACTTCATCATCCTCATCTATCCTTGTCATTTAGATGAGGGTGTTCACTTCATATTATGAGTGTTAGCTTGTGTTAACGAAACTTCAAGGTAGATCATTTTTGTATCGAAGATCGGAAGCAAGACTGCATCTTTCTCTTCGTGAAGCCTCTCGAGAGTCCGGAACACGATGATCGCAGCGAAGGGACCTCAACACGGAGCTTAAGAAGTGAAGGACCGGATCTACAAAGGTTGTAATCCCTCTCACTTAGTGTTAAACTGTTTAACATACTTGTTTTCGCCTAAACCTTAGTTTAAAGATCCGGCTTCGGGTTGTTCGGCACGGATAAAATTTAAATCGGGCATGGTTGATGCCTCGTAGACCCTTGTGCGTGTACCTAGCAACCCTACACGCATTAGTCTATTAGTTTAAGGACGCATAAGTCCATGGGTTTAAGTACCCCACAGTCCGTATGGGTGTGTTTAAGGACGCATTAGTCCATTAGTTTAAGGACGTTTCGGTCTATGGGTTTAAGGACGCATAAGTCCATGGGTTTAAGGACCCCACAGTCCGTGTCAATGTGTGGTTGTCGGGACCCGTCACCTCTCTGACGTCGTTGAAGGATTACAACGATAGGTATCAGAGGAGTTCAGAGATGTACCCTTGAACCAGATGTAAATTGATTTAAGAGAGCAGTCTTGCTCAGTCAATCTGATTTGAGGACTTACGGCCATGATTGGGCTAAGTCCAGTTGAGAATATTCAACGTTTTTATCTTTGGCCTATTAGGCCCGTGCTAGGGTTTTGCCCCTGTTTAATAATGCACTGCATTTTATTCTGGCCTGCTAGGCCTTTTTGATTTGGGCTCAGTCCCTTTATAAATGATGCACAGCATCTGTTTTTATTTGGGCTCTGCCCTTTTTAAAATAATGCATAGCATTTTATTAGGCCTGTTAGGCCTTTTTTAATTGGGCTTGGCCCTTCTGTAAATAATGCAGTGCATTAATTATCTGACAGTGGCTTGTCAGGCGCTTTGCGCCAATTATTGAGCGCAAGCGCACGTGGAGGTGGCACGTGTCACGCTCTGGTGAGCGTAAGCGCAACAGCGCAGTGCGCTGCGTCAGTGCGCTGCGCTATTGCGCTGCTGACACGTGGCGTGCTCTGGTGAGTTGCGCCAACTCAGGAGCGCAACAGTGCAGATCTGCAAGTGCAAGGCACTGTTTTAATTTCTTGATCCAATTTTGGATTCAAGAAAAGAATCTTTAAGATTCCAGAACCAATGGTTCATCAAAGGCAATGCCTTTATTTCTATTATTATATTTTTATTTTAAGATCTTTGATCTTGTTCTTAGATCAATGATCTATTCAGAAAAAATTCTTCTTTTTTTAAAAGGTTTTTACCTTCTTTCTGAATTTCTGAATTTCTTTTCAAAATTCTTTAGAGGAGTTCTCTCTCTGTTTTCTGAGTTTTTGTCTCTCTATTCTCTGTTTTTTTTTTTGGAGTTGGGGTCTAGGGCCCTTTATATAGTGCCCATTAATTTGTTAAAGAGATCATTCTCTGAGTGATTTGGGGAATTTTCCCCACCATTAGATCTTTGATCCAAGGGCTTCTGTTTTACAGAAGACAATCTTCTTGTTTTAACAAGAACAGAAAGATCTTACTCGAATTTTTAATTCTGTTTGGCGCAAACGCACCAGCGCTTGACACGTGTCGCGCAGCGCAGAGCGCAGCGCAGCTGCGCTGGTGCAGCTGCGCTGCCACGTGTCGCGCAGCCCAGCTGCGCTGCCGCGTGGCGCGTAGCGCAGAGCGCAAGTCAGCTGAAGCGTTGCTACTTTAATTAAAGTTTGAATTTTAAACAGAGTCTTGCTCTGATTGGGTGCACTGCCTTGGGCGCTGCGCTCCCTGCGCTGGCATGTCTGATTTTGACACGTGGCGCTCTGCGCGCAGCGCAGAGGATCTGAAGCGTTGCTTCATTTATTCTAACTTTAATTTTCACTTTAATTTTCAAAACAGAGCTTTGCTCTGATTGGGGGGAAACAGAAGCGTTGCTTCGTTTCCCGCCTTGGAATTTGAACAGAGCTTTGCTCTGATTGGGGTAAACAAATGCCCCCCTATCGTTGTGCTTACGTGGCCCCCGAACGTGAGCGCAGCGGTAGCAGAATTCCAACCGTCGCGGCAACTTTTGGAAGTTGAAAGGGCATTTGATGCCTATAAATAGGACCTTTGGTCCTCAACAGATGATTATCATCTTCAAAAATTCTTACTTTCAAAACTCCAGAGCCTTGCTCTTGCCTTCAAGAACTCCAAGAATTAGAATTCTTAAAACTTTTAGGTAAAATTTTTAATTTAAATTAAATTAAATTAAATTAAATTAATTTTCATTGATAGAGCCTTGCTCTCAGTAGATCCCTGATCTAAAGAAAACCCATTTAGGGTTTCACTTAGCAAAGCTTTGCTCTGTAGATCTAAAGGGATTTAAAGAGAACTAAAGGGAACCCAATTAGGGTTCCATTAATAGAGCTCTGCTCTCTAAAAGATTTTCCTTGTATTTGCTTAATTAATAGAGCTTTGCTCCTTCCAAATCATATAGAAGAACTCTTAAGAGTTCTTCATGGATCTTGGAAATTAAAGATGGTATTTTATATTATTATTATTATATCATCTGTTCAGAGCAAAGCTCTCAATGTTCTTAGGGGATTTTCTTCAAATTCTTCTCATAACTGATTTTGACAGGTGTTACTCCTGTCTGCAGAGCATTCCACTCGAGGAGTTTAACTTACTGTATCCCCCCTTTTTTTATCGCTAATCTCCCATTGATGTTTCCTTCAGGCATTATGGCTGTTCATCTATACAGTCTGCACGAATTCGTCACCTATGAGGATATCCACGTACAGGGTCGTCTTCAAAACCAGGAGTTTACAGACGCCCAGTGTGCGGCGGCCATGGGTCGCTTGAACGTACGTGTTGGTTGGCTGCTCCCTCGCCGTTCTTCTCTCTTGAAAGTCGTGCTGGGAGCAATCTGGTGGGCACTCCCGGGGTTCCACGAGGCCATGCCGCTTAATGTGCTGGATGATGCTGAAGACAAGGTGCATTCAGTGTACCTGTCGGGGCTGATCTCAAAGAAACGGCGGGATAGCCTCATCGACATTCTGCATCAAGTTTTTCAGCAGACGACGATAATCGCTGCTTATCGAAGGATAGGGGGCCTTGCCGAAGATCTTGACACTCGTGAGCGCGAGAGGCTGCGCACGAGAATAATCAGAAAGGCCAGAAGAACTCTAGACGGCCTTACTTTTGAATTCCTCAATCCGTGCCCTGGATCTGAGGTTATACCATTGTAATAATTTGAATAATATTTTTTGCTTATTTCTTTCTGATTGTAAGACCCTTTTCAATATGAATGGAAACCTTTTTTTTATTTCAGCTTATCCTATTTCTCGTTCTGAGTTTTTTGCACATGCATGAATGAGTGTCTCGAATGTTTGATCAAACGCAAATTGGATGTTCTTTCTTCTCTCTTCGATTTTCAGCATGTTGTTTTTAGTAAACATGGTCGATAGATGACAGAGCGAGCATCCTGTCCTGGTTTCTTCAAGATGTAGCAATGGCTTAGGCCGCAGGTTCAAATCTGCTGCCTAAGACTTTTCAACTTTATGAGCCGCGAGGGTCTCGTAAAGACTTTTCTCCCTACGGATCGAGAGGATCTCGTAGGTGTATTTTCTCCTTAGGAATTGTGAGGATTCCTAAGTGCGTTTTCTCTTATAAGTCGTAAGGATCTTATAAGAGAATTTTCCCTCTTACGAGTCGAGAGGACCCGTAAGCGGTTGTTTCCCTCCTTGTCGAGATTCGATTTTGGAGAGTGTGACCCGTGAATAGTATGCAAGAGTCTATTTTAGACCGACTTGCAGGGTCCCAGTGCTTAGGAAACAGGTTTTTTAATTCTTACTGCCTAAGGCTTTATCTTACGAGTCGAGCCGCATCAAGAAGTTCTCGCAAAGACATCAATTTCTTTACAAGTCGAGACGAATTGATCATTTCTCGTAAGAATATCCTAAAGTCACAGTTAACCTCTGCTCTTTATGACAGAAGTCCGTTAGGGTCTGTGGTACTTAGGGTTTTGGCCGTCATACCGTCGCATCAGCTGATATATTCCTCGATAGGCAATCGTGCTGTTTGAGTAGCCCTGCAACTGTCGTGTCTCTGATCCCTTCGGGGGCTGGACAAGACGTCTTCAAGCAATCTTCCTAGGAAGTTTGACCGTCGGAAGAGCAAGCGTTAGGAATTTGCCATGCCGCTTTTTGCTTGAGGTTAGGCTCATTTTGGAGAGCCCCGATGAGTCATAACCACTCCGCGCTGGTGTGAGATGATCTCCGATAGTCTTTCAGGTTTTATGTGAGTTTCCGTCAAGACCCTGAAGCTAGGAATTTGGCCTTTGCTTCGTTTGCTGGCATCGCGTCTGCTGTATCGAGACGAATGTCGCGGTTGCCTCTAGGTTGCTGGTGAACCGTCGAGGTTTGGAACTAGGGATTTTGCCGTGGCTCCGTTTGTTTGATTGTCGCGTCTGAACCCTGCCGGAGGAAGAACGCTGGGGTGATATCTTGTCTGCTGTATCGAGACGGACGTCGTGGTTGTCTCTAGGTTGCTGGTGAACCGTCGAGGTTTGGAACTAGGGATTTTGCCGTGGCTCCGTTTGTTTGATTGTCGCGTCTGAACCCTGCTGGAGGAAGAACGCTGGGGTGACATCTCGTCTGCTGTATCGAGACGAATGTCGAGGTGGAGCTTGGATTTTGCCGTTACTCCGCCTTTTTGACCATGGGGTCTTTCGTTGGCGTCATATCTGCATCTTGATGGACTGCGAAGGAATGCCGTTGTTAACGTCTCGTCTGCTGTATCGAGACGATTGTTGAGATGATGCTGGGATTTTGCCGTCGCTTCATTTTGTTTTGACCACAAGGTCTTTTGTTGGCGTTGTATCTGCATCTTGATGGACTGCGAAGGAACGCCTTTGTTGATTCTTAGGCCGTAGATATTGCCATTAAGATTTGGGACTAGGGACTATGCCGTTAAGACCTTGAAGCTAGGAATTTAGCCTCCGCTTCGTTTGCTTTATCATGTTTGAATCCTGTTGGAGGAAGGACGTTATTGTTAACATTGCGTCTGCTGTATCGAGACGAATGTCACGGTTGTCTCTAGGTTGTTGTTGAACCGTCGAGATTTGGCCTCGCTTCCTGGCGGAGCCTGTTGGGAAGGTATGGTTCCCTCTTCGTTTGTGCCCCTGGATTGTATACAGGGATCGATGTGATCTCACCTGTAGGGCAAAAGTTTCATCATATTTTTTGTTATTGTTTTATTTCCGCGATGCTCTATCATTTCAGCTTTCATGTCGCGAAGGTCGCGATTGCCCAATCATTTCGGCTATTTTTCGCGGTGCCTAATCATTTCGGCTGTTTATTTTATATTTACTCGCTTCTTTTTATTGCGAGTTGCCCAATCATTTCGGCTATTTTGTGTGCATACGTTTTTTTTTACTCGCTGCTTTTTATTGCAAGTTGCCCCATCATTTTGGCTATTTCGTATGCATGTGCGGCCTACTGGCTTCTCGCCGTAAACCTGAAATTAGACACCGATTTCGGCATCAGCACCGCTACAACTGGGATATTGCCAGGAGCGAAACATCATTTGCCTCTGTCGATGTCAAACAAAGGTGGCTTAGCGAACAGGGTTAAGGTCCTGTCGACTAAGGCTTTTGACTTCATGAGCCGTAAGGATCCCACAAAAGTATTTCTCCCTACAAGTCGTGAGGATCTTATAGGTGTATTTTCCCCTTAGGAATCGTGAGGATTCCTAAGTGTATGTTCCTCTGTAAGTCGTAAGGATCCTACAAGAAGGTTTTCTCCTTATAAGTTGAGAGGACTTATAAGGGTTGTTCACCATGCGAACATATCCCCAGTCACGGATGGGACTTGGTTAGGGAAATGTTTATTCGCGCCCGTAGATCGTATACAAGGGTCAGTATTGAGCCACTTGTAGGGCAATATCGAAGGTTGTGGGGGTTGCTTAAGCACAGGTTTAGGTCTCTGTAACTTAAGACTTTCAAATCTTATGAGCCATGAGGGTCCCATAAGAGAGTTCTCCTTACGAGTCGTGAGGATCTCGCAAGTGTATTTTCTCCTTAGGAATCGTGAGGATACCTAAGTGTGTTGCTCCCTTGTGAGTCGTAAGGATTTCACGCGGGTGGTTTCTCCTTACACGGTCAAGAGGATCCTGTAAGTGTCCTTTAACGAGGTCGCGCCCTTTCGGGTTTTCACAAACACTCGCCTGTAGTCCTGCTGTTTTTACTCACGGAGCCCTTTTGGGTTTTCATCCGTGCCCCTTTTGCTTATGGACATACCGACTTCTCTTTTTTTTTTTTAATTCTTTTAATTCTTTTTTTTATTTTTCTAACGAGGTTGCGCCCTTCCGGATTTTCACAAACACTCGCCGGTAGCCCTGCTGTTTTTACTCACGGAGCCCTTTCGGGTTTTCATCCGTGCCCGTTTTGCTTATGGACATACCGTTTTTATTATTATTTTTTTATTATTTTTTTTTATTCTTGTCAGCCTGAGGATGCTGCAGTAGTAGTTTAAAGACGTTTCGGTCGTTTGCAAGTTTTAGGACATTGCGGTCCATCATTAGTTTAAGGACGTTTCGGTCCGTCGCCACCGTATTTGAGGCGAATCTCTAGTTTACTAACTTTTCAGTCTATGGGGCTTACTCTATGACTGAGCATGATGCCCCCGGCGTATCCATCTTTCCCGGAGCGTGCGGTTATGGCGGGCTCACCTTCCAGTTCTCGGAGATAACGAACTTACCCTGTTGGTATTGGTCTTCAACCCAGTTTTTGAAGACGTAGCAATTCTCGATCAGGTGACTTACCGTTTGGTGGTAAGGGCAATAATTGAGATCGTTAACATTGCCTAGCCGCAACGGACGTTTTGGACTCGGCAGATTGATGAGTCTATCGCGCACTGCCAGCTCGAACAGTCTTCTTGTTTTATCTTGAGGCAACGAGTAAGGACGTTTCAACTTTTCATGGAGGGGTTGCCGCTTGTTGTTTCGGCAAACGACCGGTCTAGGGCCACTCGATTGCTGTTGAGTATTGGCTACGAGGGCTGTTTTTCCCTTCCCTTTATCCTTTTTGCTCAATCCTTTGTTTACGGGGCCGAGATTTTTTCCGAGTAGCATGCGATTGCACGGCTGAACGTTCTCGCAACTTCTCAATTCTTTCATTTTTGAAATGGATTCCTTGAGGAGAGGGTTAAGGGCAGCTTCTCCGTTAGAGTCGCTTCCAAAGGTGATAATTTGCGATCCCTTGGAGTCGGCTATATGACAGTCGGCGGCGGCTCTTTTGCGCTCATCTATCGCATTTTTCTGATGTCTACGAGCTTCACACTTTGTCCTGTTGAAGTGTTGCTTTTGAGCGACATATCCTTGCCACCAACACTTAAAGGAGTCGCAGTCTTCGGTAGGATGCATGATCTTCTGATGATATAAGCAGAAGTTAGGATGCATTTCTACTCCACCGAGAGTATTTTCTTCAGAGGGCGGTAGCTTCATTCCCACTGATAGGGCTTTGGCGAACCTTTTCCTCGTCTTGAATTTGTTTTTATCTGCAGCGGATGGCTTTTGATTTGACGGAAGTGTCTCGACTCTTTGGTCTAGTAGTCGGTGTTTGGCTCCTTCCAGTATGGCCATCTCACGCTCTTGATTGGCTTTAACTTTCAGACGAATCTCATTCAGGAAGGCATCGATCAACTCGTCTGACGGCCGCAGAATTTCTGGTTCAGGGTCTGCTCTCGGTTTCTCGGCGCAAGGAGCCTCTTCATCATCCGCCAATGAGTGAGAGATCACATGACAAGTCGCTACGTAGTCTTCGGATTCATCTGATGAGTCTTCTCCATCGTTTTCATCCTCGACAAAAGAACAAGCTGCCCCCATCGTGTCCGTCTTCTTTGGAGTGTGCGGCTGTGGTGGGTTTACCTTCCAGTTTTCAGACAGCGCGAACTTGCCTTGTATGTACTGATCCTCGATCCATCCCTTAAAGACGAAACAATCCTCGATCGGGTGACTTACCGTTTGGTGGTAAGGGTAATAATTAGGATTATTGAGATTGCCTGGCTGCGACAGACGTTTTGGACTCGGCAGATTGATGAGTCTGTTGCGCACTGCCAGCTCGAACAGTCTTCTCATTTTATTCTGAGGAAATGAGTAAGGACGGTCCAGTCTCTCCCCGAGGGATGGGCATGGACGCACGTCGTTTTGGCGAATGACCGGCGTTGAGTTGCTCGGCTGCTGTTGAGCATTGGCGACGACGATCGCTTTCCCTTTTCCTTTCTCATTTCGAGAGTCTGGTTTTGGAGGAGACGGTCCATGGCCCATCTGGTCCATTTAGGCTAATTTATCGATCAAGGCCTGGAAGGTGGTCGACCTGAGAACATCATGAATTGCGAGATGGTCGCTTGTGAATCAAGAGTGCCCACGAACATGCCTACCACAGGTGCTTCTTCTATGCGTTGTTCACATTTCGACCATAGGTTCCACCATCGTGTTGCGTATTGGACCCATGTTTCGCTGGGCCTTATCCTGGCGTTAATCAGTGCTGTTATCGGGGTGCGTCTACTAGCACTCCCGAATCTTTGTGTAAACAGTAGCTCCATTTCTGCAAATGTTTTAATAGAGTCGTTAGGTAGCTCTGAATAGCATTCAAAGGCTGTTTCCGCTAAGCTGCCGACGAATTGGCGAAGCAGCAGTTTGTCGTCGCCTCCAGTGTTGCCGCATAAGGACCTGAATTGAGCGACATGCTGATGTGGGTTCCCTGTCCTTTTATATACGTGGAACTTAGGGATCGTATATCCCGGCGGGTAACTGATTTGGTCATACCAGCTTGGATAGGGTCGTCCGGTTCTAACAATTTGCGCAGCTGCTTTATTCGCCTGATGAACCCGTATTTGCTGAGCTATATAGTCATCCAGCACGGCCTTGGAAATGGCTTTATCTTTGGCTGCTGAAAGAGCCGGAGGAGGATTAGATGTCTCCCTTCTATCGTCTTCGACAATGATTGGAGGATCATCAGCTGGAGGGTCTGGTTGTAACATCATCCCTACCATATCTTGGAAGAGGAGCGCCATTTGTTTTATGTTAGCCGTCTGCTCTACGGTTTCTCTGTCCTTCTTTTCGAGGACTCTGCGTAAGAAATCAGCATCAGTCTCTTGTTCGTGACGCTGTTCTGATGACGCCTCCGAGCTTTCTTTTATCCCAGTAAGTGCAGCCATTACAGTCATCATTTCCTGAAGCTTTTTTTGTTGCTCCTGGGCTTTTGTCACGGATCGGGTGAGCGGTCGGTGGCCCGTAGAAGCACGGCTTTCCTCCTATCCGGCAGCCATATAAACAGTGTGCACCACCATGCCCCCAGACTTGGGGCATTTGTTTTCAGCGCTTTTACGCTTCGCCATGTTCACAGGGGCTTTTTGCGGCCTCCTTTTTCCTTTGAGTGATTAGAGTTGAGGGAGCCGTTGCAGTGGGCACCCATCCAGCTGTTGCTTTTTCCGACTTGACAGAGTAGCCCTTCTCCTGCTGAACCTTCATCTTTTTCTGTCGGTGGAGGTAGTCTTGATCGATCACTGACTCTTGGACTTGTCGCCAGACTTTGTAAATTTTAGAGGACAGCCGTTGAGGAGGCTGCTCTAGCTTTTTCTCTGGAGCATTCTCCATAGGTGAGGTAGTTCGTTTCAACATCGCAGTAGGAGAGTTTCTGCGCACCGTGTTCAGCAATTCAAAGCTGTTCCCGGTTGGAACAGCAGCATCGATCCCCACCTTGGAGCTGGTGGAGTAAATCCAGAGGGGGAGTTGCCCCCAGCCTTCCTCACTCGGCGCCAGTGGTGACGTCGAGCGTGTCTTGCGGATGGAGTTGTTTCATCTATAAGGGTGACTTTTTCATGCCCCCTGCTTTGAGGAGAGACTGTTATTAGTGCTAGCATGTCGAAGACTGACACCCGTTGAGAAGCAATGTCTAATCTGTCAAAGACAGACCTCTGGGCAGGGGAAGCAGCTTTGAGGACCTCGCCTGGAGTAGCAACCGGAATGGACAGCCTTGTAAAAACTGACTTCTTGGAAGGAGGAGCCTTTCCAATGATTTTGTCCGCTTGAGCCGGGGTGGCTATCCGCTTTGGGATGGCAGCTTCGGGTATCGCGGGCTTGCAGACGTTCTGGCCCTGTCTGTTGAGAACTGAGGTATTAGAGTTGGGCAACCCGTTGAGAGGGGCCGCGACAGTGGTAAGTCGATCAAAGACCGACTTCTTTGGGGCTTCTTGCAACGCCATTGGGGCATTGAAGCTCATCGGTGGGAGCATGGTCCCGAAGAATAGTCCAGTGGTGGCTTGAGTTACCTGCTCCACTGGCATCTTGAAAAGAGAGGCCGCTTGGGGCCCGTAAGTCACTCCTCCAGCAGGGACCGAGGGAGAGTTGCAGTTGCAGGCAGTGCAGTTTGAAGCCATTGATCTTCTGTTTTTCTGCACGGAGCAAGACACCAAATCTTAGTACCTTGAATCCACAGGCAACCGCAGCAAACCGCGATTCGTTCGCGAACACGACACACGAAGTGTGGAGTGGAAAGAGGAAAAGGTCCCACCGGGCGTGCCAGAATCTGTTCCCCTCCGAAAGACGGCCGAGACTGAACGACTTGCCTGAGATTCGGGGCAGATGCTATTTGGTTTTATCCGTCTACCTCTCCGAAGATGCCAAGTTGATTTATGCCGCCGTGTATCGAAGGTTTAGACGGATGCGGCCGATGTATCAGACTTCGTCAGATTCCCCCTCGCTTGAGGGGTTTTTGATTGTAGGGACGCTCTTCCCTGCAGGCGCAAGCCCCTACAGTTAATTACGCTACCGCATCGCAGTAGCCACTTTCTCCTTCTCCAAAATTTCACTTCGTGTCGTGTGTGTTTGTTTTGTTTGTGGATGCCCGTGGATTGTATACGGAGACTAAGTTATGCCGTCGCCCGTAGGACGTGGATTAGTCCAAATCCGTATTTACTTAGATTTAGGTTTGGTGTTTTAGTTTAAGGATACGTTAGCCATATTAAGGCTAAGATCAACTTAAACGTTCGTTAAGGATACGTTAGTCCGATTCGAGACTAAGATCAACTTAACGGAAAGAGCATTTAGGGGCTCTATTATTCCAGTTTAAGGACGTAGTGGTCCATTTAATATATGGCCGTCGGGACCCGTCACCTCTCTGACGACGTTGAAGGATTACAATGAAAGGTGTCACAGGAGTTCGAAGATGTATCCTTGAACCAAAGTTGATTAGGGAATATGTAGTACGATTGAATGTTTAAGGATACGTTAGCCAGATTTAAGGCTAAGATCAACTTAAACGGGATCGTTTAGATCCGATAAAAGAGCGTTTGGGGGCTCTACTGTTCCAGTTTAGGGACGTAGTGGTCCATAGATAGTTTAAGGACATTGCAATCCATTGCCAGTTTAGGGACATGGTGGTCCATATTCCAGTTTAGGGACATGGTGGTCCATCGTTCCCGTTTTAGGGACGGATGTTAGTTTAAGGACGCATAAGTCTATGGGTTTAAGGACCCCACAGTCCGTATGGTTGTGTTTAAGGACGCATTAGTCCATTAGTTTAAGGACGCATAAGTCCATGGGTTTAAGGACCCCACAGTTCGTATGGGTGTGTTTAAGGACGCATTAGTCCATTAGTTTAAGGACGTTTCGGTCCATGGGTTTAAGGACGCATAAGTCCATGGGTTTAAGGACCCCACAGTCCGTGTCAATGTGTGGTTGTCGGGACCCGTCACCTCTCTGACGTCGTTGAAGGATTACAACGATAGGTGTCAGAGGAGTTCAGAGATGTACCATTGAACCAGATGTAAATTGATTTAAGAGAGCAGTCTTGCTCAGTCAATCTGATTTGAGGACTTACGGCCATGATTGGGCTAAGTCCAGTTGAGAATATTCAACGTTTTTATCTTTGGCCTATTAGGCCTGTGCTAGGGCTTTGCCCCTGTTTAATAATGCACTGCATTTTATTCTGGTCTGCTAGGCCTTTTTGATTTGGGCTCAGTCCCTTTATAAATGATGCACAGCATCTGTTTTTATTTAGGCTCTGCCCTTTTTAAAATAATGCATAGTATTTTATTAGGCCTGTTAGGCCTTTTTAATTGGGCTTGGCCCTTCTGTAAATAATGCTGTGCATTAATTATCTGACAGTGGCTTGTCAGGCACTTTGCGCCAATTATTGAGCATAAGCGCACGTGGAGGTGACACGTGTCACGCTCTGATGAGCGCAAGCGCAACAGCGCAGTGCGCTGCGTCAGTGCAGTGCGCTGTTCCGCTGCTGACACGTGGCGCGCTCTGGTGAGTTGCGCCAACTCAGGAGCGCAACAGTACAGATCTGCAAGTGCAAGGCACTGTTTTAATTTCTTGATCCAACTTTGGATTCAAGAAAAGAATCTTTAAGATTCCAGAACCAATGGTTCATCAAAGGCAATGCTTTTATTTCTATTATTATATTTTTATTTTAAGATCTTTGATCTTGTTCTTAGATCAATGATCTATTCAGAAGAAATTCTTCTTTTTTTAAAAGTATTTTACCTTCTTTTTTTCTTTCTGAATTTCTTCTCAAAATTCTTTAGAGGAGTTCTCTCTCTGTTTTCTGAGTTTCTGTCTCTCTATTCTCTGTGTTGTTGTTTTTTTGGAGTTGGGGTCTAGGGGCCTTTATATAGTGTCCATTAATTTGTTAAAGAGATCATTCTCTGAGTGATTTGGGGAATTTTCCCCACCATTGGATCTTTGATCCAAGGGCTTCTGTTTTACAGAAGACAATCTTCTTATTTTAACAAGAACAGAAAGATCTTACTGGAATTTTTAATTCTGTTTGGCGCAAACGCACCAGCGCTTGCCACGTGTCGCGCAGCGCAGTGCGCTGCGCAACTGCGCTCGCGCAGCTGCGCTGCCATGTGTCGTGCAGCGCAGTGCGCTGCGCAACTGCGCTCGCGCAGCTGCGCTGCCACGTGGCGCGCAGCGCAGAGCGCAAGTCGGCTGAAACTTTCCTTCCTTAATTAAAGTTTGAATTTTAAACAGAGTCTTGCTCTGATTGGGTGCACTGCCTTGGGCGCTGCACTCCCTGCGCTGGCGTGTTTGATTTTGACACATGGCGCTCTGCGCGCAGCGCAGGGGATCTGAAGCATTGCTTCATTTATTTTAACTTTAATTTTCACTTTAATTTTCAAAATAGAGCTTTGCTCTGATTGGGGGGAAACAGAAGCGTTGCTTCGTTTCCCGCCTTGGAATTTGAACAGAGTTTTGCTCTGATTGGGGTAAACAGACCTCAAGTCAAGGTTAAGGACATCATAGTCCGTGAGTTTAAAGACCTCACAGTCAAGGTTAAGGACATCATAGTCCGTGAAATGTGTGGTTGTCAGGACCCATCACCTCTCTGAAGACGTTGAAGGATTACAACGACAAATATCAGAGGAGTGAAGAGATGTACCCTCGAACCAAAATGGATTAAGTGATCTGTAGTCCAATTTGGAACTAAGATCAATTAATTAGATTATGAGCACATTGGCTCAGTTAAGTCTGAATTGAGGACTTATGGTCACCTTGGGCTAAGTCCAATTAGATTTGAAGTGCTGGCCCTTTGTTGGACCATTAGACATTTTTCTGGGTTCAGTCCCTCATCATTTAGCAATGCTTAAACAAGAGTTTGAGGGCTTTGGTAACATTTTTGGTCTTTGACTGAGCATTAAACATTATAGCTCTGAATTTTACTCAATTTTGAGATTCAGTTGAAGGGGAGGCTTTTGCCTCTGGAAAATTAGCCAATTTGGCTAAAAATAGTGTTAAACACTAGAGAACGACAGTGTTAATCACTGGAAATAAAACTCTCAGATTAGTTTTAAACACTAGAAGACACTAGAGGACAACAGTGTTAAACACTGGAGATGAAACGCTCAAATTAGTGTTAAACACTAAAGGGCAACAGTGTTAAACACTGGAAATGAAACTCTCAAATTAGTGTTAAACACTAGAGAGAAAGGGGTCACGTGGGGACACGTGAGGGCACCCAAAGGTGGGGCCAGATTTCCTTTAGTTTGTTCTGCAAACAAGTGTTAAACACTTTAGATCTTTTGGCCATCACGTGTTGGCACGTGATTGATATTTGTGCATTGATTAATAAAGCATTTATTAGGGGTCACGTGGTAACACGTGAGAGCGCCCAAGTTAGATTTTGCCTTTGCTTTTGTTCCTTATATAATGAGGGTCACGTGGGAGCACGTGAGGTATTGCCTCAAAGCTTTTTTCTTCTTATTTTTGGGGGATCTGTTTAGGGGTCACGTAGGTATATGTGACCTAGCTCTTTACATGCATAGAGATCTTTCAAGTCTCTTTGTTTTTTAAGAATTAAATTCTCTGTAGAGTTAAACCCTAATTATGCTTTAGAGAAATTAAATTCCTATGTATGTGGAAGAATTAAATTCTTATGTAGGGTGAAACCCTAATTTCATTTAGGAGGAATTAAATTCCTGTGAATTTGAGAGAATTAAATTCTCAAGTAGGGTTAAACCCTAGTTTTGTCTGTCTTGGAGGAATTAAATTCCTATAAATTGGGAGAATTAAATTCTCATATAGGGTTAAACCCTAGTTTTATCTTGGAGGAATTAAATTCCTGTAAATTTAGGAGAATTAAATTCTCTAAACTCAATTCTCCCTCTAGGTTTTGGATCTGCATGGCAGAATCTCCCCGATGAGAATTAAATTCTCAACCTGTGGGGAGATTTGCTTCTGCAGATCTTCAACCAGTGGAAGAACTAAGTTCTTTTTTAGAAGAGTTAAACTCTTGGATTGAGAATTAAATTCTCTTTGTTGCTTTATGAAGTTTTGATCCTTTTCCCCTTTCTCACCTATGGTTTCTTTCTTGAGAATTTAATTCTCGTTTCTTTTCTCTCTGCTATTTGCCTTTGGAAAATTTCAAGATCCTGAAATTCTATCTTCTCCTTCTCTTCTTAGCTCCTATTTATAGGAGAAGGAAAAGAATCAATTTGTTTAGCAAATCTTTTATTGAAAGATTTTGTTTGTTTTTTCATAACTAATATGATCTTTTAGATCACTCGGTGAATTTTATTCACCATCGGATTTTTAATCCAAAAGATATTTTGTTTGTTATTCTTGGTAAATTTTAGGGAAATCTTTCCTTGTATAAAAAACTTTCCATAGATTGGTGATTTTTTAATCACCATTGGATTTTTAATCCAACGGTGCTCCACTTTACAGAGCATAGTTCTCTTTTGTTTGGAAAGATTCAAAGAAATACTTTCCCAATTAGGATCGTTGATTTTCCTTAATTAAAATTTAATTCTATTAACTTATAAGGCTTTTAAAGCCTACCACATGTTGGCCCGTGACCCTCCTTTATTCAGAATTAAATTCTGTCTTTTAACTGGGCTAAAAACCATCACGTGTCAGCATGTGACCCTTGGTCACGTGTGAGCACGTGACCCTTGGTCACGTGTGAGCACGTGACCCCCCATTGGGGTCTTTCCTTAGCCATTTGTTTACACTTTTGTTTGATTTTAGAATTTAATTCTATAAAGTGGAAGTCATAAGAAACTATCACGTATCAACACGTGACCCTTGGTCACGTGTGAGCACGTGATACCTCATTGAGGTAATTCCTGATTTTTAATTAGGGAACAGTATGTATTTTATCTTCCAGCTCTTTTGGCGCCGGTGGAAACTCTGAGATCACCTCATCATCATTGTTTTCGAAGAACCAGGGGAGGTCATCCATATTCTTGGATCCTTCTTCTGACAGCGTTATCAGGTGACAGGTGCGAGATCGCTTCCAAGACCGATATTGATCCGGCTCTACTTTCGTGGCTTTCGGTTCATGCTTTTGCGGCGGGGTTACCCTCCAACTGCTGGATAAATCAAACTTTCCTTGCTGATACCGGTCTTCTACCCAGTCTTTGAATATAAAGCAGTCTTCGAAGGGATGTCCTATTGCCCGGTGATAGGAGCAATAGTCTGGATGAGAGACTTCGCTTACTTATTCGGGATACTTAGACTCCGGGAGTGTCATCATCTGGCGTTTCATGACAAAATCGAATATCTTCTTTGTCTTGTCTTGAGGAAAAGAATATTCTCGACCCATCTTCTTTATAAGAGACGAATCTTGGTTGCTCAATTCTCGATTGCGTGGCTTCTTAGACCCACTTTGTCGCTGTCGAACGCTTTTTCCATTCTTTGGTTTATTTTTGCCCCTATGCCGGGTCTTCTTTGTGACTGGTTGGCGACGAAGGGCATAATCATTCTCCGCGGCCTGCTGGAGGTGGCGCTTTGTTCTGTCTTTCTCGTAGATGGCCATTTCGCGATTATAATCATCTCGAACCTTTTGAACCACTTCCCTTATGAGCTTGTCCATTTGGTCTTCGAACGACGGGCTTGGTATTTTCACGACGGGAGCTCGTTTTGGTTCAGGGTTAGCATCTTCCCACATAGCATATCCTTCTTCATCGAAGTCATGTATGACGCAGCAGCCGCGGAATCGCTCCCGTTTCTTGGATTGAACATACCCAAGCTTGATCGTTTCCATTCTCCTGTTGGACAGCTTTCGTTGAGTTCCGGGGACATCCCAGATCCTGTTGTAGAACTGAGCTTGTCAGGCAGTCTTCTTAAGGGGTACCCCTTGGCGTCTCAAGAGCCTCTTCAATCCTTCTGTGCAGTATCTGGACAGTCGGATGGGCTGAAGTCTGTCAAGTATCGAGTCAGCACCATGCCAGACTTCTTCCTCCACTTTGGTTTCCGTAGATCGGTAGAATAGGATCGCCTTTTCAACTCTTCGCCTGTGAGGGATATAGAACATCTGCAGTTCTTGCACATTGTAGGTGTCAAGTGCGTCGAGCTCTTTGTCATGTTCTCGTGGAACCATGGCGATTTTCAAACTCTGATCATCGCCAGCAAAGGCTTGTATTGATGGACGAAAAGAAAATACGGCATTGACTTCATCTTCCGATTCGCTGCCGAATACCAGAATGGGAGTTGACGGTCTCGATTTGTTGTATTGGGATGGTCCCGAATAGACTATCTCTTCTTCCTCTTCGGTATCACTCCCGAAGACCGGAATAGCGGTGATAGCTTTGTTCTTGTTCTCCGATTTGTGACATCTTTCCGTGTCTTCAAAATCTGGTAAGAAGTACTTGGCATCCTCATATTTGTGGACTTCGTTCACGGAGAATGGGTTTAGTTCCCCTGTCACAGTGTACTCGAGACCATCTTTGAAGTACTTCATACACTGATATTGTGTAGAAGGGATAATGTTGTACTCGTGTAACCAAGGCCGGCCGAGCAAAGTTTTGTAGCATGTCTTGGCGTCAATGACGTGAAATTTAATGTCTGTGACTAGCAGCCCAAAGTGCAACATCGGTATCACAGACCCGAGCATCCGTGATGACTGGGAGTCAAACCCGGAGATGGTGATTTTATCACGAGCGATGTGCTGAACACTCATGCATATTTCCT
The DNA here is from genome assembly GCA_030015575.1 of Agapanthus africanus. Classification (NCBI taxonomy): domain Eukaryota; kingdom Viridiplantae; phylum Streptophyta; class Magnoliopsida; order Asparagales; family Amaryllidaceae; genus Agapanthus; species Agapanthus africanus. The sequence continues at coordinate 764,481,410 of CM057340.1, forward strand.
TCAACACTATTACATTGAGGAGGTTGACGGAGGACCCATTGTCAACCAGGATTTTGCCTATCTTAATATCATGACATTATCCAGAGACATAAAGAGGGGCGGTTATGCTCGCACGTCCCGAGGAGGAGATCTTCATCACCGAAAGTGATATCGGCCGTGTGCACTTCTTCCAGCTCGTCCTTCATCTTTTCTTCGGCGAGAAAAGCTTGGAATTGTTCGGGCTCTTGTAACACCTTGATCAGAGAATCTCTCGCCTCCTTAGATAGCAAAAGGGCGTCGAGAATGGTGAGCTATGAAGGTGTAAGTGCACGGCGGCGCCCCGGCCGTCGATCCGACGCCGGAAACGCGGAAACAAAAACTTTCAAAAACTATTGAACCAGCACCACCGCGTTTTTTTCACCCGGATCGGGCCATTAACCTAGCTACTAGCAAACAAGAAAAGAGTAGAGAAGCTATACCAAGCGATCCGTGTCCTTCGGTCTTCGTCTCCACTCCGATCTCCCGCGGATACTTCGTCCATCAACTCTTCGTCGGAAAGGGCACCACGTAGCCGAAATACTTTTACGGGCTCCCACCTCTGGACCGAGGCAACTCGGGCACGAAGTTGGCTAGCCGACGCGTCCAAGATTTGCTGTAGACTAGAGTAGTAGGTTGTCTCTTTTGGGGTATATGAAATTGCCATGGTATGTGGAGGAAAAGAATGAACTTGAGAGAAGGAAATGGAGCTCTCAATTTTTCCAAGGCATGAGATGAGATAAATTACCACCCACTAAAATCAATCTCCCCTCATCCCTCAAAAAGTGGTCGACCATTCTTATCATGGTGGAGAGAAAAGGAAATCCTAATCCAAGAGAAGAAAATGAATAATCTAAGATGAAAAAGGTCACACCCATTTCTTATCCAAATCAACTCCACACACACATCTCATTAATACAAAAGATAAGAAAGATAAAGAATCTCATGATGCTAGTCTCATCAAAATGCCACAAATGCAAGAAAGCCCCTCACAATCAGTTATTTGCAAACTGCAAATAACTCCCCTTCCAACAGAAAGTCCGGCCGCGAACGAACAAAGGAAAACCGGCCGGAACGGAATGCAAACTGGCAACTTCAGAAAACTGATCCCGTAATAAATTACAGGAAAACCCCGCTACTGCAAATACATGCCCGCATTTGTATTCCCACTGAACACAAATGCAAAGAGACAAAATCTACACAACCTAATACTAGGATCCGGCTTAAGCCAAAGCCGGCTAGTAAAAACCGTCCGATCACGATCCATGCAATACCGCACGTATCTGATCGAACCCTGCCATATCTCCATACGGCCTCTACAGCGTTTCGCCCGAAACTTGAGTAACTGTGTGTGCTGGACTCTAAAGACTCGTCAATACTATGGCTGTGGATTTAACCACTAGCACGCCAAAGGTATCAGCCAATACATAACGGGCCACCAGCTATTGACCAAAAGGGACGTCGATGAGCGAACTCATCCTGACACCCTACTGAGCCTGTCAGTGACAATGTCCGTACAGTCCGGTCCGTTCGTCTATGAGCATCGCATGGCGGGCCTAGGGGGTTGGTAAAAGTCAGACCCCCAAAAGCGGTACAAGTCGTGTCGGAGTGTAGCCCAGAACACCCTGAGATACTACTGGAATACCTACCAGCAAATCTCTTGCCTTGGCCAAAGAATTTTCATGTTCTGGCTCTCCTAGACACAGCGCGACCTCACCCCCAATACCGGGAGAGACGAATCCCTGCAGATCCGCTCACTGCCTCCATGTGGCTCGGGACTGTACCCAACTAAAACCTGTTTGCACGACTCCTTTGAGCCGTGGTAGGGTAGTAATCAAAGCACAGTGGGAACTCACACGAGACAAATGACGATCTCAGGTCGATGAACTAACCTGTACACATGTCACCAGGGAACTGCTATCTGACATCAGGTATAATACCAACTAGCAGGTTCCCGGCGAGTCCTGTCCGGTGTACTTATAACCCAATGAGCACCTGTATACATCTTAGGTGAACCATCTGACACCAGTGGCTTGTGAGACCGGCCACCGCCCCTCGTCGGGGTCTCGACTGTATACACTAGTCTACTCTGGAGAATCGATGCCCTGTCTCGAAACTCCCACGACTAGGGACCTTTTAAGGATGTGCTTATAGACCCCAGCTCCCACGTATATGATCGCCCTCATACTGCTGGTAGTCAAGCAAGAATCCTAGGGGCTCTATCAACATGTAATAGCGACTCATAAGGTCACCTAAAGCAGTACACGATGATAAAGATAAACCAGATAGCATACTATCATCTTGAGTAAGACTGTCCTACTGGGACAGGTCCTCCCTCAATCATTACAATCACGTGCCTGTGATCCAATAATTGACTTTGAGGGCACTATCTCCAACAATCTCCCACTTGCACTCAAGGCTAATTATTGCGATGTCGCATACTCATAGCCCGTGTGATACCGAACACCCAACTCCTCTACTAGTCAGTCTCACAAAGCTCGTTTACGAAACTATTGCGTTCGAGGAATAGCCTCAGTGAGTGGATCCACTCTGATGTTTCTTTCTATGTCTCTCTATATCTCAAGTTCGCGGAGAAAGCCATCTCCCGAAATGAGCAATACCTGTCTTAGAATATGTCTGGATGTCTGACGGGACCTAGCTCATAAGTGAACTCCAAATCCAAACTTCTTAGACTGTATCGTCAACTGAACTTAATCAGTATCCTGCGCCATACCTTCCCTCAGTATCCACCTGGACCACCTGTCCAAAATACTGCCCCTCGTCAGAGGGAAAACTATAACTCTGACAGCTACTCTGTCATCCAGGTCACCTTGGAAGCCTGGAATGATAACCGTCTCCCAAAGGAAGCTGCCGTTATCATATCCCTAGAACATTCACTTATGTTCTAAAACCGCTTCCGAATGTTTCTCCAGGATTGGATTAATATCAACTCATTGCACCTACTGCAAAAACAACATCTGGTGTGGTACTTGACATCTCATGATTGACTCAATTGCCTAAGCAAGTGATCTGCCAATCATGCACATCCCTCTCCACTTTAGTCTGTAAGACACCTTTAGAGAGGGTGACTCCATTACCTGCAGGTATACTACCATGCCAAGAGCCGTCCATTCTAAATACTCTTAGAATGCGGTCAAAGTACCCAAATTGGGAAACCACCTAAATCTAGATCTAAAACCATAGATCTAGTTACCAGAATGTCTGATATAATATCCAAGTTCTATGTGGAGAAACCACTGTGTGACGACCAAAATATAACCGATCGTAGTATAGGAATATCACTTCCTACTCTGTGTATGTCATCAAATACCAGGACATCACACCCTACTACCTTCTTAACAGATCCATCCCCTATTCTGATGAAGTCAAACCTATGACTGTCACATCAGAAATAGATGATCTATCTCCGCTATATCTGCTTTAGTCTATAAATAGACATAAGCCTGATGTCCATCAATGCTTCCGCTACTCTCACTGACTACGACAACCCTCTGGCAGAGTCATATAGACGTACACTTCTAAAGCTAGTTCAGAACGACGCTATACTCATCCTCCTCCCGGGTCTCGCAGTCTGGAACAACAGCAATGGCAAGTCTGGGTAAACAAGAACCTCCCTGCCACCGTCCTTGAGCATGCCGAAGTACCTCTCGGGTGCCTGAGGTTACCCACCATATCTGCGGAGTGGCCAATGGAATGTCAAACCAGATTGAATCTTTAGGTTCTTATCAAATCTTCAGTAATCGTTTGTGGTTCTGGAATCACTTCCAGTTATACCATACTCCCACTTCTGTTTTCTGAAAAAATCCTTTTTTGTTAAAACTGTGGCGAGTTAAGAACAATATCACTATTGATCTTCCAGATGGTAGAAAGTCAACCCTCGTCATAGCCCGGGTCAACCCACAAACAGCCATTACAGAAACGTGCCTTGAGTTATCCGGAGTCTGGTTTTAAGCATAAGCCGGACAACTCCCCGTATCTTAACAACGTCAAGATATGAACTGTTTTATATCCAATACAGAAATAGAGGCACTGATTTAATTGAATCAGATTCAAATCATGCAGCTGTCTCCAGTGCATGTCAACTGAATGGAAGGAGGCCGATCAGCGTTACTCAACTTAGGAGTGCTTCCAATTATGAGTAACCTGAAAGAGATGCTAGTTCTCTTAACCATCACTATCAACTGAACACCATTCACAAGTATCTACATCTTCGATCACCTTGAAGAATCTCGATACTTGCAATACCTGGTTCTCTACTTTATTCATATACCCATAACTTCTCAAAACTTGGACCTTGTGTTTCTACGAAACACTTGTCTAAGAACCAGAGAAGTCATAAGTAAACCGAATATAGTACGAGGACCAACCCCTCTGTCCTAATGGACACTGGACAATATACAATACTCTGTACAAGTCCCTTGAGTCTAGTGACTCATTCACTATGTGTCGTAGGTTGAAAACTGTACTATGGTTATGAAGAATTACACCGCCGTTTAATGCTCCTTACCTAACCATCCACTGATATAGGTAAATGTCATGGACATAATCTCAAAAAGGTATATCTCACTCTATGAAATAGACGTACAGATATATCGATTTGAAATTGGTGCACAAGAACGGATATTCAAAACCAAATATTTGCCGACCGGCAAACAACCCAGGTGGCTTCCTCAAATATCACCAATTACAACAAATCCCGATATAATGAGGATGGTCACCTAATTCCCAATAACTTACTCCCACTCATCATCTGTAAAACCATACAGATGTGAGAATCATACCTGGTAAATACATACCCTGGAGCAAGTGTCTAATCGGGAAATCAGTTTTCTATTAACAGTACACAGTGAACCTGAAACATTGAAATGTTTCGATGGGGTATCCTGGTATTCTTAGTAATGCCTCTTCCATTATCCAGATTCACAACTGTAACCGTATAATTCTTTGCCACTTCTCCAAATCCCTTTATATGTCTTTAGTCATCACCTTCTGTACACCCCTTTATGCCAAATGGTTTTCTTCCTTTCCTACCGTTCGGCACCAGCCTATGGTTTGGAAGAAGACTATCCAATAAGCATAATGGGTGTACTGTCCTAATCCTAGGAGCACTCGCAACGCGAGAGAAGGTGAAGATAAAAGACACCTGAATGAACTTTATTCCTATTTTTCCTGAACCAGGATCCATCCCCGAACTGGAACAAGTTCCTTTCGAGTTCGTATATAACCATACGATGGATTATCCAATAAACTTGGGATCTTCGTAGTGATACGGAGTGTCCTGGAGAAATACAAAGGTGATTTAGGATTGGCGAAGAAATACTTGGTTTGGTCGTGAATAGCAGTCGCAATTTACTTTGCCCTCTTACTAATCTCTTTCTTTGTCTTAACTTAATACCTTCTGTACACCATTTAGGCTAATTGGTTTTCTTCATTCCCTACCGGTCGGCACCTGCCTATGGTTTGGAAGAAGACTATCCAATTTGCGTAATAGGTGTACTATCTCCTAAACCAAGGAGTACTCGCAATCTGAGAGAGAAGGTAAAAGGAGAAGACAACTGAATAGTCCTATTCGTTTTCTCCAGAACCGGAAACCATCCTCGAATTCCTTCGAGTTCGTATATAACCATACGATGGTTTTGTCCAATGGAAGTGGACGTTCGTAGTAATACGGGGTGTCCTGGAGAAAAGGGTAAAAGTAGGAGTGGCAATGAGGTCTGCAACTCTGACAATCCAAAAGCCAGTGTTAAGAAGGTTCGGTCAACTTGGTCACTGAGTCATAGTCTAGGGTCGGGTCATGGTCGCTGCCAAAGAGAGAGAGAAAAGAAACACTCAGCGTGCACTCTAACCTAGATCAAAATGGTTATCACTTTATCTAATCTGGAAACCTCCCACTGTAACGTCAAATTCTTCCCCAAACCTGAAAGAAGAATTAGCCGGGATCACCCGAGGAGTAAACCAACTCATCAGTGGGAATCGGGATCCAACTATCATCGCATGATAATGTGACGGAATCCTCTCACGTTATCACACTCCAGAAGGTATGCGCATATCTGGCAAGTTTCAGTTTCTTTAGAAACTCCCGATGTGGATTTTTGCCCCATGCTCTTATGACCTTGGCGTGAGGTCAAAATATCATAAGTCACATGTCAAGTTCTGCCCATCATTATCCAGGTTAATTTGAACCCACCCGTACATACCCTTGACGAAGGCCAAAATAGTAGTACGACTGTCCCAAACCAACGCATCTATCTATGCTGCAGATAAATACCCGGCAGCTACCAATCACTATGCCTTGGCGTGAGGTCAAAATACATAGCTTGAATACTACCGAATATTTAACTGAAATGACGGAGGGCTACGAATGGTTTCTGGCGAAAACCTTTAACGTAATGAACTTGATATCGTTGAAGGAACCGGATAGCTTTTAAAAATATAGTGACGAAAACCTTTGCTAAAGAGGTCACTCCCGGTGAAGGGATCTCGGCTCTTTCCCCGTAGAATGAGGTGCAGGATATTCCAACTGAATACCACGATGCAAAACAAAAGTAATCGGCTATAGTGAAGTTATTGCCCTGACGCAAACTTTTGTCCAAGGGGTCACTCCCGGTGAAGGGATCTCGGCCCTTGCCTCGTCGACTGAGGAGCAGGATATTCCAACTGAATACCACGATGCAAAACAAAAGAGAACGCCCTTGCAATAACAGCTTTTTGAAAAGTGTTCCAACAACATCAGAATAGGTTTGTTTATCTTGCATTGATCCGAATCAACGCTGTCCCATCAATTGATCACACCATAAAAGAACGAAAATAATGATGTACGTATATGCCATCCGCATTCGCCACTGGGTCCCGTCATCACCCGTTAGGTTACTTAACTAACGACAGAGCGGGGGCTGGACTAGCGCGGATGCAAAACATACACAACATCTACTAGTATATATATAATATATAATTTTCGCTCAAGGCGTGATAAAAATGCAACATCACAAAAATGTACAGCATCACAGAACAATACAGATATCTGGGATCCCCGGGTTTCATAGAGCCGCTACTGAAACCCGACGTTCCCCTGGTCGTATGGATAGCCCGTGCAATGAAAATCCTAGACCCCTACGGGCGTGGCAAGTTACCCGCCAAAACCTGAAGCGAGGCAGCCCCCTTCAGCAACGTGAATGGACCACCCAGCATTTCACGGAATCCGGTAACTTGGGCACCCCTCCTGGGTCAACCTATACCCCCTACGAGTGCGGCGAATAGCTCGCCAATTCTAGAGTGAAGCCCCCTCCGTCTCAACGCCATGAGATGCGGGCTTGTTGCCCTCTAGAATCCGGCTATCCGTGCACCCCTCCACGGGGTAATCCTAGTACAGAAAGTAAAATATACATACAACGGGTACATCGACCGCAATCTGGTCGTGCCCCAAAAGAATAATAATACAAACAGGCAGTGACGGCAGTCCACATGTCGGACGCTCGCCCCGCAATGTCAAATGTATATAATACAACAAAACTGTACTAATACTGCAACCAGGCTATCCCCCACGACCAATCCGCAACATCACAGCACAACACAGAATATCAACGTGAATGTCACGTTCGCAAATCCGTCTAAAAGGGCTATAGCAGATAGACTGGATTTACCGATCAAGTGACATTCACGGTCGCAGATATAATGTAAATACTGTGAACTAATGTGTTTAAAATATCCGATCGAACAAATTTACCGAAGTGGGCCCCAAGCAGTACTGTAGCACTTATAGAAAATCTGGGCCCAAAAAGAATATCGCAAAACCCCTATTTTGAACTCAGGAGCACTCTGCAAAAATTTGGTCAAATGAGGAGTCAAAAGAGCGACGGAACCGCGGCCAAAGCATGGGTTTGGCCGCGGTTCCGCGGTCGTATGGTGAGATCACTTGACCAATTTTTCACAGATTGCTTAGAATTCCCTGCACAACATTCTGAAACAGCCTGAAAAATTTTTAGACTCCAAAAAAATTTCGACAAAAACTGTGCACACAAAATCGGGTTTTCGGGATTTTTGTTCGATCGAGGATGTAAACACACTAGAGCAAGCTAGGCAAGGTTAACGGCGTGGCTCTGATACCAATGTAAGTGCACGGCGGCGCCCCGGCAGTCGATCCAACGCCGGAAACGCGGAAACAAAAACTTTCAAAAACTATTGAACCGGCACCACCGCGCACTTTTCACCCGGATCGAGCCATTAACCTAGCTATTAGCAAACAAGAAAAGAGTAGAGAAGCTATACCAAGCGATCCGTGTCCTTCGGTCTTCGTCTCCACTCCGATCTCCCGCGGATACTTCGTCCGTCAACTCCTCGTCGGAAAGGGCACCACGTAGCCGAAATACTTTTACGGGCTCCCACCTCTGGACCGAGGCAACTCGGGCGCGAAGTTGGCTAGCCGACGAGTCCAAGATTTGCTGTAGAATAGAGTAGTAGGTTGTCTCTTTTAGGGTATATGAAATTGCCATGGTATGTGGAGGAAAAGAATGAACTTGAGAGAAGGAAATGGAGCTCTCAATTTTTCCAAGGCATGAGATGAGATAAATTACCACCCACTAAAATCAATCTCCCCTCATCCCTCAAAAAGTGGCCGGCCATTCTTATCATGGTGGAGAGAAAAAGAAATCCTAATATAATCTAAGATGAAAAAGGTCACACCCATTTCTTATCCAAATCAACTCCACACACACATCTCATTAATACAAAAGATAAGAAAGATAAAGAATCTCATGATGCTTGTCTCATCAAAATGCCACAAATGCAAGAAAGCCCCTCACAATCAGTTATTTGCAAACTGCAAATAACTCCCCTTCCAACAGAAAGTCCGGCCGCGAACGAACAAAGGAAAACCGGCCGGAACGGAATGCAAACTGGCAACTTCAGAAAACTGATCCCGTAATAAATTACAGGAAAACCCCGCTACTGCAAATACATGCCCGCATTTGTATTCCCACTGAACACAAATGCAAAGAGACAAAATCTACACAACCTAATACTAGGATCCGGCTTAAGCCAAAGCCGGCTAGTAAAAACCGTCCGATCACGATCCGTGCAATACCGCACGTATCTGATCGAACCCTGCCATATCTCCATACGGCCTCTACAGCGTTTCGCCCGAAACTTGAGTAACTGTGTGTGGTGGACTCTAAAGACTTGTCAATACTATGGCTGTGGATTTAACCACTAGCACGTCAGAGGTATCAGCCAATACATAACGGGCCACCAGCTATTGACCAAAAGGGACGTCGATGAGCGAACTCATCCTGACACCCTACTGAGCCTGTCAGTGACAATGTCCTTACAGTCCGGTCCGTTCGTCTATGAGCATCGCATGGCGGACCTAGGGGGTTGGTAAAAGTCAGACCCCCAAAAGCGGTACAAGTCGTGTCGGAGTGTAGCCCAGAACACCCTGAGATGCTACTGGAATACCTACCTGCAAATCTCCTGCCTTGGCCAAGTACTTTCATGTTCTGGCTCTCCTAGACACAGCGCGACCTCACCCCCAATACCAGGAGAGACGAACCCCTGCAGATCCGCTCACTGCCTCCATGTGGCTCGGGACTGTACGCAACTAAAACCTGTTTGCACGACTCCTTTGAGCCGTGGTAGGGTAGTAATCAAAGCACAGTGGGAACTCACACGAGACAAATGACGATCTCAGGTCGATGAACTAACCTGTACACATGTCACCAGGGAACTGCTATCTGACGTCAGGTATAATACCAACTAGCAGGTTCCCGGCGAGTCCTGTCCGGTGTACTTATAACCCAATGAGCACCTGTATACATCTTAGATGAACCAACTGACACCAGTGGCTTGTGAGACTGGCCACCGCCCCTCGTCGCGGTCTCGACTGTATACACTAGTCTACTCTGGAGAATCGATGCCCTGTCTCGAAACTCCCACGACTAGGGACCTTTTAAGGATGTGCTTATAGACTCCAGCTCCCACGTATATGATCGCCCTCATACTGCTGGTAGTCAAGCAAGAATCCTAGGGGCTCTATCAACGTGTAATAGCGACTCATAAGGTCACCTAAAGCAGTACACGATGATAAAGATAAACCAGATAGCATACTATCATCTTGAGTAAGACTGTCCTACTGGGACAGGTCCTCCCTCAATCATTGCAATCACGTGCCTGTGATCCAATAATTGACTTTGAGGGCACTATCTCCAACAGAAGGTAGCTTCCTAAGTGTGCCAGAACATTATAGTCCACCTTACTTTTCTTTGGCGGGTCCTTGGCTATCAGTTCTTCGATGACTCGTCGAAGGCGATATCCTCAGGGACCTTTTCTTTTCCCTTATCCTTTTTATTCGATCCCTTGTTTGCGAGCCTAAGATTCTTTCCGGGCAATGTGCGATTGTGCAGCTCAATATTTTCACAGCTCTTCGGTTCTTCCTCTTTTCCCGGGGTGGATTCTTTAAAGAGAGGGCCAAGGGTCATTTCTTTGTCAGAGTCGCTCCCGAAGGTGAGAACTTGCGATCCCCCGTAGTCAACCATGTGACAGTTGGCGGCAGTTCTTTTGTGCTCCTTGGTCATATTTCTTTTCTCCCAATGAGCTTTGTGTTTCATCCGCTTGAAATATTGCCGGTGAGCAACATATCCCTGCCACCAGTTTTTAAAAGCGTTGCACTCTTTGGTGGGGTGAGCGATCTTTCGATGATATAAGCAGTAGCTAGGATGTATATCCGCTTCATCAGGAGTGTCTCCTTCGGAGGGTGGCAGCTTCATTACAATCGATATGGCTTTGGCGAACCTCTTCCTTGTCTTGAACTTGCTTTTATTTGCGGCGGATGTACTTTGATCTGCTGGGAATGTCTTGACCCTTTCTTCCAGTCGCCGGCGTTTGGCCTTTTCAAATATGGCCATCTCGCGCTCCCGGTTAGCTTTACTTTTCAAAAGAGCTTCATTCGGGAATGCATCAATCATTTCTTCTGATGGTCCTCGAAGTTCCGGTTCAGGATATGCCCTCAGTTTCTCTGCGTAAGGAGCTTCTTCATCGTTTATCGACGAGTGAGAGATCACATGGCAGCTTATCACATAATCTTCAGGCTCATCCGACGAATCTTCTCCATTGTCATCATCTCCATCCTCAAGGACGTGGATGAGAAATTCTTGGAGTGTGACTGGAGTCCGCACTTTCTGATTATATTCTTCCAACGTGTCAATCTGTTTTTGCAGGTCCGTGCGCTTGTCACCAGGCTTCACGGGCTTCTTGGTCTTCTTCTTCTTCTTTGAAGATTTTGCCGGCTGGGCGTGAGCACTTTGACTATCACCACCAATTTTTGGAGTTGGGCGCGGTTTCAGCATTCCCTCGATGATCTCGGGTTCCAGTGGATTTTTCCACCTGATCGCCGGACATATTTGGAGATCCTTCAGCATTCTTTTCGTCTTGGCTGAAAGAACAACCTCTCATGGAGCTTCTTCTACAAAAGAGCATGATGCCCCCGGTGTGTCTGTCTTTTTGAGAGCGTGCGGCTGGGGCAGGCTTACTTTCCAATTCTCTGGCAGTGCGAACTAGCCCTGTTGGTATTGGCCTTCGATCCAGCCTTTAAAGATGAAGCAATCTTCAATTGGATGGCTTACTGCTTGGTGGTAAGGGTAATAATTGGGACTATTAGGCTCACCGGGTTGCAATGGGCGTTTTGGATTCGGTAAATTAATGAGCCTGTTGCGTACCGCCAGCTTGAACAATCTCCTCATTTTGTCCCCGGGAAACGAATAAGGGTGCTTTATTTTCTCATTATAGTATCGCCGTCTCTCGTCTAGGAGATCCGCTAATTTTGGACCACTGGGCTGCTGTTGAGCATTAGCGATAAAGGCCGCTTTCCCTTTCCCTTTTTCATTCTGCGGTTCCGGCTTCGAAGAGGAAGGCCTGTGACCCATCTGGTCTATTTGGGCCAGCTTATCAATCAAGGATAGGAAGGTGGTCGGCTTGAAAAACATCATGAATTGGGAAATGGTCGCTTGACGGTCAAGAGTGCCCACGAACATGCCCACCGCAGGCGCTTCTTCGATGCGCTGCTCGCACTTCGACCATAAATTTAGCCACCATATTGCATATTGGACCCATGTTTCTCCAGGCTTCACCCTGGTATTGATCAATGCCGTTATTGGGGTGTGTTCACTAGCACTCGCGAAATGCTGGATGAATAGTAGCTCCATCTCTGCAAAATTTTTGACGGAGTCGTTGGGAAGTTCTGAGTACCATTCGAACGCTGTCTCCAACAAGCTACCTACAAATTGGTGGAGCAGAAGTTTATCATCACCTCCGGTGTTGCCGCACAAGGCCCTGAATTGAGCGACGTGCTGATGCGGATTTCCCGTCCCCTTATATATGTGGAATTTGGGGATCGTATATCCCGGCGGGTACCTTATTTGGTCATATCAGCCCGGATAGGGTCGTCCGGTCTTAACGATCTGCCCAGCCGCTTCATTCGCCTGGTGAGCTCGTATTTGCTGAGCAATGTAATCATCCAGAGTGGCCTTGGAGATGGTTTCCTCCTTGGCTGCTGAAAGAGCCGGAGGAGGGTTTGATGTCTCTTCTCTGTCATCTTCAATGATAATCGGGGGGTCTTCAGCTGAAGGTTCTGGCTGTAACATCATCTCGGTCATATCTTGGAACAAAAGAGCCATTCATTTTATGTTGGCTGCTTGTTCTGCGGCCTCTTTTTCTTTCCACTCGAGCATTCTTCGAAGGAATTCAGTATCAGTTTTTTGTTCCCGACGCTGCTCTGAGGTCTCTGGATTTTCTTTCAGCCCAGTGAGTGCGGCCATTGCAGTCAGCATCTCCTGAAGTTTTTGCTGTTGTTGCTCATGAGCCTTTGTTATCGATTGGGTAAGCGGTCGATGACCCGTAGAAGCACGGCTTTCCTCTTTTTCGGAAGCCATATAAACGGTATGTGTTACTATGCCCCCAGACTTAGGGCGTTTAGAATCAGCATCCTTGCGGTTCGCCGCGGTCACAGAGGCTTTCTACGACCTCCTTCTCTTATGAGCAGTTGAAGTTGAGGGAGTCGTTGCAGCGGGCACCCGGACGGATGACATCTTTTGTTGAACCACGGAATGTCTCTTTTCTTGCCGAGCTTTAAGCTTCTTTGGCCGGCGAGAGTAGTCCTGGTTAATCACCGATTCCTGGACCTGTCGCCAGACTTTGTAAATTTTGGAAGAAAGCCGCTGAGGGGGCTGCTCCGGCTTCTTTTCTGTAGTAATCTCCATAGGTGCAGGAGATCTCTTCAACACGGCAGTCGGAGAGTTCTTGAGAACCCTCCTAAGCGGTTCAAAACCGTTCCCAGTTGGAACAACAGCATTGATTTCCACCATGGGAGCCGGCGGAGTTAGTCCCGACGGGGAATTGCCCCCAGCCTTCCTTACTTGGCTCCAGTAACGACGGCGAGCATGTCGTGCGGATGGAGTTGGTTCAGCTATAGGGGTGACTTCCTCATGCCTCCTGTTTTGGCGAAGGGTTGTCACCGGCGTCAGCCTCTTAAAGACCGATGCCCGTTGAGAAGCGATGTCCAATCTGTCAAAGACAGACCTCTAGGCGGGGGAAGCAGCTTTGATGACTTCGCCTGGAGCGGGAGCCGGAATGGCCAGCCTTATGAAGACTGACTTCTTGGCAGAAGAAGCTTCTCTAATAATTTCGTCTGCTTGAGCCGGGATGGCTATCCGCTTTGGGATGGCTGCTTCGGGTATCGCGGGCTTGTTAGCGTTCTGGCCCAGTCTACTGAAAACTGAGGCAGTGGGGTTGGACAACCCGTTGAGAGGGGCCGCAGTAGTGGTAAGTCGATCAAAGATCGACTTCTTTGGGGATTCTTGCAGCAGCAACGGGGCATTGAAGTTCATCGGTGGGATCATGGTCCCGAAGAATAGTCCAGTGGTATCCTGAGTTACTTGCTCCACCGGCATCTTGAACAGAGAGGCCGCTTGGGGCCCGTAGGTTACACCTCTAGATGAGGCGGAACGGGAGTTGCAGTTGCAGCTAGAGCAGTTGGAGGCCATTGATGTTCTTTTTTCTGCACGGGAGCAAACCAAATCTTAGTACCTCGAACCCAGGGGTAACCATATCAAACCACGATTCGTTCGTGAACACGACACACGAAGTATGGAGTGGAAAGAGGAAAAGGTTCCACCAGACGTGCCAGAATCTGTTCCCCGCCGAAACACGGAGACGCGACCGCGTAGGTCCGTCTCGCCTGAATTTCGGGGCAGATGCTAATTGGTGCTATCCGTCCACCTCTCCGAAGATGCCAAGTTGATTTATGACACCATGTATCAAAGGTTTAAACGGATGAGGCCGATGTAGCAGACTTCGTCAGATTCCCCCTTATTTGAGGGGTTTTGATTGTGGGGACGCTCTTCCCTGCAGGCGCAAGCCCCTACAGTTAATTACGCTACCGCATCGCGGTAACCACTTTCTCCTTCTACAGATGGTCACTTCGTGTTGTGGGTGTTTGTTTTGTTTTTGGTTGCCCGTGGATTGTATACGGAGACTAATTTATGTTGTCGCCCGTAGGGCGTGGATTAGTCCAAATCCGTATATTTGGGTTTGGGGGTTGGGTTTAAGGATACGTTAGTCTCATTTGAGACTAAGATCAACTTAAACGTATGTTAAGGATACGTTAGTCTAATTTTAGACTTAGATCAACATAACGGGACCATTTAGATCCAACAAGAGAGCATTTGAGCTTTATTGCTTAGTTTAGGGACATTGCAGTCGATTAGTTTAAGGACATTACAGTCCAATGTTAGTTTAACGACATCTCGGTCCAGTGTTAGTTTAAGGACATCTCGGTCCATGGGCTTAAGGACCCCACAATCCGAGGTTAAGGACATCATAGTCCATGGGTTTTAAAGGATCCCACAGTCCGAGGTTAAGGACATCATAGTCCATGGGCTTAAAGACCCTACAGTCCGTAGTTTAAAGATGTCATAGTCTATGAAATATATGGCTGTCGGGACCCGTCACCTCTCTGAAGACGTTGAAGATTACAACGACATATATCAGAGGGGTTCAGAGATGTACCCTTGAACCAAAGTTGATTGGGAAATCTGTAGTCCAAATTATGGATTAAGATCAATCGATTAGATTATGAGCGCACGAGCTCAGTTGAATCTGAATTGAGGACTTATGGCCAACTTGGGCTAAGTCCAATCGAGTTAAAATCTTTAACATTTGTCTTGGGCTGTTGAGTCTTTATTTGGACTTGTCCCTTTTAATAGTGCTGAGCATTGACTTGCATTCTGACAATGTTTTGTCTTTTATTGAATGCTGAGCATTTATCAAAGCCCTGGGCTTATTTAAAGAACGATTTACGTTCTATCAGCGCAACACATGGCGCGCTTAACGCTTTGCGCCAGTCAAAGAGTACAGTGCGCTTCTGCCGAGTAGCGTACACGTGAGGGACACGTGTCGCGCTTGGCACTAAGCGCCAGATGATGGGTGCATTGCGCCAGTTTATGAGTGCAGAACGCCAGTTTATGAGCGCATTGCGCTATTACTTCAGTGGCGCACACGTGAGTGACACGTGGTGCGCCTGGCGCTGAGCGCCAGCCCATGAGCACAGTGCGCTATTTCAAGAGCCAAAGCGTATCTGATCAATTTTATGATCTGAGAAATAAATTATGTTCTTTTTAAAAGAGACTTTGTCTCAAGATCTAAGAACAACAGTTCTTATTTCGTAGGATATGTTTTAATCTCTTATTTTAGTGAAAGGCTTTGCCTTTATGGATCTATGATCTTAAGAGAATTGAATAATTCTCCCCCCTCCTTGAGATGTATTGCTCTCATTTTGTAAAAGACCTTAATCTTGTAGATCTATGATCCGTGAGAAGATTTATATTCTTCTTTTTATTATTATTTTTTTGATGGGATCTTTTGATCTCTTTTGAAAAGACCTTGGTCTTTGTAGATCTATGATCTTTAAAGAAGTGAGTTCTTCTTTCTTAATTATGAGATGATTTCATCTCTATGTTCATCATCATTCATATTTTTTTTACCTTGAAAAAGAATCTTCTTTCTTTGAGAGCTTGGCTCTTCTTTTTTGAGATCATTCAAAGCTTATGGGGGTTCCACTCTATGCTTCTCTATCTGAGACTTGGAGTCTTGGGGCCTTTTTATAGGGCAAGCTGATCAGTTCAATCAGTTAAGGAGATCTTTTCTCCAATTGATTTGGGAATTTCCCATCGTTCGATCTTTGATCCAAGGGCTTCTGATTTACAGAAGGCAATCTTCTTGTTTTTAACAAAGATTGAGAAATCTTCTAAACAGAATTTATTCTGTATTTTTAGTGATTTTTAATCACTGTTGGAAATCCAACGGTGCTCTGATTTACAAAGCACAATCTTGTTATTTGGAAAGGTTTTGAGAAATCCTTTCTTAACAGAATTTAATTTTGATCAATTAATGATTTATTATTATTATTAGATCTTTGATCTAACGGTAGGGAGCTTTTAGTTCCAGCGCTAGCGCACCCGTGCTTTGCACGTGTGCGCTGCTTAAAGGGCAGCGTACTTAGCGCTAGCGCACCCGTGCTTGACACGTGGTGCGCTGCTTAGAGCGCAGCGCACCTAGCGCTAGCGCACACGTGCTTTGCACGTAATGCGCTCTTTAGGGCGCAGCGCACTTGGCGCTGCATCTGAAGAGTTGCTTCATTTCGAAAATTAAATTTCAAACAGAGCTTTGCTCTGATTGAAGGAAACACATCGTTTCGGTCAGTCATCCAATTATACAATCTATACCGTTTACAATACAAGACAATACAATACAACAATACAATCAAGATAACACCGGGTTTAAGGGGTAGACTGGTACGGAATATGTTAAAGGTGGCACGAGGTGATCACTAAAGACGTAATTATATTCATGTCGTTGTTCCGTAGTATTATCGATGGAGCCTTGTACTACGGTTACCAAAGTCTCAGGTGTAAGTTGAACTCCTCTCGTATACACTGGCATTTTCTGTACCAAGCTACAAACAACAGCGTTAACACAACATCATAACAATATAATACAACTTTAAAAGCTATCTTCTTATTCTGTCTATTCTATTTCTCCCTTCTCTTTGGGACTTACCGAGCGATTTGTTCGCTGACAACATTCTCTTTCTTTCTTCTTTGAATGTCGTCATGTGTTTCGGATCTTCCAGAGATCGAGCCCAGTGCTGAAGACTTGGATCATTTTGCTGAAGACCCAGAGCTTTAGTTTCATTGTACACTTTCCATTCAGTACTTTTTCATTTCTGTTATGCCACTGTTTAGGCATCACTTTATTCCATGTATTGTAAAAAGAATGTGAATAAATAAAGTTGCTATTTTATTATAACTTATCTCTTGTGCATTTACTTTTATATTGCTTAGATACGCTTAGCGTATTTACTTCACAGTAAATACGTAGCGGCCTCATCGCGTCCCCTTTGCCGTATACCGGGAAGCGGGGCGTGACAGATAGGTTTAGTGACATGCATTGATTACTGACTGATACACTTGTCGTATTGTTTACCCGCTTTACTGTTTATCTGTACTGGCTCCTTCATGCTCATATTATCACTTCATGCTTACTTTTTCATATTCATCATTATTACACTTGTTATACATGTATTTCTATTTATTGCTATTGTGTCGCTCTGACGACCTGAGTATGCATGCTAAGAGTGAGAAGTGGATTTAGCTCGAACCAGGACCCGACGTACCTCGAGGATATTGCGGACATCTTGATCAGCGACCCCGAGCTATACTCCTTTGATCTCTATCTGGTTAGTTCTTTGTATTCGTTTTGATTTAGTGACTGCATTTCTCATTACCTGTGCATTGATTATTGATTACCACGTAAAATTAGAAGCCGAAGTGTGACTACGATAGGATATTTCCTCGACCGTAGGAGCATGGCTGGCCTTGTCAACCCCTCGTATACCGTATTTTGGGAAGCGGGGCGTGACATGGTTTTGTTGGTATCAGATCCAGGTTTGCTATGAATGGGATTACAGTTTCCGTGTAGAGCTTGACAATCTAAGACATCCTTCGGTCTAGATTGTAAACTTGTTATTCTTGATCTTAATTCACATAGTGTGTTCTGCTATATATTTTGATCCATCCGCTAGAGTTTTGGGTGACTCAGTAGAGTTATGTGATTGTAATTATTAACTGCAGCATGGTTACAATATTGTACTCTGTTGAGTGACTTGGAGTTCTACATTTGATTTCCACTCGTTTGAGCTTCACCTCACCCGATATTCTTGTTTCGTTGTCTATTCTATATCTTGTTCTGATTCTTATTCCTTGTACCTTATATCATCCTCAAATTTGTTGTTTCAGGGACCATAACTTCCAACTACTTTTCTTCCAACTCTACTCCCCAGAATCAGACCGTCGAGATTTTGAATGTACTGCAAGGCTTGAAGGAAGCCCAGGGGCGAACGAACGACCTTTTAGCTGAAGAATTAAGAATGAAAATGACCCAAGCACCAGCGGAAGCCTCCAATCATAAGGGAATCCCTGTTAAACAAGGAAAATACATGAAGATGAAGCGCCCATTTGTTCCTCAGCAACAGAAGCAACGGAGAACTCAACGTTGTGGATACTGTAAGAGACCAGGACACCTTCAGAGAGACTGTCGCAACGCCAAAGGGCAGTGCTTGATTTGTGGATCCGACGAATATCTTGTCAATGGTTGCCCTAGAAGGAAAGAGCTGCAAGGAGGAGATTTGTCTACACCCTCCACTACTGCTAAGTGACTTGGTTATTTCGTAGTTTGAAGTTCGAGGATAGTACAGGCCCAGCGCAGGATTCCACTCGTTTGACGAAAATGCAGCAGTCTAGATATCAACGAAGAACTATCGCCTTTTCTGCTTTCAATAAAAATATTGTCACTCTTTAGTAAATGTTTCATTTCGTTTAAAATCATGTATCCGTTGAACTTTTAGTTTGAATGCAATAAAATTGTAAGTTGTGATTCATGTATCATCCCCTTTGCCGCTCATTTTCCTTATACTGCTTACTGCATCATTATTCAGAATTTTGATTTTCGGTCCTTACCTACCGTATATCTTCCTTGTGCTCCATATCATTGGTTATTTTCTTGGTGTGTTCCACTGTCTGATCATGACTCTTTCTTTTCCGGCCATGGCCCATCCTAGAGTAGCGCCGCCTCTAGATGAGGACACTCGATCCTACGTTTCCTTGGACTGCATGCTGGTGAGTTCAAATAACGAATCGACGGCCCACAGGTTATCTTCAGCAACAGCGATTCCGAGGACGAGGGAGTCGCACCCCCAGAAGTCGACATTATCAGTGTTCCCTACCGAACACGGAGACACGACCGCGCAGGTCCGTCTTGCCTCAATTTCGGGGCAGATGCTAATTGTTTCTATCCGTCCACCTCTCCGAAGATGCCAAGTTGATTTATGGCACCGTGTATCGAAGGTTTAAACGGATGCGGCCGATATAGCAGACTTCGTCAGATTCTCCCTCGTTTGAGGGGTTTTTGATTGTGGGGACACTCTTCCCTGCAGGTGCAAGCCCCTGCAGTTAATTACGCTACCGTATCGCGCGATCAACATTCTCCTTCTCCAGATGGTCACTTCGTGTCGTGGGTGTTTGTTTTGTTTGTAGTTGCCCGTGGATTGTATACGGAGACTAATGTATGTTGTCGTCCGTAGGGTGTGGATTAGTCCAAATCCGTATCTTCTTAGATTTGGGTTTGGAGGTTGGGTTTAAGGATACGTTAGCCTCATTTGGGACTAAGATTGACTTAAACGTGTATTAAGGATACGTTAGTCTAATTTTTAGACTAAGATCAACTTAACAGGATCGTTTAGATCCAACAAGAGAACAATTGGACTCTATTGTTTAGTTTAGGGACATTGCGGTCGATAATTAGTTTAAGGACATTATGGTCTAATGTTAGCTTAAGGAAATTACGGTCCAGGTTAAGGACATCGTAGTCCATGGGCTTAAGGACCCCACAGTCCGAGGTTAAGGACATCATAGTCCGTGGGTTTAAAGGGACCCCACAGTCCGAGGTTAAGGACATCATAGTCCGTGGGTTTAAGGACCCCACAGTCCATAGAATGATTAGTTATCGGGACCCATCACCTCTTTGAAGACGTTGAAGGATTACAACGACAAACATCAAAGGAGTAAAGAGATGTACCCTTGAACCGGTGTGAATTGGTTGGAAGATCTGTAGCCCAGTTTGGGACTAAGATCTGTTGAATATTCGTGAGCATATGGGCTCAATTAAATATAAGTTGAGGACTTAGGGCCAAAATTGGGCTAAGTCCAATAAACATTTTGTTCATTCTGGTTATTGAGCCTTTACTTGGGCTTGGCCCTTTTAATAATGCTGAGCATTGTATCTTGACACCTTTTTTGTCTTGTATTGAATGCAAAGCATTTAGCAGAGCTCTGGTTCATTAAAGAACAACTTGTATTCTATCAGTGCAACCTATGGTGCGCTAGGACTTTGCACCTACCAACAAGTGCAATGCGCTTCTGCCACGTGGCACGCATGTAAGGGACACGTGTCATGTTCTGCGCTAGGCGCCAGATGATGAGCGTTGTGCGCCGGTTTATGAGCGCTGAGCGCTAAATTATGAGCGTATTGCGCTAGTTTAGTGTTACACACATGAGTGACACATGGCGCGCTTGGCGCTAAGCGCCAGCCCATGAGCGTAGTGCGCTATTTCAGAAGCGCAAAGCGCAAGTTGCATGTGTGGTTGACACGTGGCATGCTGAGCGCCGGTCCAAGGAACGCAGAAGTGCTGTTCAAGAGTGCAAGGCACATTTCATGAGCGCAAAGCGCAATTGATCAGTTTTTATGATCTATGAACAAATTTATGTTCCTTTAAAAGAGACTTTGTCTCAAGATTCAAGAACAACAGTTCTTATTTTTCAAAGGGCTTGCCTTTATAGATCAATGATCTGTGTGAAGAATATGTTCTTCTTTATTATGTGATGAGATCTTTTGATCTCTTTTATGAAAGACCTTGGTCTTTTTTTTAGATCTATGATCTTTTTAGAAGATAATTCTTCTTTTCATGAGATGATTTCATCTCTGTATTCATTGTTCATGATCTTTACCTTGAAGAAATAATCTTCTTTTGCTAAGAGCTCGCTCTTCTTTCTTTGAGTTTTCTCAAATTTTGTAGGGTGGTTTCTCTATATCAGACTTGAAGCCTTGGGGCCTTTATATAAGGCAAGTTGATTTGTTGAATCAGTTAAAGAGATCTTTCTCTGATTGATTTGGGGATATTTCCCACAGTTGGATCTTTGATCCTAAGAGATCTGTTTCCCACAGTTAAAGATACTCTTCTTGTTTTAATAAGATTGAGAAATCTTTCCATGCAGAATTTATTCTGTCTTTGGTAATTTTTATTTACCATTGGATCACTAATCCAACGGTGCTCTGATTTACAGAGCACAATCTTGTTGTTTGGAAAGATTTTGAAAAATCTTTCCATAACAGAATTTTAATTCTGATTAATTAATGCTTTATCATTATTATTAGATCTTTTGATCTAAAGGTGGGGAATTTTTAATTCCAGCACTAGCGCACCCGTGCTTTGCACGTGGTGCGCTTGCTCAGAGCACAGTGCACTTGGCGCTAGCGCACCAGTGTTTGACACATGGCGCGCTGCTCAGAGCGCAGCGCAGCCTGCGCTAGCGCACCCGTGTTTGACACGTGGCGCGCTCAGCGCTAGTGCACTCATGATGCGCTGCCCAGGGCGCAGCGCACCTGGCGCTAGCGCATCGGTGTTTGACACGTGGCACGCAGCGCGCCTAGCGCTGGATCTGAAGCGTTGCTTCAATTTTTGAATTTTGAATTTCAAAACAGAGGTTTGCTATGATTGGGGAAACAAATGCCCTCCTCCCCCACAATTGCGCTCACGTGAACCACACGTGAGTGCAGCGGTGGAAGCATCTGCGCCCTTGGATCAACTCAGAAGTTGAATAGGCGTTTCAATGCCTATAAATAGGACCTTTGGTCCCTTAGACGAATTTCATCTTCTTCTTTGAGAATTATCTTTTCTTCAGAGCATTGCTCTCCTGTTTAAGAACTCCTTCAAGAGTAAAGACTCTGCTAAAATTTTAGGTAAAAATTAAAACTTTTAATAAACTAGGGTTTTACCCATTAACAGAGCCTTGCTCTTCATAGATCTTTGATCTAAAGAAAACCCATTAAGGGTTTCATTAATAGAGCTTTGCTCTTCTGAACCCATAGATCTAAAGAGATCTTTTCTTGGGGTTTCTTAGCCCATGAACAGAGCTTTGCTCTTTTGAATTATGTTGATAATCTTTAATGAAGAACTCTTAAGAGTTTGTTCATGGATCTTGAAGATCTCAGAATTTTTAATTCATAAAAATTAATTTTAATTAATTCTTTTCTGGTGGATTTTTCTATCATCATTACAGAGCCAGGCTCTTGAGGAATTTTATTCCTTCATGGTCAGAGTTTGACAAGTGTCACTCTGTCATAGAGCTTTGCTCTTCAAAAGGAGATTTTCTCCTTTTCGCGAGGGATCTCTCATTTAATGAGAATTTTCATGAGGATTTCCTCATTTAAATGACAGTCTCATCCAATGATGAGGCTGTTTTATTAATTGATGCATTGTCATCCAGATTTTGTGGGCCCCCTTTGGTCCCTCTCTACTGCATTGCAGTGTGGTACAAATTTTAAAGTACCGAGTGTCAGAATTTAAAATTAAATTATATCACTGACAGTTGACTTCTGTCCCCTTTTTTTTGCAGGTGACATGTCTTTCGATCTCTCTTTCCCGTTTGTTCGTTCAGAAGGAGGATTTCTGGGAGCACCTGTAGACCGGGAAGTCCTAGCTTTGATCAAAGATCATGACCCGGAACACGAAAAACTTCACTTGTGGGGTCGATGGTACGACCAGATTATCAAAGGTCGTCGAAGCTTCTCTTGTGAGACGCCTTCGGAGCCTATCTCCGCGGTACGACCAGATTATCAAAGGTCGTCGAAGCTTCTCTTGTGAGACGCCTTCGGAGCCTATCTCCGCGATCCCGTATGCGGATGCACCGGTGAACTATGCCATGGAGGTGGTTAATTAGACTTTGGAGGGTCTCCTTCAGCCTTCGATCGCCGCAGTACCCGTGCAGCCGCAGGAGGTTTTGGATACCCTAGGGCGGCGTATATGTCAGGGCGAGTCACGCCCTTGGAGACAGCCCTACAACATCGGGCTAATTCCCCGTCATCCGCCCGGGTACTTGCAATGGGCCCGATATATCTTGTCGGCAAAGAAATCGCAGCTGCTAAAGCTCGAATTATACCCTGCGGTCTACGCTTCGCTGTTCCAGTATTCTGCACCTCCCACTTGGTGGATCAAGGCGTTTTTGGAGCAGTGGAACATCCCGACCCATACCTTCCTTCTACTAGATAAAGAGGTCTACATTTCCTTGGAAGAATTCGCCGAGGTTTCTGGTCTACCAGTTAGGGGGGAGCACTACGAGGAGCTGCTTCCTCCAGACGAATATGTTTTTCCCACCAAGCCAGTGGTGATGGGCCTCAACCCAGAGAACGTCATTCAGCACCAGTTCCCAAGCCTGATAAAGGTGTTGAACAGGTATGAGAGCCTCTTCATCGAATCCGGACGCCGAGAGGTTAGCTTTGCGGACTTCATTGCTCGTTTTCTTCGCCCGGAGATTTTGACGCGACCAGGCGAAAAGTTTGCTAAACTTGATGATCCCTTCGGCTTTGGCTTGGACCGTCGGCCGATATTGGAAGCTGATCAGAAGGGGTTCTTTCTTCCTGACGTCGCGATTGTCCCTCTTTCAGAAATCGCCGCTCCGGGTATTGATGAGGAAGCATTTTTTCTTGGGTTTCTTGGGCTATGGCTGAGCTGGTCCGCACTCCCTATGCATCCTTGTTACATGAGGCCTTCCGTCTTCTACCCGGCGCATCGCATGGTTGCCGGAATACAAGTGGCCATCGGGATCGCCGGGTTAGCCCACTTATACCATTGTCTTAGCATAGCGGCGGATACGACTGAACCGGGGGTGCATCCTGCTAACTTCCTGATGCATTACTTCACTTCTTGGATGGAGCTGCACGTGCTCGGGGTCTTTGGCATTCACAAGATGCCTTCGTTTTATGAGAGATGCAAGTTCCCTCGGATTATGCTGCTAGTTGACGCCTCCATCGTGAGTCCGTCACAGTGGGAAGCTAGGGGCTTGCTCCTTCGTCCGCGCACGGTCGGAGATGGTATGTCTTTCATAGACAAAGTCTTGACCATCGGCCAGGAAACTTTAAAGGCGGTGCTGTCACTGCAAGACGTTTTTAAGGACGGGGCCTCCGTGTTGAAAACCCGAGAGATTCTCCATTTGTACTCCATCAGGCCGGGCTTTCTTGTATTTAGGCAAAATGATGCGGTGCTATTCATGAGATACAACCCCCATTATTTTGCCCAGCAGCTGAGTTACAATCAGGGAGTCCCGCTGGAGGCTTTCTTGGTAGAACCCGCTGCCACCGAAGAAGGAATGCGGGGCGCGCTGCATTATTTCATGCGCTTGAATACGGGATCTCACTTCTTCATCAGCAAACCCAGTTGTGTGCCAAGGGCCCTTAATGTACATGTGGCCTGATATCAACATGCAACGGGTGCTGTTATCAGAGAGGAGAAGCGGCTGCTACTTGACTGCAAGGGTGCACCCCTTGCTAGTGACCGAAACCTCCCCTTGAAGCGACGTACCATTGTCCTTCCTCCGCTAAGAGAAGCAGCCGTGATTGAAGTTCCCGACGACAGGCCTGAGCTACCGGTGCCCCGTGATCCCATGGAGACGGTGGATGTACTACCGGTGCCCCATGCTCCCGCGGAGATAGTAAATGTAGCTTTCTCCGAATCTGGCATGGGCTCAGATATCGGGACTCGTCGCCCCAAAGTGCCCACCAAGCGTAAGCTTGTGCTGGCTGCGACTGGAGCTCGGTCGCAGAAGAGGAAGAAGAAGTCGGTCCTCTCTCTAGACGTTGTACTCGGCCTGGAGCCTCAGGCTCCTTATAACGAGGGTCTGAGCGAATATGGGACCAATGAAGGTCAAGTCATAGCGCCGAAAGATACCGATCTTGAGGCTGCCATTGCAGCTTCTGTGCGATCCGCAAGCCACCAAGCAGAAATGGCCGTCCTTGCGCAATGAAGTGAGTATAAGCCGTAACTTCTGCTATTGCATTATATTTTTATTTTTATTATTATGTCTTGACTGATATCTTTCCTTCTGTAACAGGCTTTAACACTGAAGAGGCTCTGGGGGCTTCCCTCAGGATCTTTGAGGAGGAGGAGAGGAATCGCGCTTTGTTGAGCATTGGTATGTCTAGGCTCATTTCATCTTCATTCTCCTTTCTCATGGACAATCTAACCCCTTCTCTATCTTATCGTAGGGACTATAATGCCAATCCCGTAAGGTGATGCGGAGATTCTACCCGGGCCAGCCATCGAAGTCCCGGCCTCCTCAGTACTGCCGAAAGAGGCCTTACTCAAACGACCGATGACGGATGCCTTGACGGCTCCAGAGGTAACCCTTAGCATGGACGATGACGTCCTATTAATGGAGGCGTCTAGAAGATCCACTCTAACGGCCCAAGCGGAAAGGAAGCGCAGAATGCGCGCGGCGGGGGAGCGTAGTGCTGCCTTGGCAGCGGGTGCGGGTTCGAGCACCGCTACCCCTGCCCCTACTCCTTTAGAGGAATCTCCGGCTGGCTTATCCACTGCCTACAGACGGGAGGCACGTACGGCTCGGGAAGCAATAGGAAGACCAACTCAAGATAATGTGACATTAGGTTCTGTTGTCAAAGCTTTAACTTTCAGTTCTCATGTATCCTATCTTGCAGGGCCGAGTCTTACCGAAGAAGTGGCGGTGACCACTGAGCCTGGGGCGGTGGTAGAGGAGGTAGCCATGGTCGCCGAACCCGAGGCAGCAATGGGTGAGATGGCGGCAATTGCCGAGCTCGAGGTATCAGTGGGTAAGACAGTCACGATCGCCGAGCCTGAGAAGGCGGTAGGTGAGATGGCTACCACTGTCGAGCTCGAGGTAGCGGCGAGTGAGATGGCTACAATTGCTGAGCCCGAGGTGGCGGTAGAGGAGGTAGCCATGGTCGCCGAGCCCGAGGTAATCACTCTTTCGCAAGAGTCGGGCACTGCCCCAATCGTTGCTCTTGCTCCTTGCGGCTCCCTACCGCTGCCGGGCGCTGCGAGTATCACGATGATTCTCATGGAGTCGGGGGATGAAGCCACGGGCGGCGAAACCATTCCGATGGAGGAGGGTAAAGCAATCGCTATATCAAGTGACGCCCTTGTTGCGGTCCCGACCGGCGACTACCAAGTAGATTTTGAGTCATTGCTTTTCTTTTTATTCTGCAATCCTTTTTCAATCTTTCCTGATAGTATTTATATCGTTTCTAATGCAGGTGTGGCGAGCGTTGAGGTTGCGCTACCAGAGGCAGCGCCATCAGTTACCGCTTTGGCGGTGACCACTCCTCTAACTTCTCTCGTACCATCAGATGTTGGAAGGTGCGGATTCGTGACCCATCAGTCTTATTTCTTAGGCTGTATAACTTATGTACTGACGCTGCATTACCATGTCTTTGCAGGAGTCCTTTTTGATCACCTGTATCAGGTGCTGCACCCACACTTCTCTTCCAGTCAGAGATTAGTCCGCCCGCTGGTGTTGGTGAGTATCTTTTCTTAACCGACATTCTTTCTTTAACGGGCAGTCACATTATTCCTAATTTTTCTTTGTATTGCTTGTAGCCTTACAAATTGAAGGAGGGGACGAGGCTATCGTTGCGCCACCAGTACTCCCAGCTCTGCCCCCTATTGCAGCCGGTATAGTAGACTCTATTGTTCATGTATTTTCTTTATTTCTTGAGCTGACATCTGATTGTGATTTTTGGATTGTCTACAAACAGGCAGTGACGGCAGTCCACAAGTCGGATGCTCGCCCCGCAATATCAAATGTACAAATAAATTTAAACAACATTATCATTGCACCCTGCTATCCATCACGACAAATCCGCAACATTAGAGCACAACACAGAACATCAACGCGAATGTCACGTTCGCAAACCCTTCTAAAAGAACTATAGCAATCAGATGCAGTTTACCGATCAAATGACATTCCCGGTCGGAGATATAATGAAAATACTGAAAAACTAACAAGTTTAAAACTTCGATCGACTAAATTTCCCGAAGTGGGCCCCACATACATCTGGTGTACAGTAACAAAATTTTGGCCCAAAAGACATACCAAAAACCACCATTTATCATGAGAAACCCACTAAAAAAATTTGGAGCACTGTTCCCACAAAAGCGCGGCGGATCAGCGGCAAAACCATGGTTTGGGCCGCGGATCCGCGGTCGTTTTGTGGGATCACGTGCCCAAATTTCACCAGTATTCTTAAAAAACCCTGCATGATTTTCTGAAATGCTCAAAATGAATTTTAGAACATTTTAAAAATCGACAGAAACATCATGTACAGAAAATTGTGATTTCGCGAAATCCGTTCGATCGATCTTTTAAACGTGTTAGCACAAGTTAGTATAGCTTAATGGTGAGGCTCTGATACCACTGTAAGTACGCGGCGGCACCCCGGCCATCTAACAGATGCCGATATGCGGAACAAAACTTTTACGACTGGCGCTATCGCGTACTTTATCCCGGATCGTCCATTAAAACTAAACTAACAAATTGTAAAGAGGGTAGAATTGTTATACCGAATGATCCGAGTCCTTCGGTCTTCAACCATCATCCCACGCTATGTTGCAACTGATCCGAACTTGCTCGATCTCCGGTCTCGTCGTCCAGGTGGCACCACGTCGACGGATCTTTAAACGGGCTCCCGCCTCTGAACCGAGGCAACTCGATCGTCAAGTTTGCCAAAAGAGACGACCAAGATGAAGTAGAAAATGAGTAGAATACTTTGTCTCGTTACGTCCAAGACTATGGACGAACGGTTAAAAGAAGTTGCCATTTGGAATCGGGTGAATGGAAATTGAACTAGGAAATTTCCATACACTAGTTATCATAATCTTTTCTCACAAAATGAAATCAAATGAACAACCATCCCTCACAAAGAGGGGCCGGCCACTACTAATAGAAAAGGGAGGTGAGTGTAGGAGAGATCAAGTGGTGACCATTAGCTTTCATCCTTATCATGTCATTAAAGAAAGAATGAATCATCAAAATGCATTAAGTGTAAAAGCATGAATCATGAAGCCTTGTCATCAACTCATTAATGCAATAGAATGAGTCACTAACCTAGTCACTAATCATGAAGCTTCCACACACAATGACTCATCCAAAGAAGAAATGATAATTCCGTATTTAACCGAATGTCAAAATACGGCTGATAGAAAACTGGAAACTGGCAACTTCCAAAAATCATCCCGAAACGAATTTCAGGATAACCCCGTATCGGTATAAACATACCCGCATTTGTATTACGACCGAATACAAATGCAACTGAGACAAAGGTATTATATCTACACAGTATAATACTGAGTTCCGGCTTAAACCAAAGCCTACCAGTGTTATCTGCCCGAAAAACGATACGTGCGAAAACGCACGTGCATTTTCCGAACCTTGCCATAAACCCATATGGCCTCTACAACGTTTCGCCCGAACTTGGGAAAGTGTCGGTGGGGGACTCTAATGACTCATCAACACACTGGCATTGGGTATAACCACTAGCACGTCAGAGGTACTAACTGTACGTAACGTTTTGCCTATGTATTGATTGGAAGGGAAGCTGACGAGCGAACTCATCTATAAACCCTACTGAGCCTGAGAGTGACAATAACCGTACAGTCTGGAACATTCGTCTATGAGTATCGCATATTAGGCCTAGGGGGTCGGTAAACGTCAGACCCCCAATAGCTGCATAAGTCGTGTCAGAGAGCAGCCCAGAACACCCTGAGATTCTGCTGGTATACCTACCAGTATATCTCGATTACCCTGGCCAGGGATTTCGTGTAATGGCTCTCCTAAACACAGCGCGATCTCACCCCCAATACCGGGAGAGACGAATCCCCGACGATCCGCTCACTTGCCTCCAATGTGGCTCGGGACTGTACCCAAAATATACCTGTTTGCACGACTCCTTTGACCCGTGGTAGGGTATAAATCAAAGCACAGTGGGAACTCACACGAGACAAATGACGACCTCAGGTCGATGAACTAACCTGTACACATGTCACCAGGGAACTGCTATCTGACGATATGTATAATACCAACTAGCATGTTCCCGGCGAGTCCTGTCCGGTGTACTCATAACCTAATGAGCACCTGTATACATCTTAGGTGATCCAAATGACACCAGTGGCTTGTGAGACCGGCCACCGCCCCTCGTCGGGGTCTCGACTGTATACACTAGTCTACTCTGGAGTATCGATGCCCTGTCTCGAAACTCCCACGACTAGGGACACTTTTAAGGATGTGCTTATAGACCCCAGCTCTCACGTACATGATCGCCATCATACTGCTGGTAGTCAAACAAGAATCCTATGGGCTCTATCATGATGATAAAGACAAACCAGATAGCATACTATCATCTCGAGTAAGACTGTTTTATCGGTATAGGTCCTCCCTCAATCATTGCAATCACGTACCTGCGATCCAATAATTGACTTTGAGGGCACTATATCCAACAATCTCCCACTTGCACTTAAGGCTAATTATTGCGATGTCATGTACTCACAGCTCGTGTGATACCGAGCATCCAACTCCTCGATTAATCAGTTTCATAAAGACTGTTTGCGAAACTAATGTGTTCGAGAAATAGCCTAAGTGAGTGGATCCGCCCTGATGTTTCTTTCTATGTCTCTCTTAATCTCAAGTTCGCGGAGAAAACCATCTCCCGAATCGAGTAATAACTGTCTTAGAATATGTCTGGATACCTGATGGGACTTAGTTCATAAATGAACTCCCAATCCAAACTTCTTAGACTGTATCGATCACTGAAAATAATCAGTGTTGCGCACCATGCCTCCCACAGTATCCTCTTGGACCACCTGTCCATAATACTGTCCCTCGTCAGAGGGAGAACTATAACTCTGACAATCACTCTGTCATCCATGTCACATGCGAAGCATGGAATAATAACTGCCTCCCGAAGGAGGCTGCCGTCATCAAATCCGTAGAACATGTACTTATGTTCTATAACTGCTTTCTAATGTTTCTCCAGGATTGGATTAATATAAACTTATTGCATCTAGTGCAATAATAACATCTGGTGTGGTACTTGATATCTCACGATTGACTCAATTGCCTAAGCAAATGATCTGCCAATCATATACATCCCTCTCCCCTTTAGTCTGTAAGACACCTTTAGAGAGGGTGACTCCATCACCTGCAGGTACACCACCATGCAAGGAGTCATCTATTCTAAAATAATATTAGAATATTGTCAAAGTACCCACATTGGGAAACTACCCAAATCTAGATCTAAAACCATAGATCTAGTAACCAGAATGTCAGATATTATATCCATATCCTTTATGGAAAAACAACTGTGTGACGACCACAGCATAACCGATCGTAGTATAGGAATTTTACTTCCTACTCTGTGTATGTCATCCAAATACCATGGCATTACACCTTACTACCTTCTTAACAGATCCATCCTCTATTCTGATGAAGTCAAACCCATGACTGTTACATCAAAAACCAGATGATCAATCTCCGCTATATTTGCTCAAGTCTATAAATAGACATTAGCTACTTGTCCACTATGCTTCCGCTGCTCCCACTGACTACGACAACCCTCTGGCAGAGTAATATATACGTACACTTCTAAAACTAGTTTAGAACGACGCTATACATATCCACCTGCCCGGTCTCATAGTCTGGAACAACAGTAGTGTCAAGTCTGGGTAAGCAAGAACCTCACTGTCACCGTCCTTGAGGCTACCGGAGTACATCTCGGGTGTCTGAGGTTACCCACCATATCTGCGGAGTGGCTATTGGAATGTCAAACCTGATTGAATATATAGGTCCTATTAAACTTTCTGTAATTGTTTGTGGTTCTGGAATCACTTCCAGTTCTACCATGCTCCCACTTCTGTTTTCTGAAAAATCCATTTTAATAAAACTGTGGCGAGTCAAGAACAATATCACTATTGATCTTCCAGATGGTAGAAAATCAACCCTCGTCGAAGCTAGGGTCAACCCGCAAACTGCCATTACAGAAACGTGCCTTGAGTTATCCAGTGTCTGGTTTTAAGCTTAAGCTGGACAATTCCCCTTAGCTTAACATCGTTAAGATATGAATCGTTCTATATCCAATATAGAAACTTTGGCACTTATTTAATTGGAACCGGATTCAAATTATGCAGCTGTCTCCAGTGCATAATAACTTAATAGAGAGAGGCTGATCAGTATTACTCAACTTAGGAATCCATCCAATTATGAGTAACCTGAAAGAGAAATAAGTTTCTCAAAAACCATTACTATCAACTGAATACCTTTCACAAGTATCTACATCTTCGATTTCTTTGAAGAATCCCGATACTTGCGATACATGGTTCTCTACTTTATTCTTATACCCACAACTTCTCAAAACTTAGACATTGTATTTCTACGAAACACTTGTCTAAAAACTAGAGAAGTCACAAGTAAACAGAACATAGTATGAGGACCTACCCCTTTGTCCTGACGGATACTGGACAACATACAATACTCTGTATAAGTCCATTGAGTTTGAATAACTCTAAACCTGTGCATCATAGGTTGAAAACTGTATCCAGGCGATTTCCTCAAATATCATCAATTACAACGAATTCCGATATAATGAGAATGATCACCTAATTCCTAATAACTCACTCCCACTCAACATCTGTAAAACCATACAGATGTGAGAATCATACCTGGTAAATACATACCCTGGAGTACGTGTCCAATCGGGAAATCAGTTTTCTATTAACAATGCACAGTGAATGTGAAACATAAATATGTTTCGTAGGGATATTCTGGTTTTCCTAGTAATGCCTCTTCCATAATCCAAATCATGACTTTAACCGTATATTTCCCTGCTATCTTTCCAATTCCCTTTATTTGCCTTTAGTCGTTACCTTCTGTACACCTTCATTAGGCTAAATGGTTTTCTTCCTTCCCTACCGTTCGGCACCAGCCTATGGTTTGGAAGAAGAATATCCAGTAAACATAATAGGTGTACCCTCCTAATCCTAGGAGTACTCACAACTTGAGAGAGGGTGATGATAAAAAGACAACTGAATAATACCTTATTCCTATTTCTCCTGAACCAGAATCCATCCTCGAAAAATATCCTTCGAGTTCGTATATAATCATACGATGGATTTATCCAATGGAATTGGATGTTTGTAGTGATACGGGTTGTTCTGGAGAAATAAAAGGTGAAGTAGGAATGGCGATGAAATACGTGGTTTGGTCGTGAATGTTAATGGTCGCAATTTACTTTGCCCTTTTTCTAATTCCTTTATGTTGTCTTCACATGTCACCTTCTGCACACCCTACTTAGGCTAATTGGTTTTCTTCATTCCCTACCTTTCGGCACCTGCCTATGGTTTGGAATAAGACTATCCAATAAGCGTAATAGGTGTACTCTCCTAAACCAAGGAGCCCTCGCAACCTGAGAGAAGGCGATAATAAAAGACAACTGAATAAACCAATTCTATTTCTCCTGAACCTGGATCCATCCTCGAAGAAGTCCCTTCGAGTTCGTATATAACCATACGATAGATCTATCCAATGGAAGTGGATGTCCGTAGTAATACGGGTTGTTCTGAGAAATACAAAGGGTAAAAGAAGGAGCGGCAATGACTTATGCAACTATAGACAATCCAAAAAGCCTGTATTTTAAGAAGGTTCGGTCAACTTGGTCACTGAGTTATAGTCTAGGGTCGGTCAAAGGTTGCTGCCAAAGAGAGAGAGAAAAGAAACGCTCTGCGTGCACTCTAACCTAGATCAGAATGGTTATCATTTTATCTAATTAGGAAACCTCCCACTGTTATCTCAAATTCTCCTCCAAACCTGAAAGAAGAATTAGTCGGGGTCACCCGAAGAGTAAATCAACTCATCAGTGAGAATCGGGATCCAACTATCATCGCATGATAACTTGATGGAAGCCACTCAAGTCATCACACTCCAGAAGGTATGCGCAAGTCTGGCAAGTTTCTTGTATGTTTGAAACTCCCGATGTAATTTTTATCCCATGCTCTTATGACCTTGACGTAGGCCAACAAGTCATAAGCAACATGTCAAGTTCTACCCGTCGTTGTCCTGATCAACTTAAGTCATCGTACAAGCCCTTGACGTAGGCCAACAAGGTGTACGTCTGACTTAAACTAATGCATCTATCTATGCAACAAATGAATACCCAGCAGCTACCAAACACTATGTCTTGACGTAGGCCAACAAACATAGCTTGAATACTACTGACCATCCATTAGAAACGACGGAGGATTACGGCTGGTTTTTGGCGAAAAACCTTTAACGTAATGAACTTGATCTCGTTGAAGGAACCTGATAGCTTTATAAAAATATATAGTAGCGAAAACCTTTTGTTAAAGAGGTCACTCCCGGTGAAGGGATCTCGGCTCTTTCCTCGTGGAATGAGGTGCAGGATATTCCAACTGAATACCACTATGCGAAACAAAAGGAAACGTCTTTGTAATAATTTTTAAAATTTGTTCCAACAACATCAAATATAGGTTTGTTTTATCTCGCATTGATAAGAATCAATGCAGTCCCATCAATCAACCACACCAGAAAAGAACGAAAATAAAATGTACGTATATGCCATCCGCATTTGCCACTGGGTCCCGTCATCACTCGTTAGCTTACTTAACTAACGACAGAGCGGGGACTGGACTAGCACGGGTGTAAAACATATACACCATCTAATAGTATATATACTAATATACAATAATCGCTCCAGGCGTGATAAAATGCAACATTACAGAAAAGTAATAAGCATCACAGAACAATACAGATAATCTGGGATCCCCGGGTTTCATAGAGCCGCTGCTGAAACTCGACGTTTCCCTGGTCGTGTGGATAGCCTGTACAATGAAACCTAGACCCCTACGGGTGCGGCAAGTTAACCGCCAAAACCTGAAGCGAGGTAGTCCCCACAACATAGTGAATGGAATACCCGGCACTTCACGGAATCCGGTAAATTGAGCACCCCTCCTTGGGTCAACCTGTACCCCCTACGAGTGCGGCGAATAGTCTGCCAATTCTAGAGTGAGGTCCCTTTGCCTCTCAATGCCATGAGATACGAACCCGTTGCGTTCCAGAACCCGGCTATTCGTGCACCCCACCGCGGGGTAAATCTAGTACAGAAATAAAAATAGTACAATAGGTACATCGACCGCAACCTGGTCGTGCCCCAAAAGAATATTATACAAACAGGCAGTGACGGCAGTCCACAAGTCGGACGCTCGCCCCGCAATATCAAATGTACAAATAAATTTAAACAACATTATCATTGCACCCTGCTATCCATCACGATAAATCCGCAACATTAGAGCACAACACAGAACATCAACGCGAATGTCACGTTCGCAAACCCTTCTAAAAGAACTATAGCAATCAGACGCGGTTTACCGATCAAATGACATTCCCGGTCGGAGATATAATGAAAATACTGAAAAACTAACAAGTTTAAAACTTCGATCGACTAAATTTCCCGAAGTGGGCCCCACATACATCTGGTGTACAGTAACAAAATTTTGGCCCAAAAGACATATACCAAAAACCACCATTTATCATGAGAAACCCACTGAAAAAATTTGGAGCACTGTTCCCACAAAAGCGCGGCGGATCAGCGGCAAAACCATGGTTTGGGCCGCGGATCCGCGGTCGTTTTGTGGGATCACGTGCCCAAATTTCACTAGTATTCTTAAAAAACCCTGCATGATTTTCTGAAATGCTCAAAATGAATTTTAGAACATTTTAAAAATCGACAGAAACATCATGTACAGAAAATTGTGATTTCGCGAAATCCGTTCGATCGATCTTTTAAACGTGTTAGCACGAGTTAGTATAGCTTAATGGTGAGGCTCTGATACCACTGTAAGTACGCGGCGGCACCCCAGCCATCTAACAGATGCCGATATGCGGAACAAAACTTTTACGACTGGCGCTATCGCGTACTTTATCCCGGATCGTCCATTAAAGCTAAACTAACAAATTGTAAAGAGGGTAGAATTGTTATACCGAATGATCCGAGTCCTTCGGTCTTCAACCATCATCCCACGCTATGTTGCAACTGATCCGAACTTGCTCGATCTCCGGTCTCGTCATCCAGGTGGCACCACGTCGACGGATCTTTAAACGGGCTCCCGCCTCTGAACCGAGGCAACTCGATCGTCAAGTTTGCCAAAAGAGACGACCAAGATGAAGTAGAAAATGAGTAGAATACTTTGTCTCGTTACGTCCAAGACTATGGACGAACGGTTAAAAGAAGTTGCCATTTGGAATCGGGTGAATGGAAATTGAACTAGGAAATTTCCATACACTAGTTATCATAATCTTTTCTCACAAAATGAAATCAAATGAACAACCATCCCTCACAAAGAGGGGCCGGCCACTACTAATAGAAAAGGGAGGTGAGTGTAGGAGAGATCAAGTGGTGACCATTAGCTTTCATCCTTATCATGTCATTAAAGAAAGAATGAATCATCAAAATGCATTAAGTGTAAAAGCATGAATCATGAAGCCTTGTCATCAACTCATTAATGCAATAGAATGAGTCACTAACCTAGTCACTAATCATGAAGCTTCCACACACAATGACTCATCCAAAGAAGAAATGATAATTCCGTATTTAACCGAATGTCAAAATACGGCTGATAGAAAACTGGAAACTGGCAACTTCCAAAAATCATCCCGAAACGAATTTCAGGATAACCCCGTATCGGTATAAACATACCCGCATTTGTATTACGACCGAATACAAATGCAACTGAGACAAAGGTATTATATCTACACAGTATAATACTGAGTTCCGGCTTAAACTAAAGCCTACCAGTGTTATCTGCCCGAAAAACGATACGTGCGAAAACGCACGTGCATTTTCCGAACCTTGCCATAAACCCATATGGCCTCTACAACGTTTCGCCCGAACTTGGGAAAGTGTCGGTGGGGGACTCTAATGACTCATCAACACACTGGCATTGGGTATAACCACTAGCACGTCAGAGGTACTAACTGTACGTAACGTTTTGCCTATGTATTGATTGGAAGGGAAGCTGACGAGCGAACTCATCTATAAACCCTACTGAGCCTGAGAGTGACAATAACCGTACAGTCCGGAACATTCGTCTATGAGTATCGCATATTAGGCCTAGGGGGTCGGTAAACGTCAGACCCCCAATAGCTGCATAAGTCGTGTCAGAGAGCAGCCCAGAACACCCTGAGATTCTGCTGGTATACCTACCAGTATATCTCGATTACCCTGGCCAGGGATTTCGTGTAATGGCTCTCCTAAACACAGCGCGATCTCACCCCCAATACCGGGAGAGACGAATCCCCGACGATCCGCTCACTTGCCTCCAATGTGGCTCGGGACTGTACCCAAAATATACCTGTTTGCACGACTCCTTTGACCCGTGGTAGGGTATAAATCAAAGCACAGTGGGAACTCACACGAGACAAATGACGACCTCAGGTCGATGAACTAACCTGTACACATGTCACCAGGGAACTGCTATCTGACGATATGTATAATACCAACTAGCATGTTCCCGGCGAGTCCTGTCCGGTATACTCATAACCTAATGAGCACCTGTATACATCTTAGGTGATCCAAATGACACCAGTGGCTTGTGAGACCGGCCACCGCCCCTCGTCAGGGTCTCGACTGTATACACTAGTCTACTCTGGAGTATCGATGCCCTGTCTCGAAACTCCCACGACTAGGGACACTTTTAAGGATGTGCTTATAGACCCCAGCTCTCACGTACATGATCGCCATCATACTGCTAGTAGTCAAACAAGAATCCTATGGGCTCTATCATGATGATAAAGACAAACCAGATAGCATACTATCATCTCGAGTAAGACTGTTTTATCGGTATAGGTCCTCCCTCAATCATTGCAATCACGTACCTGCGATCCAATAATTGACTTAGAGGGCACTATATCCAACAGGCAGGGCCCTTTTCCAGACGTCCATCCTCAAAAGGTGTTGTGACCAGTCTGCGTATGCTGAGCGAATACGTCGAGTAGCTTGACGGGAAGGCTCCTACATCTGCCGCAGATTTCGCTGCCGAGGTCAATCCAATACTGACGACGCTTGTGAACTTCCATAATGAAGGCATTCTCGAGACTTAGGTTAATCATTGCAGGAAGATTGAGGCCTGCCTGCATGAGCTTGAGCTTATGTGTCCTTGTTGGGGTAAAAATTTACACCCCGGTTGACCAAGTCAAAATCAAAGTCAACCCCAAGCCAAGTGGGCCCAAGCCCAGATCCAGTAGGCCCATGCCCGGGTCGAGCCCGAACATGAAGCGGGCGGCCTCCCCCCACGCCAAGATAAAAATTTTGTAATAAACAATTTTGTTGTATTTCTTTTATTTTATTTTATGGATAAATGTAAGGAAAATAGGCATAAAGCCAAATTTTTGTAAAGCCCATGGCTTATGTGCAAAAAGAAATGGCACATGAGCCATGGGGTGGGCAAAATGCCATTTTTGTGAAGCTCAAGGGGCTATGTGTAAAGTGTATGGCCTATAAAGGCAAAGATAGTGAAATATCTCAACAACTTTTTCTCTTTCCAAAAAATTTTCTAGATCTGAGATCTCTTCCTCCTTCCTCAAGGTTCTAAAACCTTCTTTTTCCTTTTGAATTAAATCAAGAGTTTAACTCTTCCTTTTCTCAAAATAAGTAGATTTCCACCACAAAACCTACGAAGGGGAGCTAGGATCTCCAATCAGATCTCGAAAAGAGGAGGCTTTTAAGGCTCATCCCCTTTTCTCCAAGATCCCGCCGGTCAAGAGCAAGAAGAAGGAGACCCGTCTCCAAAAATCTAACTTTAGACAGACCCAAAGCTCAAAAGAAGAGCAATAAATCCCCAGGAGCTTAACTCCTTTCTAAAGTTGCTGGAGTTTAACTCCATAAATTAATTTCTGTTGGAGTTTAACTCCATAAATTTGTTTCTGTTAGGAGTTCAACTCCAAAAATTCCCTTAGGAGTTCAACTCCCCAGCCTAGGGGCTAGGCTTCCCTTTCCGCGGGTTTTTCCCACGGTCACGTATGCCCACGTGACCCCAGGGCGCCAAGGCGCCTATCGGTCATGTGTGCGCACGTGACCCCGGGGCGCCAAGGCGCCCATCGGTCATGTGTGCGCACGTGACCCCCGGGGCGCCAAGGCGCCCATCGGTCACGTGTGCCCACGTGACCCCCGGGGAGCCAAGGCGTCCATCGGTCACGTGTGCCCACGTGACCCCGGGGCGTCAAAGTCCCCTTCGGTCACGTGTGCCCACGTGACCCTGGGGGGGCGCCAAAGTGCCCATTGCCCGGGCATTAAGGCGCCCACCTGCCGTGCGAGCGTCCTTTAGACGCCATTTTGTTTTCTTTTCCCCCTCGTTTTACGCGCACTCCCCAAAAAAATCCCTTCTGGAGTTTAAACCCTTTATTCTTTGGAGTTTAACTCTACAATAAAGTTCTATTTTAGGAGTTTAACTCCGCATAAAATTCTTTTAGGAGTTTAACTCCATTTAAAATTCTTTGGAGTTTAACTCCATAATAAAATTCCTTTTGAAGTTAAACACCACTTTTAAAAAAAAAAGAAAGGGGGGGAAGGAAAACATACACAGACTCCACGACACTGTCTTCCGTTAGAAAAAAATTTCTAACGGGGCGTTGCCCCGCACCCCGCAAGGGGGCTGCTAGCCCCCTTGACCCCCAGCCCGCTATCCGGATAGCGGGACCCCCGTAAAAACTCTGCGGGGCCCCCGATATTTCCAAAACCCCTTCAAAACACGATACTGCACATTGAGTTCGCATGACCAGTTTAACCCGTTAATCAGAGGTTCCTTCGCTCCAAATGCGAGGGGTAATTAACGGCATCTTAGTCCGCGGTTGCCGGAGATTCGGATCCCCACAATCAATAAACCCCGGCCTACCCTAGGCAGGGGGAATCTGTAATGCGCCTGACAAGCGCGCGCGTATTCCCATCTCAATGGGGTGACGAAAAACGCCCTACAGATTCTGGCATGCCCGGTGGGACGATCTCTCCTCCCATATCTCGGGTTAAGCGTTCATGCGAACTCATTTAACATATACGCCGATGTTTGTACTGAAATAATTTCTTTCTTTCGTGCAGCAATCAACTTTCAATGACGATGTCTCCCAAGACGAATTCGGCTTACGACGCGACCCCGATCTCGTACGTAGTCAAGATCAATGCCCGCGTAGTTCTCCCCTCCAGTCTCAGCCGGCAATGGGAGGAGCCACCCCGTCAATTTGGTTCCGTCATCATCTACCCTGCCGGAAGCGCTCATCTGGCGGAGATCCCGGCGGAACAGGTGGCCAAGCCGGTCTCAAGGGGTAAGAGGCCGAATGTCGTGATCGCCAAGGCACCACAACCGAAACTTAAGATGGTGTCTGAACGATTCTCTAGTGCTCCAGCGGGGGGCAAGAACTTCGGTACAAAGGGCAACATCAAATGTCGCGGACGAGCTCAGGCGATGACTCCAACAAATGCACAATCGAGCGTATCTCCAAGGCCCTCCATCGCCCGGTCTGCGGCGTCTTCCCAAAGAGCCGATGTCTGCCAGGTGCTTAAAATGGAAAAGTTAAGGCAGAAGCGGCTCAGGTATCGAGCCAACAAGAGGGCCAAGGCTTCGGCCAAATGGAATCGTGTGAAGTTCCAAGTGCAGGGTTGCCCCGCGACGACGGCTGAGTCGAACGTAAGAATCAGCAATTCCTTCGAGCCTCTGAAGTGGGTTCAGAAAAACACCATGACCGCCAGAATCAAGAAGACAACGGTCCGAACAGTGCCACAAAGAGACGTGTCTCGGCCCCAACAGAAAAAGTATGACACTGTCTCTTCAAGAGTCTATCAGGCGCTCTGTGCCGCATGAAAGCAACGGGGCAAATCCAGAAAAGAAGCGCCAGCACCATTCAAGAAGCTGGTTAGGCCAGCCGCCTTCAATTGACTACCAACTACCGAAGCAAGGAGGTCAAGACAGCGATCCGTGAAATCAGCCGCCAATGACCGAAAGACGGCCGGATATATCATCCATACGATCTATATGGCGGGTGGGCACCCCAGCGACAACCTTCGCAGCAAAAGCAAGGATGGGGCCACCACGTCCCAAGCCCAATCTAGCCTGAATGTGGTTGCCGCCGCCCAAGAACAGCCAACCCCACTGGATGAAGAAAACCCTCTCGATGAGGATGATAGACAGAAAGACCCCTCGGTCAATGCAGAGTCAAGCTCGGACAGCGAGGAAGAGCTGACTTTCCTCCCCAGGACTGCGGAGCAGGAACTGCTTCAAGAGCTCCGAAAACAGCTCAGGAGCAAAGATAAAGAGATGGCCAAGCTCTATTCAAAGATTGACGACTTAACGAACGTGGTGATGCAACTTACGGCTCAAATTGCTCGAGCGCTTCCTAATCAAGCACAAGCCGCTACTAATCAGCCGGGTGATGACAATCCGAGGCAGCCAATGCCTGTTCCTTCAGGTCCAAGACTGGTCGAGCCACATGAAAGACGGCCACACTCCGCTTCTGGGGACGCCTTGGCCCCAGACAGCACTATCCCGCTAACACAGGATCGTATAATGGATTTGGTCACCAGCAAGGTTAAAACATTGGTGGCCGAAGCTGAAGCTCAGAAAGAAATCGGCAGTAGTGGGCGGCCATATCCCGCGCAGTACGATCTGATTGAGTTCCCAAGCGGCTACGTCATTCCTAAGTTCGGAAGATTTGATGGAACGTGGAATGCAAATCAGCACGTCGCCCACTTCAAAGCATCGTGCGGAAATACAGGGGGCAATGACGCGCTCCTTCTTCGTCAGTTTGTCAACAGCCTGACTGGCGTCGCCTTCGACTGGTACGCGAGTATACCGGACGGATCCGTCATTACCTTTGCCCAAATGGAGTCCCTGTTTCGGCAAAGGTTCATGAGTGTCAGTGATAAAATCTCCATTGCCGACCTTGTGAGGACCAAGCCAGGGAAGAATGAAAGCAACACCGACTTTATCGCCCGATGGCGTAATCTCACAGTCAAGTGCGAACCGCCGTTGGAGCAGGACCAGTCCGTCAGCCTTCTCATTGGGAACCTCAGCAATTGAATGGTCCTATTCTTGTGTACAGCGGGCCTCAAGACATTTCAGGAGCTAACCAAGAAAGTCCAAATGCTGGAACGCTCGAAGCAAGAGTCCCCGCCGGATTCTCGGAGAGACAAAACTTGGAAAAGCAAGCGGGACGAGAACCGTAGAAGCGGGAGTTCCAGCAGTACCAATGTCTTCAATGCCTCCGACAATGAAGAAAAGCGAAGGGCGGGCGAATCCAAAACCAACCGGTCTCGAAAGCCATTGCTGGGAGGAGATGGGCCTTCCCTAGAGGAGAAAAAGAACAAGGTTTACTCTTTCAGAAGGGACAAGGTCCGCAAGATATTTAAAGATGCCTTGAACAACGGCCTACAATTGCCGGAGTCGAAAAGACCCCAAGAAGCAAAAATGACCGACAATCCTCTGTATTGCCCGTACCACCGAGTAGTGAGCCATGCGATCGAGGATTGCCATATCTTCAAAGACTGGGTCGAGAAGCAGTACAAGGCTGGAGAGATCGATCTGTCCAAAAGCGTGTTGGTGAACAATCAAGTTGCAACCGCCAACTTTATACAGACAAAAGTTGAAACCTTCTAGGAGCAGACAGCTGAACCTGCTGCCCTGATAAACGAAACTGACTCATCGTGGCCTCCGTGGAGTACACACATATCTAATAAGACAAAGAAGATGCTAAAGATGCTTCAGAAAGAGCCCAGGATGGGATGGGAAGGACAGAAGAAGCCTACCAGTCCAGCTGCCAATGTGGCTCCATCAGGCTCAAAATCCAAGAAGCTCAAGAAGAAGAAAAGTGCAGCTCGGGGCGAAAAAGAGTCTGCAGGGAGATCGACCATTCAAAAATATATCGATTCCCTTGAAGAATATGAACAAAAGGAAAGAACATTGATTCAATTAAATGAGTTCTTCCCTGTACAAGCGGCTGAAATTCTGGAGGAGTTAGAAGAAGACTCCAATGAAGAGATCCTAGTAGTGACCTGCTACGCCATCCATCTTGGCAGCGACTCGGAAGAGGAGCTCTGTTTTCCCGAAGAGGATGAAGAGCTCGCCACAACGGCCAATTAAATCCAGCTCAGAAGCGGCAGGGCTCTACCGCCAAATCAAGGCAACGCCCCAAAAGGGAAAGAAAAACAAGTCGCTAATGAAGAAGATGGCAGAGAACCGGCTGATGAAAATATAAGTCCTTCCTTGGTGGACTATAATATCTTGGCACATCTCCGGAAGCTTCCGTCTCTCCTGAGCATCTACGACGCCTTAGTCCTATCTAAGGAGCTTAGAGATGTTCTCATCCATGCTCTACAAAACCCCGAGCGGTATCAGGCTCACTTTGCGGAAATTAATATGAAAGAAGCCCAGCACGCTTTGCATGCCGCCGCAGTCACATTTAAGGATGAAGACTTGCTACTGGGAACGGCTGAGCATAATCGGCCGCTTTACGTGACCGGGTACAGCGACGAAGATAGGATTAATCGCATATTGATTGATCCGGGGTCCTCAGTGAACATCATGAACTTGCGAACTCTGAAGAGTTTGTCAATGGATGTCCGACATCT
The DNA here is from genome assembly GCA_030015575.1 of Agapanthus africanus. Lineage (NCBI taxonomy): Eukaryota > Viridiplantae > Streptophyta > Magnoliopsida > Asparagales > Amaryllidaceae > Agapanthus > Agapanthus africanus. The sequence goes on from CM057340.1 coordinate 764,524,307, forward strand.
GTCAAGGGAAAGGATTGTCATTCAAGGCTTCAACCAAAATTGCCAGCAAGTTCTGGGGTCCATAGCTCTGCCAATCAAATTCGGGGATCTGCAAACTGAAGCTAAGATATACATGATCGACGCCGACACGTCTTATAAGATTCTCTTGGGGAGGCCGTGGCTCCACGATTACGGCATCATTCCGTCAACTCTCCATCAATGTATGAAGTATACTAAAGATGGCGAAGAAAGACGCATTGACGGAGACATCCAGCCGTTCGGTGTGCATGAAGTCCGCTATGAAGACTCTCGGTACTTTATGAACCACCAAAATGCTAAGCCACAACTGACTGAGGATAGACCGGCCCCAAGACTCAAAAGCAAATCTGCGCCGGCTGTCACTTTCAAAAGCAAAAATACCCAAGTGCGCCCGCGTTTCGGCAGCGACACTGATGAGTCCGACGCTGGAAGCCCGTCCTTCCGCAAAACTCGCCCTCATTTCGGTAGCGATATGGACGAATCTGTTACTGAAGGCCCATCTAGCAGCAAAGTCCGCCCTCATCTTGGCAGTGACACTGAAGAGTCAGAAGAAGAGGACCTGCCGTGCAACAGCTGTGCAGATTGGCCCCCCATGCAGCAAGCGAAACTACGAGAGACCTTCGAAGTCGCAGAAGGGTCCCTGGCCATCACAAGGGTGCCAGAGCAGTTGTGCAAAGAGCTCGACGCATTATCAGTCTCTACCGTGGACCAGCTGAAAACTTTCTACGTGCCCGGGAGGAAAAATGGACAGAAGGGTATCCTGTTTTACAGGTCAAACCCCGTTGTGCACCCGGGCGATCTTTCTGTCGCGTGCCTTCCCTATGAGAGAGGCATAAGAGCCGTCCTCAATCCCAGATACTATGCGCCCGAGATGCGGGAATACTTTAAGAAGTGTGGATGCCGGTTATATCAAACAAAGTCCGAAGCAAAGTTTTACGAAGGGCTATGGTATCCGCCCCAGGTCCGAGCACTCATCGATGGACGAATTCCAGATAGACGGGGCGTAGGCTACATTCAACCTGATTCCAAAGCGTGCTACATGATCCATGTTGGTGAGGCCAGCGAAAGATCAAATGATGATGACGAGATAGCCGAGCCAGAAGAAGCTCCTCAAGAGCTCGAAGATGGCGGACAAGCAACCTTTGATGAGCTAACCGAGATTGACTTAGGAACGCCAGATGATCCAAGGCCGACCTACATCAGCTCACTCTTGTCGGAGGAAATGAGAGACCAGATAATTGCCCTGCTGCGTGAGTTCGTCGACTGCTTCGCATGGACGTACAAAGAAATGCCTGGCCTTTCCCCTGAGGTAGCCGTGCATAAGCTGGCTATATCTCCTGATGCTAAGCCAGTCAAACAAGCTCCTCGAAGAATGAGAAGGGAGTTGGAAGAAAAGGTCATCGAGGAAACCAAGAAGCTCATCGATGCCAGCTTCATCAGGGAAGAGAAATATGCAGACTGGATCGCATGCATAGTCCCAGTGAAGAAGAAAAATGGGCAGATCTGAGTTTGTGTCGATTTCAGGTACCTCAACAAGACATGTCCTAAAGACGACTTCCCGCTACCGGTCATGGAAATGATGGTCGATGACACCTCAAATTACGAACTGTTCACCTTTATGGATGGCTCGTCTGGATATAATCAGATCAGGATGTCGCCTGAGGATGAGAAGCACACAGCATTTCGAACCCCGATCGGAATATATTGCTACAAGGTAATGCCATTCGGACTGAAGAACGCAGGTGCTACATATCAAAGGGCAATGACTAATATCTTTGATGACCTAATCCATAAAGTCGTCGAATGCTATGTTGATGATCTGGTCGTTAAGACAAAAGCCAAGGCCGATCATATCCAAGATCTCAGGACCGTTCTCACCAGACTGAGAGAATACGATCTGAAGATGAATCCTCTGAAGTGCGCTTTGGCGTGTCATCGGAAAAATTCCTAGGCTTCATAGTCCGGCATCAAGGGATCGAGGTTGACCCATCAAAGATAAAGGCCATCATAGAGATGCCCACTCCGAAGAGTCTGACGCAGCTAAGATCTTTTCAAGGCAAGCTTGCTTATATACGGAGGTTTATCTCAAATTTATCAGGGAGATGTAGGCCCTTCTCAAAGCTCATGAAGAAAGGAGCTCCTTTTATCTGGGATGTCGAATATCAAGCAGCGTTCGAAAGCATCAAACAATACTTGTTGCACCCTCCAGTGCTGGCCGCTCCCATTCCAAATAAACCGTTGATTCTCTACACTGCCGCGCTAGATGAGTCACTCGGTGCGCTCCTCGCTCAGAATAACGAGGAAGGAAAGGAAAATGACCTCTACTACCTCAGTCGAACTCTAGTCGGGGCGGAACACAACTATTCCCCAATCGAAAAGCAATGCCTGGCTCTGATATTTGCTGTGAAAAAGCTGAGGCACTATCTGCTGGCTCATCGGGTTATGCTGATCTCCAAGGTCGACCCGCTCAAACACTTGATGACCAAAGCAAGCCTAGCCAGCAGAATGGCAAGATGGGCTGTCATGCTACTTGAGTTCGACATAGTTTATACTCCTCAGAAAGCAGTAAAAGGGCAAGCTCTTGCAGACTTTCTCGCCGCTCATCCTATACCAGAAGGGTCGCCGCTAGATTGTGAGTTATCCGACGAACAAGTGCTGCACCTCGAGGAAGATGAGCCATGTTGGGAGCTCTACTTCGATGGAGCCTCATCAATAAGGACCTCCAGTAAATCAAGCGTCCCGGAGATAAAAGCAGGGATAGGATTGGTGTTCATCACACCATCAATGGGAACCCTACGGCGTTCTTTCGCTCTCACCGAGCCTCGCACAAACAATGAGGCTGAGTATGAAGCTCTGATAGCTGGTTTGGAGCTCGCCATAGAAATGGAAATCTTTCGGCTACGGGTTTACGGTGATTCCCAGCTTGTCGTCAACCAAGAAAGCGGCGACTATAAGATATACAAACCCGAGTTAGCTCGGTACAGAAGCCAGGTGGTGGAACTCATGAAACGGTTCACTCATGTCGAACTGACAAGAGTCCCTAGAGCATTGAACGGAAAATCCGACATACTTGCTCGCCTAGCCAAGGAGCTGGCTGATCCTGATATGGACGAAATTCTGATCACAGTCAGGAGCCGACAAATTCTACCCCCAGTCTCTCTACGAGAAGAGAAAAGCGCGGGACAGAAGAGCAGTCCTGCCGAAGAAACTTCGATCATCCAAGACGAGCCCAATTGGAGAGAACCCTTCATAGAGTACCTCCGATACGACAAGCTGCCCGAAGAAAAATCTACGAGGATTCAGCTGAAGAAAAGAGCTCTCCGATACGTGTTTGTAAATGACACGTTATACCGCAGGTCATATGACCAACTCTGGCTCAGGTGCCTGTCATCGGCCGAAGCCCAAAAGGTCATGAAAGATGTTCACTCGGGCGTTTGCGGTGCTCACCAATCTGGTCCCAAGATGCGACTTCAAATCAAACGGCTTGGGTATTACTGGCCCACCATGATACGAGATTGCGGAGAGCATGCAAAGAAATGTCAGATCTGCCAAATCCATGGTGATTTCATTCACAAACATCCCAATCCATTGCACCCTACGGTGGCGTCGTAGCCCTTCGAAGTTTGGGGCACCGACATTGTTGGCCCAATTGATCCTCCGTCATCCAAAGGCCACCGGTTCATACTGGCCGCGACAGACTACTTCTCCAGATGGGCTGAAGCTGTCCCGCTAAAAGAAGTCAAGACAAGAGATATTCTGACATTCTTCCAGCATAATATTCTATACCGCTTCGGTACACCGAGAAGAATCATTTCTGACAACGGGCCTTCTTTCAAGAGTTTCAATGTCTCAAGGTTCGCTACTCAGCACAAGATAGACTGGAGATATTCCTCCATCTATAATCTAAGAGCCAATGGGCTAGCCGAAGCCTTCAATAAGACTCTATGCAAGCTCCTGAGGAAAAATGCTTCAGCCAACAAGAGAGACTGGAATCTCAAACTTCACGAGGCGTTGTGGGCATATCGTACCACGCACTGTACTCCAACTCAGTCCACTCCATACTCATTGCTCTTCGGAGTGGAGGCGGTCCTCCCCCTCGAAGTCGAAGTTCCAAGCTTAAGAATGGCCGTTCAGCACGAGTTGACGGAGGAGGAAAACGTGCTCCTTCGATTTGAAAAACTCGATGCCCTCGAAGAAAAGAGGCTGGCGGTGCAGCAAAATCTGGAGATATACCGAGCCTAAATGTCATGGGCCTATGACAAGATGACCCGTCTCCGCGCTTTCAAGAAAGGTGAATTGGTGTTGGTCCTCAAAAGACCGATCATTCCCAATCGACATGCCAAGGGAAAATTCGAGCCAAACTGGGAAGGACCATACGTCATCGAGAAAGTGTTCGACGGAGGATCTTACCAATTAATAAATGCCGAAGGAGAAAGGCCCATGCCACCCATCAATGGCCGATACCTCAAGAAATACTACACGTGAATGCTCCAAGTCGCAGGCGAATTGAGCACATCAGCCCTACGGTCTGGATCACACATCCTGTAAAACCGTATACAATCCATGGGCGTAAATGACCCCTATCTCTCCCAAATTCTGCTGGTGAGACTACTTTTAAAGTCCTACCAGCGGCAAAAAAAAGAAAGAAACAAAAAAAGAAGAAACAAAAAAAAGAGAAATAAAAAGGGTATGTCCACAAGCAAAACGGGCACGGATGAAAACCCGAAAAGGGCTCCGTGAGTAAAAACAGCAGGACTACCGGCGAGTTTGTGAAAACCCGAAAGGGCGCAGACTCGTGAAAATAGATGAATGCACTCTCAAAGTCCTCTCGACCTTGTGAGAAGAAAACCCCTGCGTAAGATCCTTACGACTCACAAAGGAGCAACACACTTAGGAATCCTCACGATTCCTAAGGAGAACATACACCTGCGAGATCCTCTCGACTCGCAGGGAGAAAATGCTTTTATGAGACCCCCACGGCTCATAAAATTGTAAAGCCTTAGGTGATAGGGACCCAAACCTGTCTCCTAAGCCATCCTTCCCTAACGGGTAACGGTAAATGATGAGTCGCTCCTGACATTTCGCTTCAGTGTTAGCGGTGCTGATGCCGACCAAGAATCCAAATTCCAAGTCCTCAAATGGCGAATGATGAGTCGCTCCTGGTACCATATTCCAGTGTAGCGATGCAGACGCCAACCAAAATCCAAGTTCTCAAAATTTACCAGCCCTACGGCCAGTCCCCAAATTGACTACCGTATACAATCTACGGGCTCAAACAATCCTCGTCATACCCATGCTCCACCACAATCACCAGTTACGCGGCTGGTCTCCGCCTTTGGGGAATGATACTCCATTGATAAGACCCACTCATGTGTCCTCATGATATATGAGGAGAACAAACCTTTGTGGGAACCTTATGACTCATAAAAGAAAAACACACTTAGGAGTCCTCACGACTCCTAAGGAGAAAATACACCTGCGGGATCCTTACGACTCGTAGGGAGAAAATGCTTTTATGGGACCCTCACGGCCCATAAAATTGAAAAGCCTTAGACGATAAGGATCTAAACCTGTCTCCTAAGCCATCGCTCCCCAATCCCTAAGTGGCGAATGATGAGTCGCTCCTGGTACCACACTCCAGTGCAGCGATGCAGACGCCAACCAAATTCCAAATCTCACACCCCAACGGCGAATGATGAGTCGCTCCTGGTACCATATTCCAGTGCAGCGATACCGATGCCGACAAAGTCCCGAAATTTCTCCGGCCCTACGGTCTGGATCATACATCCTGCAAAACCGTATACAATCCACGGGCGTAAAACAATCCCAACCTCTCCCAAGTCCTACCGGTGAGACCACATTCAAAGTCAAAAAATATATATATATCCTCCCGGGGTAAATGATGAGTTGCTTCTGGCATTATTCCAGTGCAGCAATGCAGATGCCAAACAAAAACCAAAATCCCAAAATCCTCTCAATGACAGATGATGATTCGCTCCTGGTACCATATTCCAGTATAGCGATGCTGATGTCAACCCAAATCAAAATCAACAAGTCAACTTCCACTCCGACACCGCAGAAAGCGGAGTAAGTCAGAATACAATCTCGACATCGCGAGAAGCGGAGTAAGTCAAGTCTACCCCTGACACTGCAAGAAGCAGAGCAAGTCAAATCATGCACCGACCGTCCAAGTCGCAAAAAGGGCAGAATCGACCATCCACGTCGCTAAAAGGGCAGCACCGACCGTCCAAGTCGCTAAAATGGCAGAATCGACCATCCAAGTCGCTAAAAGGGCAGCACCGACCGTCCACGTCGCTAAAAGGGCAGCACCGACCGTCCAAGTGGCAAAAAAGGCAGAACCGACCGTCCAAGTAGCAAAAAGGGCAGAATCGACCGTCCACGTCGCTAAAAGGGCAGCACCGACCGTCCAAGTCGCAAAAAGGGCAGAATCGACCGTCCACGTCGCTAAAAGGGCAGCACCGACCGTCCAAGTCGCAAAAAGGGCAGAATCGACCGTCCACGTCGCTAAAAGGGCAGCACCAACCGTCCAAGTCGCTAAAATGGCAGAATTGACCATCCACGTCGCTAAAAAGGCAGCACCGACCGTCCAAGTCGCAAAAAGGGCAGAACCGACCGTCCAAGTCGCAAAAAGGGCAGCATCGACCGTCCACGTCGCTAAAATGGCAGCACCGACTGTCTAAGTCGCAAAAAGGGCAGCACCGACCGTCCAAGTCGCTAAAAGGGCAGCATCGACCGTCCAAGTCGCAAAAAGGGCAGCATCGACCGTCCAAGTCGCTAAAAGGGCAGCACCGACCGTCCACGTCGCTAAAAGGGCAGCACCGACCGTCCAAGTCGCTAAAATGGCAGAATCGACCGTCTACGTCGCTAAAAGGGCAGCACCGACCGTCCAAGTCGCAAAAAGAGCAGAACCGACCGTCCAAGTCGCAAAAAGGGCAGCATCGACCATCCACGTCGCTAAAATGGCAGCACCGACCATCCAAGTCGCAAAAAGGGCAGCATCGACCGTCCAAGTCGCTAAAAGGTCAGCATCGACCGTCCAAGTCGCAAAAAGGGCAGCATCGACCGTCCACGTCGCTAAAAGGGCAGCACCGACCGTCCACGTCGCTAAAAGGGCAGCACCGACCGTCCAAGTCGCAAAAAGGGCAGAACCGACCGTCCAAGTCGCAAAAAGGGCAGAATCGACCGTCTATGTCGTAAAAAGGGCAGTGCCAGCTTCCTAAAAGGTGGGAACCGAATCAAGTCGCCTCCATGTGAAAGAAGATCCATCAATTTCATGCACATAACCCACATATGTGGTGTGCATTTATTGATGGGGGGCAATTTGTTGGGGTAAAAATTTACACCCCGGTTGACCAAGTCAAAATCAAAGTCAACCCCAAGCCAAGTGGGCCCAAGCCCAGATCCAGTAGGCCCATGCCCGGGTCGAGCCCGAACATGAAGCGGGCGGCCTCCCCCCACGCCAAGATAAAAATTTTGTAATAAACAATTTTGTTGTATTTCTTTTATTTTATTTTATGGATAAATGTAAGGAAAATAGGTATAAAGCCAAATTTTTGTAAAGCTCATGGCTTATGGGCAAAAAGAAATGGCACATGAGCCATGGGGTGGGCAAAATGCCATTTTTGTGAAGCCCAAGGGGCTATGTGTAAAGTGTATGGCCTATAAAGGCAAAGATAGTGAAATATCTCAACAACTTTTTCTCTCTCCAAAAAATTTTCTAGATCTGAGATCTCTTCCTCCTTCCTCAAGGTTCTAAAATCTTCTTTTTCCTTTTGAATTAAATCAAGAGTTAACTCTTCCTTTTCTCAAAATAAGTAGATTTCTACCACAAAACCTACGAAGGGGAGCTCGGATCTCCAATCAGATCTCGAAAAGAGGAGGCTTTTAAGGCTCATCCCCTTTTCTCCAAGATCCCGCCGGTCAAGAGCAAGAAGAAGGAGACCCATCTCCAAAAATCTAACTTTAGACAGACCCAAGGCTCAAAAGAAGAGCAATAAATCCCCAGGAGCTTAACGCCTTTCTAAAGTTGCTGGAGTTTAACTCCATAAATTAATTTCTGTTGGAGTTTAACTCCATAAATTTGTTTCTGTTAGGAGTTCAACTCCAAAAATTCCCTTGGCAGTTCAACTCCCCAGCCTAGGGACTAGGCTTCCCTTTCCGCAGGTTTTTCCCGCGGTCACGTGTGCCCACGTGACCCCGGGACGCCAAGGCGCCCATCGGTCACGTGTGCGCACGTGACCCCGGGGCGCCAAGGCGCCCATCGGTCACGTGTGCGCACGTGACCCCCGGGGCGCCAAGGCGCCCATCGGTCACGTGTGCCCACGTGACCCTGGGGGGCGCCAAAGTGCCCATTACCCAGGCATTAAGGCGCCCACCTGCCGTGCGAGCGTCTTTTAGACGCCATTTTGTTTTCTTTTCCCCCTCGTTTTACGTGCACTCCCCAACAAAATCCCTTCTGGAGTTTAAACCCTTTAAAAAAAATATTCTTTGGAGTTTAACTCCACAATAAAGTTCTATTTTAGGAGTTTAACTCCGCATAAAATTCTTTTAGGAGTTTAACTCCATTTAAAATTCTTTGGAGTTTAACTCCACAATAAAATTTCTTTTGAAGTTAAACTCCACTTTTAAAAAAAAAGAAAGGGGGGGAAGGAAAACATACACAGACTCCACGACACTGTCTTCCGTTAGAAAAAAATTTCTAACGGGGCGCTGCCCCACACCCCGCAAGGGGGCTGCTAGCCCCCTTGACCCCCAGCCCGCTATTCGGGTAGCGGGACCCCCGTAAAAACTCTGCGGGGCCCCCGATATTTCCAAAACCCCTTCAAAACACGATACTGCACATTGAGTTCGCATGACCAATTTAACCCGTTAATCGGAGGTTCCTTCGCTCCAAATGCGAGGGGTAATTAACGGCAGCTTAGTCCGCGGTTGCCGGAGATTCGGATCCCCACAATCAATAAACCCCGGCCTACCCTAGGCAGGGGGAATCTGTAATGCGCCTGACAAGCGCGCGCGTATTCCCATCTCAATGGGGTGACGAAAAACACCCTACAGTCCTGCCCCTGAGATTCAGGCTTTGAACTCACAGCGGGCCGCATGGGTCGAGCAGAGCGTGTCCTTCCTCCGCCATTTCAAACAAGAAGCGACCCTGAGGCGGAAGGAACGCGAGGAGGCTTCCGCTGAGTCTGTCCAATTACGTGCCTAGGTCGAAGCGAACGCCGCACAACTGAGAGCCGTCTTTGACACCTTGCAGCAATGTATCTCGGACGGGCTTGTATTGATAGGGTGAGCATCTTGTTTTAGCTTCTTCGAGGGGTAGTGATGGCTTAGGAAGCAGGTTCAGATTTGCTGCCTAAAACTTTTCAACTTTATGAGCCGTGAGGGTCTCGTGAAGACTTTCTCCCTACGAGTCGAGAAGATCTCGTAGGTGTATTTTCTCCTTAGGAATCGTGAGGATTCCTAAGTGCGTTTTCCCTTATAAGTCGTAAGGATCTTATAAGAGAGTTTTCTTCCTTACGAATCGAGAGGACCCGTAAGTGTTTAGTGAGATTGACATGTAGATGGCGTATTTCCGCGACGGGGTCATGTAGATGGCGTATTTTCGAGACGGGGTCATGTGGATGACGTATTTCCGAGACGGGGTCATGTGGATGACGTTTTTCCGCGACGGGGTCATGTGGATGACGTATTTCCGAGACGGGGTCATGTGGATGACGTATTTCCATGACGGGGTCATGTGGATGACGTATTTCCATGACGGGGTCATGTGGATGACGTATTTCCGATACGGGGTCATGTGGATGACGTATTTCCGAGACGGGGTCATGTGGATGACGTATTTCCGAGACGGGGTCATGTGCATGTGGATGACGTATTTCCGAGACGGGGTCATGTCGATGACGTATTTCCGAGACAGGATCATATAGATGACGTATTTCCGCGACGGGGTCATGTAGATGACATATTTCCGCGACGGGGTCATGTAGATGACGTTTTTCCGCAACGGGGTCTGTTCATACCATAATATTGCATTATTATAATCCCCATTCTTATTCCTTTTATAAATAAACAGGTGCTTTTGACGCATGTCTGCTACATATTACAGGTTACAGGTTCTTGGATCTAAAACAGTGAAAAAGATAAAAGACGATACAAAAGAGGGATTTTGACCAACAAATAGAAGGATCTTAATCAAGCCTACACAAAAGATCAGTACAAGGCAAAGCAAGGTCCAAGATTATAAAGCGAACGGTTAAAAGTCCACTGCAATTGTTCACTGAAGATCTAGAAGAGAACGAGGAGCTAATATGAGAAAAGACCTGTTGATCAGTCGAAAACACTGCATCTTTTAACCGGCAATTTCCCTATCATTTGCATTCATATAGAAATGTTCGGAATTCATATAACACATATTAGCAAATCAGTAGTTAAATATCAGATTGCATGTGTTAGACCTTAAAACCGGCATTTCTAGGGAAATTGACTGCATTTCATAGCATGGCATCATTTCTATATATCGCTACTTGTGTTTCAAAGTCCGTGCAGGAAAATCAGAAGAATGGTCAAATTTTACATAACAAGACTGCTAAAAGATTACGCCAACTCAATGATTTCAGATCTGGTATCAATTCAGAAGGAAATACAAAATTCGTCATATCAGAGAAAGGCCCAATTGTCAACCTAAGACCACTACAGAAATCCCAAGCCCCAAAGAGCCTACATGGCCGCGGAACCGCGGCCGAAGCCGGCTTGCGCCGCGGTTCCGCGGCCATCTTGCCACGTCACCTCCTCAAATTCAGTGCAAAATTCCTCTCTCAGGGCCAACACTACATCAAGACATGACAAATTCCAGAAGACTCCAGAGACTTCTGCCAGATCAGCAAACCCTTGGATCTAAACTAAACTAGCCTTTTATTCTAGAACCTTCTCCCTATACCCTAGCTTAAACCCTAAGCTAAGCTCCTAACTAACTACTTCTAGAAGCCTTTCAACAAACTTTTGGAGGGAAGTTCTATTTCAAATCAAAGGCCTAAGGTTTGGGAGATCTATAAATAGGACCCTAGACTTACTAGAAAATAATTATTGATTGTTGGTAGAATTCACATCTTTGATCCTCTCTCTTTGATCATTAGTTGTTAGAAACCCTAGTTCTTCTTCTACCCAACAACAACCACATCCAAACCCTAACCCTAATCCAATCTAGAGATACCCAATTCAAGATTCATGGAGTTCAAGCCAAGCAAGTCTTCTACAACCCTTTAGAAGCAAAGCCGGACTTCATCGGAGCACGAGATCAAAGCGATCCAAGACTCAAGAAGCCGAGCGATGCAAGAGTCGACGAGCAAAGTTCCTACCTCTTGTAATTCTTGAGAGTTGTAACTTCTTGTTGATATAATAAAGGTGAAGATTCTTTAAATTTGTTTACATTTCAATTCTAGCATCATGATTTCATTTCGATTCTTGAATGTATTCTTTGCAATGATGTGTGAATAAACTCCGCTCGTGGAGGAATCGAGATGATTGTAGAATGATGATGTTGATAAATCTTTAAACGTTTTCTTAAGTCCTATAGCGATTGTAAATTCTTGAAAATAGAATGATCGATGATCTAGATCGATGTGAAATGGGTTCTTGATTCTTTTCGCACGATCTAGAGAATCAACGATCGATCATTGGATTTTCAAGAAGCTATCTAGTGAATGTGATTCATCGAAAGGACAAAGGATAGGATGAAGAACCCTAATTCTTCGCAAGATCCTTAAACCTCGATCAATCGACATCGAGTTAGCATCAATTCGTTAATGGATAAGAAACGTTGATTTCTAATCTTCATCACATCTACATTCTAATCGATTCCTGCGGGCCTCATTTAGATTCTTGACATTTGGTTGGAAATTCTATCGAAACTCGATTCTTGATGTTTATCATTTTCTTGATTCTTGATTAAACTAGTGACACTTGAATCAATCGATAAAATCTTGAATCATGTTTTCTTTTCTTTTCGATTAACTTTTCAATTCAAACAAATCAACTATAGAAACAAATCGCACGATCCCTGTGGACGATCCGCACTCGCTTACGATCTACAACTGACACCGTGATTGATTGCGGTCAAATATAATTCTTTGATTTTGAATTTTATTCAATTTTCTAAATACCGACACAAAGAAACTTATTCGTTTTATTCGATTTACACAAACAAGAATTTCTTTTCAATCAAATGGCGCCGTTGCCGGGGATCATTTGATTTACTTACACAATCGGAAAATATCAATACCAATCACCTGTGAAAACAGAAAGAAAAGGTCATGCACAGCCAGCCCAGGAATTTAGATGTCCCAATTCCCTTATTTGGCCGCGGAACCGCGGCCAAACCAGGCCTTGGGCCGCGGTTCCGCGGCTGAGTAGAGCCTAAATGTGGATATATTTTTACCATAATTCTTTATGTCTTTGACCGGTCTTCCTAAGGGCTATTTTGGTAAATGTAGACATGCGGATCAATTGTAACCTAGGGTTTCCTATCCTCTATAAATAGGAACTCTAAATCATTGTAAAAGCTATGTCTTCCTTCATTAATAAATTTTAGAATTCTTTTGGAGAGCATCAATGCCTCTTTTCATATCATGAATTCAGATCTGATAACCCTGTGTTGATGTTTGGAGAGAGCCATCTGTAAAGTAAGTAGGTAATTTCATTTCTTGCCCTAGGTAATTTTTCATTCTTTGCCCTAGATAAATGTTTTTAAATTCTCTAATGAGCGAGTAGTCTCCTCGCTTGTTAGGATTAGCTTTGGGGAAGGCTTTTAAGAGATGAGATCTCTCATCCCTTTCTTGCCCATTATATCTTTTCAATAGGACTCCATGCATACACGCACACACCGCGCCTTACAGCACCCTATCCCTCGAGGTAGCGGTGATACCGTAGTATAAAGGCCCGGTTGCGCGTATTTTCTATGGAGGTTAGGGGTAAGGATCGATAAAGGAAGGACAAGAACCTAGAGGAAGGAACACCTTCCCGAATGGATCTAATCCCTTTTATTGATAATTACCATAACTCCTCATAGATCTTCATTTGGGTATAGAAAGCGTTGAGATTTATTTACATTTCCAAACCATTCCTAAACCTAACCCTAGCAAGATTTAGATCTAGATTAATTTAGTTTTTAGATAGATTTAGTTTTTAGATTTAATAATCAATCCGAACACCCATCGGAATTAACTCGTTTGAGCGATTAGGAAATTCACAACATCCCTGTGGACCGACCCGTATTCACCGGCTAGCTGCAAAGCGACGCCGTTCTTGATTGCGGTTGATAGATATTTTTTGACATACAAATCAAATGGCGCCGTTGCCTGGGATGGCGTGTTATTTCCTTTTTGCAATTTCGGGTTAATAAAAATTGAAAAATCTGAAAAATCAAAAAATATATATATAAATATATCATCTGTTATTTTTGGAAAGGGTATTTTTGTGAGAATTTTGCAGGATCTACAAACAACTTCGGATCTGGAAATTTCCAGAAAGCGAAACAGAAATCAGAAGATCAGAACAGAGAAGGATTTTCAAAACAGAACAGTGGAATTTTTCCCGCACTCTGAAACCTCCACCGCGCCGCGATTCTGCCGCGCTAACCCACTTCAAACCGCGGAAACGCGGTGCTTTGGAGGAATCAGAAGCCCCAAAATTTTCTCGGGGTCCGAGCCGACTACCCCACCGCGGAACCGCGGTGGGACCCCCCCTTTGGCCGCGGAAAGGCTACGGTTTGGTGGCGACACCTGTCTAAATTTGCACTGTAAGCTCCTCTGTTTCTTCTCTGTAAATCTTGATATATCTTCTGTAAATTTGCCTGCAGGATTTCTTTACGCTTAAAAATCTTCCCCCTTCCAAATAACAAATCTTATGCAGGATTCTTTGCGCGCGTTTAAAATAAAAATTGATTGCAAGAAATCTTTTCTGTTTTGCATATCTTTTCTCAACTTGCAATAACAAAAAAATCTTTGATTGCAAGTGATTTACTGTTTTGCATATCTTTAATCGGATTTTAAGGGGCTTTTGACCAATTCAGATTGGGTGGGGATTTCATCACCCTTCCCAGGACCCCAGAAATTACATAAAGCATTTGCATTGACCATCTTTAATTAAAAAATACTAGACTCGGCCCTAAGGACTTCGAGCTCAATAGGACAGAGGACTAGTTATAAGCATCGGCCGTTTATCCTAACCTGACTTTGCAGTGTCTAGGCAAGTGTGTCAAGACAAGTGGTTACTTAATTAGAACCGCTACTTGTAGCGGGGAGCCTCCCACTTACCTAGCACTTACCTGGCCGCAATTGGCGGTGAAGAGGCGGTTTGAGGTCCTATTTCTAGCCCTTTGGAACAGTTAGGAGCTGTCTAGCTGACCTAGGTGACCCTAGATCTAGGCCTGATTGTGCATTTCTGGTTGATTGCATTTGTGTCTAAGCCCTTTATCGAAAATTTTTGCAAAACAAATAAAAATAATAATAAAAGGAAAATTTTTATAAAAAGACTTGCAACTTTTGTCGCTAAGAAATCTGTGCACCCCTGTTCCCCTCCGAACGGCGGCGACGACGTTAGGGCGTCTTGCCTGAGATTCAGGACAGATGCTATATGGTTTTATCCGTCTACCTCTCCGAAGATGCCAAGTTGATTTATGGCACCGTGTATCGGAGGTTTAGACGGATGCGGCCGATGTAGCAGACTTCGTCAGATTCCCCCTCGCTTGAGGGGTTTTTGATTATGGGGACGCTCTTCCCTGCAGGCGCAAGCCCCTGCAGTTAATTACGCTACCGCATCGCGGTAACAACTTTCTCCTTCTCCAGAATTTCACTTCGTGTCGTGGGTGTTTGTTTTGTTTGTGGTTGCCCGTGGATTGTATATGGAGACTAGGTTATGCCGTCGCCCGTAGGACGTGGATTAGTCCAAATCCGTATTTTCTTAGATTTGAGTTTTGGGTTTTGGTTTAAGGATACGTTAGCCATTTTCGAGGCTAAGATCAACTTAAACGTTTGTTAAGGATAAGTTAGTCTAATTTTCAGATTAAGATCAACTTAACGGGATCGTCTAGATCCATTTCCAGTTTAGGGACATGGTGGTCCATTTAATATATAGCCGTCGGGACCCGTCACCTCTCTGACGACGTTGAAGGATTACAACGACATGTGTCAGAGGAGTTCGGAGATATACCCTTGAACCAAAGTTGATTGGGGGTCTTATGGTCCAATTTTGGACTAAAGTCTGTTTGAATGTTTAAGGATACGTTAGCCGTATTTGAGGCTAAGATCAACTTAAACAGGATCGTTTAGATCCAACAAAAGAGCGTTTGGAGGCTCTATTGTTCCAGTTTAGGGACGTAGTGGTCCATAGGTAGTTTAAGGACATTGCGGTCCATAGGTAGTTTAAGGACATTGCGGTCCATTGCCAGTTTAGGGACATGGGGGTCCATATTCCAGTTTAGGAACATGGTGGTCCATAGGTATTTTAAGGACGTTGCGGTCCATGGGCTTAAGGACCCCACAGTCCGTGTTTTAGTTTAAGGACGCTTAAGTCCGTGGGTTTAAGGACCCCATAGTCCGTGTTTTAGTTTAAGGACGCTTAAGTCCGTGGGTTTAAGGACCCCACAATCCGTGTTTTAGTTTAAGGACGCATAAGTCCGTGGGTTTAAGGACCCCATAGTCCGTGTTGATGTGTGGTTGTCGAGACCCGTCACCTCTCTGACGTCGTTGAAGGATTACAACGATAGGAGTCAAAGGAGTTCGGAGATGTACCCTTGAACCGATCGTAAATTAATTTAAGAGAGCTGCTGTGCTCAGTCGATTTAATTTGAGGACTTACGGCCATGATTGGGCTAAGTCCAGTTGAAAAAAGTTCAATACTTTTATTTGTTTGTTTGTTTGGCCTAATAGGCCTGTGTTAGGGCTTTGCCCTGGTTTAAATAATGCATTGCATTACTTTTTATTTTTGTTTGGGCTCTGCCCATAGAGGATGCAGAGCATCAATTTGTTTTGGGCTCTGCTCATTTATAAATGATGCAAAGCATTGATTTTACTTGGGCTCTGCCCTTTTATAAAAGATGCAGAGCATCAATTTTACCTGGGCTCTACCCATTTATTGCTTTGCAATTTATTTTGGCCTACTAGGTCTTTTTGATTTGGGCCTGGCCCTTTAACAAAAGAAATGCATTGCATTTGTCAGGCGCTTTGCGCCAATCAAAGAGCGCAAGCGCTTGTGGTGATGACACGTGTCATGCAAGCGCAGTGCGCTGCGCTTGCGCTGCTGACACGTGGCGCGCTGTGGTGAGTTGCGCCAGTTTCAAAGAGCAAGGCTCTATTTCAAAAGCGTAAAGGGTTCAGATGCTGACACGTGGCACTCTCTGGTGGCTTGCGCCAACTCAAGAGCGCAACAGTGCAGATTTACAAATGCAAGGCACTATTAACTTGAGAATCTTTTAGATTCCAGAACCAATGGTTCATAAAAGAAGTGCAAAGCACTTTTTGATTTCTTGATCCGATTTAGATCAAAGAAAACAAGTGTTTCTTACTTTTCTTGATCTCAGAGAACCAATGGTTCATAAGTGCAAAGCACTATTATTATTTTTTTTTATTGAAGATCACTGATCTTGTTCTTAGATCAATGATCTATTAGAAGAAATTCTTCTATCTTAAAGGTCTTTTACCTTTTTCTTCTTGAAATTTCTTCAGAGTTCTCTCTGTTTGAAGTTCTTGATTTCTCACAAATGTTTATGCCTTTGATTTGGGGTCTAGGGGCCTTTATATAGTGCCCATAAATTTGTTAAAGAGATCTTTCTCTGAGTGATTTGGGAAATTTTCCCCACCGTTGGATCTTTGATCCAAAGGCTTCTGTTTTACAGAAGGCAATCTTCTTGTTTTAACAAGAACAGAAAAATCTTACTCGAATTTAATTCTGTATGGCGCAAACGCCCCAGCGCGTGACACGTGTCAAGCAGCGCAAAGCGCAGCGCAACTGCGCTGACACGTGTCGCGCAGCGTACGGCGCAGCGCAACTGCGCTAGCGCATCTGTGCTGACACGTGTCGCGCAGCGCATCTGCGCTGACACGTGTCGCGCAGCGCAGCTCTTGCGCAACTGAAGCGTTGCTTCCTTTAATTTTGTTTTAAATAGAGCTTTGCTCTGATTGGGCGCGCTGCCTCGGGCGCTGCGCTGATGTATCAGCTTTTGACACGTGGCGCGTTGCGCGCAGCGCAAAGAATCTGAAGCGTTGCTTCGAATTTTGAATTTTGAAATTCAAACAGAGCTTTGCTCTGATTGGGGGAAACAAATGCCCCCCCACCGTTGCGCTCACGTGGCGCGCACATGAGTGCAGCGGTGGCAAGATCCTGACTGTTGGATCAACGGGTGAGCTGAAGGGGCGCAAGCGCCTTATAAATAGGACCCCTGGCCCTTAAAAAATCTTCACCATTTTCTAGATTTCGATTTCCAGAGCTTTGCTCTTGCTTAAGAACTTCAGAGCTTTGCTCTCGTTTCCAGAACTTTAGAGCTTTGCTCTCATTTTTCAAGTTAGAAAACTTTAGGTAAAATTAATCTTAGGTTAAATTAATTTTAATTAACCAATAGATCTTTGCTCTCATAGATCTTCTGATCTAAAGAAATCCCCTTTGGGGTTTCACCAACAGAGCTTTGCTCTCATGAATCCATAGATCTACAGAGATCTTGTTCATGGGTTTTAACCCATGAGCAGAGCTTTGCTCATGGATCCAAAAATAGATCTTTTTGATCTAAAAGTGAAGAACTCCTAGGAGTCTTCAAAAATTATAATTTCTTTAGGAGTTTTAAATAAATTTTCTCATCGTCATCACAGAGCTAGGCTCTTTTAAGGAATCTTATTCCCCTGATACCAAAGTTTGACAAGTGTCACTCTGTGACAGAGTTTTGCTCTGAAAGAGGAGATTTTCTCCTTGTCTCTAGGGATTTCTTTATTATTAATGGGAATATTTTCTTGGGGACCAATTGACAATCTCATCCAATGATGGGGTTGTCATATTGTCATCCAGATTTTGTGGGTCCCCCTTCGGTCTCCTACCCACTGCACTGCTGTGTGGTGTAATTAATTAATTTTAATTTAATTAATTTTTAATTTAATTAATTAATTAAAAAAAATCTTTAAAACGCAAAGCGTTGGAATTACAACACTAACGGCTAATTTTTGTTCACTTGCAGCGATCATGTCTCTTGATACTTCATTCATGTTCGCTCGCTCGGAGGAAGGGTTCCCTGAAGCGCCCTTGGACCGCAATGTCTTAGCCATGATTAAGGACCACGACCCGGAATATAAGATTCTCCACCTTTGGGGGTCGTGGTATAATCAAATCATCATGGGTCGACAGAGCTTCACGTGCGCAGTGCCGTCAGAACCTATTACGGCGATCCACTACGCCAGCCCACCCCCGGTGCAGTATGCTGTGGAGATGGTCGATTGGACCTCGAAGGGCTTTCTACATCCCGCCATAGATGCGATTCCGGTTTAGCGTCCCATGGTTTTGGATATCCTGGGACGTCGTATCTGTCAAGGCGAGGCACGACCTTGGGGGCAATCATATAACATAGGTCTGATCCCCCGCCACCCGATCGGCTACCTGCCATGGGCTCGGTATATCCTGTCGACAAAGAAGTCGCAGTTGATAAGGTTAGGGTTGTACACCACGGTCTACGTCTCCCTCTTCCAGTATCCCACGCTTCCTACCTGGTGGTTCAAGGCCTTCTTGGAGCAGTAGAACATCCCCACTCACACTTTCCTTGCAATGGATCGGGAAGTGTCAATTTCTCTGGAAGAGTTCACAGAAGTCTTCGGTTTACCGGTTATAGGGGAGCACTATGAGGAGTTGCTTCCGACAGACGAGTATGTCTTCGGTGCCAAGCCGGTGGTAAGGGGCCTCACGCCGGAGAATGTTGTTCAACACCAATTCCCAAGTCTGATCAAGGTGTTGAACATCTACGAGGCCCTTTTCATTGAGCGTGGGAGCCGCGGAGTTAGTTTTGAGGATTTCATTGCCCGGTTCCTTCACCCAAGCATCCTTTCGGCAGAAGCTGCCAAGTTCGCCACCCTCGAGGACCCTTTCGGTCTAGGTTTGGATAACCTACCGGCAAAGGAAATAGACCAAAAGGGTTTTTTCCTTCCTAACTCTCCGACCGTGTCTTTTGCGGAAATTGCGGCCCCCGGGATGGATGAGGAGGCCTTTTTCTTAGGATTTCTTGGGCTATGGCTGAGTTGGTTTGCGCTCCCGATGCACTCTTGCCATATGTGGCCCTCTGTCTTTTACCCGTCTCACCGGATGACCATCGGGGTAAAGGTAGCCATTGGGATAGCCGGCTTGGCACATTTGTACCATGGCCTTAGTCGGGCAGCGGATGCTAATGAGCCTGGGGTACTGCATGTGATCTTCCCGATGCACTACTTCATATCGTGGCTCGAGCTACACACATCGGGTGTCTTCGGCATGCACAAAAGGCCCTCGTTCTACGACAGGTGCAGCTTCCCTCGTATCATACAGTTGATTGGCGCATCAATTGTGAGTCCATCGCCACAAAATGCCAGGGGTTTACTCCTTCGCCCCCACACCGTTGGAGACGGTGTGTCTTTCGTCGACAAGGTGTTGACTATTGGAAAGGCGTCTACCACTGCAGTGCGGCCATTGCAAGACACTTTCAAGGATGGAGCTTCAGTTTTGACGGCCCGGGAGACCCTCCATTATATTTAATCAGACCGGGCTTCTTGGTGTTTAGGCAGAACGGGGCGGCGATTTTCATGAGATATAACCCGCTTCGTTTCGCCCAGCAGTTGAGCTACAATCAAGGGTACCTCTGGAGGCTTTCTTATCGGAACCCGCTGCGACCGAAGAAGGGATGGAGAGCGCGCTGCATCATTTCATGCGTCTAAACACGGGCTCCCACTTCTTTATCAGTGAGCCGGCTTGCGCCCCACGACTCCTCAGGGTATATACAGAATGGTACTGTCATTCGACAGGAGCCGTTATAAAGGAGGAAAGGCGATTGCTGGTCGACCGTAAGGGTGCGCCTCCAGGTAGCGACTGCAATGCTCCTTTAGTGACAAGGACCCCGGTAGTTGCCCCTCTAAAAGATGCTAGAGCCGGGCCACCGCGTGCTCAAAGTCCTCCGCACGGATTGCCGCTCCCCGATATTGCGGATGCACCTCCAGCGCCCTGTGCTCCAGTGGAGACAGTGGTTGTAGCCTCGTCGGAGTCTGGCGTGGGTGCGGACATCAGGACCCGCCGTCCCAAGGTGGCTGCTAAGCATAAGTCGATCCCGCGTGCACCTAGGGTTGGCGGGAAGAGGAAAAAGAAGTCGCTCTTCGCCGCAGACGTCGCGTTCAGTCAGGAACCTCACGCTCCCTATGGTGAGGGCCCGAGTGAATATAGGACTAACGAGGGATTAGTCATGCCGCCGGATGACACAGACTTGGAGGCCGCCCTCGAAACTTCAGCGTGGTTGGCAAGGCGTGAAGCGTGGCTAGCTAAGCTTGCGTAATCAGGTAACTACTAGTCGAATTTTCTTTATTGTATCATATCCTCCTTATTGCCTTTGACTAACGTTTTTCCTTCTTTTCTTCCAACAGGCATCACTACTGAAGAAGCCATTGCCGCTTCCCTCGAGACTTTCCAAGAGGAGGAACGTCTTAGAGCATCCTTAGGTCTTAGTAAGTTCCGACTCATTAAGCTTCCATTTTCCTTGTGTTATGGTCGATCTAACCTTTCCCTTTTTATCGCAGGAGCCTCAATGCCGATTCCGCCAGGTGACGTGGATATTCTGCCAGCTGCCGATGTTCCTGCTTCATCAGGGCTACCGCTGGAGGTCCGTCTTGAAGAGCCTATGAGAGATGCCTTAAAGGCTCTGGAGGAATCTCTGAATAAGGACAACGACGCTTCTATGAAGGAAGCGTCAAAGAGGTCCATCGCGACAGCCCGGGAGGAAAGGAAGCGGTCTAGGCGCGAAGCAAAGGCACGCAGGGCTGCCTTGGCCATTGGAGTGGGCCCAAGCACCGTTCCTCGTGCCGACACCCCGTCAGAAGAGCCCCTGGTTGCCCTGTCTACAGCTCATAGACAGGCGATCCGCGCCAATAGGGAGACTAACGACAAGTCCACCTCAGGTAACACTTCTTTCAGAATTTTTTTGTAAGAATTATAAAGCCGTCGGTTCTTATATATTCTATCTTGTAGGGCCAAGCCCAACCGAGGGGGAGGCTGAGACTGTCGAACCTGAGGGGCTAAGGGAAGAGGCATTGGTCGAGCCCGAGCCGGTAGCGGATGACACAGCTGGGATTGCTGGGCCCGAGATAGTGGCTGACGAACTGGTCATGTCCACTATGCCTGAGCAAGCGGTTGTTGCTGAGCCCGAGGTAGCAGCGGGCGGAGTGCCCGAGGCCGATGACTTCGTGGTGACGGTGGACGAGACAACCGTGACTGCTGAGCCTGAGGGAGTAGCGGGTGAGGTAGACATGATTCCTGAGGACGTGCCAACCGCTCTTTCTCAGGAATCTGGCAATGCTCCGGTCATAGCCCTCCCCGCCTATGGTCCCCCGCCGTCTCCCGGTCTTGCGAGCACGACAACGGTCCCCATTGAGTCGGGTGATGAGGCCACGGGCGGTGGCCTCATGTCGATGGAGGAGGGAGTCGCCTCTGTTTCGGCCGGCAGCTCATCAGGTAAATCCCAAGTTACTGTCCTCTTTATCTTACAATCCTTTCTGACAAGTTCACATTTGTTCGTAATGCAGGTGCAGCCAGTGCCGATGCCCCATTGCTCGAGGGAGCGCCTTCAACTACTGCCTTGGCGGTGGTCACCTCTCAGCCCTCTCTCATACCATCGAAGATGTTGGAAGGTATGGGTTTGCAACTTATTAATCTTATCTTTCAGACGTATAATTTGTGTACTAAAGTCATACTGTTGTGCCTTTCAGGAGTGCTTTTTGACCATCTTTATCAGGTGTTGCTCCAACACTTCTCCTTCCCATCTGAACTCGCTTCTTCCTTTGGTGGCGCTGGTGAGTATGATTTCCATTAATATCTTTCTGTTTCATTGATGGAATTACTTCTAACTTTTTTTTGTCCCGACTGCAGTGCTACAAATCGAAGGAGGGGATGAAAGATCGGCTGCGCCACCGACCCTTCCGGCCTTGCCACCTGCCTCAGCTGGTACAGCGACTATCACATTGATAACTCCCTCCCTTTTTTTATTTCCTGAATTGTTATCTGATCACATCTTGTTTCTTTTCAGCTGTCGTTCCGGTCTCGACGCCCTTCGAGCCTTGCATCACAATGCCGGTAGGTCCTTACCTGAGACGTCCATCTTCGAAAGGCGCCGCGAATAGTCTGCGCATGTTGAGTGACTACGTCGAGGAACTCGACGTTGAAACTCATACATCCACTGCAGACTTCGCTACGGCGGTTAACCCGATGCTGGTGATACTTATGAACTTTCATGACGAGGGCATCATCGCATCTTGGGTTAACCATTGTAGGGAGATCGAGGCTCGCCTGCATCAGCTGGAGTCGATGCGTCTCGCTCCCGAGACCTTAGCCGCCAGCAATCAAAGAGCGGCATGGATTGAACAGAGCGCTTCTTACTTTCGCCATCTCGAACAAGAAGTTACTTCGAGGCGTAAGGAGCGTGGTGAAACTTCGAGCAAATCTGCCCAACTGCATGCTCGGGTGGAGGCCAACGCTGCACGGCTGAAGGTTATCTTTGAGGGCCTTCTGCAATGCCTCTCCGAAGGATTATCACTGAGGCAATAGCTTGACATTGTCGAGCGGGATGCACCTAACCAGGAAGCAGCCCAGAAGGCGGCGGAGGAGCAACTTTCATCTTTTTTGCAGCAGCGGGCCCAGGTGGAAGCGGAAGTAGCTGTGGCAGCCACTCAGGAGGAGGCGTTGAAGGAAGTGCGAGAGCAGCTTGCGGATTTGTTAAAGACACTTCCTCCCCAGTAGCTATCCCTTTTTGTATCATTTGTACTTGTAAATAAAAAAATGTATATATATTTTTTATTCTTTAACACAATGTATCTTGTACTCAATCAAGTTTATGAATAAAAGATACACATTCTTTGTAATGTCTTGTGTCACTTCTCCGCCTTTTCTTTCTTTTATTATCAGCATGCCACCTTAGTAAACATGGTTGACAGATAATAGAGTAAGCATCTTAGTTTTTCCAAGAAACAGCGATGGCTTAGACCACAGGTTCAGATCTGCCGCTTAAGACTTTTCAACTCTATAAGCCGTGAGGGTCTCATAGAGACTTTTCTCCCTATGGATCGAGAGGATCTCGTAGATGTATTTTCTCCTTAGGAATCGTGAGGATTCCTAAGCGCGTTTTCTCTTATAAGTCGTAAGGATCTTATAAGAGAATTTTTCCCTCTTACAAGTCGAGAGGACCCGCAAGCGGTTGTTTCCCCCCTTGTCGAAATTCGACTTTGGAGAGTGAGACCCGTGGATAGTATGAAGGAGACCGTTTTAGATCAACTTGCAGGGTCTCCTTGCTTAGAAAACAAGTTTTTATTTTTATTCCTGCTGCCTGAGGCTTCATCTTGCAAGTTGAGACGAATCGGGAATTTCTCGCGGAGACATTGGTTTCTCTGCGAGCCGACGCAAATCAGGAGGCTCTCATCAAGGACGTTTGTTTCCCTGAATTGAGGTATTTGCCAAGGATATTTGTTTCCCTGGTGTTGAAACGAATCGAGAATTTCCCACGGAGACACTGGTTTCTCTGCGAGCCGACGCGAATCAGGAGGCTCTCATCAAGGACTCTTGTTTCCCTGAATTGAGGTATTTGCCAAGGATATTTGTTTCCCTGGTGTTGAAACGAATCGAGAATTTCCCACGGAGACACGGGTTTCTCTACGAGTCGACGCGAGTCAAGAGGCTCTCATCAAGGACGCTTGTTTCCCTGAATTGAGGTATTTTCCAAGGATATTTGTTTCCCTGGTGTTGAAACGAATCGAGAATTTTCCACGGAGACACTGGTTTCTCTGCGAGTCGACGCGAGTCAGGAGGCTCTCATCAAGGACGCTTGTTTCCCTGAATTGAGGTATTTGTTTCCCTGGTGTTGAAAAGAATCGAGAATTTCCCACGGAGATACTGGTTTCTCTGCGAGTCGACGCGAATCAGGAGGCTCTCATCAAGGACGCTTGTTTCCCTGAATTGAGGTATTTGCCAAGGATATTTGTTTCCCTGGTGTTGAAACGAATCGAGAATTTCCCACAGAGATACTGGTTTCTCTGCGAGTCGACGCGAATCAGGAGGCTCTCATCAAGGACGCTTGTTTCCCTGAATTGAGGTATTTGCCAAGGATATTTGTTTCCCTGGTATTGAAACGAATCGAGAATTTCCCACGGAGACACTGGTTTCTCTGCGAGTCGACACGAGTCAGGAGGCTCTCATCAAGGACGCTTGTTTCCCTGAATTGAGGTATTTGCCAAAGATATTTGTTTCCCTGGTGTTGAAACGAATCGAGAATTTCCCACGGAGATACTGGTTTCTCTGCGAGTCGACGCGAATCAGGAGGCTCTCATCAAGGACGCTTGTTTCCCTGAATTGAGGTATTTGCCAAGGATATTTGTTTCCCTGGTGTTGAAACGAATCGAGAATTTCCCACGGAGATACTGGTTTCTCTACGAGTCGACGCGAATCAGGAGGCTCTCATCAAAGATGCTTGTTTCCCTGAATTGAGGTATTTGCCAAGGATATTTGTTTCCTTGGTGTTGAAACGAATCGAGAATTTCCCACGGAGATACTGGTTTCTCTGCGAGTCGATGCGAATCAGGAGGTTCTCATCAAGGACGCTTGTTTCCCTGAATTGAGGTATTTGCCAAGGATATTTGTTTCCCTGGTGTTGAAACGAATCGAGAATTTCCCACGGAGATACCGGTTTCTCTGCGAGTCGACACGAATCAGGATTTTCTTCGTCAAAGACACTTGTTTCCTCGAGTCGAAGGATTTGCCGAGAACACTGGTTTCTTCGGGGTTGGAACAAACCGTCGAGATTTGGCTTCGTTTTCTGGCGGAGCCTGTTGGGAAAGTATGGCTCCCTCTTTGTTTGCGCCCTTGGATTGTATACAGGGATCGATGTGATCTCAGCTGTAGGGCCAAAGTTTTATCATTTTTTTTGTTTTATTTCCGCGATGCTCTATCATTTCATCTTTTATATTGCGAAGGTCACGATTGCCCGATCATTTCGGCTATTTTTCGCGGTGCCCAATCATTTCGGCTATTTATTTTATTTTTACTCGCTGCTTTTTATTGCGAGTTGCCCATTCATTTCGGCTATTTCGTGTGCATACGTTTTTACTTGCTACTTTTTATTGCAAGTTGCCCTATCATTTCGGCTATTTCGTATGCATGTGCGGCCTACCTGAAACTATACGCCGATTTCTGCATCAGCACCGCTACAACTGGGATATCGCCAGGAGCGAATCATCATTTGCCTCCGTCGATGTTGAACAAAGGTGGCTCAGCGAACAGGGTTAAGGTCCTGTCGACTAAGACTTTTAACTTCATGAGCCGTAAGGGTCTCACAAAGGTATTTCTCCCTACAAGTCGTGAGGATCTTGTAGGTGTATTTTCTCCTTGGGAATCGTGAGGATTCCTAAGTGTGTGTTCCTCTGTAAGTCATAAGGATCCTACAAGAGGGTTTTCTCCTTGTAAATCGAGAGGACCTACAAGGGTTGTTTATCATGTGTACATATCCCCAGTCACGGATGGGACTTAGTTAGGGAAATGTTTATTCGCGCCCGTGGATTGTATACAAGAGCCAGTACTGGACCACTTGTAGGGAAATATTGGAAGTTGTGGGGGTTGCTTAAGCACAGGTTTAGGTCTCTGTAACTTAAGACTTTCAAATCTTATGAGCCGTGAGGGTCCCATAAGAGAGTTCTCCTTACGAGTCGTGAGGATCTCGTAATTGTATTTTCTCCTTAGGAATCGTAGG
Source organism: Agapanthus africanus (assembly GCA_030015575.1). Lineage (NCBI taxonomy): Eukaryota > Viridiplantae > Streptophyta > Magnoliopsida > Asparagales > Amaryllidaceae > Agapanthus > Agapanthus africanus. Next base: position 764,550,333 of record CM057340.1, read on the forward strand.
GATCCCTAAGTGTGTTGCTCCCTTGTGAGTCGTAAGGATCTCACGCGGGTGGTTTCTCCTTACAAGGTCGAGAGGACCCTATAAGTGTCTTTTAACGAGGTTGTGCCCTTTCGGGTTTTCACAAACACTCGCCGGTAGTCCTGCTGTTTTTACTCACGGAGCCCTTTTGGGTTTTCATCCGTGCCCTTTTTGCTTAGTCCATACCCTTTTTTTTCTTTTTATTTATATTTTTTTTACGAGATCGCGCCCGTTCGGGTTTTCACAAACACTCGCCGGTAGCCCTGCTGTTTTTACTCACGGAGCTCTTTCGGGTTTTCATCCGTGCCCTTTTTGCTTATGGACATACCATTTTTATATTTTTTTTAATTTTTATCTATATATTTTTTTCTTTTTCTTTTATTGATCTTGTCAGCCTGAAGATGCTGTAGTAATAGTTTAAGGACGTTTCGGTCCGTTATTAGTTTAAGGACGTTTCGGTCCGTCATTAGTTTTAAGGACGTCTCGGTCCGGCATTAGTTTAAGGACGTTTCGGTCCGGCATTAGTTTAAGGACGTTTCGGTCCGTCCAGGAAGAAGATGGCTACTGCTTATAAAGTTTGAGCTTAGGAAGATAGCGAGCGGACATAGTCGTCGTCATCTACCATTGACCTAGGCGGTAACTCGCTAAGCGTAGTATTTCTTTAGGAATCGACCATTTATTGGCCTATAAGGCCTTTCACCGTGCATATCCATGAGTAGATAGGCTCCACCCTGGTAGACCTTGTCTATGATGTACGGGCCTTCATAGTTTTGCTCGAATTTTCCCCGCTTGGCGCGATTGGGGATCATAGGTCTTTTGACCACTAGCACAAGTTCGCCTTGGCGGAATGTCCTTGGCCCGGTCAATTTTTCATACGAGCGCGTCATCTTTGCTTTATAAGCCTCCAGGTTTTGTTGCGCTATGAGCCGGGTTTCATCAAGGGCGTCAAGCTCCTCAAGCTGAAGGTGAGCATTTTCTTCATCTGTTAGCTCGTAGTGGACTGCCACTCGTAAAGAGGGTAACTCTATCTCGAGGAGGAGTACTGCTTCTGTACCGAATACCAACGCGTATGGCGTTGTGTTCGTGGCTGTCTTGAACGTAGTTCGATACGCCCAGAGAGCTTCTTGCAATCTCTCATGCCAGTCCTTTTTATTTCGGGACACCGTCTTCTTCATGATCTTTGTCAAGGTCTTATTGAAGGCCTCGGCTAAACCATTAGCTCGCGGATTATAAACCGAGGAATATCTCCAGTCTATATTATGTTGTTGTGCGAAGCGACTAATCTTGTGGCTTCTGTAAGCTGGCCCGTTATCGGAGATGATCCGTCGCGGAGTTCCAAACCGATATATGACGTGCGTCTTGAAGAAATGGAAGATATTCTCCGTCTTCACTTCTCTTAACGGTACTGCTTCTGCCCATTTGGAGAAGTAGTCAGTCGTCGCCAGGATGAAGCGATGTCCCCTAGACGATGCTGGTTCGATAGGGCTGACTATATCAGTCCCCCACATTTCGAACGGCCAGCTAGCCACCGTTGGATGTAGAGGATTTGGGTTTTGATGGATAAAGTCCCCATGAATCTGGCATGAGTGGCATTGCTTTGCATATTCGAGGCAATCCTGAATCATCGTGGGCCAATAGTAGCCCATTCGTTTAATCTTCAACTTCATCTTCGGGCCTGCTTGGTGAGAACCGCAGAGTCCGTCATGAACTTCCTGAACGACTCTTTTCGCTTCGTCAGGTCCCAGGCATCTCAACCACAGAGAATCAAACGACCTCTTGTACAGAGTATCATTGACGAAGGCGAAAGACAGAGCTCGTTTCATGAGCTGATGTCTTGAGGACGCATCTTCAGGCGTTCGACGGGATTTGAAGTAGTCTATAAATACTTCTCTCCAATCCTCAGCCTTTTCCTGGTCTTTTATTTGCATAGCCATTTGCTCAGTCGCTCCCTTCTCTTCGGGTGATTCCGAATATATTTCCGCTGGGGCAAGCACCCGACGGCTTTGTACCACGATTCTTACGTCATCGAGGTTCTCGTCAGCCAGATCCTTAGCGAGTTTGGACAATGCGTCTGCTTTGCTGTTTTCCGCGCGCGGTATGTTTTCCAAAGTATAGGAAGGAATTTGGGTTAACAGTTGCCGCACCTTCTTGTCGTACTTCACCAGCTCTAGCTTGCACGTTTGGTAGTCACCGTTTACTTGACTAACGACTAGTTGGGAGTCTCCATATATGAGGAGGTTTTCAATTCCCATGTCGATGGCGATCTCGAGGCCTGCTATCAAAGCTTCGTATTCGGCTTCATTGTTTGTCCTCGGCTCTGTTAGGGAGAAAGCAAAACGCATTATCCCTCCTTGTGGAGTTACAAAGATGAGTTCTACCCCCGATTTGATTATAGGGGTACTTTGTTTGCTCTTCTTTACGGAAGATGCGCCATCGAAATAAAGCTCCCATTGGGTATCACTACCATCGACCGCGTCAAACTCATGTTCGTCTGGAAGATCGCAATTTAGCGGAGAATCGGCGGCTATCGGATGCTCAGCGAGGAAATCAGCGATGGCCTGGCCTTTCACTGCCTTGAGAGGTTGATACGTTATCGAGAACTCCATCAAGAGCAGGGCCCATTTAGTGAGTCGTCCCGTCAATATGGCCTTCGACATCAAATATTTAAGGGGGTCCACCTTCGAAATGAGACGGACTTCATGTGCTAACGCATAATGTATGAGCTTTGTTATCGCAAAGATCAACGCCAGGCAATGTTTTTCAATGGGAGAGTAGTTGCTTTCTGCCCCCAGTAAAACTCGACTTAAGTAATAGAGAGCTCTTTCTTTCCCTTGGTCGTTCTCTTGCTCCTAAGGAACCTTCGAGGGAGTTGTATAAAGAATGAGGGGCTTTCCTTTGACCGGAGCAGCTAACACCGGCGGGTTCTGTAGGTATTGCTTGATCTCGTCTAGCGCGCTTTGGCATTTTTGGTCCCAGACGAACGGGGTTCCCTTCTTCATCAGGTGGCTGTAAGGACGGCACTTGCCTGAAAGGTTGGCTATAAATCGCCGTATATACGCGAGCTTCCCTTGGAGAGATCGCAGCTGTTTGAGAGTCCTTGGCGGGGGCATTTCCATGATCGCCTTAATCTTTGATGGATCTATCTCAATACCTCGGTGCCGGATGATGAATCCCAGGAATTTGCCCGAGGAAACTCCGAATGCATACTTGAGAGGGTTCATCTTCAAGTTGTATTGTCGAAGGCGTTGAAATACGGTCTTCAGATACTCGAGATGTTCCTCGTATGATTTACTTTTAACCACGAGATCGTTAATATAGCATTCGACGATTTCGTGTATAAGGTCATCAAAGATTTTCGTCATGGCCCTCTGATAGGTGGCACCGGCGTTCTTTAGACCGAAGGGCATCACCTTGTAGCAGAATATACCCAAAGGAGTCCTGAAGGCGGTGTGCTTCTGGTCTTCGGGATGCATCTTTATCTGATTATACCCTGACGAGCCGTCCATGAAGGAGAATACCTCATGAGTGCACGTATTGTCTATCATCAGTTCGGTGACTGGCACTGGGAAATCGTCCTTCGGGCAGGCTTTATTGAGATCCCGGAAGTCTACGCATATGTGCACTGTCCCATTTTTCTTCATCACCGGGACGATGTTGGCGATCCACTCGGGATACTGGACTTCCTGGATGAAGACAGAGTCGATCAGCTTCTTGACCTCGGCGTTGATGCTCATCTCAAGCTCGAGCCGCATTCTTCTTGGTGCCTGCTTGACTGGCTTGACATCTGGGGATATCGCCAATTTGTGCACAGCAATTTCTGGATCTAGTCCCGGCATTTCGGAATAGTTCCATGCGAAGCAATCTTTGTGCTGCATAAGCAGGTCTTTTAATGAAGCCACCTTCTCTTCAGACAGTAGCTCGCTAATGAATGTCGGTCGCGGGTCGCTCGCCGTTCCCAACTCGATTTTCTTGAGGTTATCTGCAGTGATATGGATTCCATCTTCCAGCTCTTTTGGCGCTGGTGGGAATTCTGAGATTACCTCGTCGTTGCTGTTTTCAAAGCACCAGGGAAGGTCATTCATGTCCTCGGGCTCTTCTTTTGATATTGTTATCATGTGACAAGTACGAATTCGTTTCCAACCCCAATGTGGAACTGGTTCTTCTTTTGTGGGCTTGGGTTCGTGCTTCTGCGCCGGTGCTACCCTCCACTTGTCAGACAGAGCGAACTTGCCAAGCTGATACTGATCTTCAACCCAATTCTTGAAGGTGAAGCAGTCCTCGAGAGGGTGCCCTATCACTCGGTGAGAAGGGCAATAGTCCGGGTGAAAGACTTCGCCTGCTTGTTCGGGGTGTTTAGACGCCGGCAGTGTAAGCATATGATGTTTTAAAGCGAGGTCGAGTATTTTCTTCATCTTGTCTCGAGGAAAAGAGTATGCTCGACCCATTTTTCTTATGAGGGATAGATCGGAACAGCTCGATTTTCGTTCGCGTGGCCTCTTAGCCCCGCTTTGCTGCTTTTGAGCGCCTTTTTCGCGTTTCAACTTGTTTCTGCCTCTGCGTCGAGCCTTTTTTACAACAGGTTGACATGGAGCGGCATCTTCATCTTTCACGGCCTGTTGGAGGAGGCGTTGCGTTTTGGCTTTCTCGTAGATGGCCATTTCACGGTTATGGTCGTCTCGGACTTTTTGACCAGCTTCCCTTATAAATTTGTCCATTTGTTCTTCGAACGACGGACTGGGCACTTTTGCATCTGGAACTTTCACTGGTTCAGGATTAGCGTCCTCCCACTGAGCGTCCGCTTCTTCATCGAAGTCATACACGACGTAGCAACTATTTAGTAGCTCACATTTCTTAGACCGGATGTATCCAAGCCCTTTTGTCTCCATTCTTCCATTAGGCAGTTTGCGTTGAGTCCCGGGAACGTTCCAGACTTTGTCATAGAACTTGACTTTCCGAACGGTCTGCTTGAAGGATATCCCCTGGCGCTTTAACAGTCTTTTCAAGCCTTCTGTATAATATCTGGGGAGACGGATAAGCTGAAGCCTGTCAAGCATAGGATCTGCGCCATGCCAGATTTCTTTCTCCACTTTGGTTTCTTCAGAGCGGTAGAATAGAATTGCTTTTTCGCTTTCTCGCCTGGGAGGGATATAGAACGTTTGCAGCTCTTCTACATTGTAAATATCAAGTGCATCCAGTTCTTTACGGTGTTTAAGCGGCACCATGGCGACTTGTAGACTTTGTTCTTCGTCAGCGGACGTTCGTATTGAAGGCCGGGCAGAGAATATAGCATGGACCTCATCTTCCGAGTCACTACCAAAGATCAACGTAGGAGCAGATGGTCCCGGCTTGTTGTATTGGGGTGGACCCGAATAAACTATCTCCTCTTCGGTATCACTCCCGAAAACAGGGATGGTGGCGTTAGCTTTGTTCTCCGGCTTGTGACACCTCTCCGTGTCTTCGAAATCCGGTAAGAAGTATTTGGCATCTTCATATTTGCGGACCTCATTCACGAAGAACGGGTTCAGTTCTCCCGCCACGGTATACTCGAGACCATCCTTAGCATACTTCATACACTGATGTTGTGTAGAAGGGACGATGTTGTATTCGTGTAACCATGGTCGGCCGAGCAGAGCATTGTAGCATGTCTTGGCGTCTATGACGTGGAACTTAATGTCCGTGACGAGTAGCCCAAAGCATAGCGTCAGTATCACAGACCCAAGAGTTCTTGACGATTGGGAGTCGAACCCGGAGATGGTAATCTTATCCCGAGCAAGGTGCTGGACGCTCATGCAGATTTCCTTTAACACCCGCATATTGAGGAGGTTAACGGAGGATCCATTGTCGATCAGGATTTTGCCTATCTTTATATCGTGACAGTATCCTGAGACATAAAGGGGGCGATTGTGTTCGCACGACCCAAGGAGAAGGTCTTCATCACCAAAAGCGACATCGGCCGTGTGCATTTCCTCCAATTCATCCTTCATCTTTGCCTCGGCTAGGAAAGCTTGGAATTGTTCTGGATCCTGTAGTGCCTTGACTAACGAATCTCTCGCCTCCTTTGATAGCTAAAGGGCATCAAGAATGCTGAGCTGTGAGGGTAGCTTCCTCAGATGCGCTAAAACATTGTAATCCACCTTATTTCTTTTCGGCGGGTCCTTGGCACTTAGCTCCTCCACAACTTGGTCATCTAAGTCGATGTCTTCAGAGACCTTTTCCTTCCCTTTATCTTTTCTGTTCGAGGGTCCGAGATTCTTTTCGGGCAGCGTCCGATTACGCAGCCGGATATTTTCACAGACCTTCTGCTCTTCTTCTTTTCCCGAAGTGGATTCTTTAAAGAGAGGGCCAAGCTCCAGCTCTTCATCAGAATCACTCCCGAATGTAAACACTTGTGACCCGCCGGTGTTAACCATGCGACAATCGCCGGTAGTTCTCTTAAGCCTTTCGGTCGTATTTTTCTGCTCCGGACGAGTTTTGCGCTTCTCCCGCTTAAAATGTTGTCGATGAGTAACGTATCCTTGCCACCATCAATCGAAAGCTTTGCACTCTTGAGTGGGGTGTGAAACCTTCTGATGATATAAGCAATAGGAGGGGTGCATTTCCATTTCACCAGTAATTTTTCCTTCGGAGGATGGTAGCTTCATGCCCATTGATATGGCCTTAGCAAACATTTTCCTCATCTTGAATTTGCTTTTGTCGGTAGTGGAGGTATTTTGCTCCAGCGGGAGCGTCTCAGCTCTTTCATCCAGTCGCTGGCGCTTGGCCCTTTCAAATATGACCGCCTCGCGTTCTCGATCAGCTTTACTTTTCAACCGAGCTTCATTAAGGAATGCGTCAATTACTTCATCTGATGGCCCCAGAATTTTTGGTTCAGGATCTGCCCCCGGCTTTTCAGTGCAAGGAGTCTCCTCATCGTCCATGAACGAATGGGAAATCACATGACAGCTCGTCACGTATTCTTCAGATTCATCAGATGAACTTTCTCCCCCATCTTCCTCTTGAAAGACGTGATTGAGGAACTCTTGGAATGTAATGGGAGTCCGTGCCTTCTGGTTGTATTCCTCCAGCACGTCAATTTGTTTTTGCAAGTCCGTGCACTTGTCGCCAGGCTTCACGGGCGTCTTTGATTTCTTTTTCTTCTTCTTCGAAGATTTTGACGGCTGGTTGCGAGTGCTTGGGCCACCACCATCGGTCTTTGGAGTTGGACGTGGCTTCAACATCCCTTCAATGACCTGCGGTTCCAACGGGTTCTTCCACTTGATCGCTGGGCATGCCTGAAGATCGTTCAACATCCTCTTGGTTTTAGCTGATAATACAACCTCCCAAGGAGCTTCTTCAACGACGGAGCATGTTGCCCCCGGCGTATTCATCCCCTTAGAGGTGTGGGGCTGCGGGGGATTCACCTTCCATTTGTCAGATAACGCGAACTTGCCCTGTCGGTACTGGTCTTCGAGCCAATTTTTGAAGACGTAGCAATCTTCGATCGGATGACCCAGTACTCAATGATAAGGACAGTAGTTGGGCTCATTGACATCATTTGGTTGTGACGGACGTTTTGGATCCGGCAGATTTATGAGTTGGTTGCGCAACGCCAGCTCGAATAATCTTCTCGTTTTGTCTCGGGGAAACGAGTAAGGACGTCCCAGCCTCTCCTCAAGGGCTACGTATGGACGCATATTATTTTGACGAACAACCGGCTTCGAGTTGCTCGGTTGTTGTTGAGCATTAGCGACAACGATCGATTTTCCCTTCCCCTTGTCATTTCGGGAGTCCGGATTTAGAAGAGGGGGTTTATGGCCCATCTGATCCATTTGCGCTAGCTTGTCAATCAAGGCCTGGAAGGTAGTCGGCTTGAAAAACATCATAAATTGCGAGATGGTTGCTTGCGGATCAAGGGTTCCCACAAACATACCCACCGCGGGAACTTCTTCAATGCGCTGCTCACACTTCAACCATAAGTTCCGCCACCATATAGCATATTGAACCCTATGTCTCGTCTGGCTTTACCCTGGCATTAATCAGTGCCGTCATCGGGGTGCGTTCACTGGCGCTTGCAAAACGCTGAGTAAACAACAGCTCCATCTCCGTAAAGGTCTTAATAGAGTCGTTCGGGAGTTCAGAGTACCACTCGAACGCCGTATCTGATAAACTTCCAACAAACTGGCGAAGCAAAAGCTTGTCATCACCGCCAGTGTTGCCACAGAGTGCCCTGAACTGGGCAACATGCTGGTAAGGATTGCCCGTCCCCTTGTAGACATGGAACTTGGGAATTGTGTAACCAGGCGGGTACTTGATTTGATCGTACCAACTTGGATATGGCCGTCCTGTTTTTACGACCTGGCTGGCTGCTTCAGTCGCATGATGAACCCGTATTTGCTGGGCTATGTACTCGTCTAAGTCAGCCTTGGAGATTGTCTCCTCCTTAGCTGTTGACAAAGCTGGCGGAGGATTTGTCGTCTCTCCCCTACCGTTTTCAAGGACGATCGGGGGATCTTCGGCCGGAGGATCTTGTTGGAACATCATCCCCACCATGTCTTGGAACAGGAGGCCCATACGCTTTATGTTGGCTGCTTGTTCAGCAGCCTCTTTATCCTTCTTCTCCAATATTCGACGAAGGAATTCGGCGTCGGTTTCTTCCTCCTGGCGTTCATCCGAGAACGTTTCAGGGTTTTCTTTTGGCCCAGTAAGTGTGGCCATAGCGTTCATCATCTCTTGGAGCTTCTGTTGCTGCTCCTGCGCTTTGGTCACTGATCGCGTAAGCGGTCGATGACCCATAGATATGCGACTGTCCTCTTTACCAGACGCCACGTAGACGGTATGAACCACAATGCCCCCTGACTTAGAGCGTTTGGGTTCACCACCTTTGATATTCGTCGTCGGCGTAGGGACTTTTTCTGGCCTTCTTCTCTTATGGGCCGTAGAAGTTGAGGGGGCCGTTGCTTTGGGCACCCAAGCGGTCGTCGCCTTTCGTTGCCTGATTGTGCATTTCTGGTTGATTGCATTTGTATCTTGCCTGAGATTCGGGACAGATGCTATATGGTTTTATCCGTCTACCTCTCCGAAGATGCCAAGTTGATTTATGGCACCGTGTATCGGAGGTTTAGACGGATGCGGCCGATGTAGCAGACTTCGTCAGATTCCCCCTCGCTTGAGGGGTTTTTTATTATGGGGACGCTCTTCCCTGCAGGCATAAGTCCCTGCAGTTAATTACGCTACCGTATCGCGGTAACAACTTTCTCCTTCTCCAGAATTTCACTTCGTGTCATGGGTGTTTGTTTTGTTTGTGGTTGCCCGTGGATTGTATACGGAGACTAGGTTATGCCGTCGCCAGTAGGACGTGGATTAGTCCAAATCCGTATTTTCTTAGATTTGGGTTTTGGGTTTTGGTTTAAGGATACGTTAGCCATTTTTGAGGCTAAGATCAACTTAAACGTTTGTTAAGGATACGTTAGTCTAATTTTCAGACTAAGATCAACTTAACGGGATCGTCTAGATCCATTTCCAGTTTAGGGACATCGTGGTCCATTTAATATATGGCCGTCGGGACCCGTCACCTCTCTGACGATATTAATGGATTACAACGACATGTGTCAGACGAGTTCGGAGATGTACCCTTGAACCAAAGTTGATTGGGGGTCTTATAGTCCAATTTGGGACTAAAGTCTGTTTGAATGTTTAAGGATACGTTAGCCATATTTGAGGCTAAGATCAACTTAAACGGGATCGTTTAGATCCAACAAAAGAGCATTTGGGGGCTCTATTGTTCCAATTTAGGGACGTAGTGGTCCATAGGTAGTTTAGGGACATTGCGGTCCATAGGTAGTTTAAGGACATTGCGGTCCATTGCCAGTTTAGGGACGTGGGGGTCCATATTCCAGTTTAGGGACATGGTGGTCCACAGGTATTTTAAGGACGTTGCGGTCTGTGGGCTTAAAGACCCCACAGTCCGTGTTTTAGTTTAAGGACGCTTAAGTCCGTGGGTTTAAGGACCCCACAGTCCGTGTTTTAGTTTAAGGACGCATAAGTCCGTGGGTTTAAGGACCCCATAGTCCGTGTTGATGTGTGGTTGTCGAGACCCGTCACCTCTCTGACGTCGTTGAAGGATTACAATGATAGGAGTCAAAGGAGTTCGGAGATGTACCCTTGAACCGATCGTAAATTAATTTAAGAGAGCAGTTGTGCTCAGTCGATTTAATTTGAGAACTTACGGCCATGATTGGGCTAAGTCCAGTTGAAAAAAGTTCAATACTTTTATTTGTTTGTTTGTTTGGCCTAATAGGCCTGCGTTAGGGCTTTGCCCTGATTTAAATAATGCATTGCATTACTTTTTATTTTTGTTTGGGCTCTGCCCATAAAGGATGCAGAGCATCAATTTGTTTTGGGCTCTGCTCATTTATAAATGATACGGAGCACCAATTTTACTTGGGCTCTGCCCTTTTATAAAAGATGCAGAGCATCAATTTTACCTGCGCTCTACCCATTTATTGCTTTGCAATTTATTTTGGCCTACTAGGTCTTTTTGATTTGGGCCTGGCCCTTTAACAAAAGAAATGCATTGCATTTATCAGGCGCTTTGCGCCAAACAAAGAGCGCAAGCACTTGTGGCGATGACACATGTCATGCAAGCGCAGTGCGCTGCGCCAGTGCGCTGCGCCAGTGCGCTGCGCTTGCGCTGCTGACACGTGGCGCGCTGTGGTGAGTTGCGCCAGTTTCAAAGAGCAAGGCTCTATTTCAAAAGCGCATAGCGCAAAGGGTTCAGATGCTGACACGTGGCGCTCTGTGGTGGCTTGTGCCAACTCAAGAGCGCAACGGTGCAGATTTATAAGTGCAAGGCACTATTAACTTGAGAATCTTTTAGATTTCAGAACCAATGGTTCATAAAAGAAGTGCAAAGCACTTTTTGATTTCTTGATCTGATTTAGATCAAAGAAAACAAGTGTTTCTTATTTTTCTTGATCTCAAAGAACCACTGGTTCATAAGTGCAAAGCACTATTATTATTTTTTTTTATTGAAGATCACTGATCTTGTTCTTAGATCAATGATCTATTAGAAGAAATTATTCTATCTTAAAGGTCTTTTACCTTTTTCTTCTTGAAATTTCTTCAGAGTTCTCTCTGTTTGAAGTTCTTGATTTCTCACAAATGTTTATGCCTTTGATTTGGGGTCTAGGGGCCTTTATATAGTGCCCATAAATTTGTTAAAGAGATCTTTCTCTGAGTGATTTGGGGAATTTTCCCCACCGTTGGATCTTTGATCCAAGGGCTTCTGTTTTACAGAAGGCAATCTTCTTGTTTTAACAAGAACAGAAAAATCTTACTCGAATTTAATTCTGTTTGGCGCAAACACCCCAGCGCGTGACACGTGTCAAGCAGCGCAAAGCGCAGCGCAACTGCGCTGACACGTGTCGCGCAGCGCACAGCGCAGCGCATCTGCGCTGACACGTGTCGCGCAGCGCACGGCGAAGCGCAACTGCGCAGCGCATCTGCGCTGACACGTGTCGCGCAGCGCACGGCGAAGCGCAACTGCGCTAGCGCATCTGCGCTGACACGTGTCGCGCAGCGCACGGCACAGCGCAGCGCTTGCGCAACTGAAGCGTTGCTTCCTTTAATTTTGTTTTAAATAGAGCTTTGCTCTGATTGGGCGCGCTGCCTCGGGCGCTGCGCTGATGCATCAGCTTTTGACACGTGGCGCGTTGCGCGCAGCGCAAAGAATCTGAAGCGTTGCTTCGAATTTTGAATTTGAAATTCAAACAGAGCTTTGCTCTGATTGGGGGAAACAACCCCAATCTTCTTTCTCTTCTCTTTCTTCTATCATGGGTACCCCACATCATAAATCTTTTGCTGAACTTTGGTATCCCAAACCTAATTTTGCCTCGTACGTCAATTGTTTCGGTCGATTTAAGAAAGATCCCTCCGTGCCCAAAATATCTTTGAAAGATCAAATAGAAGCGTCTAGGAGAAACAGTTCGACTTTGCAACCCACTTTGTGTCAACCAAGTCAACCTTCACCACCTTCGTACGTTGATGCCACTTTTTCGAGTCCAGCTGTAACTCCTAAACTGATGTCCATTGCTGAGCATATTACTCAATCTCGTAGCCGATCTTTCACCCCTCTCCACACATCTAGTTCTAGGGATCAACAAGTCCATTCACGTTTTTATCCATATGTTGACCCTACTCCTGTCCAACCATCTAATTCCTACCAGTCCTACCCGACTTTCCCACCTTCACTAGACACTGTTTCTACACAGCCATTAGGGAGTTTCACATATCCAAACAACTTTGAATCCTTTACCGAAACCCCTTCACCACCCATGTCTAGTTTGGAACAGTCGTTAGCAGCTTATATTGCAGCAACAAACAAAATGACTAGGAATGTGGAAGCGTCCATGGCCGCCCTTATGCAATCTGCTGAACCGGTAGCTAGTTTCCAACTAGCTTCAAATTTTTCAATGTATGAGGAGGCGGTTGGACGGAGAGAGAATGTGAGAGGATTTCCAAATCAAACCTACCCATACCCAATTGAATCCAACAACTCCAATTTTCAAACATGTGTCCAAAATGATGAGTTGTGCGACTTTGTAGTGCTTGATTTGCCAAATTGTGAAGAACCCCTTTCAAGTGAAACCACACTTAATCCTTTTGATCTTTACACAGACACTCTAGAACCTAAATCGATAAATATCCATGCTTTTGATGAGATGTCAGAAAATATTGATTTTCACTTGATTGAGGATATAGATGCCGGGAATATTTTGGATGATGAACCAGTAGATTTGATTGAAATTTTATGTCCAACTCATCATCCCGAGTCATTAGATGTTTCTCCCGAACTTCATATGCGTCTTGATTTTGATGATAATGGCATGGATGAGTTAAATATTGAGGAAAATTATGAGGATAGTATTGAGGAGAGTATTAAGGATAATATTGAGGTTGAACCATTTTTGTTTGATGTGTCGGATTTTCCAATTCATTCTCTTGAACCTTTAACTGTTATATCACCCTCCCTCTTTTCCATCGTTCCGACTACGCAAAAGATCACACTTGAAGACTGTGAGCTTGAAAAATTTCTCTTTGAATCTGACACAGTTCTCACAGACGATAATGATTACAAGTGTTTCACTTTTTCGGACGATGTTGAAAACTCACCTCCCGAGTTTGAGTCCTTTACATTTTCAGATGAGTTAGTTGAACCATCAGACTCGGTTGCTTACAGTTGTTTCGAACCATTGATGGAATCTTTCAAGTTTGAGACAGATTACTTAGGTGAGAGTACGAATATCCCTAATTCACTCCCTTCCCTACCTTCCATTGTTCCGACCGTGCAAATAACCGTTACGCTTTCATCTCCTATACTAAGTTCGGAGTACCCATGCTTTCTTGCGAATCTTGAGGGATTTGACCCCATTTCTCGACGGGTTTATAGATTAGCACAATCGCTTTAAACACATCGGTCATCACAAATTGTGCTAATTTATTCACTCGATTTACACCCTCAAGATCGTACTCTACTTCCTTCTCTTTTCCGCCACTCTTCTCCCCCACCGAGACCGTATCCCGTTTCTACCTCCACACGGTCTCGTGTGCTTCTCATTTCTTTCCTCTACACCCATTATTTCACCAACTCGGCCATTATCACGATAAGATTTTTGAATGGTTGGTGCTAACCTTTGGCTTATGTAAGGCCAAGTTTAAGTTTGGGAGGAACCTTGTTGTATATATGTATATATATTTTTTGTTTTCTTTTTCTATAAAAATAAAAAAAAATTCAAAACATTAAAAAAATATTTAAAAAATATATATTGTAAATAAATAAACAGGGGAGTGCCGACAATTTTGACCCTCTTGGTGTAGCCTGACAGTGAGGACACTGTCAAGTTTAAGTTTGGGGGTATGCTCGGTACGTCTTCTTCCTTCGCATTCATATGTATATTTTTGCATTTGCATATTTATTTGAAAACCCATAAAAATTGAAAATTTTCAAAAATTATAAAAATTATTGTATTCAATTTTGGCCTTATTTGACTTGAGTTTGACAAATAGGTTAACTGGCTAGGAACAACTAGATCTTAGACTTAGTAAATTAAAAACCCTAAAAATAACCTTCCTTAAAGTTTAACGGTAGAAAGTATATTTCTTTGTAGTTTATTTAGAAATAGGCAAATTTTGGGTTCACTTCTTGGGCTAAGTCAAAACAAAGGAAAAGTATTGATATTTTTATTAGAGTATAAGTTTGAAAAATAGTTCCTAGCTTAAGTCTAGATTCTGAAAATGTATACCCTACAATTTGCACAATCATGCACCTTGAAACTTGGAATAGTAGAAGAGACCTTGAAATGCTCTTGTCTAAAGTCCTTAGTATGATGGGAAAAAAAATACAAGTGTGAATAAAGAAAAAAATGAACACTGGTTTTTGTGATTACTTAAGGCTAAAAAAATAGAAAAATATTTAGCAAGGGTGCTTCATCACTTAGTGCCTTAGACCAACTGGTTTGGGAGTCACTGCTAAAAAGCCTTGGGTGTTGCAAGACTAGGAATTACGCTTTAATGTGCAAACACATCTTGTAATCGGTTGTTGGTACCTCAAGAAGTATTAACGGTCGCATGAAGGATGTGTAAGCAAAATTCATTTAAAAATTCACCTATTAATAAGTACTTTGGACAACGGACAATGGTATGATTGCTTGATTTGAATTTCCAAGTGTAGGGGTGATTTATACACACACGTGGGGATATGTGATTGGAGTTTAGATAAGAGAGAAGAATGAATAATAGAACTTGTATCTTTAGTAGAGTTGATAAAAATTCCTAAGTGGAGATGGAACCCTAGAAGGAAAACTTAAGAAATGCCGAAAGCTAAGTAGGTCTGCAGAACATATATAATCTTAAGTTAAATAATGAGTAAGTGTGAAGAATATGGGTGGATAATTTACAAGTACAAGATAATATAATTCCTTGTTAGAAGATCTAATTGGAGAATTAAAGTTAATGGACCGAATTGATAGGATTTTGTGGGCAGTATCCGCTGAAAACCCTCAGGAGACAACACTCCTCCTACTAGGGACACCTAGAGGTTTAACGGCTTGTTGCACGTGCTCAGTTCAATCGCGTTTCCCTGCGAAAGTGCGGTTAGGTTTTTGTAGAGAATAAAAATAAGTTTGCTCGAGGACGAGCAAAAGATAAGTTTGGGGGTATTTGTTCATACCATAATATTGCATTATTATATTCCCCATTCTTATTCTTTTTATAAATAAATAGGTGTTTTTGACGCATGTCTGCTACATATTACAGGTTACAGGTTCTTGGATCTAAAACAGTGAAAAAGATAAAAGACGATACAAAAGAGGGACTTTGACCAACAAATAGAAGAATCTTAATCAAGCCTACACAAAAGATCAGTACAAGGCAAAGCAAGGTCCAAGATTACAAAGCGAACGGTTAAAAGTCCACTGCAATTGTTCACTGAAGATCTGGAAGAGAACGAGGAGCTAATATGAGAAAAGACCTGTGAAAACAGAAAGAAAAAGTCATGCACAGCCAGCCGAGGAATTTAGATGTCCCAATTCCCTTATTTGGCCGCGGAACCGCGGCCAAACCGGGCCTTGGGCTGCGGTTCTGCGGCTGAGTAGAGCCCAAATGTGGATATATTTTTACCATAATTCTTTATGTCTTTGACCGGTCTTCCTAAGGGCTATTTTGGTAAATGTAGATATGCGGATCAATTGTAAACTAGGGTTTCCTATCCTCTATAAATAGGAACTCTAAATCATTGTAAAGGCTATGCCTCCCTTCATTAATAAATTTTAGAATTCTTTTGGAGAGCATCGATGCCTCTTTTCATATCATGAATTCAGATCTGACAACCCTGTGTTGATGTTTGGAGAGAGCCATCTGTAAAGTAAGTAGGTAATTTCAATTCTTGCCCTAGGTAATTTTTCATTCTTTGCCCTAGATAAATGTTTTTAAATTCCCTAATGAGCGAGTAGTCTCCTCGCTTGTTAGGGTTAGCTTTGGGGAAGGCTTTTGAGAGATGAGATCTCTCATCCCTTTCTTGCCCATTATATCTTTTCAATTGGACTCCATGCATACACGCACACACCGCGCCCTACGGCACCCTATCCCTCGAGGTAGCGGTGATACCGTAGTATAAAGGCCCGGTTGCGCGTGTTTTCCATGGAGGTTGGGGTAAGGATCGATAAAGGAAGGACAAGAACCTAGAGGAAGGAACACCTTCCCGAATGGATCTAATCCATTTTATTGATAATTACCATAACTCCTCATAGATCTTCATTTGGGTATAAAAAGTGTTGAGATTTATTTACATTTCCAAACCATTCCTAAACATAACCCTAGCAAGATTTAAATCTAGATTAATTTAGTTTTTAGATAGATTTAGTTTTTAGATTTAATAATCAATCCGAACACCCATCGGAATTAACTCGTTTGAGCGATTAGGAAATTCACAACATCCCTGTGGACCGACCCGTATTCACCGGCTAGTTGCACAGCGACGCCGTTCTTGATTGCGGTTAATAGATAGTTTTTGACATACAAATCAGGGTCATGTGGATGACGTATTTCCGAGACGGGGTCATGTGGATGACGTATTTCCGAGATGGGGTCATGTGGTGATGTATTTCCGCGACGGGGTCATGTGGATGACGTATTTCAGAGACGGGATCATGTGGATGACGTATTTCCGAGACGGGGTCATGTGGATGACGTATTTCCTAGACAGGGTCATGTGGATGACGTATTTCCGAGACGGGGACATGTGGATGACGTAATTCCGAGACGGGGTCATGTGGATGACGTATTTCCCAGACGGGGTCATGTGGATGACGTATTTCCGAGACGGGGTCATGTGGATGACGTATTTCCGCGACGGGGTCATGTGGATGACGTATTTCCGAGACGGAGTCACGTGGATGACGTATTTCCGAGACGGGGTCACGTGGATGACGTATTTCCGAGACGGGGTCACGTGGATGACGTATTTCCGAGACGGGGTCATGTGGATGATGTATTTTTGAGACGGGGTCATGTGGATGACGTATTTCCGAGACGGGGTCATGTGGATGACGTAATTCCGAGACGGGGTCATATAGATGACGTATTTTTGAGACGGGGTCATATGGATGACGTATTTCCGTGACGGGATCATGTAGATGACGTAGCGCCTGTTGTAATGAGACGAATACTGAAGTGGTCTCTAGGTTGTCTGTGAACCGTTGAGATTTGGCTTCTTTTTCTGATGGAGCTTGGGGAAGGAAGGTGTGATTCCTTCTTTGTTTGCGCCCCTGGATTGTATACAGGGATTGATGTGATATCACCTGTAGGGCATAAATTTCATTTTTCTTTATTTCTTTCCGCGATGCTCTATCATTTCAGCTTTTATATCGTGAAGGTCGCGATTGCCCAATCATTTCGGTATTTTTCGCGGCGCCCAATCATTTCGGCAATTTATTTTATTTTTACTCGCTGCTTTTTATTGCGAGTTGCCCAATCATTTCGACTATTTTGCATGCATACATTTTTACTTGCTGATTTTGTTTGCAAGTTGCCCCATCATTTCGGTTATTTCGTATGCACGTGTAGCTCGGTAGCTTCTTTGCTGCAAGCTTGGAGTTAGATACCGATTTCGACATCAGCACCGCTACAACTGGAATATTGCCATGAGCGAATCATCATTTGCCTCTGTCGATGTCGAACAAAGGTGGCTTAGCAAGCAGGGTTAAGATCCTGTCGACTAAGGCTTTTGACTTCATGAGCGGTAAGGGTCTCATAAAGGTATTTCTCCCTGCGAGTCATGAGGATCTCGTAGGTGTGTTTTCTCCTTAGGAGTCGTGAGGACTCCTAAGTGTATGGCTTCTCGTAAGTCGTAATGATCTTACAAGAGTATTTTCTCCTTATAAGTCGAGAGGACTTATAAGGGCTGTTCACTGTGCAAACACATCTCTAGTCACGGATGGGACTTTGTTAGGGAAATATTTATTCGCGCCCGTGGATTTTATACAAGGGTCAGAATTGAGCCACTTGTAGGGCAAAGTTGGAGGTTGTGGTGGCCGCTTAAGAACAGGTTCAGATCCCTATAGCTTAAGACTTTTGAATCTTATGAGCCGTGAGGGTCTCATAAGAGAGTTCTCCTTACGAGTCATGAGGATCTCGCAAGTATTATTTCTCCTTAAGAATCGTGGGGATCCCTAAGTGTGTTGCTTCCTTTGTGAGTCGTAAGGATCTCACGCAAGTGGTTTCTCCTTACAAGGTCGAGAGGACCTTACAAGTGTCTTTTAACGAGATTGCGCCCTTTCGGGTTTTCAGGAAAACTCGTCGGTAGCCCTACTATTTTTACTCACGGAGCACTTTCGGGTTTTCATTATGTGTGGGAATTGATTCATCTCATTTCATTCTTGGCTTGCCAAAATTCCAAACCTCTCTCCATTGTTCATTCTCTATTCCTCCATCATGGCAACTTCAAACCCCAAAGAGACAAACCATTCTACACTTCTCTATTTCAACCTTGGACGCGTCGGCTGGCCAACTTCGCACCCGAGTTGCCTCGGTCCAGTGGTGGGAGCCCGTAAAAGAAATCGGCTACATGGTGCCCTTTCCGACGAGGAGGTGACGGACGGAGATTCCGCGGGAGATTGGAGTAGAGACGAAGACCGAAGGACACGGATCGCTTGGTATACTTTTCTACCCATCTTTTAGTTTGCTAGTAGTTAGGTTAATGGCCCGATCCGGGTTGATAGTGCGCGGTGGTACCGGTTTGCAAGTTTCGCAAAGTTTTTCGTTTCCGCATTTCCGGCGTCGGATCGACGGCCGGGGCACCGCCGTGCACTTACATTGGTATCAGAGCCTCGCCATTAACCTAGTCTAGTTTGCTCTAGCGTGTTTAAAAGTTCGATCGAACGGATTTTCCGAAAACCCGATAACACATGCACAGTTTCTGTCGAAATTTTTTTGGGCTCCAAAAATTTTTCAGGGTGTTTCAGAAATGTGTGCAGGGTATTTGGACAACACTGTAGAAAAATGGTCACGTGATGCCACTATATAGCCGCGGAACCGCGGCCTTAACCCTCTTTTGACCGCTGTCACGCCCCGCTTCCCAGAGTACGCTAAAATAGGCACGTGACATAGCCAACCATGCTACCTGTGGTTAGGAAAAATCCTTCCACAGTCACATTACGGCTGTAGAGATATCAAGAACAGGAAAGTAAACTAACTATCTAGTACATGTCCATAAGCCAGAGTAAAAGAGTCAAGAAATGCTATAATATGCGGAAGCAAAAGATCAAATAAACACCTGGAAAGTAAGACTGGATACCGACATGATCCCTACCGCTCGATCTAACAGCGGCAAAACTCCTGATCAGTCTGAAACAAAGGTAGAGGATCTGGGCCATGCAAAACCCAGACGTATGTGCGTCATAACATCAAGCAATAATAAATGAACAGGATACACGAGATATCCAGGCATGAATCATAAATAGTAACAAGTCAACAGGGATGTATAACAGTGAAGTGTATCAGTGTATGTGACGTGCAGTGATCAATCTAAACTGTGCTACTGGGTTGTCTACTCTAAAGTTTGTTTGAAATCAATTAATGTAATCATCCATGTAACTCAAAGGATATGTCCCGTTACCCCCCGGGACCACGGATCAGGAATATATGAACCAAGAGTGGTTCTGTCCCGTTACCCCCCGGGACCACGGATCAAGATGTAAGAGTCACGAATGGCTCTGTCCCGTTACCCCCCGGGACCACGGATCAAGATGTAAGAGTCACGAATGGCTCTGTCCCGTTACCCCCCGGGACCACGGATCAAGATGTAAGAGTCACGAATGGCTCTGTCCCGTTACCCTCCGGGACCACGGATCAAGTAATACCCTTTTAAGTTACACTTTAGTTTACACTTTTGATTTCCCCATACCCCCAAGGTTATGTGTTCAAGTCAGGTATTCCGTAATCAAGAACTAATGCCAACACAGGATCAGGTAGGTGCAGGTTTGTCTGAATAGACAACAGGAATGGTCCGTAAGGACTACATGTCAGGTTTGTTGGCATTAGACACAAGATCAGGTAACATGTAAAGCCATGGTACATCAGGTCAGGTCAAGTAGTGTATTTAGGTGCCAGGTCATGTCGAGAGTGTACGGTACCGTGTCGGGTCAAGTAATATGTGTGTAGCAAGTCATGTCAGGGTGTAAAAGATATCATGTAGGTGCTCATAATCAACTAACATAATCATGGTTATAAATAAACAAGCATGGGTATTATCAGAACAGTAAACTGGCACATGTAATATGACATGCAAATAGATATAATTTCAAGGATATGAATGCACAGTTATCGATTAGGGTTACATTTATAGTTCCAATATTAATTAGGATGCAATTTATTAAACATGGAGTGTTAATATCACATTATTATGTAGTAATGTGATCTATGGATGCAATTATATGTATCTTAAATGCGATGGATGCAAACGGGTATCCGAAAAGTTATAAAACTATAAAATGGTAATGTGGGATGTACAACTAAGCAATATCTGATATAAATATTGATATAATAATATTAATATGGATAGCATATTCAAAGCGATTAATAACTATAAAAGTGGTATTGATTAACCATGCACAAGAAAGTTCCGATCAGAAATTCAGCGTCACCCTAATTTGTAAAAAAGCTTAAAAATAACAAACGTTCTCCAAAAGGGACGTGTCCTATACCAAAACAAAGATAATTCAATAAGGTTTTCAGTTTTATAAGTATAAGCATCTCATGTTGTCCCTACAAAAGTTATGAACATTCGAAGTTGAAAGTTTGCTGCTGGAATTTCCTTGGACAGCAGTTTGGAGACATTTTCATTTTCATTTTACGTTATTTAAACAATTTATTTTGCAAGTAAATATTTCATAGAGTTATAGTATTCTGAGTTAGCTTCGTAACGAACCAAAGAACGTATACTAATGATTTTTCTATGATTTATAATGAATTTTATAAGGTAAGGTGTACAGTAAATTTCAGATTTGTTGTATCCGCTTTTTCAACGACGTTTTATGTGTAAACTATAATATTTTCAAATATATAATATTATAAAATGCAGATTATAAACTAATTAAAGATAATAATAAGAAATATTACGACGACATATATTTTAATTGATATGGATGCAGTATAATGTAATCTAGTATGTCACAAGATAAGTTTTCATGATCTAGATTTAATATGATATAAACGAATGCAACGGAACACCGAAATGTTATAAAAATGAACATATGGCACTAGATTTAAACTATAGGTATGGTATTTATTTAAATAGGTATAAAATGAATTATATAGCATGTAGCAAGATTAACTTACCTCGATGGGTCGCGAATCGGGAAAACGGAACGTTAACCGTCGGCGGGGAAAACTCGCGACGGCGCACGGTTCACGGAATGAACCCAAACGACGAACAAAGGAACCACACGGGTCGGGGTACCTCGCTGGAACGTCGAGAAGCGTCACCGGCACGACGGAATTCCGGCAACAAAAGAACAGTTAAAAAAATGAGAAACGAGACATGAAGCAAGAAGAGAAAGAATGATAAAGAGAAGTACGAGAGAATATATGAGGGGGAGAGAGAGAGAAAAAGTGGAGAGATAGAGAGAGAGCGAGAGAGAGAGAAGTGGGGCCCACGGGGTTAAAGGGGAGGTTGCGATTGGCTGAGAGAATAAATTGAGAAAGATATAAAAGATTGTAAAAATATTATATGGTTAACTTAAAGATTTAAAAGATAGGTAATGAACAGTAAGATATCAGGTTAGTTAGAAAAATATATGCGATGGTTTTAATAATATTAAAATTTGGGATTTTGGCGCCAAATAAAACATTTCCAAATCGCGCTCGGGTCGAGTCCAAAAATTTGAAATTGAAATAATAGGATTTTAAGCGGGATCCAAATTTTAAAATTAAGTGTTTTATGATTAAAAAGCATACCCCCAAAACGGACACACGTACGTGCACGTAGCCATCCAAACTCGCCTGTTTCACTGAACGGGACGAGAACACAATGCACGGACGCTACCACGAGGCTGGGGGTGTCAAGTAGGCCAAGATGAATATTTTCAATTTTATTTTAGATGCCAAAATTTGTTATATGTAGAAATGACTTTGCCGGGTAAATTTTACAGTAAGCAACAAACAAGCAAGTTAAATGAAATGAGTACCACATTATGCTCAAACAGTAACTGAAAATAGTAGCATTGGGCTCGGGTGTTACATTATACCCAACTACAAAAATAATTTCGTCCTCGAAATTCCAGGAATACAAAGATAGATAACTACAAGAAAAGGTGAGGAAACTTCTGCCGGATTTCATCTTCTCGTTCCCAAGTGGACTCTCCATGCGAGTAATTACCCCAAGAAACAAGCACAAGAGGGATTACCTTGTCCTTAAGAACCCTTTCCCTTCGATCCACGATTCCAATCGGTCGCTCCTCAAAAGTCAAGTCTTCTCGTACTGTTAGCTCCGAATGATCCAATACGTGTGTTTCATCTTGAACATACCTACGGAGTTGAGATACGTGAAACACATCGTGCACATTCGCCAAGGACTGCGGTAACGCCAAACGATACGCTACATCACCAACACACTCCAAGATCTCAAAGGGTCCAACGAATCGAGGACTAAGCTTTCCTCGACTTCCAAAACGAATCACCCCTCTAGTCGGTGATATCTTCAAGAATACCATATCACCCACGGCGAACTCTAGAGGTCTTCTTGACGTATCTGCCCAACTCTTCTGTCGGTCATGTGCTGCCTTCATATGATTTCTGATAGGGTTAACCTTCTCAACTGTCTGCACAACCAAATCTGGTCCCAATAATCTTCGTTCACCGACATCGTCCCAACAAACAGGTGAACGGAATTTACGACCATACAACGCTTCAAATGGAGCCATCTGAATAGTTGCCTGAAAACTGTTGTTGTAAGACAACTCCACCAAAAGTAGATGATCCTCCCAAGACCCCTTGAAGTCCAACCTGCATGCTCTCAACGTATCCTCAAGAGTTTGGATCGTTCTCTCCGACTGACCATCAGTTTGAGGATGATAAGCTGTGCTA
This sequence comes from Agapanthus africanus, assembly GCA_030015575.1. NCBI lineage: Eukaryota > Viridiplantae > Streptophyta > Magnoliopsida > Asparagales > Amaryllidaceae > Agapanthus > Agapanthus africanus. The sequence continues at coordinate 764,573,466 of CM057340.1, forward strand.
AACTTCAATCGAGTCCCCAAACTTTCCTGTAGACTCCACCACAAGTGTGATAAGAACCGAGTGTCCCGATCGGACACGATGCTCACAGGTACTCCATGCAATCTTACAATCTCTTGCATGTACCGCTCTACCAAAGTCTCTGTTGATTGACCAACCCGAAAAGGAATAAAATGAGCTGCCTTGGTCAATCGGTCAACAATCACCCATATAGCATGGTTGCCTTTTGGACTTCGCGGTAAAGCCGTCACGAAATCCATGGTTATATGTTCCCACTTCCACTGAGGAATCGGAAGTGGTTGCAATAAACCAGCAACCCTTTGATGTTCAGCCTTAACTTGCTGACACGCCAAGCACTTTGCCACAAAGCGAGCAATCTCCCGTTTCATGCCTTCCCACCAGAAATGCTGTCGAATATCTCGGTACATCTTTGTGCCTCCTGGATGTACAGAATAAGCTGAACTGTGTGCCTCCTTCATAAGCTCTTCACGAATATCTCCCTTTGGCACACACAAACGGGTACCAAACCTCAACGAACCATCTTCGGGGATTAATAAATCTGTTCGTAGTCCGGCTTCAACCTGTCCTCGAAACTTTTGCAGTCTAGGGTCCTGCGATTGTGCTGCTTTAATATTCTCGATCAATGATGACTGTACTTGCAGCTGCATCAACTGTCCCGTAGAATGCGATAGCACAACCTCCAAGTCAAATCTTCGAAAATCTTCAACGATCTCCTTCTGCGTAGTTAACACCTGAATTGCTGGTAACCGACTAAGCGCATCCGGCACGCCGTTAACCTTCCCCGGATGGTACTTAAGATCAAGATCGTAGTCAGCCATCAGCTCCAACCATCTACGCTGCCTCATATTAAGCTCCTTCTGTGTGAACACATACTTCAAGCTCTTATGATCTGTAAAAAACTTCGACCCTTTCGCCCAAAAGGTAGTGTCTCCAAATCTTCAAAGCAAAAATCACAGCCGCAAGTTCCAAGTCATGAGTTGGATAATTCTTCTCATGGGTCTTCAACTGTCTCGATGCGTATGCTACAACCTTCCCATGCTGCATCAAAACACATCCCAATCCTTTCCCAGATGCGTCGCTGTGAATCACCAATCCTCCGGAATTGTCTGGCACGGTCAGAATAGGGGCGGTTATCAACTTCTGCTTCAACGTCTCGAAAGCTAACGCACACTTATCCGTCCGTACAAAAGGTACCTCCTTGCGCGTAAGCTTGGTCAACGGCTCTGCCAGACGAGCAAAGTTCTCCACAAATCTCCTATAGTATCCGGCTAATCCAAGGAAACTTCTTATCTCGGCAACATTCTTTGGAATAGGCCAATCTCGAACTGCTGCAATCTTTTCTGGATCGACGGCAATGCCATCGCCAGACACAACATGCCCCAAAAACCTTACTTCCTCCAGCCAAAACTCGCACTTACTCATCTTCGCATACAATTTCTCCTGTCTCAACGTCTGCAGTGCGATCTTCAAATGCTCAGCATGCTCTTCAAAACTCTTCGAGTAAACCAGAATATCGTCAATGAATACCACAATGAACTGATCCAAGAACGGTGAAAAGATTCGGTTCCTCAAGTCCATGAATACTGCCGGCGCATTCGTTACTCCGAAGGGCATCACTAAGTACTCGTAATGTCCATACCGAGTTCGGAACGCCGTCTTGCAAATATCTTCTGTTTTCACTCGGACCTGATGATATCCGGATCGCAAATCCAGCTTCGAGAATACCCTCGCGCCACTAAGCTGCTCAAAAAGTTCTCCAATGCGAGGGATCGGTTACTTGTTCTTGATAGCCACCCGGTTTAATTCTCGATAGTCGATGCACATCCTTCTTGTGCCATCCTTCTTCTTTACTAGAAGAACTGGAGTTTCCCAATGCGAGTTACTGCTGCGAATCCAACCCTTCTCAAGTAATTCAGCAACCTACTTCTTGACTTCTTCCAACTCCACTGGTGCCATTGGATAGTACGTCTTTGAGATTGGCGCTGCACCAGAATCAATCACAAACTCCACGCCTCGTTTTGGCGATAATTCCGAGACATCTTCGAACACGTCCATGAACTCTCGAAATATAGTCGATGCTTTTTCCTTATCACTTCCATCAACGAAAGATCATCATTCGTCGGCCTAGCCCTAAACTCGACTGGCCCGACGGAACTGCTTCCTCCAGTAAAACAAACTCCGGATGTCCAGGAATCAGGAAAATCACTTTCCTTTCCTTACAATCAATATGAGCATGAAAAGTTCCGCGAAAATCCATTCCCAAGACAACAAAAAACAAGGGAATGCACTAGGATTGAACAGTCCTAATGCGGGAAAAACAAGAACAAGTAAGATATCTAGATGCCTTTATCCGAAGTCAAGATACTGAAGAGGATTAAGCACGGTAAACATGATTCAAGCTGGCTATGGAACAATAACTGGTAAGCAATGAAACCGAGAGAAATAAGGTAATGTAATGATCATGGAATAGGGAAGTGAAACAAGACCAGGACTCCAAGTTACTTAAATAGAGTACCGCATTGTAACCATGCTGCAGTTCATGGGTACAATTACATAACTCCACCCAAGTCGCCCAAATCCTAGTATCAGAATCAAGAAACAGGGAGAAACAATAGAGAACCAAAAGATTTCAGGTCGAAATGCAAAGTGGTTTGCATATCGCCCAAACAAGGGATCAAGAGAAGGATATGATTCAACAATCACGATAATCAAGGTGGCAGGACATGTTCCTAATCACGAGTATTCTGATTCGTGTATTGGGTCCAATACCCAACTACAAAAGAATCAACCCAATTAACCTATATCCTATCGCTCTGATACCAAAAGAACCATGTCACGCCCCGCTTCCCAGAGTACGCTAAAATAGGCACGTGACATAGCCAACCATGCTACCTGTGGTTAGGAAAAATCCTTCCACAGTCACATTACGGCTGTAGAGATATCAAGAACATGAAAGTAAACTAACTATCTAGTACATGTCCATAAGCCAGAGTAAAAGAGTCAAGAAATGCTATAATATGCGGAAGCAAAAGATCAAATAAACACCTGGAAAGTAAGACTGGATACCGACATGATCCCTACCGCTCGATCTAACAGCGGCAAAACTCCTGATCAGTCTGCAACAAAGGTAGAGGATCTGGGCCATGCAAAACCCAGACGTCAGTGCGTCATAACATCAAGCAATAATAAATGAACAGGATACACGAAATATCCAGGCATGAATCATAAATAGTAACAAGTCAACAGGGATGTATAACAGTGAAGTGTATCAGTGTATGTGACGTGCAGTGATCAATCTAAACTGTGCTACTGGGTTGTCTACTCTAAAGTTTGTTTGAAATCAATTAATGTAATCATCCATGTAACTCAAAGGATATGTCCCGTTACCCCCCGGGACCACGGATCAGGAATATATGAACCAAGAGTGGTTATGTCCCGTTACCCCCCGGGACCACGGATCAAGATGTAAGAGTCACGAATGGCTCTGTCCCGTTACCCCCCGGGACCACGGATCAAGATATAAGAGTCACGAATGGCTCTGTCCCGTTACCCCCCGGGACCACGGATCAAGTAATACCCTTTTAAGTTACACTTTAGTTTACACTTTTGATTTCCCCATACCCCCAAGGTTATGTGTTCAAGTCAGGTATTCCGTAATCAAGAACTAATGCCAACACAGGATCAGGTAGGTGCAGGTTTGTCTGAATAGACAACAGGAATGGTCCGTAAGGACTACATGTCAGGTTTGTTGGCATTAGACACAAGATCAGGTAACATGTAAAGCCATGGTACATCAGGTCAGGTCAAGTAGTGTATTTAGGTGCCAGGTCATGTCGAGAGTGTACGGTACCGTGTCGGGTCAAGTAATATGTGTGTAGCAAGTCATGTCAGGGTGTAAAAGATATCATGTGGGTGCTCATAATCAACTAACATAATCATGGTTATAAATAAACAAGCATGGGTATTATCAGAACAGTAAACTGGCACATGTAATATGACATGCAAATAGATATAATTTCAAGGATATGAATGCACAGTTATCGATTAGGGTTACATTTATAGTTCCAATATTAATTAGGATGCAATTTATTAAACATGGAGTGTTAATATCACATTATTATGTAGTAATGTGATCTATGGATGCAATTATATGTATCTTAAATGCGATGGATGCAAACGGGTATCCGAAAAGTTATAAAACTATAAAATGGTAATGTGGGATGTACAACTAAGCAATATCTGATATAAATATTGATATAATAATATTAATATGGATAGCATATTCAAAGCGATTAATAACTATAAAAGTGGTATTGATTAACCATGCACAAGAAAGTTCCGATCAGAAATTCAGCGTCACCCTAATTTGTAAAAAAGCTTAAAAATAACAAACGTTCTCCAAAAGGGACGTGTCCTATACCAAAACAAAGATAATTCAATAAGGTTTTCAATTTTATAAGTATAAGCATCTCATGTTGTCTCTACAAAAGTTATGAACATTCGAAGTTGAAAGTTTGCTGCTGGAATTTCCTTGGACAGCAGTTTGGAGACATTTTCATTTGCATTTTACGTTATTTAAACAATTTATTTTGCAAGTAAATATTTCATAGAGTTATAGTATTCTGAGTTAGCTTCGTAACGAACCAAAGAACGTATACTAATGATTTTTCTATGATTTATAATGAATTTTATAAGGTAAGGTGTACAGTAAATTTCAGATTTGTTGTATCCGCTTTTTCAACGACGTTTTATGTGTAAACTATAATATTTTCAAATATATAATATTATAAAATGCAGATTATAAACTAATTAAAGATAATAATAAGAAATATTACGACGACATATATTTTAATTGATATGGATGCAGTATAATGTAATCTAGTATGTCACAAGATAAGTTTTCATGATCTAGATTTAATATGATATAAACGAATGCAACGGAACACCGAAATGTTATAAAAATGAACATATGGCACTAGATTTAAACTATAGGTATGGTATTTATTTAAATAGGTATAAAATGAATTATATAGCATGTAGCAAGATTAACTTGCCTCGATGGGTCGCGAATTGGGAAAACGGAACGTTAACCGTCGGTGGGGAAAACTCGCGACGGCGCACGGTTCACGGAATGAACCCAAACGACGAACAAAGGAACCACACGGGTCGGGGTACCTCGCTGGAACGTCGAGAAGCGTCACCGGCACGACGGAATTCCGGCAACAAAAGAACAGTTAAAAAAATGAGAAACGAGACATGAAGCAAGAAGAGAAAGAATGATAAAGAGAAGTACGAGAGAATATATGAGGGAGAGAGAGAGAGAAAAAGTGGAGAGATAGAGAGAGAGCGAGAGAGAGAGAAGTGGGGCCCACGGGGTTAAAGGGGAGGTTGCGATTGGCTGAGAGAATAAATTGAGAAAGATATAAAAGATTGTAAAAATATTATATGGTTAACTTAAAGATTTAAAAGATAGGTAATGAACAGTAAGATATCAGGTTAGTTAGAAAAATATATGCGATGGTTTTAATAATATTAAAATTTGGGATTTTGGCGCCAAATAAAACATTTCCAAATCGCGCTCGGGTCGAGTCCAAAAATTTGAAATTGAAATAATAGGATTTTAAGCGGGATCCAAATTTTAAAATTAAGTGTTTTATGATTAAAAAGCATACCCCCAAAACGGACACACGTACGTGCACGTAGCCATCCAAACTCGCCTGTTTCACTGAACGGGACGAGAACACAATGCACGGACGCTACCACGAGGCTGGGGGTGTCAAGTAGGCCAAGATGAATATTTTCAATTTTATTTTAGATGCCAAAATTTGTTATATGTAGAACTGACTTTGCCGGGTAAATTTTACAGTAAGCAACAAACAAGCAAGTTAAATGAAATGAGTACCACATTATGCTCAAACAGTAACTGAAAATAGTAGCATTGGGCTCGGGTGTTACAACCGCGGTTCCGCCGCCTAAAAGTGTCATCATTGCTCCAGATTTCTACAGTAGTTCTCTGGCTTGAACATGGGGCTTTTGGAATATTCTTTTTGGGCCCAGATTTTCTGTGAGTGCTACAGTAGTGCTTGGGGCCCACTTCGATAAATTTGTTCGATCGGATATTTTAAACATGCTAGTTCACAGTATTTACATTATATCTGCGACCGTGAATGTCACTCGATCGGTAAATCCAGTCTATCTGCTATAGCCCTTTTAGACGGATTTGCGAACGTGACATTCACGTTGATGTTCTGTGTTGTGCTGTGATGTTGCGGATTGGTCATGGGGGATAGCCTGGATGCAATGTTAGTACAGTTTTGTTTTATATGTACATTTGATATTACGGGGCAAGCGTCCGACATGTGGACTGCCGTCACTGCCTGTTTGTATATTATTCTTTTAGGGCACGACCGGGTCGAGGTCGATGTACCCGTTGTATATTTTACTTTCTGTACTAGGATTACCCCGCGGAGGGGTGCACGTATAGCCGGGTTCTAGAGGGCAACGGGCCCGCATCTCATGGCATTGAGACGGAGGGGGTTTTACTCTAGAATTGGCGGGCTATTCGCCGCACTCGTAGGGGGTATAGGTTGACCCAAGGAGGGGTACCCAAGTTACCGGATTCCGTGAAGTGCTGGGTGGTCCATTCACGTTGCTGAAGGGGGCTGCCTCGCTTCAGGTTTTGGCGGGTAACTTGCCGCGCCCGTAGGGTCTAGGATTTTCATTGCACAGGCTATCCACACGACTAGGGGAACGTCGGGTTTCAGTAGCGGCTCTGTGAAACCCGGGGATCCCAGATATCTGTATTGTTCTGTGATACTGTACATTTCTGTGATGTTGCATTTTTTTATCACGCCTTGAGCGAAATATTATATATTGATATATATACTAGTAGATGTTGTATATGTTTTGCATCCGCGCTAGTCCAGTCCCCGCTCTGTCGTTAGTTAAGTAACCTAACGGGTGATGACGGGACCCAGTGGCGAATGCGGATGGCATATACGTACATCATTATTTTCGTTCTTTTGTGGTGTGATCAATTGATGGGACTGCGTTGATTCGGATCAATGCAAGATAAACAAACCTATTCTGATGTTGTTGGAACATTTTTCAAAAAGCTGTTATTGCAAGGGCGTTCTCTTTTGTTTTGCAATTCGGTTGTGAATATCCAGCTCCTCAGTCGACGAGGAAAGGGCCGAGATCCCTTCACCGGGAGTGACCCCTTGGACAAAAGTTTGCGTCAGGGCAATAACTTCACTATATTCGTTTACTTTTGCTTTACATCGTGGTATTCAGTTGGAATATCCTGTACCTCATTCTACGGGGAAAGAGCCGAGATCCCTTCACCGGGAGTGACCTCTTTAGCAAAGGTTTTCATCACTATATTTTTAAAAGCTATTCGGTTCCTTCAACGATATCAAGTTCATTACGTTAAAGGTTTTCGCCAGAAACCATTCGTAGCCCTCCGTCATTTCATATGGATAGTCAATAGTATTCAAGCTGTGTTTGTTGGCCATAGTCAAGGCACAGTGTTTGGTAGCTATTGGGTATTCATATGCTGCATAGATAGATGCGTTAGTTTGGGACAGTCGTATAGCCTTGTTGGCCTTAGTCAAGGGCTTGTACGGGTGGGTTCAAATCAACCTGGACAATGACGGGTAGAACTTGACATGTGACTTATGATTTGTTGGCCTTAGTCAAGGTCATAAGAGTATGGGGCAAAAATCCACATCGAGAGTTTCTAAAGAAACTGAAACTTACCAGATATGCGCATACCTTCTGGAGTGTGATAGCGTGAGCGGATTCCGTCACGTTATCATGCGATGATAGTTGGATCCCGATTCCTACTGATGAGTTGGTTTACTCCTCGGGTGATCCCGACTAATTCTTCTTTCAGGTTTGGAGGAGAATTTGAGGTTACAGTGGGAGGTTTCCAGATTAGATAAAGTGATAACCATTCTGATCTAGGTTAGAGTGCACGCTGAGTGTTTCTTTTCTCTCTCTCTCTTTGGCAGCGACCATTGACCCGACCCTAGACTATGACTCAGTGACCAAGTTGACCGAACCTTCTTAACACTGGCTTTTGGATTGTCAAAGTTGCAAACCTCATTGCCACTCCTACTTTTACCCTTTTCTCCAGGACACTCCGTATTACTACGAACGTCCACTTCCATTGGACAAAACCATCGTATGGTTATATACGAACTCGAAGGAATTTATTCGAGGATGGTTTCCGGTTCTGGAGAAAACGAATAGGACTATTCAGTTGTCTTTTCCTTTTACCTTCTCTCAGGTTGCGAGTACTCCTTGGTTTAGGAGATAGTACACCTATTACGCAAATTGGATAGTCTTCTTCCAAACCTTAGGCTGGTGCCGAACGGTGGGGAATGAAGAAAACCAATTAGCCTAACGGTGGTGTACAGAAGGTATTATGTAAAGACAAAGAAAGGGATTAGTAAGAGGGCAAAGTAAACTGCGACTGCTATTCACGTCCAAACCAAGTATTTCATTACCACTCCCATTTCACCTTTGTATTTCTCCAGGACACTCCGTATCACTACGAAGATCCACAGTTTATTGGATACTTCATCGTATGGTTATATACGAACTCGAAAGGAACTTGTTCCAGTTCGGGGATGGATTCTGATTCAGGAGAAATAGGAATAAGGTTTATTCGGTTGTCTTTTATTTTCACATTTTCTCGCATTGCGAGTGCTCCTAGGATTAGGACAGTACACCCATTATGCTTATTGGATAGTCTTCTTCCAAACCTTAGGCTAGTGCCGAACGGTAGGGAAGGAAGAAAACCATTTGGCCTAAAGGGGTGTGCAGAAGGTAATGACTAAAGACATATAAAGGGATTTGGAGAGATGGCAAAGAAATATACGGTTACAGTTGTGAATCTGGATAATGGAAGAGGCATTACTAGGAATACCCGGATACCCCATCGAAACATTTCAATGTTTCAGTTTCACTGTGTACTGTTAAAAGAAAACTGATTTCCCGATTAGACACTTGCTCCAGGGTATGTATTTACCAGGTATGATTCTCACATCTGTATGGTTTTACAGATGATGAGTGGGAGTAAGTTATTGGGAATTAGGTGATTGTCCTCATTATATCGGGATTCGTTGTAATTGGTGATATTTGAGGAAGTCGCCTGGGTTGTTTTCCGGACGGCAAATATTTGGTTTTGAATATCCGTCGTTGTGCACCAATTTCAAATTGATATATCTGTACGTCTATTTTTATAGAGTGAGATGTACCTTTTTGAAATTATGTCTATGACATTTACCTATATCAGTGGATGGTTAGGTAAGGAGCATTAAACGGCGGTGTAATTCTTCTTAACCATAAGTACAGTTTTCAACCTACGACACACAGGGAATGAGTTATTAGACTCAAGGGACTTATACAGAGTATTGTATACTGTCCAGTGTCCATTAGGACAGAGGGGTAGGTCCTCGTACTATATTCTGTTTACTTATGACTTCTCTAGTTCTTAGACATGTGTTTCGTAGAAATGCAAGGTCTGGGTTTTGAGAAGTTATAGGTGTATGAATAAAGTAGAGAACCAGGAGTTGCAAGTATCGGGATTCTTCAAGGTGATCGATGATGTAGATACTTGTGCATGGTATTCAGTTGATAGTAATGATTAAGAGAACTTGCTTCTCTTTTAGGTTACTTATAATTGGAAGTATTCCTAAGTTGAGTAATGCTGATCGGCATCCTTCCATTTAGTTGACATGCACTGGAGACAGCTCATGATTTGAATCTGGTTCAATTAAATCAGTGCCTCTGTTTCTATATTGGATATAGAACAGTTCATATCTTGACATTGTTAAGGTACGGGGAGTTGTCCAGCTTATGCTTAAAACCAGACTCTGGATAACTCAAGGCACGTTTCTGTAATGGTTGTTTGTGGGTTGACCCGGGATATGACGAGGGTTGACTTTCTGTCATCTGGAAGATCAATAGTGATATTGTTCTAGACTCGCCACAGTTTTAACAAAAATGGATTTTTTTTCAGAAAACAGTAGTGGGAGTATGGTAGAACTGGAAGTGATTCCAGAACCGCAAACGATTACTGAAGATTTGATAAGAACCTAAAGATTCAATCTGGTTTGACATTCCATTGGCCACTCCGCAGATATGGTGGGTAACCTCAGGCACCCGAGAGGTACTTCGGTATGCTCAAGGACGGTGACAGGGAGGTTCTTGTTTACCCAGACTTACCATTGTTGTTGTTCCAGACTGTGAGACCCGGCAGGAGGATGAGTATAGCGTCGTTCTAAACTAGCTTTAGAAGTGTACGTCTATATGACTCTGCCAGAGGGTTGTCGTAATCAGAGTGGAGCAGCGGAAGCATTGGTGGATAAGTGGCTTATGTCTATTTATAGACTAAAGCAGATATAGCGGAGATAGATCATCTATTTCTGATGTGACAGTCATAGGTTTGACTTCATCAGAATAGGGGATGGATCTGTTAAGAAGGTAGTAGGGTGTGATGTCCTGGTATTTGATGACATACACAGAGTAGGAAGTGATATTCCTATACTACGATCGGTTATACTTTGGTTGTCACACAGTAGTTTCTTCACATAGGAATTGGATCTTATATCGTACATTATGGTTACTAGATCTATGGTTTTAGATCTAGATTTGGATAGTTTCCCAATCTGGGTACTTAGACAACATTCTATGAGTATTTAGAATGGACGACTCCTGGCACGATAGTATACCTGCAGGTGATGGGGTCACCCTCTCTAAAGGTGTCTTACAGACTAAAGGGGAGAGGGATACGCATGATTGGCAGATCACTTGCTTAGGCAATTGAGTTGATCATGAGATGTCAAGTACCACACCAGATGTTGTTTTTGCAGTAGATGCAATAAGTTGATATTGATCCAATCCTGGAGAAACAGTCGGAAGCAGTTTTAGAACATAAGTTGATGTTCTAGGGATTTGATAACGGCAGCCTCTTTTAGGAGACGGTTATCATTCCAGGCTTCCAAGGTGATATGGATGACAGAGTGACTGTCAGAGTTATAGTTTTCCCTCTGACGAGGGGCAGTATTTTGGACAGGTGGTCCAGGTGGATACTGAGGGAAGGCATGGCGCAGGATACTGATTAAGTTCAGTTGACGATACAGTCTAAGAATTTTGGATTTGGAGTTCATTTATGAGCTAGGTCCCATCAGATATCCAGATATATTCTAAGACAGGTATTGCTCATTTCGGATGGCTTTCTCCGTGAACTTGAGATAAAGAGAGACATGGAAAGAAACATCAGAGCGGATCCACTCACTGAGGCTATTCCTCGAACGCAATAGTTTCGCAAACGAGCTTTGTGAGACTGACTAGTAGAGGAGTTGGGTGTTCGGTATCACACGGGCTGTGAGTATGCGACATCGCAATAATTAGCCTTGAGTGCAAGTGGGAGATTGTTGGATATAGTGCCCTCAGAGTCAATTATTGGATCACAGGCACGTGATTGCAATGATTGAGGGAGGACCTATGCCGGTAGGACAGTCTTACTCAAGATGATAGTATGCTATCTGGTTTATCTTTGTCATCATGTACTGCTTTAGGTGACCTTACGAGTCGCTATTGCACGTTGATAGAGCCCCTAGGATTCTTGCTTGACTACCAGCAGTATGAGGGCGATCATATACGTGGGAGCTGGGGTCTATAAGCACATCCTTAAAAGGTCCCTAGTCGTGGAAGTTTCGAGACAGGGCATCGATACTCCAGAGTAGACTAGTGTATACAGTCGAGACCCCGACGAGGGGCAGTGGCCGGTCTCACAAGCCACTGGTGTCAGTTGGTTCACCTAAGATGTATACAGGTGCTCATTGGGTTATGAGTACACCGGAAAGGACTCGCCGGGAACCTGCTAGTTGGTATTATACCTGACGTCAGATAGCAGTTCCCTGGTGACATGTGTACAGGTTAGTTCATCGACCTGGGATCGTCATTTGTCTCGTGTGAGTTCCCACTGTGCTTTAATTACTACCCTACCACGCTCAAAGGAGACGTGCAAACAGGTTTTAGTTGGGTACAGTCCCGAGCCACATGGAGGCAGTGAGCGGATCTGCAGGGGTTCGTCTCTCCCGGTATTGGGGGTGAGGTCGCGCTGTGTCTAGGAGAGCAGTACATGAAAAGTCCTTGGCCAAGGCAGGAGATTTGCTGGTAGGTATTCCAGTAGTATCTCAGGGTGTTCTGGGCTACACTCCGACACGACTTGTACCGCTTTTGGGGGTCTGACTTTTACCAACCCCCTAGGCCCGCCATGCGATGCTCATAGACGAACGGACTGGACTGTACGGATATTGTCACTGACAGGCTCAGTAGGATGTCAGGATGAGTACGCTCATCGACGTCCCCTTTGGTCAATAGCTGGTAGCCCGTCACGTATGGCAAATACCTCTGACGTGCTAGTGGTTAAATCCACAGCCATAGTATTGACGAGTCTTTAGAGTCCACCACACACACAGTTACTCAAGTTTTGGGCGAAACGCTGTAGAGGCCGTATGGAGATATGGCAGGGTTTGATCAGATACGTGCGGTATTGCACGGATCGTGGTCGGACGGATTTTACTAGCCGGCTTTGGTTTAAGCCGGATCCTAGTATTAGACAGTGTAGTTTTGTCTCTTTGCATTTGTGTTCAGTGGGAATACAAATGCGGGTATGTATATACAGTCGCGGGGTTTTCCTGTAATTTATTACGGGATCAGTTTTCTGAAGTTGCCAGTTTGCATTCCGTTCCGGCCGGTTTTCCTTTGTTCCTTCACGGCCGGAGTTTCTGATGGAGGGGGTTATTTGCAAGTTTGCAAATAACTTATTGTGGAGGGGTTTATTTGCATTTGTGGCTTCATAATGATGAGATTCTTTTTCCATCCACCTTTTTGCATTTATGAGAAAAGAATGGATTAGATTTTGAAGGGATTGATTTTGGAAATGGGTGTGACATTTCTTTTTCTCTTTATCATTCATTTTCTCCACTTGCAATTTATCCATCCATCATCTTGTTTGGGCCGGCCACTTTGAGAGGGTGAGGATGAGAGAGGTTTCATTATGTGTGGGAATTGATTCATCTCATTTCATTCTTGGCTTGCCAAAATTCCAAACCTCTCTCCATTGTTCATTATCTATTCCTCCATCATGGCAACTTCAAACCCCAAAGAGACAAACCAATCTACACTTCTCTACTTCAACCTTGGACGCGTCGGCTGGCCAACTTCGCGCCCGAGTTGCCTCGGTCCAGAGGTGGGAGCCCGTAAAAGAAATCGGTTACGTGGTGCCCTTTCCGACGAGAAGGTGACGGACGGAGATTCCGCGGGAGATCGGAGTAGAGACGAAGACCGAAGGACATGGATCGCTTGGTATACTTTTCTACCCATCTTTTAGTTTGCTAGTAGTTAGGTTAATGGCCCGATCCGGGTTGATAGTGCGCGGTGGTGCCGGTTTGCAAGTTTCCCAAAGTTTTCCGCCGTCGGATCGACGGCCGGGGCGCCGCCGTGCACTTACAATTTTATCTATTAGAATTCAATTTACCAATAAATTCCGCATATACTTTTCATGTGAATCATTATAATTCAAGTGTTCGATGCAAAACCCGAAGGGAAACCCCCCGTCAAATTGACGGAAACAAATCACGTATGATGGCCCGAGTGATAACGAACGTAGTGTTATGATTTGGCTTGACAATACGGTTTTTAACAACGTGATATGTCTTTCCCTTTAGACCCGTCAAAACTGAAATTTATTATACCTGAAACTCGTAAAAATCACAGTTAATTGATTACAAATGGGAATGTTGCGTTCAAGGGCTCATATCAAATATGACTCGACAACCTATAACCCCATAAGAGTTTTAATCTATTTCTATGCTAGTAAGGTGACAGAAACTGGTTCGGAGTGCGTCTCTGGACTGCAGTCCAGAGCAGTAATCTCGGTTAACCCCTGTTTTTAAATCGCTGTATATCCCTGTTAAAATACGAGAATGTGCAGAACGCTATATCTTTACGTATAAAATTAAGTTAGCTTTCTTACTCCACTAGTTTCACTGGATTCCTGTTCTGTATGATATTTTTAACACATTTTATAATGTCGACGTGTCTAGCTGAATTCTGCAGTGACAGATTTTACACATCAACCTTAACCTGACCATAACTCCCTGTTGATATAGGATACTATTGATCCGCCAATTGCGTTGGAAACCTAACTGATAACCCTAAATATTTTTCAACTATAGTGTCGCCTAATTACGATCCCAACTGGAATTAAAATATGTTACGAAACGGACTTCCAATTCTGAAATCGGATTTCCAGCTGTGAACACTTAGATTGAAATGGCCGCATCTAGCAAACCTGAAACCCGATTGACGCGAAACTAATTTTTATGGATATATAATTAAACATACTACTTACCCCTTTTACATTGTTTTGTTTAATTTTGCATGTATGATTTATTGTGAATTATTCAAGTGTTCGGACACTGACTGATGATATCTTATTCATACCTTAATTATTGCATTCTCATCATATCATGTAAATCTCATATGCATTGGTAACCTAGTCGTCGTGTACATTATCCAGTGTTAGATATTAGTGTTTTGATTGTGGTAAGTACGTCAGTGTTAAAGCGTGAATGAATAAGCGAAGTGACACGTACTTGTACACAATCAGCGGACCCTATTGATTTATTGCATTGTCGACGTCTATAGGAAATATATAAGTGTAACTATAATTGGTATGCGACGATTATGGAAGCGCTTATATGGGTGTCATAGGTAAGGCACCAAACACTGTCTATTTATCTTGGGTATCAGTCGAGACATGCTTGATGGAGATCCTGTCTTCAGTTCTTGCGTAGATTTGTCATGGACCGACTAGTATTTGAATTTATAGTTGGTGTTTGATGTAGACCACGGGGTGTGGGGTAGTTTGAGTGTGAGTTCAACGGAATCTCGGGAGTCCCATTGCCAGCATACACAACGATTCTGGAGTTATATGGGTGATATTACTGATTATTAGCGAGCGACTCGGGCCCGTGTTCCCTTGCCCCTGGGGCACTACCCTTGGGTAGGGGATACTCACGAGTGGTTGACTCTCACACTCAGACTGACGATAGGTTTAGCGACCTGGACAGTGAGACTTAGAGACTGATAGGTTTAGTGACATGGATTGATTACTGACTGATACACCTGTCGTACTGTTTACCCGCTTTACTGTTTATTTGTACTGGCTCCTTCATGCTCATATCATCACGTCATGCTTACTGTTTCATATTCATCATTATTACACTTGTTATGCATGTATTTCTATTTATTGCTATTGTGTCGCTCTGACGACCTGAGTATGCATGCTCAGAGTGAGAAGTGGATTTAGCTCGGACCAGGACCTGACGTACCTCGAGGATATTGCGGACATCTTAATCAGCGACCCCGAGCTATACTCCCCTGATCTCCATCTGGTTAGTTCTTTGTATTCGTTTTGATTTAGTGACTGCATTTCTCATTACCTGTGCATTGATTATTGATTACCACGTAAAGGTAGAAGCCGAAGTGTGACTACGGTAGGATATTTCCTCGACCGTAAGAGCATGGCTGGCCTTGTCAACCCCTCGTATTCCGTATTTTGGGAAGCGGGGCGTGACAGGTCAGAAAGAAAAGGGGTACCAAATATCATGATTAACGAGACGCTGAAAGGAAAACCAAGTGAGGAACGAGCACTAACCTGCACAGCCTCTTGGGCGATGGCCGCCATTTGCGCCCTGAGAGTACCCCGAGGGACTTTGCCCCCGGCCGACCTCTCCATCTCGGCCAGCAGGCTGTCAGCAACGGAGAGCCCCTAGGGCACCTCAAAGTGGAGATCCCCCTCATCCACCAGGATCGGGGAGGCCGGGGTACGCGGGACCGTCCGGTGAAACCTCTTGAGAGACGGCGTCGGGGAGCTAGTCTCTACCTCCGCAGCCCAGGCATCATGTTCCCGAACCCGCTTCCGGCTTGACCCTGGCCGGACTCCGAGGCACGGGCCGCACTCGAACACCTGGGAGGAGCGGTTGCTGGGGGAACAGGGGCCGATGTCGGATGAGAGGAGCTGGCACCTCCAGCCCTCGATACCTTCTTCTGCTCTAGCACGGCTGCTCAGAATTTTCCCACGTCCATGGGTTCTGCACAAGACAAGATACAATGGAGTCAGCAATGCAAGTAAAAGTAAAATAAACGCAAGTCTAACAGATCGCCTGTAAACTCCTAACTTACCCGCGAATTGGGCGGGGCTGAGCCTAGCCCAACTAAGGGCCTGCTCAGAAAGCAGCACGTCAGCCCGAGGAATAGGCTCCCACTCCGCCACTTTCAGCACGTCGGGATCGCTCGACTGACTCTCTCGCCGACACCTATCCCTAAACCACTGGGTGGGCATGGGCCAGTCCTCACCCTCGGGCGGCCCAACAAAGAAAAACTTCTTCTTCCAACCGTGGATGGAAGAAGGCACAACGACGACCCCCGATCCGGGAGCACTTCCCTGCTGTTTCCTAAAGGAGATATATATCCACCTCGGCTCGTCCGCGCGAGCGCCGGGGTAACTCTTGTAACGGAGAGAAGAGGCGAGGGTGCTCAGCCTGAAAGGGATCGCGCGCAACTTCAAACGGACCAGGAACCCAAGGAGAATCCTCCAGGAGTTCGGCACTAATTGGCCCGGGGCTAACCCAAAATAATTCAGCGCTCTGACAACCTAGGGAGAGAAGGGCAAGCACATTCTGGCCCAAAAAGCTTCCAGGTACAGGGCAATCTCCTTACCCCGTACCTGATCTGCTCTCTCCCCTTCCTCGGCCAAACGAATCGTATATCTGGGAGGAATGTGGAAACGAGCCCGAGCAGTAGGGAGCTCATCCTCGTACCTCACCGTGGATGACACACCAAGGGCATCCGCGACATCCGCTCTGGGGACCGCCCACATCTCGCGACCCCGAGAAGAGGATCTGACCCTAACTTCCTGGGAAGACTCCGACTCAGTGGAAGAGGAAGCAGAAGAAGAATAAGAAGAATCTACGGGGGGCTCCTTAGACCCTACCCGATCTATTTCTACAAACTCTTCAGAAGAAGACATCTAACCTGATTGAGAGGATGAGTCCCCGGAAGGGAAAACGCAGAGATCCGACCTAAAAAGAGAGCACCGAGCTAACGAGATCCAAGGCGAGGAAAATATGAAGTAGTACGGGCCATGATAGGGACCCCAACTCTATTTATGGCTGCCGGCGTACACATCCTACGGCGACAGCCATCTCCCGCTGAAACGACTCATTGCATTCAACGGCCACGATCGCTCCACCTGTCGCATGCATATTGGTTGTATCCCATCAGACGCCAGAAATCTGCGGCCCGTCACGTCGTCCAACCAGCGCCCGACACGTGGGTTGTCGCTTCGGTGAACGTACGCACGAACCGGCGCATCCACTTTAATGTGAGATCTGACCCCTGGCCCGCTGACGTCGCCAAGAAGATACAGTTGACTGCCCGGGAACGCACGCTCACGACATCTGCGACAAGGAGCTCACCTCGGGTGACCCGGCAGACCACTCTCGGCCCGACCCGTGAGCAGGTCGGGACGAGAGTGGGAGGCTAATGATGATGCTCGATATCGGTGATCTCCCAGATCATGACACGTGACAGATGACGTGTCCCGAAGCTTGCAAGAAAGGATCTGCAATGGCCGACCAGACCACTCCTATGCCTATCCTACAAACAAACCGCTGGCTAACCTCCGAGCCACCTGCACAATTGACCTCCTCGGCCCTCTCAGCTCGCCTCCAGGCTACCACAGAACTAAGATAGCTCGGCCTCCCGCTCGATCCAGAGCCACCTGCCGAGCTTATATTCCTCAGTCCCATCGACCAGCTAACGACATCACTCGCAGGTACTTCCGCCCCGCCTCTGCGAGTCTCGCCATGCACGAGATATCCGCCGGCCACGTCCCGCGTTCCACGCCACCACGATCCTCCATTAACGAGCCTGTCTCGCCATTAATGGGAGATCCCGCCTATCACGCGGGCATGACGTCGGAGGCGTAACGGCCGGCGTGATTCTCGCACCTGCCTGCCTGTTGCCACCGCTACATAAACTCCCCTTTCAGACGACTCAAGTAAGCAATTCTTTCCTCACTAAGCCGCTATTCTGCTCGACTTGCACCACTAACTTGATCGTCGGAGGGTCCTCGGTGGTACAACCACCCCGGGACTTCCCTGCAGGTAGCTCGGCTGAACCTCAAAACCACAACCCATTGAGATTCACACGCTTCAAGAGTCAACCTCCAACCCAATCTCAGCTATCCATCAGCACACGAAGGGATCAACGGAAGGTAACATCTTGACGTGATCCGACACACGTCAGAATATATATGCAATTTTTGTTGTACACCTTATGCGATCACCACGGAAACATTCCATGTAAATCAGAAACGACAGAAACAAAAGTTTGGTAAAATCACCATAGATCCATTTATCATCTTAAAATTGAACAAAGACCATTTCCCAAATACTAAGCAATTCGGTGCGAGTATCCAAAACAGATTGTGCATCTTCCCAAAAAAAAGTACATAGAAAAAACCTTCAGACATTTATCGCTAAATATGCAAAGAGCAAAAAGGCATGAAGAAGATACAAAAACATGATCGTTTTCCATAATCATTCACAGAGCAACGGTTCAACGAAATACGCTTATTTCAATTGCCAAGCCTTTACCGCTT
Source organism: Agapanthus africanus (assembly GCA_030015575.1). NCBI lineage: Eukaryota > Viridiplantae > Streptophyta > Magnoliopsida > Asparagales > Amaryllidaceae > Agapanthus > Agapanthus africanus. Next base: position 764,592,232 of record CM057340.1, read on the forward strand.
TTTACATACAGTTGGGTACAAACATTGGCATTTTAGTACATTTTACCCATTTAGTATTTTTTTTTCTTAAAAACATTTTCTTTTGCAAATTAGAGCTGGCAAAAGCATACCTCCACTTAAAATGAAAATTTTGGCTGTCTTAACGCCGAATCTAATGTCTCTCGTTTTTGGTTATCTCTTACAGAATATAAGCCAGGGCCCCTTGACTTCATTTGTCTTCCTTTTCTCATTATTTTCCGCCTTCAACACAACATAAAAAAATGCTCGTAACCCTAATTTCAGTCGACATTTCTTAAAATTGCCCCCTTTCCCCCTCTCCGATCCATTCGTCCATTGATTTGGGCGCTATTCTAGGGTTTCTACCAATCGCCGATCAGCTTGGCGAACCGCAGATGCGAAAATCGTGTTCGCAACAGCAGAAGAAGGATCTCTCTGTCTACGACTTCGAAGCTGAGGATTTGGCTGTTGAATCGGCTCCAGAAAAGTACAAGTGGAAACCGAAATCAAGCGCCGAGGAGGAGAAAGACGAGGTTGACAAGTACAGATTCCTCCAAGCTTGTAAGAACTTGTTATTTTCTGGCGCTAAACCCTAATTTTATACCCTTTCTGTTAATCATAGATTTAAATCGTTGGAATCATAGAAGTTTTGGGGGTTTAGTTGAAAAGTGATTCATACACATTCCACATTGCTTTTTTATTTATTCTATTTCCTTGGAGAGGAAAAATTGGGGTCAACATTTGAAGATTGTAAGTTGATTTACTTGTGTATGAGAGGAGTTGTGAGCGTGAAAGATCAAGGGATGTTACAGGAATTTGGAATTTAGGCACTAATTATGTTATAAAATATATATCTTTTAGCATACTGCTTCAGAAGAGTTGATAGAGGCAATTATAAAGCCTTGGTTGATGACATTAAATAAAGCTGCAAGAGAATGTTGAATTTACTAAAGATAATCAAGGAAGGAAAAGTCGTGCTTCGGACAACATAATGACAGAGCAACATGAGGGTTCTGATTGTACGCCTCCTCCCGAGGGAAGAAAAAATTAAGGAGGCCTATAATAATCATAGGTCTAATGGTCATGAGACCATGAGTTGCATTGTTGGGAAGATGAGTGGATAGAAGTTTAGTCTTGCAAGGAAGAGCGAGATATTTTAGCACTAAAGTAAAAAACTTTGCACATTAATTCTAATAATCAATCAGTATGGACCATGGGTTGAAATCTCGGTGAATCCCGATCCGAGATGACCGATCTTGATCCAAAAATTGAGTGTCCTAATTCCGATCCTGCTACCGTTTGGTCTTGACTAATGTTAGGTTCAACATTTGATTAGCGGGGTTCTTGTCATAAATTTAAAAATAGGTAGTGTTTTTTTAACAAGTTATTGGATTACGGTTTATTTGACATCATTAATTACCGATAATATATTATAATGATTATAGTTATTTTATCATGAATAAAAGGGTCGCTTTAGCCATCATTAATCCTTGAAGAATTTGCCAAATTGTTTATAGTAACTGCAGCTATTTATTTAAAAAAATTACATTCTTTTTTTTGTCAATTGATATATAATCTAAATTTTCGATTTGAGACAACCGATGCTCCTGAGATGGCCGATTCCAATCCCAAAAGTGACCGTCTGACACTGATACCGAACCTTTAACCCTTGGGTTGTACTTTGCTAAACACATTTTGGGAATCATTATGGTTACAACTTGTCCACCTATGTTTAATTTTATGGCTTTATTAAATTCCATATTGACTAATTGGAATCATAACGGAAATCACCATAATTAGGTTAATCAGCTTTGCCATGGGCTCATTACAGCAAGGAAGCGCCAATTGAATAAAGAAAAATCAGTTGATAACATTACGTGGTGCAAAAATGACTAACAATCAGGTTTATTTTATTTATGAACTCCACAATGAAGGCATTCAATTTGGTATGAAACGAAGTTAAGAAAAATGCGAACAATTTTAAACAATTAATTTTACCTTATAGTCACAGTTCTGGAACATAGGATTGTCCCATTTTTCATTCTATTTTCTTTTATGGGCCATGGGGGTGTGTTGCTGGGTGGATGGGATCGAAACTGGAGGTGGTAACTTGATTGGCCAACATTCATGCATGAAGGAATCACCAACAATGAGCTTCTTAGTATTGCTCAGTGGATGCTTTTACTGGGTCCATTCTTTGAAGACCGTCATTAAGTTGTTAACCATTAAATATTAATTCAACTGTGTCAGTAGATATTGAATTTTCTGCATATTGGTCTTTCTGCAGGCTTAAGAAGCTAACTCATTTTGAGTCGTGTTCTATTGGCAACGATTAGGTTTACCTGTTTAACTTGATTAGTAACATCATCAAAATATTACTAACATCATCGAAATCATTGTAGACTCTTACATTACTAAGACCACTCAATATTTAAATGATCCAAAGGAAAATTGGTAATTTCTTAGGATTTGGTATATGTTTTTCTATTGTTGTCAAAACCCTCTAGGTTTCTCCTTTGTATTACCTAGAAAATTATGTTGAAGAGATGTTTTTGTCGTGGTAACTTATTAACCTATTTTGTGGACCATTAGTGGGTAGGAAAACCTACTAATGTAAGCAAGGAGCAAAATTCCAAAATCTTTTCTAGTACAAAATAGTCTAAAAACAGTGGAAAAGGTAATAAATTGTATCCTTGTTAGTGTAGAAATACCCAGCCTTTCGTCTCTCCATGCTTTAATTAGGTTATACACAATTATCCAAGATCTAGATATGGTCCATAATTTGCGATTTGTGAGCTTCCATCCTTATAGGGAATGGGTTTTGCATCCTACCATTTAAAGGGATGCATTTACCATAGAGGAGGATGTGTGCGCCATACCACAAAACAAGAAAGGAGATAAATAAGTGGGCGGGTGGGCGTCATTTATGGTTTCATTATTTTTGACTTTTCTTTTCCATTTTTTTAACTTTTTCCTCTTGGCTGCAATGCCTATATGAACTAACTACTTCATTGTTGAGGAAGATACAATTAAAGTTCCTATTCCTATATGTAAATGTGGATTAAAAGCCATTTGGAAGGCTATTTTATATTCTAGACTGTATTGCATACTTTGTCTTCCTGTAGACCCCAATGTTGTAAAGAACGGATTCGGAGTTTGTTCGGTTGGCCGACAAATAAAAAATCTCCGGTTTATTCGATGAATATTCAGATTATGCGGCCATCAATATTTTCATATAAGTTGCATATAAAATTCAAAAAAATATAAAGAAATAGAAAACTTATATACCCGTGGTCTGTAAGGCGTCCAAACTAAATCGGAAGATTGTGGGTTCAAGAAAGAAGAACGAGGAAAGAGAAATAAAGAGAGTGTTTGTGAAATAATAAGTGTATATCCCACTTATTTTTTAATGAAGTTGATCCCATATTTGTTTTTTTAGTTGTGGGTTATGTTGTTTTGGGCCTAATTTGCCATTTCGGATGAATATTCACAATATTCGTCTGATTATACGGTTTGTGCGGCGAATATTCGGTTTAGCTGCATATTGGACCGAATATTGCAGAGTTTGTTCGTTTCGTCACCGAATTCAAATAGTCGGCCGAATATTCCGTTTTTTCAACACTGGTAAATCCTACTGCCAAACATGCCTAGGTATCAGAATGACTTTGAATAGATAACTCTGTCTTGAGAACTGAGACAACTAAGGACAACCTCAAAGCTTGATGGTCTTGCCCACATGCAGTGTATGAAGCTTACGGCATGCTGATTCTTAATTGATCTTCAGGAAGTTTAAACAAAAAATTGCATTGGAGATGCATCGATAGTATGTTATTATTAATTGTTTGCTAGTTAATGTCTTGTCAACAACAGTAATATTGGCAGAGTGGGGCCCACTATCTTTTTCCGAATGAGCTGAGTAATAGATCATCATCGGAATCGGAATCAGACATAGTTATAAAATTGTAGAGATAAAAATTTGTTATGATAGTAGTGAAGAAACTCACAAATATATATAGGATGAACATATAACGGCCACTTTTTAAAAAAAGATTTTTTAATGTCATAACAGCTACTTTTTTTTTAAAATAATTTTTTATGATCACTGATGGCTAGTTTTTTAAAAAATGTATACTTATTTATTACAACTGTAATCTTTTTCAATGAGCCTAATGGCTAATTATTTGAAGAAATATTTTTTGAATTACAATTGTAGTCTTTTTCAATGAGCCATAATACCTAAATTTCTAGAAAGAATCTTTTACTGGTCAACCATGCATGTAATGCATATCATAATCCTAAATAGGTGTGAAGACTAGTTAGCTTGGGCAATGGTCAAATAGAAAATAGAAAAATACGTGTATGTATTTCAGTATGAGTGTTGTGATTCTAATACTCACAACCTACCAAGTTCCTTAAATAAATTTAATAATTTTTAAATGATAACCGATCTTTGATCATAATTAAGCCATTTAAGACTATAGAACTATGGACCAAATTGTCTCAAAGCGTTTCGACATCATTTTGCTAAAATCTGAATGCAACAGATACAAGTGTCTTCATTGTGCTATCTTTGATTAAAAGCAGACCTGATCAAATCAAATTCACTAATTTGCTGTATTTTTTTTAAACTCGTACCGATTTGTTGTATTTTAACTATTCATCTATATATAAGAAATCAACTTTAGATGACTATTTTTTTTTATAACTATCTATACGTGATGTGAACTATCGTTGGGTCTTCAGTTAGCTATTGGTTTATATTCTTTGATTTGAATATTTTGCAATTAAAAAAGTGTAAGTAACTAAGTAAACTGATATACGATTCTAAACTACGTAAAAAAATGCTCATGTTAGGCATGAATTTATAGTCGAACTGATGGACGGTCTAGCCAGGACTTGTAACTTATACCTATCAATGTGGCGCATGGATGGGCTTTGGAGGATATTCAAAGAGCAGAAATATATTGGAAGTGTACCTTTCAGAGAGCACTTACACCAGCATGTGGAACCTGAGTCCACATTAGAGTTGCTATGATGCACGGATTCATTCCGACAGACTTCGAATCATTTCTGAATCGGAGCCGGATTCAGTTCGATTCACGACTCCTAGTCGCGAATCCATTAAGAAGAATTAAAAAAATAAAAAAACCATTCGGAATCGCCTATATTCGCAAATCCGGTTCCCTGATCCGGTTTACTACTAAAACTAAGTTTGCAATCAACACCGGATCGGGTTTTTTAAGTCATATATAACTTCAATTACCCATTACCCTCATCCTTATAATAAATACCTACTAAAAAATCCTTTTCCAAACTAGGGCTTGGCGATTAATTCTCTCTCCTCTCCTCCTTGCCTCACCTCTCTCGCAGAGGTAATCTTTCATTCTGTTTTAGGTTAAATTTTATTTGATTTCGCTCAATTAGGTTAAATGTCTTGAATTTCAGCTCCATTTCAATATCATGTTTCAGCCCCAATTTCAACATCATGTTTCAGCCCCAATTTCAACATCATGTTTCAGCCCCAATTTCAACATCATGTCTCAGCCCCAATTTTCAGCATGTTATTTCATCAGCCTAATTTCAGCATTGAACATGCTATTAATTGATGTTGTGTGTGTATATTTTGATTATTCCATTTACTTATTGATATTGTTTGTGAATTGAATATTTAACATACAATTCCTTGGATATGCCAATATAGTATGTTCTTGTCCCTAATTTAGGATTGCTTTATTTCTTTGATTGTTTAAATGTTGGTTTGGCTTGTTTAAAATTGCAAGTTCGCTTCTCGATTTTTACTTGTTGCTGGTAAGTTGTTACTATTGATAATAGCAAGCATTGCCTTGTTGAAATCAGGTTGATATTGTCGCTATTGTGTTAGAATGGCGTCAAGTAGCAGATGATATTGTTTATATTTATATTTATTTTATTAAACAATTCGATAAAAAAAAGTATCCCGTATTCTAGGTTCTTAAAAAATTGTGGATCCGTGTATTCATATCTTTTCGTGTCGTGTATCCGTATCCAAACTTATGCTACGCAGTAAAGCTATGCGCTCCCTCCTAAATCTCAATCTAAGGCGGAGTTGCTCTGTAGAATATATGTAGATCCATCCATTATGAGTCTAAGTACTGAATGTAGGTTCGAGTCATAGAGCAGGGCATAAATCCCCTAAAGGATTCACTCACGTGAAGTCTGGTTGTGGTTATGGAAGTTAAATTAACCTTACTTGTTCTGATGAGCTGCGCATAACCGATCTTAATGCATTGTGCACCTCACCATAGCTAGGCATACTTTTTATATAATTTTATGCACTTGTTGTCAAAGAGGGTATGCTTTGATTGTCAGCTGATTTTTATGCTGGGTAAACCCCCAAATGACACCGTATTTATCCTATGCAAAGGCTTGCTGATAGGAGCAAAACATATTACCACGTTCAATGTCAAACTCTTTCTCTGCTCTTCTCTTTGATTCTTCTCTGTATACCTTTTTCGACTGATTTACTGTTTGAGGTCCTCATCCCCTATGTAGTTGTGTCATAGGAGGGTGCCAATAGATCAGGATGATTGCGATCCATAACATTTCATCTTTTCTATTTAAGTTTTGTTTGTTAATAGCAACAATGGGTATGGAGCATGCATGACACTTCTGTATATATGGAAATGCTAGTTTGTATGGAGTTAAGGTTTTCCTTACTATACACATTGAAGAAGAATCGGACTAGGAATTTGCATTTTATGTGCTCGAATTTGCTTCCAACTTTCCACTTATTGCTGGTGAACTTATAATTTACTTGATAATAGAATCTAGGTTTATTTTCAATGGTTGGTTGTATCAATCGCTACCGACATTGATAGGGATTGAAGCTTTTTACTGTTTTTCTGCCAGCAGAACAAGTAGGGCATGGGGAGGAAAGCTGGGGGCATATATATAAACCCTAAAAAGTTTGGCGCTGCTGGAAAACCTTGCATGAAGGAGATGGTAACATTCCTCGGCTGCTTGTCCCTTGGTAAGAACAACGATGAAAAATGCATCAGACAAAAGGATGTTTTGCTTGCTTGTGTTGAATCTCAGGTTTACATTTTTTCTACTCTGAACTCCTTTTCTAATTACGTTACCATATTTAAAACAAAACTTTTTGGGAGGAAAATTTGTGTAAATTGCGTTATTTTTGTAACCTCGACAATTTGTTTATTGTTCTAATTGCAGAGAGGAAAGCCCCACAATCCAGCAAAGACCCTTAATTATCATTTGATGCGCCTTGGAAAAGCAAAATTCTTTTAGGTGATTTAAATGTTGCAGATTGAGTTCATGCAGTAAGCATTACAACATTTTGGTCATGCCGTGGCTATCTGGAAATTAAATCCAGATGTCAATTCCGAACTAGTGTCGATGACTTTGTAATCTGTATTAACATAAGATTTATACATGGACTGCAATTGTCGTGATTGAAATGTTTAGGACATCGATATGAATAATGTTGCCATGTTTGAACTCAAGCTTTTTATTGTCATCATCTCTTTGTGAATAGTTGTTCTTTCTTACATTGATGTTGCTGTATTTCCTTTACCTACCAGTTATGAGTCTGATTAAATACTTCGCCGAATTATTCGCAGCTACCTTTGCAAGAATTCTGTGCCTGCTTAAGATGGTCATCGTGATTCTTTCTTTGCATGTACTTGAACCTGAGATTAGCAGAAAGATAATTTACTGCGGCTTGGGATAAAAAGTTGAGGGTTTAAAGAGAAATATAATCTCTTAATTTTGCATGGAAATAGAGCGTGAAGCTATCAGATGCAGTTAATTCTGTGTATACTCCAATCGATTCTGTGTATGGGAAAAAGAGTTTGAAATCACCTTCTGTAACGAGGACATCTTTGGTAAAATTTAATCAGGATGAAAAAAACCATTAAGCCAAACATGTGCGGTTCAATTAATTCCAAAATTAATATTTTTCTAAGTAAACTCTCGATTTTAAGGTTGCACGATTATATAATCAAAAGTTTTAATACGATGTCCACGTACATTGTAGCTAATCTTCCAAATATCCTTTCTGCTTTGCTCTTTATATCTAATTAATATTATCACCATTTAAAGTCACTCCTAATCATCTAAAGCATTCAAATTTCTTTATAAATCATTTCCAATCGATATGGTTGATATATATTTGAAACAATATATGTTAATATATCTAAATAAGAAAAAAATAATGATTGTGATTTGTTAATGCTCAATAGCTCAGACATTTTAAGCCAAGAGAATTTTTTTATATACACCTCTTTTATTTTCGTGAAAGCTTTGTCAAATTTGAGTATATTTCTATTTGTGTTGCCGCCCTTCTCCAAATGTTCTGTTTTGGTTCGGTACCCATTTGAATACTTGTTTTAGTTCAGTGTACTCGATCGAGACCAACTGAATATGATGATGCTCGATATCGGTGATCTCCTAGATCATGACACGTGGCAGATGACGTGTCCCGAAACTTGCAAGAAAAGACCACTCCTATGCCCATCCTACAAACAAACCGCTGGCTCACCTCCGAGCCACCTGCACAATTGGCCTCCTCGGCCCTCTCAGCTCGCCTCCGGGCTACCACAGAACCAAGATAGCTCGGCCTCCCGCTCGGTCCCGAGCTACCCGCCGAGCTCATATTCCTCGGTCCCATCGACCGATCGACGGCATCATTCGCAGGTGCTTCCGTCCCGCCTCCGCGAATCTCGCCATACGTGAGATATCCACCGGCCATATCCCGCGCTCCACGCCACCACGATCCTCTATTAACGAGCCTGTCTCGCCATTAATGGGAGATCCCGCCTATCACGCGGGCGTGAAGTCGAGGGCATAACAGCCGGCGTGATTCTCGCACATGCCTGCCTGTTGGCACCGCTACATAAACTCCCCTTTCAGACGACTCAAGTAAGCAATTCTTTCCTCACTAAGCCGCTATTCTGCTCGACTTGCACCACTAACTTGATCGTCGGAGGGTCCTCAGTGGTACAACCACCCCGGGACTTCCTTGCAGGTAGCTCGGCTCAACCTCAAAACCACAATCCATTGAGATCCACACGCTTCAGGAGTCAACCTCCAACCCAATCTCAGCCATCCATCAGCACACGAAGGGATCAACGAAAGGTAACATCTTGACGTGATCCGACACACGTCAGCTGGCGCTGTCTGTGGGAAACTCTTGATTCCACTAAAACAAAAGTTCATCTTCCGATCTCAACCCAATGGCTAGCGATCACCACGACGATCCAAGCACCAACCACCGTCTCCCCCTCAATGGAGACGCGGACGAATCCCCTCCTCCACCGAGCGTCTACAACGCCCTAGCCACCCGGATAGATCGACTCGCGTCCGTCGTGGACACGCTCGTCCGTGTCCAAACGGCGGGGTAAGCTCCCTAAGTCGCCGCTCCCCCATCTCAGGACCGGGACCCCTACAGAGGGAGAGAAGACTCTGCTCGTGTCGGCACTGCCGACCACCGCCTCATCCCTCAGCTGTTCGGACAAGGGGTTGTAGAGCCCCGGCGACGCCCTCCAAATGGAGTACATCAACAGCTGGAGCAGGGGGGAGAGTCGGGATAGCAGTCGACCGAAGTGATTCATGATGCGGCCTATCACTAATTGCACTATGTCCTCAGTGCAGTGCTGATCGTAGAGATACACGTCCTCGAAGCTCACGATGTCGGGGATGGTAAAAGGAAAGTCCTCCATTCTTACGTTTTGGATGTGAAGGAAGGGGTGATCAACACTCCCTCCTCTTTATAGCATGCAACGAGCCCGGAGTCCAACAGTCGCTCGTCTCAACCGTACCGCCACACGGCAGACATTGAGCATTTCCCGGCAAATTCGAAAGGACGCGACTCCGGCGCTTCGCCTCTCCCACGCGTTCATGACACGTGCCACCCGCAGCTGTCCCTCTTCCCGATGCTCACACCGAGAAGGTCGGACAGAACCTCACGAATCAACCGGGCCCGCCCTTGCTCGGTTATCTCTGGCTGGTAGTTCCCTACCTCGCAACGCTAGGTATCTAAGTCCTCACTAAGAGGCAGCCCAGCGGCTACCCTGCTCGGCTATTCCCGACTGGTAATTCACTACCCCATGACGCCAGGAATCTAAGCTCTCGCCAAGAAGCAACTGAGCAGCTTCACTGCTCGGTCCATCCTTAGCCGGCCTTGTACGGCCCCTCCCGTGCTAAGGATCAAAGCCCTCACCAAGAGGCAACCGGGCCCGCCCTTGCTCGGTTATCCCTGGCTGGTAGTTCCCTACCTCGCAACGCCAGGGATCTAAGCCCTCACTAAGAGGTAGCCCAGCAGCTATCCTGCTCGGCTATCCCAGATTGGTAGTTCCCTACCCCCACAACGCCAGGGATCAAAGCCCTCGCCAAGAAGCACCGGGCAGCAATCCTGTCCGGCCCTTCCTTAAGGATCAAAGCCCTCACCAAGAGGCAACCAGGCCCGCCCTTGCTCGGTTATCCCTCGCTGGTAATTCCCTACCCCACAACACCAGGGATCAAAGCCCTCGCTAAGAGGCACCGGGCAGCAACCCTGCTCGGCCCATCCTTAAGGATCAAAGCCCTAGCCAAGAGGCACCGGGCAGTAACCCTGCTCGGCCCGTCCTTAGTAGGCCTCTTACGGCCCCTCCCGCGTTAAGGATCAAAGCCCTCACCAAGAGTCAACCGGGCCCGCCCTTGCTCGGTTATCCCTGGCCGGTAGTTCCCTACCCCACAACGCCAGAGATCAAAGCCCTCGTCAAGAGGCACCGGGCAACAACCCTGCTGCGGCCCGTCCTTGGTAGGCCTCTTACGGCCCCTCCCGTGCTAAGGATCAAAGCCCTCGCCAAGAGCAACCGGACCCGCCCTTGCTCGGTTATCCCTGGCTGGTAGTTCCCTACCCCACAACGCCAGGGATCAAAACCCTCATCAAGAGGCACCGGGTAGCAACCCTGCTCGGCCCGTCCTTAAGGATCAAAGCCCTCGTCAAGAGGCACCAGGCAGTAACCCTGCTCGGCCCGTCCTTAGTAGGCCTCTTACGGCCCCTCCCGCGCTAAGGATCAAAGCCCTCACCAAGAGGCAACTGGGCCCGCCCTTGCTCGGTTATCCCCGGATGGTAGTTCCCTACCCCACAACGCCAGGGATCAAAGCCCTCGCCAAGAGGCACCAGGCAGCAACCCTGCTCGGCCCGTCCTTAAGGATCAAAGCCCTCGCCAAGAGGCACCGGACAATAACCCTGCTCGACCCGTCCTTAGTAGGCCTCTTACGGCCCCTCCTACGCTAAGGATCAAAGCCCTCACCAAGAGGCAACCGAGCCCGCCCTTGCTCGGTTATCCCTAGCTGGTAGTTCCCTACCCCACAACGCCAGGGATCAAAACCCTCGCCAAGAGGCACCGGGCAGCAACCCTGCTCGGCCCGTACGTAGTAGGCCTCTTACGGCCCCTCCCGCGCTAAGGATCAAAGCCTTCACCAAGAGGCAACCGAGCCCGCCCTTGCTCGGTTATCCCTGGCTGGTAGTTCCCTACCCCACAATGCCACGGATCAAAGCCCTCGCCAAGAGGCAAGCCCTCACTAAGAGGCAACCAAGCAGCGACCCTGCTCGGTCCTTCATTAGCATGCCTCTCTGTGCCTCCCACTCTAAGGAACAAAGCCCTCACCAAGAGGCATCCGGTCTATCTACGTCTGAGCGATCTCCACCTCGACTTCGGGGCCATGGAGATACCGACCCCTCACCGGTCTTTGCACACTTGTCAAATGGTCGAATTCAACTCGACGTGTGATCGCCAGACAAAGAACCGACCCATGGAGATACCGACCCCTCACCGGTCTTTGCACACTTGGCAAATGGTCGAATTCAACTCGACGTGTGATCGCCAGACAAAGAACCGACCCATGGAGATATCGACCCCTCACCGGTCTTTGCACACTTGGCAAATGGTCGAATTCAACTCGACGTGTGATCGCCAAACAAAGAACCGACCCATGGAGATACCGACCCCTCACCGGTCTTTGCACACTTGGCAAATGGTCGAATTCAACTCGACGTGTGATCGCCAGACAAAGAACCGACCTGACATGAAAGCTAAACTGTGCAAATACGAATGTTCTCCATAAACAAAAAGATAATGTGCACGAAAAGAAACTGCAAAAAGATTCTTTTATTCACATAAATCAAAAGTCTCTATAAAGGTATTATGGGCTCCCCAGCCTAACAAAAGTGCCCGGAGGCTTACAAGATTCCTAAAGCAACAAAAATACATATAAAGAAGACAAGGGGTTTCAGGCCTCAAGGCCGGGGCAACCTCAAGGAGCACCGCATCCACCACGACCGGGGCTGCGTCTGGAGGGTCGGCACCCATCGCAGGAGCCTCAGCGCTGCCCTCGTCGGGGGTCTCCTCCACGGCGGCGCTTCCAGGGGCATCAGCCTGCGCGTCATTCCCGCGAGGATACTCATTCCGGAGCTCCTCATCAGGGAACTCCGGCATCCGAGCCTTAACGGCGTCGAGGGGATCGTGACAAATGAGGGTAGAGGCCGCGGCTAGGTCGGAGTAGAAGTGGTCTGACTTCTTGTAATTCTCCACCGCCTTCAACGCCCTAAGCTCGGCTCGCCTCATCCCCTCAACCGCAGCCTCCGGCTCCTTCCGGGGGGAACTCGCCGACTTCTTCAGGGTGCCAACGAGCACCTTGGAGTCCTGAAGCTTGGCCTCGGCGGCCCGGGCAGCCTCACGGTGCCTGGTGACCTCCTGTTTCCCGGCCGCCGCCTCCTACTTCCAGGCCGCAACCTCCTCCTCAAGGATAGCAACCCTCGCCATCGCCGCCTCCAGCTCCAACTTGGAGCTATCCTCCAGCGAGGAAAGCTCGCCCGCGGCTTTCATCGTCGGGGCGATCTCCTCGTCCTCCATTTGGACGACAAGGGCGACGCGTTGGGGGACCTGAAGAAATCAGGGAGGGGTCAGAAAGAAAAAGGGGGTACCAAATCTCACGATTAACGAGACGCTGAAAGGAAAACCAAGTGAGGAACGAGCACTAACCTGCACGGCCTCATGAGCGATGGCCGCCATTTGCGCACTGAGAGTACCCCGAGGGACTTTGCCCCCGGCCGACCTCCCCATCTCGGCGAGCAGGCTGTCAGCAACGGAGAGCCCCGAGGGCACCTCAAAGCGGAGATCCCCCTCATCCAATAGGATCGGGGAGGTCGGGGTGTGCGGGACCGTCCGGTGAAACCTCTTGAGAGACGGCGTCGGGGAGCCAGTCTCTACCACCGCAGCCCAGGCCTCCTGTTCCCGAACCCGCTTCCGACTTGGCGCATGGCCGGACTCCGAGGCACGGGCCGCACTCGAACGCCTGGGAGGAGCGGCTGCTGGGGGAACAGGGGCCGACGTCGGATGAGAGGAGTTGGCACATCCAGCCCTCGATCCCTTCTTCTGCTCGAGCATGTTTGCTCGGAATTTGCCCACATCTATGAGTTCTGCACAAGACAAGGTCCAATGGAGTCAACAACGCAAGTAAAAGTAAAATAAACGCAAGTCTAACAGATTGCCTATAAACTCCTAACTTACCCGCGAATTGGACGGGGCTGAGCCCAGCCCAACTAAGGGCCTGCTCAGAAAGCAGCACGTCAGCCCGAGGAATAGGCTCCCACTCCGCCACTTTCAGCGCGTCGGGATCGCTCGACTGACTCTCTCGTTGACACCTATCCCTTGACCACTGGGTAAGCACGGGCCAGTCCTCACCCTCGGGCGGCCCAACAAAGAAAAACATCTTCTTCCAATCGTGGATGGAAGAAGGCACGACGACGACCCCCGATCTGGGAGCACTTCCTCGTTGTTTCCTAAAGGAGATATATACCCACCTCGGCTCGCCCGCGCGAGCGCCGAGATGACTCTTGTAACAGAGAAAAGAGACGAGGGTGCTTAGCGTGAAAGGGATCACGCGCAACTTCAAACGGACCAGGAACCCAAGGAGAATCCTCTAGGAGTTCGGCACTAACTGGCCCGGGGCTAACCCAAAATAATTCAACACTCTAACAACCTAGGGAGAGAAGGGCAAGCGCATTCTGGCCCAAAAAGCTTCCAGGTACAGGGCAATCTCCTTACCCCATACCTAATCTGCTCTCTCCCCTTCCTCGACCAAACGAAGCGTATAGCCGGGAGGAATGTGGAAACGAGCCCGAGCGGTGGCGAGCTCATCCTCGTACCTCACCGTGGATGACACACCAGGGGCCTCCGCGACATCCGCTCTGGGGACCGTCCCCATCTCATGACCCCGAGAAGAGGATCTGACCCTAACTTCCCGGGAAGACTCCGACTCAGTGGAAGAGGAAGCAGAAGAAGAAGAAGAATCTACGGGGGGCTCCCTAGATCCTACCCGATCTATTTCTACAAACTCTTCAGAAGAAGACATCTAACCTGATTGAGAGGATGAGTCCTCGGAAGGGAAAACGCAGAGATCCGACCTAAATAGAGAGCGCCGAGCTAACGAGACCCAAGGCGAGGAAAATATGAAGTGGTATGGGCCATGATAGGGACCCACCTCTATTTATGGCTGCCGGCGTACACATCCTACGGCGACAGCCATCTCCCGTCGAAAAGACTCATTGCATTCAATGGCCACGATCGCTCCACCTGTCGCATGCACATTGGTCGTATCCCATCAGACGCCAGAAATCTGCGGGCCGTCACGTCGTCCAACCAGCGCCCGACACGTGGGCTGTTGCTTCTGTGAACGTACGTACGAACCGGCGCATCCTCTTTAATGCGAGATCTGACCCCTGACCCGCTGACGTCACCAAGAAGATACAGTTGACTGCCCGGGAACGCACGCTCACGACATCTGCGACAAGGAGCTCATCTCGGGTGACCCGGCAGACCACTCTCGACCCGACCCGTGAGCAGGTCGGGACGAGAGTGGGAGGCTAATGATGATGCTCGATATCGGTAATCTCCCAGATCATGACACGTGGCAGGTGACGTGTCCCGAAGCTTGCAAGAAAAGACCTGCAGTGGCCGACCAGACCACTCCTATGTCTGTCCTACAAACAAACCGCTGGCTCACCTCCGAGCCACCTGCACAATTGGCCTCCTCGGCCCTCTCAGCTCGCTTCCGGGCTTCCACAGAACCAAGATAGCTCGGCCTCCCGCTCGGTCCCGAGCCACCAGCCGAGCTCATATCCCTCGGTCCCATCGACCGACCGACGTCATCATTCACAGGTGCTTCCGCCCCACCTCCGCGAATCTCGCCATGCACGAGATATCCGCCGGCCACGTCCCGCATTGCACGCCACCACGATCATCCATTAACGAGCCTGTCTCGCCATTAATGGGAGATCGCGCCTATCACGCGGGCGTGATGTCACGCCCCGCTTCCCGGTGTACGGCGAAGGGGACGCGGCGAGTCCCGCTACGTATTCACTCTGAAGTAAATACGCTAAGCGTGTCTAAGCAATATAAATAAAATGCACAAGGGACAAAATATATCAGCAACTTTATTCATTAACATTCTTTTACAGTACATGGAAAAGTAAATACATGGAATAAAGCGATGCCTAAACAATGGCATAACAAAATGAAAAGTACTGAATGGAAAGTGTACAATGACTAGAGCTCGGGGTTTTCACTGAACTGGTCCAAGTCTTCAGCAATGGGCTCGATCTCCGAAGTGTCCAGATCACCTGACGACATTCAAAAAAGAAAGAAAGAGAATGTCGTCAGCGAACAGGTCGCTCGGTAAGTCCCCAAGATAAGGAAGAAATAGAATAGACAGAATAAGAAGGTATCTTTTAAAGTTGTGCTATATTGTGTTAATGTTATATTAACGCTGTTGTTTGTAGCTTGGTACAGAAGGATGCCAGTGTATACGAGAGGGGAGTCTCTATATGCCAGAGACTAAGGGCACGTATAGTACAAGGTACCGTTTATGCCACGGTACAACAGCAACTGGATTCATGTTAGGTGTGTTAAGTCTGACCACCTCGTGCCACCTTTAACACCTTCCGTATCAATCTACCCCTTAAACCCCGTAGTGTTTTGATTGTATTGTTGTATTGTATTGTATAGATTGTATAGTTGGATGACTGACCAAAACCATGATATCAGTAAACGGATGTAACTGTATAATCATGTAAATGGATGTATATTCATGGTTCGGTACAGTCAATGTAGATTGAATGTATTGAATAGATTGAATATAGGGATTCATGTTGAATCAGAATATTGTAGATTGTAGATTATAGATTGTACTTGAATCATATTCAAGTCAGATTATAATGAGACTCGGTCTGAGTCAGACAATTAGAAAAGAAAATTGAAGTCCTGATTGTTTTGATATTATCGGTAACCGCTGCACATAGGCGGCAGGATTTGTGTCTTTTTCAAAGACGATTACCGTATTGATAACACCGTTGTTAAGTTGTCTACCTTAGATAGGCAAGCACACACTTCTCCGGCTCCCTGAAGCTCAAGAGATTGGTCCCGCTTAAACCTATGTTTACCAGGGTCCTTATTGTAATTTATAAAACTTGAGGTTTTTTTTATGTAAAATAGTTTTAATATATTTTCAAAATAAAACTCAAGTATTTATTTATCGTTTTTAGAATTTTCATAGATGTATATTTTATCAATGTTTCAATTCTAGTGAATAAATCCTAATTTCATAATATATGGTATTTATTTGCAATATTGAACTTGTATGGAATTTAATGGTATTAAAATGTAAATTCATATTTGTCCCAAAATATTGTTTTCAAGCAATCGTGCTATATTAAGATGTGTGTTGTGAGAGGTAGGTTATTATCTCGTGAGTTTTCTAAAGGTAATATAAACAAATATGATAAAGGATACCGTATGTAAAGTTTATGGTATTTAAACGTAAAAGTGCAATAAAAATTACATAGCATGGTATTTGTTGTGAAATACCCAAATTAGCGAAAATATGGTTTTAAATGTTTACCACTAATTTTATTTTTGATAAAAACAATATATATAATTTAATATAATTTTTTCCATATTTTAATAATTAATAAACTAATTATCGATAAGTTTTATTAAACCGTAAAATAATTACTTTTATTCCGGCAAAAGTTGTCCCGGTCATGATAGTTGTCTTATGACTTAGTTAAATATGTCCAAGCATGAATTCATAGTTGTTTGTTATCCCGTGATTTTATCATGAATGATAACTGCTAAAAATTCGTTATATTATTATAGTTTAATATTGATTTTTAATCATCATACTCCAAAAATAGTTAATACAGTTAAATATTCATAATTAGGTCCTAATATATTTTTCACAGATAGATATTTTCATGATGAAGATAACAAGGGGTCAAGTGTTGAGAGATCTTACCTGAAATGATCTAGAAAAATAAAATTCGGTGAACGTCGGGTTGTACGAGAAAATAAATGTCTTGAATCCGAGAATTTTTCTACCTTTGAGACTTATTCCAGAGTGTAGAGAACTCAAATAGGAAGCTCTGAAAAAGTTTTGAGAATTTTTTGTCGAACAGATATTTTATGGTGAATTTTAGAAGTTCAGGGCTATTTATAGGGATTTCTGGAATTAAAAAATATTTTGCTACAGTAGCCGATCAGATGTGACCGTTGATTTGGTCAGATCCGACGGCCCACGGTTTTCACGTGTGAACAGTGGCGGGAGTTGTTGTGGATAATTTTTGACCGCTGGATCTTGATCTGACGGTCCAAATTAAAGGCAGATATATCTATATATATATATTTAAATAATATATTTATATATATATATATATATTATAATAAAAATCTGTCGGCAAGATCTGGACCGTTGATTTTTAAATCTGACGGTCCAGATTTATTTCAGCTTAATAAAATAAAATAAAATTATTTTTTATTATTTAAAAATCTTTAAAAATTGTTTTTGTCTTCTAGAAATTATTTTAAAATAGTAAAAATATTTTTAAAAAATTATATAAAATGTATTTTGATATTTTACATCTTTTTCAACCAATAAAATATTTTTTTATTATTTAAAAATGTTTTAAAAATTATTGTTTTGGCTTCTAGAAATTATTTAAAAATAGTAAAAATATTTTTAAAAATCGGCAAAAATTATATAAAATGTATTTCGATATTTTATATCTTTTGCAACTAAATTTGGTCTAAAATAGATCTTCTCATCGGTTATAAAAAATTTTCCCTTCGATAAAAAAACATTTAAATTCTTAAAAATTCCCAAAAATTCCTAAAATTTCCTAAAATCATATTAATTTATTTTAAACATGGAAACATATTTTTAAAGTGTTTTCTACCAATATAAGCAGTAAAATAATTGTTTTGATCTCGAAAAAAATTATAAAATGTTTTTATTATGTATCTAAGGTATACAGTCGTTACACGTGACGTCAGAGGCGTAACGGCCAACGTGATTCTCACACCTGCCTGCCTGTTGCCACCGCTACATAAACTCCCCTTTCAAACGACTCAAGTAAGCAATTCTTTTCTCACTAAGCCGCTACTCTGCTCGACTTGCACCATTAACTTGATCGTCGGAGATTCCTCGGTGGTACAACCACCCCGGAACTTCCCTGCAGGTAGCTCGGCTCAACCTCAAAATCACAACCCATTGAGATCCACACGCTTCAGGCGTCAACCTCCAACCCAATCTCAGCAATCCATCAGCACACGAAGGGATCAACGGAAGGTAACATCTTGACGTGATCCGACACACGTCAGAATATATATACCATTTTTGTCGTACACCTTATGCGACCGCCACGGAAACATTCCATGTAAATCATAAACGACAGAAACGAAAGTTTGGTAAAATTACCAAAGATCCATTTATCATCTTAAAATTGAACAACGACCATTTCCCAACTACTAAGCAATTCGGTGCGAGTATCCAAAAGAGACTGTGCATCTTTCCAAAAAAAAAGTACATAGAAAAAACCTGTAGACATTTATCGCTAAATATCCAAAGAGCAAAGGCATGAAGAAGATACAAAAACATGATCGTTTTACATAAGCATTCACAGAGCAACGGTTCAACGAACTACGCTTATTTCAATTGCCAAGAGGCTTTACCGCTTTTTACATACGGTAGGGTACAAACATTGGCATTTTAGTACATTTTACCCATTTGGTATTTTTTTTCTTAAAAACATTTTCTTTTGCAAATTAGAGCCGGCAAAAACGTACCTCCACTTAAAATAAAATTTTTGGCTGTTTTAACACCGAATCTAATGTCTCTCGTTTTTGGTTATCTCTTACTGTATATAAGCCAGGGCCCCTTGACTTCATTTTCTCATTATTTTCCGCCTTCAACCCAACATAAAAAAATGCTCGTAACCCTAATTTCAGTCGACATTTCTTAAAATTGCCCCCTTTCCCCCTCTCCGATCCATTCGTCCATTGATTTGGGCGCTATTCTAGGGTTTCTACCAATCGCCGATCAGCTTGGCGAACCGGTGATGCGAAATTCGTGTTCGCAACAGCAGAAGAAGGATCTCTGTCTACGACTTCGACGCTGAGGATTTGGCTGTTAAATCGGCTCCAGAAAAGTACAAGTGGAAACCGAAATCAAGCGCCGAGGAGGAGAAAGACGAGGTTGACAAGTACAGATTCCTCCAAGCTTGTAAGAAGTTGTTATTTTCTGGTGCTAAACCCTAATTTTATACCCTTTCTGCTAATCATAGATTTAAATCGTTGGAATCATAGAAGTTTTGGGGGTTTAGTTGAAAAGTGATTCATACACATTCCACATTGCTTTTTTATTTATTATATTTCCTTGGAGAGGAAAAATTGGGGTCAACATTTGAAGATTGTAAGTTGATTAACTTGTGTATGAGAGGAGTTGTGAGCGTGAAAGATCAAGGGATGTTACAGGAATTTGGAATTTAGGCACTAATTATGTTATAAAATATATATCTTTTAGCATACTGCGTCAGAAGAATTGATAGAGGCAATTATAAAGCCTTGGTTGATAACATTAAATAAAGCTGCAAGTGAATGTTGAATTTACTAAAGATAATCAAGGAAGGAAAAGTCGTGCTTCGGACAACATAATGACAGAACAACATGAGGGTTCTGATTGTACGCCTCCTCCCGAGGGAAGAAAAATTAAGGAGGCCTATAATAATCATAGGTCTAATGGTCATGAGACCATGAGTTGCATTGTTGGGAAGATGAGTGGATAGAAGTTTAGTCTTGCAAGGAAGAGCGAGAGATTTTAGCACTAAAGTAAAAAACTTTGCACATTAATTCTAATAATCAATCAGTATGGACCATGGGTTGAAATCTCGGTGAATCCCGATCCGAGATGACTGATCTTGATCCAAAAATTGACTGTCCTAATTCCGATCCTGCTACCGTTTGGTCTTGACTAATGTCAGGTTCAGCATTTGATTAGCGGGGTTCTTGTCATAAATTTAAAAATAGGTAGTGTTTTTTTAACAAGTTATTGGATTACAGTTTATTTGACATCATTAATTACCGATAATATATTATAATGATTATAGTTATTTTATCATGAATAAAAGGGTCGCTTTAGCCATCATTAATCCTTGAAGAATTTGCCAAATTGTTTATAGTAACTGCAACTATTTATTTAAAAAAATTACATTCTTTTTTTTTGTCAATTGATATATAATCTAAATTTTCAATTTGAGACAACCGATGCTTCTGAGATGGCTGATTCCAATCCCAAAAGTGACCGTCTGACACTGATACCGAGCCTTTAACCCTTGGGTTGTACTTTGCTAAACACACTTTGGGAATCGTTATGGTTACAACTTGTCCACCTATGTTTAATTTTATGGCTTTATTAAATTCCATATTGACTAATTTGAATCATAACGAGAATCACCATAATTAGGTTAATCAGCTTTGCCATGGGCTCATTACAGCAAGGAAGCACCAATTGAATAAAGAAATATCAATTGATAACATTACGTGGTGCAAAAATGACTAACAATCAGGTTTATTTTATTTATGAACTCCACAATGAAGGCATTCAATTTGGTATGAAACGAAGTTAAGAAAAATGCGAACAATTTTAAACAATTAATTTTACCTTATAGTCACAGTTCTGGAACATAGGATTGTCCCATTTTTCATTCTATTTTCTTTTATGGGCCATGGGTGTGTGTTGCTGGGTGGATGAGATCGAAACTGGAGGTGGTAACTTGATTGGCCAACATTCATGCATGAAGGAATCACCAACAATGAGCTTCTTAGTATTGCTCAGTGGATGCTTTTAGTGGGTCCATTCTTTGAAGACCTTCATTAGGTTGTTAACCATTAAATGTCAATTCAACTGTGTCAGTAGATATTGAATTTTCTGCATATTGGTCTTTCTGCAGGCTTAAGAAGCCAACTCCTTTTGAGTCATGTTCTATTGGCAACGGTTAGGTTTACCTGTTTTACTTTATTAGTAACATCATCAAAATATTAGTAACATCCTCAAAATCATTTTAAACTCTTACATTACTAAGACCACTCAATATTTAAAACATCCAAAGGAAAATTAGTAATTTCTTAGGATTTGGTATATGTTCTGCTATTGTTGTCAAAACCCTCTAGGTTTCTCCTTTGTATTACCTAGAAAATTATGTTGAAGAGCTGTTTTTGTCGTGGTAACTTATTAACCTATTTTGTGGACCACTAGTGGGTAGGAAAACCTACTAATGTAAGCAAGGAGCAAAATTCCAAAATCTTTTCTAGTGCGAAATAGTCTAAAAACAATGGAAAAGATAATAAATTGTATCCTTGTTAGTGTAGAAATACCCAGCCTTTCGTCTCTCCATGCTTTAATTAGGTTATACACAATTATCCTAGGTCTAAATATGGTCCATAATTTGGGATTTGTGAGCTACCATCCTTATAGGGAATGGGTTTTGCATCCTACCATTTAAAGGGATGCATTTACCACGAGAGGAGGATGTGCGCGCCATACCACAAAACAAGAAAGGAGATAAATACAGTGGGCTGGTGGGCGTCATTTATGGTTTCATTATTTTTGACTTTTCTTTTCCATTTTTTTAACTTTTTCCTCTTGGCTGCAATGCCTATATGAACTAACTACTTCATTGTTAAGGAAGATACAAATAAAGTTCCTATTCCTATATGTAAATGTGGATTAAAAGCCATTTGGAAGGCTATTTTATATTCTAGACTGTACTGCATACTTTGTCTTCCTGTAGACCCCAATGCTGTAAAGAACGGATTCGGAGTTTGTTCGGTTGGCCGACAAATAAAGAATCTCCGGTTTATTCGATGAATATTCAGATTATGCGGCCATCAATATTTTCGTATAAGTATTACATATAAAATTCAAAAAAATATAAAGAAATAGAAAACTAATATACCCATGGTCTGTAAGCCGTCCAAACTAAATCGGAAGATTGTGGGTTTAAGAAAGAAGAACGAGGAAAGAGAAATAAAGAGAGTGTTTGTGAACTAATAAGTGTATACCCCACTTGTTTTTTAATTAAGTTGATCCCACATTTGTTTTTTTAGTTGTGGGTTATGTTGTTTTGGGCCTAATTTGCCAATTCGGCTGAATATTCGCGATATTCGTCTGAATATACGGTTTGTGCGGCGGATATTCGGTTTAGCTGCATATTGGACCGAATATTGCAGAGTTTGTTCGTTTTGTCACCGAATTCAAATAGTCGACCGAATATTCCGTTTTTTCAACACTGGTAAACCCTACAGCCAAACATGCCTAGGTATCAGAATTACTTTGAATAGATAACTCTGTCTTGAGAACTGAGACAACTAAGGACAACCTCAAAGCTTGATGGTCTTGCCCACATGCAGTGTATGAAGCTTAAGGCATGCTGATTCTTAATTGATCTTCAGGAAGTTTAAACAAAAAATTGCATTGGAGATGCATCGATAGTATGTTGTTATTAATTGTTTGCTAGTTAATGTCTTGTCAACAACAGTAATATTGGCAGAGTAGGGCCCACTATCTTTTTCCGAATGAGCTGAGGAATAGATCATCATCGGAATCGGAATCAGACATAGTTATAAAATTGTAGAGATAAAAATTTGTTATGATAGTAATGAAGAAACTCACAAATATATATAAGATGAACATATAACGGCCACTTTTTAAAAAAAAGATTTTTTAATGTCATAACCGCTGCTTTTTTTTAAAAATAATTTTTTATGATCACCGATGGCTAGTTTTTAAAAAATGTATACTTATTTATTACAATTGTAATCTTTTTCACTGAGCCTAATGGCTAATTATTTGAAGAAATATTTTTTTTATTACAATTGTAGTCTTTTTTAATGAGCCATAATACCTAAATTTCTAGAAAGAATCTTTTACTGGTCAACCATGCATTTAATGCATATCTTAATCCTACACAATCCAAACATACATATAAGTTATGAAAATCCTTCGGATTTTACTAAAAGAAATGCACATGTATTTCATGACATATTTTTTCCAAATTAGATCCTCTAGAGTATTATCCTAACTATCCAAATAAGGCCTAATTGGACCATAATAGTAGTTCAAGAGGATAGCAGACCTTTGGTCTAAGTTTCGGGTGTAATAAGCCTATCATAATTTGCTTATATTTATCTGCTATAGGAGATTGTGAGCCGTCATGTTACGACAATATAGTTAATCTATGTTGTTCTTTCAATCATATACCATCTATTCTTTAATTAATTTATTTATAAAAATTGAAAAGTGAATAAATTAGTGCCGATACACCCCAATCATAGCAACAATGCATATATTTACGTGCAATTTATATTTTTCAACAATAATGGAAATTATGCACCCCATCCTCCTCTCTCTCTTCCCGTTTTTTGGTAATCTAAACATATTTTTCCCTCTCCTCTTTACCATTCCTCGAACTTGGAACCAACACCATATATTCATTGTTAGCAAGTACTAACAGTGGTTTATGCACAATTACCCATGTGCTTTGCACGTGCAAAAGAATAAAAAACTTGGAGCACAATTTCTAATTTTCGGTTGAAATGGGCCGAATCCGTTTAACTCATTAAACCCGCTCTCCCTCTCCCTCGAAACCCTCAGAGAATCACCGAACCCTACTGCTCATCTCTCTCCACCAACGACGACGATAACCTTCGAGCAACGGGGAGTTAGTTGATTAGGGTTTCGATATGCTCCTTCCTTAAGGTACGCGTTCAAACTTGATCCTTGAGTTTTAAAAGTTTTGTTCTTTCTTTAGATTCTCGCTGTGTCCAACAGTAATTTTATTTTCAAATGGAATTGTTTATCCAGTAACCAAAGCGATAAATTTGATGCTTGGATGTTGTAAAAATTGCTCTTGTTAAGCCGCTGCTAGATCCATTTTTACCCATTAATTTTCCAATTGCTGATACAAGAATCAGTTTTAGATCACAATGGAAAAGATGCGAAGCGAAGAAAAAACCTCAAAGTTTTAATCTTGTATAGAAATCCAAGCGCTACAGGAGTTAATAACATATAGAACTCATCTATGGTTCTTTTCATTTGCATAACTATGCCAAGCCTTTTCTTTTATAGCTGTCTTGGCTAACAAATATTGCATTTTGCAAATATTTAACGAGATCTGGTACATGCTTAATTTAGAAGTCGATCTTTGAAAGGCTGTTAAGCTATTCAAAATTCATGTTATGTTGCTGTTCATGAGCATCTTCATCGCGGGTGTCATTAGGTCGTCACATGTTTGTCCGTGAGGTTGCAAATGATGATCACTATATATTTTCTTTGACCCATCTCGAATCCAACATTGCCTAGCAACATTTAAAACCGACTATTTCTAGGTTTTATCCTCTAATGATTTCTTCACATAAAGGGTCATGTCTTGCAGCTGTAGTATAACATCAATAGGTGTGAAGACTGGTTAGCTTGGGCAATGGTCAAATAGAATATTGAAAAATACGTGTATGTATTTCAGTATTAGTGTTGTGATTCTAATACTCACAACGTACCAAGTTCCTTAAATAAATTTAATAATTTTTAAACGATAACCGATCTTTGATCATAATTAAGCTATTTAAGACTACAGAACTATGGACCAAATTGTCTCTAAGCGTTTCGACATCATTGCTAAAATCTAAATGCAATAGATATCAGTGTCTTCCTTGTGCAATCTTTGATTAAAAGCAGACCTGAACAAATGAAATTCACTAATTTGCTGATTTTTTTTAAACTCGTACTGATTTGTTGTAGTTTAACTATTCATCTATATATAAGAGATCAACTTTAGATTATTTTTTTTATAACTATCTATACTTGATGTGAACTATCAGTGGGTCTTCAATTAGCTATTGGTTTATATTCTTTGATTTGAATATTTTGCAAATAAAAAAGTGTAAGTAGATAAGTAAACTGCTATACGACTCTAAACTACGTAAAATAATGCTCATGTTAGGCATGAATTTGTAGTCGAGTCTAGCCAGGACTTGTATCTTATACCTATCAATGTGGCGCATGGTTGGGCTTTGGAGGATACTCAAAGAGCAAAAATATGTTGGAAGTGTACCTCTCAGAGAGCACTTACACCAGCATGTGGAACTTAAGTCCACATTAGAGTTGCTATGATACACGGATTCATTCCGACAGACTTCGAATCATATCTGAATCGAAGCCGGATTCAGTTCGATTCACGACTCCTAGTCGCGAATCCATTAAGAAGAATTAAAAAAAAAAAAAAACCATTCGGAATCGCCTATATTCGCAAATCCGGTTCGCTGATCCAGTTTACTACTAAAACTGAGTTTGCAATTGACACCGGATCGGGTTTTTTAAGTCATATAACTTCAATTACCCATTACCCGCATCCTTATAATAAATACCTACTAAAAAATCCTCTTCCAAATTAGGGCTTGGAGATTAATTCTCTCCCCCCTCCTCCTTGCCTCACCTCCCTCGCAGAGCTAATCTTTCATTCTGTTTTAGGTTAAATTTTCTTTGATTTCGCTCAATTAGGTTAAATGCCTTGAATTTCAGCTCCATTTCAATATCATGTTTCAGCCCCAATTTCAACATCATGTCTCAGCCCCAATTTTCAGCATGTTATTTCATCAGCCCAATTTCAGCATTGAACATGCTATTAATTGATGTTGTGTGTGTATATATTTTGATTATTCAATTTACTTATTGATATTGTTTGTGAATTGAATATTTAACATACAATTCCTTGGATATGCCAATATAGTATGTTCTTGTCCCTAATTTAGGATTGCTTTATTTCTTTGATTGTTTAAATGTTGGTTTGGCTTGTTTAAAATTGCAAGTTTGCTTCTCGATTTTTACTAATTGTTCCTTGTTGCTGGTAAGTTGTTACTATTGATAATAACAAGCATTGCCTTGTTGAAATCAGGTTGATATTGTCGTTCTTGTGTTAGAATGGCGTCAAGTAGCAGATGATATTGTTTATATTTATATTTATTTTATTAAACAATTCGATAAAAAAAAGTATCCCGTATTCTAGGTTCTTAAAAAATTGTGAATCCGTGTATTCGTATCGTTTCGTATCGTGTATCCGTATCCAAACTTATGCTACGTAGTAAAGCTATGCGCTCCCTCCTAAATATCAACCTAAGGAGGAGTTGCTCTGTAGAATATATGTAGATCCATCCATTATGAGTCTAAGTAGTGAATGTAGGTTCGAATCGTAGAGCAGGGCATAAATCCCCTAAAGGATTCACTCACGTGAAGTCTGGTTGTGGTTATGGAAGTTAAATTAACCTTACTTGTTCTGATGAGCTGCGCATAACCGATCTTAATGCATTGTGCGCCTCACCATAGCTAGGCATACTTTTTATTTCTGTTAAATTTTTATGCACTTGTTGTCAAAGAGGGTATGCTTTGATTGTCAGCTGATTTTTATGCTGGGTAAACCCCCAAATGACACCGTATTTATCCTATGCAAAGGCTTGCTGATAGGAGCAAAACATATTACCACGTTCAATGTCAAACTCTTTCTTTGCTATTCTCTTTGATTCTTCTCTGTATACCTTTTTCGACTGATTTACTGTTTGAGGTCCTCATCCCCTATGTAGTTGTGTCATAGGAGGGTGCCAATAGATCAGGATGATTGCGATGCATAACATTTCATCTTTTCTATTTAAGTTTTGTTTGTTAATAGCAACAATGGGTATGGAGCATGCATGACACTTCTGTATATATGGAAATGCTAGTTTGTATGGAGTTAAGGTTTTCCTTGCTATACACATTGAAGAAGAATCGGACTAGGAATTTGCATTTTATGTGCTCGAATTTGCTTCCAACTTTCCACTTATTGCTGGTGAACTTATAATTTACTTGATCATAGAATCTAGGTTTATTTTCAATGGTTGGTTGTATCAATCACTACCGAAATTGATAGTGATCGAAGCTTTTTACTGTTTTTCTGCCAGCGGAACAACTAGAGGCATGGGGAGGAAATCTGGGGGCATATATATAAACCCTAAAAAGTTTGGCGCTGCTGGAAAACCTTGCATGAAGGAGATGGTAACATTCCTCGGCTGCTTGTCCCTTGGTAAGAACAACGATGAAAAATGCATCAGGCAAAAGGATGTTTTGCTTGCTTGTGTTGAATCTCAGGTTTACATTTTTTCTACTCTGAACTCCTTTTCTAATTACATTACCATATTTAAAACAAAACTTTTTGGGAGGAAAATTTGTGTAAATTGCGTTATTTTTGTAACCTCGACAATTTGTTTATTGTTCTAATTGCAGAGAGGAAAGCCCCACAATCCAGCAAAGACCCTTAATTATCAATTGATGCGCCTTGGAAAAGCAAAATTCTTTTAGGTGATTTAAATGTTGCAGATTGAGTTCATGCAGTAAGCATTAAACATTTTGGTCATGCCGTGGCTATCTGGAAATTAAATCCAGATGTCAATTCCGAACTAGTGTCGATGACTTTGTAATCTGTATTAACATAAGATTTATACATGGACTGCAATTGTCATGATTGAAATGTTTAGGACATCAATATGAATAATGTTGCCCTGTTTGAACTCATGCTTTTTATTGTCATCATCTCTTTGCGAATGGTGGTTCTTTCTTACATTGATGTTGCTGTATTTCCTTTACCTACCAATTATGAGTCTGATTAAATACTTTGCGGATGCTAATTCGCAGGCTACCTTTGCATGAATTCTGTGCCTGCTTATGTTGGTCATCGTGATTCTTTCTTTGCACGTAATTGAACCTGAGCTTAGCAGAAAGATAATTTTACTGCGGCGTTGGATAAAATGTTGAGGATTTAAAGAGAAATATCTCTTAATTTTGCATGGAAATAGACCGTGAAGCTATCAGATGCAGTTAATTCTGTGTATACTCGATTCTGTGTATGGGAAAAAGAGATAGAAATCACCTTGTGCAACGAGTACATCTTTGGTAAAATTTAACAAGGAAGAAAAAAACCATTAAGCCAAACATGTGCGGTTCAATTAATTCCTAAATTAATATCTTTCTAAGTAGACTCTCGATTTTAAGGTTGCACGATTATATAATCAAAAGTTTTAATACGATGTCCACGTACATTGTAGCCAATCTTCGAAATATCCTTTCTGCTTTGCTCTTTATATCTAATTAATATTATCACCATTTAAACTCACTCCTAATCATCTAAAGCATTCAAATTTCTTTATAAATCATTTCCAATCGATATGGTTGATATATATTTGAAACAATATATGTTAAGATATCTAAATAAGAAAAAAATAATGATTGTGATTTGTTAACGCTCAATAGCTCAGACTTTTTAAGCCAAGAGATTTTTTTAATATACACCTCTTTTATTTTCGTGAAAGCTTTGTCAAATTTGAGTAGAAGGGACACCGACAAGCTGTTACTGAATGTGAACAACAATGTAAAGGAGTTAAAAAATGAAATACCTCAACGATTTTCATTTAGGTATCTTATATTACTTCTGAAGTGACCGAACGAAGTTAAGGATTTTTTCAATACCGAATCCCAGATTCCTGGAATGACGGTTCGACCCCGTCCTTGGCCTCGGGGAGTGGCGAGCAGCACAGAACTTTTCTCAGTAAAATGGCGGTTCTTTTGTTAGAAAGATACATCAAAAATTATTGAACTTCAAAAGAAATGCAAGATTCGAAGGAGCTTCAATTGGAACTCCCAAAATCAAAAGAAACTATTTGTGTTGCCGCCCTTCTCCAAATGTTCTGTTTTGGTTCGGTACCCATTTGAATACTTGTTTTAGTTCAGTGTACTCGACCGAGACCAACTGAATATGATGATGCTCGATATCGGTGATCTCCCGGATCATGACACGTGGTAGATGACGTGTCCCGAAGCTTGCAAGAAAGGACCTGCAGTGGCCGACCAGATCACTCCTATGCCCGTCTACAAACAAACCGCTGGCTCACCTCCGAGCCACCTGCACAATTGGCCTCCTCGGCCCTCTCAGCTCGCCTCCGGGCTACCACAGAACCAAGATAGCTTGGCCTCCCGCTCAGTCCCGAGCCACCCGCCGAGCTCATATTCCTCGGTCCCATCGACCGACCAACGGCATCATTCGCAGGTGCTTCCGCCCTGCCTCCACGAATCTCGCCATACGTGAGATATCCGCCGGATATGTCCGCGTTTCACGCCACCACGATCATCCATTAACGAGTCTGTCTCGTCATTAATGGGAGATCCAGCCTATCACGCGGGCGTGACGTCGGGGGCTTAACGGCCGGCGTGATTCTCGCACCTGCCTGCCTGTTGCCACCGCTACATAAACTCCCCTTTCAGACGACTCAAGTAAGCAATTCTTTCCTCACTAAGCCGCTACTCTGCTCAACTTGCACCACTAACTTGATCGTCGGAGGGTCCTCGGTGGTACAACCACCCCGGGACATCCTTATAGGTAGCTCGGCTCAACGTCAAAACCACAGTCCATTGAGATCCACACGCTTTAGGAGTCAACCTCCAACCAAATCTCAGCCATCCATCAGCACACGAAGGGACCAATGGAAGGTAACATCTTGACGTGATCCGACACACGTCAGCTGGCGCCGTCTGTGGGAAACTCTTGATTCCACTAAAACAAAAGTTCATCTTCCGATCTCAACCCAATGGCTTGCGATCACCATGACGATCCAAGCACCAGCCATCGCCTCCCCCGCAACGGAGACGCGGACGAATCCCCTCCTCCGCCGAGCGTCTACAACGTCCTAGCCATCCGGATAGATCGACTTGCGTCCGTCGTGGATGCGCTCGTCCGTGTCCAAACGGCGGGGCAAGCTCCCCAGATCGCCGCTCCCCCACCTCGGGACCGGGACCCCTACAGAGGGAGAGAAGACTCTGCTCGTGTCGGCACTGCTGACCACCGCCTCATCCCTCAGCTGTTCAGACAAGGGGTTATAGAGCCCCGGCGACGCCCTCCAAATGGAGTACATCAACAGCTAGAGCGGGGGGGGGGGGGGGAGCGTCGGGATAGCAGTCGGCCGAAGTGATTCACGATGCGGCCTATCGCTAACTGCTCCGTGTAACGCTTTGAAATTCGTTTAGGTTAATTTCGCGTTAGTTAGCAATAATGCGTGTTTTCCATAAAATCTCGTAAATTTTAAATTCCACTTAAACTAAAATAAAACCAGTTTTAATTGTGATAAGATGCGTTTTTATATATAAATGGGTTTTATAAATTATAAATTAACTTGCGTTCACTTAATTAGAAATTTTCCTTAATTACATTTTCCTAAGCAAAATTTAGTGTAACTTGCATGCACACTTAACACTTGTAACACATCCCTCATTTTCCTTCTACATTCAAATTTCATTTTTCATTCTTCTTTCTAGAATAGAACCTTAGCATAATCAATAAAAGAAAATAGAAATGAGAGAAAAGAGAGAGAGCATAGGGGGCATTTATTATAGCATGGGAGATGGTTGACTTGGGGCATTTTCTCTTTCACGCTCTCTCTCTCTCTTCACTTCCCAGCAGCACCTAGCCCCCCCTTCATCTCTTCTTCTTCTCTCATCAATATCAAACACCATTCTTCATTAAAAACACATCTACCCTCACACCAACCCACTTTTAATCGCTCCTTTGTGGATTTTTGAGGCAAATCTGAACTCTTGGGTCAAGACCAGCAAGTGGTGCCACTTCTTGACCTATTGTGAGGTATAAAGACCACTTTAATCACCTCTTTGCTAAACTTGTAGTTATTTTTAGCTTAATCTAGTATTTTAGTGAGTTTTAGTGCTAATTAGATAGTTTAAGTGAAGATTAGGTTAAGTTAGGGTTATTAGGGCTTGTTTAGCTTAATTAAGTGTTATTAGTGTCATTTAATCCTAGAAATTGTTTCAGATTACACTAAAACACTTTAATGTTTTGATTTAGTGTTTAATTAGCGTTTTAATTAAGATTAGTGCTCTTTTGTAATCTGCTTTCAACCCGGTGGCTTCAGGCAAAAATTGCAATTACTGGAGCATGTACACGAGACCTAGACCACACACACAAAGCACGGGACCCCAATTCCCCAGATTGGCCGCAAATATATAGGTTCTGGCCGCAAATTGCGGCCAGATGTGGGAGCTGGGTGTCAGGGTTTGTTGAGATGGTGTCTGCTACATATTTAAGGTCTCTGGTGTATACAACTTTTTCTAATTCCTTCTGTATCAAAATCTGGAACAAAATACTGTAATTTCAACACTTTTGAACTTGCACGACACGTGTGATTTGTGAGTGGGTTTAGCGTTTACTGCGTATCGCGACGTGTCGGGGTAGTTTCAGACGCGTATTTACACATTTTAGCATATCGGACACACGCACGTTTAGTTCGCGACGCGAGTTTCTCGTTTGGTTTCGATATCGCGTTTTTGCAGATTTTTGCTTTTGTGTATTCTTTGTGTAAATTCTACGTTCGCAGGCGGGTACGTCGGACGCCGCAAAGAAGGGGAAGCAAGTAGTCGGCTACACTTAGCACGAGACCAGGGTGAGTAGATTTAACATCTACGGGGAAATCGTCCGTATGGCGTTAAGCGTCAAGGCGTGATAGGATATTATAGTCGCATATATACTTATATGTATATTGTTCGTGCGTATGTACTATTGTAGCATACCCCTCTTTTGTTGCATATAGAAATGGTAGTTATATAACACCGCACTGTCACTAACGGTTCAAGCTGCACGAGCACTATTTGTATGTTACACTCACACCGTTAGTGATTGCCATGACACTCGCACTATAGGATTGCTACGAACCATATATCATTTTGATTACCACATCATTGATGATTAGACATGTTTCTACCGCATATTGCGCACATACACACTGTATATCCATATTAGTGCACATATACATTGCTACACTCATATTTGCGAATATATCCACTTGCACATCCATACCTATATACATACATATGTTACATACATGGATGATATTGGCTTTGATTGCTAGAAAATAGGGACCGCATAAGATATTTTCAAAACTGGATCCATTTAAAAGAGCGGTTTTCCCTTTTTACGCTTAGTGTCATACGACACATTGCATGGATTTACGCATTGAGTTTTGGATTCATATGATTTCTGGATTTGAGAACCGTGGTATTATTTTAAGAAAATATGCACTGTTTTAAAAACCCGGTTTCTCTTGATATGATATTTCAGTGCGTCCACCATGCGTTTTCTCGGTTTGAGACGTGTGACATGTAAACCCGAATCGAGGAGTTGGACGAGGCCGATTGCGGGTGTCACGCCCCGCTTCCCAGAGTACGCTAAGATGGGCACGTGACATAGCCAACCATGCTACCTGTGGATAGGAAAAATCCTTCCACGGTCACATTATGGCTGTAGAGATTTCAAGAACAGGAAAGTAAACTAACTATCTAGTACATGTCCATAAGCCAGAGTAAAAGAGTCAAGAAATAATATAGTCTGCGGAAGCAAAAGATCAAATAAACACCTGGAAAGTAAGACTGGATACCAACAGGATCCCTACCGCTCGGTCTAACAGCGGCAATACTCCTGATCAGTCTGCAACAAAGGTAGAGAATCTGGGCCATGCAAAACCCAGACGTCAACGCGTCATAACATCAAGCAATAATAAAACAGGGGTAGTAATACATGCAAGTATGAGCATAAATGGTAAACAAGCATAAGAGTGATATAAGCAAGGACAGTGGGGTAATGTGTAGTGAGTTATCTAAACTGGTCTATTGGGTTAACTACTCTCAAGTCTTTGAAATCAATTTGATGAATCATCGATGTAACTCGATAGTATCCCATGCGTGCCCGGGACCACGGTCAAGATTCTCGGGCTGAATCCGAGACGTGCCGCTAGGCAGTAAAAGGTAGCATGTACAGATGAGTGATGTCAGCATCATCACCCCGGGGCTGGCCTAGCCCGTAAGAATGATCAGAACAGGTATCGAACTGTCGAGTTACAACTCAGGTTTCATCATTGATTTCCCCATACCCCCAAGTTATATGTGTTCAAGTCAGGTATTTAAGCAATCAAGAACTAATGCCAACACAGGAGCAGGTAGGTGCAGGTTTGTCCGGATAGACAACAGGAACGGTCCGTAAGGACTACATGTCAGGTTTGTTGGCATTAGACACAAGATCAGGTAACAGGTCAAGCCATGGGACATCAGGTCAAGTCGAGTATTGTATACAAGTGTCATGTCATGTCAAGAGTTGCACGGTACCATGTCGTGTCAAGTAGTGGGTGTAACAAGTCATGTCAGGGTGTACAAGATATCATGTGGGTGCTCATAATCAACTAGCATAAGCATGGGTATACAAAACAAGCATGGGGTACTAATATAACAACAAAATGGAATAATGTGATATGGTATGCAAATAGATATAACTTCAAGGATATGGATGCACAGTTATTGATTAGGATTACATTTATAGTTCCAATATTAATTAGGATGCAATTTATTAAACATGGAGTGTTAATATCACAGTATTATGTAGTAATATGATCTATGAATGCAATTATATGTATCTTAAATGCGATGGATGCAAACGGGTATCCGAAAAGTTATAAAACTATAAAATGGTAATGTGGGATGTACAACTAAGCAATATGTGATATAAATATTGATATAATAATATTAATATGGATAGCATATTCAAAGCGATTAATAACTATAAAAGTGGTATTGATTAACCATGCACAAGAAAGTTCCGTTCAGAAATTCAGCGTCACCCTGATCTGTAAAATAGCTTAAAAATAACAAACGTTTTCCCAAAGGGACGTGTCTTATACCAAAACAAAGATAATTCAATAAGGTTTTCATTTTTATAAGTATAAGTATCTCAGGTTGTCTCTACAAAAAGCTATGAACATTCGAAATTGAAAGTTTGCTGCTGGAATTTCCCTGGACAGCAGTTTAGAGACATTTTCATTTGCATTTTACGTTATCTAAACAATTTATTTTGCAAGTAAATATTTCATAGAGTTATAGTATTCTGAGTTAGATTCGTAACGAACTAAAGAACGTATACTAATGATTTTTCTATGATTTATAATGAATTTTATAAGGTAGGGTGTACAGTAAATTTCAGATTTGTCGTATCCGCTTTGCGACGACGTTTCATGCGTAAACTATAATATTTTCAAATGTATAACATTATAAAATGCAGACTATAAACTAATTAAAAATAATAATAAGAAATATTACGACGATATATATTTTAAATGATATGGATGCAGTATAATGTAAACTAGTATGTCACAAGATAAGTTTTCATGATCTAGATTTAAACTGATATAAACGGATGCAAACGGAACATTGAAACGTTATAAAATTAAACATGGGGTACTAGATTTAAACTATAGGTATGGTATTTATTTAAATAGGTATAAAATGAATTATATAGCATGTAGCAAGATTAACTTGCCCAGACGGAACAAGAACGGATGTGTACGGAACGTCCTTCGTCGGCGAAATTTCGCGACGCACGCACGGTACACGGACGGTTCCAAATAACGCACGAGGGTGATCACGCAAGTCAAGTACATTCACTGGATCACTCGGATCGTCAGCGACGAGCACGGTTCCGGCGGTGATCACCGGAATCAAGAAACAAGATCAAGAAAAAGAAAGAAGAAAGAAGAAGAAGAAGAGGCTGTGTATTAAATAAGGAAAAAAATAAATAAATAAAATATATATAAATATATATATGCAGAGGAGAGAGAGAGAGAAAGGGGTTGTTATTAAGATTTAGATTTTAATATAAAAAGATTTTGTAAGTTATAAATATTTTAAACTGTTAAATTTTAATAAAGATATTAGATGAAATAAAATTGGATTTTCTGGTAAATACAAATTTAGTCCAAAACATGCCCGGGTCGGGTCTAAAATTCAGTTTTAAAAATACGAAAAATATACATGTCGACCAAAATAAAAAAAATGAATGTCCTGATAACGAAAAATGCATACCCCCAAGAACGGACGCACGCACGTACGCGTAGCTATCCAAACAAGTCCGTTTCATTGAACGGGACGAGAACAAGATGCACGGATACTACCACGGGGCTAGGGGTATCATGCAGGCCATGCTAGATATTTTTAAAATATTTTACTTGACTTTAAATGTTATATTAAAAAAATGGAGATGCCAGATAAAATGCCAGTATGCAGTAAAAAATGAAAATGCACGAATCCATGTAACAGATCAGGATAAATCATAAACATGAATCAAGACAGGTTTCAAGCAAGCGGGTCGAGTAAAATGCAACAAATGTCAAAATACTATTCGCACCAAAAACACAGTAAACCAAGAAACTACCATAAATAAGTAAATACTTGAACTGGAATTGGTATAAATGAACTAGGGTGTTACATTATACCCAACTACAAAAAGAATTTCGTCATCGAAATTCCCAAGACAAGAGAAGATAACAACCAAGAAACTACAAGAAAATGTATGGAAACCTCCGTCGAATTTCATCTTCACGTTCCCAAGTCGATTCTCCGTGCGAGCGATTTCCCAAAAAAAACAAGTACGAGAGGGATAATCTTGTTCTTAAGGACCTTTTCTTTTCGATCAACAATCGACATCGGTCATTCCTCAAAGGTCAAATTCTCTCTTACAGTCAGCTCTTAATGATCCAGCACGTGTGTTTCATCTCGAACATACTTACGGAGTTGAGATACATGAAACACGTCATGAACATTCGCCAAAGATTGCGGTTAAGCCAATCGATAACCCACTTCTCCAACACGCTCCAAAATCTCGAAAGGCCCTACGAATCGAGGACTAAGCTTGCCTCGACTCCCAAAATGAATCACTCCTCTAGTCGGTGATATCTTCAAGAATACCAGATCACCAACAACGAACTCTAGAGGTCTTCTCGATGTATCGACCCAACTCTTCTGCCGATCTTGTGCTGCCTTCATATGATTTCGGATAGTGTTAACCTTCTCAACTGTTTGCACGACCAAATCCGGTCCCAACAATCTTCGTTCTCCAATATCGTCCCAACAAACAGGTAAACGACACCTGCGACCATATAAAGTTTCGAATGGAGCCATCTGAATAATCGCCTGGAAACTGTTATTGTAAGAAAACTCCACCAAATGTAGATGATCCTCCCATGAACTCTTGAAGTCTAACATGCAAGCTCTCAACATGTCTTCAAGAGTTTGGATCGTTCTCTCCGAATGGCCATCTGTCTAAGGATGATAAGCTGTGCTAAACTTCAATCGAGTCCCCAAACTTTCTTGTAAGCTCCTCCAGAAGTGCGATAAGAATCGGGTATCACGATCGGACACGATGCTCACCGGTACTCTATGCAATCTTACAATCTCCTGCATGTACTGCTCTGCCAAAGTTTCTGTCGATCGACCAACTCGAAATGGTAAGAAATAATCTGCCTTGGTCAATCGATCAACAATCACCCAAACTGCATTGTTGCCTTTTGGACTCCGCGGTAAAGCTGTCACGAAATCCATGTTTATGTGTTCCCACTTCCATTGAGGAATCGGAAGTGGTTGCAATAAACCAGCAACCCTTTGATGTTCAGCCTTAAATTGCTGACACACCAAGCACTTCGCTACAAAGTGGGCAATCTCCCTTTTCATGCCTTCCCACCAGAAATGCTGTCGTAGATCGCGGTACATCTTCGTGCCTCCTGGATGTACGGAATACGAGGAACTGTGTGCCTCCTTCATAACTTCTTCACGAATGTCTCCTTTTGGCGCACACAAACGACTACCATATCGCAACGAACAATCTTCATGAACTAACAAGTCCGTTCGAAGTCCTGCTTCAACCTGTTCTCGAAACTCTGCAACCTTGGATCATGTGACTGCGCTGCTTTAATATTCTCGATCAACGACGGCTGTACTTGCAGCTGCATCAACTGTCCCGAAAAATGCGGTAGTACAATCTCCAACTCGAATCTCCGAAAATACTCGATAAGCTCCTTTTGTGCAATCAACATCCGAATTGCTGGCAACCGACTAAGCGCATCTGACACTACATTAACTTTCTCCGGATGGTACTTAAGATCAAGATCGTAGTCAGCCATTAGCTCCAACCATCTACGCCGCCTCATGTTAAGATCTTTCTGTGTGAACACGTACTTTAGGCTTTTGTGATCGGTGAATACTTCGACCCTTTCGCCCAACAAGTAGTGTCACCAAATCTTCAAAGCGAAAATCACAGCTGCTAGCTCCAAGTCATGAGTTGAGTAATTCTTCTCATGGGCCTTCAACTATCTCGATGCATAAGCTATAATTTTCCCATACTGCATCAAAACACATCCTAAACCTTTCCCAGATGCGTCGCTGTAAATCACCGATTCTTCGGAACCGTCTGGTACGGTCAAATAGTAGCGGTTATCAAACTCTGCTTCAACGCCTCAAAAGCTGACGCACACTTATTTGTCCACACAAATGGTACTTTCTTGCCCGTAAGTTTGGTCAGAGGCTCTGCCAAACGAGCAAAAATTCTCTACGAACCTTTAGTACTACCCAGCAAGTCCAAGAAAGCTTCTTATCTCTTCAACATTCTTCGGAATCGGCCAATCTCGAACTGCTGCAATCTTTTCGGGATCAACGGCGATTCTATCTCTAGCCACAACGTGTCCAAACTTCATTTCTTCAAGCCAAATCGCGCACTTGCTCATCTTTGCATACAAATTTCTTGCCTCAATATCTGTAATGCGATCTTTAAGTGTTCCACATGCTCTTCCTTACTCCTCGAGTAGACCAGACTACCATCGATGAACACCACTATAATCTGGTCCAGGGACGGTGAAAAGATTCGGTTCATCAGATCCTTAAATATCGCCGGTGCATTCGTTACTCCGAAGGGCATCACTAAATACTCGTAACGTCCATACCGAGTTCTGAACGCAGTCTTGCAAATATCTTCTGTTTTAACTCGGACCTGAAGATATCCGGATCGCAAATCCAATTTCGAGAATACCCTCGCGCCACTAAGCTGCTCAAATAATTCGCCAATGCGAGGGATCTGGTACTTGCTCTTAATAGTCACCCGGTTTAATTCTCGATAATCGATGCACATCCTCCTTGTGACATCATCTTCTTTGCTAGAAGAACTGGAGCTTCCCAAGGTAAATTACTGCTGCGAATCCAACCCTTCTCAAGTAATTCAGCAACCTGCTTCTTGACTTCTTCCAACTCCACTGGTGCCATTGGATAGTACGTCTTTAAGATTGGCGCTGCACCAAAAACAAGATCAATCACAAACTCCACGCCTCGTTTTGGCGATAATCCCGAGACATCTTCGAACACGTCCATGACTTCTCGAACTACAGCTGGCGCTTCCTCCTTATCAACTTCCATCGATGAAGAACATTGTTTGTCGGCCTAGCCCTAAACTCGACTGGCCCGACAGAACTGCTTCCTCCAGTAAAACAAACTCCGGATGTCCTGGAATCTGGAAAATCACTTTCCTTTCCTTACAATCAATATGAGCGTGGAAAGTGCCGTGAAAATCCATTCCCAAGACAACAACAAACAAGGGATGCACCGGAATTGAATAATCCTAATGCGGGGAAAAACAAGAACAAGTAAGATACCGAGATGACTTCATCCGAAGTCAAGATACCGAAAAGGATTAAGCACGGTAAACATGATTTAAGCTGGTGAGAAACATGAACTGGAAAGCAAGAGAGACAAGGCAATATAACGACCATGGAACAAGGAAGTGAATCAAGACCAGGACTCCAAGTTACTTAAATAGAGTACCGCATTGTAACCATGCTGCAGTTCATGGGTACAATTACATAACTCCACTCAAGTCGCCCAAATCCTAGTATCAGAATCAAAGAACAGGAAGAAACAATAGAGAACCAAAGGTTTCAAGCCGAGATGCAAAGTTGTTTGCATATCGTTTAAAACGGAGGATAAAAGAAAGATATGATTCAAAAATCACGATAATAAGGTGGCAGGACATGTTCCTAATCACGAGTATTCTGATTCGTGTATTGAGCCCAATACCCAATTACAAAAGAATCAAACCCGATTGACCTATATCTTATGGCTCTGATACCAAAAGAACCATGTCACGCCCCTCTTCCCAAAGTACGCTAAGATGGGCACGTGACATAGCCAACCATGCTACCTGTGGATAGGAAAAATCCTTCCACGGTCACATTACGGCTGTAGAGATATCAAGAACAGGAAAGTAAACTAACTATCTAGTACATGTCCATAAGCCAGAGTAAAAGAGTCAAGAAATAATATAGTCTGCGGAAGCAAAAGATCAAATAAACACCTGGAATGTAAGACTGGATACCAACAGGATCCCTACCGCTCGGTCTAACAGCGGCAATACTCCTGATCAGTCTGCAACAAAGGTAGAAAATCTGGGCCATGCAAAACCCAGACGTCAGCGCGTCATAACATCAAGCAATAATAAAACAGGGGTAGCAATACATGCAAGTATGAGCATAAATGGTAAACAAGCATAAGAGTGAGATAAGTAAGGACAGTGGGGTAATGTGTAGTGAGTTATCTAAACTGGTCTATTGGGTTAACTACTCTCAAGTCTTTGAAATCAATTTGATGAATCATCGATGTAACTCGATAGTATCCCGTGCGTGCCCGGGACCACAGTCAAGATTCTCGGACTGAATCCGAGACATGCCGCTGGGCAGTAAAAGGTAGCATGTACAGATGAGTGATGTCAGCATCATCACCCCGGGGCTGGCCTAGCCCATAAGACTGATCAGAACAGGTATCGAACTGTCGAGTTACAAGTCAGGTTTCATCATAGATTTTCCCATACTCCCAAGTTATATATGTTCAAGTCAGGTATTTAAGCAATCAAGAACTAATGCCAACACAGGAGCATGTAGGTGCAGGTTTGTCCGGATAGACAACAAAAAACGGTCCATAAGGACTACATGTCAGGTTTGTTGGCATTAGACACAAGATCAGGTGTAACAGGTCAAGCCATGGTACATCAGGTCAAGTCGAGTATTGTATACAAGTGTCATGTCATGTCAAGAGTTGCACGGTATCATGTCGTGTCAAGTAGTGGGTGTAACAAGTCATGTCAGGGTGTACAAGATATCATGTGGGTGCTCATAATCAACTAGCATAAGCATGGGTATACAAAACAAGCATGGGGTACTAATATAATAACAAAATGGAATAATGTGATATGGTATGGAAGTAGATATAATTTCAAGGATATGGATGCACAGTTATTGATTAGGGTTACATTTATAGTTCCAATATTAATTAGGATGCAATTTATTAAACATGGAGTGTTAATATCACAGTATTATGTAGTAATGTGATCTATGGATGCAATTATATGTATCTTAAATGCGATGGATGCAAACGGGTATCCGAAAAGTTATAAAACTATAAAATGGTAATGTGGGATGTACAATTAAGCAATATGTGATATAAATATTGATATAATAATATTAATATGGATAGCATATTCAAAGCGATTAATAACTATAAAAGTGGTATTGATTAACCATGCACAAGAAAGTTCCATTCAGAAATTCAGCGTCACCCTGATTTGTAAAATAGCTTAAAAATAACAAACGTTCTCCCAAAGGGACGTGTCTTATACCAAAACAAAGATAATTCAATAAGGTTTTCATTTTTATAAGGATAAGTATCTCAGGTTGTCTCTAAAAAAAGCTATGAACATTCGAAATTGAAAGTTTGCTGCTGGAATTTCCCTGGACAGCAGTTTAGAGACATTTTTATTTGCATTTTACGTTATCTAAACAATTTATTTTGCAAGGAAATATATCATAGAGTTATAGTATTATGAGTTATCTTCGTAACGAACTAAAGAACGTATACTAATAATTTTTCTATGATTTATAATGAATTTTATAAGGTAAAGTGTACAGTAAATTTCAGATTTGTCGTATCCGCTTTGCGATGACGTTTCATGCGTAAACTATAATATTTTCAAATGTATAATATTATAAAATGCAGACTATAAACTAATTAAAAATAATAATAAGAAATATTACGACGATATATATTTTATATGATATGGATGCAGTATAATGTAAACAAGTATGTCACAAGATAAGTTTTCATGATCTAGATTTAAAATGATATAAACGGATGCAAACGGAATATCGAAACGTTATAAAATTAAACATGGGGTACTAGATTTAAACTATAGGTATGGTATTTATTTAAATAGGTATAAAATGAATTATATAGCATGTAGCAAGCTTAACTTGTCTAGACGGAACAAGAACGGATGTGTACGGAACGTCCTTCGTTGGCGAAATGTCGCGACACGCGCACGGTACACGGAACGGTTCCAAACAACGCACGAGGGTGATCATGCAAGTCAGGTACGTTCACTGGATCACTCGGATCGTCAGCGACGAGCACGGTTCCGGCGGTGATCACCGGAATCAAGAAACAAGATCAAGGAAAAGAAAGAAGAAAGAAGAAGAAGAAGAGGCTGTGTATTAAATAAGGAAATAAATAAATAAATAAAATATATATAAATATATATATATGCAGAGGAGAGAGCGAGAGAGAAAGGGGTTGTTATTAAGGTTTAGATTTTAATTTAAAAAGATTTTGTAAGTTATAAATATTTTAAACTGTTAAATTTTATAAAGATATTAGATGAAATAAAATTGGATTTTCTGGTAAATACAAATTTAGTCCAAAACATGCCCGGGTCGGGTCTAAAATTCAGTTTTAAAAGTAGGAAAAATATACATGTCGACCAAAATAAAAAAAATGAATGTCCGGATAACGAAAAATGCATACCCCCAAGAACGGACGCACGCACGTGCGCGTAGCTATCCAAACAAGTCTGTTTCACTGAACGGGACGAGAACAAAATGCGCGGATGCTACCACGGGGCTAGGAGTATCATGCAGGCCATGCTAGATATTTTTAAAATATTTTACTTGAATTTAAATATTATATTAAAAAAATGCAGATGCCAGATAAAATGCCAATATGCAGTAAAAAATGAAAATGCACGAATCCATGTAACAGATCAGGATAAATCATAAACATGAATCAAGACAGGTTTCAAAAAAGCGGG
Source organism: Agapanthus africanus (assembly GCA_030015575.1). Taxonomy (NCBI): domain Eukaryota; kingdom Viridiplantae; phylum Streptophyta; class Magnoliopsida; order Asparagales; family Amaryllidaceae; genus Agapanthus; species Agapanthus africanus. The sequence continues at coordinate 764,634,680 of CM057340.1, forward strand.
TCGGGTAAAATGCAAATACAAATGTCAAAATACTATTCGCACCCAAAACACAATAAACCAAGAAACTACCATAAATAAGTAAATACTTGAACTGGAATTGGTATAAATGAACTAGGGTGTTACAGCGGGTACATGGTGGACCCGGTATGGTATCCCGGGGCGAGAACGGATCTGTCGTGCAGTAGGCGATGAGCCTGGCAGAGAGACTACTACCTACCGGTGATTGGTTGGATCTGGCGGTTATCCGGAGGATACTGACCAGAGTCGAGAGTTGGATACGGGACGACCCGTACTGCTGGGACCGAGGGCCGATTCCGCAGACGAAGCCCGTGAGCCAATCCGGACTGACGGAGCTCGATATATGAGGATTTGCGTGTCGATGCTGGACACGAGTATTTCATGTTGTTTTTGGGTGCCGATGTTGGGCACCGATGTTGGGCACCCCGCTTCTATGAGATTTACAGGATTTGAGGGCCGGATAGAGTGACGGCGCCTGAGTATTGGGTTTTTGGGGTGTTTCTGGTAGACACCGGAGTTTTTCCACGTTGACATTCCGTGTTGATGATATTTTATCCCATGCTCAGCATTCATTGTTATGCATTGCATCATGTAGTTGTAGTACCTGATAGAGTACTTTTGCATGGTTATCGCATACCCAGCTCATCTTATAGATGTTATCTGTTTGCACATGTTTGAGTATCGCAGCACGTGCATACTCGCGATTACCTTTATATGTTATCTACTATTCACGAGTTGGCAACTCACCCCCGTTGTGCCACAGTGTTTGCAGGTCGACCCTCAGAGTAGTTGCGGCAGGGCTATCTCTTGTATCTTTTTGGCGACGGATACCACTGCAGTTGGTGCGTGAGCTGTTTTGTTGCTAGGTGGGTTTGTGGTATCCGGTTATTTTCTATTTGTACACACTATTGTATCTAGTACTCTCCATCTACTATTTCATGTATTGACTTAAAGACCAGTTGTGAGGACGATGATGTATATTATTTTGTACGCTGGTGTCGAGCTCGTGTGAGCCGACTTTATTTATGCAGTTTTATCTTTTATGATGTTCTTCACCTTTATTGCTCATTTCTTCGCTACGGCGTCGTATATTATTATTGTGGTGGTTGTTTCCGCCGTTGGGTGTGATTGCTCCCGTTTGGGGATGCCTTATTCTTATTGTATGTCTTTTTCACTTATATCTTGTCTTGTACCCGATTCCGGGGCTAGTTTTTATAAAGGAGATGCTGCCGAAAGTTTTAAGAAATAACTTAAACTTTAAGAATTTTTACTAAATTACTCAAGTTTTTTTTAAATGTTTTCAACACGCACTACTTTTAATGGTTTTGATTTCTGGGTTTCGGCTTACTTGGTTGCGTTACGCCTGTAGACGTTACGTGGTTAAGTGCCGGTCACGGGCGGAACTTCGGGTCGTGACAAAGTTGGTATCAAAGCGTAGGTTTTACCTTTCGGAGTGTAGGATGACCCTGGTATGATGGAGTAGGTAGCTGAAGCTGAGTGGCGTAGCGTGTGTATATTCCGCGGCATACTCACGACACGGTACTCCGTCTAAATGACCTTAGGACTTATTGATTGAAATTCCTTCATGACTATATAAATTCTTGTGATTTGATTTCTGTATCCTTATCGAATCCTATTTTCTTTTCAGCCATTATGCCGCAAAAGTCTACGAGGGCGCAGAGAGCGGCCGCGAGAGCCGAGATTAGAGTTGACTCGTCCAAGACGAGGACTGACCCGGGCAGTACACCCATTGTACCAGAGCAGACTGTTCCTCCTTCGACAGACCAGATCGCTATGCTAGGGGCCGGTATGCAGGAGATGCGCCAGATGATAGGGTCGTTAGTTGAGACACTTCGAGCGCAGTGACCAGAGGTAGTTCCACCCGTTACGGGGACCGCGATGGTACCCACAGTTCAGGCAGTTGCCCATGCAGCTATAGAGGTTATCACAGTATCGCTATCTGAATTTATGAGGCTGAAGCCTCCGGTCTTCACAGGCACCGATGCAGCCGAGGACCCACAGTCATTTATTGATAGGATGGCCCGGATATGTCGTTCACTCAGATGCTCAGACGCGAGATGGGTGGAGTTCACGAGCTTTCGCCTGGAAGGTCTTGCGCAGAAGTGGTGTGAGTCGGTAGAGAAGGGCATAGCAGCAGGTCTTCCTTCTATAACCTGGACTGAGTTCGTGACGGTGTTCCTTGCCCGTTTTCTTCCACAGAGTGCCAGAGATTCTAGAGCGCGCAGGTTCGAGTCTTTACGTCAGACTCCGGAGATGACAGTGGCAGAGTACGACGTACTGTTCACCAAGCTATCTGTTTATGCCCCATATTTAGTGGCTACTGAGGAGATGCGAGTCAAGAGATTTGTTCGAGACTTGCTTACCCCGTTGTTTCTTGCGATCAGCGCACAGCATTGCGAGAGCTATGCAGCAGCTGTAGATGCAGCCCTATTAGTCGAGGAGCGCCTTGCTGAGACTTCGGTAGTTCCGGAGCCGAAGAGAGTTTGTACGGATACATCAGCACAGAGACAACCGTTTAGGCGCCGTGACAGACGTCTTGCAGGTGGCAGGGATTTGGGGCGAGGCCGGTTGTTCAGCTCTTATCCCCAGGAGGGTCAGCGGTCATCGTCGGGATGTTTCCGCTGCGGGAGTTCTTATCATCGTATTCGAGATTGACCGGAGCCATGTGAGAGCGAGACCGCCATACCACACGTCACTTTACCACCTTCACCACCCCAGAGGGCGTTGCCTATTGTACCTACTGTTGCTCCGCGTCAGACTCATACACAAGAAGGTCGTGGTCGCGGAGGGTTTGCTCAGAGAGGACGAGGTGGCCGAGGACAGCCAGTTGCTAGTAGGGGACCGCCAGTCGCAGATAGAAGACAGGCACGGGATTTTGCTTTGACGCATCAGTACGCGCAGGCGTCCAATGCGGTGGTATCAGGTATCCTTCCAGTATGTTCCGTTGACGCACACGTGTTGTTTGATCCGGGATCTACACACTCGTACGTTTCCACACACTTCGTACCGAGTTTGGGTAGAGAGTCTGGTTTACTTGATCAGCCGCTTACTGTGACCACTCCTGTGGGCGAGTCGTTTATTGCTAGACACATGTTCCGATCGTGTGTTGTCCGTATTGGCGAGAGAGAGTTGCCTGTCGACTTGATCCTTCTTGAGATGTTGGACTTCGACGTTCTTGTGGGCATGGATTGGCTAGCCACGTGCTATGCGTCTGTGGACTGCCGCGAGAAGACAGTTAGGTTTTGTTTTCCCGGCGAGTTGGCTTTTATTGTGCGGGGGGACCGTGGTGCCGCCCCTCACAGTTTGATTTCTTCTCTTCGCGCTGGACAGCTTTTGAGGAAGGGATGTCAGGGATTTCTCGCCTATGTTTGCGATACTAGAGCTACCGTGGTTCCGTTGTACCAGGTTCCGATTGTTTGTGAGTTCCCTGATGTTTTCCCTGACGAGCTTCCTGGGCTACCGCCTGAGCGCGATATTGTTTTCTGTATTGATTTGATTCCCGGCACGGGGCCTATTTCCATACCGCCTTATCGGATGGTCCCGGCGGAGCTTAGAGAGTTGAAGGGTCAGTTGCAAGATTTGCTGGATAAGGGGCTTATTCGACCCAGTGTGTCTCCTTGGGGTGCTCCAGTCCTGTTTGTCAAGAAGAAGGACGGCAGTTTACGTTTGTGTATCGACTACCGCCAGCTGAACAGGATTACCGTGCGGAACAGATATCCTTTACCACGCATCGACGACTTGTTCGACCAGCTTCAGGGTGCAGGATACTTTTCGAGGATCGACTTGAGATCGGGATACCATAAGTTGCGGGTTCGATAGGAGGATATTCCGAGGACAGCTTTCCGCACGCGTTATGGACATTATGAGTTTTTGGTGATGTCGTTCGGACTCACCAATGCCCCAGCAGCATTTATGGACTTGATGAACCGTGTTTTCAGACCGTATCTTGATTTGTTCATCATCGTATTCATTGACGATATTTTGGTGTACTCCCGGAGCCGAGAGGAGCACGAGCAGCATCTGCGGATCACACTGCAGACTTTGAGCGAGCACCAGCTATTCGCAAAATTCTCCAAGTGCGCATTCTGGATTGACAGCGTAGACTTATTGGGTCACGTGATTACACGAGATGGTATATGTGTGGACCCGAAGAAGATCGAGATCGTTCAGCGTTGGCCCAGACCCGCATCAGTTACAGAGATCCGCAGCTTTCTAGGACTGGCCGGCTACTACAGACGATTTGTACAGGACTTCTCCCGCATTGCTGCACCGTTGACCGGGTTGACCCGAAAGGGAGTTCATTTCGATTGGACGGAGGAGTGCGAGCATAGCTTTCAGCAGTTGCGGACTCATTTGACTACGGCGTCGGTGTTATCATTGCCTTCGGGATCGGGCGGATTTGTGGTCTATTGTGACGCTTCTCGAGTGGGGCTAGGGTGCGTATTGATGCAGCACGATAGGGTGATCGTGTATGCTTCTCAGCAGCAGAAGAAACACGAACAGAACTACCCTACTCACGATTTAGAGATGGCTGCAGTGGTCTTTGCACTCAAGATCTGGCGACATTACCTATACGGCGAGTCGTGCCAGATATTCACTGATCACAAGATCTTAAAGTATATATCTTAGCAGCGAGACCTGAATCTTAGACAGTGCCGTTGGATGGAACTAGTAAAGGACAACGATTGCGAGATCTTGTATCACCCGGGCAAGGCGAATGTAGTGGCGGATGCTTTGAGTAGGAGGCCCGGGGGTAGTCTATCCTGTTTGAGCGCAGTGCAAAGGCAGTTGTTTCCCCAATCAGAGCAAAGCTCTGTTCAACTTCCAAGGCTGGAAATGAAGCGACGCTTCTGTTTCCCCCAATTAGAGCAAAGCTCTGTTTGAATTTCAAAAATTCAAAAATTGAAGCAACGCTTCAGATTCCTTACGCTGCGCGCAGCGCGCCACGTGTCAAAAGCAGACACGCCAGCGCTAGGAGCGCTATGCCCAAGGCAGCGCGCCCCCAATCAGAGCAAAGCTCTGTTTCAAAATTCAAATTTAAAATAAATGAAGTAACGCTTCAGATCACTTGCGCTCTGCGCTGCGCGCCACGTGTCAAACAGTGGTGCGCTAGCGCAGTTGCACTGCGCTGCGTGTCAAACACAGGCGCGCTAGCGCAGTTACGCTGCGCTCTGCGCTGCGCGATACGTGTCAAGCGCAGGTGCGCTAACGCCAACTGCGCCAGCACTGGAATTTAAATAATAAATTATTTAATTAATCATAATTAAAATTCTAGAAAGATCTTTCCAATCTTATTAAAATAAGAAGATTGTCTTCTGTAAAACAGAGGCCTTAAGATCAAAGATCCAACGGTGGGAAAATATCCCCAGATCAATCAGAGAAAGATCTCTGTAACTAACTTAACAAATCAATTGACCCTATATAAAGGCCCCTAGACTCCAATTCTCAAACATATAGAGAGATAGAGATACACACATACAGAAAAGAGAGAACCCTCTGAAAAATTTGAAAGGCAAGGCTTTGAAGAAAGAAGATCATCTTCTTCAAGGTAAAGAATTGGATTCTTGAAGAACAGAAATGAAAACACCTCACAAAAAAAAGTATTTCTTCTAAAAAAGATCAAAGATCTAAGAACAAGATCAAGATCTTCAATATAAAAAAGAAAAAAAGATCACAAAAATCCAATCATAAAAGATTAAAGAAGTAATTTACTTCACCCCTAGATCTTTTGATCTATATAAAGGCAGAGCCTTTTGATGAACCATTGGTTCTTGAATCTTGAGGTAGAATCTCTTTAGAACAAGAAAAACTTATTTCTTTGATCTGAATTGGATCAAGTTGCGCTCTACGCTATTGTACAGTGCCCTGCACTCTTAAATGCGCATTTGCGCTCCTTGGATTGGCGTAAGTCACCAAAACACGCCACGTGTCAATCACAGAATGATCTGCGCTTTGCGCTTCTAAAACAGAGCACTGCGCTCTTGGATTGGCGCACTGCACCAGAGCGCGCCACGTGTCAGCAGCGCACTGCGCTACCTGACTTGCGCTTGGTGCAGAGCGTGACACGTATCACCTCCACATGCGCTGGCACCTTGCGCTTTTTAATTGGCGCAAAGCGCCTGACAAGCCACGCGGCGCACTATCAGACCATTATAAATGCAGTGCATTATTTAAAAGGGCAGAGCCCAAGTAAAGGCCTAACAGGCCAAATATAAATGCTATGCATTTAATTACTGAGCCCATATGCTCATAAACTTTCAAACAGACTTTAGTTCCAAATTGGACTATAGATCTCCCAGCAAACATTGGTTCAAGGGTACATCTCTGAACTCCTCTGATATTTGTCGTTGTAATCCTTCAACGTCTTCAGAGAGGTGACGGGTCCTGACAGCCACACATTCCACGGACTACAATGGACCACCATGTCCCTAAACTGGCAATCGACCGCAATGTCGCTAAACTAAACAATAGAGTCCAAATGCTTTTTTGTTGGATCTAAATGATCCTATTAAGTTGATCTTAGTCTGGAAATTAGACTAACGTGTCCTTAACAAACGTTTAAGTTGATCTTAGTCCAAAAATGAGACTAAAGTATCCTTAAACCAAAACCCCAAACCTAAATATAAGAAAATACGGATTTGGACTAATCCACGTCCTACGGGCGACAACACAAATTAGTCTCCGTATACAATCCACGGGCAACCACAAACAAAACAAACACCCACGACACGAAGTGACCAGCTGGAGAAGGAGAAAGTTGTTATCGTGATGCGGTAACGTAATTAACTGCAAGGGCTTGCGCCTGCAGGGAAAAGCGTCCCCACAATCAAAAACCCCTCAAACGAGGGGGAATCTGACGAAGTCTGCTACATCGGCCGCATCCGCTTAAACCTTCGATACATGGTGCCATAAATCAACTTGGCATCTTCGAAGAGGTGGACGGATAGCACCAAATAGCATCTGCCCCCAGATTCAAGCAAGACAGTCCGTCTTCCCGATTTCCGGCGGTAAACAACAGTCGTCGGCAGATTGGCAGATTTTATGCGACAACCGAGTGCAGTTCGAGTTCACTCCGACCGGGGGACAGCTTGCGTATGTTCGTGCACGCCCACAGTTGCTTGACCGTATACATGAGGTACAGTACAGTGATGACCGTTGTTCAGAGATCATGGCACAGATGGGACAGGGCAGGTTTTCCGAGTTCGTGATCGATGACCAGAGGATGCTACGATTTGGGACTAGACTGTGCGTACCAGATGCTGAGGGACTACGGCGTGAGATTCTTGAGGAGGCACATCGATCGGTGTACAGTGTTCATTCGGGTTCCACCAAGATGTACCATGATATGAGAGATGTTTACTGGTGGGACGAGATGAAGAGGGACGTCACAGACTTCGTGTCGAGATGCCTGACTTGTCAGCAAGTTAAGGCCGAGCACCAGAGGCCCGCGGGAGAGCTACAGTCGTTGCCCATTCCGGAGAGGAAATGGGAGCAGATTTCTGTAGACTTCATTGTGGGTCTACCCAGGACTAGTCGAGAGTATGACTCCATTTGGGTGATCGTGGATCGATTGACGAAAGCGGCTCACTTCCTGCCGGTGAAGACCACTTTCTGATTTGCTCAGTATGCCCAGATATACATCGATGAGATCGTACGGCTGCATGGAGTCCCGACATGTATCGTGTCCGGCCGAGGCACCCAGCTTACCAGCCGACTATGGCAGAGACTGCAGGAGGCTTTGGACACCCGCTTAAGTTTCAGCACAGCATTTCATCCGCAGACCGACGGCCAGTCAGAGCAGACTATTCAGACTCTCGAGGACATGCTCCGAGCGTGCGTCTTAGATTTCGGAGGTAGCTAGGATCACCACTTGCGCTTAGTAGAGTTCTCCTATAACAACAGCTTCCAGGAGACCATTCAGATGGCACCATTCGAGGCTCTATATGGGAGGAGATGCATATCGCCCGTATGTTGGACAGAGCTCAGCGATGGCAGTATTTTGGGGCTGCAGATTGTTGAGGAGACGACCGCGAAGATCCAGTTGATTCGCGACAGGATGAGAGCAACCCAAAGCAGGCAGAGATCTTATGCGGACCGTCGTCGGCGCAGACTTGAGTTTTCTGTTGGCGATCATGTTTTCTTGAGGGTCTCCCCAATGAAGGGTGTGATGAGATTTGGGAAGAAGGGGAAACTTAGTCCCAGATATGTGGGCCCCTTCGAGATCCTCGAGCGTGTTGGTGCAGTTGCGTATCGGTTAGCTCTTCCGCCTAGCTTCCCAGACGTTCACCCCGTCTTCCACGTTTCGATGCTCCGCAAGTATCTTCATGATCCTTCGCATGCGATTCAGCACCCGACGATCCAGCTGGAGCGCGATCTTTCTTTTGTAGAGCAGCCGATGGTCATCTTGGATCGACAGGTGAAGAAATTGAGATCGAAGATTATACCGTCCGTCAAGGTCCTTTGGCGTGGCCCGGGCAACGAGAAGGTCACTTGGGAGACCGAGGGCGAGATGAGGAAGAAATATCTCCATCTCTTTGAAGGTACGTGTAGCTAGATTTTTTAATTCGGGGATCGAATTTCTTAAGGGGGGAAGATTGTAACGTTTTGAAATTCGTTTAGGTTAATTTGGCGTTAGTTAGCAATAATGCGTGTTTTCCATAAAATCTCGTAAATTTTAAATCCCACTTAAACTAAAATAAAACCAGTTTTAATTGTGATAAGATGCGTTTTTATATATAAATGGGTTTTATAAATTATAAATTAACTTGCGTTCACTTAATTAGAAATTTTCCTTAATTACTTTTTCCTAAGCAAAATTTAGTGTAACTTGCATGCACACTTAACACTTGTAACACATCCCTCATTTTCCTTTTACATTCAAATTTCATTTTTCATTCTTCTTTCTAGAATAGAATCTTAGCATAATCAATAAAAGAAAATAGAAATGAGAGAAAAGAGAGAGCATAGGGGGTATTTATTATAGCATGGGAGATAGTTGACTTAGGGCATTCTCTCTCTCACACACTCTCTCTTCACTTCCCAGCAGCAGCAGCAGCAACCCAGCAGCACCTAGCTCCCCCCTCATCTCTACTTCTTCTCTCATCAATATCAAACACCATTCTTCATTAAAAACACATCTACTCTCACACCAACTCACTTTTAATCGCTCCTTTGTGGATTTTTGAGGCAAATCTGAACTCTTGGGTCAAGACCAGCAAGTGGTGCCACTACTTGACCTATTGTGAGGTATTAAGCCCACTTTAATCACCTCTTTGCTAAACTTGTAGTTATTTTTAGCTTAATCTAGTGTTTTAGTGAGTTTTAGTGCTAATTAAATGGTTTAAGTGAAGATTAGGTTAAGTTAGGGTTATTAGGGCTTGTTTAGCTTAATTAAGTGTTATTAGTGTCATTTAATCCTAGAAATTGTTTCAGGTTACACTAAAACACTTAATGTTTTGATTTAGTGTTTAATTAGCGTTTTAATTAAGATTAGTGCTCTTTTGTAATCTGCTTTCAACCAGGTGGCTTCATGCAAAAATTGCAATTACTGAAGCATGTACACGAGACCTAGACCACACACACAGAGCACGGGACCCCAATTCCCCAGGTTGGCCGCAAATATATAGGTTCTGGCCGCAAATTGCGGCCAGATGTGGGAGCTGGGTGTCGGGGTTTGTTGAGATGGTGTCTGCTACATATTTAACGTCTCTGGTGTATGCAACTTTTTCTAATTCCTTCTGTATCAAAATCTGGAACAAAATAATGTAATTTCAACACTTTTGAACTTGCGCGACACGTGTGATTTGTGAGTGGGTTTAGCGTTTACTGCGTATCGCGACGTGTCGGGGTAGTTTCAGACATGTATTCACGCATTTTAGCGTATCGGACACACGCACGTTTAGTTCGCGACGCGAGTTTCTCGTTTGGTTTCGATATCGCGTTTTTGCAGATTTTTGCTTATGTGTATTCTTTGTGTAAATTCTAGGTTCGCAGGCGGGTACGTCGGATGCCGCAAAGAAGGGGAAGTAAGTAGTCGGCTACACCTAGCACGAGACCAGGGTGAGTAGATTTAACATCTACGGGGAAATCGCCCGTATGGCGTTAAGCGTCAGGACGTGATAGGATATTGTAGTCGCATATATACTTATATGTATATTGTTCGTGCGTGTGTACTATTGTAGCATACCCCTCTTTTGTTGCATATAGAAATGGTAGTTATATAACACCGCACTGTCACTAACTGTTCAAGCTGCACGAGCATTATTTGTATGTTACACTCACACCGTTAGTGATTGCCATGACACTCGCACTATAGGATTGCTACGAACCATATATCATTTTGATTACCGCATCATTGATGATTAGACATGTTTCTGCCGCATATTGCGCACATACACACTGTATATCCATATTGGTGCACATATACATTGCTACACTCATATTTGCGTATATATCCACTTGCACATCCATACCTATATACATACATATGTTACATACATGGATGATATTGGCTTTGATTGCTAGAAAATAGGGACCACATGAGATATTTTCAAAACTGGATCCATTTAAAAGAGCGGTTTTCCCTTTTTACCTTTAGTGTCATACGACACATTGCATGGATTTACCCATTGAGTTTTGGATTCATATGATTTCTGGATTTGAGAACCGTGGTATTATTTTAAGAAAATATGCACTGTTTTAAAAACCCGGTTTCTCTTGATATGATATTTCAGTGCGTCCACCATGCGTTTTCTCGGTTTGAGACGTGTGACATGTGAACCCGAATCGAGGAGCTGGACGAGGCCGATTGCGGGTACATGGTGGACCCAGTATGGTACCCCGGGACGAGAACGGATCTGTCGTGCAGTAGGCGATGGGCCTGGCAGAGGGACTACTACCTACCGGTGATTGGTTGGACCTGGCGGTTATCCGGAGGATACTGACCAGAGTCGAGAGTTGGATACGGGACGACCCGTACTGCTGGAGCCGATGGCCGATTCCACAGACGGAGCCCGTGGGCCGATTCGGACTGACGGAGCCCGATATATGAGGATTTGCGTGTCGATGCTGGACACGAGTATTTCATATTGTTTTTGGGTGCCGATGTCGGGCACCCCGCTTCTATGAGATTTACAAGATTTGAGGGCCGGATAGAGTGACGGCGCCTGAGTATTGGGTTTTTAAGGTGTTTCTGGTAGACACCGGAGTTTTTCCACGTTGACATTCCGTGTTGATGATATTTTATCCCATGCTCAGCATTCATTGTTATGCATTGCATCATGTAGTTGTAGTACCTGATAGAGTACTTTTGCATGGTTATCGCATACCCGGCTCATTTTATAGATGTTGTAACACCCGGGCCCAATGCTACTAATTTCTGTTACTTTATGAATGAAATGTGACCCTTATTTCATTTATCGTGCTTGTTTGTTACTCATTGTATTTTTCCCCGTCAGCTCAATTTTGCATATAACATTTTAAAGCATCTAAAATAAAATTAAAAATATTTATCTTGGCCTACTTGACACCCCTAACCCTGTTGTAGCGTCCGTGCATCGTGTTCTCGTCCCGTTCAGTGAAACGGGCGAGTTTGGACGGCTACGTGCACGTACGTGTATCCGTTTTGGGGGTATGCTTTTTGATCATAAAATACTTCATTTTCATTTTTGGATCCCGCTTAAAATTCTTTCATTTCAATTTCAAATTTTTGTACCCGACCCGGGCGCGATTTGGAAATGTTTTACTTTGCGCCAAAACCCCAAATTTTAAAATATTTAAACCATCATATTTTCCTAACTATATAAAATCTTACTGTTCACGTAAATCTTTTATATCTCTATTTTAGTATTTTTCCTAACTTCTAAATCGTTTCTCAACCAATCATAAACCTTCGTTTCCGTGGGCCCCACCTCTTTATTCTCTCTCTCTCCTCTCTCTCTCTCTCCCCTCTCTCTATTCCTCGTATCTCTCTCTCTCTCTCTTCTCTATATTTCAAATCTCTTCCTCCCTCCTCTTTCTTTTTCTTTCCTTCAATTGCAGAAAAACCTCGCGCAACCCCGTTCCTGCACCTCGCCGCCGACGATCACCTCGTCGTCGCCTCCCGCCATCATCCTCGACATCCTCATCTCCATCACCTCACCTTCATCGCCCATCTTCTTCTTCCCTCTATCCTAGCATCTCAACCCGACTCCAAACCCTACCGAAACCTAACCCATCTCCTCCGAGTTCCGGCCCTCGGCCCCCATCTCTGTCCATCTCAACCTCAGAACACCGACCACCACAGCCAACCTCGACAGCAACCCTTCACCAATCGCCGCCGCAGCACCCAACCACCTCGACCCCGGTACTCAGCTTCCCATCGTCGCCGACCATCCTTCGTCGCCGTCGCGACCTCCTTCCACGTCTTATCTCCCTTTCCTCTGTTCTCTTCTCCCTCCTCAAACCTGTGCAACCTTTAGCGAAACAACACAAGAAACCCTAGCCTTCAAGTTCTGCAGCCTTCACCCTTCGCCGGAGAACCCGCGTCGGCAAACCCCTCGGCGTCGTCACCACTTGCCAACTCCCCTGAAATCCATACCACAGTATGATCTTCTTCCTTCTTTCTTCTTGATTCTTCTTTTATCGTTTCTTGCAATTTTGAATGTTGTTTATTCACTGTTTTGGGGTTCGCCGGAATCCGACGATGCCGACGACGTGTCCCGACGTTCCAGCGAGGTACCCCGACCCGTGTGGTTCCATTGTTCGTCGTTTGGATTCATTCCGTGAACCGTGCGCCCGTCGCGAGTTTCCCCGCCGACATTTTACGTTCCGTTTTTCCCGATTCGCGACCCGTCGAGGCAAGTACCCCTTGCTACATGCTATACAATATTTACACATATATTATGACACCCTAAATCTGTAAATTTAGTTTTGGTACAATCATTTCTCATTTTTCGTGTACAGTATTACATTATATCATTTTACCGCTACACTTGGAACCTACAGTTTGCAAATTGAACCTGATAACCATATTTACCTGTTTAATCACATTTTTAATGTTAACGTAGCTTATGGCATTTATCTCTGTAGTTCTGTTCCATTCGGACACTTGTATGCATTTAACCTGAAATAGCTGTACTGAACCGTTATACAAATCATTGCACCTCTAAGGGTTCTTAAACCTGTTAACATGACTAAACGGCTATACTTGTCTTACTACACTCTTGTAATCATCTCTGTGACAAATTTGATAACTGTATTGCAAATTGAATGAAACTGCATATTACTTAATTCATTGCTTATCTCATGTTGTTAATACCCATGTTTGATTATATATCTGATTGTGAGCACACCCATGATATTGTTTACATCTTGACCTAACTTGCTACATGTATATATTGATATACCTGACATGGTACCGTACACTGTTGACTTGACCTGATGTACCATGACCTGACCCGTTACCTGATCTTGTGTCTAATGCCAACAAACCTGACATGTAGTCCTTATGGACCGTTCCTGTTGTCTATCCAGACAAACCTGCTCTTACCTGATCCTGTGTTGGCATTAGTGCTTGATTACTGAATACCTGACTTAACATACATAACTTGGGGGTATGGGAAATCAAAGGTGAAACCTGACTTGTAACTCAACAGTTCGATACCTGTTCTGATCAGTCTTACGGGCTAGGCCAGCCCCAGAGTGATGATGCTGACATCACTCGCCTATCCTGCTACCTGTTACTGCCTAGCGGCACGTCTCGGATTCAGCCCGAGAGTCTTGACCGTGGTCCCGGGCATGCACGGGATACTATTGAGTTACATCGACGATTCATCAATTTGATTTCAAAGACTCTAGAATAGAAAACCTGATAGAACAGTTTAGTTACCCACTGCACACTACCGTGCACTGCTTGATTCACATTATTGCTACTCTCGTTTTATTCATGGTTATTTTGCATTGCCTGTTACACTGTTCATATTATATTACCTGATGACATGACGCGCTGACGTCTGGGTTTTGCATGGCCCAGATTCTGTACCGCTGTTGCAGTCCGAGCAGGAGTACTTCAGCCAGCAGGCTGAGCTGTGAGTTCAGTAGTAGTTAGTTTTATTTCCTGCATTTATTTCCTGATGTGAGCCCGCATTATGGGACATACATTCCAGTTATTTGTATTGGATCATTTGCTTCTGCATTTATTTATTATTGACTCCTGTTATTCTGGATTATGGACATGTTTTAGATAGTTTTATCTTGTTCTTGATATCTCTACAGTCGTAATGTGACTGTGGATGGATACTTCCTACCCACAGGTAGCATGGTTGGCTATGTCACGTGCCCAATCTAGCGTACTCTGGGAAGCGGGGCGTGACATGGTTCTTTTGGTATCAGAGCCATAGGTTAGTTGGGTTGATTCTTTTGTAGTTGGGTATTGTACCCAATACACGAATCAGAATACCCGTGTTTAGGAAACATGTCCTGCCACTTTGCCGTTTACCATTCTTGAATCACATTCTTCCTGATTATATCTTTTACGATGTGCAAACTTCCTTTGCATATCGACTCGAAAAACCTGATTTTCTTATTATCTCTAGGACTTAAGCGACTTGGGTGGAGTTAAGTAATTGTGGCTATGATACCGCGGCATAGTTACAATGCGGCACTCTATTTAAGTATCTTGGAGTTCTAGCCTTGATCTATATTCAGAATCTATCATCATGCTAATGTTGGGTATTTTGATTTCCAGGAGTATGGCCGGTAAGAATTTGAAGATGTACCAAAGACGTGTGGACAAGGCCGCCATGCGTAGAGTGATAAGGGGATTGCTGGAGAATCTAAAGAAACAGACCGAGCTGAAACCGGCGTCTGCACTGAACCAAACGTCTGTACGTCGAAGTGTTCCGGTGAACAGACGCAGCGTAGCACCAATGAAGAAAACAATTGTGGGTGATCGGAAAAGGAGCGTGATTTGTGACTACTGCCATGTACCCGGACATGTGCGAAAGGATTGTTGTAGGAGGCTGGGACTCTGTTTTGGTTGTGGAGCGGCAGATCACGCCGTTAGTGCTTGTTCGTCGAAGTTTCGTACGAGAGATGATATTCAGAAGCCTCCGCAGAAACCGTTCCAAGGACAGAAGCAGCTGACTCAAGGACCTAATCAGGCTAGAGCTTTTACCTTGACAGCTGAGGAAGCTAAGGCGTCAGGAGAAGTTGTTTCAGGTACTTTACTCGTTCATGGTTTTCCCGCATTGGCATTATTTGATTCTGGTGCATCCCACTGTTTTATGTCATCCAAGTTTTAACTACACACTCGATTGACTACACGACCCTGTCTAGTTTCTGGGACATACACACTGGGAATGGGAAAATCATATCTAGTATGGAATGTAAAGATTGTGCAGTTGTTGTGTGCGGACGGGAACTTTTGCAGATTTCTTGGTGATTGATACGGGCAGCTATAAAGTTGTCTTGGGAATGGATTTTCTTGGCACTTTCCACGCTCACATTGATTGTAGGGCGAAGAAAGTAATTTTCCAGATTCCCGGACATCCCGAGTTTACCTTCACTGGAGGAAGCAGTTCTGTCGGGCCAGTCGAGTTTAGGGCTAGGACGACAAACAATACTCTTGCAGCAATGGAAGTTGATAATGGTGAAGAGCCCGCGGTTGTTCGCGATTTTATGGACGTATTTGAAGATATATCGGGTTTACAGCCGAAGCGAGACGTGGAGTTCGCAATTGATCTTATTCCTGGTGCAGCGCCAGTATCCAAAGCGTATTATCCAATGGCACCAGTAGAATTCGAAGAAGTCAAGAAACAGGTTGCTGAATTGATTGAGAAGGGTTGGATTCGAAGCAGTAACTCGCCTTGGGGAGCTCCAGTTCTTCTAGTAAAGAAGAAGGATGGCACAAGAAGGATGTGCATCGACTATCGAGAATTAAACCGGATGACTATTAAGAACAAGTACCCTATCCCTCGCATTGGAGAACTCTTTGAGCAGCTTAGTGGAGCGAGGGTATTCTCGAAGCTGGATTTGCGATCCGGATACCATCAGGTCTGAGTGAAAGCCGAAGATATTTGCAAGACGGCGTTCCGAACTCGGTATGGACATTACGAGTACTTAGTGATGCCCTTCGGAGTAACGAATGCGCTGGCAGTATTCATGGACTTGGTGAACCGAATCTTTTCACCGTTCTTGGATCAGTTCATTGTGGTATTCATTGACGACATTCTGGTTTACTCAAAGAGTTTTGAAGAGCATACTGAGCATTTGAAGATCGCACTGCAACGTTGAGACAAGAGAAGTTGTATGCGAAGATGAGTAAGTGTGAGTTTTGGCTGGAGGAAGTAAAGTTTTTTTTTGGGGCATGTTGTATCTGGCGATGGAATTGCCGTCGATCCAGAAAAGATTGCAGCGGTTCGAGATTGGCCGATTCCAAAGAATGTTGCGGAGATAAGAAGTTTTCTTGGATTGGCCGGATATTACAGAAGATTTGTGGAGAACTTTGCTCGTCTGGTAGAGCCGTTAACCAAGCTTACGTGCAAGGAGGTACCTTTTGTATAGACGGATAAATGTGCGTTAGCTTTTGAGACATTGAAGCAGAAGTTGATAACCGTCCCTATTCTGACCGTGCCGGATAATTCCGGAGGATTGGTGATTCACAGTGACGCATCTGGGAAATGATTGGGATGTGATTGATGCAGCATGAGAACGTTGTAGCGTACACATCGAAACAATTGAAGACCCATGAGAAGAATTATCCAACTCATGACTTGGAGCTTGCGGCTGTGATTTTCGCTTTGAAGATTTGGAGACACTACCTTTTAGGCGAAAGGGTCGAAGTTTTTACAGATCATAAGAGCTTGAAGTATGTGTTCACACAGAAGGAGCTTAACATGAGGCAGCGTAGATGGTTGGAGCTGATGGCTGACTACGATCTTGATCTTAAGTACCATCCGGGGAAGGTTAATGTTGTGCCGGATGCGCTTAGTCGGTTACCAGCAATTCAGGTGTTAACTACGCAGAAGGAGATCGTTGCAGACTTTCGAAGATTTGACTTGGAGGTTGTGCTACCACATTCTTCGGGACAGGTGATGCAGCTGCAAGTACATTCATCGTTGATCGAGAATATTAAAGCAGCACAATCGCTGGACCCTAGACTGCAAAAGTTTCGAGAACAGGTTGAAGCCGGACTACGAATGGATTTATTGATCCACGAAGATGGTTCGTGTGGTATGGTAGCCGTTTGTGTGTACCAAAGAGAGATATTCATGAAGAGCTTTTGAAGGAGGCACACAGTTCAGCTTATTCTGTACATCCAGGAGGCACAAAGATATACCGAGATATTCGACAGCATTTCTGGTGGGAAGGCATGAAGCGAGAGATTGCTCGCTTTGTGGCAAAGTGCTTGGTGTGTCAGCCAGTTAAGGCTGAACATCAAAGGGTTGCTGGCTTATTGCAACCACTTCCGATTCCTCAATGGAAATGGGAACATATAACCATGAATTTCGTGACGGCTTTACCGCGGAGTCCAAAAGGCAACAATGCAGTATGGGTGATTATTGATCGGTTGACCAAGACAGCTCACTTTATTCCTTTCCGGGTTGGTCAATCAACAGAGACTTTGGCAGAGCGGTGTTCCCCTCCGAACGGCGGCCTGCGACGTTAGGACGTCACGTGCCTGAGGTTCGGGGCAGATGCTATTTGGTTTTTATCCGTCCACCTCTTCGAAGATGCCGAGTTGATTTATGGCACCGTGTATCGAAGGTTTAGACGGATGCGGCCGATGTAGCAGACTTTGTCAGATTCCCCCTCGCTTGAGGGGTTTTTGATTGTGGGGACGCTCTTCCCTGCAGGCGCAAGCCCCTGCAGTTAATTACGCTACCGCTTTGCGGTAACAACTTTCTCCTTCTCCAGAATTTCACTTCGTGTCGTGTGTGTTTGTTTTGTTTGTGGCTGCCCGTGGATTGTATACGGAGACTGAGTAATGCCGTCGCCCGTAGGGCGTGGATTAGTCCAAATCCGTATTTACTTAGATTTGGGTTTGGTGTTTTTAGTTTAAGGATGCATTAGTCGCGTTGCGACTAAGATCAACTTAAACATTCGTCAAGGATACGTTAGTCTTGCTTTGGACTAAGATCAACCTGACGTGGTGATTCATTTAATTATCCGGCCGTCGGGACTCGTCACCTCTCTGACGTCGTTGAGGGATTACAACGACATACGTCTGAGGAGTTCCGAGATGTACCCTTGAACCAAAGTTGGTTTGGGATTTTATTGTTTATTTAGATGTCTAAGGACACGTTAACCGTATTTGGGGTTAAGATCAACTTAGGCGGGACCGTTTAGATCCGACAAAAGAGCGTTTGGGCCCTATTATGTCAGTTTAGGGACGTAGCGGTCCATATTCCAATTTAGGGACGTGGTGGTCCATTATTAGTTTAGGGACGTTTCGGTCCGATTTTAGTTTAGGGACGTTTCGGTCCGTCGCCAGTTTAGGGACGTAGTGGTCCGTCATTAGTTTAAGGACGTCTCGGTCCAATATTAGTTTAGGGACGTTTCGGTCCGATTTTAGTTTAGGGACGTTTCGGTCCGTCGCCAGTTTAGGGACGTAGTGGTCCGTCATTAGTTTAAGGACGTCTCGGTCCAATATTAGTTTAGGGACGTTTCGGTCTGATATTAGTTTAGGGACGTTTCGGTCCGATATTAGTTTAGGGACGTTTCGGTCCGATATTAGATGAGTGGTCGTTGGGACTCGTCACCTCTCTGACGTCGCTGAGGAATTACAACGACAGATGTCAGAGGAGTTCGAAGATGTACCCTCGAACCGGTCATGACTTGGTTTATGATGGGGCATTTAATTTAAGGACTTACAGCCAGGATTGGGTTAAGTCCAATTTTTATTTTAGGCCTTGCCTGATTAGAAGAATCAATCTAAACAGGGCTTTGCCCCTTTCATTATTTTGCAAGTCTGATTTGGGCCAGGCCCTTCTAATTAATGAGTTACAAGGACTCAGGAATTCTCCAAACAGGGCCTTGCCCTTTTTATTTTTTTTTTTTTTTTTCTGCAATTGGGCTAGGCCCTTTTAAATAATGAGTTTCAGAAACTCAAGAAGTTTTTACAAACAGGGCTTTGCCCTGTTATTGTTCTGTAATTTAGTTTGGGCCAGGCCCATTTGAATAACGAGTTTGCAGAAACTCAAGAATTTTTCCAAACAGGGCCTTGCCCTTTTATTATTTCAATTTAATTTGGGCCGGGCCCAAAACAAGGGGTTGCAGAAACCCTAGAAATCTTCAGATTGAAGAACACAAGTGCATGGCACTTTTGATTTGAATTTGGATCAAAGGAAAACAAGTTCTTGTTTTTTCCTGATCATACAGAACCGAGGGTTCATATTAAGTGCAAGGCACTATTTATTATTATTTTTTTTTTTAGAACCAAGGGTTCATATCAAGTGCAAGGCACTATTTATTATTCTTTTATTTATATTTTTTTTTCTTTAGAACCAGGGGTTCCTATCAAGTGCAAGACACTATTTATTTTCTTATTTTCTGTTCTTCAGAAATTTTACCTTCTTTTTTTTTTTGGTTCTTGATTAATCTTCAAGAGCTCTCTTTTTTTCAGAAGCTTTTTCCCTCTCTCGATGATGATTGATTATCTGATGATCTTTGAATGAGGCCTGGGGTCTTATTTATAGTGCCCACCAATTTGTTGGATTTGTTAACAAAATCTTTCCTGAATAATTTTGGGAATTTTCCCACCATTGGATCTCTGATCCAAGGGTTCCTGTTTTACAGGAGAACAGAAAAGATTTGTCTAAATCTTCATTCAGTTGCTGCGCAACTCACCAGAGTGTGACACGTGTCACGCATCCGTGCGCTTGCGCAGTTGCGGTTGCGCAACTCGCGCATCCGAGCGCTTGCGCAGTTGCGGTTGCGCAACTGCGCAGACACGTGTCGCGCATCCGTGCGCTTGCGCAGTTGCGGTTGCGCAACTGCGCAGACACGTGTCGCGCATCCGTGCGCTTGCGCAGTTGCGATTGCGCAACTGCGCAGACACGTGTCGCGCATCACTGCACTTGCGCAGTTGCGATTGCGCAACTGCGCAGACACGTGTCGCGCTGTCATGCATTTGCGCAGTTAAGTCTTTAATTACGTTTTTCTGAAGAGCCTTGCTCTGATGGGACGCACCGTCTCGGGCGTTACGCTGCCGAATTGGCTTCTGCCACGTGGCAAATTGCGCACTGCGCACGGAAACCGAAGCGTTGCTTCAAATTTTGAATTTTCAAAATTCAGTAGAGCCTTGCTCTGATTGGGGGAAACAGATGCCCCCCCACCGTTGCGCTCACGTGGCGCACACGTGAGTGCAGCGGTGGCAAGATCCTGACCATCGGATCGACGGGTCAGGTGAACAGGCGCAGGCGCCTATAAATAGGACCCTTGGTCCTTGGTAATTTTTACCATTCTCAAGAATTTTTACCCAGAGCCTTGCTCTTGTTTAAAACTTCAGAGCCTTGCTCTTGTGATTTCCTTAAGAACTTCTAAGTTCTAACTTCAGAACCATTTTAGGTAAATTAATTTAATTTAAATCAAATTTAAATAATCAGAGCCTTGCTCTTATAGATCTCTGATCTAAAGGAAACCCCTTTGGGGTTTCTTCAACAGAGCCTTGCTCTTATAGATCTTTGATCTAAAGGAAACCCCTTTGGGGTTTTTATTCACAGAGCCTTGCTCTCAAAAATTTGCAGAGATTCTGTTCTTAGGGTTTAACCCATGAACAGAGCCCTGCTCATAGGTCAATTAAAAAAACTTTTAAAAGTTTCCATGGATCTTTAAGATCCCAAAATTTTAATTCTTGGTTATAAATTTTTTATTACTGCTACAGAGCTAGGCTCTCTTTTTTTTTTAAAGAAGTTTTATTCTTTTGAAACAGGAGTTTGACAAGTGTCACTCTGTGACAGAGCTTTGCTCTGAAAAGAGGAGATTTTCTCCTTGTCTCTAGAGATCCCCCAGTGAGGATATTCTCTTGGGGGTCCTTTTTATTAACTGACAGTCTCATCCAATGATGGGACTGTCTTATCAAATGATGCGCCGTCATCTTGATTTTGTGGGTCCCCCTTTGGTCCCCAACCCACTGCATTGCAGTGTGATGTATGCCTTTGATATGTGAAGCATTGGAACACTAACAGTTGTTATTATTATTTTTTTTTTTATCTACAGGAAACATGTCTGAAGATTTGTCTTTCCCCTTTGTTCGCTCAGAAGGAGGGTTCCCACATGCACCAGTGGACCGGGTGGTGTTTGCTCTGATCAAAGATCACGATCCTGAGTGCAAGAGACTTCACCTATGGGGAAGGTGGTACAGCCAGATTATCCAAGGCCGCCGCAGTTTTAGTTCCGCCTCGCCTTCCGAACCCATAGTTACGATCCCCTATGCGGACAAACCCCCGGTGGAGTATGCCGTGGAGGTAAAAAATTGGAATTCAGACGACCTTCTCCAGCCTGCAATCGGCGCTATTCCGGTACAGCCGCCGCCGGCCATAGATATCTTGGGAAGGCGAATCTGTCAGGGTGAAGCACGCCCTTGGGGACAGGCTTACAATATTGGATTAAATCCGCGACCGCTTGCTGGATACCTGCTATGGGCCCGGTACATTTTAGCGGCGAAAAGAGCTCACCTGACGAAGATAGGTTTATATTCCGCCGTCTACGTCTCGCTTTTCGAGTATCCTACTCCTCCAACGTGGTGGACAAAGGCCTTCATCGAACAATGGAATATCCCCACGCATACTTTCCTGGCAGCGGATAGGGAAGTTTCAATTTCTCTAGAGGAATTCGTTGAGCTTTCTGGTTTACCGGCGAGGGGGGAGCACTACGAAGAGCTGCTTCCCCCTGATGAGTACGTCTTTGCCACCAAGCAAGTGGTACTCGACTTGACTCCGGAAAATACCATCCAGCATCAGCATCCGGGCCTGGTGAGGGTGTTGGAGATTTACGAGGAGCTTCATTTGGAATTGGGCGACCGAGGAGTTAGTTTCGCGGACTTCATTGCTCGTTTTATTCGCCCGGAATTTTTATCAGAGCAAGGTGAGAAGTTCGCCCAACTTGCTGATCCTTTTGGTTTCGGCCTGGACCGCCGACCTTCATCTGAAATTGATCAGCGAAGTTTTTACCTTCCCGGCACTGCTAGCGTTCCTTTCTCAGAGATCGCCGTTCCTGGCATGGATGAGGAGACCTTCTTCATCGGGTTCTTAGGTCTGTGGCTGTGCAGCTTCGCGCTTCCCATGCACCCACGCCTCATGAGGTCTTCTGTCTTTTACCCGGCGCATCAAATGGTGGCCGGTCTACAGTTATCAGTGGGGATCGCCGGGTTGGCTCACCTCTACAATGGACTTAGCGTAGCGGCGGACGCTAATGAACCTGGGGTGCAGCCTGCTAACTTCCCGATGCATTACTTCACTTCTTGGATGGAGCTGCATGTTTGAGGAGTGTTTGGTGCCCACAAAACTCCTCCATTCTTTGAGAGATTCATATTTCCAAGAATCATACGATTGATCGGGGCTTCCATCGTGTTTGCACCTCCGCGGGAGTCTAGGGGACTGCTTCTGCGTTCGCATCTAGTCGGGGCGAAGACCTCTTTTGTGGATAAGGTCATCACCATGGGTTCCGAGACCACTAAGTCGGTGGTGCCGCTGCGTGATGACTTTAAGGGCGGTGTCTCCGTGTTGAAGGCTCGGGAAATCCTCCATCTTTATTCCATTCGGCCGGGTTACTTGGTATTTAGGCAGAATGAAACGGCCCTCTTCATGAGGTATAACCCGCATCGATTTGCCCGGCAATCGAGTTATAACCAAGGAGTCCCGTTGGAAGCCTTCTTGGGAACACCTGCAGTCGGTCCAGAGGGAGTACGGAATGCGATGCATCACTTCATCCGGCTCAATACAGGCTCCTACTTTTTCATCAGTGAGCCCAGCTGTACCCCCAAGATACTCAATTCGTATGTGGCTTGGTACGCGCACGCGATGGGCCCAATTATCTTGATGGAGAAACGTCTACTGGTCGATCGTAGGGCTGCGCCTCCCGGAGGCAATCGCAAGGCTCCATTGCAGCCTAGGGTCCAGGTTATCCCTCCGACGAAAGAGGCCGGAGCAGATCGACCACGCGTGTTGGCCCCTCCGCGTGGACTGCCACTGCCTACTACGGTGGATGCCCCAACGGCACCCCGTGCTCCGACAGAGACGGTTAAAGCGGCATCGCCGGAGTCGGGTGCAGGAGCGGACATCGGGACTCGCCGCCCGAAAGTGACTGCCAAAACTGGCAAGCGCAAAGCTGCTCCGGGTGGATCCAAGGCTGGTGAACAAAAGAAGAAGAAGTCCACCTTATCCCTCGATGCGATTCTTAACTTGGAGCCCGCGGCTCATCCTGCCGAGACTATATGTGAGTACGGCAGCAACGAGGGTTTCGTGGTGGATCCTGAGGACACCAACCTAGCCGCCGCCATTGCAGAATCAGAGCGATCAGCGAGGCTCGAAGCGATGCTGAGTAAACTCGCCGAGTCCGGTAATCATCAGACGCCTTATTTGTTATCTCATTGCACTCTATATTGTTACATTTAACTAACTCTTGCTCCCTTTTTTAACAGGTATCTCCACTGAAGATGCTATCGCTGCATCCTTGAAGACCTTCCAAGAGGAGGAGAAGAAACGTGCCCTGGCAAGCGTCGGTATGTTTTATCCCTTTCTCTTTTATAAGGAAAGTTTGTTATCTTTTTATGATAGTCGACCTGACCTTCTCTTGTTTCTTTATAGGTGTTGTATTAATCGGCGCAAGGACCCTTCCCAAGCCCGTCATCGAAGTCCCAGCTCCGTCGAAGCTGCCGCAAGAGCCTCGGCTTGATGCAACAACGAGGGATGCTCTGAAAAATCTGGAGGCATCCCTCTACACGGATGAGGAGGCTTCGCTCAAGGAAGCTCTGATGGCATCCGTCTCATCGGCTCAAGAGGAGCGGAAGCGGTCCAGACGCGAAGCTAAGGCGTGCAGAGCTGCTCTGGCCGCAGGAGCGGGCCCTAGCACTGTTCCTCACGCTAGTACTCCTTTTGAAGAGCCCCCTGTGGCTCTGTCTACCGCTCATCGGCAAGTTGCGCGCGCGGTTCGGAACGCCAATGATAAATCCGCTTCAGGTAGTACTCCTTTCAGAACCTTGTTGTATAACTTGTAAAACCATTGGCTTATACACATCTCATCTTGCAGGGTCAGGTCCAGCTGAGGGGGAGGCGGAGACGACCGTCGAGCCCCAGAGAGCGGAGAAAGCGGTACTCGCCGAGCCCGAACCGACAGTGGACAACTTTATCAAGGTCATGGGGCTTGGAGCCGAGACTGAGGAACCTACCGCAGAGAAGGTCATTGATGCCGCACCCGAAGTGGCGGCAGATGAGATGATTGTCTCAACTGAGCCGAAGGCGGTAGAGGGCGAGGTGCCTGAGGACGGGGACCTCGCGGTACTGATGGACGAGGCAGCTGTAATCGCCGATCCTGAAGGAGCAGCAGGTGAGGCGGCCATGATTCCTGAAGACGAGCTAGGCGCTCCTTCTCAGGAATCTGGCAATGTTCGTATTTTGGCTCCCCCTGCCTACGATCTCCCGCTACCTGCAGAGCTTGAGAGCATAACAACGATTCCCCTTGAATCGGGTGATGAAGCTACAGGCGGTGGCCTTCCGTCAGTGGAGGAAGGGACTGCCTCCGTTTGTGCGGGCAGTTTGTCAGGTAAAATTTTTTTTAGTCACCAGCGTTTCCCTTTTTTTGTATGTATCTTGTGATCTCTTCTAACAGGCTTGTTCTTGCAGGTGCGGCTAGCACTGATGCTCCATTGCTCGAGGGGGCACCGTCAACTACTGCCTTGGCAGTAGTCACTCCTCAGCCTTCCCTTGTGCCATCGCGGATGTCGGAAGGTATGAATTTATGACTTATGCATTAATCTTTT
Source organism: Agapanthus africanus (assembly GCA_030015575.1). Classification (NCBI taxonomy): domain Eukaryota; kingdom Viridiplantae; phylum Streptophyta; class Magnoliopsida; order Asparagales; family Amaryllidaceae; genus Agapanthus; species Agapanthus africanus. Next base: position 764,659,677 of record CM057340.1, read on the forward strand.
AACGTGCAGCCTATGTACTAACGTTATACCACTATGCTCTTTTCAGGAGTGTTCTTCGATCATTTGTATCAAGTGCTGCTTCCACATTTCGCCTTCCCTTCCGAGCCCGCTTCTCCCTCTAGGGGTACTGGTAAGCGCTGTCTTGGTCTCTTTTGAGGGAATATAGGATTGTGTCTGACTTTTCCTCTTCTTGATTGCAGTGCCTCAAATCGAGGGAGGGGACACCAGGCCTGTGCCGCCACCGGCGCCTCCGGCTTTGCCGTCCGTTGCAACCGGTACAGATATTCCTTTCCCCTTTTTATATGATCTTCCACCGACTTTTCGAACCATTGTTTGACCATGTTTCGTTTTGCAGCCATTGTTCCAGTTCTGACCTCTTTTGAGTCTCGCGTCCTCTTGCCGGCGGGTCCTTTCTTGAGACGCCCATCTTCAAAGGGTGCTGTGATGAGCCTGGGTATGCTGAGCGGGTACATCGAAGAGCTCAACATGGATGCCCTACCTTCTGCCATAGATTTCGCGGTGGATGTTAACCCGATGTTGGCAGCGCTCGTAACTTTTCATGAAGGCGTTGTCAAATCGTGGGTTAACCACTGCAGAGAGATCGAGGCCCGTCTGCATCGGTTGGAGTCGACCCGCCCTTCTCCTGAGGTTTTGGCCGCTAGCGCCGAACGGACAACTTGGCTTGAGCAAAGCGCCTCTTATCTCCGCCATTTGGAGCAGGAGGCAGCTTTACGGCTAAAGGCGCATCAGGAATCTTCAAACGCGACCGCTTGCCTTCGTGTTGAAGTTAGGACGAATGCTGCTGAGGTGAAAGCTGCCTTCGAAGGTCTTCTCAAGCGTATATCTAATGGGCTAGCTCTGAGGCGGAAACTTGATGCTGCTGAGCGTGACGTCCGAGGCCAAGAAGCAGCTCAGCAAGTTATTGGGGAAGAGCTTACATCCTTCACGCAGCAGCGGGCTCAAGTGGAGGCTGAACTGGCAGTGGTAGTTGATCTAGAGAAGGCGTGGGAAGAAGTACGCGAGCAATTGATAGGGCTATTTAAGACGTTTCCTTCCCAGTAGCTGCCCTTGTATCAATATACTTGTAATTTTCTTTTTCGAATAAGATGTATACATTCTTTATACTTTTGCACGATTCACCATGTACTTGACTGAATTAACGAATAAAAATACACATTTTCTTTTGCAATGTCTTGTATCATTTCTTTGCTTTCTCCCTTCTCTTATTATCAGCATGCTGTCTTGATAAACATGATTGACAGGTAATAGAGTAAGCATTTTGGTTTCTTCGAGATATAGCGATGGCTTAGGCCGCAGGTTCAGATCCGCTGTCTAAGACTTTTCAACTCTATGAGCCGTGAGGGTCTCATAGAGACTTTTCTCCCTACAGATCGAGAGGATCTCGTAGATGGATTTTCTCCTTAGGAATCGTGAGGATTCCCAAGTGTGGTTTTCTCTCATAGGTCGAAAGGATCTTATGAGAGAATTTCTCCCTCTTACGAGTCGAGAGGGCTCGTAAGCGGTTGTTTCCCTCTTTGTCGAGAATCGACTTCAGAGAGTGAGACCCGTGAATAGTATGCAAGAGACCATTTAGGATTGACTTGCAGGATCCCATTACCCTTCTTACGAGTCGAGAGGGCTCGTAAGCGGTTGTTTCCCTCTTTGTCGAGAATCGACTTCAGAGAGTGAGACCCGTGAATAGTATGCAAGAGACCATTTAGGATTGACTTGCAGGGTCCCATTGTTCAGGAAGCAAGTTTTTGAATCCTTACTGCCCGAGATGTGAGTCAGAAAAGCTCTCGTCACGGAGTGTTTGTATCCGTGAGTTGAGAAGATTTGCGAGGGATTATTTGTTTCCCAAGCGCCAAGGATTATTTGTGTCCTTGGGGTTTGAAACGAGTCGATGGTTCCCACGGAGGCGCTGGTGGCTCTGCGAGTCGACGCGGATCAGAAGGCTCTCGTCAAGGAGTGTTTGTATCCGTGAGTCGAGGAAATTGCTGGGATTATTTGTTTCCCAAGCGCCAAGGATTATTTGTGTCCTTGGGGTTTGAAACGAGTCTATGGTTCCCACGGAGGCGCTGGTGGCTCTGCGAGTCGACGCGGATCAGGAGGCTCTCGTCAAGGAGTGTTTGTATCCGTGAGTTGAGAAGTTTTGCGAGGGATTATTTGTTTCCCAAGCGCCAAGGATTATTTGTGTCCTTGGGGTTTGAAACGAGTCAAGGGTTCCTACGGAGGCACTGGTGGCTCTGCGGGTCGACGCGGATCAGGAAGCTCTCGTCAAGGAGTGTTTGTATCCGTGAGTCGAGGAAATTGCTGGGATTATTTGTTTCCCAAGCGCCAAGGATTATTTGTGTCCCTGGGGTTTGAAACGAGTCGATGGTTCCCACAAGGGCGCTGGTGGCTCTGCGAGTCGACGCGGATCAGGAGGCTCTCGTCAAGGAGTGTTTGTATCCGTGAGTTGAGAAGTTTTGCGAGGGATTATTTGTTTCCCAAGCGCCAAGGATTATTTGTGTCCCTGGGGTTTGAAACGAGTCGATGGTTCCTACGAAGGCACTGGTGGCTCTGCGGGTCGACGCGGATCAGGAAGCTCTCGTCAAGGAGTGTTTGTATCCGTGAGTCGAGGAATTTGCTGGCTTCTTCGGTTGAAATGAACCGTTGAGGTTTGGCTTCGTCATTTGACGGAATCCGCTGGGGAAGTATGGTTTCCTCTTTGTTTGCGCCCTTGGATTGTATACAGGGATCGATGTGATCTTAACTGTAGGGCCGAAGTTTCATCATTTCTTATTTTTGTTTTATTTTATTTCCGCGATGCTCTATCATTTCAGCTTTTATATCGCGAAGGTCGCGATTGCCCAATCATTTCGGCTATTTTTCGCGGTGCCCAATCATTTCGGCTTTTTTATTTTATCTTTACTCGTTGCTTTTTATTACGAGTTGCCCGATCATTTCGGCTATTTTGCATGCATACATTTTACTTGCTGCTTTTTATTGCAAGTTGCCTTATCATTTCGGCTATTTTGTATGCATGAGCGGCCTACTGGCTTTCGCCATAAACCTGAAATTGGGCACCGACTTCGGCATCAGCACCGCTGCAACTGGAATATTGCCAGGAGCGAATCATCATTTGCCTCTGTCGTTGTCGAACAAAGGAGGCTTAGCGACCAGGGTTAGGGTCCTGTCGGCTAAGGCTTTTGACTTCATGAGCCGTAAGGGTCTCGTGAAGGTATTTCTCCCTACAAGTCGTGGGGATCTTGTAGGTGTATTTTCTCTTTAGGAATCGTAAGGGTTCCAAAGTGTTTTGTTCCTCTGTAAGTCGTAAGGATCCTACAGGGGGGTTTTCTTCTTGTAAATCGAGAGGACTTACAAGGGTTATGCGAACATATCCCCGATCACGGATGGACCTTGGTTAGGGAAATGTCTATTCGCGCCCGTGGATTGTATACAAGGATCAATATTGAACCACTTGTAGGGCAACATTGGAAGTTTGTGGGGGTTTGCTCAAGCACAGGTTTAGGTTTCTGTAACTTAAGACTTTCAAATCTCATGAGCCGTGAGGGTCCCATAAGAGAGTTCTCCTTACGAGTCGTGAGGATCTCGCAAGTGTGTTTTCTCCTTAGGAATCGTGGGGATTCCTAAGTGTGTTGTTCCCTTGTAAGTCGTAAGGATCTCACGCAGGTGGTTTCTCCTTACAGGGTCGAGAGGACTCTGTAAGGGTTCTTTAACGAAGTTGCGTCCTTTCGGGTTTTCGCAAACATTCGCCGGTAGTCCTGCTGTTTTTACTCACGGAGCCCTTTCAGGTTTTCATCCGTGCCCTTTTTTGCTTATGGACATACCCTTTTTTTTTTTTTTTTTTTTTTTTTTTTTTTTTTTTTATCTCGTCAGCCTAAAGATGCTGCGGTAGTAGTTTAAAGACGTTTCGGTCTGCTATTAGTTTAAGGACATTTCGGTCCGCCGTTGAGAGGGTCGGCTACTGCTTATAAAGCTTGAGCTTAGGAAGATAGCGAGCGGACATAGTCGTCGTCATCTACCATTGACCTAGGCTGTGGCTCATTAAGCGTAGTATTTCTTTAAGAAGCGACCGTTTATTGGCCTGAAAGGCCTTTCACCGTGCATGTCCATGAGTAGATAGGCCCCGCCCTGGTAGACCTTATCAATGATGTACGGTCCTTCATAGTTTGGCTCAAACTTTCCCCGCTTGGCGCGATTGGGGACCATGGGCCTTTTGACGACTAGCACGAGTTCGCCTTGGTGGAATGTCCTCGGGCGGCTCAATCTTTCATATGAGCGCGTCATCTTTACTTTATAAGCTTCCAAATTTTGCTGTGCTAGAAGCCGGATTTCATCAAGGGCGTCAAGCTCTTCAAGTCGGAGGTGAGCATTTTCTTCATCCGTCAGCCCATAGTGAACTGCCACTCGCAAAGAGGGTAATTCTATTTCGAGAGGGAGTACTGCTTCCGTCCCAAACACCAACGCGTATGGCGTTTTTTTTGTGGCTGTCTTGAACGTAGTTCGATACGCCCAAAGAGCTTCTTGCAGCCTCTCGTGCCAGTCTTTCTTGTTTCGGGATACTGTTTTCTTTATGATCTTTGTCAAGGTCTTGTTGAAGGCCTCAGCTAGACCGTTAGCTCGCGGATTATAAACTGAGGAATATCTCCAGTCTATATTATGTTGCTGTGCGAATCGGCTAATTTTATGGCTTCGGTAGGCTGGCCCGTTATCGGAGATGATCCGTCGCGGAGTTCCAAACCGATATATGACATGCGTTTTGAAGAAATGGAGAATATTCTCCGTCTTCACTTCCCTCAACGGTACCGCCTCTGCCCATTTGGAGAAGTAATCAGTCGTCGCCAAGATGAAACGATGTCCCTTGGACGATGCTGGTTCGATAGGGCCGACTATGTCAGTTCCCCACATTTCGAATGGCCAACTAGCCACTGTTGGATGCAGTGGATTGGGATGCTGATGGATGAAGTCTCCATGAATTTGGCATGAATGACATTGCCTAGCGTATTTTAGGCAATCCTGCATCATCGTGGGCCAGTAGTAGCCCATCCGCTTTATCTTTAACTTCATCTTAGGGCCTGCATGGTGGGAACCGTAGAGTCCGTTGTGAACTTCTTGGACGACCCTTCTCGCTTCGTCAGGTCCTAAGCATCTCAACCACAGAGAATCGAATGACCTCTTGTACAGAGTATCATTGACGAAGGCGAAAGACAGAGCTCGTTTCGTGAGCTGATGTCTTGTGGACGCTTCTTCAGGTATTCGGTGGAACTTGAAGTAATCTATGGAGACTTCTCTCCAGTCCCCGGTATTTTCCCAATCTTTTACTTGCAGGGTTGTCTCCTCTTTCGCTCCTTTTTCTTCAGACGATTCCGGAGATATTTCTGTTGGGGCGAGCACTCGACGGCTTTGCACCACGATTCTAACGTCGTCGAGGTTCTCGTCAGCCAGTTCTTTAGCAAGTTTGGCTAGTGCGTCTGCTTTGCTGTTTTCCGCGCGCGGTATGCTTTCCAATATGTAGGAGGGAATTTGGGTTAGCAGTTGCTGCACTTTTTCACCGTATTTTACCAATTCCGGTTTGCATGTTTGGTAATCGCCGTTCACTTGACTGACGACTAGTTGGGAGTCCCCATATATGAGGAGGCTTTCAATCCCCATATCGATGGCGATCTCGAGGCCTGCTATCAAAGCCTCATATTCAGCCTCATTATTCGTTCTCGGCTCCGTCAAGGAGAAGGCGAAGCGCATTATCCCTCCTTGTGGAGTCACGAAGATGAGTCCCACTCCCGATTTGATCATTGGCGTACTTTGTTTGTGCTTTTTCATAGAAGATGCTCCATCGAAATAAAGCTCCCAACGGCTATCACCACTGTCGATTGTGTCAAACGCGTGTCTGTCTGGCAAATCGCAATTTAAAGGAGAGTCGGCAGGTATGGGATGCTCAGCAAGGAAGTCGGCGATGGCCTGGCCTTTTACCGCCTTGAGAGGTTGATATGTTATCGAAAATTCCATCAAGAGCAGGGCCCATTTAGCGAGTCGTCCCGTCAATATGGCTTTTGACATTAGATATTTGAGAGGGTCCACTTTTGAAATCAGACGGACCTCGTGGGCCAACGCATAGTGCCTAAGCTTTGTTATTGCGAAGATCAATGCCAGGCAGTGTTTTTCAATGGGAGAATAGTTGCTTTCTGCCCCCAGCAGCACTCGACTTAAGTAATAGAGTGCCCTTTCTTTCCCTTGATCGTTCTCTTGTGCCCATAGTGCGCCTAAGGAACCTTCAAGGGCGGTTGTATAAAGAATAAGAGGCTTTCCCTTAACCGGAGCAGCCAACACCGGCGGGTTCTGCAGGTATTGTTTGATCTCATCCAGTGCGCCTTGGCATTTTTGATCCCAAACGAATGGGGTTCCTTTCTTCATCAGGTGACTATAAGGACGGCACTTTCCTGAAAGGTTGGCTATAAATCGCCGTATGTATGCGAGTTTCCCTTGGAGAGACCGCAACTGTTTGAGAGTCCTCGGCGGAGGCATCTCCATGATCGCTTTGATCTTTGACGGATCTATTTCAATACCTCGGTGTCGAACGACGAATCCTAGGAATTTGCCCGAGGAAACCCCGAACGCACATTTAAGGGGATTCATCTTCAGGTTGTACTGCCGAAGGCGTTGAAATACAGTCTTCAGATGCTCGAGATGTTCCCCGTATGATTTGCTTTTAACCACGAGATCGTCGATATAGCATTCAACGATTTCGTGTATAAGGTCGTCGAAGATCTTTGTCATGGCCCTCTGATAAGTAGCACCGGCGTTCTTCAAACCGAAGGGCATCACTTTATAACAAAATATACCAAGAGGAGTCCTGAAGGCTGTGTGCTTCTGGTCTTCGGGATGCATTTTTATCTGGTTATACCCCGACGAGCCGTCCATGAAGGAGAAAACCTCATGAGTGGATGTATTGTCTATCATAAGTTCAGTAACTGGCACTGGGAAATCATCTTTTGGGCAGGCTTTATTAAGATCTCGAAAGTCTACGCATATGCGCACTGTCCCATTTTTCTTCATCACTGGGACTATGTTAGCGATCCATTCAGGGTATTGAACTTCCTGGATGAAGCCAGAGTCTATCAGCTTTTTGACTTCGGCGTTGATGCTCATCTCAAGCTCGAGTCGCATTCTTCTTGGCGCCTGTTTGACTGGCTTGATGTCCGGGGATATCGCCAATTTGTGTACAGCAATTTCTGGATCTAGTCCCGGCATTTCGGAATAGTTCCATGCGAAGCAATCTTTGTGTTGTAGAAGCACATCTTTCAACGCAGTCACCCTTTCTTCAGATAACAGCTCGCTGATGAATGTTGGTCGCGGGTCATTTTCCGTCCCCAACTCAATTTTCTTGAGATTATCTGCAGTGGTGTGGATTCCATCCTCCAGTTCTTTCGGAGCTGGGGGAAATTCTGAGATTACCTCATCACTGCCGTTTTCAAAGCACCAAGGGAAGTCGTTCATGTCCTCGGACCCTTCTTTTAATGTTGTTATCACATGACAGGTGCGAGTTTTCTGCCAATCCCAATGCGGGGTTGGTTTTATTCTTGTGTTTTTGGGTTCGTGCTTTTGCGGCGGCGCTACCTTCCAACTGTCAGACAATGCGAATTTGCCAAGCTGATATTGGTCTTCAACCCAATTCTTAAAGGTGAAACAATCTTCAAGCGGATGCCCTACTACTCGATGGTAAGAGCAATAATTTGGGTTGGAGACTTCGCCTGCTTGCTCAGGGTGTTTAGACTCTGGCAGAGTAAGCATTTGATGTTTTAGAGCAAGATCAAGTATTTTCCTTGTTTTGTTCCGAGGAAACGAGTATGCTCGACCCATTTTCTTCATAAGGGCTAGGTCAATAACGCTCGACTCTCGTATGCGTGGCTTCTTAGCTCTGTCTTGTGGTTGTCGAGCACCTTTTTGGCCCCTCGACTTGTTTTCGCTTTCGCGTCGAACCCTTTTTGTAGCAGGCTGACGTGGGGTAACATCTTCGTTCTTTACTGCCTGTCGAAGGAGACGCTGTGTCTTGGCTTTCTCATAGATTGCCATTTCACGATCGTGATCATCTCGGGCTTTTTGACTCGCATCCTTTATAAGTTTGCTCATCTGGTCTTCAGACGATGGACTGGGAGGTCTTGCATCAGGAACTCTTGCTGATTCAGGATTAGCGTCTTCCCATTGAGCGTCCGCTTCTTCATCAAAGTCATACATGGCATAACAGCTGTTTATTAACTCCCGTTTCTTTGGCCGAATGTACCCGAGCCCTTTTGTTTCCGTTCTCCCGTTAGGCAGTTTGCATTGAGTTCCGGGAACGTTCCAGACCTTGTCATAGAATTTGGCTTTTCTGATGGTCTGTGTGAAGGACATCCCTTGGCGTTTCAGCAGTTTCTTCAAACCTTCGGTATAATATCTGGGAAGACGGATAGGCTGAAGCTTGTCGAGCGTGGGATCCGCGCCATGCCAAATTTCTTTTTCCACCTTGTTTTCTTCAGAACGGTAGAATAGGATTGCCTTCTCGCCTTTTCTTCCGGGAGGGATATAGAATGTCTGCAATTCTTCTACGCTGTTGGTGTCGAGTGCATCCAGTTCTTTGTAATGTTCAAGCGGCACCATGGTTACCTGCAGATTTCGCCCTTCATCAGTGGAAATCTGTATTGAGGGCCGAGCGGGGAATACAGCATGAACTTCATCCTCTGAGTCACTACCGAAGATCAATGAGGGAACAGATGGTCCTGGCCTGGTGGACTGGGACGGACCTGAATAAATTATATCCTCCTCCTCCTCGGTGTCACTGCCGAAGACAGGGATGGTTACGTTAGTTTTGTTCTCCGGTTTGTGACATCTTTCCGTGTCTTCGAAACTCGGTAGGAAGTATTTGGCATCTTCATACTTGCGAACTTCGTTCACGGAAAATGGATTCAACTCTCCTGCCACTGTGTACTCGAGGCCGTCCCTAGAATACTTCATGCACTGATGCTGTGTAGAAGGGATGATATTGTATTCGTGTAGCCATGGTCGGCCGAGCAGAGCATTGTAGCACGTCTTGGCGTCTATGACATGGAATTTGATGTCTGTGACGAGCACCCCGAAGCGTAACGTCAATATCACAGATCCAAGAGTCTTTGAGGATTGAGAGTCAAAACCGGAGATGGTGATTTTGTCCCGGGCGAGGTGTTGGACACTCATGCAAATCTCCTTTAACACTCGCACATTGAGTAAATTGACAGACGATCCGTTATCGACCAAGATTTTTCCTATCTTTATGTCATGGCAGTATCCCGAGACATAAAGGGGGCGATTGTGTTCACACGTCCCGAGGAGAAGGTCTTCATCACCAAAAGCAACGTCGGCTGTGTGCACCTCTTCCAATTCATCCTTCATCTTTTGTTCGGCTAAGAAGGCTTGGAACTGGTCCGGATCCTGTAGGGCCTTAATCAAAGAATCCCTCGCCTCTTTTGATAGCAATAGGGCATCGAGAATGCTGAGTTGTGAGGGTAGCTTTCTCAGGTGCGCCAAGACATTGTAATCTACTTTATTCCTTTTTGGGGGATTCTTGGCGGTTAACTCTTCCGCAACTTGATCATCCAAAGCGATGTTTTCAGAGACCTTCTCTTTCCCTTTGTTTTTCTTATTCAAGGGTCCGAGGTTCTTTTCGGGTAATGTTCGATTGCGCAGCTGTATATTCTCGCAGGCCTTCAGTTCTTTTTCTTTTCCCGAAGTGGATTCTTCGAAGAGGGGGCCAAGCTCTAGCTCTTCATCGGAGTCGCTCCCAAATGTAGGCACTTGTGACCCGGTAGTGTTAACCATGTGACAATTGCCGGCAGTTCTTTCAAGTTCTTTAGTCGTATTTCTTTGCTCTCGGCGAATTTTACGTTTTTCCCGTTTAAATCGTTGTCGATTAGCGACGTATCCTTGCCACCATCCATTGAAAGCTTTGCAATCTTGGGTGGAATGTGAGACCTTCTGATGGTATAAGCAATAAGAGGGATGCATTTCTACCGCGCCAGTAACTTTTTCTTCAGAGGGTGGTAGCTTCATGCCCATCGATATGGCCTTAGTAAATTTCTTTTTTATCTTGAATTGGCTTTTGTCAGTGGTGGAGGCATTTTGCTCCAACGGGATCATTTCGGCTCCTTCCTCAAGTCGCTGACGCTTGGCCCTTTCGAATATAGCCGTCTCGCGTTCTCGATCAGCCTTGCTTTTCAACCGTGCTTCATTAAGAAACGCGCTAATCATTTCAACTAGTAACCCTGGGGTTCTTGATTCGGCATTTGCCCCCAGCGTTTCAGTGCCAGAAGTTCCTTCATCGTTCGTGGTTGAATGGGAGATCATATGACAGCTTGCTACATATTCGTCAGACTCATCCGATGAACTTTCTCCTTCACCTTCTTTTTGGAAGACGTGATCAAGGAAATCTTGGAGCGTGATGGGAGTTCGCGCCTTTTGGTTATATTCATCCAGCGCATCGATTTGCTTTTGTAAGTCCGTGCGCTTGTCGCCAGGCTTCACGGGCTTCTTAGATTTCTTCTTCTTCTTTTTCGAAGATTTTGACGGCTGGCTATGAACGCTTGAACTACTACCATCGGTCTTCGGAGTCGGTCGTGGCTTCAACATCCCTTCAATAACCTGCGGTTCCAAGGAGTTCTTCCACTTGACCGCTGGGCAGGTTTGAAGATCATTTAGCATTCTCCTCGTTTTGGCCGATAATACAACCTCCCAGGGAGCCTCTTCAATGACGGAGCACGTTGCCCCTGGCGTATTCGTCCCCTTAGAGGTGTGGGGCTGCGGAGGATTCACCTTCCATTTGTCAGATAGCGCAAATTTGCCCTGACGGTACTGGTTCTCAAGCCAATTCTTGAAGACGTAACAGTCTTCGATTGGATGTCCCAACACTCTATGATAAGGGCAGTAATTAGGATTGTTAACGTCACTTGGTTGCGACGGACGTTTTGGATCTGGCAGATTTATGAGCCTGTTGCGCAATGCCAGCTCGAATAACCTCCTTGTTTTATCACGGGGGAAGGAGTAAGCACGTCCCATCCTGTCCTCAAGGGGTACGTATGGGCGCGTATTATTTGGACGAGCAACCGGCTTCGAATCGTTCGGTTGTTGTTGGGCATTAGCAACGACGATCGCTTTTCCCTTTCCTTTGTCGTTTCGGGGATCCGGCTTCGGGAGAGGGGGTTTATGGCCCATCTGGTCCATCTGCGCCAATTTGTCGATCAAAGCCTGGAAGGAAGTCGGCTTGAAGAACATCATAAATTGTGAAATGGTTGCTTGTGGATCGAGTGTTCCAACAAACATTCCCACCGCAGGGGCTTCTTCTATGCGCTGTTCACACTTAGACCATAGATTACGCCACCGTATAGCATACTGAACCCATGTCTCGTCGGGTTTTACCCTGGCATTGATCAGTGCCGTTATCGGGGTACGCTCACTGGCACTTGCAAAGCGTTGGGTGAAGAGTAGCTCCATCTCCGCAAAGGTTTTTATAGAGTCGTTGGGAAGCTCAGAATACCATTCAAACGCCGTATCAGATAAACTTCCAACAAACTGGCGAAGCAAAAGCTTGTCGTCGCCGCCGGTATTACCGCAAAGAGCCCTGAATTGGGCCACATGTTGATGGGGATTGCCGGTCCCCTTGTAGACATGAAACTTAGGAATTGTGTAACCTGGCGGGTACTTGATTTGGTCATACCAGCCCGGATATGGCCGTCCCGTTTTTACAACGTGGCCGGCTGCTTCAACCGCCTGATGCACCCGTATTTGTTGAGCAATATATTCATCCAGATCAGCTTTTGATATGGTATCCTCTTTAGCTGCGGATAGAGCCGGTGGAGGATTCGATGTCTCTCCTCTATCATCTTCAAGAATGATCGGGGGATCTCCAGCAGGTGGATCTGGTTGAATCATCATACCCACCACATCCTGGAACAGGAGGGCCATTTTCTTTATGTTGGCCACCTGTTCCGCAGCCTCTTTGTCTCTCTTTTCCAGTATTCGGTGGAGGAACTCAGCGTCGGTCTCCTCCTCTTGGCGTTCATCTAAGGACGTCTCAGGATTCTCTTTTGGCCCCGTGAGTGCAGCCATTGTAGTCATCATCTCCTGGAGCTTTTGTTGCTGCTCCTGAGACCTGGTCACTGACCGGGTAAGCGGTCGGTGACCCGTAGAAGTACGACTTTCTTCTTTTCCTGAAGCCATATAGACCGTATGAACTGTTATGCCCCCTGACTTGGGGCGTTTCGGTTCGCCGCTTTTAGATTTTGTCATCGTCGCGGGAGCTTTCTCTGGTCTTTTCCTTTTATGGACCTTTGAGGTTGAAGGAGCCGTTGAAGTGGGCCTCCTAGCATTCGTTGCCCCTTGCTGTTTAATGGGGCAGTTTTTGTTATTTTTCACCTTCGCTCTTTTCTGGTGACGCAAGTGGTCTGGATCGATCACAGAGTCTTGAACCCTGCGCCATACTTTATAAATTCTGGACGACAGCCGTTGAGAGGGCTGTTCTTGTTTTGCCTCCGGAGCTTTCTCCACGGGCGGAGGAGATCTTTTCAACATGGCGATTGGGGAGTTCTTTCTCACTTTTCTCAGTAATTCAAAGCTGTTCCCAGTTGGAACAGCAGCGTTGACCTCCGCCACTGGAGCAGGCGGGGTTAGCCCTGGAGGGGAGTTGCCTCCTGGTTTCCTTATTCGCTGCCAATGGCGACGTCGTGCACGACGGGCCGTTGGGACTGGCTCGGAAATCGATACAATTTCTTGTTGCCCCCTGTTTGGGTGTGGGGTAACTGCCGGTGTCAGCCTATCAAAGACTGATGCTTTTTGATCAGCTGAAGGAGGAGTAGGAACCGTCAATCTTGTGAAGACTGACTTTCTGATAGGAGAAGCCGCTCCAACGACTTCCGAAGCTGTGGCCGTTGCCCTCTTTGGGACAGCCACTTTATGATCCTGACCTAGCCTGGTGAAAACAGAGGCTGTCATCTTAGTAGCGGGCGACCCGTTGACAGGGGTCGTGGTAGCAGTGAGCCGGTCGAATACCGACTTCTTGTTCGCTTCTGGTGCGGATATCGGCATGGAGAAGCTTGTAGGTGGGACCATGGTCCCGAAGAACAAGCCGGTGGTGGCTTGCGTCACCTGGTCTACCGGCAAAGTCAGGAAGGAAGCCGCTTGGGGCCCATATGCTACACCTCTCGGTGAGGTGGAACGTCCGCTGCAATGGCATTTCGAGCAGCTGGTGCAGTTGGTGGCCATTGGATCTTGAGTTCTGCGCCAGACAAAAGACCAAATTTTAGCAACTTGAAATCCGCGGACAACCATTTAACAAACCGCGATTGGTTCGCGAAGACGACACACGAAGTGTGGAGTGGAAAGAGGAAAAGGTCCCACCGGGCGTGCCAGAATCTGTTCCCCTCCGAACGGCGGCCTGCGACGTTAGGACGTCACGTGCCTGAGGTTCGGGGCAGATGCTATTTGGTTTTTATCCGTCCACCTCTTCGAAGATGCCGAGTTGATTTATGGCACCGTGTATCGAAGGTTTAGACGGATGCGGCCGATGTAGCAGACTTTGTCAGATTCCCCCTCGCTTGAGGGGTTTTTGATTGTGGGGACGCTCTTCCCTGCAGGCGCAAGCCCCTGCAGTTAATTACGCTACCGCTTTGCGGTAACAACTTTCTCCTTCTCCAGAATTTCACTTCGTGTCGTGTGTGTTTGTTTTGTTTGTGGCTGCCCGTGGATTGTATACGGAGACTGAGTAATGCCGTCGCCCGTAGGGCGTGGATTAGTCCAAATCCGTATTTACTTAGATTTGGGTTTGGTGTTTTTAGTTTAAGGATGCATTAGTCGCGTTGCGACTAAGATCAACTTAAACATTCGTCAAGGATACGTTAGTCTTGCTTTGGACTAAGATCAACCTGACGTGGTGATTCATTTAATTATCCGGCCGTCGGGACTCGTCACCTCTCTGACGTCGTTGAGGGATTACAACGACATACGTCTGAGGAGTTCCGAGATGTACCCTTGAACCAAAGTTGGTTTGGGATTTTATTGTTTATTTAGATGTCTAAGGACACGTTAACCGTATTTGGGGTTAAGATCAACTTAGGCGGGACCGTTTAGATCCGACAAAAGAGCGTTTGGGCCCTATTATGTCAGTTTAGGGACGTAGCGGTCCATATTCCAATTTAGGGACGTGGTGGTCCATTATTAGTTTAGGGACGTTTCGGTCCGATTTTAGTTTAGGGACGTTTCGGTCCGTCGCCAGTTTAGGGACGTAGTGGTCCGTCATTAGTTTAAGGACGTCTCGGTCCAATATTAGTTTAGGGACGTTTCGGTCCGATTTTAGTTTAGGGACGTTTCGGTCCGTCGCCAGTTTAGGGACGTAGTGGTCCGTCATTAGTTTAAGGACGTCTCGGTCCAATATTAGTTTAGGGACGTTTCGGTCTGATATTAGTTTAGGGACGTTTCGGTCCGATATTAGTTTAGGGACGTTTCGGTCCGATATTAGATGAGTGGTCGTTGGGACTCGTCACCTCTCTGACGTCGCTGAGGAATTACAACGACAGATGTCAGAGGAGTTCGGAGATGTACCCTCGAACCGGTCATGACTTGGTTTATGATGGGGCATTTAATTTAAGGACTTACAGCCAGGATTGGGTTAAGTCCAATTTTTATTTTAGGCCTTGCCTGATTAGAAGAATCAATCTAAACAGGGCTTTGCCCCTTTCATTATTTTGCAAGTCTGATTTGGGCCAGGCCCTTCTAATTAATGAGTTACAAGGACTCAGGAATTCTCCAAACAGGGCCTTGCCCTTTTTATTTATTATTTTTTTTTTCTGCAATTGGGCTAGGCCCTTTTAAATAATGAGTTTCAGAAACTCAAGAAGTTTTTACAAACAGGGCTTTGCCCTGTTATTGTTCTGTAATTTAGTTTGGGCCAGGCCCATTTAAATAACGAGTTTGCAGAAACTCAGGAATTTTTCCAAACAGGGCCTTGCCCTTTTATTATTTCAATTTAATTTGGGCCGGGCCCAAAACAAGGGGTTGCAGAAACCCTAGAAATCTTCAGATTGAAGAACACAAGTGCATGGCACTTTTGATTTGAATTTGGATCAAAGGAAAACAAGTTCTTGTTTTTTCCTGATCATACAGAACCGAGGGTTCATATTAAGTGCAAGGCACTATTTATTATTATTTTTTTTTTTAGAACCAAGGGTTCATATCAAGTGCAAGGCACTATTTATTATTCTTTTATTTATATTTTTTTTTCTTTAGAACCAGGGGTTCCTATCAAGTGCAAGGCACTATTTATTTTCTTATTTTCTGTTCTTCAGAAATTTTACCTTCTTTTTTTTTTTGGTTCTTGATTAATCTTCAAGAGCTCTCTTTTTTTCAGAAGCTTTTTCCCTCTCTCGATGATGATTGATTATCTGATGATCTTTGAATGAGGCCTGGGGTCTTATTTATAGTGCCCACCAATTTGTTGGATTTGTTAACAAAATCTTTCCTGAATAATTTTGGGAATTTTCCCACCATTGGATCTCTGATCCAAGGGTTCCTGTTTTACAGGAGAACAGAAAAGATTTGTCTAAATCTTCATTCAGTTGCTGCGCAACTCACCAGAGTGTGACACGTGTCACGCATCCGTGCGCTTGCGCAGTTGTGGTTGCGCAACTGCGCAGACACGTGTCGCGCATCCGAGCGCTTGCGCAGTTGCGATTGCGCAACTGCGCAGACACGTGTCGCGCATCACTGCACTTGCGCAGTTGCGATTGCGCAACTGCGCAGACACGTGTCGCGCTGTCATGCATTTGCGCAGTTAAGTCTTTAATTACGTTTTTCTGAAGAGCCTTGCTCTGATGGGACGCACCGTCTCGGGCGTTACGCTGCCGAATTGGCTTCTGCCACGTGGCAAATTGCGCACTGCGCACGGAAACCGAAGCGTTGCTTCAAATTTTGAATTTTCAAAATTCAGTAGAGCCTTGCTCTGATTGGGGGAAACAAGCGGTACATGCAAGAGATTGTAAGATTGCATGGAGTACCGGTGAGCATCGTGTCCGATCGGGACACTCGGTTCTTATCACACTTTTGGCGGAGTTTATAGGAAGGTTTAGGGACTCGTTGGAAGCTTAGCACAGCTTATCATCCTCGAACTGATAGTCAGTCGGAGAGAACCATCCAAACTCTTGAAGATATGTTGAGAGCATGCATGTTGGACTTCAAGGGTTCTTGGGAGGATCATCTACATTTGGTGGAGTTTTCTTACAACAACAGTTTTCAGGCAACTATCCAGATGGCTCCATTTGAAGCTTTGTATGGTCGTAAGTGCCGTTCACCTGTTTGTTGGGGTGATGTCGGTGAACGAAGATTATTGGGACCAGATTTGGTTGTACAGACCGTTGAGAAGGTTAACACTATCAGGAATCATATGAAGGCAGCACAAGACTGACAGAAGAGTTGGGCAGGCACGTTAAGAAGACCTCTAGAGTTCGCCGTGGGTGATTTGGTATTCTTGAAGATATCACCGACTAGAGGAGTGATTCGTTTTGGGAGTCGAGGAAAGCTTAGTCCTCGATTCGTTGGACCCTTTGAGATCTTGGAGCGTGTTGGTGAGGTAGCGTACCGTTTGGCGTTACCGCAGTCCTTGACGAATGTGCACGATGTGTTTCACGTATCTCAACTCCGTAAGTATGTTCGAGATGAAACGCATGTATTGGATCATTCGGAGCTAACAGTACGAGAAGACTTGACTTTTGAGGAGCGACCGATTGAAATTGTGGATCGAAGGGAAAAGGTTATTAAGAACAAGGTGATCCCTCTTGTGCTTGTTTCTTGGGGTAATTGCTCGCATGGAGAGTCCACTTGGGAACGAGAAGATGAAATCCGGCAGAAGTTTCCTCACCTTTTCTTGTAGTTATCCATCTTTGTATTCTTGGAATTTCGAGGACGAAATTCTTTTTGTAGTTGGGTATAATGTAACGCCCGGGCCCAATGCTACTAATTTCTGTTACTTTATGAATGAAGTGTGACCCTTATTTCATTTATCGTGCTTGTTTGTTACTCATTGTATATTTCCCCGTCAGCTCAATTTTGCATATAACATTTTAAAGCATCTAAAATAAAATTAAAAATATTCATCTTGGCCTACTTGACACCCCTAACCCTGTTGTAGCGTCCGTGCATCGTGTTCTCGTCCCGTTCAGTGAAACGGGCGAGTTTGGACGGCTACGCGCACGTACGTGTGTCCGTTTTGGGGGTATGCTTTTTGATCATAAAATACTTCATTTTCACTTTTGGATCCCGCTTAAAATTCTATTATTTCAATTTCAAATTTTTTGACCCGACCCGGACGCGATTTGGAAATGTTTTACTTTGCGCCAAAACCCCAAATTTTAAAATATTTAAACCATCATATTTTCCTAACTATATAAAATCTTACTGTTCACGTAAATCTTTTATATCTCTATTTTAGTATTTTTCCTAACTTCTAAATCGTTTCTCAACCAATCATAAACCTTCGTTTCCGTGGGCCCCACCTCTTTATTCTCTCTCCTCTCTCTCTATTCCTCGTATCTCTTTCTCTCTCTCTCTTCTATATATTTCAAATCTCTTCCTCCCTCCTCTTTCTTTTTCTTTCCTTCAACTGCAGAAAAACCCTCGCGCAACCCCGTTCCTGCACCTCGCCGCCGACGATCACCTCGTCGTCGCCTCCCGCCATCATCCTCGACATCCTCATCTCCATCACCTCACCTTCATCACCCATCTTCTTCTTCCCTCTATCCTAGCATCTCAACCCGACTCCAAACCCTACCGAAACCTAACCCATCTCCCCCGAGTTCCGGCCCTCGGCCCCCATCTCTGTCCATCTCAACCTCAGAACACCGACCACCACAGCCAACCTCGACAGCAACCCTTCACCAATCGCCGCCGCAGCACCCAACCACCTCGACCCCGGTACTCACCTTCCCATCGTCGCCGACCATCCTTCGTCGCCGTCGCGACCTCCTTCCACGTCTTATCTCCCTCTCCTCTGTTCTCTTCTCCCTCCTCAAACCTGTGCAACCTTTAGCGAAACAGCACAAGAAACCCTAGCCTTCAAGTTCTGCAGCCTTCACCCTTCGCCGGAGAACCCGCGCCGGCAAACCCCTCGGCGTAGTCACCACTTGCCGACTCCCTTGAAATCCCTGAACTCCATACCACAGTATGATCTTCTTCCTTCTTTCTTCTTGATTCTTCTTTTATCGTTTCTTGCAATTTTGAATGTTGTTTATTCACTGTTTTGGGGTTCGCCGGAATCCGACGATGCCGACGACGTGTCCCGACGTTCCAGCGAGGTACCCCGACCCGTGTGGTTCCATTGTTCGTCGTTTGGATTCATTCCGTGAACCGTGCGCCCGTCGCGAGTTTCCCCGCCGACATTTTACGTTCCGTTTTTCCCGATTCGCGACCCGTCGAGGCAAGTACCCCTTGCTACATGCTATACAATATTTACACATATATTATGACACCCTAAATATGTAAATTTAGTTTTGGTACAATCATTTCTCATTTTTCGTGTACAGTATTACATTATATCATTTTACCGCTACACTTGGAACCTACAGTTTGCAAATTGAACCTGATAACCATATTTACCTATTTAATCACATTTTTAATGTTAATGTAGCTTATGGCATTTATCTCTGTAGTTATGTTCCATTCGGACACTTGTATGCATTTAACCTGAAATAGCTGTACTGAACCGTTATACAAATCATTGCACCTCTAAGGGTTCTTAAACCTGTTAACATGACTAAACGGCTATACTTGTCTTACTACACTCTTGTAATCATCTCTGTGACAAATTTGATAACTGTATTGCAAATTGAATGAAACTGCTTATTACTTAATTCATTGCTTATCTCATGTTGTTAATACCCATGTTTGATTATATATCTGATTGTGAGCACACCCACGATATTGTTTACATCTTGACCTAACTTGTTACATGTATATATTGATATACCTGACATGGTACCGTACACTGTTGACTTGACCTGATGTACCATGACCTGACCCGTTACCTGATCTTGTGTCTAATGCCAACAAACCTGACATGTAGTCATCATGGACCGTTCCTGTTGTCTATCCAGACAAACCTGCTCTTACCTGATCCTGTGTTGGCATTAGCGCTTGACTACTGAATACCTGACTTGACATACATAACTTGGGGGTATGGGAAATCAAAGGTGAAACCTGACTTGTAACTCAACAGTTCGATACCTGTTCTGATCAGTCTTACGGGCTAGGCCAGCCCCGGAGTGATGATGCTGACATCACTCGCCCATCCTGCTACCTGTTACTGCCTAGCGGCACGTCTCAGATTCAGCCCGAGAGTCTTGACCGTGGTCCCGGGCATGCACGGGATACTATTGAGTTACATCGACGATTCATCAATTTGATTTCAAAGACTCTAGAATAGAAAACCCGATAGAACAGTTTAGTTACCCACTGCACACTACCGTGCACTGCTTGATTCACATTATTGCTACTCTCGTTTTATTCATAGTTATTTTGCATTGCCTGTTACACTGTTCATATTATATTACTGATGACATGACGCGCTGACGTCTGGGTTTTGCATGGCCCAGATTCTGTACCGCTGTTGCAGTCCGAACAGGAGTACTTCAGCCAGCAGGCTGAGCTGTGAGTTCAGTAGTAGTTAGTTTTATTTCCTGCATTTATTTCCTGATGTGAGCCCGCATTATGGGACATACATTCCAGTTATTTGTATTGGATCATTTGCTTCCGCATTTATTTATTATTGACTCCTGTTATTCTGGATTATGGACATGTTTTAGATAGTTTTATCTTGTTCTTGATATCTCTACAGCATAATGTGACTGTGGATGGATACTTCCTACCCACAGGTAGCATGGTTGGCTATGTCGCGTGCCCAATCTAGCGTACTCTGGGAAGCGGGGCGTGACAGATGTTATCTGTTTGCACATGTTTGAGTATCGCAGCACGTGCATATTCGCGATTACCTTTATATGTTATCTACTATTCACGAGTTGGCAACTCACCCCCGTTGTGCCACAGTGTTTGCAGGTCGACCCTCAGAGTAGTTGCGGCAGGGCTATCTCTTGTATCTTTTTGGCGACGGATACCACTGCAGTTGGTGCGTGAGCTGTTTTGTTGCTAGGTGGGTTTGTGGCATCCGGTTATTTTCTATTTGTACACACTATTGTATCTAGTACTCTCCATCTACTATTTCATGTATTGACTTAGAGACCAGTTGTGAGGACGATGATGTATATTATTTTGTACGCTGGTGTCGAGCTCGTGTGAGCCGACTTTATTTATGCAGTTTTATCTTTTATGATGTTCTTCACCTTTATTGCTCATTTCTTCGCTACGGCGTCGTATATTATTATTGTGGTGGTTGTTTCCGCCGTAGGGCGTGATTGCTCCCGTTTGGTGATGCCTTATTCTTATTGTATGTCTTTTTCTCTTATATCTTGTCTTCTACCCGATTCCGGGGCTAGTTTTTATAAAGGAGATGCTGCCGAAATTTTTAAGAAATAACTTAAACTTTAAGAATTTTTACTAAATTACTCAAGGTTTTTTTAAATGTTTTAAACAAATGTTTTCAAAACTCACTACATTTAATGGTTTTGATTTCTGGGTTTCGGCTTACTTGGTCGCGTTACGCCTGTAGACGTTACGTGGTTAAGTGCCTGTCACGGGCCAAACTTCGGGTCGTGACACACCGTGTTCTCGGTGCAGTGATGATCGTAGAGATACACGTTCTCGAAGCTCACGATGTCGGGGATGGTAAAAGGGAAGAACTCCATTCTTGCGTTTTGGATGTGAAGGAAGGGGTGATCAACGCTCTCTCCTCTCTATAGCATGCAACGCGCCCGGAGTCCAACACTCGCTCGTCTCAACCGTACCGCCATGCGGCAGACATTGAGCATTTCCTGGCAAATTCGAAAGGACGCGACTACGGCGATTCTCCTTCCCCACGCGTTCATGACACGTGCCACCCCCGGCTGTTCCTTTTCCCGATGCTCACACCGAGAAGGTCGGACAGAACCTCATGAATCAACCAGGCCTGCCCTTGCTCGGTTATCCTTGGCTGGAAGTTCCCTACCTCGCAACGCCATGGATCTAAGCCCTCACTAAGAGGAAGCCCAGCGGCTACCTTGCTCGGCTATCCCTGGCTGGTAATTCACTACCCCACGACGCCAGGAATCTAAGCCCTCGCCAAGAGGCAACTGAGCAGCTTCACTGCTCGGTCTATCCTTAGCTGGCCTCGTACGGCCCCTTCCGTGCTAAGGATCAAAGCCCTCACCAAGAGGCAACCGGGCCCGCCCTTGCTCGGTTATCCCTGGCTGGTAGTTCCCTACCTCGCAACGCCAGGGATCTAAGCTCTCACTAAGAGGCAGCCCAGTGGCTACCCTGCTCGGCTATCCCTGGTTGGTAGTTCCCTACCCCACAACGCTATGGATCAAAGCCCTCGCCAAGAAGCATCTGGCAGCAACCCTGCTCGGCCCGTCCTTAAGGATCAAATCCCTCACCAAGAGGCAACCGGGCCCGCCCTTGCTCGGTTATCCCCGGCTGGTAGTTCCCTACCCCACAACGCCAGGGATCAAAGCCCTCGCCAAGAGGCACCGGGCAGTAACCCTGCTCGGCCTGTCTTTAAGGATCAAAGCCCTAGCCAAGAGGCACCGGGCAGTAACCCTGCTCGGCTCTTCCTTAGTAGGCCTCTTACGGCCCCTCCCGCGCTAAGGATCAAAGCCCTCACCAAGAGGCAACCGGGCCCGCCCTTGCTCGGTTATCCCTGGCTGGTAGTTCCCTACCCCCACAACGCCAGAGATCAAAGCCCTCGCCAAGAGGCACCGGGCAGCAACCCTACTCGGCCCGTCCTTAGTAGGCCTCTTACGGCCCCTCCCGCGCTAAGGATCAAAGCCCTCGCCAAGAGGCAACCGGGCTTCCCCTTGCTCGGTTATCCCTGGCTGGTAGTTCCCTACCCCACAACGCCAGGGATCAAAGCCCTTGCTAAGAGGCACCGGGCAACAACCCTGCTCGGCCCATCCTTAAGGATCAAAGCCCTCGCCAAGAGGCACCGGGCAGTAACCCTGCTTGGCCCGTCCTTAGTAGGCCTCTTACGGCCCGTCCCGCGCTAAGGTCAAAGCCCTCACCAAGAGGCAACCGGGCCCGCCCTTGCTCGGTTATCCCTGGATGGTAGTTCTCTACCCCACAACGCCAGGGATCAAAGCCCTCGCCAATAGGCACCGGGCAGCAACCCTGCTCGATCCGTCCTTAAGGATAAAAGCCCTCACCAAGAGGCACCGGCCAGTAACCCTGCTCGGCCCGTCCTTAGTAGGCCTTTTACGGCCCCTCCCGCGCTAAGGATCAAAGCCCTCACCAAGAGGCAACCGGGCCCGCCCTTGCTCGGTTATCCCTGGCTGGTAGTTCCCTACCCCATAACACCAGGGATCAAAGCCCTCGCCAAGAGGCACCGGGCAGCAACCCTGCTCGGCCCGTCCTTAGTAGGCCTCTTACGGCCCTCCCCCGTTAAGGATCAAAGCCTTCACCAAGAGGCAACCGAGCCCGCCCTTGCTCGGTCCTTCCTTGGCATGCCTTTCTGTGCCTCCCACGCTAAGGAACAAATCCCTCACCAAGAGACATCCGGTCTATCTACGTCTGAGCGATCTCCACCTCGACTTCGGGGCCATGGAGATACCGACCCTTCACCGGTCTTTGTACACTTGTCAAATGGTCGAATTCAACTCGACGTGTGATCACCAGACGAAGAACCGACCCATGAAGATACCGACCCCTCACCGGTCTTTGCATACTTGGCAAATGGTCGAATTCAACTCGACGTGTGATCGCCAGATGAAGAACCGACCTGACATGAAAGCTGAACCGTGCAAATACGAATGTTCTCCACAAACAAAAGGATAACGTGCACGCAAAGAAACTGCAAGAAGATTCTTTTATTCACATAAATCAAAAGTCTCTACAAAGGTATTATGGGCTCCCCAGCCTAACAAAAGTGCCCGGAGGCTTACAAGATGCCCAAAGTAACAAAAAATACATATAAAGAAGACAAGGGGTTTCAGGCCTTAGGGTCGGGGGAAACCTCAAGGAGCACCGCATCCACCACGACCGGGGTTGCGTCTGGAGGGTCGGCACCCATCGCAGGAGCCTCGGCGCCGCCCTCGTCGGGGGCCTCCTCCCTGGCGGTGCTTCCAGGGACATCGGCCTGCGCGTCATTCCCACGAGGATACTCGTTCCGGAGCTCCTCATCAGGGAACTCCGGCATCCGAGCTTTAACGGCGTCGAGGGGATCGTGCCAAATGAGGGCAGAGGCCGCGGCTAGGTCGGAGTAGAAGTGGTCTGACTTCTTGTAGTTCTCCACCGCCTTCGACGCTCTGAGCTCGGCTCGCCTCATCCCCTCAACCGCAGCCTTCAGCTCCTTTCGGAGGGAACTCGCCGACTTCTTCAGGGTGCCGACGAGCACCTTGGAGTCCTGAAGCTTGGCCTCGGCGGCCCGGGCAGCCACACGGTGCCTGGTGACCTCCTGCTTCCCGGCCGCCGCCGCCTCCTGCTTCCAGGCCGCAACCTCCTCCTCAAGGACAGCAACCCTCGCCATCGCCGCCTCCAGCTCCAACTTGGAGCTATCCTTCAGCGAAGAAAGCTCACCCGCGGCTTTCATCGCCGAGGCGATCTCCTCGTCCTCCATTTGGACGACAAGGGCAACGTGTTGGAGGACCTGAAGAAATCAGGGAGGGGTCAGAAAGAAAAGGGGGGGTACCAAATTTCACGATTAACGAGACGCTGAGAGGAAAACCAAGTGAGGAACGAGCACTAACCTGCACGGCCTCTTGGGCGATGGCCGCCATTTGCGCCCTGAGAGTACCCCGAGGGACTTTGCCCCTGGCCGACCTCTCCATCTCGGCCAGCAGGCTGTCAGCAACGGAGAGCCCCGAGGGCACCTCAAAGCGGAGATCCCCCTCATCCACCAGGATCGGGGAGGCTGGGGTGCGCGGGACCGTCCGGTGAAACCTCTTGAGAGACGGCGTTGGGGAGCCAGTCTCTACCTCTGCAGCCCGGGCCTCCTGTTCCCGAACCCGCTTTCGTCTTGGCGCCTGGCCGGACTCCGAGGCACGGGCCGCACTCGAATTCCTGGGAGGAGCGGCTGCTGGGGGAACAGGGGCCGACGTCGGATGAGAGGAGCTGGCACCTCCAGCCCTCGATCCCTTCTTCTGCTCGAGCATGGCTGCTCGGAATTTGCCCACGTCCATGGGTTCTGCACAAGACAAGGTACAATAGAGTCAGAAACGCAAGTAAAAGTAAAATAAACGTAAGTCTAACAGTTCGCCTGTAAACTCCTAACTTACCCGCGAATTGGACGGGGCTAAGCCCAGCCCAGCTAAGGGCTAGCTCAGAAAGCAGCACGTCAGCCCGAAGAATAGGCTCCCACTCTGCCACTTTCAGCGCGTTGGGATCGCTCGACTAACTCTCTCGCCGACACCTATCCCCAGACCACTGAGTAGGCACGGTCCAGTCCTCACCCTCGGGCGGCCTAACAAAGAAAAACTTCTTTTTCCAATCGTGGATGGAAGAAGGCACGACGATGACCCTCGATCCGGGAGCACTTCCCTGCTGTTTCCTAAAGGAGATATATACCCACCTCGGCTCGCCCGTGTGTGCGCCGGGATGACTCTTATAACAGAGAGAAGAGGCGAGGGTGCTCAGCCTGAAAGGGATCGCGCGCAACTTCAAACGGACCAGGAACCCAAGGAAAATCCTCCAGGAGTTCGGCACTAATTGGCCCGGGGCTAACCCAAAATAATTCAGCGCTCTAACAACCTAGGGAAAGAAGGGCAAGAGCATTCCGTCCAAAAAGCTTCCAGGTACAGGGCAATCTCCTTATCCCGTACCTGATCTGCCTTCTCCCCTTTCTCGGCTAAACGAAGCATATAGCCGGGAGGAATGTGGAAACGAGCCCGAGCGGTGGCGAGCTCATCCTCGTACCTCACCGTGGATGACACACCAGGGGCATCCGCGACATCCGCTCTGGGGACCGCCCCCATCTCGCGACCCCGAGAAGAGGATCTGACCCTAACTTCCCGAGAAGACTCTGACTCAATGGAAGAGGAAGCAGCAGAAGAAGAAGAACATGAATATATGAAAATGGTGAAGCCCGGTGCGCAAGAAAATCAGATATATAAATAATTAGATGCATTAACATTATGAAACATGTATGTAAGGGGGTCAGGTCATAACCTAACTGGTCACTAAAAAGTAAACTATCCTATCGCAAGCTCGAGTGTGTGCGTCAACCTCTGCAGGAGTATTCCTAACCCAAGAGTGGTGCCCCAGGGGCTAGGAAACACGGGCCTAACTGTGGAATGAACAAGAGACCGCTATAGCCCGGTACGAGCTGTAAACATGAGACCACTATAGCCCGGTACGAGCTGTAAACATGAGACCGATATAGCCCGGTACGAGCTGTAAACATGAGACCGCTATAGCCCGGTACGAGCTGTCGTCATGGGACTCCTGAGATCCTGTTGTACAACGCACACTCAAACTACCCCAACACCCACGTATTTATAGCTACTATGGTAAAGATTAAATCATTAAATTACAAATGCTGAACAGACAGGAATTTGTGGTATGGTAATTGTATGGAAATAAAACTGGTGAATAGTGGTGTCATGGCATGTAGTTCAGCATTCCAATTAATGATTTCATTTTAATATAAATAAGATCATGAATAGGCATGTCAAATCAAGGTGTTCTATACATGTAAATCAACATGAGTCTCGAATGTGTATAAAGCATGTAAAAGGATTCTTGTGCATAGTATTCATATCATAGCATCACATAAGAAAAAGCAAGCAGCAGTTGGTAATTAGCAAATGAAATGGTTTTCAGGTATAGCTCGATGGGGAAAAATTTATGTGACCATTAGCCTTAGAAAAAGTTCATAACTTTGTGCCTATACTCACTCATACTTAAGGGGGAATATTTAACAATAATTTATACAACTAAATTGCACCTAATTTACAATGAAATTTGTAGTTGCAAGTTAACGGTCAGCAATATATCAGCAAGTGTTCCGATAAGGACAGATGATAAAACTGTGAAAGAAAGCTCTTTCCTCTAATATCCAAACTTGCACAAGTTAAGAACTAATTTAGATAATCGCCGATGTTGCATCGACATAATGAAAAGAGCAAGAGTGCTTGCCTGAGCTTAACGATCACGAAAAACGATGCACGAAAATGCGGGGCACGATCTCAGCTAAGGTGCGACTTGGGATCTGAGTTATATGATCCGCCTAGATAAATTTCATCGGTTAAACCATAAATATCTACATAAATATTGTCACACAACCAAGCACAATTATATCAACTTAGGGTTTTAAATCCTAAATTTCCCTTCCAATGTTCACTGTTTTCTCACCATTTCATTTTATTTATTTATTCTTTTTTTATCTGAAAAAACAGGGATCACGGAAAACTTACAGAGGATGATCGTGGCAGTTGCTAGAGTTTGGATGAGTCCTGGGTCGAGCCGAGAAAGCGTCGAGGGTTCAGATCTGGCGATGGAAAAGCTGGGTTGATGGTGGAGCAGGCGACGTCGTCGGAGGAGGAGAAAGGGGAGCAGCTCCGAGGCGAAGACGAGGGCTCTGTGCAGATCGCCGGGGTTGTGGTCGCGACGAGGGATGGGGTGGCGTCGGTGGGATGAGGACGAGGGCGAGGGCGACAGCGAAGGGGGGAGGAGAGGGAGGCGAGGGTCGCGGCGGTGATGGTGGCGAGAGGAGGGGTCGGGGTCTGCGACAGTGATGGTGGCAAGAGGAGGGGTCGGGGTCTGCGGCGGTGATGGGGAATTTGAGGAGCAGCGGGGGAGAGAGAAAGAGATGTGAGTATGAGAGATAGAGAGATATATATTTTTTTTTGTGTATATAAAGAGATTTTTATAAATATATACATATAGATGCATATCTTCAATTGATCGTATTTAGAGATTCTGTACAGATTTTCTTGTTCTCATATTAACATTAAACAGATACGCAAAATATTATTTTGCTGCCACTAAGAAAATAATATATATATATATATATATATATATATATATATATATATATATATATATAATATAAAAACTGAATATTTTTCCATATCAAAATTGGTTACAGTAAAAATCCAAAATGAAATATATTAGCGGCCAACTAAAAGTTTAAAAATTGATGGAAAAAGAATCTTGATAGATCTTGAACTACTGCATTCAAATAGGGCTGTTACAAAAGGACATGCAGTGGCCGACCAGACCACTCCTATGCCTGTCTTACAAACAAACCGCTGGCTCACCTCCGAGCCACCTGCACAATTGGCCTCTTTGGCCCTCTCAGCTCGCCTCCGGGCTACCACAGAACCAAGATAGCTCGGCCTCCCGCTCGGTCCCGAGCCACCTGCCGAGCTCATATTCCTCGGTCCCATCGACCGACCGACGGCATCATTCGCAAGTGCTTCCGCCCCGCCTCCGCAAATCTCGCCATGCGCGAGATATCCGCCGGCCACGTCTCGCGTTCCACGCTACCACGATCCTCCATTAACGAGCCTGTCTCGCCATTAATGGGAGATCCCGCATATCACGCGGGCGTGACGTCGGGAGCGTAACGGCCGGCGTGATTCTCGCACCTGCCTGCCTGTTGCCACCGCTACATAAACTCCCATTTCAGACGACTCAAGTAAGCAATTCTTTCCTCACTATGCCACTACTCTGCTCGACTTCCACCACTAACTTGATCGTCGGAGGGTCCTCGGTGGTACAACCCCCGGGACTTCCCTGTAGGTAGCTTGGCTCAACCTCAAAACCACAACCCATTGAGATCCACACGCTTCAGGAGTCAACCTCTGACCCAATCTCAGCCATACATCAGCACACGAAGGGATCAACGGAAGGTAACATCTTGACGTGATCCAACACACGTCAGAATATATATGCCATTTTTGCCGTACACCTTATGCGACCACCACAAAAACATTCCATGTAAATCATAAACGACAGAAACAAAAGTTTGGTAAAATCACCATAGATCCATTTATCATCTTAAAATTGAACAAAGACCATTTCCCAACCACTAAGCAATTCGGTGCGAGTATCCAAAAAAGATTGTGCATCTTTCCAAAAAAAAGTACATAGAAAAAACGTTCAGACATTTATCGCTAAATATCCTAAGAGCAAAGGCATTAAGAAGTTACAAAAACATGATCGTTTTCCATAATCATTCACAGAGCAACGGTTCAACGAACTACGCTTATTTCAATTGCTAAGGCTTTACCGTTTTTTCATACAGTAGGATACAAACATTGGTATTTTAGTACATTTTACCCATTTGGTATTTTCTTTTCTTAAAAACATTTTCTTTTGCAAATTAGAGGTGGCAAAAACATACCTCCACTTAAAATGAAAATTTTGGCTGTTTTAACCCCGAATCTAATGTCACTCGTTTTTGGTTATCTCTTACTGTATATAAGCCAGGCCCCCTTGACTTCATTTTCTCATTATTTTCCGCCTTCAACCCAACATAAAAAAATGCTAGTAACCCTTCAGTCGACATTTCTTAAAATTGCCCCCTTTCCCCCTCTCCGATCCATTCGTCCATTGATTTGGGCGCTATTCTAGGGTTTCTACCAATCGCCGATCAGCTTGGCGAACCGGAGATGCGAAATTCGTGTTCGCAACAGCAGAAGAAGGATCTCTCTGTCTACGACTTCGACGCTGAGGATTTGGCTGTTGAATCGGCTCCAGAAAAGTACAAGTGGAAACCGAAATCAAGCGCCGAGGAGGAGAAAGACGAGGTTGACAAGTACAGATTCCTCCAAGCTTGTATGAACTTGTTATTTTCTGGTGCTAAACCCTAATTTTATACCCTTTCTGTTAATCATAGATTTAAATCGTTGGAATCATAGAAGTTTTGGGGGTTTAGTTGAAAAGTGATTCATACACATTCCACATTGCTCTTTTATATTCTTTTTCCTTGGAGAGGAAAAATTGGGGTCAACATTTGAAGATTGTAAGTTGATTTACTTGTGCATGAGAGGAGTTGTGAGCTTGAAAGATCAAGGGATGTTACAGGAATTTGGAATTTAGGCACTAATTATGTTATAAAATATATATCTTTTAGCATACTGCGTCAGAAGAGTTGATAGAGGCAATTATAAAGCCTTGGTTGATAACATTAAATAAAGCTACAAGTGAATGTTGAATTTACTAAAGATAATCAAGGAAGGAAAAGTCGTGCTTCGGACAACATAATGACAGAACAACATGAGGGTTCTGATTGTACGCCTCCTCCCGAGGGAAGAAAAAATTAAGGAGGCCTATAATAATCATAGGTCTAATGGTCATGAGACCATGAGTTGCATTGTTGGGAAGATGAGTGGATAGAAGTTTAGTCTTGCAAGGAAGAGCGAGAGATTTTAGCACTAAAGTAAAAAAACTTTGCACATTAATTCTAATGATCAATCAGTATAGACCATGGGTTGAAATCTCGGTGAATCCCGATCCGAGATGACCTATCTTGATCCAAAAATTGACTGTCCTAATTTCGATCCTGCTACCGTTTGGTCTTGACTAATGTCTGGTTCAGCATTTGATTAGCGGGGTTCTTGTCATAAATTTAAAAATAGGTAGTGTTTTTTAACAAGTTATTGTATTACGGTTTATTTGACATCATTAATTACCGATAATATATTATAATGATTATAGTTATTTTATCATGAATAAAAGGGTCGCTTTAGCCATCATTAATCCTTGAAGAATTTGCCAAATTGTTTATAGTAACTGCAACTATTTATTTAAAAAAATTACATTCTTTTTTTTTTGTCAATTGATATATAATCTAAATTTTCGATTTGAGACAACCGATGCTCCTGAGTTGGTCGATTCCAATCCCAAAAGTGACCGTCTGACACTGATACCGAGCCTTTAACCCTTGGGTTGTACTTTGCTAAACACACTTGGGGAATCATTATGGTTACAACTTGTCCACCTATGTTTAATTTTGTGGCTTTATTAAATTCCATATTGACTAATTGGAATCATAACGGGAATCACCATAATTAGGTTAATCAGCTTTGCCATGGGCTCATTACAGCAAGGAAGCGCCAATTGAATAAAGAAATGTCAATTGATAACATTATGTGGTGCAAAAATGACTAACAATCAGGTTTATTTTATTTATGAACTCCACAATGAAGGCATTCAATTTGGTATGAAACGAAGTTAAGAAAAATGCGAACAATTTTAAACAATTAATTTTACCTTATAGTCACAGTTCTGGAACATAGGATTGTCCCATTTTTCTTTCTATTTTCTTTTATGGGCCATGGGGGTGTGTTGCTGGGTGGATGGGATCGAAATTGGAGGTGGTAACTTGATTGGCCAACATTCATGCATGAAGGAATCACCAACAATGAGCTTCTTAGTATTGCTCAGTGGATGCTTTTAGCGGGTCCATTCTTTGAAGACCGTCATTAGGTTGTTAACCATTAAATATTAATTCAACTGTGTCAGTAGATATTGAATTTTCTGCATATTGGTCTTTCTGCAGGCTTAAGAAGCCAACTTCTTTTGAGTCATGTTCTATTGACAACAGTTAGGTTTACCTGTTTAACTTGATTAGTAACATCATCAAAATATTAGTGCAACAACAACAACAACAACTGAGCCTTTTATCCCAAGCATATGGGGTAGGCTACATGAACCAACATGAGAATCACGCCGGGTCCAGCACATGAATCCTCTGTCTCCACTCACTCCTATCGAACAATATCCTTTCATTGAGTCCTTTGGCAACCATATCGTTTCGTATCACCTCCATCCATGTTTTCTTCGGTCTCCCTTTTGCCCTTTTGCCATTGCCCATATCGAGAGTCTCTATTCGTCGAACCGGTGTTTCCATAGGTCTGCGTCGTACATGACCAAACCATCTTAGCCGGTTTTCCCGCATCTTCTCCTCCACGGGTGCTACACCAACTTTTGCATGAATATCCTCATTTCGCACCTTATCTTTTCTAGTGTTACCGCACATCCAACGAAGCATGCGCATCTCCGTTACGTGCATCTTCTGTGTATGATGCTTCTTAGAAGCCCAGCATTCTGTACCATATAATAAGGCAGGCCGAATAGCGCTCCGATAAAACTTCCCTTTCAATTTTAACGGAAAGTTACGATCACACAAAATCCCTGTTGCACTCCTCCATTTCAACCAACCAGCTTGGATCCTTTGATTAACATCACTATCGATCTCCCCATTCCTTTGGATAATGGAACCTAGATATCTAAACTGGTCGCTCGGTGATATCTCTTGCCCTTCCAATGCTATACCAATATGGTTTTGACTTCTCTGGCTACTAAATTTGCAGTGCATATATGCTGTCTTGGACCTGCTCAATCTGAATCCCCGAGACTCCAATGTTTGCCTCCATAATTCCAATTTGGCATTAACCCCTGCTTTCGTCTCATTTACTAGAACAATATCATCAGCGAATAGCATACACCAAGGGACCTCATCTTGGATAGTTCTAGTAAGCTCATCCATCACGATGGTAAACAGGAATGGACTTAATGCAGATCCTTGATGTAAACCAATAGTAATCGGAAAATCACTTGTTAAGCCGCCGCAAGTTCTGACATTTGCCACTACTCCGTCGTACATATCCTTGATTATGTCAATATACTTGACGGGGACCCCTTTCTTCATCATTGTCCCCCATAATACCTCTCTAGGTACCTTGTTGTACGCTTTTTCTAAATCAATAAATATCATATGCAAATCTCTTCTCCTCTCTCGAAAGCGCTCGACAAGTTGACGAAGCAAATGAATCGCCTCCGTCGTCGATCGTCCAGGCATGAACCCAAATTGGTTCTCTGTTATCTTAATATCCTTCCTTAGCCTGTGTTCAATCACTCTCTCCCAAAGTTTCATGATGTGACACATCAGTTTTATTCCACGGTAGTTTGAGCAACTTTGAATGTCACCCTTATTCTTGTAGATAGGTACAAGGATACTTTTCCTCCATTCATTTGGCATCTTTTTTGTCTGTCAAATCTTATTAAACAGATCTGTCAGCCATTTAACGCCCATTTCTCCTAAGCATTTCCAAATCTCGATAGGAATCCCGTCAGGACCAACCGCTTTTCTTAAACCCATTCTGTTCAAAACTTCTTTAACCTCAGGAAGTCTTATTTTACGCATGAAATCACGATTTATATCTTGAGATTGAATGACAAGTCCATCCAAATTCTTAGTAAAGCTCTCATTGAACAATTTGTCAAAATAATCTCTCCATCTTTCCTTGATATCCTCATCTCGAACTAAAACCTTCTGATTTTCATTTTTGACACACTTGACCGCACATAAGTCTCTAGTCTTCCTTTCCCGCATTCGAGCAATCCGGTATATATCATTTGCAGCCTCTTTAGTGTCTAATTTCTCGTACACCTCCTTATAGACCTTAGATTTAGCTTCCCGAACAGCTTTCTTAACTTCCCTTTTAGCCATTTTGTACTTCTCAAATCTCTCCACATCTCTACTTTTCAGCAAAATATTAGTAATATCCTCAAAATCATTTTAGACTCTTACATTACTAAGACCACTCAATATTTAAAAGATCCAAAGGAAAATTGGTAATTTCTTAGGATTTGGTATATGCTCTGCTATTGTTGTCAAAACCCTCAAAGTTTCTCCTTTGTATCACCTAGAAAATTATGTTGAAGAGCTGTTTTTGTCGTGGTAACTTATTAACCTATTTTGTGGACCACTAGTGGGTAGGGAAACCTACTAATGTAAGCAAGGAGCAAAATTCCAAAATCTTTTCTAATACGAAATAGTCTAAAAACAATGGAAAAGGTAATAAATTGTATCCTTGTTAGTGTAGAAATGCCGGGCCTTTCGTCTCTCCATGCTTTAATTAGGTTATACACAATTATCCAAGATCTAGATATGGTCCATAATTTGGGATTTGCGAGCTTCCATCCTTATAGGGAATGGGTTTTGCATCCTACCATTTAAAGGGATGCATTTACCACTAGAGGAGGATGTGTGCGCCATACCCACAAAACAAGAAAGGAGATAAATACAGTGGGCGGGTGGGCGTCATTTATGGTTTCATTATTTTTGACTTTTCTTTTCCATTTTTTTTAACTTTTTCCTCTTGGCTGCAATGCCTATATGAACTAACTACTTCATTGTTGAGGAAGATACAATTAAAGTACCTATTCCTATATGTAAATGTGGATTAAAAGCCATTTGGAAGGCTATTTTATATTCTAGACTGTACTGCATACTTTGTCTTCCTGTAGACCCCAATGTTGTAAAGAACGGATTCAGAGTTTGTTCGGTTGGCCGACAAATAAAGAATCTCCGGTTTATTCGATGAATATTCAGATTATGCGGCCATCAATATTTTCGTATAAGTATTACATATAAAATTCAAAAAAATATAAAGAAATAGAAAACTAATATACCCGTGATCTGTAAGGCGTCCAAATTAAATCGGAAGATTGTGGGTTCAAGAAAGAAGAATGAGGAAAGAGAAATAAAGAGTGTTTGTGAAATAATAAGTGTATATCCTACTTGTTTTTTAATTAAGTTGATGCCGTATTTGTTTTTTTAGTTGTGGGTTATGTTGTTTTGGGCCTAATTTGGCAATTCGGCTGAATATTCGCGATATTCGTCTGAATATACAGTTTGTGCGGCGAATATTCGGTTTAGCTGCATATTGGACCGAATATTGCGGAGTTTGTTCGTTTTGTCACCGAATTCAAATAGTCGGCCGAATATTCCGTTTTTTCAACACTGGTTTACCCTACTGCCAAACATGCCTAGGTATCAGAATGACTTTGAATAGATAACTCTGTCTTGAGAATTGAGACAACCAAGGACAACCTCAAAGCTTTGATGGTCTTGCCCACATGCAGTGTATGAAGCTTAATGCATGCTGATTCTTAATTGATCTTCTGGAAGTTTAAACAAAAAATTGCATTGGAGATGCATTGATAGTATGTTATTATTAATTGTTTGCTAGTTAATGTCTTGTCAACAACTGTAATATTGGCAGAGTGGGGCCCACCATCTGTTTCCGAATGAGCTGAGGAATAGATCATCGGAATCGGAATCGGAATCAGACATAGTGATAAAATTGTAGAGATAAAAATTTGTTATGATAGTAGTGAAGAAACTCACAAATATATATAGGATGAACATATAACGGCCACGTTTTTAAAAAAAAGATTTTTTAATGTCATAACCGCTACTTTTTTTTCAAAATAATTTTTTATGATCACCGATGGCTAGTTTTTAAAAAAATGTATACTTATTTATTACAATTGTAATCTTTTTCAATGAGCCTAATGGCTAATTATTTGAAGAAATATTTTTTTTATTACAATTGTAGTCTTTTTCAATGAGTCATAATACCTAAATTTCTAGAAAGAATCTTTTACTGGTCAACCATGCATTTAATGCATATCTTAATCCTACACAATCCAAACATACATATAAGTTATGAAAATCCTACGGATTTTACTAAAAGAAATGCACATGTATTTCATGACATATTTTTTCCAAATTAGATCCTCTAGAGTATTATCCTAACTATCCAAACAATGCCTAATTGGGCTATGATAGTAGTTCAAGAGGATAGCAGACCATTGGTCTAAGTTTCGGGTATAATAAGCCTATCATAATTTGCTTATATTTATCTGCTATAGGGGATTGTGAGCCGTCATGTTACGACAATATAGTTAATTTATGTTGTTCTTTCAATTATATACCATCTATTCTTTAATTAATTAATTTATAAAAATTGAAAAGTGGATAAATTAGTGCCTGATACTCCCCAATCATAGCAACAATGCACATATTTACGTGCAATTTATATTTTTCAACAATAATGGAAATTATGCACTCCATCCTCCTCTTCTCTCTCTCCATTCTTTGGTAATCTAAACATACATTTTTCCCTCTCCTCTTTACCATTCCTCGAACCTGGCACCAACACTATATATTCATTGTTAGCAAGTACTAACAGTGGTTTATGCACAATTAAGCCATTTAAGACTATAGAACTATGGACCAAATTGTCTCAAAGCGTTTCGACATCATTGCTAAAATCTAAATGCAACAGATACCAGTGTCTTCCTTGTGCTATCTTTGATTAAAAGCAGACCTGACCAAATGAAATTCACTAATTTGCTGTATTTTTTTTAAACTCGTACTGATTTGTTGTAGTTTAACTATTCATCTATATATAAGAAATCAACTTTAGATGACTATTTTTTTTATAACTATCTATACGTGATGTGAACTATCGTTTGGTCTTCAGTTAGCTATTGGTTTATATTCTTTGATTTGAATATTTTGCAAATAAAAAAGTGTAAGTAACTAAGTAAACTGCTATACGACTCTAAACTACGTAAAAAAATGCTCATGTTAGGCATGAATTTATAGTCGAGCTGATGGACGGTCTAGCCAGGACTTGTATCTTATACCTATCAATGTGGCGCATGGATGGGCTTTAGAGAATATTCAAAGAGCAGAAATATGTTGGAAGTGTACCTCTCAGAGAGCACTTACACCAGCATGCGGAACCTGAGTCCACATTAGAGTTGCTATGATGCACGGATTCATTCCGACAGACTTTGAATCATATCTGAATCGAAGCCGGATTCAGTTCGATTCACGACTCCTAGTCGCGAATCCATTAAGAAGAATTAAAAAAATAAAAAAAACCATTCGGAATCGCCTATATTCGCAAATCCGGTTCGCTGATCCAGTTTACTACTAAAACTGAGTTTGCAATTGACACCGGATCGGGTTTTTTAAGTCATATAACTTCAATTATCCATTACCCGCATCTTTATAATAAATTCCTCTTCCATACTAGGGCTTGGGGATTAATTCTTTCTCCCCTCCTCCTTGCCTCACCTCCCTCCCAGAGGTAATCTTTCATTTTGTTTTAGGTTAAATTTTCTTTGATTTCGCGCAATTAGGTTAAATGCCTTGAATTTCAGCCCCATTTCAATATCATGTTTCAGCCCCAATTTTGTTTAAATGTTGGTTTGGCTGAAACATGATATTGAAATGGGGCTGAAATTCAAGGCATTTAACCTAATTGAGCGAAATCAAAGAAAATTTAAGCTAAAACAAAATGAAAGATTACCTCTGCGAGGGAGGTGAGGCAAGGAGGAGGGGAGAGAGAATTAATCGCCAAGTCCTAGTATGGAAGAGAAATTTATTATAAAGATGCGGGTAATGGGTAATTGAAGTTATATGACTTAAAAAACCCGATCCGGTGTCAATTGCAAACTCAGTTTTAGTAGTAAACCGGATTTGCGAATATAGGCGATTCTGAATGGTTTTTTTATTTTTTTAATTCTTCTTAATGGATTCGCGACTAGGAGTCGTGAATCGAACTGAATCCGGCTCTGATTCAGATATGATTCGAAGTCTGTCGGAATGAATCCGTGCATCATTGCAACTCTAATGTGGACTCAGGTTCCACATGCTTGTGTAAGTGTTGTCTGAGAGGTACACTTCCAACATATTTCTGCTCTTTGAATATCCTCCAAAGCCCATCCATGCGCCACATGGATAGGTATAAGATATAAGTCCTGGCTAGACCGTCCATCAGCTCGACTATAAATTCATGCCTAACATAAGCATTTTTTTTTACGTAGTTTAGACTCGTATAGCAGTTTACTTAGTTACTTGCACTTTTTTATTTGCAAAATATTCAAATCAAAGAATATAAACCAATAGCTAACAGAAGACCCAACGATAGTTCACAAAAAATAGTCATCTAAAGTTGATTTCTTATATATAGATGACAAATCAGTACAAGTATAAAAAAAATACAGCAAATTAGTGAATTTCATTTGATAAGGCTGCTTTTAATCAAAGATAGCACAAGGAAGACACTGGTATCTGTTGCATTTAGATTTTAGCAATGATGTCGAAACGCTTTGAGACAATTTGGTCCATAGTCTTATATGGCTTAATTATGATCAAAGATCGGTTATCATTTAAAAATTATTAAATTTATTTAAGGAACTTGATAGGTTGTGAGTATTAGAATCACAACACTAATACTGAAATACATACACGTATTTTTCAATATTCTATTTGACCATTGCCCAAGCTAACTAGTCTTCACATCTATTTGATGTTATACTACAGCTGTAAGACATAACCCTTTATGTGGAGAAATCATTAGAGGATAAAACCCAGAAGTAGTCGGTTTTAAATGTTGCTAGACAATGTTGGATTCTAGATGGGTCAAAGAAAATATATAGTGATCATCATTTGCATTTTCACGGACAAACATGTGACGACCTAATGACAGCCGTGATGAAGATGCTCATGAACAGCAACATAACATGAATTTTGAATAGCTTAACAGCCTTTCAAAGACCGACTTCTAAATTAAGCATGTACCAGATCTCGTTAAATATTTGCAAAATGCAATATTTGTTGGCCAAGATAGCTATAAAAGAAAAGGCTTGGCATAGATATGCAACTGAAAAGAATCATAGATGAGTTCTATATGTTATTGACTTCTGTAGCGCTTGGATTTTTATACAAGATTAAAACTTTGAGGTTTTTTCTTCGCTTCGCATCTTTTCTATTATGATCTAAAACTGATTCTTGTATCAGCAATTGGAAGATTAATGGGTAAAAATGGATCTAGCAGCGACTTAACAAGAGCAATTTTTACAACATTCAAGCATCAAATTTATCGCTTTGGTTACTGGATAAACAATTCCATTAGAAAATAAAATTACTGTCGGACACAACGAGAATCTAAAGAAAGAACAAAACTTTTAAAACTCAAGGATCAAGTTTGAACAGGTACTATGAGGAAGGAGCAGAATGAAACCCTAATCAACTAACTCCCCGTTGCTCGAAGGTTATCGTCGTCGTTGGTGGAGAGAGATGAGCAGTAGGGTTCGGTGATTCTCTGAGGGTTTCGAGAGAGTGGGTTTAATGAGTTAAACGGGTTCGGCCCATTTCTACCGAGAAAATTAGTTGTGCTCCAAGTTTTTTTTTATCTTTTGCAAGTGCAAGGCACAGGGTAATTGTGCATAAACCACTGTTAGTACTTGCTAACAATGAATATATGGTGTTGGTGCCAGGTTCGAGGAATGGTAAAGTGGAGAGGGAAAAATGCATGTTTAGATTACCAAAAAACGTGGAGAGAGAGGAGGATGGGCTGCATAATTTCCATTATTGTTGAAAAATATAAATTGCACGTAAATATGTGCATTGTTGCTATGATTAGGGTGTATCCGGCACTAATTTATCCACTTTTCAATTTTTATAAATAAATTAATTAAAGAATAGATGGTATATGATTGAAAGAACAATATAGATTAACTAACTATATTGTCGTAACACGACGGCTCACAATCCCCTATAGCAGATAAATATAAGCAAATTATGATAGGCTTATTACACCCGAAACTTAGACCAATGGTCTGCTATCCTTTTGAACTACTATCATAGCCCAATTAGGCCTTGATTGGATAGTTAGGATAATACTCTAGAGGATATAGTTTGGAAAAAATATTTCATGAAATACATGAGCATTTCTTTTAGTAAAATCCGTAGGATTTTCCTAACTTATATGTATGTTCGGATTGTGTAGGATTAAGATATGCATGGTTGACCAGTAAAAGATTCTTTCTAGAAATTTAGGTATTATGGCTCATTGAAAAAGACTACAATTGTAATAAAAAAATATTTCTTCAAATAATTAGCCATTAGGCTCATTGAAAAAGATTACAATTGTAATAAATAAGTATACATTTTTTTTTAAAACTAGCCATCGGTGATCATAAAAAATTATATTTAAAAAAAAGTAGCGGTTATGACATATTAATTTTTTTAAAAAGTGGCTGTTATATGTTCATCCTATATATATTTGTGAGTTTCTTCACTACTATCATAACAAATTTTTATCTCAACAATTTAATAACTATGTCTGATTCCGATTCTGATGATGATCTATTCCTCAAGGGAGAAGAAAATGGTCCACTTTTATCATCTCTTGGGAGTTGACTCCGAACAAGAATCTTTTTTTAGGAGTTTAACTCCAAACCAATTTTTAAGTAGCTCAACTCCAAGATCCAAATTCTCGAAGGAGTTGAACCCCAAGAATCCAGATCTTTTAGCAGTTTCCACAAAAAGATCATTTTTTAGGAGTTTAACTCCACAAAAAGATCATTTTTTAGGAGTTTAACTCCACAAAAAGATCATTTTTTAGGAGTTTAACTCCAAAAGTCACTTGGGAGTTCAACTCCTAGTTCAGGAGTTAAATCCATTTTTCCGTGGACGCTCACGTGCAGGGCGTGATCCGCTGGCGCCCGTGCCATCTCACACGTCCTGAGGACGCTGTCCCGCACCCCGCAAGGGGCTGTTAGCTCCCTTGACCCACAGCCTGTTATCCGGGTAACGGGACCCCCGTAAATTCCGCGAGGTCCTCGATATACCCAAAACCCCTCAAGACACATACATACGCACATTACACATTGAGTTCGCATGACCTAACCCGTCAATCGGTGCTTCCCTCGCTTCAAAGGCAAAGGGATAATTAA
Source organism: Agapanthus africanus (assembly GCA_030015575.1). Taxonomy (NCBI): domain Eukaryota; kingdom Viridiplantae; phylum Streptophyta; class Magnoliopsida; order Asparagales; family Amaryllidaceae; genus Agapanthus; species Agapanthus africanus. Next base: position 764,699,361 of record CM057340.1, read on the forward strand.
CGGCAGCTTAGTCTGCGGCTGCCGGAGATTCGAATCCCCACAATCAATAAACCCCGGCCTATCCAAGGTATGGGGAATCTGTAATAATATGCCTGACAAGCGCGTGCATTCTCATCTCAAAGGGGTGACCTCCTACAATCATGTTTCTTAGCCATTCCATACGGTATTCATCACTTAGAAAACATAAGAAAATTCACGATATACTAGTTCACGTCAAAGATTGGCTGCTTTAATGACCTCGTCTTTGGTCATTGCTAATTGGACCATAATATCCATGCATATCTTTACGGTGAATGCATCTTTTGCTACGCTTTTCTTCATCAGATGCATTTCAATAAGTTCAGCAATCCTATTGTTTCCAATCTTTTGATTTTTCTTAGGAGGTTTTGGAGTGTGTGTTGAATGAGATGTACCACAACTTGTCCTTAACTGTGTTTGGGTTAGTGGAGGATCTAATCGAGAAGGCTCTATGTGAGCTTCAAATTGCCCTTCATCTATTTCCTCAAATGACGCATTTTGTCAAGAAGACTTTCCAAATGCAAGAACTACATGAATAGGAGAGGTGGATCTACTGATGCCTTCCACTTCATTATGAATCATTCTTGGAGCTTGGGCATTACAGTTTGATGTTATATTATGATGATCTTCATATGACCTATTGGACAGTAAAACAAACATTAATTTGTAAATTTAAGAGTCATTATTCGCACGATTGTTTTCAGACTGATGTGTTCTGTATTTAACATCAATTATTCAATATAAGCACTCTTTATATTATTAAACCTAAAATGACGAAAAGTATGAAAGAAAACCGGAGATTTGAGAATCCTATGTCTGTCACCCTGGTATATAGAAATTAAGAACATTTGTACGGTTTTTAAATCCAGCAAAAGAAATTTAAGACGGGTTGTGATCATGCATCAAGGTTTCATACATTTACCGGTGTAATTCACTAAAAATAATGAGCTCTCAGAACTTTTCAAATAAATACCATATACTTTTGTAAGTATCAAGCAAGTGCTATGAACATATTGGGAGATACTATCTTCTTCTACTGAACTAGTAATATTTAAATAAATAATTTTTTTGGAGATTTCATAAACTTGGATTGAATTGAATTGAACAAGAGGCACAACACAAAAGTGTAATCAGGCATTAGGATGAATAAATCAATCAAAATAAATACCGGTTAGAGAAGAAACTCAAAAGGAAAACTGAATTATAAAACTGAATTAAAAAAAATGTTGAAGAATTAATATGAGAAAGATTTACTAATAAAATTGCACGACGATATGAATCTCGAGTTCCAGACTATGAGCTCTGCGATTGGAATCAAAGAGGAATGAGCTAGGGTTTTTTGTTGGTTGAGGGGAGGAGTGAGAGAGAGGGGGTGAGGAAGGCGATGTCCATCATTTTTTTAGGGTTTTTTCAAGGTAAAAACAAGATAGAGATTTTGAGAGAGGGAAGAAGAAGAGGCAGAGAGATGAACCGAGCCATCGTGACTCGGGGGTGAAAGTTGAGAATAAAATTCAGCCGAGTCAATTTTTTCTATCATGTGGATAAGGACAAAATAAAGAGTTTTTTTACCGGATCAAACAAAAAAAAATACATCCAAACGGCCCTTTTATAGAATTAGGCCAATCCGGCGGAAAAATGGAATCTGGGTTTTTTCCCCATGGGATAAGTGCTATCTAAACAAGGCCTTAGTACAATGTACTTCAATTCCGTTATCCTTATCTCTCTGGATGTTGGTTTAGTTTATAAGTGCTCGAGGGTTAGGTGAGTACCTCAAATCTTCGGTCATTGTTTTTTTACTAAGCTAATTTAGATTCGTCTTACTCTAGCTTGAATCTCCTGTAGTGTTTTTGGTGCTTACTTAATTCAGATTTATCTTACCAAACCCAAATCTCCTTTCACAGACTTCCCTGAGTGCAATCCATATGAAGATTTGCAAGAAAAGAGAAGGAGAAAGAAGCCCTGCCAAATCCTTAGTAGATTTTGGATTTCTTATTTTGGAAGAAAAGAAGACAAAAGCCCTTATAATAAGTTTCAATTTGGAAGAAAAGAACTATGGTTAGATCATTAATCGTGGAATCTAACATTTGCACGTTTTCGGCTAACGAAATTAATATTTTCAGGAAGTTATTGGATCATGACGGCAACTAGGTGTTTAGTGGAGAATTGGCCTGCCAAGAGAGAGAGTGGATGAAATAAGCTGTTATAATAAGTTAAAGGGCATTTTACTAAAAAGCCCTTCATACTTCGCTGATTACTAAAAAGACTTCTCATATTTCATATTTACTTAAAAGACCTACATACATTTAAATTTCACTAAAATACCCTCTAACATGCTAAAAAAGAAAACATTTTTAGTCTGTAAAGAGGTTAACGATGAGTATCGGGCTAGTGTTCCAAAACAATCTAGGCCATCTTCTCTTAAAATTCCTAACTTTTCCTCCAACTTAGCTTTAGGGTTAGGTTTCAATCAAGAATCTATCAAAATGATAATGAAATCTGGCTTGCCTTTCTCAACCTTCTCCAACAATGATGTTGTCGAATGCCGTTGTCCGTTCAATTGCAAACTTCTAGTTGATGGGCAAGCTCATTCGAAGCGAGAGCGATTTTTTAGCTGCGTTGAATCCCAAACTTAAATTAAGCGGGAATTTAGGGTTTTTTTTGTGTGGAAAGAACGTTCTATTTAAATACCTAAAAGATAAAGAGAGGCTTAAGCTCAAGTCTCATCTCCATCTTCCCAACGGGACATAATTTTGGATGGAAAATCAATGAGGGGGTCTTTTTAGTGAAATTCAAATGTATGGGGTCTTTTAAGTAAATACGAAGTATGATGAGACTTTTTAGCAATTAGCAAATTATGGAGGGGCTTTTTAGTAAGAAGCCCTAAGTTAAAAATGAAAAGTAAATGGGAAAATAAATAAATAATAAAAGCGCAAATATAAAGTATTATATCATTCTGAGAAAATGCAGGGTGTTATTGTGTAAAAAGGCAACGAGCAAGAGATGCGAGGAGTGGGAGGTCCATTGCTGTGCATCGGCGATCACTTGGGCGACGACCGCCACGGCACCATGGAAGAAGAAGAGGAAGAGGCCCATCAACAACAGCAACGATGCTTTGATCCCATCGCCGCCTCTCGCGATCCCTCAACTCTCCATCAATTATTCGAGGTTTTTCTTTTCCAATTCATTTCTGCCCTAATTTTATAGGCAGCACCGATCATTCAATTCTGCGCTGTTTTGGACTTTTAGATGATTCTATATATCAGCATGATTTGAGCTGTTGATGATTTTAGATGATTTTCGGTTGAAGTTGTCGAGGTTTTTGAACAAAATATTCAAAGATCGATCATTTATTGAAAGAAAAATGCAATTGGACCGGAATGCAATTGAATCTGCAGATTCAATGAATATGGTTCGAAGAAAACTGATTGAACGGACTCATCTTTTGTCGAAGATGGTGTCCTTTGATGAAAAGAAATCTATTGCCTTTGAACAAATCATTCCAAAATATTATCTCCTTGTAATAGTGTAGATTCGGGCTGAGGTTTGTGTTGAAAATCTTATATAGAATTTTTCAGCGTCTGTTTTATCTTAGGACGCAAATTTTGATGGAAACCGGGGGCAAATATTGTCTTAAGGAAAGAACGTAATTGCTCGACTTAGGCTTTTTATGGTGCCAATCAACAATACCAAAGCCCTACGCTTACAACACCAACAAACTCCTACATGTTATAGATTCACCTTCTTGTGATGTTGACCTTGTCTGTGATTTTTTTTATCTATTTAGTGGTCAAGATATGTCAAAGGTGGGACAAATTCTGATAGTCGATGAGACAAATGCACATCATTTATGCGATGAATTTTATAATTCAATGAAGGTTCCATTAAGCTCTGTTGATTTCTGAAAATAGAATATATATCATGCGGAGCAGTTGGTAATGAACCAACTCAAAAATAAATAAATTGAGTAAGATGCAAGAGTGAGATCACTAGATTCCGTCACACGGAAAGAAAGGAAACAAATATATCTTTGAAGAGGACCGAGGCTTCAATGTACTCACAGCCGTTATTACTCCATTTACCATACTCTATCCAGTAGCAGTAAAAATTTGTGTTATCAATTGCTTTGATATGCTCAAACTACACGACTAGTTCACCCACATTTGGCATGTGAAACGCCTATGCTTTGGCTTTGTGTTGAATGAATACTCATTTAACAGCAAATAATTAGGTATCAGATTTATCCACTATGCTTCTTTTCTCGCTATATTTTTCATGTTTACTTGTAACACTTCAAAAATTCCCCTAGGATGATACATGTCTCAGTCTTCAGTTTAGTTTGGGGGCTATGGGCCTTATCCTTTTATATCCTCGAAAATTTGTGTTCCATGTGTCTTAATGCAGTCCTTGTGTAGAAATAGTCATAGTTTTCTTTATCATTTAGATCCTATTTTATGATCAACTCCAATCCTTTTTCACCGTTGTGGTTTTGCTAATGTTAGTCAGGATGTCTATCCTCATGACATCCTAACTTTTTGCATGATAAATGCACTGATATACAGGTGTAAGGCTGACCTTGATGTAGGCTAGCCTAAGCCCACCATTAGGAGCTCTCCATGTTGTGGCTACTCTTCACTACTCTTTTGATAATTTGCACTGATACAATGTTAATCTAATTCATTGTCTATTTTTTCTTCCCAATACCTGTCGGTGTAGCACTGTAGCTTGCCCCATATACTATACAACTATTTCCACAGTCAAAATGTGCCTGAATTTTTCAACCTCCTAAAAGTTACCATGCATATTCACCTTGGACATTTTAATATGAAAGAGAATAATATAGTGAGGAATCTATTAAGCACTCCGAATGGTAAAAAGTAATTACAGTAGGAAATCATCTTTCTCCTCAATTAATTAGTAATTATACCTAATACCAATCTTTTTGCCTACTGATTATTCCCTACTTACATGTTTTACCGTCATAACTAAACAAATGACATGTTTATGTACTATTTACTCTTTCATATTGATTAAAATGTAATATATAGAGCTAGATTGAATATAATATTGTTTTCATAACTATTAATATAAAGATGCAGAAATGATGTAGATAGGAAAAATGTAATTTCATATAAATTAAAAAATAAAAATAGTTGGCGCTATATGCACTTATATCCTACTTTTATTTCCAGGCCTATCTGGCCATGGCCGGTTATGCCAATTGCCATGGCAACACCACAACCAAAATTTCAACCATGTCGATATCAGGCATATATTTTTGCATGTTAGCACACTTCCGGCTTTGCAAGCTACCATTGCCGGAGCAACTGCTAGCGCTCCACCCCATATCAGCAAGTCTAAGATCAAGAAATTTCTACGGTAAATATGCTAAAGGTTTTGTTTTGTTTTGTTTTCTTTTTGGTGGGGGGAAGGGTTTTTTGTGACAAATATGCCAATCCTCTGCCTCACCTTCTGAATAAAAACTAAACCAACCAAATACTTGTATGGAGTAGTTTCAAGGATATTTAAGCTTGATTTAAGTGGGTTTGAAACTTTGAAGGTGGACAATTGATATTGCTATGGTTTTGGAGAATTAGGTTAAGTAAATTTGATTTTGCTATAGACCTGAAGTGTCTAGTATACTTTACTTCTTTTTTCTGGTTTGTTGACTGAATGTTATTGAAGAAGACTGAGCAAATAAGGATTCCATCCCCAAACAAATATTTTGGAGAAATTGCTATGAACTAATAACACCATTGATTCACATTCTTGAATTTGTTATGTTCGAATGCACAGAAGTTGTCGAAGAAAGCCACTCATCAAGATAAATGCATTCCTAGGTTTCATTTGAAATAATTAATGAATACTTAACCGGCTACTTGATATGTAGGCAACCCAGATTTAGTGTCTACTGCAAAATACTTGTATTTGTTTAAAACATGTACCAAGAGAAGAGATAAATCCAAATAGAGCTTTAGAAGCATATTGGTTACAATTTATGGGTTGCAGGAACCAACATTTACTGACAACAGTTACATTAAGAAAAAAGTGGCACAAGCTACAACATTTGTTAGCACTTATATGTTATAGTCGCTAATACTTATTTTATATACACATGCCTCTTTTTATTTTGGATCTTTGAGTGAGTTTTGTGGTAAAGAATAATGTAAACTCAATTGATAGGTAGGTTCTATGTATTAGTGATATTAATTTTTTTCACGTGTAACATCTTATGCCGCTGATAGAGTAAACAGAACAGAACATATATTTTACTTAGTGAGAAAGGTATGTTACACCCATTTCTTGGTAACTCTCTTAGCTTGACACTTGCGTTCAGTTATTGTTGTTGTAGAAACTGATGAAGGATAAACAGAGGGCGATAGTTTACCATTATCTTCTTAAGAATCATTCACTTCTTAAGACAAGGGGACAATAGGCAGTTGAAATACACACACATTATTTTAGGATGTCTGATGTCTGATGGGTGTAACACTGCTAAAGTTAATATTTGCTCCACAACTAATCTATTTGCTTTTGGTCCTTTTCAACTTCATGTAAGCATGATCTGCTAATGCAACCCCAGAAATGTCCATTGTTTCTTTTCTCTCTAAAGCATGATCCAAAATGTCACTGTCTTCTATCATCCTCAGGTCATATAGTCGATGCCTTCATACTGCTGCTTCGATCAATTTCTTAATGTGTCATGATATGAAACACAATTTGAAGTGATACTTGCACCTTTTCCTTGGTTGTGGAAATCGTACATTTTGTCTCTTCTTGCAATCACCTCAAGGAGCAAGCAAAGTTTTATTGGGATTACCTGAGACTTCAATAATAGATTTCATGATTGTAATGAAGGGAAACCCTATTTGATATGCTTGGAGGTTCTGTTAGGTTTTCAATTGTTTAGACGTGCTTGTTCTATTTCAGATAGTCCTTCTAAAACCATCTAAATCAGATTGTTTAAGGATAAAAAAAGAAGAAGAGAAGGATTCAGGATAACACACTTGTTCAGTGGATGAGTTCCAACCTTCTTTCTTTTCCCCTATATTGTACGATAAAGAATGCTTGGGTAGGTTTAATTTCTATAAGCTGTGGTCGGTTATAATTAGCATTTGTAAGAGTTTGTTAAGAAGACTTCTCATTATAATTGTTATTTTTCTTTCAGTATGTCATGCTTTGTGAAGCAACAATGGATATGATTGAAGTACTTATTCATAGGAATGTTATTATAAAACATGTTTGTGCAAAACCTATGCTAACATCCACTTGTGTAAACTAGACAAAATGGCTGAGCCAACAGGGGAAGCATTTCGTAATGAATTGAGGCATTGTGAATTGCTGTATAGTTAAGTATAAAGTATACTAGTGGCATGAGTCTACTCCAACATCAAGTACTTGACGCCATCCTATTTATAATATAGCATGCATCCTACCATACCTTGTCCCTAACTTAGCCCACATATTTTTCGGTAAAGATTTTGCTACCTGTTATGTTAGCAGAGAACTGGAATCCCTAGAAATTTCTTCTATTAGTCCTCTGAGCAGAATTGGCTGCTGCTTGGTAATTTTCTTGTTTAGATTAATCTATTTATTCAGAACTGGACGGCGAAAAAGAATGTTGCAATGCCTTATCCGACATCAGATTTAGTACTATCAATCGCTCAAGAATGTAATAATTACACCTCAAGCTTCAAAGTCAAATTTTGACATGCATGTCACAGTTCATTCTCGAGTTATGGCTTCCATTCAGAACAATATAACAAGTAAGGTACCAATTTCACAAGGTTATATTTAATCCTGAGCTATTGAAATGAACCTCAAATTAGTTCTTACACAATTTGGCATCACGCTTCAAATGACAGGGAGCAAGTCAGAGAGACGCAAGAATAAGGTTATTTGAAGGAAATTACTTGTTTTTTGGTTGCTATGAAACGGATGGAAAATGACTTGATTTTGGTTTAAGAACAGTAAGGGACCTGTCCCAGTGTGTGAATGATTTCGTTGACAAAATATGTATGTCATGAATATGGTAATCAGAGTACATTGGGAAACCTAAAATATGTTTATGTTCTTCTCATTTTAGGGTGTGTTTGGTTCTTTGTGGTTGGAGTTGCAATTCATTTCTAACTGCGTGTGACTTGAGTAATTGCACATGCACCTTCAGTGCACTTCTTCCAACTGTATGCGGTTTTTTGGAATTGCATCAATTGTTTAGTTATTTGGTTATTATGTATTTCCAACTATTTATATATTTTTTGTAAAGCTAAGGATTTTGTTGGTTCTTTTAAGCCGACCATGCAATAATTAATCATAGAAATTGAATTAACTAGTTAAGAAAATGTCTAATCTCGGGTAAACCACGGCCGGAGTCATAAGGAAAGTACCAGTTGGACAGGGAGTACCCACCGGTAAAGCCATTGGCTAAGGATTTCTTTATTATTTTTATAGTGAAACAGATGTAATCATTATATGGGGTTAGGTGATTGGGCATTTAAGTTACATGCTCGTACTATGTCTGTGTACTCACTTTGAGTGCAATTTTGCGCTACTTTCTTAAACATTCCTAGAACTTTGTATTTTTCTTTTCCATATAGAATGTTGTGTCAAAATATGAAATATAACCTTTAATTTCTGCATGTACTAGGATAACTACGACAAGTTGATCGAATCGTTGGAAGGGAATGATCACTCGTGGACAGCTTTAACTTTGGAGGTTTGAAATTTTATTTCTGAACTCCTAATTCTACAGAGAGCATGTTGTTTTAAGAGATTGACAATTAATTGTTTCATGTTCTAGTTATGTTCTGCTTTAAAGATGGCAAATAAATTGATTACCTGTGCGGATTCAAATATTAAAGCGCTGCGAGAGAAGGTGGAAGTGATTGAGAACATTCTGAAGCGAGGCGACTCTGCTGTGGCGACTGCAAAAGCTATCAAGTACGCATACAACAAAGAAGTGCGTTGAAATGAATTGGTTCGGACAGCAAAATGTAGTGGGGCCGTCAAGAACATAGTTGATTCGATATCATCTTTCTTAATAGATACACCAAAATTTCTTTGATTGTAAGGTTTAACATTGTAACTCTGTGGGTGAACACTTTGGTGTGGATGTAACACTTTGAAGACACCGAAAAAGATCTTTATATTTGTTGCTTTAGATATTCAGCTTCCCGAGTAAACATAAATCTTTATCTTTATATTGTCAAAATGTAAATAATCATTCTGCTGCTGTCTTTTGTGCACTCCTATCTGGAGCTATTGTATAGTTTTCTGTAACACTGCCTTAAATTCAATCAATGGAGTTACTAGGGTCCTAAATTTCTAGTTTTGGTGGAAGTGGAAGAAATTTCGAAATCTTATAACCTCAAGATGGGTGCATACCTTAAAAGAGGTTGATGAAGATCTGATAGATTGCCGAAAAATTTATGCCTTTTTTTTGCTTTTATTTCGTATGTGATATTTTTTGGATGTGGAGCTATGCTCTACATGGAAAAAGAAATATTATTATGGGTTCGATTACAATCCTATCGGTAGGATTTGGATCTTTTTCTTAAACATTAGACTAGACTTGGTATATGCGCTATTAATTATAAATAGAATCTCTAATTTTTCTCATTAGATTAGACTTGGGATATCTACTAGCAATTATGCAGTGTTCTCTGATCTTTGTATTTGTATATAACCCCTCAAATCTTACATGTTTCGTGGAAAGACTGGATGTACACAAAGCTTATTAATGGCCAATTATATCTCTTTAATAGTTATACTATTTTATTTTTTTTGCTAAACACGGTCGCTAACTTAATTTTCAAATTAACCATTCAAAGGTTGTATTTAAGCAAAACGAATAAGATACAGTGAAATGGACAATAAACATATACATTAAGACACCTAACCCTTCGTCTCTCATCCAGCTCCAGTTCTCCTTTTGGGCCATCACCACCATCTTTCTCACTCTCTTCAAACACCGCCAATCCTTTATTTTCCTATCAAACCCAACTCAAAAATGTTAACTCAAACTAAAATTAAATCGTAACACCTTTCTTCTCTCTCGATCACCCCCAAATTAAATCCTACCTCCTAATTAGTCTCAACCACCTCCTCATTTCCAATCAAAGACTCCACCTTTCTTCTCCATCCCCTCCTCAACATCAATTGAAGCTTCCACCTTTTTCTTCTGAACTAACAGAAGCCTCCTATTCCATCACATCATCATCTTCCATTTTCATCATCTTCCATTTCTAAATGAAGAAAAAGAAAGGACGAAAAATTATTTTCTGATTTATAATTATTCTAATTATTATATTGTAAATTCATAATACTCATTTCCGTCAAAAGTTGACAGAGTTAACCGATATTCCTAAAAGATATTGATTTTGAAAAGCCGAAAGACATTTTAGAGAGACTTAAAAGTCTTTACCTTTTTTTCGGGATGGGGGAAACTTAACTAACAAGCAGCTAACAAGATATGTCACAACCCTCATGACATTCCCATATGGACATGTTTGTGTATAACACTTGGAATTACATGCCTCAAATCTATATCATCATATGATGCGAATGGATTAGATTAGAAGCCACCCTCTCCCTTTTTATAAAAAACAAAAAAAGAGAGAGAAATCCTTCATTCTTAAGTCATCCACATCATCATACAAAGTGAAAAAAATAATTAATTGTTATGTTAAAAAAAATCTTAGTATCCACGTTATAAAAAAAAAGACAAATTATTAAACTTCTTCATTTTTGAAAAACAAAGAAAAAAGGAACTTTCTAGTACTTGAAACAAAAGAAAGAACTTTATAGAAGTTAGTTTGAATTCCAAATTCAATCTGCATTCTACTCAAACTTAAGATAAAAAGAACTCTCTAAAATTTATTTTAATTTTGTAAATTTTCAAATTCTACTTTAATTTTACTTATAACTATCTTTTTTTACCTCAATATGGTAAATAATATATTATAATATCTTTTAGAATACTCTTTATCCAAGTTGCTAAAACAACTAGTTTATTCACTTATTAACATTCAAAATAATTTTAAACCAAAAACCACCATTTTATATTTATACATGGGTGCAAGAATTTTTTTTGGACTCTAAATAGGTTAACGCTACAAACGTGCATCGTATGTGCAAAATACTAGCATGTGTCACCTCCCGTTTCTCAAAAACAAAAAAAACGAGAGCGGCCAGCCCGCAACATATTCATATCGAGAAGCATTTTTCTCGACATGAGTACGCTGCGTCTATATAAACAGTAATGGAAATTATAGTACAAGAATTTTAAACTTATAAAATATCTAACAATGTTTAATAGTCCCAAAGTCGATAACTGAACATAGTTTGAAAATTTAAGAAAATAGGAATGAAAGATAGCCTTGAACAAAAGACATGCTTACAGAAAAGAAAACCCAGAGCTCGGACCGACTTGAAAGATATTGACCGTCCTCGGTTTGTACCACCTCGTATCTAATCTCGTCCCCTGTCCCAAAATTGTTTGACGACATTCCCAAAAAAAGAAAACATGAAAACGGGAATGCCGTCAGCGAACTAAAGATCGGTAAGTCCCCATTTTATTAAAAAACAGTATTTTTCTATATTAACAATATTTACAATGAAACATGATATTTGGCTACAATTAATTTAGTTATTAATGTTTATAATCTAATAGGTTTAATACAGGATTTCAATCAACTGGAACAAATGTAACACAATAATAATGTTTGCTTAATTTATAGAAAATAGTGATAATAATTTTTTGTAATTTAGGAATAACAATATGTATAGGGTTGCTATTAACATCATTAAAAGGTAATAAGGTACGAAAATTCATGATTATAAAAATATATAAGGTATGTTTTATTTTAGAATTATTTGATAATAAATTAGTTTAGTAAATTATCATGTCATACTAATAAGAATGTAGTATAAAATTATTTTTGGTATACTAGATAAATTATGGTGTATTAATATACTCATTAATCGATATTTGATACGAAACATGATATACATAATAATAGGAATGAGAATAACTATGAACAGTAAACGGTAGTGTGCATGTTAAATAAATAGCATGTGTTAATCAGTGCAATGTCACTAGAGTATCACGATATTCAATATTTCGGTGCTAGTAACTATGTCACGCCCCGCTCGTAACACCTTTCTTCTCTCTCGATCACCCCCAAATTAAATCCTACCTCCTAATTAGTCTCAACCACCTCCTCATTTCCAATCAAAGACTCCACCTTTCTTCTCCATCCCCTCCTCAACATCTATTGAAGCTTCCACCTTTTTCTTCTGAACTAACAGAAGCCTCCTATTCCATCACATCATCATCTTCCATTTTCACCATCTTCCATTTCTAAAATGAAGAAAAAGAAAGGACGAAAAATTATTTTTTGATTTATAATTATTCTAATTATTATATTATAAATTCATTATACTCGTTACCGTCAAAATCAAAAGTTGACGGAGTTAACCTATGTTCCCAAAAGACATTGATTTTGAAAAGCCGCAGGGCCTTTTAGAGGGACTTAAAAGGCTTTCTTTTTTTTTTTTCCGGGTGGAGGAAGCTTAACCAAGAGGCGGCTAACAAGACGTCACGTTCCCATATGTATATGTTTGTGTATAACACTTGGAATTACATGTATCAAATCTATACTATCATATGATACGAATGGACTTGGTTAGAAGCCACTTTCTCCTTTTTTATAAAAAAACAAAAAAAAAGAGAAAAATCCTTCATTCTTAAGTTATCCATGTCATCATACAAAGTGATAAAAATAATTAATTGTTATGTTAAAAAAAAAAATCTTAGAGCCTCTTCATTTTTTGAAAAACATAGAAAAAAGAAACATTTTAGTACTTTGAGACAAAAAAAACAACTTTATAGAAATTAGTTTGAATTCCAAATTCAATCTGCATTCTACTTAAACTTAAGACAAAAAAGAACTTTCTAGAATTTATTTTAATTTTGTAATTTTTCAAATTCTACTGTAATTTTACTTATAACTACCTTTTTTTTACCTAAATATGGTAAATAACATATTATAATATCTTCTAAAATACAATTTATCCAAGTTACTAAAACGACTATTTTATTCACATCATTAAAAGGTAATAAGGTACCCTGAGCGTTGGTAATTGAATTACTGGTATCAGAGCTAGATTAATTGATCTAGTAATTCCATTCTTTGTTAAGAGCAACGAGTGACCTATTCATAGTAAGTACCCTGAGCGTTGGTAAGACGTTGGTAAGCTCGTGAACCCGTTGGTAAGCCCGATAGAGTGCGTGGTGTTCCCGGTGGAGTGTTCCCGTTGTTCCCGTTCAAGATATGATCTGTGTCTAGTACATAAAATTGCTATTAATGATGGCTGGTTTTATTAGAAAAATTTTCTCTGGTTCTGGAAGTAATTCAGGACACATAATATAAAGCAAAGAAGAGATGATTAATGAGGACTTTTCAAACTGGACTCTTCCTAATGAAAATATTGAAAATATTTATAAAATTGGTACTTTTGATTTCAAAAGCGCTTTTAGCGTAAAAATTCATGAAGAGACTTTAAACATTCAAAATAAGTTTCAATCAATTCCTCTTTTATCTCATGTTTCTTTACGGAAATATTTAGAAAAGGGATTTCGTTATATTCATTTTGGTATGATTCAAGTAGCAGTCAAACCACTTGCTCATATTGGCATAGATATTCCTGTTTATATGGCTTTACGTGATAAACGTTTACGAAAATACAAATCGTCAATTTTAAGTATGATTCAAACTAATATTTGTAATGGTCCTATTTATTTTAATTGTATTCCTAATTTTCCCGTTTCATTAACTGATCCTTTAATTATGAATTCCTTAATTCTTGATGTTCATCTGCAAGGAGACGAATTTGAAAAACTTGCAGAACAATTTGTAATTATTTATCGCATTTACTTTAGATTAATGAGTTCTGCTATTAATCCCAAATGCAAATTAGCTAATAACTTTACTGATGAGACAATACTATTACAAATTGATGCTGACTATTCAAAGACCTTTGTTCCTAAACGCCTGAAATGGAATGAAATTACCATTCCAGAAGCCTTTCAAATTGATGTTCCTCAGAGACCAAGAAATCTCGAGAGAACAGAGATTCAAGAGATAGTTGAAGAACAGGATGATACAGTCTTGGTTCATTTTAACTCACTCAATGAAAACAGGAGATCCGTCAGAGCCTACTCTATTCCTAGAAATTCATTTAGAGAATCTAGATCTTTCATAGTAGAAACTCCTTCTACTCAAGAAGATCCTTCAGTTAGGATTCACAATCGAACACCTATTCCTGACATTTCAAATGAACTCAATTTTTCTCCTAATAATTCTCCTAATTCCAGTCAGATGCATGGAGAATTCCACGGTATTAATGTTATCACTAAACTTGGTGTTAAGATTGATATCGAAGAACTTGAAAATGATTTCAAAGAAGAATCTGAATACTACATATGGTATTCTAAGCTTGATGCATACTGTCAAGCTAAAATTCGACTTCAATGGATAAAGGATATTCAAAAATATCATGCTCCATTTCATTTTGAAAACTGGTTAGAATTTTATTTTACAAAAAATGAAATTTCTGAACCATTCAAAAAATCTGCTATTAATGTACAAACAAGTTTGTACAAAAAATGGCAACTTCAAGATGGCACTATTATTACTGCTATCACTCCTCCTTTACAGACTTTGAAACTCCATTCCAAAGAAGGAGAAGTCATAGCTACACCTTTCAAAAAGGGTCGTGAAAGTATTGACCCTAGAGGAAATGATCAAGTTAATTTGGGTGATATCAAGAAATTATATCACCAGAATAACTACTCCAATCAAGTTTTACACACGATTTCAACACAAATAGATTCCTTATCTACTGACATTAAAGCTATTTCAAAACCAACAAGATCAGCGTTCCCTCACAGTACTTCTTTACCACATTTTCAACCAAGAAGTATTCCTAGAGCTTTAGAAAATAAGCTCACATTTGAAAGCGATTCATTATTATCTAAATTGAATCAAACACTTGATTCGATTAATAAGAACCTTCCTGGTCCTTCAAAAATCAACAATATTGATACTATAGAAGATAATGAAGAATCAGATTCCTCACTATCTTCTGATTCCTCTGACAACTCTGAAGTTCAACAAATCAATAAGGTTGAAAACGATATCTTACAGATTAACTCTGGCCAGGATAATAATAAAATTAAAGGAGGAAGGATGCCTAATTTCAATAGACCTCGTAGAAATTGGAACAGTAGTAGAACTAAAGACTACTATCCACGACCTACTCCTCCTGACATTATGTATGAAGAAAGAGCAAAATTCCATACGAAAGATTATGATGGAAATTCCATTTATGAATGGAATATTGATGGAAAAAGTGAGTATGAAATACTCAACACTTTACAAGAAATGGGTATGGCCAAATTGGCATACAAAATGAAAAGATGTTCTGAACAGGATGTTGCGAGTTTATTCATAACTGGTTTTACTGGACAATTAAAGTATTGGTGGGACAATGCTTTGACTTTGCAAGACAAAACAGCAATTCTTGAGCATACTATAGACGTAGAAAATGCCCAAGGAGAAATTACTACCCAAAACGATTCTAGTGATTTCCTCATAGTTACCATAGCTATGCACTTTGTAGGAAATCCTCATGAAGAATTAGCTTCTTCAAAAATATTCCTTACTAACATTAGGTGTCCAACACTTAGTGACTTCAGGTGGTACAAAGACATGTTTTTGACCCATGTTCTTAAACGAACAGATAGTACTGCGCCATTCTGGAAAGAAAAATTCATTACTGGTTTACCAACTCTATTTTCCCAAAGAATTATGTTTAATTTACAAAAAAAGATGGGAACAGAACAAATTGATTTCTCTTCAATGACCTTTGGTCAACTTTTTGCTTTTGTCAAAAAAGAAGCCCTTGCAGCTTGTCAGGAGCTCAAATTCCAAGCTAAATATGGCAGTAAGAGAAAAGAAATGGGATCTTTCTGTCAAGCTTTTGGAATCACTGGAATCAGTGCTCCTTCCACTGAAAGAAAGAAAAAATTCCTTCGAAAATCTTTTTCACAAAAAAGATATTCTAAGAAAAAGGAATATAAAGATGATTCCTTTTCTCCAAAGAAATTCAGGAGATTTAATGGAAAAAGGAATTCAAGTGATATCAAGTGCTTTAAATGTGGCAAGAAATGTCATATTGCAAGCAAATGTCGAAGCAAAGGAAAAGGAAAGATAAATGAAATCATTGATGGCATTTCTGATATTGAAGAAAATATCAGAAACAAATTAAAAGACAGATTGCAAATCTATTCTGAAATCAATTATATTACTGACGATGATAATGGAAATTATGATTCCTCTAGTGAAAGTCAGGATGACTGTCACTGTAAACAGATTAATATGATTAAGTCTTCTACTGATAATAAGAAGATAAATTCTGATACAAAAGAATTTATCTTTGATATGATTCAACAATTACCTGACCCTATCAAACAAAAGGAACTTTTTGAAAGATTAAAATCTTTGATCCTGCAAGAAGATGAGAAGTTTAATATCATTCAACCTTTCAGTATATCGAAAGTTTTTGAAAAGTATCCTATGAATCAAACCTCTGGTATTAAGTCCATCTCTACCAGAGAATTGCAAACAGAGATTCATATTCTAAAAGAAGAAGTCAAGTCTTTAAGACAGACTATTAACAATATAGAAATGAAAAATCTCTCTTTAGAAGCTCATATTGCAATTATTCAATCTAGACTTTCCAAAGGAAAAGAAACTTATCTAGAAGAAGAGGAAAATGAAGAAGCATTTATTCCTCCACAGGAAATAAATATTACTTCTACTCAACCTTTTACTTCTCAATTCATTTCTACGATTGAGAAATTCCAATTCCAGAAATGGTTAGTTCATCTAACTATTTCTATAGGAGACTTCAAACAAACTTTTGTTGCAATGTTAGACAGTGGTGCAGATCAAAGCTGCATCAGAGATGGTCTAATACCAACGAAATATTATAATTTTACTAATGAAGTTCTTATAGCTGCCAACAACTCTCCTCTTCGAATCAAAGGAAAGTTGACAAAAACCGAGATATGTAATCAAAACTACTGCTTTAAACATCAGTTTATTGTAGTAGAAGATCTCAACACTGATATTATTTTAGGCACTCCATTCCTTACTCAAATTTACCCTTTTGTTGTTGATAACAAAGGTATCAGCACTAACATTATGGGTAATATTATACATTTCAAATTCTTGATTCCTGTTCGACAAAAGGAGTTAAATGCTTTACGAAATAACTCCATTTATCAACATATCAACCTTATTCAAAGGAAGCAGAATAAGATAAATTTTCTCAAAGAAGATTTGTCTTATGCTCAAATTGAAGAACACTTACAATTACCCAGCACAAGACAAGAAATTCAACAGTTAGAAGATCTATTCAAAAGAGAAGTCTGTGCAGATCTTCCTAATGCTTTTTGGGAAAGAAAAAGGCACATCGTTGAATTACCATATGAAAAGGAATTTTCGGAGAGAAATATTCCTACAAAAGCAAGACCCATTCAAATGAATCATGATCTATTAGAAGTTTGTAAAAACGAAATTCAAACTCTTTTAGATAAAGAGCTAATACGGCCATCCAAATCACCTTGGAGCTGTGCAGCATTTTATGTCATGAATCAAGCAGAAAAGGAGCGTGGTGTCCCTAGACTTGTTATTAATTATAAACCTCTCAACAAGGTTCTTCAATGGATTCGTTACCCTATTCCAAATAAAAGGGATTTATTAAAACGATTAAGTATTGCAAAAATCTTTTCAAAGTTTGACATGAAATCTGGCTTTTGGCAAATTCAAGTTGCTGAAAAAGACAGATACAAGACCGCCTTCACTATACCCTTTGGCCATTACGAATGGAATGTAATGCCTTTTGGACTCAAAAACGCCCCTTCAGAATTCCAAAGGATAATGAATGACATTCTGAATCCATATTCAAAGTTTATGATTGTTTATATTGATGATGTATTAGTTTTCTCTGAAAACATTGATCAACATTTTAAACATCTGAAAACTTTCTTATATACTGTAAAGAAAAATGGCTTAGTTCTTTCAGCCACAAAAATGAAATTATTTCAAAACAATATTCGTTTTCTTGGACATTTCATAAATCAAGGTACTATTATTCCTATAAATCGAAGTATTGATTTTGCTGATAAATTTCCTGATAAAATTAAAGACAAAACTCAACTCCAAAGATTTCTAGGTTGTTTAAATTATATTTCTGATTTTATTCCAAAGATGAGGCAAATTTGTGCACCTTTATTTCAACGACTTCAAACAAATCCTCCACCTTAGACTTCGATTCATACAGATATTGTTAAACAAATCAAAAGAACTATTCATTCCTTACCTTGCATTAATATTCCTCATCCTGATGCTTTCATGATCGTTGAGACCGATGCTTCAAATATTGGTTACGGTGGTATTTTAAAACAACGACTACCAAGCTCTTCAAAAGAAGATCTAGTCAGATATCACTCTGGTGTCTGTTAGGACCTCAGAAAAATTACTATACTATTAAAAAGGAAATGCTTTCAATTGTTAATTGTATTTTAAAATTTCAAGATGATCTTTTTAATAAAAAATTTCTCCTTAGAATAGATTGTCAATCTGCAAAATTCATTTTAGAAAAGGATGTAAAAAATCTAGTCTCAAAACAAATATTCGCTAGATGGCAAGCTTTACTTTCTGTCTTTGACTTTGATATTCAGTATTTAAAAGGTACTGACAATTCATTACCAGACTTTTTGACTAGGGAATTTCTTACAGGAAAAAATGGGTGATCCCAATTCAAGAATTCGCACTTCAAAGGACTATGAAATGAAAAAATTGACAACAGCAACTTCATCAACGAACAAATTCCAAATTCTCCAAGATTTCCCTGCTCTGACTTACTCATCAGTAGTGGAAAGCAAGAAACCTCAAAATTCAACTCCACAAATTCAAACTTCTCCAAAAGATCAAGACAGTCCATATTTCATAAAATCTGGTGTTCAACACATTTGCTTGACCACCTTCAAAGAATCTCCCAACTACAACACACTTCAAATCTACACTCATCAATTATTCCCGCCAAACTCCTATTGGCTGGATGATCCCCTCAAAACTCAACAATTCTATGAGTTAATCTTAGTTGACTCTGGGTCAGCTGAAATCACTCATACTCCTGATAGAAAAGCCCCTTCACTGATTTCTTATTCAAAATGTGTCATAAAAAAGGTTATTCCACCAACTGAATGGTCCAGCATTTGGACTACAAAGACTTCTCAATTACTTACATTCCCAAAGGTTATACATACCAAGACTATCAAATGGCTTGGTTTCGAACCTTATTCTATAGGCCATTCAATCATTCATGGTTCCTTACCTTCCACTCAAATTGTGCTGACACTATTCGTATCTGGTTCTATGAATGGTGGCTACGTTTTGGCCCCGTTCCAGAGATACTTCCACCTGCCGTTCTAAAGGCCTTCCAAACTTGGGTCCAAAGAATGGGAGGTGAACATTTCAAAAAAGCCCTCCTATTCCACAAATCCTTCAAAGTCCCATGGATATTT
The DNA here is from genome assembly GCA_030015575.1 of Agapanthus africanus. Taxonomy (NCBI): domain Eukaryota; kingdom Viridiplantae; phylum Streptophyta; class Magnoliopsida; order Asparagales; family Amaryllidaceae; genus Agapanthus; species Agapanthus africanus. The sequence goes on from CM057340.1 coordinate 764,719,033, forward strand.
TGTTGGACATTTACATTATTCAGACACTACAACAGTGACTACCCTCTCAGTCTGGGTAGAGAATTCAAGGTCAAATGGTGGACCCGTTACACTCAAGATTACTGCAATGAGAAGGCAGTATTACATTACATTCAAACGGGAAAGAAACTTCAACAAGAAATTCAGCAAATTCCAAAAGAACCAGCAAAGCCTGAACCAAAAACTCCTGCAAAAGAAGTAAAGACTCAAAAGAAGGCAAAAGCAGTCATAAATTTCAACTCCTCAGATTCAGAGAATGATGATATGAAGCAATTTCTGGAGTTCCAAAAATTCAAAAAAATGCAGAAACAAATGAGAAGCTCAAAATCAAACTCCAAGCATTCCTCAGAAGGATCCTCTACTGATCCTATGGGAGGGCCTTGTGCTCAAGACCCTTTTGAATTATAAAAAAAAATAATAAAAAAATGTATATATATTATCTTATCTTTCTAGTGTTCTCTGTAGTGAATGGTGACTACAGCTAGTCCGGAGCAAACGGCTACCGGTAAAGACTTATCAAATCCGTTTTAAAAAGGGTTTGCTCCTAACCCAAAGGAGTATGGCTCTCAAACAGCCAATTTACTGGAGAAGTAATTCTCCACAACAACGTCATATGTAGAACGGTTCAAATCTACATGCTAGCCCAACCTCAAACGGTGGTTGGTAAAGGCATATTAAATCCGTTAATGGCTGCGGATTTGCCAAAAATTCGATTACTAAAGATTCCTCTCAAAAGCAAGGACAGCTCAAAAGAAAAAGAAAGATGCCTACTCAAAGATGCCAGCTCAAAAGAAAAAGAAAGATGCCTACTCAAAGATGCCAGCTCAAAAGAAAAACAACCGTTTTCAAAAAAGTCAAAAGATGCTTTCTACAAAGAAGACAAGACAGCCACTCAAATAATTGAAGACAGCTAAGACATCAAGACAGCCACTAAAAGATTCGTGCTGATCCAGAAGAATGGACAGCCACTCAAATAATTGAAGACAGCTAAGGCAATTGACCACTCAGCTATTCAAAAAAGGAAGACAAGACAGCCACTAAAAGATTCGTGTTGATCCAATTCAAAGAGCATTCAAGTCTATATAAACAAAGCTCATTCATGTAACAAAACAGAGGTTTTAAGAGAGAGAATTCAGACTTTGTAAACTTTGTCATTTCTACTCTTTGCTTCTGTAACCAAATATTTTCAAATAAGATCAAAGCAGTTCTTATTCCATCATCTCTTCCTAACGTGTGTAAGAAGCGTGTAAGAACTGTGTATTACTCGAATTCGTATCATTATCAAGTTATTTCGAAATCCCATTTGGATATCTAGTTTGGATAACCGTTGTTTATTTTAATTACATATGTATGTATGATTAATCAAACCTAACTCTAAAACCAAATAAGCTCAAGCTACGTACCAATTATGGATATGTTGATATGTATAATATGACATGATATTTTACTATAAAGTAGTATACATACCAGCATCTCCTTCAACTCCTCAACGGTGGCCCTCAAGCTCTCCAGTTCCTGCTGGACACGTCGCTCACTGGAGACGGAGGAAGTAACCGCCGGAGTGGAGTCCAACCTCATATGGGCCCTGCTAGGGCCCAGTCCCCGGCCTCTCTCCCAACCTCCGTGGTGCCCTCCTTGTGCGGCGTCCAGAACTGGGGTCAGCAGCCTCGGATCGTTCTGTCCGGTAAAATCGATCCCCGAGGCGTCGGCCTGCTCAACCACCCGCTCCTACACCGACATTAAGCAGTAAAGTATAAGTATAAAATTTAAACTTGAAGCTTCTAAAACTAAAATTTCAAATATGGGTAGAATAAATATTTAACACTTACGCAATACTCCTGGGTAGCGACGTCGGGATATCGAAGCTCGCCCGTGGCGGGATCTGTCGAGGTGCAGTGAACGGCAAGATATGCGGACAGCACGCTCGGTGTACCACCTTGCGCCACGGTCCGAGCTGTCTGCAATATTAGAAAATAACTTTTAATATTAGAAATATTAGAAAATAACTCTTAATATTGCAGAATTTCAGAAAGGTTGGTCTATTGTAATTTACCGATAACTCCATGGCTCGAGTAATATTCCTCGAGCCACCTGTGTAAGTGGGGCGACCCCTCTTCGCCGACTTCCTGTTCTCTGTATTCTGAGCGGTCTGTTTCTGCACAACGCATTAACATTTAGTTTTCTAATTAAGGAACACAAAGAAATAAATTATATCATAAACAATGAATTACATTTAAAATACATACCTGTTTGCGTTGGGAGTCGAAATAATCGCACAATAGAGGCCATGTCTCTACGTCGACTCTCGCAAACGCCGGAGTAGATAGGAGGGCCGCTCTCTCTGCCTCGGGGGTCGCCATCCACAGGGAGTAGCAGTCGGCCTTCAGCTCATTCCTGTTATATCGGATCTTGGTCTGCATGTTCTTCATCAGGCCATTGTACAGAGCATGAAGGTCGAGCACCCTCCCAGGGTGATCAGGGTCGGTTACAGGCTGAAAACCGTAATCCAACTGAAAATACAAAAAAAACATTGTTATTAGATTGCAAGTGTTAATAATAAATATATTGGATAAATCAAATGAAAATAGGCCGTTAATACGTACCCGAGCCTGATCAAAGAAGAGGGCGAATGAGCGTCGGTGCTGCTCGCCCCACTCAACGTGAAGTGGATAGTTCTTCACGAGCCGGCTCTCATCCCCCATATACCGGCCGAACCTCTCGGCATGAGGACCGGTATAGCGATAGTCAAGGGTAAAAAGGAGGGGGAATGGTGCCTCCCCCTAGCTCTGTCAGGCCTCAGCCTATGGGACTGATTCGGGCCTCGAGTCCCCCTCTGGGGATGGGGAGGCCCTGCGTCTGCACGAAATATCAAGGCAATCAATATTAAGACAAAGTTGTATTAAGAAATCAAGCTTAACCAAAAATTGAAGTGTGATATATACCTCCGGTGACTATCGCACGAGCCTGGGCCCGGGCAGCAGCACGAGCGGGACGATAGTTCCTCCGGTGAGGAACAACCGGGGTCCCGGATGCGGACGCATCCCCTGCAACTAGAAAATAAACATTGACGCTAAATTTCCATGAAGTTCATATTTATTCTATAGAGCATATGTAAAATGAATAAATATTTTATATTTATTCATACTAACCTGCAGACGATGCGGATGGTATGGAAGCGGCAGGAGTGTCCCCTGCGGAAGATGTGGACGCACCACCTATAATTAGACAATTAAAAATAGATTATATAAGTAATTGCAAAAAGAATGTGTAGATCAATAATATAACGTTCTAAATCAATATGCATGCACTATAGGATATATAAACATACCCGCAGGTGCGGTGGTGTCACCACCTACAGCTAGACAATAATAAAAATTACTAAGTAAGAGCAAAAGGAATGTGTGTATATTTATGATATAGCATTCTAAATCAATATACATGCACTATATGATATATAAACATACCTGGAGGAGCGGGAGTGGCCTCTGTCCCAGATGTGGACGCATCACCAATAACTAGACAATCAAACATTGACAATATAAGTAATTTTGACATAAACAGGCATGAATATCTGTAATATTACATTTAAAATGGATATGCGTGCAGTATACCTAGATGTGTGGCAAAATCCATACGGAAGGAGGCATCCGAAGGGGTCTCCGATCTGGGTGCAAGACCAGCCCTCAGAAGCTCCCTACGGAGCTCTCCGGGCGGCAGAACCGCTCTGCCTCTGCCTCTGCCGCGGCTGGAGCTCCTGCCGCCCCTCGCTGCTCCCGACATCGTCATCAAATCTAGATAAACGGTTCGTGGACGCATTAGACAATCATTAAAAGTATTGACTATATATGTATAGAGCGTAAAATGTGAAGTAATAATATAACATTACTGATAACCTTTTTCGTTTCGTGGGCGCATTATACACATCTACTTGGATTTCATCGTCGATGTCATTTCTAACCCACGTAACTTCATGATCGGTCGAAGACAACCCGTCCTTCGAAACAGACGGTCGGAGCACTTTAAGCCTTCTCTCTTCTTCGTCCTCATCACTGTCCTCGTATTCTGGGACATCGTAGACATCTCTGGGTTTCCATAGGCATACAACACTCCACCCCGGATGCTTCAAACATTGTGAGTAGTATACTTGGAACGCTTGGTTCGGAAAGATAAACGGATCTTCCTGACAGTAAAATCGAAGTGTGTTCACACTGGTCAATCTATATTCATCTTTCCAAGTCCCAAGATTGCTTCTCCACCTGTCCGTATCGGTTCGCGTATCGTACCAAGTACACTGGAATATATAAAAGGGTTCTGATCGTCCGGGATAGTGGATGCCGAGTATACAATTTAAGTACCCATAATAAATCACACCGTCCGATCCTACCGTCGCAATCCCACTATTCTGAGTGGTTCTAGATGTTTCTAATTCTTTAACTTCGAATTTGTATCCAAGGACACCAAATCCTTTGTAATATGCAACCTCCGTACTAGGAAATTGAGCTAAACATCTTGAATCACTCTCAAATGATGCAGACAAGTTCGAATCGTGGATCTAACAAAACAAATTTTACGACAAATACATAACGATACAAGTTTAGATTAAAACTGCTAGCAATAAAATGTTATTCGAATAACTTACATGATCTGTGACCCAATCACAAAAATTATCCTGATGATATTTTTCCAATTGTTCTTCATTCCAATCAGGATGCCCCTCACGTACCTCGTTAAAATGAATTCTGTTTTCGACAAATAATGGTGACATTAATATTATATCATTTCATACACACACAAACACAGATATAACAATTAATCCAAAAAAACTTACTCTCTAATTTGTTCAAGACATTCGCAATTAAGCAAGATAAACCGGTATATCTTGTTGATAAACATAGTGTAGACTCTTATACTCGGCTTTACCATATGGTCCGTCTTGAATTCTTCGTGGTCGGTTAAGCCTTGTCTCAATGTTCTCGTCCAGATAGCGGGAACAAAATGTGGTTGCTTCATCAAGAAGATAACCTTGCATGATAGAACCCTCTGGTCGATTTTTATTGCGTATATACTTCTTAAGAGTGTAGAGGTACCTAATGAAAATATGTTGAATAAATAAATACGGGCATACAGGACAACAATAAATTTTTAAATTGCGCGAAACGAAAAATTACACGTACCTCTCGACGGGATACATCCATCGATATTGTACCGGTCCGGCTAATTTCGTCTCAGTTGCAAGATGAACCGTCAAGTGTATTATGATATCGAAGAATGACGGTGGGAAAATACGCTCAAACTTGCAAAGTATCACCGCAATAGAATTTTCTAGTTTATCCAGTGTCACAACCTCCAGTGTTTTAGCACACAACTCCCTGAAAAAACAACATAGGTCGTTGATTATTAGACCAACCGAGTCGGGGAGAGAAGTCCTGAGGGCTAAGGGAAGAAGATGCTCCAAGATAACATGGTGATCATGACTTTTCAGCCCATCAATCTTGCCCTTCACAATTTTTATTTTCTTGCTGAATGATCCTGAGAAACCTGTGGGGACTTTCAAATCATGCAACGCCTGCAGGAATCTTTTCTTCTCCGGTTGTGACATATGATAAGCGACATTGGGAAGTACAAACTTGCCCGGTTTACCCGCTACCGGTCTAGGGTGCAATTCACTTCTTATTCCCCACTCTTGTAGATCCATCCGAGCATTCATGTTGTCTTTAAACTTCCCGTCTTTACAAAGAAGTAAGTTAAGTATGTGCTCTGATACTCCCTTCTCTATATGCATGACGTCCAGACAATGACGCACTGAATTTGTAGACCAGTACGGAAGCTCGAAGAAAATGCTTAACTTGTTCCAATATGGTGGTTTGACCTGTTTCGTCGGATCCATCCCGAAGGTCACGTTATTGTAACCATCCCATTTAGCAGCCACGTCCTCTCCAGACAATGGGGATGGAGGTCCAAGAAGCTCCTGATGACCATCAAAGTGAACCGTATCTAACCTATAGGGGTGGTCTGGAGGCAGGAAACGTCGATGGCCGCAATAACAAACCTTCCTGCTAAAATTCAAGAATTTCGATGTTGTGTGTTCATGACAATGAGGACATGCTTTGTGACCATGTACGGACCAACCTGATAGCATTCCATATGCAGGAAAGTCATTAATTGTCCACATTAAAGCCGCACGCAGTATGAAGGTTGTCTTTGTGTTTGCATCATATGTCTCTACACCATCAACGAACAAAGATTTCAACTCCTCGATCAGAGGTCGGAGATAGACGTCGATATTGTTCCCCGGTGAGTTTGGTCCGTCGATAAGAAGGGGCATCATAAAGTATGATTGGTCCATAGCCAACCAAGGCGACAGATTATAAATTATCATTACAACGGACCATGTGCTGTGACTTCCAGCCATATAGTTGAATGGGCAGAAACCATCAGTAGCCAGTCCGAGCCGGACATTGCGAGGATCGCTACTGAATATTGCGTGCCTCCTATCGAAATCCTTCCATGCCGGTGAATCTCTTGGATGGCTCATTTTTTCATCTTCACTTGGAGGAGCACGGTGATGCCAAATCATTGCCTCGGCTGTTTTCTTGCACCTGAATAGCCTCTGTAGCCTCTGTGTTATGGGAAAGTATCGTGCTATCTTCACAGGTATATCAGGCTTCTTATCAGAATCTTTCGGCTTATATCTGGCCTCTCCGCATGTTGGACACTCTTTCAAATCTGAATTCTCTTTCCGGTACAACACGCAATTTTTAGGACATGCTTGAATCTTCTCGCACTTTAGACCCAAATCAGACATCATCTTCTGGGCTTCGTACTAGCTATCGGGCACATTATTTCCCGGAGGCATAGAATCTTTCAAGAACGAAAGAAGCATTGTGAATGACTTGTTGTTCCATCCATTTAGACACTTAATCTGGAAAAGTTGGACGAACCATGAGAGAGTGGAATACTTCGCATTCTCATAAATTGGTTTCCTAGCATCATTCATGAAATTTTCATATTTATCCGCACGAGGTCCTTGACCGGAAGGAATGTCATCTTCGGTACGAATAGATTCACCTAGGGCAGCCTCTACCGTATCCTCCATTTCTTCTGATGGAAATAAATTACCGCCTTCTCCTTCTGCCGCATTACCGAATTCTTCTTCTTCTGCCGCATTATCGTGTTCTACTTCTTCTGCCGCAGTACTGCATTCTTCTCCTTCCCCGTGATATTTCCAAGTTGTATAAAGTCTAATAAACCCATGTTTTACAATATGAAGCTCTGCCAATTCTACCTTCTGCCAGTACTTATTGCCACATCTATCGCACGGACAGAGAATCTTCTCTATTATGATCTTATTATGTGCGCGTGCAAATTCAAGGAAAGCAGCAACTCCTGCGACAAACTTAGGTTGCATACGTTGTTTCCAATCCACATACATCCAGTCCTTAGCTCTGACGTACTCATGGGCCATGTTAGACTGTATAACATATAAATTGTAGGTTATGCTTACTATATTGAGAAATATAAGAATGGGATAGTTACTGACAAAGGAGAAAATCCGTGTATATGCATTAGACTTAAGCTCCTACGGAGAACGTATCTCCTTTTAATATTATTAAATATTCTCATGCAGTGCGCACGTGCATTGCACGTGGTGCGCGGATAGCGGACATACGTGCGTTGCACGTAGCGCACATGGCGCTTGCGCATATGCGCATTATAGGGAGGAGCAGGATCCTAACTTGGAGAACTAAGCTCCTTTTAATATTATTGAATATTCTCATGTGGTGCGCACGTGCATTGCACGTGATGCGCGCATGGCGGTCATACGTGCGTTGCACGTAGCGCACATGGCGCTTGCGCGTATGCGCATTATGGGGAGGAGCATGCTCCTATCTTGGAGAACTAAGCTCCTTTTAATATTATTAAATATTCTCATGTGGTGCGCACGTACATTGCACGTGGTGCGCACATGGCGGGCACACGTGCGTTGCACGTAGTGAACGTGGCGCTTGCGCATATGCGCATTATGAGTAGGAGCATGCTCCTATCTTGGAGAACTAAGCTCCTATGGAGAACTAAGCTCCTCTGAGAATTGAGCATTAAAGAACTAAGATGTATTAGACTTGAGATTGAGATACATACCTGCAACATAGAAAAGAAATCAATAAACAAGATGAATATAATATAAATTTAAGTTGAAAGAATATATATCCTCCTTTCAAATGCAATTAAGTCTCGATGATGCTGAAGATGTTACCAGAAAAACATCTTCTGCCAACCTTCATGTGTGAAGGGATGTGTGTGGGAAAATTGGGTACACGGTGTCAGAAAAAACATTTTCTGCTTTTTTCTAAATACACGACTCATCCTTTCTATTATTCGTTACTTGTTGTTCTTGGTATCAGACTGCAGGACAAATCGTTAGAAATCCATATCGTAGAGCATATCAAAGCCCTCCAATCTCATTAGACAACATTAGAAAATACTAACATTGCAACAAAAACGACAAGAACCCAACAATTCAAACCTGATCAAATTATAAAGTAAATATTTGATCTTCAAAATTGCGTTCCAAGATCAACCAGATAGCTAATACCTAACCCTAAATTCACCCTTCACCTAAGAACCAGCAACAAAACAAAACAATTCAAAGAAAAAAGCTTAGACCCTGAAATCCAAAACCCCAACCCCAACCCTAACCCTAACCCTAACCCCAACCCCAACCCCAACCCCAACAGCAACCCCTTGCCAAACCACAACCCCAACCGCAGCCCGAGCCCCAGCCCGAGCCCCAGCCCCAGCCCTAACGCTAACCGTAGCCCGAGCCCAAGCCCTAACCCCAACCACAGCCCTAGCTGCAGCCCCAGCCCCAGCCCCAACCCTAGCCCCAGCCCCAGCCCGCAGCCCCAGCCCGAGCCCCAGCCCGCAGCCCCAGCCCCAATCAAGAAGTGCTCAGGGACACACAACCCCAACCCCAACCCCAACCGCTACCCCCTGTCGAACCCCAACCCCAACCATAACAGCAGCCCCCCAGCCCCACCCCTAACCCTAACGCTAACCCCAACCGATGCCTACCCAAACCATGAACCATAGACCTAAAACAATCAAAAATTTGTTTAATTAAGATTTCCTAACCTGTGCAGGCGGGTGGCGACGACGAATCGGTGGCGACGACGAATCGTCCGTGGGTTGAAGAAGCAGGCGATGGTGACGACGAACGGAGATGAGGAAGAAGCAGGCGGTGGTGACGACGATTCGGCCGGCGCTGGCGACGACGACGCTGGCGACGACGAGAACGGCGATCGGCGGGAACGTCGAGGGTTTGGGGATTTGGGTTCGCGCACAACTGTGATCGATAAAGGGAATAAGAAATAATCAGCGTAGGAAACGATCACTTAAATCCCTATTTAGATGCCCCTACGGATATACCCGTAGGTGCTTGGTTTGCGGCTCCGTAGGGGCAAACAACACTTTAAGATTTAATAATTTTTAAATAAATATGGAAGGACCGTAGGGGAAACCGTTTGGCCCTACGGATTAATCCGTAGGGCCAAACTTTATCTGCCCCTACGGATGTTGTTCTCCGTAGGGGCAACCCCTTATTTTACTAGTGCGTGATATTTTGGCTACAATTAATTTAGTTAGTAATGTTTATAATCTAATAGCTTTAATACTGGATTTCAATCAGTTGGAACAAATGTAACATAATAATAATGTTTGCTTGATTTATAGAAAATAGTGATAATAATGTTTTGTAATTTAGGAATAACAATATATATACGGTTGCTATTAACATCATTAAAAAGTAATAAGGTACAAAAATTCATGGTTATAAAAATATATAAGGTATGTTTTATTTTAGAATTATTTGATAATAAATTAGTTCAGTAAATTATCATATCATACTAACAAGAATGTAGTGTAAAATTATTTTTGGTATAATAGTTAAATTATGGTGTATTAATATACTCATTAATCGATATTTGATACGAAACATGATATATATAATAATAGGAATGAGAATAACTATGAACAGTAAACAGTAGTGTGCATGTTAAATAAATAGCATGTGCTAATCAGTGCAATGCCACTAAAGTATCACGATATTCGATATTTCAGTGCTAGTAACTATGTCACGCCTCGCTTCCCAGTGTACGGGGAAGGAGACTTGGCGACCGCGACATATTTACTCAGAAGTAAACACGTTAAGCGTAAATAAGCAATATAAATGAAATAACACAAGAATGACAAGAGATGTAATGAAACAACTTTTTATTGATATTCAATCTTTACATACAACTGAAAAGTAAAGTACAATGAAAGAAAACGATGCCTAAATGGCATATGAATTGCCACTCCCGGCTTCCCAGTGTACGGGTAAGAAGACGCGATGAGGCCCGCTGCGTATTTACTCATAAGTAAACACGCTAAGCGAAACTAAGCAATATAATGTAAATATACACAAGAAAACATGAAATGTAAATGAACAACAACTTTTATTTATTAAACATTTCTTTACAATACAACTGAAAAGTAAATACAATGCCTAAACAATGGCATGAATATGAAAGTAAAGTATATACAAGAGTCTAGATCTCGGGGTCCTCGCTGAACTGATCCAAGTCTTCTGAACTGGGCTTTATCTCCAGCGAGTCGGATCCACCTGAAAACATTCCAAAGAAAAAAGAGAGATGTTTAATAGGAATGTCGTCAGCGAACAATTGCTCGGTAAGTCCCAAAGAAAAGTAGGAATAGAATAGACAGATGAATAGACAGATCTGAGAATATAACTGGTGTATTGTGAGTTTGTTATGTTAACGCAGTTGTTTGTAACTTGGTACAGAATACACCACTGTATACGAGAGGAGTCCAACTATTCTGTGGATTAAGGTATACGGAGCACAAGGAATTGTTAAGCTACGGAACAACGACAATGGATATTCAGGTTAGGTGTATTAAAGTGACCGTCTCGTGCCACTTCTAACACATTCTGTATCAGTCTACCCTTTTAAAACCCTGTAATGTATTTTGTATTGATTTGTATTATTTTGTTTAATAGATGTACGACTTGCCGAAACCATGATATCATGTAAACGGAATGGATATAAATGGATAATCATGTAATCAGAGTATATCCATAGTTCGGTTCAGTCGAATCATGTTGATATAAATTGAATTCTGGTATAAATGAATTCATGTTGAATTGGAGTTATACTTGAATCATATTCAATGATAGATTGATTGATTTCAGATTAGACTGAGACTCTGCCTGAGTCAGACACTTAAACAGAATTGAAGTCATGAATTACTTTTGATGTTATCGGTAACTGCTGCACATGGACGGCAGGATTTGTGTCTTTTCCAAGACAATTACCGTATTGATAACACTATTTTTAGGTTGTCTATCTTAGATAGGCAAACACCCATATTCTCCGTCTCCGTGAGGCTCAAGAGAACTGGTCCCGCTTAAACCTATATTTACTAGGGTCCTTAATGTAAATTAATATAATTTGTGGGGGTTTTATGAAAAATAGTTTTGATATATTTTCAAAATAAACCTCAAGTATTTATTTATCGTCTTTAGGGTTTTCATAGTTGTAATTTTTTTAAAATGAAATATTCTAGTGGATATAAACCTAACCTGAATAGTATATGGTATTTTCTTGTAATTTGACTTGTATTAAATGTGATGGTATTTTCATGATCTTTTGTGACTCTTTTATTTTGATTTAGAAAACATGGAATATATAATATATTTAAAGTAGATATTTTGATAATATTTTTATATATATGTATATATTTATAAAAAAATTAGAATTTATTTATTAAGTAGAAATCACGTTTTTCTTAAAATTGTAATACAAATTCCATCAAGATCGTATGCTCCGTGAGGAGGTCTGCATCTCGGCCTACTAGTCCGATGGATGTGCGATAACCCGCACAAACCAAGTCGGATTTCCCAAAATGGGTTGTAAGAACTTAATCGTATGGAATTTAAATAAGACAATTTAAAGAATACGGTTTTATAATAGTTTAGGGTATTTTATTGTAAACTTCTAATTATCCCACAAACTAAAGTTCCAAAAGCTATCGTGCTATGTCAAGAATGAGTGTTGTGATGAGGTAGCTTATTACCTCGTGAGTTTTCTAAAGGTAATACAAAGAAATATGATGAAATATGTAGAATGTAAAGTTTGTGGTATTTAATTGTAAAAATGTGATAAAAGTTGCATAACACATTATTTTGAGATGAAACTTGTTCTAAAGTGTTTGGTTATAATTTCTAAACAATATATGAAAAATTGGTATATTAGTTATTAAGAAAATTTGGATTTTTAAAGAAAACATAATCGGAAGTCGGAATAACTCCGCTTCCGACGAGTTTTGAAATGAGAAAGTTTTAGATTAGAATGAGAGGAAGGGAGAAGGGACTTACTGATTTGGAGAAGAGAGGGGACGTAGAGAGAACTTTCGAAGGTGTCGGGGAGTCGCGGTGTAACAACCCTAATTTTTCTATACACTTTTCTATACAATTTTTTTTTATAAATTTTTTAAAAATCCATAAAGGAGTATTTTAGCCTGAGCACAAGATATATGTAATTATTTTGTTTTTAATTACAAGCTACAAGAATATAATAACTCCATTTTTAGTGTACAAGAAATTACTTTAAATTTAATGTATATTAGGAGTATTTATTCTTGCTGCTATCATTTTAAGTAATTAAATACCACAATAATTACAAGAAGGAGCTTGTAGCTCATTGGTAATACCTTGCACTGCTGAACCAAGCAACCAGAGTTCAAATCCCATGCCCCACATTGTTTTTGTATTTATTTTGTTTTAATTTCTTTTGGAAGTCAACGGTCAAAATGCCATAACTCCCAAAATATGTACTGGATAACAAAAAGTAAATATACCAAATTGTACCCCCGAAGTTTCTCCGGCCTCTGGTGGCCTGACTCGGCCCGACTCGGCGCCGCCGGCCTGCGACTCGGCCGACTCGGTCCGGCGCCGCCGGCCGGACTTGGCCGGACGACCGAGTCACCAACAGAGAAAAGTCTCCTCTTGACTTGGTCCACCCCCTGCACTCTTTAATTGCTTGGATCAGTTATCATTTGCCCAATAAATCCCTTTTAATCCTAGGTTTAATGATTTTTAATGATTTTTGTATTTTTTTTATTTAAAAACCCTAACCCTAGCCTAACCCTATATAAACCCCCCATACCCTCTACCCTCTCATCACTTTTTCTAAGTCCACTCTCCCAAAATTCCAAGAGAACTTGGTACATTAGAAAACGAGCGAAAGGCGAAGCGCTGACGAAATCGACGGCGAAATTCCGGTGATCGTGCTAGGAGCTCTCAACGACGATTCGACGCACCGGCAAACCCTCTACCTCTCTATTACTCTCTAACGTTGTCCAAACCCGTAAGTCCCCCTTTTCTATCATTCTTTTCTTTCATTAAAATACAACTTTTCAAACCCGATGGAAATCGGAACAAACCGATTTCCGATTCGGTTTTCTATCAAAACTCACTTATCACTAATTCCATAATACTTAAACATATTCATGTTGACTACTAATCACATAACTAATTTGGATAAAGTTTCTCACATGAAATGATAACTTTTGCAATATACCGTATTTTTGCACTTAAATACCACCATGTTTAGTTTATCACTTTTAACCCTTTAACATTACTATATCTTAAAGTAGATCATGAGGTAATGACCTACCTCCACACACACGCAAATACAACCCTAAATGATATCATTAAAACTTAGAATACGATAAAACAAGATTTTACATTAAAATACCATTTTCTTATTAAAACCTTTTCTAAAAGTTCTAAGTTTTAAACAATTTTAAAACAATATCTTTTAAAAGGAAAATACGATATGTCGTGGACATCGATCGTTTATCTAAACCTGAGTTTATGGTGCCTAGGCAAGTGTGACTAAGGCGAGTGGTTACTTAATTAGGACCACTACTTGTAGTGGAGAGCCTCCCACTCACCTGGCACTTACCTGGCTGCAATTGGCGGTGAAGAGGCGATTTAAGGCTTCTATGATTTATCGTTTAGACCATTTAGAAATAGGTTAGTTGGCTTAGAAAACCCTAGAATCTAAAATACGGAAATTTACACCTTTTTACAAATAAATACCTTATCTTTATAAAACCGTTTTCTAAATGATTGGTATTTATTAAATCTTTGCAAAGCGCTACTACAACCCATCTTTGGGGAACTCGTTAGGGTTAGTACGGTTTATCGTGCACCCTCGGGCTTAGTAGTGCGAGATTCAGACCTCCGCAAGGAGTATTCGGTCTCGAAAGGTTTAAAATACGACATTTAAGAAAAATGAGATTTTTGGAAAATAAAATATTTATTAAAAATTATTCTTGTATAAACATATGTATATTTATCATTTAAACACCTATTTTATTATAAGATAAAGTTTTCACCTTTTCCTAAAAATTACAAGATTAAAAGTTACATTAAAATACCATGAATTTTAACTAAATCAATATCACAAATTAATACCTTTATTTATATAATTAGGATATTATCACTAGAAATAACACAAATAAAATCACACTCATTATAACTATAAAGACGAATAATAAATCCTTGAGGTGTATCTTGAAAACTATACAAAGTATTTTTTACATAAAACCCCCTCAAGTTTTATAAATTACAATAACGACCCTAACAAATATAGAACTTCGACTTACATTTCTTTTGGTCTGACTCGGATTTGAGTCTGATTATTTCTGACTTGAATATGATTCAAGTCAATCTACATTCTTTAATATTCCAACTCAATATGAACACAAGAATCCCAGAATCCAGTTAACAATTTATATAACTTGACTGAATCAAACCATGGATATACATCCATTATTCCGTTATTCCATTTACCTGATTATGCAGTTACAATCTGTTTACTGATATCATGGTTTTGGTCAGTCATCCAACTTATACAATACAATACAACAACACAATCATAGCACTACGGGGTTTAAGGGGTAGACTGGTACGGAATATGTTAAAGGTGGCACGAGGTGGTCACTTAAGACGTAATTACATCCATGCCGTTGTTCCGTGGTATTATCGACGGAGCCTTGTACTACAGGTTACCAAGGTCCCCGGTGTAAGTAGGACTCCCCTCGTATACACTCGCATCTTCTGTACCAGGCTACAAACAATATCGTTAATACAATATTACAATATTATAATACAACATTAAAAGCTCTCTCTCTCTCTCTCTTACTTTCTGTCTATTTCTCCCTTATTTTTGGGACTTACCGAGCGACCTGTTCGCTGACGACATTCTATTTCTTTCTTCTTTGAATGTCGTCAGGTGCTTTGTGTAAGTCCACGTTGCCCATCCCGGTGCATACGGGGAGGCGGAAAACGGAATAAAAAACGAATTTTTATGAGCTTAGGCAACATGGACTAGAGCTAGAAGGATCTTTGCTAAACAAAAACTTGCTAAAGCTAACTAGTAACTAGCTAAGTGCTAGAAAGGTTATACCTTTGGTCTTTATGTCCTTCTCCCCTTGCTCCTTGGAGTAGTGGAAGGAGGTCACCTTGTCGTCTTCTCCCGTCAAAGAAAGATCCACCCGAAAGCCTCAACCTTTGGCTTCAACTCCAAGCTAGAAGTAACTAGGGTTCAAGAAGTGCTAGTCCTTCAACCCTAGATGAGAGTAGAGATGATCAAGAGAGGGTTTTTCTCAAGCTCAAGTGTTTCTCAACACATGAGAGGGGAGAGCTTGAGGGAGAGGAAGAACAAGAGAGAGAAATGAAATGATAGAATGAGAATAATGTGAGCCATTCTCACTAATATGTGTATATTATTTTAATTAAATAATTAGCTAGATAATTGTCATGGTTAATCATGATATGACCATTATCATTTCAATTTGCAAGGATCAAAAAGCATCTTCCAAAAGAAATGATGATGGTCAAAGTGTCAACCTAGGTCAACAAGTCAAAGAGGTCAAATGGTCAACAACCATAACCATGCACAATTATTAAACTAATTATCAATTAACTATAATACACACATAAGCATTAGGGTTAATAAAATGACAATAGCCATCAACCCTAATCAGGGTCCTCTCCCTCTGTCTCAAACAACTGTGCATACGCACCCGCATTCGTGATCCGAGGAATACGAATACAATGAGAAAAACTGTTCATCACAGAATTTTGTATATTTGTACCGCGCATTCTTGATCACATTGCATACAGGTAGGTGCTTTTTATCCGTATTTGCTGCATGTTTACAGATTACAGGTTTCCAGTCCAAGAGAACACAAATCCGACAAAATCTCCGCAGTTACGGCAAAATCCAGAACAACTGTCACAAACAGATAAAAGCCGGGTTCCAGCATCCGTCCAGTATCCGTCCCGTACCAGTTCAGAAGAGGGGACGAAAATAGTCGTCATTTGTGACTAAATTCAAGATTTGAAGTCAAAGGAGGTAAAAGTCAAAAGAGAAGAAATGAAGCAATCTTGGATCAGAAATCTGAAGATCCTCTGGAGAAATTGTTGCAGTTTAAAGTTTTCAAGAACCAGAAAAAAAGTGACCAAGACCACAGAAATCAACCCGACAGGGTTTGGCCACCAACAAGCCGTGGATCCACGGCCAAACCCCCACTATTGCCGCGGATCCGCGGTCTACACGTGTCATCGTCTGATGAAATTTTGGGGTTATTTCTGTAATTGTGTGTAGGCTTGTGTTTTACTGCTAAACTCTCAGAATCAGGCCTATAAATAGCCCAGAGCAGAACCAAGAGTGTGTGCTTAATTTCATGTGTAATTTTGTATTAGATTTATTTAGTTTATAATAAAAGTCCATTTTCCTCCATCTTCCTCCATTAAAGCTTGTGAGAGGTTTTATTGAGTGTTGAAGCATGCAAGAAGTGTTCTTTTTCTATATGAGTAATTTGTAATTCGGTTTCTTATGTTGCTTATAATTTCAATTGTTAAACGTAGTTGTTGTTATTTATTAAAATTGTCGTTTTAATTTTCTTCCATTTTCTGTTATCCTTACAACCATGATGCTTAGTGTGATCCTTGCCTAAGTGAGGTCCCGAATAGCTAGTTGTGATTTTCTACCTCAATTCTTATTACCCTCTTTCTTTGTTTTATTTCATCTAACTTCTCTAATGGGTGAGTAATTTCTCACTTGTTAGGGTAGGAAACGGAAAGTTTGAAAGACGGAAACCTCCCTCACTTTTCTCTTTGACAAATATCTTGATTTGAACTCCCGTTAATTGATCCACAATCCGCTCCCTACGGCACCCTATTCTTCATAATAGCGGTGATACCCTAGTGAGACCGGTTGTGGTTGAATCAACTTGAGGTTGCGGCTAAGAGCCAAGAACGGACGGACAAGGACCAAAAAGAGGAAACGAAGTGTTGGAAAGCCTAGCTTATACTCGCAAGTTTTCTCTTAGTCGTGCTAATCCCCGTTGTTGCCGATTACCGTAACATCGATATTAAGAAGTGGCAAAAGAATTAAGTGAGCGATCCTCCTAACTCAAACCAACCAAATCCTACCCTTAACAAGTTCTCTTATCATTCATTTTCAATTAGCTAATCTCAAACAAACCCAAACATATTTGGACTTAACTCGTCAAAACATTAAGAAAAAGACTCCCATCTCTCTGTGGATCGACCCGTACTCATCCGGCTAGCTGCAAAGCGAAACCGTCCTGATTGCGGTAATTAAACTAGAACACGCAGAAAGTCTGTCAATCAAATAGCGCCGTTGCCGGGGATCGAACCCGGGTCACCCGCGTGACAGGCGGGAATACTCACCACTATACTACAACGAATGGCGCCGTTGCCGGGGAGACGGTAGTTTATTTCTTTGTGTAATTTCGGGTTAATTTGTGAATATAACTCTAACCAAAAACAAAACAAAAAAATATACTGTACAAATCATCTTATTATTCTTTGTGCAAGAGTGCAGGAAAGGGAGAACTTCAAGATCAGTGCCAAAGTCGTGGGGAGTTAGACCCATATCTCGCGGCTACATCGCGGCGGATCAAGGCGAAACCCAAAATCCTCTGTGAGTATCCCAACCCTCTTCTCAACTCCTTTAACTCCACTGAACTGTTCTTTTCTGCAGCATTCTTTGCGCCGCGCTGAAAATAAAAATTGTTTGCAGTTGATTTGTTACTGTTTTGCATTGATTAATACGGACTTTAAGGGGCTTGAAACCAATTCAGATTGGGTGGGGATTTCATCACCCTTCCCAGGACCCCAGAAATCACAAAAGCATATGCATTGACCATTGTTAATAAAAAATACTAGACTCAGCCCTAAGGACTTCGCGCTCATTAGGAGAAGCTTAACCGTGTTTAGAACCTCGCTTAACGGTATATTGTTTATGGGGTGTCTAGGAAAGTGTTAACGGCGCAACCGCCAAAAGAGAAAGGGTTACATAATTAAGGAACTTCGCGAAAGCGTTGGAAAACCTCCCCTTATCTCTGCACTTACCTGGCCTCGTGATCAGTATATTTTGAGCCTGTTTCTCGACACAGTTTTGCTTCAACAATCAAGTTCTGGAGCAGGTCTAGCAGACCTAGGTGACCCTAGATCTAGGAGTGATTGTGCATATCTTGTTTGTGATTACTTAAAGCCGTAAA
Source organism: Agapanthus africanus (assembly GCA_030015575.1). Taxonomy (NCBI): domain Eukaryota; kingdom Viridiplantae; phylum Streptophyta; class Magnoliopsida; order Asparagales; family Amaryllidaceae; genus Agapanthus; species Agapanthus africanus. The sequence continues at coordinate 764,737,711 of CM057340.1, forward strand.
TTCGTACATATCTCTGTAAAACTCTTTCTAAAAAAAAAAAGAAAAAAATCAAAAACTTTTATAAAAACTTGCCCTTTGTCGCCACGTTCCATTTTTCACTCCACCACCCATCGCCTTTCTCCATTGACGTTTTCTTATCCTCACCTTCTTCGCTTTGACTATACTAAACTCGTTTAGTATATGTCCGCTTGGACTCGGGACACTAGCGCCCGCCTAGTCCGCGTTTCGTTAGTCGCTACCGACTGCGCGATCGACTCAGACGTCGATACTCCATCACCAACCTCTTCTTCCGCGATGTCAGGATTTAATCCGAACATCTCTTTGACTACCCCTGGATTGGCTCCACCTCCTATGGAGACCAATAACACACCACCACCGCCTGTTGTAGCGCCGCAGCGAATTGCGCTCCAGGATCGTTTCTATCCCACCCGTTCTGCACTCCCCACCTGCCTTTCTCTTCCACCGGCCAATGGGGATAATTTTGAAATTAAGCCCCACTTCATCAACATGCTTCCACGATTTCACGGGCTTGAATCTGAAGATGCCTATATCTTCATTAATAAATTTCAAAACGTGTGTGCCATGATGAAAACCACCCAACTGTCGGACGATACTATACGTCTACGAGTCATTCCATTCACTCTATGCGATCTTGCGGAAAAATGGCTGTATAGCACCGCTTCCCACTCCATAACCAGTTGGGACGAGTTTGTTAAGGCGTTTCTCAAAAAGTTTTATCCGAATCATAAAACCGCAAGGATCCGCAATGAAATCAATCAATTCTCCCAGCTTCCTTCTGAACCCTTCTGGAAATGCTTTGACCGGTACAAAGACCTTCTCGTTCAGTGTCCTCACCACGGTATAGAGAGATGGCAACTTTGCCAAACTTTATACGAGGGCCTGAACCCAGCAACCAAACAGTTGTTGGAAACCATTTGTCAAGGCCACTTCCTATCGAAATCTGACGAGGAAGCGTGGCAGTTTTTCGACGACCTTGCGGAGCAAACGCTACAGTGGGAGAGCACCAGACCGACTTCTTCATCTTCCTCTACATCCACTTCTACCGGTCATTCTAGGGTAGGAATTCACCAACTTGACGTCTCTATTGCGATGAAAGCTGAAATGGCTGCAATAACGAGAAAACTTGAAGCGATAGAGAGCAAATTTTCTTCTCCTGCTCCTAGCCCTGTTCTTCCCTTTCGTACCATCTGCGCTTGTTGTTCCGATCCTTCTCATTTAACCGAAGAGTGTCCTTACAATCCACCATCTCAGGGACAGGATCAGGTTAATGCTGCATTTCAGCAAAGACCGAGGAATGATCCATACTCTTCCACGTACAATCCCGGCTGGAGGAACCATCCAAATTTCGCCTGGAATCAGAATCAGAATCAATTCCAGGGCAACAATTTCCAGAGGCCCCCTCCGCCACAGCAACAAGCGCAACAACAAACTCAACATCAATTTCAGCAGCCCTTCCAACCCCAACCTTTTCAAAATCAGACGAACAACTTTGCACCCAACAATTCTTTTCCACCAAACAACTTTGTTCCGTCAAACAACGATAAGGTTTCCTCGCTCGAACGAAGTCTGGAGGCGTTCGTAAAACAATCGACACAATCCACCGCAAACATCCAGTCTTCCATTAAGTCCTTAGTGCAATACACTACCGCTCACGGGCAAAGCATCAAGACCATCGAGGCCCAGATTGCACAGCTGAATGCGGCCTTAAGCGAGCGAGAGAAGGGGAAGCTCCCGTCCCAGCCACTTCCAAATCCCTGTCACCCACATAATGCACATGTTGCTCTTGAACAACAGAACCATAATGTGAGTGCCATGACCACATTGAGATCGGGAAGGATTCTGCAAAATAACATTGGCACACGGATCAATGATGACACCCCGGCCGCTTCTTCTTTTTCTTCTCCTACTTCATCATCTTCTGAGCCTATTCTCCGTTCCTCACAAGGCTCTTCTTCCTCTTCTTCTGCTTTGAATGGACCCACTTCTCACTCCACGAAAACACCTGTTCTGGGATCCATTCCAACTCCACAATCTCCTCCTCCAGCTTTAGACTCAACCAATTTTCAAAACGTCCCATTTCCAAACCGGTTGAGGTCTAATAAACAAAATCCACAAATGGAGAAGATTCTGGAGGTATTTAAGCAGGTTAACATTAACATTCCTCTTTTAGATGCCGTCCAACAAGTCACATCCTACGCGAAAATCTTAAAGGACTTGTGCTCGAAAAAGAGGAAGTCTCAGGTACCAAAGAAAGTTTTCTTGGCCAGTGCTGTGAGTGATGCCCTTACCCAATCTTTACCACAAAAACGGAAGGACCCTGGCTGTCCTACTATTTCTATTATCATTGGGGATAAGAACATCAACCGCGCACTATTAGATCTTGGTGCTAGTGTTAACCTGCTTCCGTACTCTGTATACGAGCAATTAGGAATAGGAGAGCTGAAACCTACGCACTGCACTCTCCAAATGGCCGACCGATCGATCACCCATCCTAGGGGTGAGCTAGAGGATGTGTTAATCAAAGTCGGGGACTTCATCTTCCCCATTGACTTCATTGTATTAGACACACAACCTGTAGCTAACCCCCGGAATCAAATTCCTGTGATACTCGGTCGCCCATTCCTCGCAACCTCAAATGCTGTGATCAATTGTCGCAATGGTTCTATGAACCTATCTTTCGGAAATATGACGATTGAACTCAACATTTTTAGGTTGGGGAATCAGCCCTCTGAACCTAATGCTCATATACTAGACGTCTGCTCGATCCAGGAGATCACCTCAGAAGAGTGTGAATTCGAGGAGTTTCTGTTTGATCATGATAACCTTGACGCCACTAGTGCGTTCCTCTTCGAACCTGCTGCTGTTTCTGCGCTCGACAACGACTACGAGTGTTTCACGTTCTCGAACGATCTTAGCCGCTCAGAACCCGAGTTTGAATCTTTCGAATTTCCGGATGAGTTACATGAACCATCCAACTCGGTCGCTTACACTCGTTTTGAACCTTTGCTGGAGTCCTTTGAGTTAGAGACCTTTTCACCAACGTTGCCTTCAATCGTTTCACCTCCAGCACTCGAACTCAAGCCTTTGCCTTCTCACCTCAAGTACGCTTACTTGGGTGACAACGAGACCCTCCTTGTCATCATCTCAGCTTCTCTAGCTCCCGAGCAAGAGAAAGCCCTTCTGGCGGTCTTGCACAGCAATAGGCAAGCTTTTGGCTGGTCCATGGCGGACATCAAGGGGATTAGTCCCCTGATCGTTGAGCATCACATTCATCTGATGGATGATGCCAAACCAGCCCGGGATCCACAAAGACGTCTCAATCCAGTCATGAAAGAGGCTGTGAAGAAGGAGATTGTAAAATGTCTAGATAGTGGTATCATTTACCCTATCTCTGATAGCCAGTAGGTTAGCCCCATTCACGTTGTCCCCAAGAAATCAGGCATCACGGTCATTACCAACGAGGCGAACGAGTTAATCCCTACTCGCACCCAAACTGGGTGGCGAGTGTGCATCGATTACAGAAAACTCAACGCCGCGACACGGAAGGACCACTTTCCGCTACCTTTTATTGACCAGATGCTTGAACGATTGGCCGGACACGAGTACTACTGCTTTCTTGATGGCTACTCCGGCTATAATCAAATTCCCATCGCCGAAAAAGACCAGGACAAGACCACATTCACTTGTCCTTTCGGCACGTTTGCATATCGTCGCATGCCCTTTGGGTTATGCAATGCGCCCGCTACCTTCCAGCGGTGTATGATGGGAATCTTCTCAGACATGGTGGAAAAATTTCTGGAGATTTTCATGGATGATTTCTCCATCTTCGGCGATTCCTTCAATGAGTGTTTGCTGCATCTTGACGCTGTCCTTACCCGATGTAAGGACAAGAATCTCACTTTGAATTGGGAGAAATGCCACTTCATGGTGCGCGAAGGTATTGTCTTAGGACATATCATCTCGCAAAATGGCATAGAGGTTGACAAAGCGAAGATTGAGGTCATTTCCAATCTTCCTCCTCCGAGATGCGTCAGAGACATCCGAGCCTTCCTTGGCCATGCCGGTTTCTATAGACGGTTCATTAAGGACTTTAGCAAGATTGCTAGGCCCTTGACTCTTTTGCTGGCCAAGGACACGACATTCGACTTCAACTCGAGCTGTATGACTGCGTTCGAGTCATTGAAAAGCTCACTCACTTCTGCTCCCGTTCTTTCTTCACCTGACTGGACGCACCCATTTGAGATTATGTGCGATGCATCCGACTTTGCCATTGGTGCTGTCCTTGGACAACACATCAACAAGATGCCGCACGTAATCTATTATGCGAGCCGAACCCTGAACGACGCCCAACTCAATTATACAACAACTGAGAAGGAATTCTTGGCGGTTGTATTTGCTTTAGAAAAGTTCAGGCCCTATCTCATCGGCTCTCCAGTCATTGTCTACACAGACCATTCTGCTCTGCGCCATCTTTTTGCGAAGAAAGATGCAAAATCTCGGCTAATACGTTGGATCCTCTTGCTTCAAGAGTTTGACCTTGTCATTAAGGACAAACGAGGATGTGAAAACGTAGTTGCTGACCATCTCTCACGAATTCCTTCTTCGCCTTCGCTTCCAATTCCGATCAACGACGTTTTTCCGGATGAACAACTCTTGACAGTATCTTGCGAACCCTGGTTCGCAGATATTGTGAACTATTTGGCCATAGGGTTACTACCTACTGAATGATCAAGTCAGGACAGACTTCGCTTCTTATCCCAAGTAAAACACTTTTACTGGGACGAACCCTATCTGTTCAAGTACTGTCCTGACCAGATTATTCGTCGGTGTGTTCCTGACAATGAATTCAAGAGTGCGCTGTCGTTTTGCCACGACCAAGCATGTGGCGGGCATTTTGGCCCCAGAAAGACAGCAGAGAAGATCTTGCAATGTGGTTTCTACTGGCCACAACTCTTCAAAGACGCTCATGACTATTGCAAGACTTGCTCCCGGTGCCAACACATGGGCCGGATATCCCGGAGGAACGAGATACCGCTCCAACCAATCTTGGTTGTGGAGATTTTCGATGTTTGGGGGATAGATTTCATGGGGCCGTTTCCCAGCTCTTTCGGGAACTTGTACATCTTTCTAGCTGTTGATTACGTCTCTAAATGGGTCGAGGCTGTGCCCAGCCGGACTAACGACAACAAGGTTGTCATTAGGTTCCTTAAAGAAAACATTTTCTCCCGTTTTGGGCACCCCCGAGCAATCATTAGCGACAATGGAACTCATTTCTGCAATAAGACTTTCGAAGCCTTGATGCGGAAGTATTCCATTAATCATAAGCTATCCACACCCTACCACCCCCAAACAAGTGGGCAAGCCGAAGTTTCAAATCGGCAGATCAAGCAGATATTGGAGAAGACGGTTTCCAAGAACCGTAAGGATTGGTCGCTGAAACTCACTGATGCGCTTTGGGCCTTCCTAACCGCTTATAAGACCAACCTTGGCATGTCTCCCTATCGGCTTGTATACGGAAAAGCTTGCCACCTTCCTGTCGAAATAGAGCATCGCGCATTTTGGGCGATAAAAGAGCTAAATCTGTCTCTAGAAGATGCGGGCAGCCATCGGAAGCTGCAACTGAACGAACTGAGCGAGCTCAGGGATGAAGCTTACGATAACGCGGTTGTCGTTAAGAATCGAACGAAGGTGTTTCATGATAAACACCTTGTGCGCAAAACCTTCGTACCTGGTCAGCAGGTACTGCTTTACGACACCCGGCTACACTTCCATCCAGGAAAGCTCAGATCTCGCTGGAAAGGGCCGTATTTTGTGCGGAATGTGTATCCGCATGGCGCTGTGGATTTGGAGAATCCAAAGGACGGTTCATTTTTCAAAGTGAACGGACATCGACTAAAACCGTACCTTAGCGCCGACCCAACAGAGGAGCTCCTGTTCTTACAGGAGCCGGTTTACCCTGCATAATCTTCCTCCCCCTACACCCGAACTTCGATAATCCAGCCAAAAACGGTGGAAACACTGTTTCAAATAAGTTTGGGGGTATGTAAATAAAATTTTGTTTTTGTGTGCCTAGAAAATTTCCAATAATAAATAAAAAAAATAAAAATAAAAACAAATAAAAATTAAAAAATTTTCAGAAAAAAATAATAAATATGTAAATATATATTTGTAAATAGTTTTTTTCCTCATTAATCTATTTATAGGGGTTTAAGTGTAAATAACCAAAAACCCCTATAAATACATCTCTAACCCTTCAGGCCTTTCTTCTGCCTCAAACATTTCCCCATCAGAAACCCTAGCCGGCACAACAAATTCCAGCTGCCGATCTCCTCCTGCAGCCGCTAAACCGCCGCCGGAAACCCCCTTCCGCCGCTCTTCCACCGCCACCTAGCCATCTTGCCCTCTGGAATTTTTTCCAGAGGAGGTTCGACTACTTTTCTCTCTTTTCTGATCTGTATAAATCTTAAATTTGATAAATGGCTCCACATTTCCAGTATGAGAGAAATTTTTCACAACTGTTTGAACATAATGTGTATGGAAGCTATTTCGGCGACGAGATCCGGAAACGCGGATGGAATTATCTCTTGTATAACCATCCGAATGCATTCGCGCTTCCGGATCTAGTCGAACGATTCTATGATAACATGGAGGAGGGTAGTTTTCAAAAATACGGGTTTATTCGTTTGTTTTGGGAAGATCAAGAAATTAGAATAGATAGGGACTTCATTCATGAAGTCACGTTGATTCCGCGAATACCCGCCCATGACCAACCCCTCCAGTTTGAGGATTACACCCCGTTGATGGGAAACGATTGTTATAGGGAGCCGCGAAAAGGGATTCAGGCGCGTACACTTTACGCGAATGTGCTGACTGTGTGCCGATGGGCACAAAATAACATCTTTGGCAGCTCACATAATACGACATTTTTCACACCCTCACTACACATCGTGCACACATTAATGACCAAAAACCCAAGTTATGACATGTGCACGGTGTTACTTCAGTCGATTGATGCTGGCAAAAGTTCAGCCAACCATCCGTGCCCTATGTTGGTGACACAACTGTGTCGCCATTTCATCCCTTCTGACGAGTTTGCAATACACATGCATGCTGGCACACCCATTCGACCAGTCCTTGAGGGTGTTTCGACATCCTACACTAGACTTCATGATATATGGTCGCGCACCGAGCCGGCCGAGCATGTAATGGCCAAAACATCCAGCTCGAGCTCCACAGCGAGCGATGAAGAGCTCACCCCCGCTGCGCAAGCGCGCCTACTTAGACGAACACATAGGGGGGTAGAAAGAATGATAGGAATGATGACAAACTTCGATCAGAGATTGACAAACCTAGAACACGGAATGGCCACACTATTGGCACGAGAGGACAGATCGAGGTCAAGATCCAGGGCCCCTAGGGCAGAGACTAGTGAACCAGGGACGAGTGAAGCAGCGTCTAGGAGACGACGCAGGGGGCAGTGAGGACACTGCCATCAGTAAGTTTGGGGGAGGGATTAGATTGTAAATAGTTATCCTTGCATTGCATCTGCATGTTTTATTTATTTTTTATAAATATTTGTTTTTACTTTGCATGTTTAAATTCCGCATGCTGTAAATATTTATTTATCTTTTCTGCATTGCATTTTTAAAAAAATAAAAAAATAAAAAAATTGAAAAATACAAAAAAGAAAAAAAATTTTAAAACTTGAAAATGAAAACAAAAATTTTAAATAAAAAAAAGAATTTTTTTTTTGACCGTTTCTGACTCAAGTCTAATATGACAGTTGACTAGTTAGAAACTACTAGATCTTAAACTTAGTTAATTATGAACCCTAAAAATAACCTTCCTTGAAATATAACTATAGAAAATATACGCCCCAGCGGTTTGTTTTGAAATAAGCAAATTTTGAGTCTAGTTCTTAGGCGAAGTCAAAATGAGGGAAAATTATTGAAGCTCTATTCGAAGAATAATTCTGAAAAATAATTCTAAATCTTAAGTCCAAATTTTTGAATATATATACCCTACAAAACGCACATACACCACCTTGAAACTCGGAATAGTAGAGGATACCTAGAAATACTCTTGCCTGAAAGCCTAGTATGAAAGAAAAAACGGTATTTAAAGCTAAACACCAAAAGAGCATGTTGAAAAATATATCCGGTCTTGAAAAAGAAAAAAAGGAAAAGAAAAAGAAAAAGAAAAATAGAATAAAGTCAAGACCTGGAAACTGCTATTTACGCTTTAAAGTTCACACATTCAGTAATCGGCCGTTAGTGCCTCAAGAAGCATTAATAGTCGCATGAAAGATGTATGAGCAAAACCGTCCATCATTAATAAAAAGAAGTAGTGCTAGGTATTAAAGCAAGGGTATTATAGCTTGAACTGAATTTCCAAGTGTAGGGGTGACAATTACACACACGTAGGGGTATATAATCAGAGTTTGGAGGAAAGATAAGGAATGAAAGATAGGGTTTATTTCTTCAGTAGAGTGGATAAAAATTCCGGATTTGAGATTGCGTTTAAGAAGGAAAACTTGGGAGATGCTGAAATCTTTATAAACTAGCTAGGCGTATAGGATCTTAAGTTAAATATAAAGGAAGTGTAAAGAATACGGGTTAATGATTTCTAAGTTAATGATAATAGAGTTTTTGGTTAGAAAGCTGAAATAAAGGATTAGAGTCGACGGCCAATTTAATCAGATTTTGTGGGTGTAATCCGCTGAAAACCCTCAGGAGACAACACTCCTCCTACTAGGGACACCTAGAGGTTTAACGGCTTGTTGCACGTGCTCAGTGCAATCGCGTTCCCTGCGAAAGTGAGGTTAGGAATTTTTGTGAATAAAATGGTTTTGCTCGGGACGAGCAAAAGATAAGTTTGGGGGTATTTGTTCATCACAGAATTTTGTATATTTGTACCGCCCATTCTTGATCACATTGCATACAGGTAGGTGCTTTTTATCCGTATTTGCTGCATGTTTACAGATTACAGGTTTCCAGTCCAAGAGAACACAAATCCGACAAAATCTCCGCAGTTACGGCAAAATCCAGAACAACTGTCACAAACAGATAAAAGCCGGGTTCCAGCATCCGTCCAGTATCCGTCCCGTACCAGTTCAGAAGAGGGGACGAAAATAGTCGTCATTTGTGACTAAATTCAAGATTTGAAGTCAAAGGAGGTAAAAGTCAAAAGAGAAGAAATGAAGCAATCTTGGATCAGAAATCTGAAGATCCTCTGGAGAAATTGTTGCAGTTTAAAGTTTTCAAGAACCAGGAAAAAAGTGACCAAGACCACAGAAATCAACCCGACAGGGTTTGGCCACCAACAAGCCGCGGATCCGCGGCCAAACCCCCACTATGGCCGCGGATCCGCGGTCTACACGTGTCATCGTCTGATGAAATTTTGGGGTTATTTCTGTAATTGTGTGTAGGCTTGTGTTTTACTGCTAAACTCTCAGAATCAGGCCTATAAATAGCCCAGAGCAGAACCAAGAGTGTGTGCTTAATTTCATGTGTAATTTTGTATTAGATTTATTTAGTTTATAATAAAAGTCCATTTTCCTCCATCTTCCTCCATTAAAGCTTGTGAGAGGTTTTATTGAGTGTTGAAGCATGCAAGAAGTGTTCTTTTTCTATATGAGTAATTTGTAATTCGGTTTCTTATGTTGCTTATAATTTCAATTGTTAAACGTAGTTGTTGTTATTTATTAAAATTGTCGTTTTAATTTTCTTCCATTTTCTGTTATCCTTACAACCATGATGCTTAGTGTGATCCTTGCCTAAGTGAGGTCCCGAATAGCTAGTTGTGATTTTCTACCTCAATTCTTATTACCCTCTTTCTTTGTTTTATTTCATCTAACTTCTCTAATGGGTGAGTAATTTCTCACTTGTTAGGGTAGGAAACGGAAAGTTTGAAAGACGGAAACCTCCCTCACTTTTCTCTTTGACAAATATCTTGATTTGAACTCCCGTTAATTGATCCACAATCCGCTCCCTACGGCACCCTATTCTTCATAATAGCGGTGATACCCTAGTGAGACCGATTGTGGTTGAATCAACTTGAGGTTGCGGCTAAGAGCCAAGAACGGACGGACAAGGACCAAAAAGAGGAAACGAAGTGTTGGAAAGCCTAGCTTATACTCGCAAGTTTTCTCTTAATCGGGCTAATCCCCGTTGTTGCCGATTACCGTAACATCGATATTAAGAAGTGACAAAAGAATTAAGTGAGCGATCCTCCTAACTCAAACCAACCAAATCCTACCCTTAACAAGTTCTCTTATCATTCATTTTCAATTAGCTAATCTCAAACAAACCCAAACATATTTGGACTTAACTCGTCAAAACATTAAGAAAATGACTCCCATCTCTCGGTGGATCGACCCGTACTCATCCGGCTAGCTGCAAAGCGAAACCGTCCTGATTGCGGTAATTAAACTAGAACACGCAGAAAGTCTGTCAATCAAAAACCAATCCCAAATCATATATTAGGATCCGGCTTAAACCAAAGCCCGCTAGTATAAACTGTCCGGACAGCAAACGTGCACAAGTGCGCGGATGCCAACGAACCCTGTCGCAAAACCATGCGACCTCTACTCATTTTGCCTAAAGGCGAATAGCTCTCTGTGTGGGACTCTAAAGACTCGACACTACGCTGGCAGTGGGTTTAACCACAGACCGCAAGCGGCACTAGCTGTACGTAACGGTCCCCAGGTAGATGTCGATAAGAAGACTGATGAGGTGAACCCCATCTGAACTCCTACTGAGCCTGTATGTGACAATCTCCGTACAGTCCGGTCTGTTCGTCTGATACATCGCATGGGGGGCCTAGGGGGGCGGTGAAAGTCAGTCCCCTAATAGCGGTACAAGTCATGTCGGAGTGTAGCCCAGAACACCCTGAGATAACACTGGAAACCTACCAGTATATCTCGCTTGCCCTGGCCAGGGACTACTCGTGTAATGGCTCTCCTGGACACAACGCGATGTCAACCCCCAATACCGGGAGAGACGAATCCTGTCTAACCGTCACTGCCTCCAAGTGCTTCGGGACTGCACCCAAAAACTACCTGTTTGCACGACTCCTTTGAGCCGTGGTAGGGTAGTAATCAAAGTGCAGTGGGAACACACTCGAGACGAAGTGACAGTGTCAAGTCAACGGACTAAGCTGTACTCATGTCACCTGGGAACTGATAACTGACGATAGGTATAATACCAACCAACAGTCCCCGACGAGTCCTGTCCAGTGTACTCGTAACCTAACGAGCACCCGCATACTATCTCAAGTACGACGTACTGACGGCTGTGGGACAGACCGTCTTCCACACTGGGATGAGAAGCGCATACGCTAGTCTACTCCGGAGTATCGATGCCCTGTCTCGATAGTCCAACGACTAGGGACCTGTATAAGGATGTGCTTATAGATCACCCAGCTCCCACGAGTGTGAGCGCCATCACAACGCTGGTAATCAAGCAAAGATCCTAAGGGCTCTACTAATATGTATATCAGCAATATGCTAAAAGAAACACATGCACATATTAAAGCAGAGACAAACCAAGTAGCATACTACCATTTCGAGCAAGATTGTATATACAACTGTGAATATCCCAAGCTTCCATCAAGTAATATACAAACTAGTATGATACAGTAATGGCCTCTAGGGCATATACACTAACAATCTCCCACTTGCACTAAGGCCATGTACTGGCGTATCGAAGACCTATCATCTCGATCAGCCGCTCGAACTGAGTCTGGGGTAGGGCCTTCGTGAGTGGATCTGCAATGTTATTCTCCGTATTTACTCTCTTCACCTCGATCTCCTGGCGATCTACGATCTCCCTGATCAGGTGATACCGCCTCAAAATATGCTTGGACTTCTGATGGGACCTGGGTTCCTTCGCTAAAGCTATAGCTCCGTTGTTGTTGCAATACAGCGGTATTGGATCAACAATGGTAGGAACCACCTGAAGCTCCGTGAGGAACTTCTTCATCCAGACAGCTTCCTTTACGGCATCGCAAGCAGCTATGTACTCCGCTTCCATAGTTGAGTCAGCAACGGTCTCCTGCTTGGAACTCTTCCAGCAAACCTCCCCTCCATTGAGGGTAAAGACATAACCCGACATAGACTTGGAGTCATCCTTGTCACTCTGGAAGCTGGAGTCAGCAAAGGCCTCAAGCTGGAGGTCTTTTCCGCCATACACCAAGAACATCTCCTCAGTCCTTCTCAGGTACTTGAGAATGTTCTTTACCGCTATCCAGTGTTTCTTCCCTGGGTTCGACTGATACCGGCTTACAACGCTCAATGCGTATGCTACATATGGTCTGGTACACAACATCGCATACATTATAGAGCCTACCGCAGAAGCGTAGGGTATAATTGACATGCGATCCCTTTCCAAATCAGTCTTGGGAGACATCTCTTTGGAGAGGGTGATCCCGTGACAAGCCGGTAAATTACCGCGCTTGGAATCTTCCATACCGAATCTTTTCAGTATGGTGTCGATGTACCTTGACCGTGAAAGTCCCAACATCCTCTTAGATCTATCACGATAGATCTGGATCCCCAGAATGTAGTTGGCATCACCCAGGTCCTTCATGGAGAATCTCTGCGACAAGAATCCTTTGACTGACTGACTGACTGTAGCATAGGAATATCATTTCCTATTAGGAGAATGTCATCCACGTACAAGACGAGGAATACTACAGTTCTCCCTACAATCTTACTGTAAATGCATGGTTCATCTGGGTTTTTGATAAAGTCGAATTCTTTGACAGTATCATCAAAGCAGATGTTCCAACTCCGCGATGCCTGTTTAAGTCCATAAATGGACTTGAGCAACTTGCACACTCTACCGCTGCTCCCACTCTGAATGAATCCCTCCGGCTGATCCATATAGACGCACTCTTCCAAATTTCCATTTAGGAAAGCCGTCTTTACGTCCATCTGCCAGATTTCATAATCGTGGAAGGCAGCAATGGCAAGAAGGATCCGAATGGATTTCAGCATAGCCACTGGAGAAAAGGTCTCGTCATAGTCCAAACCAGGTCTTTGACGAAAACCCTTTGCTACAAGTCTAGCTTTATAGGTCTCAACCTGCCCATCTACACCAATCTTCTTTCTGAAGATCCATTTGCAGCCTATGGGTTTTACCCCTTCTGGTGCAAAGTCCAAAGTCCAAACTTTGTTGGTGTACATGGACTCCATCTCGGCCCGCATTGCATCCAGCCATTTTACCGAGTCGCCGCTCTGGATAGCTTGCTGGAAGCTAGTAGGCTCACCATAATCCATAGTGCAGTCCTCTCTATCCCCGTCAATGAGAAAACCGTAGTATCTCTCGGGCGGATGAGACTGCCTACTACTTCTGCGGAGTGGCGCTGGAACGTCCGGTTCTCTTGAAACTTCTGGCTCTTCCAAGCTTTCAGTAACAGCTTATGGTTCTGGAATTTCTTCCAGTTCTATTGCGCTCCCACTTATCTGATTTTCTAAAAATTCAGTTTCCAAGAAGTGGGCATGCTGAGAAACAAAAAGCTTTTGTTCCTCTGCGGAATAGAAAAGATACCCCCTGGAGTTCTTTGGGTATCCCACAAACTTACACAGTACTGAGCGTGCCTCGAGCTTGTCCGCATGCTGCTTTTTTACAAAAGCTGGACATCCCCATGTCTTAAGGTACTTGAGACAGGGTTTCTTCCCACTCCACATCTGATATGGGGTGGTAGGCACAGTCTTGGTTGGAGTCTTGTTCATGAGATATGCAGCTGTTTCTAGCGCATAACCCAAGAAGGATCGCGGCAACTCAGCCTTACTCATCATGGAACGAACCATATCCAATAGGGTTCGATTCCGCCTTTCCGATACACCGTTGTGTTGTGGTGTGTATGGAGGAGTAAGCTGAGAGAGAATTCCATTCTCTTTTAAGTAGCCCAGAAACTCGGCACTCAAGTATTCACCACCTCGATCAGATCTCAGTGTCTTGATACTTTTGCCTGTTTGTTTTTCAACTTCATTCTTGTATTCTTGAAATTTCTTAAAGGCCTCGGATTTGTGCTTCATCAAGAAGACATGCCCATACCTAGAGAAATCATCGGTGAAAGTAATGAAGTATGAACAACCACTTCGCGCATGTGTAGACATTGGACCACACACATCACTGTGTATGAGTCCCAAGAGCTCGCTCGCTCTTTCTCCGTGTCCAGTGAACGGAGTCTTTGTCATCTTTCCCATGAGACAAGATTCACAAGTGGCATAAGACTGATACTCAAACGGATTCAAGTATCCCTCTTTATGTAACTTTGTTAACTGTGTCTCATTAATGTGACCCAGTCTACAATGCCATAAGAAAGCCTGATTTGTTTCCGGAGACTTTCTTTTAAGTGTGTTCTGGACACTGAAGATCTGAGCTTGATTCAATACGTATATCCCGTTTTGTAATGTACCTGACCCAATCAGAACTTGATTTAGGTGGATGTTAACTACATCGCTTACAAAAGTAAAATCATATCCTTCCTTAGAAATCAAGGATACAGATATGATATTACAAGTCGCACCTGGTACATAAAAACAGTTACGCAGAATCAATATCTGCCCAGTTGTCAGTCCTAGATGATATTCCCCTACGGATTCAGCATACATGCTCATTCCGTTAGCAACCCTGAGAGTCATATCACCTTTCTTGATAACCCTACGGTTTCTCAAAGCCTGTAACGAATTACAGATATGAGATCCTGATCCGGTATCCAATACCCAGGAAGTAGGGTTAACTGACATACAGTTCTCTATTACAAACACACCCGAAGCCGAAGCCACAACATGCTTCGAATTCTGGCTACTGGCTTTGCAAGCTCTGCAATCCTTCTGTCCATATTCATTCCCGTAACAATAGGAACATCCCTCTTTTACTGCATCCATTCCCGAAACTTCTGCCCTTCTCTTTCTTTCTACTTCCCTGGTTTCCTTCAAGGTAGTAGGTAGAGACTGTTGAACTAAGTCAGCATCTGACCCGTTCTTCAACGTGGTCTTCAGGTCCGAGAGCTCAAAAGAGCTGGTCTCTGTAAGGACGTTGTCCCTTACAGATGACCCGATAGCCAACCTCGCTGGAAGCAATTCGTTCGAGGTCTCATATCTTGCGATACGAGATTGCTCTCCATATAAAACTTTGTTATGGAGGAAGATAGAAGCTGAGTCCATCTTCTCGTGCTGCCTCTGGTATATACCAGCAACTGAGGCTAACACGAGGCACTTGGCTTTCGCACAGTCTTCTTCCGATGTCCTATGGATATCACTATCCGTGACAGGAGAAACTGGACCTGAGACGGCAGGGGTTGGATCAGTCAAGAGGTGTCCCAGCTTGTCCTGGGCAATGGACATCTGGACAGACCTTTGCCAGTCATAACAGTCAGATTCAGTCATTTTATTATCTAGATGTAACCTAGGTGCGGTCACTGGGTCGCTGCAATTAAGAGAGAGAGAAGAAAACACTTAGCATGATGCTCTTGCAAGTTTAGATTGGTTTTTAATTTATCTAAACAGGATGGCTCCCACTGTCTCTCGAATCCCCCCCAAACCATAAAGGAAGGATTAGTCAGGATCAATCTCACCGTACAATACTTGCTTAACCGTTCAGCCAGGCCAGTGTCGGTACTTCGAGGGAGGTTTTCCAACGCTTTCGCGAAGTTCCTTAATTAAGTAACCTCTTTTCCCTGTGGGCGTAGCCCCGCTAACACCTTTCTAGACACCTACTAGGTTTATAGCATTGATCGTTAAGTGAGAGTTTTCCCGAGGAGTAGCATATACTCACAGTAGGATCGGGATCCAAATATCATCGCGTGATAAAACCGAAGGAATCCTACCAGAACTATCACACTCCAAATGGTATGCAGCGCTAGCAAGTTTCAGTACTTATGAAACTCCCGATGTGGATTTTTGCCCCATGCTCTTATGATCTTGACGAAGGTCAACAAATCATAAGTCACATGTCAAGTTCTACCCGTCATTATCCAGGTTAATTTGAACCCACCCGCACATACCCTTGACGAAGGTCAACAAAGTAGTACGACTGTCCCAAACCAACGCATCTATCTATGCTACATATGAACACCCAACAGCTACCAATCACTATGCCTTGACGAAGGTCAACAAACATTGCTTGAATACTATTAAATGTCCATACGAAACGACGGAGGGCTACGAATGGTTTTGGCGAAACCGTGAACGTAGTGAACTTGATATAATCGATGGAACGAGATAGCTTTTAAAAGGAGTGGTTCAAGCTCCGCGTTTAAAAGTTTAGTTTTGAAAAGAACCGAGTGGTTTTCAAAGTGTTCCAATCGACTTTTACTTGGTTTATTTTCTTGCATTAGTTCTTTTAATGCGTCCCATCATTTAATCCTACCATTGCAGAAAACAACCAAAATATGGTGTATGCTTATGCCATCCGCATTCGCCACGGGATCCCGTCATCACCCGTTAGGTTACTTAACTAACGACAGAGCGGGGGCAGGACTAGCGCGGATGCAAAACATAAGCAACACCTAAATAGTTATCATATATAAATATATAGCAATGATAGACATTACAGATCACAGATGAATACATTGGATATACTAGGAATCCGCAATCCGTTCGAGCCTGCAACGAAAAGCGGATTACACGGTCGCGGTGAATAGCCAATACCCCACCCAAGACCCCTACGGGTGCCGCAAACTACCCGCCAAGTACCCGAAGCGAAGCAACCTCCCTCACCACCGTGAGTAGGCCACTCGGCACTTCAAGATACCCGGTAGTTTGTGCACCCCTCCATGGGTCTATCCTAGGAGCAAAAACAGTAAAAAGAATTATACAATGACGGCAACAACCCCGACCCGGTTGTGCGGCCAAACAAATAATAATATTACATCAATTTACATATTACAATGAATGAAAGAAAAAGCAACACTCATCTCACATCCACCCCGGCTATTCACCCGCGACAATCCAACCCATTCATATACACAAACCAGTATCAATCACAAATCACAGATATGTATAACCCCGACTAATCGACATATAGCGATTAGCCGACGTTCAATACATGCAAACATCACAGATATAACCCACATAGTCAAAATGTAGTGAAGTTCGAAAAAAATACGGATTTATAGGCCCTCAAAAATAAATTTCTATTCTGGAAAATCTGGGCACATATAACATATCTTAAAAATCCTAAAACCAAGCCAGACATACACTGCACCAAACTCGACCCAGTGAAGAGCCAACTTGGCCGCGGTTGCGCGGCAATAGCTTGCTATTGCCGCGGAACCGCGGCTCCTTGGTCGATTCACTGGACCGGGTTTGGTGGTTATCTTTTAAAAACCCTGAGACGATTTTAGGAGTAAAACAAATTTTGTTTTGACCAGAAATTTTTTTAACAGAAACTAGGGTTTTTGAAACTCGGTTTTTGGATTTTTCGGTTTCGAACTTCGTTACACTTCACTACCTAGCTAGTTTATGTTTAGTTAGGCTCTGATACCACTGTAAGTCCACGTTGCCCACCCCGGTGCTTACGGGGAGGCGGAAAACGGAATAAAAAACGAATTTTTATGAGCTTAGGCAACATGGACTAGAGCTAGAAGGATTTTTGCTAAACAAAAACTTGCTAAAGCTAACTAGTAACTAGCTAAGTGCTAGAAAGGTTATACCTTTGGTCTTTATGTCCTTCTCCCCTTGCTCCTTGGAGTAGTGGAAGGAGGTCACCTTGTCGTCTTCTCCCGTCAAAGAAAGATCCACCCGAAAGCCTCAACCTTTGGCTTCAACTCCAAGCTGGAAGTAACTAGGGTTCAAGAAGTGCTAGTCCTTCAACCCTAGATGAGAGTAGAGATGATCAAGAGAGGGTTTTTCTCAAGCTCAAGTGTTTCTCAACACATGAGAGGGGAGAGCTTGAGGGAGAGGAAGAACAAGAGAGAGAAATGAAATGATAGAATGAGAATAATGTGAGCCATTCTCACTAATATGTGTATATTATTTTAATTAAATAATTAGCTAGATAATTGTCATGGTTAATCATGATATGATCATTATCATTTCAATTTGCAAGGATCAAAAAGCATCTTCCAAAAGAAATGATGATGGTCAAAGTGTCAACCTAGGTCAACAAGTCAAAGAGGTCAAATGGTCAACAACCATAACCATGCACAATTATTAAACTAATTATCAATTAACTATAATACACACATAAGCATTAGGGTTAATAAAATGACAATAGCCATCAACCCTAATCAAGGTCCTCTCCCTCTGTCTCAAACAACTGTGCATACGCACCCGCATTCGTGATCCGAGGAACACGAATACAATAAGAAAAACCAATCCCAAATCATATACTAGGATCCGGCTTAAACCAAAGCCCGCTAGTATAAACTGTCCGGACAGCAAACGTGCACAAGTGCGCGGATGCGAACGAACCCTGTCGCAAAACCATGCGACCTCTACTCATTTTGCCTAAAGGCGAATAGCTCTCTGTGTGGGACTCTAAAGACTCGACACTACGCTGGCAGTGGGTTTAACCACAGACCGCAAGCGGCACTAGCTGTACGTAACGGTCCCCAGGTAGATGTCGATAAGAAGACTGATGAGGTGAACCCCATCTGAACTCCTACTGAGCCTGTATGTGACAATCTCCGTACAGTCCGGTCTGTTCGTCTGATACATCGCATGGCGGGCCTAGGGGGGCGGTGAAAGTCAGTCCCCTAATAGCGGTACAAGTCGTGTCGGAGTGTAGCCCAGAACACCCTGAGATAACACTGGAAACCTACCAGTATATCTCGCTTGCCCTGGCCAGGGACTACTCGTGTAATGGCTCTCCTGGACACAACGCGATGTCAACCCCCAATACCGGGAGAGACGAATCCTGTCTAACCGTCACTGCCTCCAAGTGCTTCGGGACTGCACCCAAAAACTACCTGTTTGCACGACTCCTTTGAGCCGTGGTAGGGTAGTAATCAAAATGCAGTGGGAACACACTCGAGACGAAGTGACAGTGTCAAGTCAACGGACTAAGCTGTACTCATGTCACCTGGGAACTGATAACTGACGATAGGTATAATACCAACCAACAGTCCCCGACGAGTCCTGTCCAGTGTACTCGTAACCTAACGAGCACCCGCATACTATCTCAAGTACGACGTACTGACGGCTGTGGGACAGACCGTCTCCCACACTGGGATGAGAAGCGCATGCGCTAGTCTACTCCGGAGTATCGATGCCCTGTCTCGATAGTCCAACGACTAGGGACCTGTATAAGGATGTGCTTATAGATCACCCAGCTCCCACGAGTGTGAGCGCCATCACAACGCTGGTAATCAAGCAAAGATCTTAAGGGCTCTACTAATATGTATATCAGCAATATACTAAAAGAAACACATGCACATATTAAAGCAGAGACAAACCAAGTAGCATACTACCATTTCGAGCAAGATTGTATATATAACTGTGAATATCCCAAGCTTCCATCAAGTAATATACAAACTAGTATGATACAGTAATGGCCTCTAGGGCATATACACTACACTAACACTTTGGACCCAGCAGAGATCGAGCCCACCGGTGAAGACTTGGAGCAGTTTCATGAAGACCCCGAGCTCTAGATATTGTACCTTATTCTATTCAGTATTTTCATTTCCTGTTATGCCACTGTTTAGGCATCACTTTTCATTTCAGTTGTATTTACTTTTCATGCATTGTACAAAAGAAGGTTATTAATAAAGTTGCTGTTATTTCTGTATCTCTTGTCTCTTGTGATTTACTTTTATATTGCTTAGATACGCTTAGCGTATGTACTTTTAAGTAAATACGTAGCGGACCTCGTCGCGTCCCCTTCGCCGTACACCGGGAAGCGGGGCGTGACAGGTTTTGTTGGTGGCCCATGCAGGTCAGAGCTGTATGAATCCCTATCATGCAGTTCTGTTCTGCGTGAACAACCTAAGCAATATAACACAAGAATCAACAACTAAAACATTCTTTACAATTCATGTTCCTTGAATCTTACAATTTCAAATTCCTTGAATCTTATCATTTCATTTGAATCTGTCCTAACCCAAATTTTTCTTCAGGGTTATGGATTCCCCAAACAACAACAGCACCAATGTCAACAACACACCTCCACCACTACCTCTCACACCTGCCGTTCCTGCTCCACTCAACGAGCAAACGGTTCTGCTTGAGGCAATCCGCAGCCTCCTAGAGAGACATGAATGTTCTCAAAAACTATCTATTAACCGCAATCAAGAACGGCGTCGCTTTGCAACTAGCCGGTGAGTACGGGTCGGTCCACAGGGTTGTTGTGAATTTCCTAATCGCGCTAACGAGTTAATTCCGATGGGTGTTCGGATTTCTTATTAAATCTAAAAACTGAATCTATCATTTATCTAGGGCAAAGAATTAAATTTAACTAGGGCAAGGAATTAAAGATCTAACTATCTAACTAGGGTAAGGAATTAAATTTAATCTAGGGCAGAGAATGAAAAATTACCTAGGGCAAGAATTGAAATTACCTACTTACTTTACAGATGGCTCTCTCCAAACATCAACACAAGACTTGTCAGATCTGAATTTCTGAAATGAAAAGAGGCATCGATGCTCTCCAAAAGAAATCTAAATTTTATTGATAAAAAGAGGCATAGGGAGGCATAACCTTTACAATGATTTAGAGTTTCTATTTATAGAGGATAGGAAACCCTAGGTTACAATTGATTCGCACGTCTACATTTACCAAAATATCCTTAGGAAGACCTGGTCAAAGTAGACTCCAAGCTTTGGTAAAATTTTATGTCCCTGTCTTTTTAAAAGGAAGTATTGGGCCTTGAAATTTCCTTTGTGGGCTCTTCTGTCTTTGGGCTTCCTTATTATTTGGTTTTTTTTATTAAAATAGCTTCTATGTTTCTTCCAGATCTCCAGTGAATAATTACGGTGGACTTTTAACCGTTCGCTTTGTAATCTTGGACCTTGCATTGCCTTGTACTTTGTGAATTTTATCTTTGATGTAGGCTTGATCAAGAGTCTTCTGTTTGTTGGTCAAAGTCCATTGTTGCATCGTCTTTTCGTTGTTTTCACTGTTTTCTGTCCAAGAACCTGTAACCTGTAATATGTAGCAGACATGCGTCAAAAGCACCTGTTTATTTATAAAACGAATAAGGATGGGGAATATAACAATGCAATATTATAGTGTGAACAAATACCCACAAACTTATCTTTTGCTCGTCCTCGAGCAAACTTATTTTTTATTCTCAACAAAAACCTAACCGCACTTTCGCAGGGAAAAACGATTGCACTGAGCACGTGCAACAAGCCGTTAAACCTCTAGGTGTCCCTAGTAAGAGGAGTGTTGTCTCCTGAGGGTTTTCAGTGGATACTACCCACAAAATCCTATCAATTCGGCCCATTAACTTTTATTCTCCAATTAGATTTTCTAACAAGGAATTCTATTATCTTTGACCCGTAAATTATCCACCCATATTCTTCACACTTCCTCATCATTTAACTTAAGATTATATATATTCTATAGACTTACTTATCTTTCGGCATTTCCTAAGTTTTCCTTCTAGGGTTCCATCTCCACTTAGGAATTTTTATCAACTCTACTAAAGATACAAGTTCTATTCTTCATTCCTTTCTCTCATCTAAATCCCAATCACATACCCCTACGTGTGTGTAAATATCACCCCTACACATGGAAATTCAAATCAAGCAAGCATACTCTTGTCCGTTGTCCAAAGCACTTTTTAGTTGGTGAATTTAAATGAATTTTTGCTTACACATCCTTCATGCGACCGTTAATACTTCTTGAGATACCAACAACCGACTACAAGATATGTTTGCACTTTAAAGCGTAATTCCTAGTCTTGCAACACCCAAGGCTTTTAGCAGTGACTCCCAAACCAGTTGGCTTAAGGCACTAGGTGATGAAGCACCCTCGCTAAATATTTTTCTATTTTTACAGCTTTAAGTAATCATAAAAAACAGTGTTCATTTTTTTCTTTATTCACTTTTTTTTTCCTTTCATTTTCATTGTACTAAGGACTTTAGACAAGAGCATTTCAAGGTCTCCTCTACTATTCCAAGTTTTAAGGTGCATGATTGTGTAAATTGTAGGGTATACATTTTCAGAATCTAGACTTAAGCTAGGAATTATTTTTCAAACTTATACTCTAATAAGAACATCAATACTTTTCCTTTGTTTCGACTTAGCCCAAAATGTTAACTCAAAATTTGCCTATTTCTAAATAAACTACAAAGACATATACTTTCTACCGTTAAACTTTAAGGAAGGTTATTTTTAGGGTTTTTAATTTACTAAATCTAAGATCTAGTTGTTCCTAGCCAGTTAACCTATTTGTCAAACTCTAGTCAAATAAGCCAAAATTGAATACAATAATTTTTATAATTTTTCAATTTTTATGAGTTTTCAAATAAGTATGCAAATGCAAAAAATATGTACAAATGAATGTGAAGGAAGAAGACGTACCGAGCATACCTCCAAATTTAAACTTGACAGTGTCCTCACTGTCATGCTACACCAAGAGGGTCAAAATTGTCGGCACTTCCCTGTTTATTTATTTATAATTTTTTTTTATAGAAAGAGAAAACAAAAAGTATATATACATATATACAACAAGGTTCCCCCCAAACTTAAGCTTGGCCTTACACAAGCCAAGGGTTAGCACCAACCATTCAAAAATCTTATCATGGTAATGGTCGAGTTGGTGAAAGAATGGAGTGGAAAGAAAAGAGATGAGAAGCACACGAGACCGTGTGGAGGTACAAATGGGATACGGTCTCGGTGGGGGAGAAGAATGGCGGAAAAGAGAAAGAAGTGGAGTACGATCTTGAGGGTGTAGATCGAGTGAATAAATTAGCACAATTTGTGATGACCGATGTGTTAAAAGCGATTGTGCTAACCTATCAACCCGTCGAGAAATGGGGTCAAATTCCTCAAGATTATCAAGAAAACATGGGTACATCGAACTCGGTAGTGGAGATGAAGGCGTAACGGTCTCTTGTACGGTCGGAACGATAGAAGTTAGGAAAGGGAGTGAATTAGGGATAGTCTCATTCTCACCGTAGTAAACTGTCTCGAATTGGAAAGATTCCATCAATGGTTCGAAACAACTGTAAGCAACCGAGTCTGATGGTTCAACTAACTCAGCTGAAAATGTAAAGGACTCAAACTCGGGCGGTGAGTCATCAACATCGTCCGGAAAAGTGAAACACTCATACGTGTTATCGGCTGTGAGAACTGTGTCAGATTCAAAGTATAAGTTTTCAAGCTTACAGTCGTCAAGCGTGATCTTGTGCGTGGTCGGAACGATGGAAAGGAGGAAGGGTGATTTAGTTAAAGGTTCAAGAGAATGAATTGGAAAATCCGACACATCAAACAAAAATGGTTCAACCTCAATATTATCCTCAATACTCTCCTCAATACTATCCTCATAATTTTCCTCAATATTTAACCCATCCATGCCATTATCATCAATATCAAGACGCATATGAACTTCGGGAGAAACATTTAAGGATTCGGGATGATGAATTGGACATAAAAGTTCAATCAAATCGACAGGTTCATCATCCGAAATTTTCCCGGCGTCGATATCCTCAATCAAATGAAAATCAATTTTTTCTGACACCTCATCAAAAGCATGGATATTTATCGATTTAGGTTCTAGATTGGAGGTGTAAAGGTCAAACGGATTAGGTGCGGTTTCACTCGAAAGGGGTTCCTCACAATTTGGCAAATCAAGCACTACAAAGTCGCACAACTCATCATTTTGGACACATGTTTGAAAATTGGAGTTGTTGGATTCAATTGGGTATGGGTAGGTTTGATTTGGAAATCCTCTCACATTCTCACTCTGTCCAACCGCCTCCTTATACATTGAAAAATTTGAAGCTAGTTGAAAACTAGCTGCCGGTTCACAAGGTTGTCTAAGGGAGGTAATGGATGCTTCCACATTCCTAACCATTTTGTTTGTTGCTAAGATATACGCCTCCAACGACTCTTCCAAACTAGACTTGGGTGGTAAGGGGTTTTCGGTAAAAGATTCGAAATTGTGTGGATATGTGAAACTCCCAAAAGGCTGTGTAGAAACAGTGTCTAGTGACGGTGGGAAAGTCAGGTAGGACTGGTAGGAAGTGGGTGGTTGGACAGGGATAGGGTCAACATGTGGATAAAAAGGTGCATAGCCTTGTGGATCCCTAGAATTAGATGAGTGGAGAGGGGTGAAAGATCGGCTACGAGATTGAGAAAGATACTCAGCAATGGACATCGGTTTAGGAGTTACAGCAGGACTTGAAAAAGTGGTATGAACATATGAAGGAGGTAAAGGTTTACTTGGTTGACACAAAGTGGGTTGCAAAGTCGAACTGTTTCTCCTAGACGCTTCTATTTGATCTTTCAAAGAAATTTTAGGCACGGAAGGATCTTCCTTAAATCGACCGAAACAATTGACGTACGACGCAAAGTTAGGTTCGGGATACCAAAGTTCGGCAAGTGATTTATGATTTGGGGTACCCATGTTAGAAGAAAGGGGAAAAGAAAGAAGATTGGGGTGCAAGGGTTTCTTAGCGAAAAAGTTGCAAGTCTATTTATAAAAATTTTCCTCTTATTTTTTTATTTGTTTTGCAAAAATGATTTTTGATAAAAAGCTAAGACACACTTTCGATCAACCAAAAATGCTCAATCAGGCCTAACTCTAGGGTCACCTAGGTCAGCTAGACAGCTCCTAACTGTTCCAAAGAGATAGAGATAGGACCTCAAACCGCCTCTTCACCGTCAATTGCGGCCAGGTAAGTGCCAGGTAAGTGGTGTTCACACCATAATATTGCATTATTATATTCCCCATTCTTATTCTTTTTATAAATAAATAGGTACTTTTGACGCATGTCTGCTACATGTTACAGATTACAGGTTCTTGGACAGGAAACAGTGAAAACGATGTAAAGACGATGAAAATATGGACTTTTGACCAACAAATGGGAGGATCTTAGTCAAGCCTACATCGAAAGACAGTTCACAATTAACAAGGCAACTCAAGGTCCAAAAAATCAAAGCGGACGGTTAAAAATCCATTGCAAATGGTTCACTGAAGATCTGGAGCTAATGTAGAAGCCCAATTGACAAAAGAACAAAAGAACCAGAAGCCCAAAAAGATCCAGAACATAACCCAAAAATTTCAGCAGCTAAGCTCATCAAAGGGCCGCGGAACCGCGGCCCAAGCCCACCATTGCCGCGGTTCCGCGGCCAGAAGAAGAGAAAAGAAAAATAATTTTTTACCAAAAGTTTTGTGCGACGTTGAAAAGATTTCCTGAGGGTATATTTGTAATTGTAGACATGCGGTTCAAGATGTAACCTAGGGTTTCTATTTCCTATAAATAGAACTCTAATCATTGTAATTCTTTATGCCTCCCTTTAATGAATAAAATTTAGAAATCTTTTGGAGAGCATCGGTGTTTCTTCTCCATTCAGAAATTCAGATCTGACAACCCTGCATGGATGATTGGAGGGATGCATCTGTAAGTAATTTAATTTCTTGCCTTAGTATAGATTTAAATTCCTTGCCCTAGATAATTTCAATTCATGCCCTAGATTAAATTTATTTTCCTGCCCTAGTATAGATTTTATTTCTCTGCCCTAGTTGTAACTTTCAATTAATTGCCCTAGGTAGAATAATTTAGGATTTTAGATTTAATAATCAATCCGAACATCCTTCGGAATTAACTCGTAAGAACGAATCGGAAATTCATAAAATCCCTGTGGACCGACCCGTACTCACCGGCTAGCTTCATGCGACGCCGTTCTTGATTGCGGTTATAAATATTTTTGATCTATCTTTTAGAAAGCGCAAACACGCTAAATCAATCAATCAAATGGCGCCGTTGCCGGGGATGGCGTAGAACTTTCCTTTTCGCAATTTCGGGTTAATCATAAAATAAAAAAATTCATAAAAATCTGAAAAATAAAAAAAATATAAAAAGATATATAATCTATTATTTTTGGAAGGGATACTTTGCTGTTTTAATTTTGCAGGATATACAAAGACGATCTGGAAATTTCCAGAAGGCGAAACGGAAATCAGAAGATCTAAACAGCAAGGGATTAATTCAACAGAACACCAGAGAAAATTTGGAGATCTGAATCGTCCAAAATACCACGGATCCGCCGCATTTCTCTGCTCCCGCCGCGGAAGCGCCGCCATCTGGTGACGTCAGCAAAATCTGAACACGTGTCTCGCACGTTTAGCCGCGGAACCGCCGCGGTGGGCCTCCTTTGACCGCGGAAACGCGCTCTTTTGGTGACATCATCCTCTGCAATTTGCGCTGTAAGCTCCTCTGTTAATTCTCCTCTGCAAATTTTAATATATTTTCTGAATAATGCCTGCAAGATTTTGTGTGCTTTAAAAATATATTCCCTTCCAAATAACGATCTTGTGCAGGATTTTTGGGCCCCACTTGAACTAAATTGATTGCAAGAAATATTTTGTTGTTGCATATCTTTTCTCGAATATCTTTTTGCAACAATTCTTTCCAAATAAAGATTCTTGTGATATGCTTAAAATAATAATTGATTGCAAGTAATATTTTGCTGTTGCATATCTTTTCTATAAAATATTTTGCTGTTGCATATCTTTTCTCTAAAATCTTTTTGCAACAAAAATTTTTCCAAATAAAGAGAAAGAAAAAAAATCAATGAAAAATGAAAATAAAAAGGACAAATATTTTATAGAGCTTGCAAAATTTTTTTAGCCGCAAATAAATCCTTGCACAACAAACTTTCTTTCCTTTTCCCCTTCTTTTAACATGGGTACCCCACATAAAAAATCATTAGCTGAACTTTGCTATCCCGAACCTAATTTTGCGTCATATGTCAATGTGTTCGGTCAATTTAAAGACGATCCTTCCGTGCCTAAAAAATCTTTGAAAGATCACATAGAGGAGTCTAGGAGAAACAGTTTGACTTTTCAACCTACTTTGTGTCAACCAAGTCAACCTTCACCACTTCCATATGTTGATACCACTCTTTCGAGTCCTTCTGACACTCCTAGGCCGATGTCCATTGCTGAGCACATTGTTCAATCTCGCAGCCGATCTTTCACCCCTCTCCACACATCTAGTTCTAGGGATCCACAAGATTATTCACATTTTTATCCACATGTAGACCCTACCCCTGTCCTACCACCCACTTCCTACCAGTCCTACCCGACCTTACCACCTTCACTAGACATTGATTCTACACAGTCTGTTGGGAGTTTTGCATATCCACACAATTTCGAATCTTTTCCCGAAACCCCCTTACCACCAAAGTCTAGTTTGGAAGAGGCGTTGGAGGCGTATATCGCAGCAACAAACAAAATGGTTAGGAATGTGGAAGCGTCCGTGGCCGCCCTTATGCAACCTGCTGAACCGGTAGCTAGTTTTCCGCTAGCACCAAATTTTTCAATGTATGAGGAGGCGGTTGGACAGAATGAGAATGAGAGAGGATTTACAAATCAAACCTACCCTTACCCAATTGAAGCCCACAACTCCTGTTTTCCATCGATTGCCCTAAATAGTTCACCTGTTGAAAATAAAAATGAGTTGTGTGATTTTGTAGTGTTTGATTTGCCAAATTGTGAGGAACCCCTTTCGAGTGAAACCGCACCTAATCCTTTCGATCTTTACACCTCCACTCTAGAACCTAAATCGATAGATATCTATGCTTTTGATGAGGTGTCTAAAGAAATTGATTTTCACTTGATTGAGGATATAGACGCCGGGAATATTTCGGATGATGAACCTGTCGATTTACTTGAGATTTTATGTTCAAATCATCATCCCGAGTTATTAAATGCTTCTCCCGAATCTCATATGCGTCTAGATTTTGATGATAATGGCATGGATGAGTTGAATATTGAGGATAGTATCGAGAAGAGTCTTGAGGATAATATTGAGGTTGAATCATTTTTGGTTGATGTGTCTGATTTTCCAATTCATCCTCCTGAACCTTTGACTGTTATATCACCCTCCCTCCTTCCCATCGTTCCGACCCCGCTTGAAGACTGTGAGCTTGAAAGATTTTCCTTTGAATCAGATACTGTTCTCACAGACGATAACACCTACGAGTGTTTCACCTTTTCGGACGATGTTGATGACTCACCGCCCGAGTTTGAGTCCTTTACATTTTCAGATGAGCCATCAGACTCGGTTGATTATACTAGTTTCGAACCATTAATGGAATCTTTCAAGTTCGAAACAGTTTACTACGGTGAGAAAGATACTATCCCTAATTCACTCCCTTTCGTCTTTCCCATTGTTCCGACCGAACAAATGACCGTTACGCTTTCATCTCCTATACCAAGTTCGGCGTACCCATGTTTTCTTGCGAATCTTGAGGGATTTGACCCCAATTCCCGACAGGTTGATAGGTTAGCGCAATCTCTTATAACATATCGGTCATCACATATTGCGCTAATTTATTCACTCAATTTACACCCTCAAGATCGTAGTCCACTTCCTTCTTCTTTTCGCCATTCTTCTCCCCCACC
Source organism: Agapanthus africanus (assembly GCA_030015575.1). Taxonomy (NCBI): domain Eukaryota; kingdom Viridiplantae; phylum Streptophyta; class Magnoliopsida; order Asparagales; family Amaryllidaceae; genus Agapanthus; species Agapanthus africanus. The sequence continues at coordinate 764,766,265 of CM057340.1, forward strand.
GAGACCATATTCTAACATTATTCTTTCCACACGGTCTCGCGTGCTTTTCATCTCTTTCATCTCCACCCCATTCTTGCACCGACTATACCTTTACCATGATAAGATTTTTGAATGGTTGGTGCTAACCTTTGGCTTGTGTAAGGCCAAGCTTAAGTTTGGGGGGACCTTTGTATATATGTACATATATTTTTTGTTTTCTTTTTCTATAAAAAATTTTAAAAAAATTCAAAACATTAAAAAAATATTTAAAAAATTATAAATAAATAAACAGGGGAGTGCCGGTATTTTGACCCTCTTGGTTTAGCATGACAGTGAGGACACTGTCAAGTTCAAGTTTGGGGGTATGCTCGGTACGTCTTCTTCCTTCGCATTCATTTGTACATATTTTTGCATTTGCATATTTATTTAAAAACCAATAAAAATTTGAAAAATTACAAAAATTATAAAAATATTGTATTCAATTTTGGCCATATTTGATTTGAGTTTGACAGATAGGTTAACTGGCTAGGAACAACTAGATTTTAGACTTAGTAAATTAAAAACCCTAAAAATAACCTTTCTTAAAGTTTAACGGTAGAAAGTATATGCCTTGTAGTTTATTTAGAAATAGGCAAATTTTGGGTTGACTTCTTGGGCTAAGTCGAAACAAGGGAAAAGTATTGATGTTCTTATTAGAGTATAAGTTTGAAAAATAGTTCCTAGCTTAAGTCTAGATTCTGAAAACGTATACCCTACAACTTGCACAATCACGCACCTTGAAACTTGGAATAGTAGAAGAGACCTTGAAATGCTCTTGTCTAAAGTCCTTAGTACAATGAAAAGAAAAGAAAAAAAAAGTGAATAAAGAATAAAAAAAAATAGACACTGGTTTTTGTGATTACTTAAGGCTGCAAAAATAGAAAAATATTTAGCGAGGGTGCTTCATCACCTAGTGCCTTAGACCAACTGGTTTGGGAGTCACTGCTAAAAGCCTTGGGTGTTGCAAAACTAGGAAGTACGCTTTAAAGTGCTAACGCATCTTGTAATCGGTTGTTGGTACCTCAAGAAGTATTAACAGTCGCATGAAGGATGTGTAAGCAAATTTCATTTAAAAATTCACTAATCAATAAGTGCTTTGGACAATGGACGAGAGTACGATTGCTTGATTTGAATTTCCAAGTGTAGGGGTGATCTATACACACACGTGGGGGTACGTGATTGGAGTTTAGATGAAAGAAAGGAATGAAGAATAGAACTTGTATCTTTAGTAGAGTTGATAGAAATTCCTAAGTGGAGATGGAGCCCTAGAAGGAGAACTTAAGAGATGCCTAAAGCTAAGTAGGTCTACATAACATATATAATCTTAAGTTAAATAATGAGGAAGTGTGAAGAATATGGGTAGATAATTTGCGGGTCGACGATAATACAATTCCTTGTTAGAAAACCTAATTGGAGAACAAAAGTCAATGGGCCGAATTGATAGGATTTTGTGGGTGTAATCCGCTGAAAACCCTCAGGAGACAACACTCCTCCTACTAGGGACACCTAGAGGTTTAACGGCTTGTTGCACGTGCTCAGTGCAATCGCGTTTTCCTGCGAAAGTGCGGTTAGGATTTTAGCAAATAAAAATAAGTTTGCTCGAGGACGAGCAAAAGATAAGTTTGGGGGTATTTGTTCACACCATAATATTGCATTATTATATTCCCCATTCTTATTCTTTTTATAAATAAATAGGTACTTTTGACGCATGTCTGCTACATGTTACAGGTTACAGGTTCTTGGACAGGAAACAGTGAAAACGATGTAAAGACGATGAAAATATGGACTTTTGACCAACAAATGGGAGGATCTTAGTCAAGCCTACATCGAAAGACAGTTCACAATTAACAAGGCAACTCAAGGTCCAAAAAATACAAAGCGGACGGTTAAAAATCCATTGCAAATGGTTCACTGAAGATCTGGAGCTAATGTAGAAGCCCAATTGACAAAAGAACAAAAGAACCAGAAGCCCAAAAAGATCCAGAACATAACCCAAAAATTGCAGCAGCTAAGCTCATCAAAGGGCCGCGGAACCGCGGCCCAAGCCCACCATTGCCGCGGTTCCGCGGCCAGAAGAAGAGAAAAGAAAAATAATTTTTTACCAAAAGTTTTGTGCGACGCTGAAAAGATTTCCTGAGGGTATATTTGTAATTGTAGACATGCGGTTCAAGATGTAACCTAGGGTTTCTATTTCCTATAAATAGAACTCTAATCATTGTAATTCTTTATGCCTCCCTTTAATGAATAAAATTTAGAAATCTTTTGGAGAGCATCGGTGTTTCTTCTCCATTCAGAAATTCAGATCTGACAACCCTGCATGGATGATTGGAGGGATGCATCTGTAAGTAATTTAATTTCTTGCCTTAGTGTAGATTTAAATTCCTTGCCCTAGATAATTTCAATTCATGCCCTAGATTAAATTTATTTTCCTGCCCTAGTATAGATTTTATTTCTCTGCCCTAGTTATAACTTTCAATTAATTGCCCTAGGTAGAATAATTTAGGATTTTAGATTTAATAATCAATCCGAACATCCTTCGAAATTAACTCGTAAGAACGAATCGGAAATTCACAAAATCCCTGTGGACCGACCCGTACTCACCGGCTAGCTTCATGCGACGCCGTTCTTGATTGCGGTTATAAATATTTTTGATCTATCTTTTAGAAAGCGCAAACACGCTAAATCAATCAATCAAGTGGGAGGCTCCCCGCTACAAGTAGCGGTCCTAATTAAGTAACCACTTGCCTTAAACACACTTGTCTAGTCACCGCAAAGTCAGGTTAGGATAAACGGCTGATGTCTATAACTAGTCCTCTGTCCTATTGAGCTCGAAATCCTTAGGGCTGAGTCTAGTATTTTTTTAATTAAGATATGGTCAATGCAAATGCCTTATGTGATTTCTGGGGTCCTGGGAAGGGTGATGAAATCCCCACCCAATCTGAATTGGTCAAAAGCCCCTTAAAGTCAGTTTTAAAGATATGCAAAACAGTAAATCAATTGCAATCAAATCTTTTTATTTTATGCGCGGCGCAAAGAATCCTGCACAAGATTTATTATTGAGAACGGGGAAGATTTTTAAACCCAAAGAATTCTGCAGGATATTTTTCAAAAGATATATTTTAGATTGCAGAGAGGGGAAAAAGGAAACAAACAGTGAAAATTTCGCGCGATTACGTCAGCATGACGCGGCGGTTCAGCGGCGGGAGCGCGCTTGCGCGGCGTAATGGCGGCGGTACGGAGGCTTCAGGTCTTCGAAAAAATTGTGATGTTCTGATTTTCCAACCTCTTTCTGTTCTGATGTATCTTTTTCTGTTTCGAACTCTGGATTTTTCCAGATCCGTCTCGATTGTAGATCCTGCAAAATTCAAACAAAAAATACCCTTCACAAAATACAAAGATGATAAATTTTTATATTTTTTGATTTTTCAGTTTTTATGATTTTTTAATTTTATATTAACCCGAAATTGCAAAAAGAAAATGACACGCCATCCCCGGCAACGGCGCCATTTGATTGTTCTCAAAAACTATCTATTAACCGCAATCAAGAACGGCGTCGCTTTGCAGCTAGCCGGTGAGTACGGATCGGTCCACAAGGATGTTGTGAATTTCCTAATCGCGCTAACGGGTTAATTCCGATAGGTGTTCGAATTTCTTATTAAATCTAAAACTGAATCTATCATTTATCTAGGGCAAAGAATTAAATTTAACTAGGGTAGGGAATTAAAGATCTAACTATCTAATTAGGGTAAGGAATTAAGTTTAATCTAGGGCAGAGAATGAAAAATTACCTAGGGCAAGAATTGAAATTACCTACTTACTTTACAGATGGCTCTCTCCAAACATCAACACAAGACTTGTCAGATCTGAATTTCTGAAATGAAAAGAGGCAACGATGCTCTCCAAAAGAAATCTAAATTTTATTGATAAAAAGAGGCATAGGGAGGCATAGCCTTTACAATGATTTAGAGTTCCTATTTATAGAGGATAGGAAACCCTCTGTTACAATTTATTCGCACGTCTACATTTACCAAAATATCCTTAGGAAGACCTAGTCAAAGTAGACTCCAAGTTTTGGTAAAATTTTATGTCTCTGTCTCTTTAAAAGGAAGTATTGGGCCTTGAAATTTCCTTTGTGGGCTCTTCTGTCTTTGGGCTTCCTTATTATTTGGTTCTTTTATTAAAATAGCTTCTATATTTCTTCCAGATCTCCAGTGAATAATTACGGTGGACTTTTAACCGTTCGCTTTGTAATCTTGGACCTTGCATTGCCTTGTACTTTGTGAATTTTATCTTTGATGTAGGCTTGATCAAGAGTCTTCTGTTTGTTGGTCAAAGTCCACTTTTGCATCGTCTTTTCGTTGTTTTCACTGTTTTCTGTCCAAGAGCCTGTAACATGTAATATGTAGCAGACATGCGTCAAAAGCACCTGTTTATTTATAAAACGAATAAGGATGGGGAATATAATAATGCAATATTATAGTGTGAACAGGACAGCAGCAGCTCTTAAGCCGTCCCGAGGCTGAAGCACCTGGGGTGAAGCAATTCAGAGCTTTACATCCCAAACAGTTCTCAGGAAAGGGGAGCCCACTGGAAGCTGAGGAATGGGCTCAAAATATCGAGAATGATCTGGCAGCAGCACAAGTACCAGAAATAGCTTGGGTCCGAGTTGCAAAACTGCAACTCACAGACAATGCACGGAACTGGTGGAAGGCGGAAGAAAGCCGTCTTGATCAGCCCATTGAATGAAAGATTTTTCGCGAAAAGTTCGACGCGAAGTACTTCCCTGTGACTGCCAGGTTTGCCATGCAGCAGCAGTTCATTCATCTACAACAAGGTTCGATGTGGGACAAGTCAGTAGATGAGTATGACGCTGAATTCACCATGCTCAGTCGGTAAGATATGTCACAATATTTCAAATTTTTGATATCACATACTACACAAATAACACAAGACCATAACAGATTTGCGGCAACCTGATACCGACGGATGAGATCAGAGCCCGTCGATTTCAACAAGGTTTGGACACGGAAATCCAGGCTGCACTAGCCACAGGGAAATTTCCAACTCATGAAGATACTCTGGAAGCTGCCCGCAGTTATGAAGCAGTGATAAACGCAAGGGGCAGACCTCAGTCTGCAGGAGTGAAATGTCCTGCCACTCAAATGACAGGAGGGGCCTCTTCAAGGCCAGCTGTTGAACTCAGAAGACTGGAAGAAGTTAAGGATCGGTCAAGACCCGATTTTTGCTTTTATTGTAAGAGAGAAGGACACTTGTGGAAGGACTGTAGGCGCACAAAAGGCCTATGCTTGGTTTGTGGTGCGTCTAACCACGAAATTGGAAACTGTCCTTATAGACGCAACCCAGCACACACACCCGCCAACTACCCACAGCAGCCAGCTATCCAAGCTCCTGCAACTCGTCCTGCACTCCCAGCACCACCTCCACGTAGATTCCCTGCTCAGTCAAATCGCCAATTCCATCTGGCACTGAGAAACATGCCTCGAGTACAGGGGAATATGCCTCCAGCTAGGAGGAACGTGCCGAGACGCCAGGTATACAATTTGGCGGCCATAGAAGCTGATACGGTTGGTCAGAATAACCCAGGTAATTCTCTTCAACCTTTTTCACACCTTTGCATCACTTTGTCATTCTTCACACACTCTCACCAAAAATTTCCTTGAATCTGTTACACTTTCCTTACAAATTTCGAGGACGAAATTTTTATAAGGAGGGTAGAATGTAACAACCCTAATTTTTCTATACACTTTTCTATACAATTTTTTTTTAATAAATTTTTTTAAAATCCATAAAGGAATATTTTAGCCTGAGCACAAGATATAGGTAATTATTTTGTTTTTAATTACAAGCTACAAGAATGTAATAACTCCATTTTTAGTGTACAAGAAATTACTTTAAATTTAATGTATACTAGGAGTATTTATTCTTGCTGCTATCATTTTAAGTAATTAAATACCACAATAATTACAAGAAGGAGGTTGTAGCTCATTAGTAATACCTTGCACTGCTGAACCAAGCCACCAGAGTTCAAATCCCAAGCCCCACATTATTTTTGTATTTATTTTGTTTTAATTTCTTTTGGAAGTCAACGTCAAAAGGCCATAACTCCCAAAATATGTACTGGACAACAAAAATTAAATATACCAAATTGTACCCCCGAAATTTCTCCAGCCTCTGGTGGCCTGACTCGGCGCCGCCGGCCTGCGACTCGGCCGACTCGGTCCGGCGCCGCAGGCCGGACTTTGCCGGACGGCCGAGTCACTAACAGAGAAAAGTCTCCTCTTGACTTGGTCCACCCCTCTACACACTTTAATTGCTTGGATCGGTTATCATTTGCCCAATAAATCCCTTTTAATCCTAGGTTTAATGATTTTTAATGATTTTTGTATTTTTTTAATTTAAAAACCCTAACCCTATATAAACCCCCCATACCCTCTACCCTCTCATCACTTTTTCTAAGTCCACTCTCCCAAAATTCCAAGAGAACTTGGTACGTTAGAAAACGAGCGAAAGGCGAAGCACTGACGAAATCGACGGCGAAATTCCGGTGATCGTGCTAGGAGCTCTCAACGACGATTCGACGCACCGGCAAACCCTCTATCTCTCTCTTACTCTCTAACGTTGTCCAAACCCGTAAGTCCCCCTTTTCTATCATTCTTTTCTTTCATTAAAATACGACTTTTCAAACCCGACGGAAATCGGAACAAACCGATTTCCGATTCGGTTTTCTATCAAAACTCACTTATCACTAATTCCATAATGCTTAAACATATTCATGTTGACTACTAATCACATAACAACTAATTTGGATAAAGTTTCTCACATGAAATGATAACTTTTGCAATATACCGTATTTTTGCACTTAAATACCACCATGTTTAGTTTATCACTTTTAACCCTTTAACATTGCTATATCTTAAAGTAGATCACGAGGTAATGACCTACCTCCACACACATGCAAATACAACCCTAAATGATATCATTAAAACTTAGAATACGATAAAACAAGATTTTACATTAAAATACCATTTTCTTATTAAAACCTTTTCTAAAAGTTCTAAGTTTTAAACAATTTTAAAACAATATCTTTTAAAAGGAAAATACGATATGTCGTGGACATCGATCGTTTATTTAAACCTGAGTTTGTGGTATCTAGACAAGTGTGACTAAGGGGAGTGGTTACTTAATTAGGACCACTACTTGTAGTGGAGAGCCTCCCACTCACCTGGCACTTACCTGGCCGCAATTGGCGGTGAAGAGGCGATTTGAGGCTTCTATGATTTATCATTTAAACCATTTAGAAATAGGTTAGTTGGCTTAGGAAACCCTAGAATCTAAAATACGGAAATTTACACCCTTTTACAAATAAATACCTTATCTTTATAAAACCGTTTTCTAAATAATTGGTATTTATTAAATCTTTGCAAAGCGCCACTACAACCCACCTTTGGGGAACTCGTTAGGGTTAGTACGGTTTATCGTGCACCCTCGGGCTTAGTAGTACGAGATTCAGACCTCCGCAAGGAGCATTCGGTCTCGAAAGGTTTAAAATACGACATTTAAGAAAAATGAGATTTTTGGAAAATAAAATATTTATTAAAAATTATTCTTGTATAAACATTTGTATATTTATCATTTAAACACCTATTTTATTATAATATAAAATTTCCACCTTTTCCTAAAAATTACAAGATTAAAAGTTACATTAAAATACCATGAATTTCAACTAAATCAATATCACAAATTAATACCTTTATTTATATAATTAGGATATTATCACTAGAAATAACACAAATAAAATCACACTCATTATAACTATAAAGACGAATAATAAATCCTTGAGGTGTATCTTAAAAACTATACAAAAGTATTTTTACATAAAACCCCCTCAAGTTTTATAAATTACAATAATGACCCTAACAAATATAGAACTTCGACTTACATTTCTTTTGGTCTGACTCGGGTTTGAGTCTGATTATTTCTGACTTGAATATGATTCAAGTCAATCTACATTCTTTAATATTCCAACTCAATATGAATACATGAATCCCAGAATCCAGTTAACAATTTATACAACTTGACTGAATCAAACCATGGATATACATCCATTATTCCGTTATTCCATTTACCTGATTATGCAGTTACAATCTGTTTACTGATATCATGGTTTTGGTCAGTCATCCAACTTATACAATACAATACAACAACACAATCATAACACTACGGGGTTTAAGGGGTAGACTGGTACGGAATATGTTAAAGGTGGCACGAGGTGGTCACTTAAGACGTAATTACATCCATGCCGTTGTTCCGTGGTATTATCGACGGAGCCTTGTACTACTGGTTACCAAGGTCCCCAGTGTAAGTATGACTCCCCTCGTATACACTCGCATCTTCTGTACCAGGCTACAAACAATATCGTTAATACAATATTACAATATTATAATACAACATTAAAAGCTCTCTCTCTCTTACTTTCTATCTATTTCTCCCTTATTTTTGGGACTTACCGAGCGACCTGTTCGCTGACGACATTCTATTTCTTTCTTCTTTGAATGTCGTCAGGTGCTTTGGACCCAGCAGAGATCGAGCCCACCGGTGAAGACTTGGAGCAGTTTCACGAAGACCCCGAGCTCTAGATATTGTACCTTGTTCTATTCAGTATTTTCATTTCCTGTTATGCCACTGTTTAGGCATCACTTTTCATTTCAGTTGTATTTACTTTTCATGCATTGTACAAAAGAAGGTTATTAATAAAGTTGTTGTTATTTCTATATCTCTTGTCTCTTGTGATTTACTTTTATATTGCTTAGATACGCTTAGCGTATGTACTTCTAAGTAAATACGTAGCGGACCTCGTCGCGTCCCCTTCGACGTACACCGGGAAGCGGGGCGTGACATGCGGTGTCGCCGGATTTTTCCTGAAACGTCGTCGGAACTTTGACCTTGGCAAACTCCACTTGTACAACTTTTGGACTTAAGAATTTTAGAGCGTTTTGGCAATGGATTTCATAATGAGGAGGGCCAAAGTGTAGGGGGTATTTATAGAATAGAATTAGGGTTTTGTGAGTGAAGAGAGAATTAAAAATGCATTAAAATTAGAATTAAAGAGGGAAATTACACTCTCTGGATAATTGCAGAGTAATCAAACATAATGGGAGTAGTGGGAGGAGGCCAAGGGGTGCTAGGGCAAAAATTGGAGGCATTACCCACGGTTTCACTCGGCGGCGCCGGTCTTGGGCCGATCTTCGCTAGTCGTTTGGTTGAGTTAGGGTGTGGGATTTGTGTCACGTGTCATGTTCAGTGCATATAACATTTTCCACATGTTTGTTTAATCCGACTTTTCATTTTTACATGTATTGGACGTGTAAAGTTTTGGGCTTCTAAAATTTTAAAAGAAAAATCATTAAAAATAATATGTGACTGATGGGATTTGAAAACAATGGCTATGTTACAGCAGTGCAGGGCTTTACCAATGAGCTACAAATGCTTTCTTGCTATTCAAAAGTAAATTAAATACTTATAGCATACACATGATTGCAAATACTCCATTTGTACATTAACTTTTAAACAAATTTTCTGTACATTAAAACAGAGTCGTTACATGAACCGAAAGAAAATTAAGTATAAATAGGAACTAGAACTCTGGCTTCTCAGTGAACAGCTCCAAATCGTCCTGGCTGGGCTCGATCTCCTGAGAGTCGGGTCTTTCTGACAACATTCCAAAGAAAGAAGAGATAGGAATGTCGTCAGCGAACTAACGCTAGGTAAGTTCCAAAAGATAAAATGGAATAGACAAGTAAAGAGAATAGAATAGATAAAGTATGTGTTTGTTATACTAACGCAGTTATTTGTAGCTTGGTACATAATATATCAATGTATACGAGAGGAGTCCAACTTTTCCCGTGGATTAAGATAACCCGTAGTATAAGGCTCCGTCAATACCTACGGAACAACGGCAATGGATGTTTATCTACATCTTTTAGTAACCATCTCGTGCCATTTTTAACACATCCCGTACCGGTCTACCCCTTTAAAAAACCCGTAATGCATATTGTATTGATTGTAATGAGTTGTAGTATAAGACTTGCCGAAACCATGGTATAAGTTGTCCATGTAAATGGTTCGGATGTAAACGGATAGTCATTTAGTCAAGTTCAAGATACAGCCTTGGTTCGTTCAAGTCAAATCATGTTGCATGTTCGTATTGTTCGGTATTCATGTTCAAGTTTAAGTGTTCATATTTGATACATTGGATCCATGTTGAATTGGAGTTATAATTGGATTCATGTTTGCATTGTATTCAGATTAGTCTGAGACTCAGACTGAGTCAGACACTTAAACAAATTTGAGTTCTGAATTAAGTTTGGGAGTTATCGGTAACTGCTGCACATGGACGGCAGGATTTGTGTCTTTTTCCAAGACAATTATCATTGATAACCCTATTTTAGTTTTCTACCTTAAATAGGCAAGTACCCACTTTCTCCAACTCCCTAAGGCTCAAGAGAATTGGTCCCGCTTAAACCTATATTTACTAGGGTCTTTAATGTAAATTAATATAACTTGAGGGGGGTTTATGAAAAATATTTTTAGTATACTTTCAAAATAAACCTCAAGTATTTATTTATCGTATTTAGGGTTTTTATGGATGTAATTTTTAAAAGTGAGGTATTCTAGTGAATAAATACCTACCTTGAAAAATTCATGGTATTTTAATGTAAAGTTGACTTATATGGATTCTTGATGGTGTTTTCATGAAAATTGTAAATATATTATTTTTTTTGGAAACGTGGAATTTAATAATATATTAGAAGTATGTGTTTTGATAATATTTATATATTTATTGAAAGATAAAAGATAACTTTTTATTATTAAATAGAAATCCTCGTTTTTCTTAAAAATTGTATAAAAATTCTATCGAGATCGTATGCTCCGTGAAGAGGTATGCATCTGGCTCTACTAGTCCCGAGAATGTACGATAACCCGCACCATCCCGATCGAGTTCCCCAAAATAGGTTGTAGAGGCATAATCGCAAGGAATGTAATCACACAATTTAAAGAAATACAGTTTTTAATAGTTTAAGGTATTTATTTGAAAAGTCGTATTTGCCACATGATATTGTTTTCAAGCGAATCGTGCTATATCAAGATATGTGTATGTGAGAGGTAAGCCACTATCTCATGAGGTTTTCTAAAGGTATGCTAAACTAAATACTTAAAAGATGTCATATGTAAAGTTTGTGGTATTTAAACGAAAAATGCAAATAGAAATTAGATAACATGGTATGTTAAGATGAAACTTGTTCTCAATGTTTGTTTCATGATTATTAAGCAAGATATAATGATATGGATGATTGGTTATTAAGAAAAATTATGATTTTAACAGGTTTAGATTCGGATGTCGGAATAACTCCACTTCCGACGAGTTTTGAAAAGAGAACTTTTTAAATTAGGAAGAGAGGGGAAGAAAGGAGAAGAGAGAGGACTTACAAGTTAAAACAAGAGAGGGGAGGTAGAGGAAGAAGTTGATGGCTTCGTAGAGTCGCGGGGTCGCCGGAAATGTCTTGAATCCTCGCCGGAAAGTTACCTTGGGCTAACTCCACCTGTACTCTTTTTTGACTTAGAAATTTTTGAGAATTTTTAACAAGAGATTTCAGAATGAAAAGGGCTAGGGTATGGGGTTGTATTTATAGGGTGAAATTAAGGTTTTGAGACTCAGATTGAGTCAGACACTTAAACAAATTTGAGTTCTGAATTAAGTTTGGGAGTTATCGGTAACTGCTGCACATGGACGGCAGGATTTGTGTCTTTTTCCAAGACAATTATCATTGATAACCCTATTTTAGTTTTCTACCTTAAATAGGCAAGTACCCACTTTCTCCAACTCCCTAAGGCTCAAGAGAATTGGTCCCGCTTAAACCTATATTTACTAGGGTCTTTAATGTAAATTAATATAACTTGAGGGGGGTTTATGAAAAATATTTTTAGTATACTTTCAAAATAAACCTCAAGTATTTATTTATCGTATTTAGGGTTTTTATGGATGCAATTTTTAAAAGTGAGGTATTCTAGTGAATAAATACCTACCTTGAAAAATTCATGGTATTTTAATGTAAAGTTGACTTATATGGATTCTTGATGGTGTTTTCATGAAAATTGTAAATATATTATTTTGTTTGGAAACGTGGAATTTAATAATATATTAGAAGTATGTGTTTTGATAATATTTATATATTTACTGAAAGATAAAAGATAACTTTTTATTATTAAATAGAAATCCTCGTTTTTCTTAAAAATTGTATAAAAATTCTATCGAGATCGTATGCTCCGTGAGGAGGTATGCATCTGACTCTACTAGTCCCGAGAATGTGCGATAACCCGCACCATCCCGATCGAGTTCCCCAAAATAGGTTGTAGAGGCATAATCGCAAGAAATGTAATCACACAATTTAAAGAAATACAGTTTTTAATAGTTTAAGGTATTTATTTGAAAAGTCGTATTTGCCACATGATATTGTTTTCAAGCGAATCGTGCTATATCAAGATATGTGTATGTGAGAGGTAAGCCACTATCTCATGAGGTTTTCTAAAGGTATGCTAAACTAAATACTTAAAAGATGTCATATGTAAAGTTTGTGGTATTTAAACGAAAAATGCAAATAGAAGTTAGATAACATGGTATGTTAAGATGAAACTTGTTCTCAATGTTTGTTTCATGATTATTAAGCAAGATATAATGATATGGATGATTGGTTATTAAGAAAAATTATGATTTTAACAGGTTTAGATTCGGATGTCGGAATAACTCCACTTCCGACGAGTTTTGAAAAGAGAACTTTTTAAATTAGGAAGAGAGGGGAAGAAAGGAGAAGAGAGAGGACTTACAAGTTAAAACAAGAGAGGGGAGGTAGAGGAAGAAGTTGATGGCTTCGTAGAGTCGCGGGGTCGCCGGAAATGTCTTGAATCCTCGCCGGAAAGTTACCTTGGGCTAACTCCACCTGTACTCTTTTTTGACTTAGAAATTTTTGAGAATTTTTAACAAGAGATTTTAGAATGAAAAGGGCTAGGGTATGGGGTTGTATTTATAGGGTGAAATTAAGGTTTTGAGAATTGAAGAGAGAATTAAAATGTATTAAAATTTGGATTAATGGGTGATTTTAATCTCTCTGTTAATTTACAGAGAAATCAAACAGTACAGGTGTAGTGGGGGGTAGGCTAAACGATTAGTGTGTAGGGTTTGGGGGCATTACCTACGGGGAGGCCCGGTGGCGCCGGTCTGGAAGGCCATCTCGCCGGCCAAGTGTAGGGGGTGGGGCTCTGGATCGATACCACGTGTCCATGTCAGTTCATATAACATTCAGCATATATTTGATTTTCTGTGACTTTTCATTTTACGTGTATTGCACGTGTAAACTTTTGGGCTTCCGAAAAGTTTACAAGAAAAATCAGTAAAAATAATATGTGGCTGAGAGGATTTGAACACAGGGGCTATATCACAGCAGCGCAAAACTTTACCAATGAGCTACAAGTGTTTTCTTGCTGTTCTTAAACAAAAACAGTATTTAAAGTATACTCAGGCTTACAAACTCCTTTCTATACTTTTAAAAGAAAATTTTATACAGAAAATTCAGGGTCGTTACAAACTATAAGTATAAGCTCGATTGTGCGAGTTTTATTATATAACCAGGATATTTCGTAACGCCACGGAACAACAGCAACACGAGATTCATGAGATTTATATATAATGCAATGTATCGTTTTTCTTTCGGTACCATGAGAAACAAGAAATGATCCTCCATTACACATAAATACCCCTATTTTCAAGCTACTCCATCCCCGTGATATATATTTATACAGTATATATCCAATAAATAGTGTACATATCATGTTCACAAGATTCACGAGATTCAATATATTCATTAGATTCACGATATTCAAGTGGTTCATGTCAGGTTCAAGTCAAGATAGTATAATCTACCGCAGGAGTATTTACAGACCCAAGGCTATCATCCAAGAGTAAGGAAACACATGCCCATTCATGAGTTGGTCATGAGACTCCTGAGAATACATGTCAAGTCCTAAATACAATTCTAAGTCTTTATGTATATAGAACAAGCGGGTGATACTAGTTTAATTTCAGGCCAGAAATAAGTATAAGTTCACATGCAGAAATCTATGGTTTTTGTAACAACCCTAAACTTTCTGTATGAAATTTTTCAAAAATACAAAAAGGAATATCTGAGCCTGAGCACAAGTTATAAATTTGATTTGCTTTTGAACAGCAAGAAAGCACTTGTAGCTCATTGGTAAAGCCTTGCACTGCTGTGACGTAGCCCCTGTGATCGAATCCTCTCAGCCACATATTATTTTTATTGATTTTTCTTTTAATCTTTTAGAAGCCCAAAGGTTTGCACGTGCACAGCACATAAAATGAAAAGTCATAACAAAAACAAACATGTGCAAAATATTGTATACACAGAATATGACACGTGGCAAGAATCCAGACCTAACCCACCCAAATTGGACCAGTAAGATCTTGTTTTGGGCCGGCAAACCGTACCAAATGCTCCTAAAATTTAACCCTAGCACCCCTTGGCCTACCCCACTACCCCATGTTGTTTGATTTCTCTGCATTTATCCAGAGAATGATAAATCCCCTCTTTAATCCATTTTTAATGCACATTTTAATTCTATCTTCATTACCCTAAACCCTAATTTTCCCAATAAATACCAAACCACATTTCGCCCCTCCTCATTCATAATTTCCTCACAAAAACTCTATAAAATTTTCAAATCTCAAGTTGTGCAAGTGGAATTAGCAAGAGGCGACGTTCCTGCGACGTTCCGAGGAGATTCCGGCGACGAAACGACGCCACGACACCTTCCTTAGTTTCCTCTCTCACTTATCTTGTTCTCTAGCCAGTAAGTCCCCTCTCCCCCTCTCATCTTCTATTCTAAAAACATTCATTTCTAAAACCCGACGGAAGCGGAGTTAATCCGACTTCCGACTTGGTTTTTCTTTAAAACGTTATTTTTCTTAATCAATAAAATTCCATACTCTCACATATTGTTTAAAAAACATAAACAAATCTATTAAAACAAGTTTCATCTCAAAATATTCTTTATTGCAATTTTTATCGTAGTTTTACAGTAAAATACCACAAACTTCATTCCCGACATAAAACAACATAATACCTGTTTTACCTGTAAATAGTTCACGAGGTAATGACCTACCTCATCACAACTCACATCTCTAATATAGCACGATGGAAATTTGGGAACATAGTTATGGGATAAAACGACTTTGCAAATAAATACCATCAACTTATAAAACCATTTCTTTAAAAAAATGTATTAAACAATTCCTTACAATTGCGCCTCTACAACCCAATTTTGGGGACCCCATTCGGGATGGTGCGGGTCATCGCACGTTTTCGGACCTAGTAGAGCAAGATGCAGACCTCCGAAAGGAGCATTCGATCTTGATGGAATTCTTATACATTTTTTCTTTAGAAAATGAGATTTCTACAAGAAAATAAATAAAATTTATTTTCATTAAATATATATATATCTATTATCAAAATATCTATTTTAATTATATAAATATTCCAAGTTTCTAAATCAAAGGAATCACCTATACTATGAAAATACCATCAAAATACAAAACAATTCCAATATTTCAAGAAAATACCATATACTATGAAAATTAGGTTCTACTCACTAGAAATTTCACTCTTATAAAATACACATTTATGAAAACCCTAAAGACGATAATTAAATATTTGAGGTGTATTTTGAAATTATATCAAAACTATTTTTATATAAAACCCTCTCAAGTTATATAAATTTACAATAAGGACCCTAGTAAATATAGGTTTAAGCGAGACCAGTCTCTTGAGCCTCAGGGAGCCAAAGATATGGGTGCTTGCCTATTTAAGGTAGACAATCTGACATACGGTGTTATCAACACGGTAATTGTTTTGGAAAAAGACACAAATTCTGCCGTCCATGTGCAGCAGTTACCGATAATATCAAAACTAATTCAGGATTTCAAGTTATTTTTAAAGCGTCTGACTCAGACTGAGTCTCAATCTAATCAAACTGACTTGAATGTGATTCAAGTATAAAACCACAATTCAACATGAATCCGTCTATTCAATCTACATCAACCTATATGGACCGAACCGAACCATGGATATACTCCATCTACATGTACATCCATTATATCCATTCCATTTACTGATATTATGATTTCGGCAAGTCTTCCATTTATTACAAGACAATACAATACAAGACGTACAATCAATACAATAAGACATCACGGGGTTTATAAAGGGGTAGACCGGTACGGAATATTTTAAAGGTGGCACGAGGTGGTCACTTAAGACGTAATTACATCCATGCCGTTGTTCCGTGGTATTTTCGACGGAGGCTTGTACTACGGGTTACCAAAGTCCACGGTGTAAGTTGGACTCCTCTCGTATACACTGACATCTTCTGTACCAAGCTATAAATAACAGCGTTAATAATATAATAAAACATTAAAACTTATATTCTCCTTCTGTCTATTCTATCTCTACTCACCCTTGGGACTTGCCGAGCGATTGTTCGCTGACGACATTTCTATTTCTCTTCTTCTTTGGAATGTTGTCAGGTGGATCGGACGCACTAGAGCTCAAGACTAGCCAGGAGCGTTTGGAGCAATACACTGAAGACCCGGAGCATTAGACTTTACTTGTATATATTTTCTTTTCAGTTCATGACATTGTTTAGGCATTGCTTTCCATCTATGTATTTACATTTCAGTTGTATTGTAAAAGAATATTAAATAAATAAAGTTGTTATTCATTTACATCTTGTCTCTTGTGTACTTTTACTTTATATTTCTTAGATACGCTTAACGTGTTTACTTCTGAGAAAATACGTAGCGGCCCCGTCGCTTCTCCTTGTCCGTACACTGGGAAGCGGGGCGTGACAGTTTTGGTTTAGAATTTTATACAAGAAATAAATTGTAGTTCACAAAGTCTTGTAAATAACGAGACTGAGTTTGCCTCGATCGGGTTCCTGGTGAGAGAGGAATGGAAGTTTTCGTAACGCCGCGCAGAGCAGGCCAGTGCAGATTTCAGAATTCGTACACTGATAGTATTTTATATTTTTGGTAGGTTTTGGTCCATATTATGGTTTTCCCTATTAGACAAAAAAATTTAGCGTCTGTGAGTTTTGAACAATCCTTAATAAGAAAATCTAGATTGCGATAAACGAGTAGTGAGTTATGCCTATTTTAGTACAACCGTGCAGATAATTTCTGCTGCAGTCCAGATTTGTCACATTTTGTTAGGACCCTATTTTCATGAACTTCTATAAATTTTCAGGTAAATTAACTTAGAAATAAAATGTAGCCAACTCTCGGTAGATTTTCCAGCAACATGAATTTGCTCAAATTGAGACCCGGGGTTAGGAGATATGTCTATTGTAAGGCATGTGTAATTTATCTCTGGATTTTCAGAAATGCAGATGTCATACATAAAAGCAAAACAATAGAACATGACTTAACTTGGACTATGAACTTCGTATTGACTACGGGGAGACGTCATCGCTCGTAGGTTAGATAATTACGATAGAGCGGTCGTTGGATCATTACGAAAAACAGTTAGGGTTAAGACTTCCCTATATGAAAATAAAGGGTATATTGCATACATAAAAACTTGAAGTAATAATTATGGCAATGATGCACCCGTGATATGAGGTGCATTGAATATAACAAATATCGAGTCAAATATAATATCATGAATACCTTCGCACTTGTGACATGAGGTGGATGGAATATCAACTCGGTGATGCTACTATTATGAAACATGTAATTTACTACTATACTTAATTTAGCTCTTTTAAATAATCATTTAACTGCATAACTGCCAAAAATATTGTAATGTCATACTCCAACTATTTTTTATAACCTTGTTGTTTGTGTATAACTGTAGATTTAGTATTCAAATATTTATACTTATATTATAAATAGATATAAAAGTAATTTATATTTACGATAAATTAACAGATTTGTTATACATGGTAGATAAATTCAACCAACAGTATTTGGTAAAGTAATTTTACAAGTTATATACAATATGTTAGTATTACTGACATTAGATATATGTATTATACGAATTTATTATGTGTAGCCAAGTTCATACATTATGAAACATGTAAGTAATATAGTGATATGCTAACGTTAATACCATACAAATTAATTGCTATTAACAACAGAAATGATAACTAATGTATTTATTCTTTACTACTTGATTAGATAAAGTTTGTTTATTTACAATAATTTGCATGAATATAATATCAATAAAAGACTATGCTCACTTTTATAACTAATGTTAAATATTAAATACCTTAATTTTCATAGTAATTATTAGTTACATTTTACTGCATAAATTAATCAATATAAAGTTTAAAAACTAAATTTTGAAGATGAAGATCGATGGGGAACGAGAAGAGGGGACTTACAAATAGCAACTTGGTCTTTATCTATCAAGTTGCCAACCGGTAGGGTTAGCCTTAAATTTGCTTTCGAGGGTAAGGTCAACGGATCGGGGGCTCCTTTTTCTTCCTTGATGATGGATTTGTGGCTGCTTCTCCTTCATATTTTAGATCCGGATTTTCTATCGAGAGTGGAAGGAAAAATAATGAAGTGGGTATTGAAGAGGAAAATAAAAAAACAGGAGTGAAATGTTACAGGGTTAAAACCTGTTAAAATCTTATCAATTCTCCAAAATCAAAACCATAAAAAAACAGTCAAAACAAATTTATCCAAAATAACAAACGAATAAAATAAAATAAAATAAAATTTATTTTTTAATTAAAAGAAAATATTTTCTCTTCTCTTAAAAATTAATAAATATTTGATTATAAAAAGATATATAGTATTTTAAAATTTGGGGATTTAAAATAAAACTAAAATATTTTAGTCAGGGTTCAAACCTATGACCTATGGAATGACAATGCAATGTGGTAACTAAGATATATAAGAATTAACCATGTATATTATTTGAAAGAAAATATATAAATATACAAGTATTTCAAAGAAAATGGCATTTCTTAAAGAAATGAAAAAATATAAGTAAAGTACTAAGATTTTTTGGTTCTTACCGGTATGTCTGATGAGAACCTAAATTTCATATCATATATAAGGGAAAATAGCTGCCCTAATTTATAAAGGAAAAAGAAAGGAAGGAAAAAGAAAGAAAAAATGATAGAAAGGAAAAAAAAGGTATGTGTGGGGGACCCACAGGATCACAGAGTCATGCTTATGCAGTCGTGTGAGCATGTGCTATGCCTATAATGCTGAAGTTTAAAAGTGTCTCTAAGCAAATAAAGTCACTTAAGCACCGTCGTATTCTATATGATTATTTCTTTGAATAATAAACGGTAATCTGTTATAAGAATGATCTGAACTTCAACCTACCTGCTTAAATACCAAACAAGAAAGATTTTTTTCCCACTAGACCATAATGGCTCTCGCTCTCGCTTCTCTTTATAATTAAATCAATACTTAATGATACCATTACTAGTAGGATTAAGATTAAAGTGTCATTGATACCATCTTACTCCCTTCATGAGGCTACACTAAATGATACAAACTACTTTGAATATATGTCGCAAAGACCAAAATACTTTGGATGTATTTGGCCATCTTAATTTGCTAATCTCATAAAGGTTTGCTGCCCAAGCTTTACTAAAATTAGGGCATGCCTTGAGAAACAGGCTTTTGAGTTGTTACCCTCTAAAATGGGTAATAAATTTCAAAAATAAAGTTAAAATTTAAAAACCAAACCCACAATCACCAACTGACCCACCTAAAACCGAAACGTGCCAGTCACCAACCTAGGCATTTTATTTTATTTTTTAAAATTCTATGCATTGTTAAATATAGAGTTTTTCATCATAGGTAAAATTTACTATCACAAATAAAACAAAAACTAGTATATTTATCATTGGCCTTTTGGGCAACGAAAGTGGATTTGAGGTACGAAGAAACAAACTATTTACATATACTTTAAGCAACATTAAAGGGATATTTGTATTTTTTTAAACTTTTTATGATCGACACATATATTTTCTAGCACATAGTATAGTTTAATTGATAAATGGATAATAAATTTCAGAAACATATAACTTTTTGCAATATACACGATCATTATTCAGTTAGGCAATATATAGGATCATAATTAACAATTAATATATTATTCTTAATTTTCTCTATTTATGCTCGTAAACCTCAAGAGCAAAGGGATCAAAAGGAAAACTATAAAAAGAAGAAGAAGAAAATCTTCATGTTGTAGCGAACGCTTACCTTGTTGCTATAACTGCAGTGCATTCCAATCGACGAAAACAAGCTGACATCGAAGAAGAAAACGCCGTTTAGGTATTAATCAAGGTATATGGATATTAGTGTTGTTTGATAAGTATATAGCTACATTGTAGAGAGACAACCGGATACAATTGCACCCTTATCTATACCTCCTTTAGCACTTATCATCATGATCACTTAATTTATATGTTAACGTTTATCATCATCCCGGCAAAAAGTTTAATTTGTTAGTTTTATAAATCATAAGAAAGACCACGTAAACGGCCCTTTTTAAGGAAGCAATAAAAATATTATGGGCTAATAAAGCAGATAAATGGTGCATGCTAGTAGGGTAAAATGTATGTGGGGACCACATAACTAGGTATAGAAAGTTCCAGTAGATGTCATGATTCAGAAGGAGTTGTATTTTGTGCTGACAGAGAAGATCAAAAAGGTCCATAGTGTGTTAGGGTTAGGGCCTGTTTGGTTGCAAGATTATGAAATTTGGATTCCAAAATAATACGGTTGAAAATTTCTGGATTTGGTAATTTGTTGTTTGGTTGGTTTTGGATTTCTGGTATTGGATTTGTAGATTCTTGTAATCTTTGTTTGGTTGGTGAAAATAAAATGGGATTTGGATTTAAGGATTTTAGAGAGAGAGAGACAGAGAGAGAGGATTATTAAATAAATAAAGTACACGGTCCCATCTAAAAGTACAATGAATAGTGTCAAATACTTGAAAATCCTTTAAAAAATTTAGGATTCAGGAATCCATGTTTTATGGTGGGCCCCAAAAAACCCCAAAGGAATCCTATATATAAATCCAAATCCTCCGACTAAACACAGAATTATGAAATCTTAAGATTCCACGGTCCAAATCCAAAGAAATCCTGCAACCAGACAGGCCATTATGCCTAGAATTTGGTACCTCTAAAAAATAATCATGAAGTTTAATGATGGCTCTTATTAATTAGTGGAGATCACAAACTATTTTCCACTGTTTTCCCTCCCTTCTTAAATTTTTTTTCCCACTTTTTCAAAAATCTAAATCTACATTGAATGCTTACTTGTAGAATTTTCTATAAGCTTTCTTATGCCAACTTAAAATTCTTGCAAGTGCATCAAAACTCTAACATGCTAGAAAAATAATTCTTTATTGGTTTGACAAATTTTTTTGTTTTGGAAATAAGAATTGTCTAGCATGTGAGAGAGTGCGGTGCATGTAAGCAATATTTTTGTTGATTAATATCCGTTTTAATTTTAGTGGATATGGCTATTGCAATATGTTGCGTATTCGTTTTCAATTCTGGAACCGGAGGTGTAAGGGGCTCCAGCGAAAAGTAATTGAAATAGACCAAATCGAACATCTTTTGAGCAACATTAATTAGAGGTTCTATGACTCTATCCCCTCTATAACCATGTATGCATGCAGCAAAAAAAAGACTTATTTCAAAATGCTTATTAAAGTTCAAAGTAGCGAAACATTATGGTTACTAGATTTGTGCACGTGCGTTCCATGTGTTAATTAAAAAATTGATTTTTTTTTGCCCGAAAAGAAAGATGTGGAGGTTTCTTTGATAATAATTAAAAGATTGAATTTTTTTTTGGGAGAAGAGAGAGAGAGATGTGGATATTTCTAGAATATGTGGAGGTCTTTTTGATGACATGGAGATTTAAAAATATATGATTTTTCTCCTTTATTCTTTTTTCCTAAAAAAATGAGAGGGGTGGACCTCTATGCAAATGATATTTGTATTATATATACTAGATTTATGCATGTGCGTTGCACGTGTTAGTTTAAAAATTTTTTAGAAGGGAAGAGAGGGAGAAAGAGATATGGAGGGTTCAAGAGTTTTTTTTATTTATTTATTTTTAAAAAAAGAAGATTGATGATATAAAGGGTTCAAGACAAACAATTAATTGTTTTTTGGGAGGAGAAAGAGATGAAGCGGAGGGCTTAAGAGGTGAGCGAGATGATGTGGTACGCTTGAGAGATGAGAATTTTTCTTCTTTTTTCTATTTTTCTAGAAAAAAGTAAAAGGGTGTACCTCTAATCATGGGTATTTGCATTATATATATATATATATATATATATATATATATATATATATATATATATATAAGGTTCAAAATGTATATATAAAAGATAAATATATATATTTGGAGAGATGGTATAGAAGGTTCAAGATAAATAATTAATTGTTTTTTAGAAAATAGAAAGAGATGACGTGGAGGGCTTGAGAGGTGAGAGAGATGATGTGGATGACCTAAGAGGTAGGGTTTTTTTTCTTCTTTTTTCTTTTTTTAAGAAAAAGGGAGAATGATGGATCTCTAACCAAGAGTATTTGCATTATATATAGAAGACTAGAATTTATGCACATGCGTTGCACGTGTTAGTTTAAAAAATTTTGAGGTGGAAGAAAGATGTGCAGGGTTATGAAGTTTTATTTATTTATTTAAAAAAAGAGGATTAATGATATGGAGGATTTTAAATAAACAATTAATTTTTTTTCGGGAGGAAAGAGAGTGAGATGATGATGTGGAGGACTTAAGAGGTGAGAGAGATGATGTGGATGACTTGAGAGGTGAGAATTTGAGAAGGGAAGAGAGAGAAATGTGGAGGGATCTAGAGTCTTATTTATTTATTTATTTTTAAAAAAGAGGAGGGATGAGGTGGAGGGCTTGAGAGATGAGAAGGATGAGATGGAGAGCTTGAGAGGTGAGAAATTTTCTCATTTTTTCTATTTTTCAAGAAAAAAGGAGAAGGATAGACTTCTAGCCATGGGTATTTGCATTATATATACTAGATTTTATGCACGTGCGTTGCACGTGTTAATTTAAAAAATTGAATTTTTTGCAGAAGAGAGAAATGTGAAGGTTTCTTTGATGATAATAAAAAGATTTAATTTTTTTGGGAGAAGAGAGAGATGTGGATATTTTTAGATTATGTGGAGATCTTTTTGATGATGTGGAGGCTTGAAAATGTAGCATTTTTCTCCTTTATTCTTTTTTTTCTAAAAAAAAGGATGGGTGGTCCTCTATGCAAAGGGTATTTGCATTATATATATATATATATATATATATATGGAGAGATAATATGGAAGGTTCTTGATGTATATAGAAGAGATAAATATATATATTGGAAGAGATAATGTGAAAGGTTCTAGATAAATAATTAATTGTTTTTTAGGAGAGAGAGATGATGCGGAGGTCTTGAGAGGTGAGAGAGATGATGCGGAGGTCTTGAGAGGTGAGGATTTTTCTCATTTTTTCTATTTTTGTAGAAAAAAGGTGAAGACTAGACCTCTAACCAAGGGTATTTGCATTATATATACTAGAATTTATGCACGTGCGTTGCACGTGTTAGTTTAAAAAATTTGAGAAAGGTGGAGAGGGGCAGAGAGATGTGGAGGGTTATAGAGTTTTATTTATTTTTTTTTAAAAAAAGGATTGATAATGTGTTGGGTTCTAAATAAACAATTAATTATTTTTTGGAGGAGAAAGAGATGATGTGGAGGGCTTAAGAGTTGGGGGAGATGATGTGGAGGGCTTGAGAGGTGATGATTTTTCTTATTTTTTTTAGAAAGAAGCAGAAGGAAGGATCTCTAACCAAGGATATTTGCATTATATATATATATATATATATTAAATTCACCATTTAAACTTAAGACTTTAATAAATTTCAATTAATATACGTGACGATTGACAACACATTTGTGTCCATTAAACAACTTCATGAGAAGAGACAGCCTTTCATTTTGCAGAGGAATATTTTATTGCATGAGGTATCTCTTCCGTAGGTACCATTATAGATGGCAATTGAAAACAAGCTGCATGTGTTGTGTTAGACTATGAATATTCATGTCTTTATCTAGAAGAGCCTAAATTTCAACTTGCTACTAAGAACTTTAAGCATTTTCCATGACCAGCATCTGGAACTTTTAAAACGATGGTTTGCTACCATGAATTTTCAGATTATCATAAAACTATCACGACGGCGTTAACGGAAAATCAGAAAATGGAGGTACCGTCCTTTAATATAGATTAACAGAAAAAATGAATTAATTTTTTTTTGTGAATTCTTTTATTAATTGTCAATTTATATAATAGGATAGATTTTAACCAAAAAAGGAATTAAATTTTAGAAAAAAAGTTAATTCATTATTGTTTGTTAATTTATATAAATGGGCAGGATGGTCATTTTCTGATTTTCCGTTAACGACATTATGCTAGTTTTGTGATACTTTGAAAACTCATGAAAGCAATCTATCATTTTAAAAGCTCTGGGTTGAAATATCTAAAGTTGATGGTAGTAAGTTGAAATTTAGGCTTTAAACAAAAAATGGATTTATTTTTAGAAAATTGAAATTTTGATTCTTTTTGGGCCACGTTATTTTGGCTGCGTTAGTTTGAGTAATGATGACCAATAGACTGTCCCACTAGCCCAATCACCATAACTACATATCACTTTCAGGTTTACCTTTGACCCTCCAAAATTAAACAAATATATAAGATTATTTTTTTACCATGAAAAGAAAAGATACTTAGAAAAAACACTTTACTCGCACATTTTTCTATTTTAGAAAAAACACTTCTTGGTTAATAATCCTTAAAATCCCCTTAAAACCAACACGTAGTCGGCCATCCCAGCTTCTCTACTTATTGAAATTATTGTGTATGTCAGACGATATGCATCTAAGTGGAAAAAAAGATTAGACAGCTATGTACCGAAAATCCTAGATTATATCATCCAAACCCTGTTGCCGATAGACACACACAAAAAAAAGACAGAAATACCGGTTTGTTGATCTGAATTGGTAACGTGGATAAAAAGAACGGCAATCTTTTCAACCAGCGGAATCTCTCCAATATCAAAACCAGAGGATGCCACATGAAGAGAATTAATTGAAAAATAGAATATTATGCACACAAAGTCTACATTAAACAAAGCCAAAGAAGACACCATATAAACTATTCACGATGTGGCTGTTTTCTTCCTGCGGCGCTGCATGCATCTTTAATCTATTTTCTTTTTGTAGTTTTCCCCTCCTAATCCCAATATTTGCATTAAACGTCCTTCTCTGCATAACGGCATGATGTTTGATTTTACGTGAAATAAAACATTCAACAGCTCCTCCTCCTCCTCTTTTTGTCTTTTTGTTTTGTACAACAGCATAATTACTGCTTAATTTGATATACTTACCAATGTGGCATTTACTTATTTGGTTTTCGAAATAGAGAATAAGATATAGATATTCGATCTTTCTCGGTTTTGGTTTGATAAAAAATTGAGCGGCAGCTTATCTCGATAATACATCAATGACAGCTTAAGAGTTTAATTACATCTAAATTACTATTTTAGTTGAGATAAACAAAATACAAGAAAATATCAAAAGCTTCAAAACTAATCCTAAAGACTATAGTGGTTTGGAGATTTCTTTTTAACCTTGTTAGAGGATTCTGCAATCGAGAATTAGAATAGAAATTCGATATTTAACAATACATCAGATAAGAACAATTCTTTATTGTTGATGATTTTTGTGTTTTTTCTGTTCCACGAGGAAAACCAGATATTATCTTTTAAATTATTACGGCATATATAAAGTAGTCTCTGAATATGTTGGGCGCCAACTAAGAGTATTTTCTGATCAATTTCATCGGGCAACCTTGCAGTCTCAAACGTTCCTTCGATTATCGTCCAAATCTTAAGACTCAAAAGATGTTTCAGAAATAAATGGTTATCTGTTCTTCATGTGAACAATAAAACTCATGAGACTAGTCTCCTGTCCATATGTAATACCTCAGGTGGAGTTGGGATGTATACCACCTATCCCGTGAGAAGTGAGGTGTTATCCAGTATCGAGATGGAGATGTAACTGATACGGATACACACGGGGACCCCCTGTAGAAAAATGGAGGGGAGTATTGAATTTCATTCCGAAAGAGGACACGATCAGAACCATAAATGGAATAATACTCCAGGTGGAGTTGGGGATGTATACCACCTACCCCGTGAGAAGTGGGGTGTTATATGGTATCGAGGTGGAAATGTAACCGATACGGATACACACGGGAACCCACCGTAGAACAATGGGAGGTATCGAATTCCATTCCAAAAGAGAGAACGATCAAAATTATAAACGAATTGATACCACTCTTATAGCACAAAGGGTTTTTTGACAAAGTGAAGTTTTTTCTCCCTCGCCATTCTTTAGGAAAATATATTAAAAAGGTTTTTAAGTGAAGTGAAATTGCATTTTACACATAACCCCTCCATAAATCCTTTTATCACCAAGCCAGAACATAAGCCAAAAAAAAAAACCCCTCTTCTGACAATCACCATCCCAAAAAGGAAAATCGAGGCCAGCAGATACAGGTACAGTCCCCAAACCTGTAATTAAATATAAAAAAAATAATAACTCACCCACAAACCCACCCCCTTAACCCCGCCCCTGCAACCGACATGTGTCGGTCATCCTACACCTCCCCCAATATATAGCATCAAACAAAATTGAAAGGCAAAAAACTCAACAGCGAGCTAAGCTATCAATGGAGTGCTGCTCTACTGCTTCTTCTTCTTCTTCTTCAAAAAACAAAAATAGCAACAAAAAAGGGAAAACCATCAAAAACGAAGGAGAAGGAGAAGGAGAAGGCGATCATCAATGGAGGTGGTGGGCCGAGCTGGGACACGACATTTTATCGGCGATATTCGTGAGGGTGGTGCCGGCCGACACGCTGCTGCGTAGCGTGCCGTTCGTGTGCAAAGGGTGGCGTGACGTCGTGGCCGGGCCCCACTGCTGGGCTGACGTCGACCTTGAGCACTGGGCCCGCCGCGTCTCCTCCACCCCCGCCGTCGACTTCGCCGTCGCCCACCTCGCCCGCCGCGCCGCCGGCACCCTGCGCCGCCTCTCCACCTACAAGCTGGGAAACCACGGCTTCTCTTTCGCCGCCACCTCGTATATATGACCATTTCTTTCTTCATCTCCTTCATTTTAAAAAAAATTTTTTGAGTTGGGTTCTGATTTTTCCAAAGTGGGTTTCTTTTTTATATTTTGTTGCATTTATTTTTCAATCTAATTAATTTGAAATGGTAATACAAGAAGTATTTTTCAATCTAATTAATTTGAAATGGTAATAAAAGAAGTATTTTTCTTAATATTTTCTTTTTTTATTTATTTAAAAAAGAAAACCTCAATGGCTTTTTGTTACTTGGGTTTTCTGTATTAATATTTACTTTAGTTGACAAAAAAAGTATTTATATTTACTTTAAATAGTAAGTTAATAATTCGGGGTATTTACTTTCCATTGCAAGAGCTTGGTTTCATTTATAATCATCTGCTATTCATTGAATTTATCCTTGTACCTTTTCTTTTGAGAATAAAATTTGATCTTGGGGAATTTTTGAAGGTTGTTCTATTTGCATATTTATACCTAAAAAATGCATTTTTTAAAAACTATTTTACCATATTAAGTTTTCGTATTTTTGGTGGGTCTTTTCAGTACATTGTATCTAGCGTCCAATTTAATTTTTTTTCCAATTTTTTTAAAACTAATTTATGTAAATAAATTAGTTGGAGGAAGTCTTTTATTGCCACCCACCAAATTTTTACCATTTTGTTTCAGCATTTCGGTACTCTTTTTCCTTTTATTATCAATTCTTTTATACAACTTTTTGGGATTTGCTGTCATAGGACAAATTACTAGATGCGGTTAATTTTTAGCTGCCCTTACAATTTTTTTTGCTATTAATTTTCTGGAATTTTATATCGTAGGATGCCATTATCTCCTAAATAACAATTGTGCTGTGATGTGCACACACAAAAAAGGTTCTGTTTAATTAATGCAAATATAACCCATTATCATTATCAATTCTAATCTTTGATTTTACTTCACCGATTGTTATCTTTAATTTGTATGCCACATAATTTCTGCATGACACCATGGTCCCTCATTGACATGTTAATTATTGTTGACAGATATATCACTTGAATTCAGTTGCCGAATGACTTAAAATCTAATTTCCTTTTTGATGGTTACAATAGTTTGGTCAGCTTAAATGTTTTGATAATTCAATTTGTGCATAATTCAATCCTGTTCTCTTTGAATTTTCAGTTAGGCCTGGATTTATTTTTTTTCATTGTCTATAGACATCTAAGCCTTAGTTCATGCTCTGCAAGATATCTTAGTCTCTAAAATATTTTTACATTCATTTTTTAGGGTCTAAATTGAATCGTAACAAGACTAAGAAAGTAGGCATCATAGAGTAGAGTAGCTTCTTGGCTTCAAAAACTAAGTGTACTGATGCTTATATTGTTTAGCATATAAGCTTTGTTATCAGACACTTAATCATTCTGATAGTTCAACAAAAAACATTTTATGTTCAATCCTTATTCACAATATTCTGCACTTATTTTATTATCATTGTTCACACATTTAGACCAAGTTTCTCTTTATTTGTGGATTTTTTTTTGTTGCATTTTTTCACTTTAATTAACAAGGATGGCATAAATTTAAAATAGTATTAAAAGAAATATTTTTTTATTAAATTTTTATTATCAAGGACTTTAATTAACTAAGTGAACTGATGCTTATATTGTTTAGCATATAAGTTTTGTTATCAGACACTTAATCATTCTGATAGTTCAACAAAAACATTTTAAGTTCAATCCTTATTCTCAATATTCTGTACTTATTTTATTTTCATTGTTCACACATTTAGACCAAGTTTCTCTTTATTTGTGGAATTTTATTGCATTTTTTTCACTTTAATTAACAAGGATGGCATAAATTTAAAATAGTATTATTAGAAATATTTTTAATTAAATTTTTAATAACAAGAACTTCGTTTTATTGATCATCTGCATTCTTTGGATTTATCTTTGCATCATGATTTTATTTTTTCAGATGGACTAAAAACAGAGTATTTATTTGCGGGATTTGTAATTTCTTTTGTGCCTAAAATTACTTATAAACTAGAGTTTCATACATTTGTTTATTGTTATTTAGGGATTTAAAAAAAATTGTAATGGTTATTCTATTGAAAAATTAATTCACAAAAAGGCTTTTTTATAACTATCTTACCATATTAAGTTATTTGCATCTTTACTATTTTTACTGTATTATAAAATCCTTACATGATTTTTTGTTAATGTTTTTGGGGTTTTATATCGAAAGATGAAACTTAGTTAGAAATTTTTTGCGGCCTTGTAAATTTTTGTTGTTAATTTTCTGGAATTTTATAGATAGGATGCCGTTATCTCCCAAATTAATCCATTATTGATTTGAATCTTCAATTACCCTTTGATTATACTTCACCAATTGATTATTTGTGTCAGATAATTCTGCAGGACAGAATAGTCCCTAATTGACATGTTGACAGATTGTTCACTTGAATTCAATTGATGAATGGCTTAAAACCTAATTTTTCCCCCATAACTACAATAGTTTGACATGATAATTTGTTTAATGCTCTTTGTGGCATGATTTAATGTTTAGATAGCTCAATGTATGCATAGTTCAATCCTATCTCTTTAAAGCTTCAGTTGTGGTCTGTGTTTATATTATCTTCATTGCCGATGCATCTATATCATATTTCAATTTCTGTAGGATATCTTACCCCCTCTAAAATATTTATGCAGTTTTTTTGGTTCTAAATTAAATAATAATAAGACTAAGATAGTAGCATCATTGAGTAGATTAGCTGCATGGCTTCAAATCTAAGGGTTATGATGGTTATAATATTTTAGGATACTAACCTATATGAGCTTTGTTATCAGACAGTTAACTGTTCTTAATGTTCTGTATTTATTTTATTTTCATTGTTCATACATTGAGACCGAAGTTTCTCTTTATGCAGCACCAAGTTTCTAAAGGTTCTGCAGATTACGATGAGTGAAGTAACGGATCAAACGGTCAAAAAGCATATCGGATCCCTTCAGCACTTGACGGTCCTTGACATCAGCTACTGCTTAGGTATCACACACAAGGGCATCGAGATGATTGGCCAAAACTGCAACTCTTTGATTGAGCTACGACGCAACATGCCCCCTCCACAGCCTGAAGTCACCCATCAAGACAACGGCATCGGCACTAAGATCGACGAGTTAGAAGCCCTAGCTGTTGCGAGCACGATGCATGGTCTCGAACAGTTAGAGCTTGCTTACGGTAGGTTTAGCGATGCGGGGCTAAATGCGATTGTTGAGAACTGTGTGGGGTTGAAAATTCTGGATATACGCGGCTGTTGGAATGTTAGGCTTGAGGGGAGTCTTGAGTCTAAGTGTGACTTGATTCAGAGTTTTAGAGATCCATGGCACGACGAGTATGATTATGATGATGCTACTGGGGATGAAGGAGATAATATGGATTATGATGATGATGATGGCGGTGGCGGTGGTGAAGGTGGAGGTGGAGGTGGAGGTGGTGTTGGAGGTGGCGGGGTCGAGGTGGTGGTCATTTCCGATGATGATGACGGGGACGATGATTCCGATGGTTCATGGTGATGGCACTTTTTTTTTGGGTCCATATAGCATATAATTTGTTTTGGCTCTAATTTGCATATTGGAGGAATTTTTAATTTTATAGTTGAGCTTGTGTTTGCTCATACATGCATCACCAAACTTTCACTAGGAGGAAAAGTCGACCGTTACGTTCTTTTGTTTTGTTTTGTTGATCCAATGTTGTTGCTTTTGAATCTGAAAATATTTTGGTGGAATTATGATTTTAAATGGTTTATGATGATTCTTATTTCTTGGTGATTATACTGTTAAGAATATGATGTGGCAATAGCTTGATTATATATATGGATGGATGAGTTAATTTTAACATGTGCAGAAACTTAATATTGTGATGAGGAAGAAAATTATAGCTGATTTTGCACTTGAAAGAAAAATGTTTGTAAAATTATGCTCTCGTGTTTTGTTTATATCATGTTTGGTGATTTAGATGTGCATTAATAGCTTGTGTTGGTTGTTTTGGAGTTTGTATTCACAGAAGATATCTACATGAACTGCAGTTTCAGTGATGGAAATGTTTGCTTGTTTAGGACATTGATATATTTGCCTTGTTCAGGCTCGAGATTACAAAAAAGAAAGAAAAAATAGAGGAAGAAAAAGTTGCAGAATTTCAGAAGTGCAAAACATAGGGTCACCCTGCACAAAACAGTCTTGTAGTAAGGTAAAACAAGGGTAAATTACATTAAAATGCCCTAAATTATTGTATGTTTCACTGAAGTACCTTAAAGTTCTTTTACTTCAGTAAAGTTCCTTAAGTGCTACTTTTTATGCTCTTTTAGTCAAGATTCACTTAAAAACCATTGTTTAAGGTATTTTCCTATAATAAAATAGCTTTAAGGTATTTCAAAGAAAATCCATGAGAGTTGAGGGTATTTTAGTGTAGTTTATCAGATATGACAAATATGAATGGAAAACTCAGGTAGGAAATCATACACTGTACCAATTAGTGTATCGCTAGAAAATTTAGCTGCTACGATTTCAGGTCAAAAGATTATTGTTATTTTGAAGCTATTAATAAAAGAAGACAACTTTGCTCAATTTTTTTTTTAAAAGAAGACAATTTATTGAAAGAAACTTCATCATAAACACTTTCACATATTATTTTCTTCTGATATTGTTACGCCCAAATCTACTAATCTAGAGCAGAACTTCTCTCGGACGATACATGCTAATCAACCTATCAGTTGCTTCCTAAAGCGGTCTTGCATTCATATCGAAGTCCTGCATGATAGCAAGTAGAATATAGTAAAATAGTCATACGGCACATTTGTCGAATCCGTAAAAATGTAAACGAACAACAATGGTTTAAATGCCAACATCACAAACCATAAGATTCAAAACGTTAGGCGTAGAGACCTAGTTTCTAAAAAAAACATGTAAGAAATTGTAAATTTATGTATGAGATTTATATGGACACAACTTAGTCGATCTTCATATAATATTTTAAGACAGGCGATGAATAAAAATACATGCAATGGGAAACAAGGATGGTAATTATATTAGTATATGTTGCAAAATTAATATAGGCGAAAGGAAAATAATAATTTCAAAAATTAGCTTGATATGCATTGATAGCTCGAAAAATAAAAATTAGTTTGATACACATTGATAGCTTGATAATTAGAAAGAAACCTACTAATTTCAAAAGTAGTTTCATTGATAGCTCGACAAATAAGACTAAGTTTTCCAGTGAAGTACACAAAATAGGAGATTCGGCGAAGAATACTTACATCATGGATAGCCGCTCTAAGCAGCTGCACCTGCTCCTTTGTCACAGTGCTTATCTGCCAAAGATAAAAACATTGTTACATTCCTAATTAGATCCCTCTTAATTAATGATCAAGCATTAATATTAACTAAATATGTACCTTGTTCACAATAGTCCAAGCTGCACCTTCAGAGCAAGGGGGAGTAGTGAGGGATCCCATGTATCTGTAGTATTTCTTAGTCCCTTCTTTTATATCCCTTGGATTCACTACCCCAACTTTCTCCTCAGCACCCTTCAAGTCTCTCATCTTTTACTGATATAATCTTCCAACTATCATAGACAACGAAAAATACTCATTAAATTTAAAAAAAGTCGGAAACTAAAATATATTGCTTGCATAGGAATTGAAATAACTATAATATTTTTATAGCCATAATGCATTTTTCTAAGAGAATGTATGCAAGTAAATTAAACCTTGGTCATTTTGAAATCGCGATTTTATACTCACATGTAGCGGTTTACACTATGACATATGCTATTCAAATTTCTTGTTCTCTGTAAAAGAAGAACTGTATGTAAAATATATATAGCATTGTTCCCACCAAAATTTGGCGCTCAGGAGTGCAAGACTCATTGTGGCACAAGCACACGTGCAAAGCACATGGCGCAAGCGCCAAACCCCCTACGCCAGTGCCAAACGTGCAATGCACGAGTGCTAGCGCAATGCGCAAGTGCGCACCAATCGCCAAACGTGCAATGCACATGGCGCAAACACATCCTTCCTTTTTGTGAAGCGCAAACTTCAAATTCGAGCAAAAGCTCTGTTTGTGAAAATATTTCCCTGGATCTTTCTAAAACAGAAAAATATTCTTTTAAAACAAGAAAATCCCCTGGATCAAAGATCCAAACGGTGCTTAAGCACCACCAGTTGATCAAAAAATCAGTTGAGATATCTCAATAAGAGATTCTCTCAAACTTTCCTAACTATCTCCTCTCCTATAAATAGGAGCCTAGGAGATTAATCTTCAGATACACAGACCCCATAAGGTTCAAGCAAAAAACTGCAGCCTCCATCCCCATCTACAATAAGAAAACTTCTTCAAAACCCTACATAAAAACCAAGGAAAAACTCATTTTTCCTTCTTCTTTCGTCAACGAAGCTTAAGCTTCTCAAGAATCGGAGTTCTTCCTTTGGATCAAAGATCCGAGGATAAAATCTCCTCTGGCCGAGAGCTTAAGCTCTAATAGGAATTTAATCTTAAGATCTAAGATCTTGAATGAAAACTTCAACATTCCCTTCACCACAAGATGAAAAAGATTATCATGGTCATGAAAAAGCGAAGCTTTTGCTTCATTAAACCTAAGTTTCCACCCAGAACTCCCCTTGCCATCAAGATTATTACCATAAAGGAATATAAATGGAACCCTAGATCATAAAAAGTTGATCTTTATGAACATTATGATCAAAAGATCATTATTAAATAAGCTTAACCTTCATAAAAATCTGAACTTTGAAAGGTTATCCTTTCTGGAAGAAGAAGATGGAGCTTAAGCTCTCAGGCCTAGGCGTTGCGCCACGTACAATGCACGAGCGCCAGCACCAATGGTATTTCTCTTAAGACTGCGCTGTGCCACGTGCAATGCATGTGCGCCAGCACTAGCCGCAAATGCCAACTTCATGCGCAACGCTGCACATGAAGGCCACGTGCAACGCATGTGAACCAGCACCATGTGCCAATAAAAGAGGGCAGTGCCAGCACCAATTGCATTTCTACTAGGTTGTGCCAGAGCTTAAGCTCTCAATATTGCGTTGTGTCAGGTACAACGTACGTGTGCCAGCTCCAGCGCCAAAGCACCATGTCCCATCGAGCGCTATGCGCAAAACAAAAGAGGCAGCGACTGCGCCACGTGTAATGCACGTGCACTAGAGCAGCGCCAGTACTAAGCACCTAAGAGCGCCATTCAGAACTCAGACTTAGTAAAATTGACAAAGTCTTGAAGCTTAAGTTTTTCTCTGATCTAAAGAACAACAGAGAGTTCTCAATATGTGACCAAGCCATCTAGGTTGATCTAGTTCTCAAATGAGACTAAGTATCCCTAGACAGAGCCTGTGTTTTCCAAACCGTCTAGGTTGACCTAGTTCTAAAATGAGACTACGTGTCTCTAGGCAAAGCTTATGCTGGAACTCAAGTTTCCAATCTCAAAACTTATGAACTTATTGATCTCATAATGTGAGAATTGAACTTATGTTCATCCCTGTTGGCAAACTACGACACCAACATGGGTATAGTCAAGCAATGCTTAACCCAAAACATGAAAATATATATACGAATCTGGATTAATCCGCGTCCTACGGAGGTCGACAAAATTAGTCTCCGTATATAATCCAAAGGCAAACCCAAATAAGAAACCAAAAGACACGAAACACAAAAAAACAACCCGGAGTGTAGAAAGTTGTTGTCGTTCGTGATAACGGAATTAACTACAGGCGCTTACGCCCGTGGGAAAATACGTCCCCACAATCAATAAACCTCTCACCCTGAGAAGGAATCTGAAGTCGAGCTATATCGGTCCCCACAATCAAAGTATTTGGTGTGTTTTTGAAACTATCAAAAAATTTGGAGTCCAAAATTAAAAAAAACCCTAATATTAATAATATCAATTTTATGTGGATCTTTTATTCATTGTAGTTTAGGTACAATAAAGTTCATTTTTAATTGAGTGTCATAACACTATATATTAGCAAAAAAGTTGTGTATGTGTAAGTTGGTATGCATTAACTTTTATCATTTTTAATAATTTTATAATAGTTTTATGGACATTTTGGAATTTAAGAACATAAAACTATGTTTTTGTTTTTTGTTTTTTTTTGTTTTTTGGGGAAGGGGTGGGGGCGTTGGGGGGAGGCCATTTGAAATTTAAATGGACATTGATGACATTAAGAACATAAAACTAGATGAGAACATTTTTGTAGGCGATTTTTCTACTTTTTTATAATTTTTTCTAATAAAAATAGAATCCATCTACATCTACACAAAAAGAAAAAAATAATTTGGAGACCCAAAGGAGTTAGCCTTATAATAGGAGATATGAAGATAAGTACCTTGGCGAGGAAAGGATCATTACTTCCAATTGTGTACAGGATGCCCACAACGGCAATCTTTTTATCAGCGCTCTCATGAACCATGTGCATCTCTAAAGCATATCTGCATTAATAAAAGATAGATAATAATAATTAGAAACTGCGATTTAAGCAAAAAAAAAATACAGATAGGCTAAATTTCCGACAACTACCTGAAACTTTCAATATTTTCCGTTATATATACCCTAAACTTATTTTGGGTGCATAAATAAATGCCCTGAATGTAGTAAATTGTACACAAACAGATTAAACTTCACCAAAATGGTGGTTAAATTTAAGGTATTTGTTTCAAATTTATCAATTCATGGAATTTCTTTGTAGCATAAGAAGTTTAAGAATATCTGAAAACCGATGAAAGCTGTACGTATTTTTGTGAAATTTAGCCATACAAAGAATGCGCATTCCTTAATGAGAGAGAAGAATTGATCACGCCTATTGCCATTAATTGTGTGCTCAGAAGGAGAATGCCAATGCAGCTGCTTGAGGTTATACTTGGTTCCATTTTTATATATGGATCCTGCATCTTCTTCCCATTCAAGCTGATAAATCCAAAGAATATATATGTTATATATGTAGAAACAAAAGATTTTAATCAAATAGCAAATATCATCGCCCAAATATTCAATTTACTCAGAGCAAAACAGCTCATTCAGAGCACAAAACAAAGAAAGTGATATAATTCTATTGATTTATATATAAATTCTAAGAAAACATTTACTTTTAACTATTTATTATAATGATATTATTTTTTGCAAAAAAAAACTGCTCTTCTATCCTATCTCAGTATTATCAATAAAGAAAAGGATATTTGAAAAAAAATAAATTTCCATCTTAATTTTTCAATAAAATAGTCCGCTGCCTTCTTGCCACATCAGGTTTGTAGTGTGCATTTTTTTTTAATAATTTGGTACTCGGTTTGCAACTCTGTTTTTCAAAAGAAGTCTACAGGAAGCACACTTGCGAAATACTTAGTATATAGTACCATTATGTCATGACCCCAATTCTTCAGCACCGCCGGTGCAGCTTTGTACGATCGTATCAGCAGGCCAAGACGGGGAAGCACCATCACTTGATCATCGGAGATATTTCTAGGCGATTGCATCTTGCCATTGCCACAAACAGTCCAATTTTCATGAATCTTTCCCCAATTCTCCGGCCCAATTTCACCGCCTTTTTCATAATTAAACTCCCTCTCATCCTCAATTTCATCCTCTGATGAGATTACTACCACTGAGTTTATCAAAAGAAAGACTGTAACAATGCAAGAAATAATCACAACTTTCTATATAACCATGTTAAACAATTCATGTGCCAAGATTGAGCGAAAGAGAAAAGTGGCAATTGAAATTGAAGAAAGGGGTGTAAATAGGAGTAGAGATGTATAAGATTTAGTAAAGTTCTATGTTAATGCATCCATGAGGCTTATGGTTATAATTTGTCAATTAGCTAGCTTACATCAGCTTTCATATTAATGGTATCGATGGTTTACGAGTCAAATTGTTAGTTTGGTACTTGCAAATTAATGAGTCCGAGTAATCCATAAGCCATCAAATGTGATGATGAAGCAATTAATCGAATCGATGCACAATCTTATCCTGACAAAGGTTGCAAAATTCAAGTATAATAGACAAAAATGAAAAGGGCAGTCTAGAATCAGAACTTTTTCCAAGCTCCAAGCAAAAAGACAAATTCCAATGCTCGTTAGTCCTCGAAAATGTGTTACTGAAGTTGATGGAATTTTTGTTTTAGAGTATGTAGACCAAGCAAATATTGACCCTGAGATCGGATTCACTACACCAATACCTTATCAGCGGCAGTCAAGATCCTGTAGTCCATAGTATCTGCCTTTCTATACCTAGCAGCAGTAAGGCGCACTTTGTTACGATTCTTTCAAAAGGTGATGTTGCCATAGTGTAAGCAGCAGTTGCAAGCCTGGAACAATTCTTAAAAGAAACTCTATATGTTGATCTCTAATTTTCGAGGAAAAGGATATTATGGATAATGAAAAATGCATTACATATGTGGTAAATAATACAAGGATTTAAGTTACAATTTTCAAGGGGTTATAGGTTTGGAGAAAAAATATCATGGATTTTTTGACTAGTGTAAAAGCTCAGAATGCTACATACATGTTTCAATTTTTTTTTAAAAATATCTGAAAACGGACCTTATGAAATGTTCCATAATAAATTTTGTACCATGCAAAATTTGACCATATACACAATTACAATTTCTTGCGGCTATCATGCACACCATTTAACTCATCATGCTCAATCGACTGAACATGCACTTTGTTTCTTTGGCCCGTTTCTATTATGTATTCAAGCATCGTTCCATATTTCGGCTGTAAACCGATCCTTGGACTCAGGCAGGATGTTCTTATCTCCACATATCTCTTCATACTTTTCATTAATATTCTTTCTTGCCCTTTGAATGACACTGCCAGTACAGGGCAACTCAGTGGTTTTCACTAACCCAGTCTCAACTCTGGTATCATGCAAGCGCTTTTCACATACGGCCTCATTGTTATAGGACGTCTCAATAGGACCGAGATCCAAACCTACACGGCTCTCCTCCAACAATTCCAACTTGCTAACATGAACCGTTTTCCAAATGCATCTCTGCATACAATCGAGCCATCTTAACCGCTTGGGATTCACCATCACCTACAATAGACCATGTCCACTTCATTACATCCGGCTCCTAGACTATCTTCAACTGATGTTCGAGCTCTTGTTCTTGTTTTTGGGTTTTTTTCCTTCTCTTTTTGGGAATTCCAGTAACAAATCTTCAACATTAAAAAGCAATTAAAAATTTTCCTTTCAATTACCAAATACCATTAATTTTTAAAAATACAAAAAAGGTAAGAAAAAATGGGATCAATAACCAAAATACCTGAAAGTTTTCCCCATCTGAATCCAAATTCATCATCTCCTCTAGTCTCCCCTTATACTCATCCTACATTTCAAAATTGCAATTTTTAACAACAACCCATCAAAATCAAAAACGATAAGGGGAAAGAATTCAGGGATTGTTGAATCGTTATCGTAAAGGAAAACGATGAAATTTACCGAAATACATTACGGAAACGAAATCGATCAGCAGATCGAATGATCGGAGATCAATTGAACCCACCGTTGTCGCCCCATCCAAGTTTTAGGGTTTGTTTCCCTTGGAGAAAAAAAATTAATGATTAGGGTTTTGATTGAGAAAAAAGGAGCGATGATTCTTGGTTTTCTTTTTGGTTTTCCCGCGGTTTAACCGCCTGATTCTCTGCTCGGATCCAAATCAGAGCAGGATGCGCAGAAGCAATATGAACCATTGATTGAACTTATGCTTGTTTCCGAAAAACTACCAAATAATTTATCTTTTGAGAAAAAACTACCAAAAACTATGAGGTTCCAAACAATACCATGACTTACGATCGTGATGATCAACGGCGGTCAATCCTTTAACAATCCTAACCGAGCATTTAAAACAAGGGGAAATTGTTTTGGGCCCAGTTTGGAAAGAGAAAAAGCGAACAATGATGGCTGCGAGAGGAAACCGTTCGAATAAATTTTTTTAGAGAATAAGTATACGTGTATTTGAAAAAAAGGTTGAGCGTAAATTTGGAATTTTTGCAAAATCATCCTATATATAATAATACACATAATTGATTTTGGGTTTTAAACATTTGTGTTTTATAAGTATTGGGTTTGGGTTTTTTCATAAGTTTTAAAATATGTAGGTTTAAAAATAAGTCATCCGTACAAACTGGGTCTGTAAACAATTTTCCCTTAAAATAAACTTTAAGCTCAGTTAAAATCTAAAATTAATTAAGTTGCTGGTTATTATTATTTTGTTAACAGCTTTAATAATTGTCGAATAAATATTTATTTTAAATTGAGGAAGGTGGAGGAAATTGGTAAATTTTTTCAAATAAAAATTTGAGATGTCAAATTAAGTCATATTTAACCAAAACAATTACACCTCCACATATACTTTTACATAAATTTTCCTCAATTATAGCAGCGCTCCTCTTTTCTTGGACGATACATGGCAACCAGCCTATCATTCATCTTTTGAACGGGTCTTGCATTCATATCGAAGTCCTGCATAAAAGAAATCATGAAATAAGCCCAAAAGAATTAAATGGCTAAAACGGTAACATCACAAACATTAGGATGAGAAAATAGACCTGAAGGCCTGGTTTCTTGAATAACATGTATTAATCCATTTATGTTTTTGAGGCTTATATATATATCCTCATGATATAGTCAATCAAAATAAATAAATTAGTTAACTTATTACATCATGGACAGCATCCCTTAGCAACTTCACCTGCTTCCTTGAAACAGTCCTCGCCTAAAATTAGAAAAGAAAAAACATTATTAATCTTAACCTTTCTTTGGTTTGCCAAAAACATAATTAATTAATTGGCTCCTTCTTAATTATTAATTGGGCAATAATTAATTAAAAAATTATTGCCTTTTTGAGAATAGTCCAAACTACCCCTTCAGTGCAAGGGGGAACAGTGAGGGATCCCATGTATCTGTAGTATTTCCTGCTCCCTCTCCTTACGTTTCTTGGATCCACTATCCCTACTTTCTCCTCAGCATCCTTCACGTCTCTCATCTTGTCAATAGAGCCTTCTAACTGGCCAAATAAATAAATAAAAAAGCATGACAACAAATTTTCGAACATAGGATATGAACATCACTAATATTATACAATTCAAACTTAGGTTATATTTTATATATTAGAGTATCTATATTTACGGGAGGAAATGGGGCCGTGGTCGGTCACAAACCAGTTGGTGGCAAACAACAAACACATGCCACAACTGAAACAGCGGGGTTCATGGTTGTGACTGTTGCTCACGGCCCCGTTAACCTCATATTAATATCCACATAAATTATTCTATCATCTTTTGGTTTTGCATTAGAAATTAGCAAGTGATATTTTCAAGATCTATATGGGATGGAAAACTAAATGTGAATATATCAGGAGATGGACACCTTAGCAAGGAAAGGATCATGCCTTCCAATTGTATAGAGGGTTCCCACAACCGCGATCTTTTTATCGGTGCTCTCATGAACCATATGCAACTCTAGAGCGTATCTGCATTAATAAATTAAACAGCTGATAATCATATACAAGATTTCATATAACATACTCAAAACTTTTTTGTATGTTTCAACTTACTAAGAGACGCCATTTTCGGGGTAAGGTACTAAATGAATAACGCTAAAAGTTTAAGGTGCTTGCTTGAAATTTTACTAATTCCAGCATATCTAATCTTAGCAAAAAAATTATTTATCTTAAATGCCAAGGGTACTTTTTGATATTTAGCCATACAATTAATAAGAGGTGAGAAGCATTATATAATCACCTGTTGCCATTAATTGTGTGCTCAGAAGGAGAATGCCAATGCAGCTGCTTGAGGTTATACTTGGTTCCATTGGTATGTATGAACCCTGCATCTTCTCCCCACTCAAGCTGATAAATTCAATCAATTAATATATATACAAGCTATATATTTCGAATTTTTTTTTATTAATCGATTAGCTAATAATATTGCCCAAATTATATAAATTCTCAATTTTATTATTTTTAAATAAATTCCAAGGAGAACATATTATTATTATTATTGTTGTTGTTGTTGTTGTTATTATTATTATTATTCATTAAATTGTCTTTTTTATATATAAAAAAAGGTAAATTGTCTAAAAGCCCCCGACCGCTTCAAACTTGTGTAAAAACCTTAGGCCTTTTGCTCTTGTTAAAAAACCCTACCCCCAATTAAAACCCATTTTAACTGTAATATCTAAAAAGTTGCAGGTAATATCTAAGCAGTTACGTTGCTTTTAATATTTAAATAGTTGGAGAGAACAAAATGAAATGCAGTTCGGGTTTTTTTCCCATAAAGATTTTGAACGGTAGGCCTTTCCCAACAATTTCGAAAATATCAGGAATTCTTGAGTTCTTAAGATAACTTAATTTAATGGAGATCATATGTTGAATTTCTCATTTGAATTTTAAAATTGACACATCCCAGAAAATTTATATTAATTTTGAAAATGAAACAACATATAAAAATATTTTATTTCTAAATTTCTTGCATATCTATACATGACATGCACCCTGCCTGGAAAAATAAAAGTATCCATTACCATAATGTCATGACCGCGATTCTTCAACACAGCCAGTGCAGCTCTGTATGACCGTTTGAGCCGGCCCAGATGAGGAAGCACCGCCACCCGATCATCGGAAAGGTCGATCGGCGATTGCATCTTCCCATCGCCACAAACAGCCCAATCCTTATGAATCTTTCCCCAATTCTCCGGCCCAATTTCGCCACCATTGTCATAATTAAACTCTCTCTCATTTTCAACTTCATCCTCTGTTGAGGCTGCATTAATCACTGATGAGTTGAGGAGAAATATTGATGCAACAACAATCCAAGAAATAATAGCAAGTTTATTTACCCCCATATTGGTTGTTGAGAGAGAGAGAGAGAGAGGGAGGGAGGGAGGGAGATTGA
Source organism: Agapanthus africanus (assembly GCA_030015575.1). NCBI lineage: Eukaryota > Viridiplantae > Streptophyta > Magnoliopsida > Asparagales > Amaryllidaceae > Agapanthus > Agapanthus africanus. The sequence goes on from CM057340.1 coordinate 764,808,541, forward strand.
AGTGGAGGTATAAATAGGAGAATAAGATTTAGGATTAATTAATTTCAATGTCAATGCAAGCATGAAGCTTAATTAATTATGGTAATTAGTTGTCAATTAGCTATATAGTTACATCAGCTTAAATATATATTAGCTAGTCATGATGGCTTACGGGTCAAATTTGTTAGTTTTGTAATTACAATAAATTTCTTTTAACAAAATTAAGTTGTCTGGGTAATTAACAAGCCGTCACTTGTGATGATGCATGTAATCTTTTAAGCAATTGTTTGGAATAGATGTATAGCCTTATCCGAAGATGGCTTGCAAAATTTAATTATGTGTAGACTAAAAGGCCAAGGGTAGTCTAGAATTATTACTTTTTTCAAGCTCCACGCAAAGAAACATTTGGATGATAGTACATGCATGTCAAGATGTGTAAGCATCAGTGTATGTCTCTCTCTCTCTATATATATGAGATTAATGGAGGAAAGAGGCCATAGGAGGGGATTTCCTCCTATGGCGTGGAAAAAATACAATCTCCACCATTTTTTCCGACGATCGGCATTCATCATCATCATCGTTATCATCTAAGATGTGCGCACACCAAATTTCATGTGATTCCACAACTTTTTCACCGTTGATTTAGTGGGTTCAAAATTAACGGTTTGCCGACAATAGAACTTTTTACATTCCTAAATCAACGGTGAAAAGGTTGTAGAATCACATGAAATTTTGTGTACCTACATCTTAGATGATAACGATGAAGATAGTGAGTGCCGATCGTCGGAAAAAATGAGGGAGGGTGTATTTTTTCGACGCCGTAGGAGGAAATTCCCTCCTATGGTCTCTTTCCTCCACTAATCTCGTGTGTGTGTGTGTGAGAGATTAATGGAGGAAAGGTGCTTTAGGAGGGGATTTCCTCCTGGCGTCGGAAAAATACACTCTCCGTGATTTTTTCCGACGACCAGTATACATCACATCTATCTTTATCATCTAAGATGTGAATACACCAAATTTCATGTGATTATACCATTTTTTACCGTTGATTTAGTTGGTGCAAAATTAATAGTTTACCGACAATAGAACCTTTTACATTGCTGATTCAACGGTGAAAATGTAGTGGAATCACATGAAATTTGGTGTGTCTATATATATATATATATATGAGAAAATGTAGTGGAATCACATGAACTTTTTACATTGCTCATATATCTATATATATATATATATATATATAATGGAGGAAAGATGCCATAGGAGGGAATTTCCTTCTATGGCGTCGAAAAAACACCCCCTCCATCATTTTTTTCGACGATCGGCACCCACCATCTTCATCTTTATCATCCTAGATATGGGTACACCAAATTTCATATGATTCTACAACCTTTTCACCGTTGATTTAGTAATGTAAAAAGTTCTATTGTCGGTAAACCGTTAATTTTGAACCCACTAATTCAACGGTGAAAAAGTTGTAGAATAACATGAAATTGGGTGTAACCACATCTTAGATGATAACGATGAAGATGGTAGGCGCCGATCGTCGGAAAAAATAAGGATGGGTGTATTTTTTCGACGCCGTAGAAGAAAATTCCCTCCTATGGCCTCTTTCCTCCATTATTCTCTCTTTCTCTCTGCGCGCGCACGCGTGTGAATAATGGAGAAAATGTGCTATAATAATGGAGAAAAGACGCCATAGGAAGGAATTTCCTCCTATGGCGTCGGAAAAAATACATACTCCAACATCTTTTCCAATGATCGGCATGTACCATCTTCATCTTTATCATCTAAGATGTGGATACACCAAATTTTATGCGATTTTACCACTTTTTCACCGTTGATTGAGTGGGTGCAAAACCAACGGTTTACCGACAATAGAACTTTTTACATTGCTAATCCAACAGTGAAAAAGTTGAACAATCACGTGAAATTTGGTGTATGCCCTTCTTAGATGATAAAAATGATGATGGTGGATGCCGATCGTTGAATAAAAAGTTGGAAGGTGTGTTTTTTCAACGCCGCCTAACGAAAATCCCTCCTAGGGCCTCTTTTCTCCATTATTCTCTCTCTGTCTCTCTTATATATATATGAGGTTAATGGAAGAAAGAGGACATATGAGAGAATTTCCTCCTATAGCGTCGAAAAAACATCCTTCCTTATTTTTTCCGACGATCGACACCCACCAACTTCATCGTTATCATCTAAGATGTGGATACACCAAATTTCATGTGATTCTACAACCTTTTCACCGTTGATTTAGTGGGTTCAAAATTAACGGTTTACCGACATTAGAACTTTTTACATTGCTAAATCAATGGTGAAAAGGTTGTAGAATCACACGAAATTTGGTATACCCATATATTAGATGATAACGATGAATATGGTGGGTGCCGATCGTCGGAAAGTACAATGAAGGACGTACTTTTTTGACGTCATAGGAGGAAATTCCTTCCTATAGCATCTTCCTCCATTATTCTCTCTCTCTCTCTCTCTCTCTCACCAAAGTTCTATTGTCGGTAAACCGTTAATTTTGAACCCACTTAATCAACGGTGAAAAGGTTGTAGAATCACATGAAATTTGGTGTACCCACATCTTAGATGATAACGATGAAGATGGTGAGTGCCGATCGTCGGAAAAAATAAGAGAGCGTGTATTTTTTTGACGCCATAGGAGGAAATTCCCTTCTATGGCATCTTTCCTCCATTATTCTCTCTCTCTCTCTCTATATATAACCTCCTATGGCGTCGAAAAACACACCCTCCATCGTGTTTTCCGACGATCGGAATGCATCATTTTCATCGTTATCATCTAAAATGTAGGTGCACCAAATTTCATGTGATTCTACAACCTTTTTACCGTTGAATTAGTGGGTTCAAAATTAACGGTTTACCGACAATAGAACTTTTTACATTGCTAAATCATCGGTGAAAAGGTTGTAGAATCACATGAAATTTGGTGCACCCACATCTTAGATGATAACGATCAAGATGATACATTCCGATCGTCGAAAAACACGATAGAGAGGGTACTTTTTCGACGCCATAGAAGGAAATTCTCTCGTATGGCCTCTTTCTTCCATTATTATATTTATACAGAGAGAGAGACCCAACCAACCATATGTACTTCATTTTAAAAATCTGCATTTGTTATCATTTCCTAAAGACTAGATTATAATTAAACAGGTAGATTATTTTTAAATTTTAGAATTTTAATAGGATTTATAACCAACAAAAAATTGATTTTATAACCATCAGAGGGGATTAAATGGGGTATAAGTTAAATGTTGAAAGGGTTGTAAACAAGAAAATCTACCGACTTTAATTAAGAAGAGGCAACAGGATGTAAAAATCGTTTGAGGAGGTTAAAAGTAAAAGAACATTAATTTTCTTTAAGCTATGAAGATCGATCAAGAAAATGTTGTTGCAATCCTGATGACGCTCGATATCAGTGATCTCCCAGATCATGATACGTGGCAGATGATGCGTCCCAGAGTATGCAAGAACCTACAGCGGCCGACCAGACCACACCTATGCTCGTCCTACCGAGCAAACGCTGGCTCACCTACGAGTGCCCCTGCATAACCGGCCTCTTCGGCCTCACAGCTCGTCTCCGAGCTACCGCATAACCAAGATACCTCGGCTCTCCCGCTCGTCCGCGAGCTCTCCCGCCGAGGTCATCTTCCTCGGTCTCATCGACCGACCAACATCACCGCTTGCAGGCGTAACCGCCATCCCGTGAATCTCATCATGCGCGAGATCTCCGCCAGCCACATCCCACGTTCCACGCCACCATGATCCCCCATTAACGAGCCTGTCTCGCCATTAATGGGAGGTCCCACTCATCACGCGGGCGTGACGTTAGGAGTGTAACGGCCGGTGTGATTCTCGCGCCTGCTGCACCTGCTGTCACCACTATTTAAACCCCTCTTTCAGACGGTCAAGGTAAGCCATTTTTTTACTCCACTAAGCCGTTATTCTGCTCGGATCTCTAGTCTAACTTGATCGTCGGAGGGTCCTCGGTGGTACAACCACCTAGGGACTTTCTTACAAGTAACTCGGCAACCACAATCTCAACCCATTAAGATCCACACGCTTCAGGAGCGACAGCCTGCAGATCCAATCCCAGCCATCCATCACAGTCATCAGCAGATCAACGGGAAGCAACATCTGAAGGAGATTCTACCCTCTATCAGCTGGCGCCATCTGTGGGAAACTAGATTCCACGAAAACAAAAGTTCGCATTTCGATCTCATTCCAATGGCTTGGATCATCATGACGATCCAAGCACCAACCGCCGCCTCACTTTCAACGGAGGCACGGATGAGCCTCCTCCGCCAAATGCCATCAACGCCCTCGCCGGCCGAATAGCCCGACTCGCATCCTTCGTGGAGGCGCTCGTCCGTGTCCAAACGGCGGAGCAAAATCCCCAGGTCTCCGCTCCCCCGCCTCGGGACCGGGACCCTGTTCCCCACCGAAAGACGCGGGAAGACGCGGCGAACGTCTCGCCTGAATTTCGGGGCAGATGCTAATTGGTGCTATCCGTCCACTTCTTCGAAGATGCCAAGTTGATTTATGGCACTATATATCGAAGGTTTAAACGGATGCGGCCGATGTAGCAGATTTCGTCAGATTCCCCCTCGTTTGAGGGGTTTTTGATTATGGGGATACTTTTCCCTGCAGGCGCAAGCCCCTGCAGTTAATTACGCTACCGCATCGCGGTAAAAACTTTCTCCTTCTCCAGATGGCCACTTCGTGTCGTGGGTGTTTGTTTTGTTTGTGGTTTCCCGTGGATTGTATACGGAGACTAATTTATGTTGTCGCCCGTAGGGCGTGGATTAGTCCAAATCCGTATCTTCTTAGATTTGGGTTTTGGTTTGGGTTTAAGGATACGTTAGTCTTATTTGAGACTAAGATCAACTTAAACGTATGTTAAGGATACGTTAGTCTAATTTTTAGACTATGATCAACTTAACGGGATCGTTTAGATCCAACAAAAGAGCATTTAGACTCTATTGTTTAGTTTAGGGACATTACGGTCGATTACTAGTTTAAGAATATGGTAGTCCATTACCAGTTTAAGGACATGGTGGTCCAAGGTTAAGGACATCATAGTCCGTGGGCTTAAATGGACCCCCCAGTCCGAGGTTAAGGACATCGTAGTCCGTGGGTTTAAATGGACCCCACAGTCCGAGGTTAAGGACATCGTAGTCCGTGGGTTTAAATGGACCCCACAGTCCGAGGTTAAGGACATTATAGTCCGTGGGTTTAAATGGACCCCACAGTTCGAGGTTAATGACATCATAGTCCGTAGGTTTAAATGGACCCCACAGTCCGAGGTTAAGGACATCGTAGTCCATGGGTTTAAATGGACCCCACAGTCCGAGGTTAAGGACATCGTAGTCCGTGGGTTTAAAGGGACCCCACAGTCCAGGTTAAGGACATCGTAGTCCGTGGGCTTAAGGACTCCACAGTCCAGTTTAAAGACATCATACTCTGTAGAATGTATGGCCGTCGGGACCCGTCATCTCTCTGAACACGTTGAAGGATTACAACGACAAATATCAGAGGAGTTCAAAAATATACCCTTGAACCAATTTTGGTTGGGAGATTTATAATCCAATTTGGGACTAAAATCTGTTAAAAGGTTTATGAGCATATGGGCTCAGTTGATATGAGTTGAGGACTTACGGCCAATCTTAGACTAAGTCCAATAAATATTTAACATTTTATTGTTCTGGCTATTGAGCCTTTATTTGGGCTTGGCCCTTTTAATAATGCAGAGCATCAGATCCTGACATTTTTTTGTCTTGTATTGAATGCATAGCATTCATCAGAACAATGTGTGTTCTGACAGTGCGCCACGTGACGCGCCAGGCGTTTTGCGCCAATCAAAGAGCGTATTGCGCTTCTATCAGGTAGCGCACACGAAAAGGACACGTTTCGCGCTTAGCGCCAAGCGCCAGTTTATGAGTGCATTGCGCTTTCAATTTGTGAGCGCGTTGCGCTAGTTTAATAGTGCACCAGTAAGTGACACGTGGCGCGCTTGGCGCTGAGCGCCAGCCCATGAGCGCAGTGCTCTGTTTCAGAAGTGCAAAGCGCAAGTTGTTTCTGTGGTGGACACGTGGCATGTTTTGACGCTGAGCGCCGGTCCAAGGAGCACAAAAGCGCAGTTCATGAGTGCAAGACACTTTTCAATAGCGCATAGCGCACTTGATCAAATTTATGATCAGAGAATAAGTTTATATTCTTTTTTTTAAAAGAGGCTTTGCCTCAAGATTCAAGAACAACAATTCTTATTTTTGGAAGGGTTTTGCCTTTGTAGATTAATGATCTGTGAATGAAGTAAATACTTCTTTTGTTTTTATGATTAGATCTTTTGATCTTTTATGAAAGACCTTGATCTTTTGTAGATCTATGATCTTTTAGAAGATAGTTCTTCTGTTTTAATGAGATGATTTCATTTCTGTGTTCAAGAATTAATTCTTTACCTTGAAGAAATGATCTTCTTTTTCTAAGAGCTTGCTCTTCTTTCTTCGAGTTTTCTCCAAATTTGTAGGGGGGTTTCTCTATATCAGACTTTAAGTCTTGGGGTCTTTATATAGGGCAAATTGATTTGTTAAATCAGTTTAAGAGATCTTTCTCTGATTGATTTGGGGATATTTCCCACCGTTGGATTTTTGATCCTAAGGCTTCTACTTTGCAGAAGATAATCTTCTTGTTTTTGAAAAGATTGGAAAGAACTTTTCATAACAGAATTTTAATTCTGATTAATTATTAATTTATTATTATTAGATATTTTGATCTAACGGTGGGGAATTTTTAATTCCAGCGCTGGGGCACCTTACGCTAGCATGCCTGTGTTTGACACATGGCGCACAGCGCAGAGCGCAGCGCAACTGCGCTAGCGCACCCGTGTTTGATACGTGGCGCACAGCGCGCCTAGCGTTAGCGCTGGATCTGAAGCGTTGCTTCTATTTTATGAATTCGAATTTCAAACAGAGTTTTGCTCTGATTGGGGGAAACAAATGTCCCCTACCGTTGCGCTCACGTGGCGCACACGTGAGTGCAGTGGTGGCAGCATCTGAGCCCTTAGATCAACTCAGAAGTTGAAGAGGCGGTTCAATGTTTATAAATAGGACCTTTGGTCTAGATGCAACAGTAGCAGCATCTGAGCCCTTGGATCAACTCAGAAGTTGAAGAGGCGGTTCAACGCCTATAAATAGGACCTTTGGTCCTCTAGATGATTATCATCTTCTTTGAGAATTTTTGTTCAGAGCACAGTTTTTCTGTTTAAGAACTTCTTAAGAGTAAAACTCTTTTAAAATTCAGGTAAAGTTTAAAACTTTCACTAAATTAGGGTTTTACCCTTTAACAGAGCCTTGCTCTTTATAGATCTTTGATCTACAGAAAACCCATTTAGGGTTTCATTAGTAGAGCTTTGCTCTCATGAACCCATAGATCTAAAGAGATCTTTTGGGGTTTCTCAGCTCATAAACAGAGCCTTGCTCTTTTGAATCATGTGTAGATTTCTTAATTTTTGATGAAGAACTCTTAAGAGTTTTTTCATGGATCTTGAAGATCCCAGAATTTTTAATTCATAAAGATTAATTTTAATTAATTCTTGATGGATTTTTCCATCATCATTACAGAGCCAGGCTCTTTAAGGAATTTTATTCCTTCATGATCAGAGTTTGACAAGTGTCGCTCTGCAATAGAGCTTTGCTCTCAAAGGGAGATTTTCTCCTTTTCCCGAGAGATCTCTCATTTAATGGGAATTTTTTTGAGAATTTCCTCATTAATTAACAGTCTCATCCAATGATGAGGCTGTTTTATTAATTAATGTATTGTCATCTGGATTTTGTGGGTCCCCCTTTGGTCCCCTTTCCACTGTATTGCAGTGTGGTACAACTTTTAAAGTACCGAGTGTCAAAAATTTAAAATTAAATTATAGCATTGACAGTCGATTTCTGTCCCCCCTTTTTGCAGGCAACATGTCTTTCGATGCTTCGTTTCCTTTCGTTCGTTCAGAGAGAGGATTTCCTGGAGCACCTGTAGACCGGGAGGTCCTAACTTTGATTAGAGACCATGATCCAGAACATAAGAATCTTCACCTCTGGGGGTCATGGTATAATCAGATTATTAAGGGTCGACAAAGCTTTTCGTGCGCGGTACCCTCGGAGCCAATCATGGTGATTCATTACGCTGACCCACCCCCGGTGAACTATGCCGTGGAGATGGTTAATTGGAATTCAGAAGGTCTTCTTCAGCCCGCTATAGCGTCGATACCCGTTCAGCCTCCTATGGCTTTAGATACCTTGGGACGACGTATCTGTCAAGGCGAGGCGCGACCGTGGGGACAACCCTATATGATTGGTATGATCCCTCATCATCCGACTGGTTCTCTGCAGTGGGCTCACTACATTTTGTCAGCGAAGAAGTCGCATTTGTTGAGGTTTGGGTTGTATCCCGCCATTTACGCTTCTCTTTTCCATTATCCTATGCTTCCCACCTGGTGGGTTAAGGCCTTTTTGGAGCAGTGGAATATCCTTACTCACACCTTCCTTTCACTGGACCGAGAAGTATCAATCTCCTTAGAGGAATTTGCGGAAGTTTCTGGTTTACCGGTCATAGGGGAGCATTACGAGGAGCTGCTTCCCACGGACGAATATGTTTTCGGTGCTAAGCTAGTGATGACGGGCCTTACTCCGGTGAATGCCGTTCAACACCAATTTCCTAGTTTGATCAAAGTGTTGGACATCTACGAGGGTCTTTTCCTTGAATCTGGGAGCCGCGGGGTTAGTTTCGAGGATTTCATCGCTCGCTTCCTTCACCCAAAAGCCCTTTCGAAGGAGGCTGTTAAATTTGCTACGCTTGACGACCCTTTTGGCTTAGGCTTGGACAACCTGCCAACGACGGAAGTAGATCAGAAGAGTTTCTTCCTTCCCAACTCTCCAGTTGTTCCTTTTGCGGAGATTGCAGTCCCTGGGATGGATGAGAAAGCATTCTTTTTGGAATTTCTTGGGCTATGGTTGAGCTGGTTCGCGCTCCCGATGCACTTTCGCCGTATGAGGCCGTCTGTCTTTTATCCAGCTCACCGAATGACTATTGGGGTGAAAGTAGCTGTCGGGGTCGCCGGCTTAGCCCATTTTTATTACGGCCTTAGTCAAGCGGCGGATACTACCGAACCCGGAGTACAGCATGTGAACTTCTCGATGCATTACTTCATGTCATGGCTCGAGTTACATGCACTTGGCGTTTTTTGTATTCACAAAAGGCCTTCATTTTATGACCGGTGCAGCTTCCCCCGTATTATGCAAGTCGGCGCATCAATTGTAAATCTGTCACCGCGGGATGCTAGAGGTCTGCTCCTTCGTCCCCGCACGGTTGGAGACGGCATGACCTTTACCGACAAGGTTGTAACTATCGGAAAAGAGTCCGCTACAACGGTGTGGCCATTGCAGGATATCTTTAAAGACGGAGCCTCGGTTTTGAAAGTTCGGGAGATCCTTCATTTATATTCTATCAGACCGGGCATCTTAGTGTTTAGGCAAAATGATGCGGCGCTTTTCATGAGATACAATCCGCATCGTTTTGCCCAACAATTGAGCTATAATCAAGGAGTGCCACTGGAGGCTTTCTTGCTAGAACCCACTGCCACTGAAGAGGGGATGCGGAATGCGCTGCATCACTTCATGCGCTTGAATACGGGCTCTCACTTCTTTATCAGCGAGCCGAGTTGCGTTCCGAGGATCCTTAATGTGTTCACGGCATGGTACCAGCATTCGATGGGCTCCGTCATTAAGGAAGAAAGGCGGCTGCTGCTTGATCGCAAAAGTGCACCACCTGCCAGTGATCGCAACATCCCTTTGAAGCGGCGGACCACTGTCCCCCCTCCGCTAAGAGAAGTCGCTGCAGTCGTGCCTCCACGTGTGCTAAGCCCTACGCGCGGGTTGCCCCGTGCTCCTGTAGAGACGGTGGATGTGCCATCGGTGCCCCGTGCTCCCGCGGAGACAGTAAATGTAGCTTCCCCCGAGTCTGGTGTGGGCTCAGATATCGGGACTCGTCGCCCCAAAGTGCCCACCAAGCGTAAGCTTGTACTTGCTGCGACTGGAGCTCGCACGCAGAAGAGGAAGAAGAAGTCGGTCCTCTCCCTAGATGCCGTACTCGGCTTGGAGCCTCAGGTTCCTTATAACGAGGGCCTGAGCGAATATGGGACTAATAAGGGTCTCTTCATAGCGCCAGAAGACACTGATCTCGAGGCCGCTATTGCAGCTTCTGTGCGCTCCGCAACCCATCAAGCAGAAATAGCCACCCTCGTGCAATCAAGTAAACATCAGTCACACCTTGTTATTATATTATATCCTTATTTTTATTATCATGTCTTGACTAACATTTTTTTTGTAACAGGCTTTACCACTGAAGAGGTTCTGGCGGCTTCCTTCAAGACCTTTAAGGAAGAGGAAAGATTTCGAGCATCCTTAGGCATCGGTATGCTTCGGTTTATCGTGTCTCCGCTCCCGTTTTTTTAGAGGTGATCCGACCCCTTCTTTATCTTATCGCAGGGACCACAATGCCAATCCCGCAAAGTGATACGGAAATTCTTCCCGGGCCAGCCACCGAAGTCCCGGCCTCTTCGGCACTGCCGAAAGAGGCCTTACTCAAACGACCGATGACGGAAGCCATGACGGCTCCAGAGGTAACCCTTGGTGCGGGCGGTGACGTCTTATTGATGGAGGCATCTAGAAGGTCCGCCTTGACGGCTTGAGCGGAAAGGAAGCGCCGAATGCGCGCAGCAAGGGAGCGTAGTGCTGCCTTAGCCGCGGGTGCGGGTTCGAGCACCGCTACCCCTGCCCCTACTCCCTCAGAGGAATCTTCGGCTGCCTTGTCTACTGCTTATAGACGGGAAGCACGTGCGGCTCGGGAAGTAGTCGCAAGACCAACTCAAGGTAATGTGACACGGGGCTCCGTTGTCAAAGTCTAAAATTACCAGTTCTCATATATCTTATCTTGCAGGGCCGAGTCTTACCGAAGAAGCGGCGGCGACCGCTGAGCCTGTGGTAGCGGTAGAGGAGGTAGCCGCGATTGCCGAATTCGAGTCAGTGGTAGACGAGATGACCGCCCTTGCCGAGCCAGAGGTTGCGGCTGATGAGACAATCACGATTGCTATGCTTGAGATAGCTACCATTGCCGAGCCCGAGGTGGCGACGGGTGAGACGGCTACAATTGCTGAGCCCGAGGTGGACGCTCTTTCTCAAGAGTCGGGCACCGCCCCAATCATCGCTCTTCCCACCTACGGTTCTTTTCCATCTCCCGGCGTCGCAAGCATTACGACGGCTCTCGTAGAGTCGGGGGATGAGGCGACGGGAGGTGAGACCATCCCGATGGAGGAGGGAGAAGCCGTCGCTGTATCAAGTGACGCCCTCGTCACGGTTCCGAATGGCGACTCATCAGGTAGATTTTGGGTCATTGCCTTTCTTTTTATTCTGTAATCCTTTTCAATCCTTCCTGACAGTATTTATCTCGTTTCTAATGCAGGCGTGGTGAGCGTTGAGGTCGCGCTACCCGAGGCAGCGCCGTCAGTTACCGCCTTGACGGTGACCACTCCTCCACCATCTCTCGTACCGTCTCAGATGCTGGAAGGTATGGATTTGTGACCTATCAGTCTTATCTCTAGGCTGTATAATTTATGTACCGACGTTGCATTATTGCGTCTTTGTAGGAGTCCTTTTTGACCACCTGTATCAGGTTCTGCACCCACACTTCTCTTTCCCATCGGAGATTGCTTCATCTAGTGGCGCTGGTGAGTACAGCCTACAGTTAATGTTCTTTCTTTTACCGGCAGTGAAATCATTTCTGATTCTTTTTTGTCTTGATTGCAGTACTACAGATTGAAGGAGGAGATGAGAGAACAGTTGCGCCACTGGTACTCCCGGCCTTGCCACCTGCTGCAGTCGGTATAGTAAATTCCATTGTTCATGAACCTCTTATACTTCTTGAACCGTCATCTGATTGTGATTTGTTTTGCAGCGGTCACTTCGACTCCAGCCCCGTTCAAGTCTCGCGTCATAATGCCGGCTGGACCCTTTTCCAGACGTCCATCCTCGAAGGGTGCCGCAAATAGTCTGCGCACGTTAAGCGACTATATTGAGGAGCTTGACATGGAGGCTCCTGCATCTGCTGCGGATTTTGCTGCGGAGGTTAACCTAATGCTGGCGATGCTTATGAACTTCCATAATGAAGGCGTTGTCGAGTCTTGGGTTAACTATTGCCGGAAGATTGAGGCCTACCTGCACGAGCTCGAGCTTATTCGTCCTGCCCCTGAGACTCAGGCTTTGAACTCCCAGCGGGCCACATGGGTTGAGCAGAGCGTTCCGTTCCTTCGCCATTTCGAACGAGAGGCAACCCTTAAGTGAAAGGAACGTAAGGCGCCTTCCACTGAATCTGTTCAACTGCGCACTGAGGTTGCAGCAAATGCTGCCCAGCTGAACACCATCTTTGAAAACCTTCAACGATGTATCTCTGACGGGATGGTGTTGAGGAAGAAGCTTGATCTTAGTGAGTAGGTTGCGCAGAGTAAGGAAGCTACTCAGCAGGAAATTGATGAGAAGATTTCATCATGCTTGCAGCAAAGGACTCGCATTGAAGCGGAGCTGGCCGCGGCGGCTGATCATGAGAAGGCGCTAAAAGAAGTGCGAGAGCAGCTGGCGGTCTTGCTAAAAACGCTTCCTTCTCAGTAGCAATTTTTTGTACCATTTGTAATTTTGAGTAAAATGTATTCATTCTTTTATTCTTTCATATGATGTATTTTGTACCCAATTGAATTCATGAATAATAGATACATTTCTTTCGCAATGTCTTATGTCATCTCTCTGCTTTCTTCTTTCTTTTGTTATCAACATGTCTCCTTAGCAAACACAGCCGGCAGATGATAGGGTGAACATCTTATTTTGGCTTCTTCAAGGGGTAGTAATGGCTTAAGAAGCAGGTTCAGGTCTGCTGCCTAAGACTTTTCAACTTCATGAGCCGTGAGGGTCTCATGAAGACTTTTCTCCCTACGAGTCGAGAGGATCCCGTAGGTGTATTTTCTCCTTAGGAATCGTGAGGGTTCCTAAGTGCGTTTTTCCTTATAAGTCGTAAGGATCTTATAAGAGAATTTTCCCTCTTACAAGTCAAGAGGACCCGCGAGCGGTTGTTTCCCTCCTTGTCGAGATTCGACTTTGGAGAGTGTGGCCCGTGAATAGTATGCAAAAGTCCATTGTAGACCGACTTGCAGGGCCCCAGTACTTAGAAAACCGGTTTTTATCCCAATTGCTTAAGGCTTTTCCCTACGAGTCGAAACGAATCGAGGAGTTCTCCCAAAGACGCTAATTTCCTCACGAGTTGAGACGAATCGAGCATTTCTCGCAAGGATATCCTAACATCACAGTTAACCTCTGCTCTTTACGACAAAGGTCCGTTAGGGTCTGAGGTACTAGGGTTTTGTCCGTCGTACCATCGCGTTGGCTGATGTATTCCTTGATAGGCAATATTGCTGTTCGAGTAGCCTTGCGATTGTCGTGTCTCTGATCCCTTCGGGGACTGGACAAGACGTCTTTAAGCAATCCTTCTAGGCAGTTTAACCGTTGGAAGAGCAAGCGTTAGGAATTTTGCCATGCCACTTTTTACTTGAGGTTAGGCCCATTTTGGAGAGCCCCGATGAGTCATAACCACTCCGCGCTGGTGTGGGATGATCTCCGATACTCTTTCAGGTTTTATATGAGTTGCCGTCAAGACCCTGAAGCTAGGAATTTGGCCTTCACTTCGTTTGCTGGCATTGTGTCTCTTGTATCGAGAAGAATGTCGTGGCTGCTTCTGGGTTGCTGGTGAACCGTCGAGATTTAGAACTAGAGATTTTGTCGTGGCTCCGTTGTTTGATTGTCGCGTTTGAATTCTGCTGGAGGAAGAACGCTGTGGTGACATCTCGTCTGCTGTATCGAGACGAACGTCGAGGTGATGATCACTCCCCGCTGGTGTGAGATGATCTCTGGTGGTCTTTCAGGTTTTATATGAGTTACCGTCAAGACCCTGAAGCTAGGAATTTGGCCTTCGCTTTGTTTGGTTTGGTGTGTCCGAATCCTGTTGGAGGAAGGACGCTGCAGTGACATTTCGTCTACTGTATCGAGACGAACGTCGAGGTGGTGACCACTCTACGCTGGTGTGGGATGATCTCCGATAGTCTTTCAGGTTTTATATGAGTTGCCGTCAAGACCGTGAAGCTAGGAATTTGGCCTTTGCTTCGTTTGCTGGCATTGCGTCTGCTGCATCGAGACGAATGTCGTGGTTGTCTCTAGGTTGCTGGTGAACCGTCGAGATTTGGAGCTAGGTATTTTGCCATGGCTCCGTTGTTTTGATTATCACATCTGCTGTAACGAGATGAATGCTGAGGTGGAGTTGGGATTTTGCCATCACTCCGCTTTGTTTTGTCGTTGCGTCTTTTGTTGACGTTGCGTCTGCATCCTGCTGGACTGCGAAGGAACGCCGTTGTTGACATTGCGTCTGTTGTAACGAGATGAATGCTGAGGTGGAGTTGTGATTTTGCCATCACCCCGCTTTGTTTTGATGTTGTGTCTGCGTTGACGTTGCACCTGCATCCTGCTGGACTGCGAAAGAACGCCGTTGTTCATATTGTGTCTGCTGTAATGAGACGAATGTCGAGGTGATCTCTAGGTTGTCTGTGAACCATCGAGGTTTGGAACTAAGGACTAAGCCGTAGCTCCGCTGTTATGGGTCTCCAGGCTGTAGACGTGGCCGTTGAGACTTGGCTTCGTTTTCTGATGGAGCTTGGGAAGGAAAGGTGTGATTCCTTCCTTTTTGTTTGTGCCCCTGGATTGTATACAGGGGTTGATGTGATATCACTTGTAGGGCAAAAATTCCATTCTTTCAAACTTTTTTTTTATTTCTTTCCGCGATACTCTATCATTTCAGCTTTTATATCGCGAAGGTCGCGATTACCCAATCATTTCGGCTATTTTCGCGGTGCCCAATCATTTCGGCTATTTATTTTATTTTTACTCGCTGCTTTTATTGCGAGTTGCCCAATCATTTCGGCTATTTTACATGCATACATTTTTATTTGGTGATTTTGTTTGCAAGTTGCCCCATCATTTCGGCTATTTTACATGCACGTGTGGCTCGCCGGCTTTTCGCTGCAAGCTTGGGATTAGACACCGATTTCGGCATCAGTACCGCTACAACTGGACTGTTGCCAGGAGCAAATCATCATTTGCCTCCGTCGATGTTGAACAAAGGTGTCTTAGCGATCAGGGTTAGGATCCTGTCGACTAAGGCTTTTGACTTCATGAGCCGTAAGGGCCTCATAGAGGTTTTTCTCCCTGTGAGTCGTGAGGATCTCGTAGGTGCGTTTTCTCCTTAGGAATCGTGAGGATTCCTAAGTGCATGGTCTCTTATAAGTCGTAAGGATCTTACAAGAGTGTTTTCTCCTTATAAGTCGAGAGAACTTACAAGGGTTGTTCACCGTGTGGACCTATCCCTAGTCACGGATGGGACTTTGTTAGGGAAATGTTTATTCGTGCCCGTGGATTGTATACAAGGGTCAATACTGAACCGCTTGTAGGGCCGTGCTGGAGGTTGTGTTGGCTGCTTAAGAACAGATTCAGATCTCTGTAGCTTAAGACTTTTGAATCTTATGAGCCATGAGGATCTCATAAGAGGGTTCTCCTTACGAGTCGTGAGGATCTCGCAAGTGTAATTTCTCCTTAGGAATCGTGGGGATCCCTAAGTGTGTTGTTCCCTTATGAGTCGTAAGGATCTCACGCAGGTGGTTTCTCCTCACAAGGTCGAGAGGACTTTGCAAGTGTTTTTTTAAACGAGATTGTGCCCTTTCGGGTTTTCACAAAACTCGCCGGTAGCCCTTCTGTTTTTACTCACGGAGCCCTTTCGGGTTTTCATCCATGCCCTTTTTCTTATGGACATACCGGTTTTTTTTTTACCACGTCAGCCTGAGGATGCTGCGGGTTGGTAGTAGTTTAACGTTGTTTCGGTCATAAGTCGACGCACGATTACGCAGCTAGATTTTGCCGCAAATCTTCGCATATTTTGTGTCAGAGGTGGATTGCTTGAAGAGAGGGCTGAGAGCGATTTCTTCGTCAGAGTCGCTTCCAAATATAATAACTTGCGATCCCTTGGTGTTGGCTATGTGACAGTTGCCAGCAGCTCTTTCACGCTCATCTGTTGTGCTTTTTTGTTCCCGACGAGCCTTGCGCTTCACTCGTTGAACGTGTCGTCGATGGGCAACATATCCCTGCCACCGGTTTTTAAAGGCTATGCACTCCTCGGTAGGGTGTGCAATCCTCTGATGGTATAGGCAGAAGTTAGGATGTATGTCCGCTTCATCAAGATGTATATTGCCAGGGGAATTTCCTTTGAAAGAGGGCAATTTTATTCCTATTGCCAGGGCCCTAGCGAATCGTTTTCTTGCTTTAAGCTTGCTTTTGCTGGCGATAGAGATGCTTTGCTCCAGTTGGGGTGTCTCGACCTTTTCCTCCAGTTGTCGGCGTTTGGCTTTTTTGAATATAGCCAGTTCGCGCTCTCGATTGGCTTTGCTTTTCTGACGGGCTTCGTTCAGTAGCAAGTCAATCATCTCGTCAGACGGTTCTAAGGGTTTTGGCTTCAATCCCGCCCCCAGCTCTTTTATGCTGTCTTCTATCGCTGAATGCGTTTCTTCATTAGTTAATACCGAATGAGAGATCATGTGGCAACTTGCTGCATAGTCCTCAGATTCTTTTGACGAGTCATCCCTGTCGTTATTTTCATCATCTCCGTTCTCAAGGATATTGTTGAGAAATTCTTGGAGTGTGACCGGGGTCCGCGTCTTCTGGTTATATTCTTCCAGAGCGTCAATCTGTTTTTGCAGGTCCGTGCGCTTCTATCAAGCTCCAGGGGCTTTTTGGTCTTCTTCTTCTTTTTCAAATACTTTGACGGCCGGATATGAGCGCTTTGGCTATCACTACCAATTTTTGGAGTTGGGTGCGGCTTCAGCATTCCCTCGATGATATCAGGTTCCAGTGGATTTTTCCACCTGATCGCCGGGCATGTTTGGAGATACTTCATTCTTTTTGTCTTAGCTGAAAGAGCGACCTCCCATGGGGCTTCCCTTATGAATGAGCACGATGCCCCCGGCACGTCCACTTTTTTAGGGGCGTGAGGTTGTGGTGGGCTCACCTTCCAGTTTTCCGATAACGCGAACTTGCTTTATTGGTATTGGTCTTTAACCCAGTTTTTGAAGACGTAGCAGTCCTCGATCGGATGGCCCAATACTCAGTTGTAGGGACAGTAATTGGGATTATTGACGTCGTTTGGCTGCAACGGACGTTTTGGGTCCGGCAAATTTATGAGCCTGTTGCGCAATGCCAGTTCGAACAGTCTCCTCATTTTATCTTGGGGAAACTAGTAAGGACGTCCTAGTCTCTTCTCGAGGGATGGGCGTGGACGCATATTGTTTTGGCGAACAACCGGCTTTAAGTTGCTCGGCTGTTGTTGAGTATTGGCGACGAAAGTAGCTTTTCCTTTCCCCTTTTCATTTTGAGGATCCGTCTTCGAAGAAGATGGTCTATGACCCATCTGGTCCATTTGGGACAACTTGTCAATCAAGGCCTGGAAAGTAGTTGGCTTGAAGAACATCATGAATTGCGAGATGGTCGCTTGTCAATAGTGCCCACGAACATGCCTATCGCCGGTGCTTCTTCGATGCGTTGTTCGCACTTCGACTATAAGTTCCGCCACCGTATTGCGTATTGAACCCATGTTTCGCCCGGCCTTACCCTGGTGTTGATCAATGCGGTGATCGGGGTGCGCTCGCTGGCGCTTGTGAATCTTTGTGTAAACAGCAGCTCCATCTCCGCAAATGTTTTGACATAGTCTTTAGGCAGCTCCGAATACCATTCGAAGGCCATTTCCGCTAAGCTGCCGATGAATTGGCGAAGCAACAGTTTGTCGTCGCCTCTAGTGTTGCCGCATAAGGTCCTGAATTGAGCGACATGCTGATGTGGATTCCCCGTCCCTTTATATACATGGAACTTAGGGATCGTATATCCCGGCGGGTAACTTATTTGGTCATACCAGCCTGGATATGGTCGCCCAGTTTTAACAACTTGACCGGCCGCTTCGTTCGCCTAGTGAGCTCGTATTTGCTGAGCTATATAATCATCGAGCGCGGCTTTTGAGATGGTCTCCTCTTTGGCTGCTGAACAAGCCGGAAGGGGATTTGACGTCTCCGCTTGGTCGTCTTCAATGATGATCGGAGGGTCTTCAGCTGGAGGATCCGGCTGTAACATTATCCCGACCATGTCTTAGAAGAGAAGCGCCATTCATTTTATATTGGCTGCCTGTTCTGCAGCCTCTTTTTCTTTGCTCTCGAGCATTCTTCGGAGGAACTCGGTGTCAGTTTCTTGTTCCCGACGCTGCTTCGAGGTCTCTGAGTTTCTTTCGGCCCAGTGAGTGCGGCCATTGCAGTTAGCATCTCTTGAAGCTTCTGCTGTTGTTGTTCCTGAGCTTTTGTCAAGGATTGGGTGAGCGGTCGGTGACCCGTAGAAGCGCGGCTTTCCTCTTTTCCGGAAACCATGTAAACAGTATGCATGATTATGCCCCCAAACTTGGGGCGTTTAGGCTCAACGTCTTTACGGTTTGCCATAGTCACAGGGGCTTTCTCTGGCCTCCTTCTCTTTTGAGTGGTTGACGTTGAGGGGGCCGTTGCAGCGGGCACCCAGGTGGTTGTCGTCCTTTGTGGCTTTCCAGGACGGTTCTCTTCTTGCTGAACCTTCACCTTTTTCTGTCGGCGATGATAGTCTTGACCAATCACTGACTCCTGGACCCGTCGCTAGACTTTGTAAACTTTGGAGGACAACCGCTGAGGGGGCTGCTCCGGCTTTGTTTTTGTAACGTTCTCCAACGGTGGAGGAGTTCTTTTCAGTACGGCGGTAGGAGAGTTCCTGCGTACTTTGTTCAGCAATTCAAAGCTGTTCCCAGTTAGAACAGCAGCATTGACTTCCACCGTTGGGGTTGGTGGAGTTAGCCCAGAGGGGGAGCTGCCCCCAGCCTTCCGTACTCGGTACCAGTGACGACGGCGAGCATGTCGCGTAGATGGTGTTGGTTCGGCTATGGGGATGGCTTTGTCATGCCCCCTGTTTTGAGAAGAGGCCGTTATTGACGCTAGCTGGTTGAAGACTGACGTCCGTTGAGAGGGTATAGTCAGTCTCGCGGAGGCCGACTTTCGAACAGGGGAAGCAGCCTTCGTGACTTTGCATGGAGTAGGAGCGGAAATGGACAGTCTTGTGAAGACTGACCCTTTAGCAGGGGAAGCTGCCTTGATGACTTCAGGAGCAGGAATGGCTATCTGCTTCGGGATGGCTGCTTCAGGTATCGTGGGCTTCTTCATGGGCCCACTTGAGCTTTGGCCCAGTTTGCTGAAAACTGAGGCATTGGGCTTGGGCGACCCGTTGAGAGGGGCCACGGTAGTTGTAAGCCGATCAAAGACCGACTTCTTCGGAGGTTCTTGCGACGACATTGGGGCATTGAAGCTCATCGGTGGAAGCATAGTCCTAAATAATAGCCCAGTGGTGGCTTGAGTCACCTGTTCCACCGGCATAGCGAAGATGGAGGCCGCTTGGGGCCCGTAAGTCACTCCTCCGGACGGGATGGAGCGAGAGTTGCAGTTGCAGTTAGTGCAGTTTGAATCCATTGATCTTCTGTCTTCTGCACGGTGCAAGGCACCAAATCTAAGTATCTCAAATCCACATGCAACCATATCAAACCGCGATTCGTTCGCGAACACGACACACGAGGTGTGGAGTGGAAAGAGGAAAAGGTCCCACCGGGCGTGCCAGAATCTGTTCCCCGCCGAAAGACGCGGGAAGACGCGGCGAGCGTCTCGCCTGAATTTCGGGGCAGATGCTAATTGGTGCTATCCGTCCACCTCTCCGAAGATGCCAAGTTGATTTATGGCACCATATTTCGAAGGTTTAAACGGATGCGGCCGATGTAGCAGACTTCGTCAGATTCCACCTCGTTTGAGGGGTTTTTGATTGTAGGGACGCTTTTCCTTACAGGCGCAAGCCCCTGTAATTAATTATGCTACCGCATCGTGGTAACAACTTTCTCCTTCTCCAGATGGTCACTTCGTGTCTTGGGTGTTTGTTTTGTTTGTGGTTGCCCGTGGATTGTATACGGAGACTAATTTATGTTGTCGTCCGTAGGGCGTGGATTAGTCCAAATCCGTATCTTCTTAGATTTGGGTTTTGGTTTGGGTTTAAGGATACATTAGTCTTATTTGAGACTAAGATCAACTTAAACGTATGTTAAGGATACGTTAGTCTAATTTTTAGACTAAGATCAACTTAACGGGATCGTTTAGATCTAACAAAAGAGCATTTAGACTCTATTGTTTAGTTTAGGGACATTGCGGTCGATTACCAGTTTAAGGACATGGTGGTCCATTACCAGTTTAAAGACATGGTGGTCCAAGGTTAAGGACATCATAGTCCGTGGGCTTAAATGGACCCCACAGTCCGAGGTTAAGGACATCGTAGTCCGTGGGTTTAAATGGACCCTACAGTCCGAGGTTAAGGACATCGTAGTCCGTGGGTTTAAATGGACCCCACAGTCCGAGGTTAAGGACATCGTAGTCCGTGGGTTTAAATGGACCCCACAGTTCGAGGTTAAGGACATCGTAGTCCGTGGGTTTAAAGGGACCCCACAGTCCAGGTTAAGGACATCGTAGTCCGTGGGCTTAAGGACCCCACAGTCCAGTTTAAAGACATCATAGTCTGTAGAATGTATGGCCGTCGGGACTCGTCACTTCTCTGAAGATGTTGAAGGATTACAACGACAAATATCAGAGGAGTTCAGAGATGTACCCTTGAACCAATTTTGGTTGGGAGATTTATAGTCCAATTGGGACTAAAGTCTGTTAAAAGGTTTATGAGCATATGGGCTCTGTTGATATGAGTTGAGGACTTACGACCAATCTTGGGCTAAGCCTAATAAATGTTTAACATTTTATTGTTCTATCTATTGAGCCTTTATTTGGGCTTGGCCCTTTTAATAATGTAGAGCATCAGATCCTGACATTTTTTGTCTTGTATTGAATGCATAGCATTCATCAGAACAATGTGTGTTCTGACAGTGCGCCACGTGGCGCGCCAGGCACTTTGCACCAATCAAAGAGCGCATTGCGTTTCTGTCAGGTAGCGCACACGAAAAGGACATGTGTCGCGCTTAGCGCCAAGCGCCAGTTTATGAGCGCATTGCGCTTTCAATTTGTGAGCACGTTGTGCTAGTTTAGTGGCGCACCAGTGAGTGACACGTGGCGCATTTGGCGCTGAGCGCCAACCCATGAGCGCAGAGCTCTGTTTCAGAAGTGCAAAGCGCAAGTTGTTTCTGTAGTGGACACGTGGCATGTTTTGGCGCTGAGCGCCGGTCTAAGGAGCGCAAAAGCGCAGTTCATGAGTGCAAGGCACTTTTCAATAGCGCAGAGCGCATTTGATCAAATTTATGATTAGAGAACAAGTTTATGTTCTTTTTTTTAAAGGAGGCTTTGCCTCAAGATTCAAGAACAACAGTTCTTATTTTTGGAAGGGCTTTGCCTTTGTAGATTAATGATCTGTGAATGAAGTAAATAGTTCTTTTGGTTTTATGATTAGATCTTTTGATCTTTTATGAAATATCTTGGTCTTTTGTAGATCTATGATCTTTTAGAAGATAGTTCTTCTGTTTTAATGAGATGATTTCATCTCTGTGTTCAAGAATTAATTTTTTACCTTGAAAAATGATCTTCTTTTTCTAAAAGCTTGCTCTTCTTTCTTTGAGTTTTCTCCAAATTTGTAGGGGGGTTTCTCTATATCAGACTTTAAGTCTTGGGGCTTTTATATAGGGAAAATTGATTTGTTAAATCGGTTTAAGAGATCTTTCTCTGATTGATTTGGGAATATTTCCCACCGTTGGATTTTTGATCCTACGACTTTTACTTTGCAGAAGATAATCTTCTTGTTTTTGACAAGATTGGAAAGATCTTTTCATAACAGAATTTTAATTCTGATTAATTAATAATTTATTATTATTAGATCTTTTGATCTAACGATGGGGAATTTTTAATTCCAACGTTGGCGCACCTTGCGCTAGCACGTTTGCGTTTGACACGTGGCGCGCAGCGCAGAGCGCAGCGCAACTGCGCTAGCGCACCCATGTTTGACACGTGGTGCGCAGCGCGCCTAGCGCTAGCGCTGGATCTGAAACGTTGCTTCTATTTTTTGAATTCGAATTTTAAACAGAGCTTTGCTCTGATTGGGGGAAACAGACCCCTACAGGGGGAGAGAAGACTTAGCCCGCGTCGGCACGGTCGACTACCGCCTCGCTGCCTCCCACAGCCGCGGATCCCCTGGGCCAGTACGTTCTGCGACCCGCTGGGCACCCAACAGCTCGACACCGAGGTCCGTCGCTAGAGCACCCCGCCCCGAGGTCTTTCGCGCACCTGTCCCTCCTGAGGAAATGTCGGTCAGCTCTCCTGTCACCAGGCATGGCCGATCCTCCCTCCCCCGATGGGGCCGCACAGACGGGGCTCGTCAAGGCAGCTCAAGGGCCACCTCACCCGGGGATTTGAGAAACCTCATTGAGAGAAACCGCGGCCGAGGCCAGAAATGGGCCTCCAACAGCAGAGGCCTGAGATCAGAATGCACAATGTCATCAGTGCAATACGGGTCGTAGAAGTATACATCCTCGAAGGTTATGATGTCGGGGATGGAAAAAGGGAAATCCTCCATTTTGGCGTTTCGGTTGTAAGGAAAAGAGTAATCAACACTCCCTCCATTTTATAAACAACGACGCCTGGGAGTCCAACAGTCGTCCGTTCCACCCGCAACGCAGGCGCCACGCGGCAAGCGTCGCGCCTCCCTATGCGAAACCGAAACGACGCAACTCCGGTGCTTCGCCTTCGCCGCGCCCTCACGACACGTGTCCCAGCGACTGTCCCACTCCTCGGTGCTCACCTTGGGAGGGTCGGACAAAGCCTCGCCAAGAGGCAACCGAGCAGCTTTACTGCTCGGTCCTTCCTCATGAAGCTAAGCCCTCAATAAGGGGCAGCCGAGCAGTTACCCTGCTCGGCTATCCCTGGCTGGTAGCTTCCCTACCCCACAACGCCAGGGATCAAATCCTTCATGAAGAGGCAGCCCTGCAGCAACCCTTCTCGGCTATCCCTGGCTGGTAGCTTCCCTACCCCACGACGCCAGGGATCAAAGCCCTCATGAAGAGGCAGCCGTGCAGCTACCCTGCTCGGCTATCCCTGGCTGGTAGCTTTCCCACCACACAACACCACGGATCAAAGCCCTCGCCAAGAGGCACCGAGCAGCTACCCTGCTCGGCACCATCCTTAGTTGGCCAATTACGGCCCCTCCTACAGCTAAGGATCAAAGCCCTCGCAAAAGGCAGCCCTGCAGCTACCATGCTCGGCTATCCCTGGTTGGTAGCTTCCCTACCCCACGACGCCAGGGATCAAAGCCCTCATGAAGAGGCAGCCTTGCAGCTACCCTGCTCGGCTATCCCAGGCTGGTAGCTTCCCTACCCCGCGATGCCAGGGATCAAAGCCCTCGCCAAGAGGCACCGAGAAGCTATCCTGCTCGGCCATCCTTAAGGACTTAAAAGCCCCGCAAGAGGCAACCGCTTAGCACGACCCATGCTCGGTTATCCCTGGCAACACACCAGGGATCAAAGCCCTCGCCAAGAGGCACCGGGCGGCAACCCCGCTCAGACATCCTTAGTAGGCCTCCTACGGCTCTTCCCGCGCTAAGGATGAAAAGCCCTCGCATGAGGCAACCTCTTAGCACGACCCGTGCTCGGTTATCCCTGGCAGAACGCCAGGGATCAAAGCCCTCGCTAAGAGGCACCGGGCGGCAACCCCGCTCGGACATCCTTAAGGATCAAAGCCCTCACTAAGAGGCACCGGGCGGCTACCCTGCTCGGCCATCCTTAGCAGGCCTCTCACGATCCCTCCCGCGCTAAGGATTGTTTCCCCCAATCAGAGCAAAACTCTGTTCAAATTTCAAATTTTGAAATGAAGCAGCGCTTCATAGCAGCGCCAAGCACGTGTGCGCTGGCACTAAGAGCGCTACACTCTAAGCAGCACACCACGTGCAAAGCATGTGTGCGCTGGCGCTAAGTGCGCTGCACTCTAACCAGCGCACCACGTGCAAAGCACGAGTGCGTTAGCGCTAGAACTAAATGTTCTCCACCGTTGGATCAAAGATCCAACGAACATGATTAAAAATCATCAATTGACCAGAACAAAATTCTGTTGAGGAAACATTCCTCAGAATCTTTCCAAACAGGAAAGATTGTGCTATGAAAATCATAGCACCGTTGGATCAATGATCCAATGGTGATTAAAAATCACCAAAATTACAGAATAAATTCTGTATGGGGAAAGATTTCCCAATCTTGTTAAAAACAAGAAAATTACCTTCTGTAAATCAGAAACCCTTGGATCAAAGATCCAACGATGGGGAAATACCCAAATCAATTGGAGAAAAGATCTTCTTAACTGATTGAACAGATCAGCCTTCACTATATAAAGGCCCCAAGACTTCAAGTCTCAGGGACAGAAAAAAGAGAAGATACAGAAACAAATAGAGGAACCCCCCTATAAATTTTGAGAAATATTAGAAAGAAGAGCAAGCTCTCGGTAGAAGAAGAACTATTCTTCAAGGTAAAAAAACACAGAGATAAGATAATTCTCATTAAAGAAGAAGAACATAATTCTTCTCACAGATCATAGATCTATAAGACTAAGATCTTTTACACAAAGAGATCATGAACATCTCATTATAAAAAGGGGGAGAATAATTCAATTCTCTTAGGATTACAGATCCATAAAGGCAAAGCCTTTCGCCAAAATAAGAGATTGAAACATCTCCTATAAAATAATAACTTTGTTCTTAGAACCTTGAGACAACGTCTCTTATAAACGAGAATTTATTTCTCAGATCATAAAACTGATCAGAAGCGCTTCTGCGCTCTTTGACTGGCGCACAGCGCCAAGTGCACCACGTGCTCCTCACGTGTACGCCACTTAACAAATAGCGCTTGACGCTCGTGGACTGGCGCTCAACGCCAAGCGCACCACGTGCTCCTCACGTGTGCGCCACTTAATAAATAGCGCTTTGCGCTTATGGACTGGCGCTCAGCGCCAAGCGCACCACGTGCTCTTCACGTGTGTGCTACTCAACAGAAGCGCCTTACTGCTCCAATTCTGGCGCACTGCGCCAAGCGCGCTACGTGCTCCTCACATGTGCGCTACCCAGAAGAAGCGCTCTGCGTACTTTGACTGGCGCAAAACGCCAAGCGCGCCACGTACTCCTCACGTGTACGCTAAAAGAATATAAATTGTTCTATAAATAAAACCCAGAGCTATGATGAATGCTCAGTATTCAGTAAAAGACAAAAATATTGTCAGAACTCAAATCAATGCTCAGCATTGTCAAATGTTTAACATTTTAACTGAGTGGGCCGAGCCCAAGTTGGCCATAAATCCCTCATTCAGATTAATTGAGCTCATATGCTCATAAATCTCAGATCTTAGTCCCAATTGGACTACAGATCTCCCAACCAAAATTGGTTCAAGGGTACATCTCTGAACTCCTCTAATATATGTCGTTGTAATCCTTCAACGTCTTCAGAGAGGTGACGGGTCCCGACAACTAAACATCCCTTGGATTGTGGGGTCCTTAAGCCCATGGACTATGATGTCCTTAACCTCAGACTGTGGGGTCCTTAAACCCATGGACTATGATGTCCTTAACCTCGAACTGTGGGGTCCTTAAGCCCATGGACTATGATGTCCTTAACCTCGAACTGTAGGGTCCTTAAACCCATGGACTATGATGTCCTTAACCTTGGACTGTGGGGTCCTTAAGCCCATGGACTATGATGTCCTTAACCTCGTACTGTGGGGTCCTTAAACCCATGGACTATGATGTCCTTAATCTCGGACTGTGGGGTCCTTAAGCCTATGGACTATGATGTCCTTAATCTTGGACCGTAATGTCCTTAAACTAATGGACCGCAATGTCCCTAAACTAAACAATAGAGTCCAAATGCTCTTTTGTTAGATCTAAACGATCCCGTTAAGTTGATCTTAGTCTAAAATTAGACTATGCTTAACAAACGTTTAAGTTGATCTTAGTTTCAAATGAGACTAACGTATCCTTAAAACCAACCCAAACCCAAATCTAAGAAGATACGGATTTGGACTAATCCACGCCCTACGGGCGACAACATAAATTAGTCTCCGTATACAATCAATGGGCAACCAAAAACAAAACAAACACCCACGACACGAAGTGACCATTTGGAGAAGGAGAAAGTGGTTACCGCGATGCGGTAGCGTAATTAACTGCAGGGGCTTGCGCCTACAGGGAAGAGCGTCACCACAATAAAAAAAACCCCTCAACGAGAGAGAATCTAACGAAGTCTGCTATATCGGCCGCATCCGTGTAAACCTTCGATATATGGTGTCATAAATCAACTTGGCATCTTCGGAGAGGTGGACGGATAGCACCAAATAGCATCTGCCCTCGAAGTTCAGGCCCGGACGTCTCAACTTCCCGGTCGCGTCCTTTCGGCGGAGAACAGATTCTGACACGCCCGGTGGGACCTCTTCCTCTTTCCACTCCACACTTCGTGTGTCGTGTTTCGCGAACAATTCGCGGTTTGACATGGTTGCCTTTGGATTTGAAGTACTAAGATTTGGTATCTTGCTCCGTGCAGAAAAAACAGAAGATCAAATGGCTTTCAACTGCACAAGCTGCAATAACGGCAATAACTCTCACTCCGTCCCTGCTGGAGGAGTGACCTACGGGCCTCAGGCGGCTTCCGTTTTTACAATGCCGGTGGACCAGGTGACCCAAGCCACCACTGGGCTATTCTTCGGGACCATGATCCCACCAACGAGCTTCAGCGTTCAGATGCCGTCATAAGAAGCTGCGAAGAAGTCGGTCTTTGATCGGCTTGCAACCACCACGGCCCCTCTCAGCGGGTCGTCCAACTCCAATGCCTCAGTTTTCGACTGGCTGGGTCAAAGCTCAAGTGGGCCCGCAAAGAGGCTCGCAATACCAGAGAAGGACACTCCAACTCCTGCTACAGTAGAGGTCGTCCAAGCTGCTCTCCCTACTCGAAGGTCAGCTTTTGACAGGTTGACCATTCCCTCTCAGCGAGCATCTATCTTTGACAGGCTCGCGCCAATAACAGACTTTCATCAGAACAGGGGGCATGGAAAAGCTGATCCAACGGCGGAGGTGATCCCAACCGCACGACATGCTTGACGTCGCTACTGGCGCCGAGTGAGGAAAGCTGGGGGCAATTCCCCTTCTGGACTGACTCCGCCAGCTCCAATGGTGGAAGTTGATGCTGCTATTCCAACTGGGAACAGTTTTGAACTACTTAACAGGGTGCGCAGGAATTCTCCAACTGCTGTGCTGAAAAGATCTCCTCCACCAATGGAGAACGCTACAAAGGCGATGCTGGAGCAGCCCCCTCAGCGTCTGTCCTCTAAAATTTATAAGGTTTGGCGACAGGTCCAGGACTACGTGGTAGATCAAGACTATTCCGCCGACAGAAAAAGATGAAGATTCGGCAAGAAGAAGACCACCCTGTCAAGCCACAGAAGGCGACAGCTACTTGGGTGCCCACTGCAACGGCCCCCTCAACTTTGACCGCTCACAAGAGGAGAAGGCTGGAGAAAATCCCGGTGTCTGCGACGAATTGCAAAAACACTGAATCTAAACGTCCAAAGTCTGGGGGCATGGTGGCACATACTATCTATATGGCATCCGGGAAAGAGGATAGCCGTATCTCTACGGGCCATCGACCACTCACCAGATCCGTAACAAATGCCCAGGAGTAACAACAGAAGCTCCAGAAAATGTTGACGCAAATGGTCGTACTCACAGGGTCAAAAGAAAGCCCGAAAATGTCGTCGGAGCAACATCAAGAACAAGAAACTGATGCTGAGTTCCTCCGCAGAATCCTCGAAAAGAAGGACAAAGAGGCAGCGGAATAAGCTGCCAACATAAAACGAATGGCGTTCTTATTCCAAGACATGGTCGGGATGATGTTACAGCCGGATCCTCCGATTATCCTCGAAGACGACCGAGCGGAGACATCAAATCCTCTGCCGGCTCTGTCAGCAGCCAAGGAGGAGACCATCTCTAAAGCTACGCTCGATGATTATATCGCTCAGCAGATACGAGTTCATCAGGTGAATGAAGCGGCTGGGCAAATTGTTAAGATTGGACGACCCTATCCGGGTTGGTACGACCAAATAAAGTACCCGCCGGGATATACGATCCCCAAATTCCACGTATATAAAGGGACGGGAAATCCACACCAGCACGTTGCTCAATTCAGGGCTCTATGTGGCAACACTGGAGAGGACGACAAACTGTTGCTTCGCCAGTTTGTTGGCAGTTTATCGGAGACAGCGTTTGAACGGTACTCCGAGCTCCCGAACGACTCCGTTAAGACATTTGCAGAAATGGAGTTACTCTTTACACAGAGGTTCGCAAGCGCTAGCGAACGCACCCCAATCACCACATTAATTAACGCCAGAGTAAAGCCAGGCGAAACATGGGTGCAATACGCAATACGGTGGCGGAATCTATGGTCGAAGTGCGAGCACTACATCGAAGAAGCGCCTGCAGTGGGCATGTTCGTAGGTACTCTCGACCCTCAAGCGACCATTTCCCAATTCATGACGTTCTTCAAGACAACTACTTTCCAGGCCTTGATTGAAAAACTGTCCCAAATGGATCAGATGGGTCATAAACCATCTTCTTTGAAGTTAGAGCCTCGAAACGAAAAGGGGAAAGGAAAAGCAAGTTTCGTCGCTAATGCTCAACAGCAGCCCAGTGGTCCAAAACTAATTGATCGCCAAGATGAAAGACGGCGATTCTTTAATGAGAAAATGAAGCGCCCTTATTCATTTCCCCAGGACAAAACGAAGAGATTATTCGAGCTGGCGATGCGCAATAGGCTCATCACCTTACCAGATCCAAAACGCCCATTGCAACCCGGTGAGGCCAATAATCCCAATTATTGCCCCTATCACCAAGTGATAGGCCATCCAATCGAAAATTGTTTCGTCTTCAAAGGGTGGATTGAGAACCAATACCAACAAGGCAAATTCGCACTGCCCCAGCCGCACGCTCTCAAAAACGCGGACACACCGGGGGCATCTTGCTCTTTTATAGAAGAAGCTCCATGGGAGGTCGTTCTTTCAGCCAAAACGAAAAGAATGTTGAGGGATCTCCAAACATGCCCGGCGATCAAATGGAAAAGTCCGCTGGAACCCGAAGTCATTAAGGGAATGCTGAAACCATGCCTAACTCTAAAAATCGGTGGTGATAGTCAAAGAGCTCATACCCAGCCGTCAAACTCTTCAAAAAAGAAAAAGAAGACCAAAGAGCCTGTGAAGCATGGAGACAAGCGCACGGACCTGCAAAAACATATTGACGCGCTGGAGGAATATAATCAGAAAGCGCGGATCCCAGTCACACTCCAAGAATTTCTCAGCCACGTCCTTGAGGACGGAGATGATGACAATGGAGAAGACTCGCCAGATGAACCTGAGGATTATGTGGCAAGCTGCCACGTGATCTCCCACTCACCGGTAGATGGTGAAGAAGCTCTTGATGTAGAGAAACTAGGGGCAGATCCCGAACCGGAACTCCTAGAACCGTCAGACGAGATGATTGACGCATTCCTAAACGAAGCTCTTCTGAAAAGCAAAGCTGATCAGGAGCGTGAAATGGCCATATTTGAAAAAGCCAAACGCCGGCGATTGAACGGAAAGATTGAAGCACCCTAACCAGATAGGAACGCTTCGGTCACCAGCAAAAGCAGGTTCAAGACAAGGAAAAGGTTCGCCAAAGCCATATCGATGGGAATGAAGCTGCCCTCTTTCAGAGAAAATTCTCCCGCCGGTATACATCTTGATGAAGCAGACGTACAGCCTAACTTTTGCTTATATCATCAGAGGATTGCACACCCTACTGAAGAATGCAACGCCTTTAAAAATTGGTGGCAGGGGTACGTTGTTCACCGGCAGCATTTCAAGCGGATGAAGTGCAAAACTCGTCGGGAACAAAGAAGCACGACAGATGAGCGTAAAAGAATTTTCGGCAACTGTCATATGGTTGATTCCGGGGGATCCCAAGTTCTCACCTTCGGGAGCGATTCCGACAAAGAAATAGCCCTCGGCCCTCTCTTCAAGAAATCCATCTCTGAAACGGAAGAAACGAAGAGCTGCGAGAACATTCAGCTGCGCAATCGCATGCTACCCGAAAAGAATCTCGGACCCGCAAACAAGGGATCGAACAAAAAGGATAAGGGGAAGGGAAAAGCGACCTTCATCGCCAACGCTCAACAACAACTGAGTGGCCCGAGACCATTTGTTCGCCAAAGCAACAAGCGGCAATCCCTCAATGAGAAGTTGAGACGTCCCTACTCATTTTCCCGGGATAAAACAAGGAGACTGTTAGAACTAGCAGTGCGCAACGGGCTTCTCACTCTACCGGAGCCGAAACACCCATTACAACTGAACGATATCAATGATCCCAAATACTGCCCCTACTATCGAGTATTGGGCCATCCGATCGAAAATTGCTATGTCTTCAAAAATTGGGTTGAAGACCAGTATCAACAGGGCAAGTTCGCGCTGTCCGAAAACTGGAAGATGAACCCGCCACAACCACATGCTCCGGAAAAGATGGACATGCCGGGGGCATCGTGCTCATTCATAGAGAAAGCCCCATGGAACGAAAAGTCTGTAAACTAGAAATTCGCCTCAAATATGGCAACCACGGACCGAAATGTTCTAAAACTAACGACGGGCCGAAATGTCCTAAAACTAACGACGGACCGAGATGTCCTAAAACTAACAATGGACCGAAACGTCCCTCAACTAGCGACGGACCGAAATGTTCTTAAATTAACGATGGACCACTATGTCCTAAAACTGGCTATTGACCGAGACGTCTATAAACTACAACGGACCGCAGCATCCCAAGGCTGACGCAAAAAAAAAGACGGTACGTCCACAAGCAAAATGGGCATGGATGAAAACCCGAAAGGGCTCCGTGAGTAAAAACAGCAGGGCTACCTGCGAGTTTTGTGAAACCCAAAATGGCGCAATATCGTTAAAAGACACTTGTAAGGTCCTCTCGACCCTGTAAGGAGAAACCACCTGTTTGAGATCCTTACAACTCACAAAGGAGAAACACACTTAGGGATCCCCACGATTCCTAAGGAGAAATTACACTTACGAGATCCTCATGACTCGTAAGGAGAACCCTCTTATTAGACCCTCACGGCTCATAAGATTCAAAAGCCTTAAGCTACAGGGATCTGAACCTGTTCTTAAGCCATCACAATCCCCAGATTGACCTACAAGCGGTTCAATGCTGACCCTTGTATACAATCCACGGGCACGAATAAACATTTCCCTAACAAAGTCCCACCAGTGACTAGGGATATGCTCGCACGGTGAATAACCCTTGTAAGTCCTCTCGACTTATAAGGAGAAAATACTCTTGTAAGATCCTTACGACCTATAAGAGAACACACACTTAGGAATCCTCACGATTCTTAAGGAGAAAACGCACCTACGAGATCCTCACGACTTGTAGGGAGAAATACTTTTATGAGACCCTTACGGCTCATGAAGTCAAAAATCCTTAGTCAACAGGATCCTAACCCTGTTTGCTAAGCCACCTTTGTTCGACATTGACAGAGGCAAATGATGATTCGCTCCTGGCAATATCCCAGTTGCAGCGATGTTGATACCTAAATCGGTATCAGATACCAAGTCCTTTACTTGCAGCAAAGATCAGCGAGCCATAAATGCATATAAAATAGCCGAAATGATATGGCAACTTGCAACAAAATCAGCAAGTAAAATATATGCATTCAAAAATAGCCGAAATGATTGGGCAACTCGCAATAAAAAGCAGCGAGTAAATAAAACAAATAGCCGAAATGATTGGGCACTGCGAAAAATAGCCGAAATGATTGGGCAATCGCGACTTTCACGATATAAAAGCTGAAATGATAGAGCAACGCGGAAAGAAAAAATTTATAAAATGAAACTTTTTGCCCTACAGGTGAGATCACATATATCCCTGTATACAATCTAGGGGCATAAACAAAGAGGGAATCATACCTTCCCACCAGGCTCCATCAGAAAGAGAGCCAAGTCTCGACGGCCGCATCTACGGCCTAGAGACCCAAAACAGCGTTCCTCCTCATTCTAGCAGGATTCAGACGTGACAATCAACCTTAGAGCCATGGAAAAGTCCCTGATCCAAATCTCGACGGTTCACAGACAGCCTAGAGATCCACAACAGCGTTCCTCCTCATTCCAGCAGGATTCAGATGCGACAATCAACCTTGGAGCCTTGGAAAAGTCCCTGTTCCAAATCTCGACGGTTCACAGAGAGCCTAAAGATCGCCAACAGCGTTCCTCCTCATTCCAGCAGGATTCAGACGCGACAATCAACCTTGAAGCCATGGCAAAGTCCCTGTTCCAAATCTCGACGGTTCATAGACAGCCTAGAGACCCACAATAGCGTTCCTCCTCATTCCAGCAGGATTCGAACATGACAATCAACCTTGGAGCCAATCTCGACGGTTCACAAACAGCCTAGAGATCACCAACAGCGTTCCTCCTCATTCCAGCAGGATTCAGACGCGACAATCAACCTTAGAGCCATGGCAAAGTCCCTGTTCCAAATCTCGACGGTTCACAGACAGCCTAGAGACCCACAACAACGTTCCTCCTCATTCTAGCAGGATTCGGACGCGACAATCAACCTTGGAACCATGGCAAAGTCTATGTTCCAAATCTCAACGGTTCACAGACAGACTAGAGATCACCAACAGCGTTCCTCCTCATTCTAGCAGGATTCGGACGCGACAATCAACTTTGGAGCCATGGCAAAGTCCCTGTTCCAAATCTCGACGGTTCAAAGACAGCCTAGAGACCCACAACAGCGTTCCTTCTCATTCCAGCATGATTCAGACGCGACAATCAATCTCGAAGCCATGGCAAAATCCTTGTTCCAAATCTTGATGGTTCACAGACAGCCTAGAGATCACCAACAGCGTTCCTCCTCATTCCAGCAGGATTCAGACGCGACAATCAATCTCGGAGCCATGGAAAAGTCCATGTTCCAAATCTCGATGGTTCACAGACAGCCTAGAGATCACCAACAGCGTTCCTCCTCATTCCAACAAGATTCAGACACGACAATCAACCTTGGAGCCATGGCAAAGTCCATGTTCCAAACCTCGACGGTTCACAGACAACCGAGAGAGCAAATACCGGTCCCGTAGAACACGGCTAAAGTCAATCCTGACCCCATGGGAAACGGCCAGAGCAAATCCTGGCTCCGTAGAACACGGCTAAAGTCAATCCTGACCCCGTGGAAAATAGCCAAAGCAAATCCTGGTCCCGTGGAACACGGCTAAAGTCAATCCTGACCCCGTGGGAAACAGCCAGAGCAAATCCTGGTCCCGTGGAACACGGATAAAGTCAATCCTGACCCCGTGGGAAAAGTCCAGAGCACCTCCTGGCCCCATGGAACATGGCTAAAGTCAATCCTGACCCCGTGGAAAATAGCCAGAGCAAATTCTGGTCCCGTAGAACACGGCTAAAGTCAATCCTGACCCCATGGGAAACGGCCAGAGCAAATCCTGGCCCCGTGGAACACGGCTAAAGTCAATCCTGACCCTGTGAGAAACGACCAGAGGAAATCCTGGTCCCATAGAACACGGCTAAAGTCAATCCTGACCCCGTGGGAAACGGCCAGAGCAACCCCTGACCCCGTACGGCTAAAGTCAATCCTGACTCCGTATGGCCAAAGTCAACCCCTCCTGTCCCCATAGAATACGGCTAAAGTCAATTCTGACTCCGTGGGAAACAGCCAGAGTAAATCCTCGAACTCCCCGTCAAAGCAATGCTTTGACCCGGGAGCAGGTTAACTCATCGAACACTTATGAGTCCTCTCTACTTGTAAGGAGAAAATTCTCTTGTGAGATCCTTACGACTCTCAAGAGAAAACGCACTTAGGAATCCTCACGATTCCTAAGGAGAAACCACACCTGCGAGATCCTCTCGACTCGTAGAGAGAAAAGTCTTTATGAGATCCTCACGGCTCATAAAGTTGAAAAGTCTTAGGTGGCAGATTCTAACCCTGTCTCCCAAGCCATCATTGCCTCGCAGAAAGGTCAAGATAGATTTTCTACAGGCCACTCTCCTATGTCAAACGTCGACAAGAAAGGAAACAACCACTTACAAGTCCTCTCGACTTGTAAGAAGAAAAACTCTCTTGTGAGATCCTTACGACTCTCAAGAGAAAACGCACTTAGGAATCCTCACGATTCCTAAGGAGAAAATACACCTACGAGATCCTCTTGACTCGCAGGGAGAAAAGTCTTTATGAGACCCTCACGGCTCATAAACTTGAAAAGTCTTAGGCAGCAGACCTGAACCTGCTTCCTAAGTCATCGTTACCCCGCAAAAAGTTCAAGATGAAATGTTCTCTATCATCTACAGTCTACGCTTCCTAAAGCAACATGCCGGCAACAAAGAAAAGAGAAGAAAGTGACAGTAAGGAGAACATTGGATTCGCATTCAGTTAAGCATACCTATTCATGCATGGGCGAAAAGGTTTAATGCATAAAATAAACACATGGAAATGGAAAAGCTTGCTATTCATACTTCAGAAAATTCCTATATTGATGAAAACAGTAAACAAAAACGCCATTAAAATGTTTACAAAGGCAAGACATCAAATCTAAGACATGAATTGAGAAATTCAAAAGTGAGTCCATTCAAAATTTTTTGGGCCTCTCGGACCATCTTCGTGTGCATCCTTTCACGATCACAAGCGTCAGGATCCCCACTGATATCCTTCACCCTTCGATAGGCAGTAAGTATCGCCGCATGCTGAAAAACTTAATGCAGGATATCAATAAGGTTGTCTCGCTTTTTCTTTGAGATTAAGCGCATCAGATACACTGAGTGCATCTTATCTTCGGTGTTGTCCAATGTCTGAAGCGGCATGCCGGCATAGAATAGAGGACGTGCTCCCCAGATCGCTCCCATAATAAGCTTCAAGAGAGAGGAACGACGAGGAAGCAGTCGACCATTGTATGCATCAAAGCGGCCCATAATTTCAGCACACTGGGCGTTTGTGAATTCCTGGTTTTGAGAACGGCCGATTGCGCGAATGTCTCCGTAAGAAATAATTTCGTCAAGATCATACATATGAGCATCCATAACGTCTGAAAAAGAAAATCAGCAGGAGTTAGTGGACAAACTGGTTAAGAGAATCCTTATGAAAAACAGACACAGGGATTTAAAACGAATCTTGATATCCCCATCGAGAAAACAAGTTCTGGTTATGACACCTAACAAATTTAAATTTGTGTGAATAAAAGAGAAATCCTAAAGAAAAATTCTCATTTAATGAGAGACTCCTCGGGTCTAGGAGTTAAACTTTTCGAGAGCAATGCTCTGCAAACAGGAATGACACCTGCCAAAATCAATTATGAGGGGAATAGAAAATTCCTCGAGAATTCTAACAGCCTTGCTCTGTAAAAATGATGGAATAACCCATCAGAAAACATAAAATAAAATTTTTAATGAATTAAAATTCTGAGATCTTCAAGATCTATGAACAAACTCTGAGAGTTCTTCATAAGAGATTAACAAATCTATATGATTTGAAAAGAGCAAAACTCTGTTAATGGATTAAGAAACCCTAAGAAAGATCTCTTTAGATCTATGATTTCAAGAGAGCAAAGCTCTGTTAATAAAACCATAAAAAGGGGAGGGGTTCTTTAGATTGAAGATCTATGAAGAGTAAAACTCTGTTAATGGGTGAAACCCTAGATTATTAAATAATCCTTTAAAAGATTCAATCTTTACCTAAATTTTGACAGAGTTCTGTCCTTAAGAAAATTCTTAAGAAAAAGAGCTATGCTCTGAAGGAGAATAAAACATCTCAGAAAGAAAGAAGATGAACAGAAATCACTTCAAAGGCCAAAGGCCCTATTTATAGGCACTGAAATGCCGTTTCAACTTCTGATTTGATCCAATGGCAGAGATGCTGCCACCGCTGCACTCATGTGTAGGCCACGTGAGCTCAACGGTGTGGGGCATTTGTTTCCCCCAATCTGAGCAAAGCTCTGTTCAAATTTCAAATTTTGAATGAAGCAGTGCTTCATAGCAGCGCCAAGTGCGTTGCACCCCAAGTAGCGCACCACGCGCAAAGCACGTGTGCGCTGCACTCTAAGCAGCGCACCACGTGCAAAGCACGTGTGCGCTGGCGCTAAGTGCGCTAGAACTAAATGTTCTCCACCGTTGGATCAAAGATCCACCGAACATGATTAAAAATTATCAATTGACCAGAACAAAATTCTGTTGAGGAAACATTCCTCAGAATCTTTCTAAACAGGAAAGACTGTGCTCTGAAAATCAGAGCACCGTTGGATCAATGATCCAATGGTGATTAAAAATCACCAAAATTACATAATAAATTCTGTATGGGGAAAGATTTCCCAATCTTGTTACAAACAAGAAAATTACCTTCTGTAAATCAGAAGCCCTTGGATCAAAAATCCAACGATGGGGAAATCCCCAAATCAATTGGAGAAAAGATCTCCTTAACCGATTGAACAGATCGGCCTTCACTATATAAAGGCCCCAAGACTTCAAGTTTCAGGGACAGAAAAAAGAGAAGATACAGAAACAAATAGAGGAACCCCCTATAAACTTTGAGAAATCTCATAAAGAAGAGCAAGCTCTTGGTAGAAGAAGAACTTTTCTTCAAGGTAAAAAAAACACAGAGATAAGAAAAATCTCATTAAAGAAGAAGAACATAATTCTTCTCACAGATCATAGATCTATAAGACTAAGGTCTTTTACACAAAGAGATCATGAACATCTCATTATAAAAAAGGGGGGAAGAATAATTCAATTCTCTTAAGATCACAGATCCATAAAGGCAAAACTTTTTACCAAAATAAGAGATTGAAACATCTCCTATAAAATAAGAACTTTGTTCTTAGAACCTTGAGACAAAGTCTCTTATAAACGAGAATTTATTTCTCAGATCATAAAACTGATCAGAAGCGCCAAGCGCACCACGTGATCCTCACATGTGCGCCACTTAACAAATAGCGCTTTGCGCTCATGGACTGGTGCTCAGCACCAGGCACACCACGTACTCTTCACGTGTGCGCTACTTAACAAAAAGCGCTCTGCGCTAATAGACTAGCGCTCAGCGCCAAGTGCACCACGTGCTCCTCACGTGTGCGCTACTCAGCAGAAGCGCCTTATCGCTCCAAATCTGGCGCACAGCGCCAAGCGCGCCACGTGCTCCTCACGTGTGCGCTACCCAGCAGAAGCGCTCTACGCTCTTTGACTGGCGCAAAGCGCCAAGCGCGCCACGTGCTCCTCACGTGTGTGCTAAAAGAACATAAATTATTCTATAAATAAAGCCCAGAGCTATGATGAATGCTCAGCATTCAGTAAAAGACAAAAATATTGTCAGAACTCAAATCAATGCTCAGCATTATCAAATGTTTAACATTTTAACTGAGTGGGCTGAGCCCAAGTTGGCCATAAATCTCTCATTCAGATTAATTGAGCCCATATGCTCATAAATCTCGGATCTTAGTCCCAATTGGACTACAGATCTCCTAACCAAAATTGGTTCAAGGGTTCATCTCTGAACTCCTCTGATATATGTCGTTGTAATCTTTCAACATCTTCAGAGAGGTGATGGGTCCCGACAACCAAACATCCCTTGGACTGTGGGGTCCTTAAGCCCATGGACTATGATGTCCTTAACCTCGGACTGTGGGGTCCTTAACCCCATGGACTATGATGTCCTTAACCTCGGACTGTGGGGTCCTTAAACCCATGGACTATGATCTCCTTAACCTCGGACTGTGGGGTCCTTAAGCCCATGGACTATGATGTCCTTAACCTCGGACTGTGGGGTCCTTAAGCTCATGGACTATGATGTCCTTAACCTCGTACTGTGGGGTCCTTAAACCCATGGACTATGATGTCCTTAACCTCGGACCGTAATGTCCTTAAACTAATGGACCGCAATGTCCCTAAACTAAACAATAGAGTCCAAATGCTCTTTTGTTTGATCTAAACGATCCCGTTAAGTTGATCTTAGTCTAAAATTAGACTAACGTATCCTTAACAAATGTTTAAGTTGATCTTAATTTCAAATGAGACTAACGCATCCTTAAACCCAAATCTAAGAAGATACGGATTTGGACTAATCCACGCCCTACGGGCGACAACATAAATTAGTCTCCGTATGCAATCCACGGGCAACCAAAAACAAAACAAACACCCACGACACGAAGTGACTATCTGGAGAAGAAGAAAGTGGTTACCGCGATGCGGCTGCGTAATTAACTGCAGGGGCTTGCACCTGCAGGGAAGAGCGTCCCCACAATCAAAAAACCCCTCAACGAGGGGGAATCTGACGAAGTCTGCTATATCGGCCGCATCCATTTAAACCTTCGATATATGGTGTCATAAATCAACTTGGCATCTTCGGAGAGGTGAACGGATAGCACCAAATAGCATCTGCCCTCGAAATTCAGGCCCGGACGTCCCAACGTCCCGGTTGCGTCTTTTCGACGGATAACAAGGATCAAAGCCCTCGCCAAGAGGCACCGAGCAGCTACCCCTCTCGGCCATCTTCAGCAGGCCTTTCACGGCCCCTCCCGTGCTAAGGATCAAAGCCCTCGCCAAGAGGTACCGAGCAGCTACCCTGCTCGGCACCATCCTCAGTTGGCCAATTACGGCCCCTCCAACAACTAAGGAACGTGAACTCAACAAGTGGCATCCGGTCTATCAACGTCTTAGCGATCTACACTTCGACTTCGGGGCCATGGAGACACCGTCTTCCCGCCGGTCCTCGTACACTCGGCAAATGATCAAAATCAAGTCGACGAGTAATCGCTAGACGAGGAACATGCCGACCAAAAAGCAGTACTGTACCAATACAAGTGTCTACCAACAAAATGAAGTGCAAGCACAAACACTACTGTAAAAACAAAAAATCTTTATTGAAAATTCAAAGCTTTTACAAGGGTACTGTGGGCTCCCCAAACTTACAAAAATTCCCGAAGGCCTACAAAATACCCGACACGACAAAAGAAAAGACAAAGAGAAGATGAAGGGCTTCAGGCCCCAGGGCCGGGCACGATGTCGACGAGATCGACGTCCACTGCGACTGGGATGTGTCCGTCGTAGGAGCCTCGGCGTCGCCCTCGTCGAGAGTCCCTTCCCCGACGGTGCTACCGGGGACATCCCCATGCTCGTCATCCCCACGGGGATATTCTGCGCGGAGCTCTTCATTAGCAAACCCCGGAACCCGAGCCTTGACGGCGTCGAGAGCCTCGTGCCAGATGAGGATGGTGGCCGAGGCTAGGACGGTGTAGAACCGCTCTGACTTCTGGAAGTTCTCCACCGCCTGCGCCGTCCTGAGGTCGGCTCTCTTCGTTTCCTCTACCGCAGCCCCCAACTTCTTTCGGAGGGTGCTCACTGACTTCTTCATGGTGCCGACGAGCACCTCAGATCCCTGAAGCTTGGCCTAGGCGGCCTCGCGGAGCCGGGCTACCTCCTGCTTTGCGGCCGCCGCCTCCTGCTTCGCTGCCGCATCTTCCAGCTTCGCGGCCGCCGCCTCCAGCTTCGCGGCCGCCGCCTCCTGCTTCCCGACGGCCACCTCGCCCTCAAGGGCAGCGACCCTCGCCATCGCTGCCTCCAGCTCCCGCTTCGAGCTCTCCCCCAGCGAGGAGAACTCGCCCGCGGCTCGCATCGCCAGGGCTATCTCCTCCTCCTCCATCCGGACGACGATGGTGACATGCTGGAGGACCTGAAGAAATCGGAGGGGGGGGGGGGGTAGAAAGAAAAGGGGGTGCCAAATCTCGCAAACAATGAGACGATGTACGAGCGCTAACCTGCAGGGCCTCTTGGGCGATGGACGCAGTTGTCCCTTCAGCGTCCCACGAGCGACCCGGCCACCGGCCGACCTCTCCATGTCGTGCAGCAAGCTGTCAGCGACGGAAAGCCCCGAGGGGACCTCAAAGCGGAGCTCCCTCTCGTCCAACAAGATTGGAGAGGCCGGGGTCTACGGAACGGTTCGGGGGAACCTCTTGAGAGACAACGGCGGAGAGCTCGTCTCCACCTCCGAAGCTCGGGCGTCCTCTCCCCGAGCCCTTTTTCTGCCCGGCGCTTGGCTGGGCTCCGGGCGTGATTCGCACTCGAGCGCTGGGGTGGGACGGCCGCTGGGGAAGCCGGGACCGGCGTCTGACGCAAAGAGCTGGGCCCTCCAGCGTTCGAACCCTTCTTCGGTTTGCGCATAACTGCTCGGAGAAGGTCCGCATCCATGGTTTCTGCACTAGACAAGATATAGTGGAATCATCGACACAAACAGAGTAAAAACAAATACAAGCTCCTAACTTACCGATGAACTGGGCGGGGCTAAGTCCGACCCAACTGAGGGCCCGCTCAGAAAGCAGCACGTCAGCCCGATGAATGATCTCCCACGCCGCTACTC
Source organism: Agapanthus africanus (assembly GCA_030015575.1). NCBI lineage: Eukaryota > Viridiplantae > Streptophyta > Magnoliopsida > Asparagales > Amaryllidaceae > Agapanthus > Agapanthus africanus. The sequence continues at coordinate 764,849,211 of CM057340.1, forward strand.
TCACCGTGTCGGGGTCATTGGACGGATTTTCCTGCCAGCACCTATCCCTAGACCACTGGATGGGTACGGGCCAACCCTCATCATCTGGCGGCCCGACGAAGAAAAACTTCTTCTTCCAATCATGAATGGAAGAAGGCAGGACGACAACTCCTGACCCGGCTACGCTCCTCCGCTACTTCGTAAAGGAGAGGTAAACCCACTTTGGGTCGCCCGCGCGAGCTCTGGGGTCACTTTTGTAAATAAGGGAGGAGGCAAGAATGGACAGACTAAAGGGGATCGCCTGCAACTTCAACCGGACCAGAAACCCAAGGAGAATCCTCCAGGAGTTCGGCACTAGCTGGCCCAGGGATAACCCGAAGTAATTTAACGCAGCTATAACCTCGGGAGAGAAAGGCAAGCGCATTCCGGCCCAAAAGGCTTCCAGGTATAAGGCGATCTCTCTACCTCTCACCTGATCTGCCATCTCTCCTTCCTCGGCCAATCGTAGCGTGTAGCCGGAGGGAATATAGAAACGAGCCCGAGCGGTAGCAAGCTCATCCTCATATCTTACCGAGGATGACGCACCAGGGGCGTCCGCCGCCACCGCTTCAGGAACCGCCCTAGACGCGCGATCCCGGAAAGAGGATCTGACCCCAACTTCCCGAAGGGGCTCCGACCCGGGGGAAGAATCCCTAGGATCTACCCCCACGACATCTACAAACTCCTCAAAACAAGACATCTAACCTGATGGGAGGAAATCCTCGAGAAGGGAAAACGCAAGATCCAATCTAAAAGGAGAGCGCCAAGCAAATAAAACTCAGAATGAGGAAATTGGGAAGAGAGAGAGACCCCAAGTCAGTCCTTCCCTCGATTTATGCAGGCGGCGTCCTCATCCAACGACGACGGTCGACTCCCGCCAAAACGTTTCAGAGTGCTCGACGACCACGATCACTCCACCTGTCGTGAGCACATCGGCCGCATCCCATCGGACGCCAGAAGCCTGCAGCACGTCATATCAGCTAATCGGCACCCGACACGTGGCCTGTCGCTTCACCAAAGCGCACACGATCCGGCACACCCTCTTTAATGCAGAAGAACCCACCCTGATTCGTTGACATCATCCAAAAAATACAACGGATAGCTTTGCCGGAGACATGCCCAACTATATCTTCGAAAATAGGGTCACCTCGGATGACCTGGAAGACCACTCTCGACCTAACCTACTAGCTGGTCGGGACGAGAGTGGGGGCTAATGATGATGCTCGATATCGGTGATCTCCCAGATCATGACACATGGCAGATGACGTGTCCCAGAGCATGCAAGAAAGGGCCTACATCGGCCGATCAGACCATACCTATGCTTGTCCTACCGAGCAAAGGCCGGCTCACCTACGAGCCCCCCTGCATAACCGGCCTCCTCGGCCTCACAGCTCGTTTTCGAGCTACCGCATAACCAAGATACCTTGGCTTTCCCGCTCGTCCGCGAGCTCTCCCGCCGAGGTTATCTTCCTCGGTCTCATCGACCGATCAACAGCACCGCTTGCAGGCGTAACCGCCATCCCGCGAATCTCGTCATGCGCGAGATCTCCGCCGGACACATCCCACGTTCCACACCACCATGATCCCCCATTAACGAGCCTGTCTCGACATTAATGGGAGGTCCCGCTCATCACGCGGGCGTGACGTCGGGAGCGTAACGGCCGGCGTGATTCTCGTGCCTGCTGCACCTGCTGCCACCACTACTTAAACCCCTCTTTCAGACGGTCAAGGTAAGCCATTTTTTACTCCACTAAGCCGTTATTCTGTTCGGATCTCTAGTCTAACTTTATCGTTGGAGGGTCCTCTGTGGTACAACCACATCGGGACTTCCTTGCAGGTAACTCGGCAACCACAATCTCAACCCATTGAGATCCACACGCTTCAGGAGCGACAGCTTTCAAATCCAATCCCAGCCATCTATCGCAGTCATCAGCAGATCAACGGGAAGCAACATCTGAAGGAGATTCTACCCTCCATCAAATCCACACATATGCTCTCATCCTCGTACTAAAGTGAGCGTTGTGTTTAAAAAGGGCCTCTATACAGTGGCCTCTAATAAATAGCCAATAAAGAGGTAGCTTGGCTATCAAGAGATATACTATGATAAAATATACGGAAGGGTTGTGGGTTGTGTAGTAAAATCTACACATTTTTCTTTAGGTTAGAATTATTCATGGGTTTGTAGGTCAATTGCAAAAAGAGCAAAGATTAGTCGTGCAATTTTCCTGCACAACAAACTATGTTGCACACTCAAACATTTGGTAGTGGGGTCCAAGCATTTAAGTGCGGGGCCGTTGATTTTGGAAGTGCTGTGCAGAAAAGGGTTATTTATATAGGAACCTATTTTTCCTTGCAAAAAGCACGCCAAAAACATATATTTGTTTGTAGGCTCGTTTTTAAAAGTTGACCTTAAGAAAAGTTCAAGGGTGACTTTTCTTAAAGTATGCTTGAATATGAGCATTATTTATTTGTATTCCATTGTGGCTGAACCATATTGTTTTCAATGTTGCAATTGGATCAAACAATTCAAATTGATCCTTTTCACAATTGTTCGAGAAATAAACACTTCTGCTTCAAATTAATGCGACGAAGCTGCTTCAAAATGACCGAGTATCATGCAAGCGTATTATTTGCTATTCTAACATATAATATATATATATATATATATATACATATAATTTGATACAAGAAGACAATTATGATCATATGTTTGATGATGTATAACAATTTTAATTAATTTGCATGTGCGTTTTTCATTGTTGCTGGTCAAAATAGCTAGATAGGGATTAATTGTGTCTTTGATCATTGAACACAAGTACAAAATTTCTGTATATATCTAAGAAATATTCTTTCAATATAGAATATTTAGTAAGCAGCCAGCTGATTACACTAAAGTTGAATTGGTACATACAATTTTTCAACTTGGCGCAAGATTTAGTCAGTTTTATTTTTGGTCGTGCCCAAGAACAAGTCTACATGCATGAAGGTTATCGAGGTGATGGACCCCAATTATAAATAGACCGGTGTCTCTTCTCATCCCGAAGTCGAGATGATGTGAGACGAGCGAACACCAAGTATAGATAGACCGGTACCCCTCCTCACCGGGGAGTTGAGGAGATGTGAGCGAACACTAAGTATAGATAGACCGGTATCCCTCCTCATCCCAGAGTCGAGGTGATGTGAGATGAGCAAACACTAAGTATAGGTCGAGTGGGGTAGAAGTTGGGCCGGCTATCGACAGAACCCGAGCTTTGTTTACTTGGGCCATGTTAGGAGTTTGCCTACTTCGTGTACGTGCGCCTGGTAGAGTTCGACCTGCCGGTTTCAACATGGGTCTCAAGTTCCACTGTTGGTGCCGGGCAGGAAGCTACCCGGCTGCCCCTTGGAGGGGGATTTTGGATCACGGCATCGTTGGGCCGGAAGCTACCTGCCGCGGATGGGCCAAGCGGTAAGTTTCCTGGTAGCATCGTGATGAGGGCTTTGAATCCACGGTGTCGTTGGGCAAAAAGCTACCCGCTGCTAATAGTCTAAGCAAGAAGCTGTTCAGCGGTCTCGTGATGAGAGCTTTGGATCCACAGCGTTGTCGGGTAAGAAGCTATCTGTTGCGGATGGACCGAACAGGAAGCTGCCTAGCGGCCTCGTGATGAGGGCTTTGGATTCACGGCATCGTTGGATAGGAAGCTACCCGCTGCTGATGGTCTGAGTAGGAAGCTGCCCGGCGGTCTCGTAATGAGGGCTTTGAATCCACAGCGTTGTCAAGCAGGAAGCTACCCGCTGCGGATGGACCGAACAGGAAGCTGCCCGGCGGCCTATTGATGAGGGCTTTGGATGCACAACAATGTTGGGCAGGAAGCTACCCGCGGTGAATGGGCCGAGCAGGAAGCTGCCCGGCGGCCTCGTGATGAGGGCTTTGAATCCACGGCGTTGTTGGACAGGAAGCTATCCGTGGTGGATGGGGCGGCCTCGTGATGAGGGCTTTGAATTCATGGCATTGTTGGGCAGGAAGCTACCCACGGTGAATGGGCCGAGAAGGAAGCTGCATGGCGGCCTCGTGATGAGAGCTTTGGACCCACGGCGTTGTTGGGCAGAAAGCTAACCGCTGTGGATGGGCCAGACAGGAAGCTACCCGGCGGCTTCGTGATGAGGGCTTTAGTCGGATACCTATAAATGCATCTGCACTTCATTTACTTAAGTAAAACACTAGTTTTTGCACGATGGGTAGGAAGCTACCCGCCGACCTTGCGGGCGTCTTAGTTCAGAAATAAAAAGAAGCAGTTTAGATTGTATGGAAGCCAAAATCTTTATTTATTAAAGAAAATACATATTGTTGAGACAGTTTAAACTCTCCTGCATCGAATGACCGGATACGGCGGACGCCCTTGTTGCTCGGATTCGGGTCAGTCGGTGACGACCATGATCTGCCCGATCGTCAACTCTCCGGCTTCAAGTCGGTCAGCTTGCCCCCTATCCGCTTGACGTTTGTCTCACAGGTATTTTTCCAAGTGACCTGAGCGGATCGGCTTCTCGATATAATCGTGCAGCTGATCAGCTCCTTGAAGTAATCACGCGGCTGTTTACAATCCTCGATCGGGTGTCCTTGTGTCCGATGATAAGCACAATATGGGCCGTGGAGTTGCTTGCCCGACTTTTGTGTCGTTGGTGGTAGCTTGAAGAATATTTCGCTCTTAGCTTCCTCTAGCAGCTCGACCTGCGAGATATGGAGAGGCGTGTACACGTGAAACCTTGGAGTGCAAGGTTTCGACCAATCAGCCTTCTTCTTGTCTTCTTCTATATCCCTTTTTTTTTGGCCTGTCCGGTCTCTCCAGAAAAGATGAAAGTTAACCTTTGATTCGAGTTGGACTTCCCGCTCGGTCCAGACCTTTACCTCGGCCAGGATCTTAGGTTGCACCAATGCAAAAGAGCGGAGCCACTCTTCGTGCTTAAGACCAGATCTCAGGGCGGATATGACCGTCTCATCCCGGTGCTCAGGTACCTCCAAAAGGGCATTGTAAAAACGGGTAATATAGTCTTTGAAAGACTTCCTGTCCTCGCACTTGATGGTGAACAAGTAGTCAACTGATCTCTTCTATCGTCGGTTGCCGACGAAGTGGCTGAGGAACCGCGTGGCCAATCTTCAAAGGCTGAGATTGAACGTGGAGCAAGGCCGCAGAACTAATCTCGCCCGGCCCGGACGGTCCTTTCACATGACTATCGGTTTACATCCTTTCCGTTTATATGAAATACTGATATCATGGTTTCGGCAAGTCTTACATCTATTAAACAAAACAAAACAAATCAATACAAAATACATTACGGGGTTTTAAAATGGTAGACTGGTATGGAATGTGTTAGAAGTGGCATAAGACGGTCACTTTAATACATCTAACCTGAATATTCGTTTCTGTTGTTCCGCGGCTTAACAGTTCCTTATGCTCCGTATACCATAGTCTACGGGGTAAGTTGGACTCCTCTCATATACACTGGCATATTCTGTACTAAGCTATAAACAACTGCGTTAACATAACAATCAAATATTATATAGTTATATTCTTTTTATCTGTCTATTCTATTTTTACCTTTCTTTAGGAATTACCGAGCGATTGTTCGCTGACGACATTCCTTTTCTACTGTTTCTTTGGAATGTTGTCAGGAGGCCCCGATTCTTTGGAGATCGAGCCCAACTCAGAAGACTTGGAGCAATTTGCAAAAGATCCAGAGCTCTAGACTCTTGTATATACTTTACTTTCAGTTCATGCCGTTGTTTAGACATTATTTTCCATTCTTGTATTTACATTTTCAGTTGTATTATAAAGAAATGTTTAATATATAAAAGTTGCTGTTCAATTACATCTTTGTCATTTCTTATATTCATTTATTATATTGCTTAGTTACGCTTAGCGTGTTTACTTCTGAGTAAATATGTAGCGGGCCTCGTCGCGTTCGCTTGTCCGTAAACCAGGAAGTGACGCATGACAGATTTTGTTGGTGACCCTGCAGGTCAATTCTGTATGGAAACCTACATAAACATGTATGGTCAGTTCTGCATGGAAACCTAAGCAATATATATTACAAGAATCGGCAACTAAGACATTCTTTACATTTCATATTCTTTTGAATATATCCAAACCCAATTTTTATTTCAAGGTTATGGATTCCCCGAATAATATAAGTACCAACGTGAACGACAACACCACACCACCATCTCTTCCACTTACACCTACCGTTGTAGCTCCGATCAACGCGCAGATGGTACTGCTCGAGGCAACTAAGAGCCTCCTGGAGGGACAGCAACAACAGACTGCCATCCTCTTAACCCGTCCAGAAACGGAAGCAACCGGAGTGAAGTAATTCCGGGCACTGCATCCTAAACAATTTTCTGGGAAAGAGAGCCTCTTGGAAGCTGAAGAATGGGCTCAGAGTATCGAAAATGATTTGGCAGCAGCACAAGTGCCAGAAATTGCCTGGGTTAGAGTTGCGAAGCTGTAATTCACAGATAACGCCAGAGTTTGGTAGAAGGTGGAAGAAAGCCGTCTTGACCAGCTGATCGAATGGAGGACTTTTCGCGAGATGTTCGACGCGAAATATTTCCCCGAGACTGCCCGATTTGACATGTAGCAGCAATGCATCCACCTGCAACAAGGTTCGATATGGACCAAATATGTGGATGAGTATGATGCTGAGTTTATCATACTCAGTAGGTAAGATATGTCTCAATATTCGATTTTCAAATATCATATACTATACAGCTAATACAAGACCATAACAGATTCGCGACACACTTGATACCGACGGCGGAGATCAGAGCTAGACGATTTCAGCAAGGGTTGGACCTGAAGATCCAAGCTGCCTTAGCTACAGGGGATTTCCCAACCCATGACCTGTCTCTGAAAGCTGCCCGCCGATATGACACAGTAGTGAAGAAGAAGGGCATATCTCAATCTGCCGGTGTGAAGCGCCCTGCCACCCAGATTGCAGGAGGAGCCTCTTCCAGGCCACCTTTTGTATTTAGGTGTAACATTTCAGAAAATAAAATATTATTTTTGAGAATTTAAATAATTAAATAATAAATATTAGGGATATTTTAAAAGTATGGAGATTAGTTTTAATGAAAAGGTATAATTATATACCGATAATTTGGAAGATTAATATAAATTATTGATTTGAAGGCATTTATGTGATTCGGGCATTTTATGATTTATTATACAATTATTTGTAAATGGGTTATTTACTAAACTCGATTAGTATTTACTAATTTTGCATTAAGTATATTATGTGCATGACATGCAACATAAAATGTTGCAACACTTTTTACATTTTTATTTTGAATCATGGCTTCATTTCTTTTTAAAAATGGGTTTGGGTTTTATTTGAAATGAAAAGAAATAAGAAGGGAACCATGAGACATGGAGGCATGGGCCTTGAGTGAGGGAGAGAGAAGGGGGGGGGGGGGGGTTTGAACCTTCTACACATTTCCTTGGATGTCTTCACCCTTCATCCTACTTCTCTTCTTCATCCCTCATCTTACATTTTTTTGTTCGAACTCCTTCTCCACCACCTCTCCTCCACCGTACAAGCCCCTCAATCAATCAACAAAACCTTATATCCTCTTCACAAAAAATGATCTCTAGCTCATTACAAACATGATGGTAGGAGCAAGTCAAGACTTTGAGCACTTTGGGCAACTCAAGAATTTTCTTGAGTTGCCAAATGAGGTAATTTCTACACTCTTAGTTTAGATTTTGAGTTTCTTTAACCTCTATAGTAGTTTAGAGCTTAACAAATAAGGTTTAGTGATCTTGGAAAATTTCAAGTTGAGCTTTGGGTGATTCTATGAATTAAAAAGGCGTAGTTGAGGTTTAGTAGTGATCTTAAACCCCTGTAATGATAGAAATCCAAACAAAAACTAAGTTAGAACTCCAATACTAGAACTTTGAATTTTGCCGATATCGGATTTTATGGGAAATTTAAGGTGTTATTGGGAATCTGCTATAACCCGGGAACCCTGAAAAATATATAACGATTACAGTGAGTCGTGCAGGTGACCTAGAAGCTACCCTAGAGACTCGAGATCCCATCTCCAAACCATGGCCGCAAATATATGTGTTTTGGCCGCAAATTGCGGCCTGGGTACAAGGGAATTGATTTGTGCTTGGTCTGTGGCTACTATATCAGTTAATTATACCTATCCTATATGATAAATGTCCCAATTTTACCTGAGGAAAAATCTGGAGGTGTTTTCTTGAGTTGCTGATTTCGTTTTACGACTTTTAATGACTTGGATTTTGGTATTTGTGTTTTATCTCGGTCGATTGACGTTCGTATGTCGATATCGAGAGTTGTTTGGTTGTTTTTGCATGCGTGGGCCATTGGTTCTAACTTATGTGTGTTTCGTGTGCCGTATCGGCATTTCTTGTATTTGAGTCTTGTTTTACGATACGATGTGCTTGGAAACTGTAGGTACCTTTGCGTGGATTCGGGATGACAAAGGATAGCAAGGCGTCATCAATTTCAGCAAGCGAGGATCGAAGGTGAGTAGATGTATATCTACGGGGGAAGTCGGGTGGATGGCGTGTAGCTCCCCCGCAACCATAGAATAAGGTATTACTATATTATTTATATTTGGATGCGGTATTTGGATACTTAGCAAATAGGGTATCTTGGAGACTTTAGGCTAGATTAGGTTTAATCTAGGAAGACCCATCCATAGTGTTTTTGCCTTAGTAGCGAACCGTAGGTAATGCCTTGTCACACACACGCACCTGCATTTGGTAATGGTGTGTATATGTGTGTGTGTGCGCGCTCATATATATATATATATATATATATATATATATATATATATATATATATATATATATATATATATATATATATATATATATATATATATATATAGAGAGAGAGAGAGAGAGAGAGAGAGAGAGAGACACACACATAAACACGTGAGATGAGGATACTATGTGTTGAATGGTTATGAGTCGATATGATCGGGTATGATGCCGTGAAGTTATGATATATATGATGTGATATATTAAAGGATCGTTGGGCGATGAATAAAAACATGCGATAACATGTGACTTGATGAAATAATTGATTGTACGAGACCTTAGATTCGTGCCACTGATTATGATTTATACGACGATTGATACCGTACGAACTATATGATATATATGATATTTGACCCGTACCCTCGATTTTGAGGATGCCGTACGATGGATATTACCGTACGAGGTACATATGATGATTGATCCGCACTCTTGACTCGAGGATACTGTACGATAGACTATATCGTACTTGATGATATGAGGCTGGATCGCCGACTATTAGGTATATCGATATGGAAATATTACAGGTTTTCTTATTACTTCGACTAAGTTCTTAGTTTAACCTCTTAGTTTAGCTTTTAGTCTTTTAATTACTTAAGTAAGTGTTAGAATATAATTAAAGTCATACCTATTTTCAAAACTAACGAATCGTATGAATTTTCAAAGATAATCTAAGGGACCCTACGGATTTTTAAAGGACATATCTTTTCTCAAAACACCGTAGCCCCTACTTTTCTAAAAACAACAATTCGTGTTATTTTACATACTATAACTGTATGGCTCGTATATAGTTATATAGTAGATTATGCTGTTGCTTTAAATATTTACTTTTGTTGTACTCATACTGTTCTCATTGCATTATAGATATATTCATGTGTTTCCATTAGTTGTTTTGATATCGACTGATAGGACACTTGCACCATTACCGATGATACGCATGTTGCACGTACACTTGCTTGCTGGTTCACACACATCATCATCGGTAATTGCCATGTCACGTACACATTAGAAAACGTTACTTCACCTGTATAACTTGATAGTTTATAGCTAATTGCATCGTTAGTATACATGATTTCACATGCTAGTTTAGATATTGCATTTCTTACTTAGATACCGCATGCATTCATATATTGTGATTCTTCTTGGAGCTTTCAGTATTCATGAGTTTTGTAGATTTGGGGAAAACCGTAAGAATTTTATAAACTTATTATCATTTTAAAATGCAAATTTACAGTTTTCTCGTGATATGATGTGTGTGGCGTCCACCATGAGTTTTCTCGGTTCTTGAGCCACATGTGTACACATACCCGATTCGAGGAGTTGGATGAACCGTCTGCGGGTACATGGTGGACCCGGTGCGGTACCCCGGGACAAGAAGATCGTATAGAGAGGCGTTGAGCCTGGCAGGAGAGCACTACCGACCGGTGATATTTGGCGCGGCGGATATCCAGAGGATACCGACCATAGTCGTGAGATCTGATGATATGGGCCGATTCGGACTGACGGAGCCCGAGATATGAGGTTTTTGTGTCGCTGATAAACACGGTTTTCATGATATTTTCGAGTGTCGATGTTTGGCACTCAGGTTTATCCTGATTTTTTGTGTCGTTACTGGACACATCCATTTAGTGATGCATTCATACATGATACTTATGACATGTAGTTACTTTATGGCACGAACATGAGTACTTAACTTTGCACATATGTCTATATTATTACCTCTACTGTTAGTCGTTGTTATCGTGATACTATTATTATAGTATTGTACTGTATGACCTAGGAGATCGTCATACATTCGGTTTCTACCCAGCGATGTTTTCTACTCACGAGTTGGAAACTCACCTCCGTTGTGCCATAGTTTCTTCCAGGTTTGGCCGTACAGATTCCGTTGCGGCTTGCTGGCATATCATTTCTTCTAGGTGATTGCTTGGTAGGTGGTTTCACTTGCATCGTGACCACCGTTGTGGTTGTACTCTACATTTCTGTTGTACTTGTTATTTATTTCAGTTGTATCTAGTTAAAGGCTCCATCAACCAAACTATATATATTTGTAGACTTAGAAACCATTTTTGTATATTCTTTCGGCACCACTCAAAAATTTTGTTCTTTTAGTTCCGCCTTAGAGTCGCGCTCATGTATTTTCATTATTGTTGGATTTTCTTGATGATACTTTAGTTTTCTTGCTTTCTTTCTGTGTTTTGATCCTCGCCCTTCGGCGTCATATATTTATATTATTGCATGGTTGTTTCCGCCAATTGGCGAAGAGCTAGCTCCCGCTTAGGGATGCCTTATATTATATTGTTTGTACCATTTTCGGGTTAAGTTATACAAAGGAGGTGCTGCCCAAATTTTCAATGATGAAAATATTTTCAAGTAAAATATAAACATTGCGTTTTCATATACTATTATCGATGTTTTGTAGAAAGAACTTGATTTCAGTAAAACCTTATTTCAAAACTGCACCTCCACTATTTTCCCTAAAAAGTTTAGATTTCTGGGCTTTTGGCTTACTTGAATTAGGTGGGGTCCTATAGACTTCACATGATTCAAGTGCCAGTCACATGCCTTTTCCGGGTCGTGACACCAGGAGACTGGGAGTACCATTCAACCGGCTCAGTCCAGACTTTTGCACCTACTGTAGGAGGGATGGACACCTGGCGAAGGATTGCAGGCGTGCTAATCGCCTTTACTTAGTCTGTGGCTCACCCACACATGATATTGGGTCTTGTCCTTATAGAGTCAATCCAAATCCTTCACCCAGACCAGCAATCACCTATCAGTAGCGGCCAGCTATCCAGACACCTGCACCATGTCTTGCTCTCCCTGCACCACCTCCTCACGGACCGATTGCACCTCTTTCTCGTCAGTTCCATCAAGCATAAAGGAACTTACCACAGGGACAGAGGAACGGACAGAGGAATGCTCCTCCAACAAGGAGGAATGTACCGAGGCAACAGGCTTTCACAATGACTGTGGAAGAAACTGAAGCCACTGGCCAAGTCATCACTGGTAACTCTTTTCTTTCAAGCTTTCTTTCAATCCTTATACATATCCATATATTTTTCTATACCTAAACTTATCCAACATAACTTATGTACGATCTTAGTAGCCTCACTTCCTATCCTAGTACTCTTCGATATTGGAGCATCACATTGCTTTATGTCGCAACGGTTCGTCCGAACTCATGCGATTCCAGTCAAACCGCTTGTATCCAGCTAGAATGTCAGTTCAGGGAATAACGTTCTAAAGGAAACAATGGGATACGACCTGTGTCCAGTGGTCGTCTGCAGTAGAGAATTCTATACCTTCAAGGTGCTGGACATACCGAACTTCGATGTAGTTTTGGGTATGGATTGGCTAGGAACTTTCTATGCTACCATTGACTGTCGTCAAAGGAGGGTAGTGTTCAAGATTCCAGAGCATCCGGTCTTTTATTTCAAAAGTGGAGACCGTACTCTGGAACTTAGCACCTACAAGGTTACACCAAGGAAGGCAGTGATTGCAGCTCATCAGGCAGATGAAGAATCGAAGCCAGAGGTAGATCGAGAGTTCGACGATGTATTTCCTGAAGACATATCAGGTTTGCCTCCCGGTCGAGTTCTTGAATTTTGAATTGATTTAGTACCTGGGGCACAACCGGTGGTCAAAGCACCATATCAATTAAGTCCAGAAAGTTTGAAGGAGATCTGTACTCAGCTGGACGAACTTCTGAAGAAAGGATGGATTCGTCGCAGCACTTCAAGTTGAGGATCTCCAGTTTTACTGGTGAAGAATAAGGATGGTCCATACAGAATGTGCATTGATTATAGAGCTTTGAACGAAGTCACGATAAAGAACAAGTATCCACTTCCGTGCATCGACGATCTTTTCGATCAGCTAAGTGGATCTTGTGTTTTCTCAAAGTTAGATTTTCGTTCGGGTTATCATCAAGTGAAGGTCAAAGAATCTGATATTCCTAAAACGTCATTCAGAACTCGTTATGGACATTACGAATATCTCATGATGCCATTTAGAGTGACCAACGCACCAGCCATATTCATGAACCTAATGAATCAAGCTTTCCGAGAGTACCTAGGCAGGTTTGTTGTCATCTTCATCGACGACATCCTGATGTATTCAAAGAGTCGAAAAGAGCATGCCGAGCATTTATGAATTATTCTGGAGACATTGCGACAGTATCAACTCTATGCCAAGTACAGCAAGTGCGAGTTTTGGATAGATCGAGTCGGATTTCTTGGACATATAGTTTTAGGCGATATAATCTCTGTAGATCTAGTTAAAGTATCAGCAGTAAACGAATGGCCGACACCAAAGACAGTGAAGGACATTCAAAATTTCTTGGGTTTAGCAGGATACTACCGAAGATTTATTGAAGGATTTTCTAAGATTGCAACACCCCTGACCAAGCTCACACGTAAAGATGAAGAATTCGTGTTGTCAGAAGCATGCGAACAAAGTTTCGTAGAACTCAAATCAAGATTGACAACAACACCTATTCTCATAATACCGGGCCAATCTGGAGGTTTCGTAGTGCATTGCGATGCATCCGGTAAGGGATTAGGATGTGTTCTATATCAACACGGTAAAGTTGTAGCTTATGTATCAAGGCAGCTGAAGGTTCATGAGCGCAACTATACGACGCATGATCTGGAGTTGGCAGCCATAATCTTTGCACTCAAGATTTGGCGCCATTATCTTCATGGAGAATGGGTAGATAACTACACAGACCACAAAATTCTGAAGTATGTATTTACTCAGAAAGAATTGAATATGCGGCAGCGAAGATGGCTAGAACTTATGACGGACTTCGACATCAACCTACAATATCATCCAGGGAAGGTAAATGTAGTACCTGGTGCACTTAGTCGCCAACCACTATCAATGAATCTCACCGTACAGTGGAAGCTTCAGCAAGATTTGCATCAGATGGAGATAGAAGTGGTCAAGCCAGGTAACGCTTCAAGTTTGATGAACTTACAAGTTCAGTTTACAATTGTCAATCAGATCAAAGCAGCTCAAGCAAGTGATACCAAGCTGCAAAAGATCAGAGAACAAGTAGAAAGTGGACTTCGAACAGACTGTATCATTCACGAAAATGGATCTTTGAGATACGAAAGCAGATTGTGTGTGCCACAAGGTTCTGTTCGGGAAGAATTGATGAAAGAAGCTCACAGCTCTCCCTACTCAGTACACCCTGGTGGTACAAAGATGTACAAAGATCTGCGACAATATTACTGGAGGCATGGAATGAAGTGTGAAGTAGGCAGAAGCGTCGCTAAATGTTTGTGTGTCAGCAGGTAAAAGCTGAATATCACAGGACTGCTGGTTTACTTCAACCGTTACCTATTCCAGAATGGAAGTGGCAACACATTACCATGGACTTCATGACTGCTCTTCCCTGCAGCACGAAAGGTAACGATACCGTATAGGTTATTATGGATCGACTCACAAAGTCGGCTCACTTCATCCCATTTCGAGTTGGCCAATCTACTGAGACACTAGCAAAAAAGTACATGGAAGTAAGTATGTATCTAAGTAAGATTTAACTCTTCATAGTGTACTATTTCTGATATCATGAACTCATGCAGGAGATCATGAGATTATATGGAATACCAGTTTGCATTATCTCCGATCGTGACCCTAGATTCCGATCGTAATTTTGGCAGAGTCTGCAGGCTAGCTTGGGAACAAGTCTGAACTTTAGCGCAATTTACCATCCACAAACTGATGGACAGTCTGAGCGAACGATTCAGATACTTGAAGATATGCTAAGAGTTTGTATACTAGACTTCGGAGGATCATGAGAAGATCACATGTTTCCCTCCGAATGGCGGCGACGACGTGAGGACGTCTTGCCTGAGATTCGGGGCAGATGCTATATGGTTTTATCCGTCTACCTCTCCGAAGATGCCAAGTTGATTTATGACACCGTGTATCGGAGGTTTAGACGGATGCGGCCGATGTAGCAGACTTCGTCAGATTCCCCCTCGCTTGAGGGGTTTTTGATTGTGGGGACGCTCTTCCCTGCAGGCGCAAGCCCCTGCAGTTAATTACGCTACCGCATCACGGTAACAACTTTCTCCTTCTCCAGAATTTCACTTCGTGTCGTGGGTGTTTGTTTTGTTTGTGGTTGCCCATGGATTGTATGCGGAGACTAAGTAATGCCGTCGCCCGTAGGACGTGGATTAGTCCAAATCCGTATTTACTTAGATTTGGGTTTGGTGTTTTAGTTTAAGGATACGTTAACCGTATTGAGGCTAAGATCAACTTAAACGTTCGTTAAGGATACGTTAGTCCTGTTTTGAGACTAAGATCAACTTAACGTTCGTTAAGGATACGTTAGTCTGATTTGAAACTAAGATCAACTTAACGGGATCGTCTAGATCCATTTCCAGTTTAAGGACGTAGTGGTCCATTTAATATATGGCCGTCGGGACCCGTCACCTCTCTGACGACGTTGAAGGATTACAACGATAGGTATCAGAGGAGTTCGGAGATGTACCCTTGAACCAAAGTTGATTGGGGGTCTTATAGTCCAATTTAGGACTAAAGTCTGTTTGAATGTTTAAGGATACGTTAGCCATATTTGAGGTTAAGATCAACTTAAACGGGATCGTTTAGATCCGATAGAAGAGCATTTAGGGGGGGCTCTACTGTTCCAGTTTAGGGACGTAGTGGTCCATGTTCCAGTTTAGAGACGTGGTGGTCCATATTCCGGTTTAGGGACGTGGTGGTCCATCATTAGTTTAAGGATATTTCGGTCCGATATTAGTTTAAGGACGTCTCGGTCCGTTATTAGTTTAAGGACGTCTCGGTCCGATATTAGTTTAAGCACGTCTCGGTCCACAAGTTTAGGGACCCCGCAGTCCATATTAATGTGTGGTCGTCGGGACCTGTCGCCTCTCTGACGTCGTTGAAGGATTACAACGATGGGTGTCAGAGGAGTTCGGAGATGTACCCTCGAACTGGTCGTAAATTGATTTAAGAGAGCAATCTTGCTCAGTCAATTTAGTTTAAGGACTTACGGCCAAAATTGGGCTAAGTCCGGTTGAAAATGTTCAACATTTTATTTGCTTTTGCATTGCATTTTTATTTGGGCTCTACCCATAAAAGATGCAGAGCATCAATTTGTTTTGGGCTCTGCCTATTTGTAAATGATGCATAGCATTTTTATTATTTTGTTTGGGCTCTACCCATTTATAAATGATGCAGAGCATCAATTTAATTAGGCCTGCTTGGTCTTTTTAATTTGGGCCTGGCCCTTTAGGAAATGCATTGCATTTTCAGACGCTTTGCGTCAATCAGAGAGCGCAAGCGCTTGTAGTGTTGACACGTGTCGCGCAAACGCAGTGCGCTGCGCCAATGCACTGTGTATGCGCTGCTGACATGTGGCACCAATCTAGGAGCGCAACAGCGCAGTTTGCAAGTGCAAAGCACTATAATTTAAGAATCTTTTAGATTCAAGAACCAAAGGTTCACAAAACAGTGCAAAACACTCTTCTTTATTTTGTTTTTCTTGTTTTAAAGAACCAGTAGTTCTTAAGAAGTGCAAAGCACTGTTTTTAGATCATTGATCTTGTTTTTTAGATCAATGATTTGTTCATAAGAGAATTTTTTTCTAAAGGTTTTTTACCTTTTTTTTTTCTTGAGGAGTTCTTCAGAGTTCTCTGTTTAATTTCTCTCCAAATGTTGATGCCCTTTTGAATTGAGGCTTAGGGTCCTTTTTATATTGCCCATAAATTAGTTAAATTTGATAAAGAGATCTTTCTGAGTGATTTGGGGGATTTTCCCCACCGTTGGATTTTTGGTCCAAGGGCTTCTGTTTTACAGAAAAAAATCTTCTTATTTTAACAAGAACAGAAAGATTTCTTAAAATTTTTATTCTGTTTGGCGCAAATGCCCCAGCGCGTGACACGTGTCGCGCAGCGCAAAGCGCAGCGCAACTGCGCTGACACGTGTCGCGCAGCGCAAAGCGCAGCGCAACTGCGCTAGCGCGTCTGCGCTGACACGTGTCGCGCAGCGCAGTGCTCGTGCAACTGAAGCGTTGCTTCATTTAATTTTGTTTAAAACAGAGCTTTGCTCTGATTGGGTGCGCTGCCTTGGGCGCTGCGCTGATGCGTCTGCGCCAGACACGTGGCGCGTTGCGCCCAGGATTTGAAGCGTTGCTTCAAAATTTTGAATTTTGAATTTCACCAGAGCTTTGCTCTGATTGGGGGAAACAAATGCCCCCCCACCGTTGTGCTCACGTGGCGCGCACGTGAGTGCAGTGGTGGCAAACTTCTGATCGTTGGATTAAGGGGTGAGCTGAAGGGGCGCATACGCCTTATAAATAGGACCTATGGCCCTTTAAAAAAACTTCACCATTTTCTAGATTTTGATTCCCAGAGCTTTGCTCTTGCTTAGAACTACAGAGCTTTGCTCTCGTTTCCAGAACTTTAGAGCTTTGCTATCATTTTCCAAGTTAAAAATCTTTAGGTAAAATTAATCTTAGGTTAGATTAATTTTAATTAACCCATAGAGCTTTGCTCTTATAGATCTTCTGATCTAAAGAAATTCCCTTTGGGGTTTCACCAACAGAGCTTTGCTCTCATGAATCCCTAGATCTACAGAGATCTTGTTAATGGGTTTTAACCCATGAGCAGAGCTTTGCTCATGGATCCACAAATAGATCTTTTTGATCTAAAAGTGAAGAACTCTTAAGAGTCTTCAAAATTTTTGACTTCTTTAGGATTTAAAACAAATTTTCTCATTATCATCACAGAGCTAGGCTCTTTTAAGGAATCTTATTCTCCTGAGACTAGAGTTTGACAAGTGTCAAAGCTTTGCTCTGAAAGAGGAGATTTCCTCCTTGTCTCTAGGGATTCTTTATTAATGGGAATATTTTCTTGGGGACCAATTGACAATCTCATCCAACGATGGGGTTGTCTTATTAACTGACGTATTGTCATCCAGATCTTGTGGGTCCCCCTTCGGTTTCCTACCCACTGCACTGCTGTGTGGTGTAGTTAATTAATTTTAATTTAATTAATTTTTAATTTAATTGGTCAATTAATGCATTTTTTCTTAAACGCTCAACGTTGGAATTGCAACACTAACGGCTAATTTCTTGTTCCCTTGCAGCGATCATGTCTCTCGACACCTCGTTCCCGTTCGTTCGTTCAGAGGAGGGATTTCCCGAAGCGCCCTTGGACGGTGAAGTTCTGGCCATGATTAAGGACCATGACTCTGAACACAAAAGTCTTCATCTCTGGGGGTCGTGGTATAATCAGATCATCATGGGTCGACGGAGCTTTACATGCGCAGTGCCGTCCGAGCCTATCACGGCGATTCACTATGCTACCCCACCCTCGGTGTAGTATGCCGTGGAGATGGTGGATTGGACCGCGAAGGGCTTTCTTCATCCCGCCATGGATGCGGTTCCGGTCCAGCGTCCTATGGTCTTGGATATCCTAGGACGCCGTATCTGTCAAGGTGAAGCGCGACCCTGGGGGAAATCATATAACCTCGGTCTGATTCCCCGCCACCCGATCGGCTATCTGCGGTAGGCCCGGTACATCCTGTCGACGAAGAAGTCGCAGTTGATAAGATTAGGACTGTACACCGCGGTCTATATCTCTCACTTCCAGTATCCCACGCTCCCCACCTGGTGGTTCAAGGCTTTCCTGGAGCAGTGGAATATTCCTACCCACACTTTCCTTGCCATGGATCGGGAAGTGTCCATCTCTTTGGAGGAGTTCACGGAGGTATCCGGCTTACCAGTCATGGGGGAACACTATGAAGAGTTGCTCCCGACAGATGAATACGTCTTCGGTGCTAAGCCGGTGGTAAGGGGGATCACGCCGGAAAACGCTGTTCAACACCAATTCCCAAGCCTGATCAAGGTGTTGAACATCTACGAGTCCCTTTTTATCGAACATGGGAGTCGAGGAGTTAATTTTGAGGATTTCATCGCTCGGTTCCTTCGCCCAAGCGTCCTCTCATCAGAAGCTGTCAAGTTCGCTACCTTGGATGACCCTTTCGGCCTAGGTGTGGATAACCTGCCGGAGAAGGAGATAGATCAAAAGGGTTTCTTTCTTCCGAACTTCCCAGCTATGTCTTTTGCAGAAATTGCGGCCCCTGGGATGGACGAGGAGGCCTTTTTCTTGGGATTTCTCGGTTTGTGGTTGAGTTGGTTTGCAATCCCAATGCACTCTCATCGTATGCGGCCCTCCGTCTTTTATCCAGCCCACCGGATGGCCATCGGGGTAAAGGTGGCTGTGGGGATCGCCGGCTTAGCACGTTTATATCATGGTCTCAGTCGAGCAGCGGATGCTAATGAGCCCGGGGTACTGCACGTGGTCTTCCCGATGCATTACTTTGCATCGTGGCTCGAGCTACACACGGCGGGTGTCTTTGGCATGCATAAAAGGCCCTCGTTCTTTGACAAGTGCGGTTTTTCTCGCATTATACAGCTGATCGGCGCATCAATTGTAACCCCATCACCGCGGAACGCCAGGGGTTTACTCCTTCGGCCTCATACCGTTGGAGCCGGGATGTCCTTTGTCGATAAGGTATTGACCATTGGAAAGGCGTCTACCACTGCGATGCGGCCATTACAAGTTGTCTTTAAGGATGGAGCCTCAGTTTTGACGGCCCGGAAGACCCTTCACTTATATTCCATTAGACCGGGCTTCCTAGTTTTTAGGCAGAACGGTGTAGCAATTTTTATGAGGTACAACCCGCATCGTTTTGCCCAACAACTGGGCTACGATCAAGGGGTCCCCTTGGAAGCCTTCTTGCTGGAACC
The DNA here is from genome assembly GCA_030015575.1 of Agapanthus africanus. Lineage (NCBI taxonomy): Eukaryota > Viridiplantae > Streptophyta > Magnoliopsida > Asparagales > Amaryllidaceae > Agapanthus > Agapanthus africanus. The sequence continues at coordinate 764,868,840 of CM057340.1, forward strand.
CGCTGCCACTGAAGAAGGGATGGAGAACGCGCTGCATCATTTCATGCGCCTGAATACAGGCTCTCATTTTTTTATCAGTGCACCGGCTTGCGCTCCGCGACTCCTCAATGTGTACAAAGACTGGTACAATCATGCAACAGGAGCCGTTATAAAGGAGGAGAGGCGAGTGTTGGTCGACCGTAAGGGTGCACCTCCTGGCAGCGACCGCAAAGCTCCTCTGGTGCCGAGGACCCCGGTAGTGCCTCCATTGAAAGATGACAGAGTTGGGCCACCGCGTGCGCAAAGTCCTCCGCACGGATTGCCGCTCCCCAATATTGCGGATGCGCCTCCAGCGCCCTGTGCTCCCGTAGAGACAGTGGATGTTGCCTCGCCGGAGTCTGGCTTGGGTGCGAACATCGGGACTCGCCGCCCTAAGATACCTGCCAAGCGCAAATCGATCCCGCGTGCATCTAGGGTTGGCGGGAAGAAGAAGAAGAAGTCGATCCTTTCCCTCGACGCGATCCTCGGTTCAGAGCCTGAGGCCCCTCTCACCGAAGGCATACGTGAATATGGCAGCAATAAGGGCTTTGTGGTAGACCCCGCAGACACCGATTTGGCGGCCGGCATTGCAACTTCGGAGCGATCAGCGAGGCTCGAAGCAATGTTAAGTAAACTTGCTGAGTCAGGTAGCCCTTAGCCGCTTTCTTCGTCATCCTATCGCACTTTTTATCATTATTTTTAACTAATACTTTTCCCCATTTTCAACAGGTGTCTCTACCGAAGAAGCTATTGCTGCTTCCTTGAAAACCTTCCAAAAGGAGGAGGAGAAACGTGCTTTAGCGGGCGTCGGTATGTCCCACCCCCTTTTTTTTTTAAAACAAATATCGTTATCTTTTCCGATGGTTGACCTAACTTTCTTCCTTTGTTTCTTTATAGGGGTTATACTAGTCGAGGAGGGGATCCTCCCCGAACCTGTTACTGGAGTTCCGGTCTCGTCAGGGCTGCTGCAAGAGCCTCGACTTGACAAGTCGACGAAGGATGCCTTGAAGAATTTGGAGGCATCCCTGTATACAGACGAGAATGCCTCAACGAGAGAAGCTCTGGTAAGGTCCGTTTCAACGTCCCGGGAGGAAAGGAAACGGCTGAGGCGTGAGGCGAAGGCGCGTCGGGCTGCTTTGGCTACAGGAGCGGGCCCAAGCACCGTCCCTCGGGCTGATACTCCCTCCGAAGAGGCCCCCGTCGCCCTATCCACTGCTCGCAGACAAGTGGCACGCACCGTTCGAAGCGCAAATGATAAGTCCACTTCAGGTAACATTTCTTTCAGAATTCTTATTGTGAGAATTATAATGCCAACGGTTCTTATATATCTTATTTTGCAGGGCCAAGTCCGACCGAGGGGGAGGCGGAGACCGTTGAACCCAGGGAAACAGAGGCGGCGGCGCCTGCCAAACCCGAGCCGACGGTGGGCAACATCGTTGAGGCTTCGGAACTTGAGATGGAGGTTGAGGGGTCTGCAGCCGAGAAGGTCATTGATGCCGAGCCTGAAGTGGCGGCAGATGAAATGATCGTCGTAACTGAGCCCAGGCTAGTGGCGGACGAGGCGCTTGAGGCCGGCAATCTTGTGGTGACAGCGGATGAGCCAATGGAGATAGCGGAGCCCGCAGAAGTAGCGGGTGAGATGGGCACGACTCTTGGGGAAGAGTCGGCCGCCCTCTCTCAAGAGTCCGGCAATGCTCCTATCAATGCCTTCCCCATCTACGATCTTCCGCCATCTCCTAGCCGCGCGAGCACGACGACGGTCCCCATCGAGTCGAGCGATGAGGCTACGGGCGGTGGCCTCATGTCGATAGAGGAGGGGGTCGCCTCCATTTCAGCCGGGAGCTCATCAGGTAGATCCCAAGTTGCTGTTTTTCTTTACTTTACAATCTTTTCTGACAAGTTCACCTTTTTCGTAACGCAGGTGCAGCCAGTGCCGATGCCCCACTGCTCGAGGGAGCGCCTTCAACGACCGCCTTGGCGGTGGTCACCTCTCAACTCTCTCTCATACCCTCGAAGATGTTGGAAGGTATGGGTTTGTAATTTATTAATCTTATCTTTCAGACGTTCAATTTGTGTACTAAAGTCGTATTGCTATATCTTTTCAGGAGTGCTCTTCGATCATCTATATCAAGTACTGCTCCCACACTTCTCCTTCCCATCTGAGCTCGCTTCTTCCTCTGGTGGCGCTGGTGAGTATAGTTCCCGAATGATACCTTTCCTTTCGACGATGAGATTATTTCTAACTTTTTCTCGTCCTGACTGCAGTGCTATAAATCGAAGGGGGAGAAGAAAGATCGGCCACACCACCGGCCCTCCCAGCCTTGCCACCTGCTTCGACCGGTATAGTAAACTATCTTATCAACGACTTTTCCCACATCTATTGAATCGTCATCTAATCGCATTTTGTCTTTTCAGCTGTCGTTCCGGCCTCGACGCCCTTCGAGCTTCGCATTACAATGCCGGCGGGTCCTTACCTGAGAAGTCCGTCTTCAAAAGGCGCCGCGAATAGTATGCGCATGCTGAGCGACCATATCGAGGAACTCGACGTCAAGACTCCTACGTCCGCTGCGGACTTCGCTACTATGGTTAACCCAATGTTGGTGATATTTGCCAACTTCCATGATGAGGGTATCGTCGCGTCTTGGGTTAATCACTGTCGGGAGATTGAGGCTCGCCTTCATCAGCTGGAGTCGATGGGTCTCTCCCCCGAGACTTTGGCCGCGAGCAATGAAAGAGAAGCATGGATCAAGGAAAGTGCTTCTTACGTCCGCCACCTGGAACAAGAAGCAGCTTTAAAGCTACGGGAATGCCAAGAGACCTCGAGCGAGACGGCCAGTCTGCATGCCGAGGTTGAGGCGAATGCTGCCAAAGTAAAGGCTATCTTTGAGGGTCTCCTAGAGCGCATCTCCCATGGGCTAAACTTGAAGCGAAAGCTTGATGTAGCCAAGCGTGATACCCCAGGCCGCGAAGCTGCTCATCAGGCCATCAGGGATCAGCTTGCATCTGTTTTACAGCAACGGGCCCAAGTGGAGGCGGAGCTGGCAGCGGTGGCCGATCAAGAGAAAGTGGGTAAGGAAGCGCGCAAACAATTGCTAGAGTTATGCAAGACGCTTCCTTCTTAGTAGCTCTTCTGGTAACTAGGCACTTGTAGAATTTTTTCTTTTTTCAATAATATGTAGCCATTCTTTAATACTTTGTACGCTTCATGTTGTACTTCTTGATTACATTCAGTAAAGATATACATTTCTTTTTGCAATGTCTTGTATACTCTTCGGCTCTCTGTCTTTTCTTATTATCAGCATGCTGTCACAATTAGCAGGTAATAGAGTAAGATAGCGAGAGCTTAGGCCGTAGGTTCAGATCTGCCGCCTAAGACTTTTCAACTCTATGAGCCGTGAGGGTCTCATAGAGACTTTTCTCCCTACGGATCGAGAGGATCTCATAGGTGGGTTTTCTCCTTAGGAATCGTGAGGATTCCTAAGTGTGTTTTTCTCTTATAAGTCGTAAGGATCGTATAAGAGAATTTTTCCTTCTTGCGAGTCGAGAGGACCCGTAAGCGGTTGTTTCCCGCCTTATCGAAACTCGAATTTGGAGAGTGAGACCCGTGAATAGTATGCAAGAAACCATTTTAATCTCTGCAGGGTTCCATTGTTCAGAAAGCAAGTTTTTTAATCTCTGCTGCCTGAGGCTTCATCTTGCAAGTTGAGAAGAGTCGGGAATTTCCCGCGGAGACACTGGTTTCTCTGCGAGCCGACGCGAATCAGGAGGCTCTCGTCAAGGATTGTTTGTTTCCCTGAGTTGAGGAATTTGCTAAGGATTATTTGTTTCCCTAGCGCCAAGGATTATTTGTTTCCTTGGTGTTGACACGGATCGAGAATTTCCCATAGAGACGTTGGTTGCTCTGCGAGTCGACGCGCATCAGGAGGCTCTCGTCAAGGATTGTTTGTTTCCCTGAGTTGAGGAATTTGCTAAGGATTATTTGTTTCCCTAGCGCCAAGAATTATTTGTTTCCTTGGTGTTGACACGGATCGAGAGTTTCCCACGGAGACGCTGATTGCTCTGCTAGTCGATGCGCATCAGGAGGCTCTCGTCAAGGATTGTTTGTTTCCCTAAGTTGAGAAATTTGCTAAGGATTATTTATTTCCCTAGCGCCAAGAATTATTTGTTTCCTTGGTGTTGACACGGATCGAGAATTTCCCACGGAGACGCTGGTTGCTCTGCGAGTCGATGTAGGGTTCCTAGGCACCCTAATGAGGTCTCACAAGGCATCAACCATGCCAATTTCAAAATTTACGGTGCCGAGAAACCCTAAACTACGGATCGTCGGCTAGAAGTCTAGGCGAAAAGCAAACTAGTTAACAACTTAACTACAAGGAAACGGAAATACAACCTTTGTAGATCCGGTGCTCCACCTCCTAAGCTCCGCAACGAAGTCTCCTCGCTGTCCAAGACCAATCCCGGGATCTAGCGTCGGCTTCGTCGGAGAATAAGCGAGCTAGGTCGTCGATGTCCATGCCGAAGATGATCTACGTCGAGGCATCGCTAAATCAAGCTCCACCTTCACCTTGCCATGAAAATCATTTCATCAATCCACCATTAATGAAGGAAGGTTTCTTTAAGTGAAGAAGAAGAAGAGGATGATAAAGAATTATGATAAGAATAAATAAAATAGAAAATGAATAATCATTTCTTATCATAATTTAACTATGGTAATGTGTAGAGAGTTGACCATAGTTAAATGAATGGTTAGGGTTTGATAGATGAAGACAAAAGGGTTAGATTGGTCAAAGCTTCATGAAGCTTCACTAAGCTTCATGAAAGAAACCCTTTTGTTTTCTTCTTCTCATTTATCTTTTATATCCAAATGAAAAGATAAATGAATTAATAAAAGAAAACCATAATCATTTACTTAACCTAGGTTTAACTCATTACACAAAACCCTAGCATGCTTGCATCATCAAACATGATACAAACAAGTGCACAAAATCATATCGCATATGCAATGCGCACGTCCGAGTGAGAAAATCCATCTTAAGTGAACCGATACTAGTTAATGCAAAGTAATATATCAAATATATAATTATGCATTAAATCATTAAATCAACACTTGATTCAATGATCCGGCCATGTCGAACATGACCGACTAATATCCACAGTAACAACTTATCGAATCAACACTTGATCCGATATGCCGGCTATATCGCATATAACCGATCAATGTCACATATCGCGAGAATCGAATACAGTATCACATACTGGTATCATTCTCGGTCCCGCACATATCTCATATGCGCTCCTATTTCGTTTCGCTTGAGCCAGGAAACCTCTGTGTAGGACTCTAAAGACTCGTCAATACGCCGGCAGCGGATGATGATCATATCAAACATCCACAAGCCGCAAGCGGTCTGCTAAACGTAACGGCCACCCGGGTATTGAGCGATCAGAAGATCGACGAGCAAGCCCGCTCACACTCCAGTGAATCCGACCAGTAACACTACCGTACAGTCCGGTCTGATCGTCTGATATGTCGCATATCTCGCCTAGGGGTGGTAAACGTCAGACCCCAATAGCTCGATAAGTCATGTCGATATGAGGTCTATAACAATTCGAGAAACTACTGGTAACACTTACCAGTAAATCTCAGCAACCCTGGCCAGGGATTTCCTGTTATAGCCAATCAAACACAGCGCAACATCAACTCCCTATACCGGGAGAGACGAATCCCCTCCTATCGCTCATTGCCTCCATGTGACTCGGGACTGTACCCAAAAACTACCGTTTTGCACGCCCTCTTGGACGTGGTAAGATGGAAATCAAAGCACAGTGGGAACCACACAAGACTCTATGACGATCTCGGGTCAACAGACTACTCTGTACCAGTGTCACCAGAGAAATGCCATCTGACGTGAGGTATAATACCATCTGGGAGTTCTCGGCGAGTCCGTCCAGTGTACCCAGTCTCTACTGAGCACCCGTATATCATCTCTGATGTCAAACACCAATGGATATGGGATCATCCATCGCCCATCTGTATGGGTCGAGAAGGTATACGCTAGTCTACTCTGGTATATTGATGCCCCGTCTCGATATACCCACGACTAGGGACTGTGAAAGATGTACTTATGGACTACCATGTCCCCACTAGTATGATCCGCATCATAGTCCAGGTAGTCAAGTACACATCCTAAGGGCTTTACCAACATGTAACAGAGAGACAATCAGTATACACGTTAAGGTAAAGAGCAACCAGATAGCATACTATCATGTCGAGCAAGAAAGTCCTCCCTATATATGTCCAAGCATCCACTACAATATACATCCTATGTATAGTAATGGCCTTTAGGGCATACATATAACTAACAATCTCCCACTTGCACTAGGGCCATCTGTAGCAGTGGTTGTAGTATCTCATACTCAACCATCCCATAAAAGTCTCTCTCTGGGAACAGGCCTTTGTGAGTGGATCCGCTGTGTTGTCCTCTGAGTCTACTCTCCTAACCTCGATCTCCCTGGAGATCAACCATCTCCATGATCAAGTGATACTGCCTTAGAATATGTCTGGATCACTGATGGGACCGGCGTTCCTTGGCATAAGCCACAACTCCATTGTCACACAATGGGAGGAACACAGTTCATCTCATGAACCAATATACACCCAAACAGCCTCTTTGGTAGCATCTTAAGTAGCGATGTATCCAGCCTTTATCGTCTAGTATGTCACGGTATCTATCTTGGAACTCTTCCAACATACCGTCCCTTTACTGAGGGTAAAGACAATGCCTGTGACTGACATTCAGTCGTCTTTATCACACTGGAACCCTTCCAGCGATTCTCCCTAGGATCGATTGATACCATCTCACTAAAACTAGTGAGTATCCTAATTTCCAATTAGATCTATCTCATAGATCCAAAATCCAGGATTTAGGAGGTATCATTTTGATCCTACACGGAGAATCATTGTGATAAACGGAGATTGATCGAGCGTAGCATAAGAAACTCTTTTCTTATCAAGAGTATGTCATCCACGTACTCTACGAGGATCACCACCATACTCCCTACTACCTTTTTTGTTTACACAAGGTTCATCTACCATTTTGATGATGTCAAACTCTTTGACTAATCCATCAAAACAGATGTTCCAACTCCGCGATGCCTGCTTTAATCCTATAAAGCATCTTGTACACGTTTCCGCTGCTCCCACTGTCTACGAAGCCCTCTGGCTGTGTACTTATAGACGCACTCTTCTAAAACATCATTTAGAAAAGCAGTCATGACACCCAACCACCAGATATCGTAGTCATGGTATGTAGCCGTGACAAGTAGGATCTGGATGGACTTAAGCATAGCTACTTGAAAAGGTTTCATCATTATCCACACCTGGTCAATGATGCAAACTTTTAACAAGTCTAGCTTTGAAAGTCTCAACCTTTCCATGTACACCAAGTAATCTTCTCAAGATATACTTGCTCCTGATGGGGATTTAACCCTTCAGATATAGCAACCAAAATCCATACTTTGTTGGTGTATAAGGATTCCATCTCAGATCACTAAGCATCCAGCCATTCTTATAGAGTCTTACTCCTGATGGCCAGGTCGAAACTAGTTGGGTCATCATCTCATGATGCAATCCTCGCTCCCACTGTCATAGAGAAACCGAAGTATCTCTCAGGTGGGTGAGGAACCCTACTAGATCGGCGGAGAGGCTGAGGTTCGTTGGTATCTACTGAATCCCTTGGTTCTATCAAATCATCTGCTGTAGTTCGTATAGCTGGAACTTTTCCAGTTCTACATTACAGACCTTGCCTCGAGCTTGTCCGGATTTTGCTTTCAGACATAGGCCGGACAACCCCAAATCTTAACTAACTTAAGAAGTGGGCTCTTCCTTTTCCATATCACATATGAAGTGGTAGGCAACTGATTTGATTGGGACCCTATTCAATAGGTATGCAACTTCGTAAGTGCATAACTCCCAAAAGGAAAAAGGTAACTCAGTATTACTCATCATAGAGCACACCATATCAAATAGGGTGTATCTGCTCCGCCCCGATATACCATCGTGCTATGGTGTATACGGAGGAGTAATGCTGAGAGAGAATCTCATTCTCCTTTAGAATAGTCCTGGAATTCCGTGCTCAAGTATTCTCCTCCTTGATCTCATCATAGGACATAATACTTATACCCGTATTTTGGTTCTCTACTTCTCGCTTATATTCTGTGAATATCTCAAAAGGCTCGGACTCATGTTTCAACAGGAACATATGTCTGAATCTTGAGAGATTATCAGAGAATGTAATGAAGTACAAAGAACCTGTCCTGGCATGTGTAGACAGGGGACCTTACATACATCAACATGTATCATCCCAAGAGTTTACTAACTCTTTCTCTGTTTCCAATAAACAGAGCTGTGGTCATATTATCTTTGTGACATGACTGGCGAGTTTCACAAGATGTAAATTCAAACTAATTTAAATATGCATCTTTATGTAACTCTAGCTAGTCGGGTCACATTGATCTGACCTAGTCTACAATACCTCAAGAAGGATTCGTTCATTTCTGAACTCTTCCTCTTGTGTGTGTTCCGTATACTAAGAACTGTAGTTTGATTTAGAACATCAACGCTTTTAGATAACGTGCCTGAACCGATCAACTTTTGATATAGGAAATGTTCAAAACATTATCCATCAATACAAAATTTTATCATTTCTTTAATAATAAAGAGACAGATATGATTTTGTATATCAGGTTCGGTATCTAATAACATTCGTTCAGAATCAATGTATTGTAATACAGGGTGACAGTGACCAACAGACTTGGCTGCAACTCTTGCCCCGTTTTCTGCCTCATGAAACTTATCACCCGTTCTCAGTTCTCTACCTATCTGTAGCCCTATGTAACAGATTACATATCTGGGATCCTGATGCGGTATCATATACCCAGGACGTAAAGGATACTGAGAAACAGTTCTGTATAATGAACAAACCCGAAGATGATGCATCAGCATGCACTCTCTTCGTTTGGGCGGCACGGGAAATCTGGTATTCCCCAATTTCCTGCTCTGTCTTTTAACAATTATAAGTTGGAGCGGGACCAACGTTCCCCAGCTCAGTATAACAAGCGGGTTCGGTCAATAATCCGTATTATTATCTTGATTAAGGCGTGATATGGTCGCCACCTGGAGAGAGAGAGAAGAAATCACTCAGCGTGCGCTCTTGCAAGAATAGATTGGTTATTATTTTATCTAATCGGGATGGCTCCCACTGCTTTTTATCAAATCTTCCTTCAAACCCTAAAAGGAAAGACTAGCCGGGATTAATTACACACTACAAGTTCGCCAATCTTTCAGCCAGGCCAGTGTCGGTACTTTGAGGGAGGTCCCCCGTGCTTTCGCACGAACCTAATTAATGTAAACCTCGTTTTCCCAGAGGCGTAACCCCGTTGACACCTTTCTAGACACCTACTTGATCGGCTAATTGTAATGTATAAAACTCTCCCAGGAGTAACACTTACTCGCAGCGGGTATCGGGATCCAACTATCTCATAGAAGGTATGCAATCTCATTACAAATTTCAACACTTGAAATTCCCGATAATATTTTGCCCCTAACGTGCTATGACCTTGACGAAAGCCAACAAAACATAGCCCGCTAGTCAAGTTCAACCCGTACATTTCTTGATCGAATTAAACCCACCCGCACGACCCTTGATGAAAGCCAATAAAGCCGCACGACTACCCTAATCCAATCGCATCGTATGCTAGCAGATAAGCAGCATATAGCTATCGCACACTGCACCTTGACGAAAGCCAACAAATGCAGCACGAATACTATATACAACTTATCTGAAATGACGGAGGGCTACGACAGGTTTTTCTGAAAACCTATTGCGCAATGAACTTGATATCGTTGTAGAATCAAATGATTTTAAAAAAAATGGAGTGCTTTTGAGGCTTTTCTAGTTTTGCTAAAGGAGTCACTCCCGGTGAAGGGATCGTCGGTCCTTTCCTCGTCGAATGAGGTGCGGGATATATCATATATATCACTGTGCAAAGCAAAAACACTTAAAAGCAATCAAAAGACAAACCGAGTGTGTAGCATCTGCCAGTTATTGCTAAAGGAGTCACTCCCGGTGAAGGGATCTCGGTCCTTTCCTCATCGAATAAGGTGCAGGATATATCATATATACCGCTGTGCAAAGCAAGAACTGTAGCTACCTGTTTTAATTTGAAATTCGATTCTACAACATCTTAGGTTTCTTTTATTTCATTAATCACATTAATGAAGTCCCATCATTTAAATTACCTAAACATCACAGATAAATACGACGTACACTTATGCCATCCGCATTCGCCTCGATGTCCCCTCGTGCACTGTTAGGTTAGGTAACTAACGGCAGAGCGGGGCAGGGCTAGCGCGGGTGTAAAACATAAGTAACGTCTATATAATATATCATATATACTATATACTGTATCTATCACAGAACATCACATGATCACATCACAGATATCGCAGCAGAAGAAACATATGAAATATTGGATATACTAGGACGTCCGTGTTTTCAATACGAGCCAGTATAAAACACGGATTCCACGGTCGTGATGAATAGCCAAACCCACACCCCTAGACCCCTACGAGAGCGGCAAGCAACCCTACCTGTTCTAGAGTTAGGAGACCCGGACTCGACTCCTCGAGTTGGTCTCCCACTGGACTCCAGAACCCGGTTACTTGTGCTCCCCTCCTTGGGTCTATCCTAGTGCGGAAAAGTAAATAATATACAAAATGTGACAACTTCCGCAACCTGGAAGTGCCCCAATAAAAGAATATTACATACAAGTTTTTACATGAATGAAAATGAAAAAACACTCATCTCACATAAAAAACCCCGGCTATTCAAACACGACGATCCAATATAACATATCCAGCAACACATAACATCACATGTCATCAACGTAAGTAAATATGTCCATCCCAATTGTCGTTGACATATAGCAACGAAACCGGCGATATTACATATTACACTTACGGTCACAGAAAAGAAAGTGTAAAACTACAACAGTTGGAATCCGCAACCACCTCAGACATCGCATGCCTGACCAAATGAATTACTTAGACATCGCATGCCTAACAATTATAAACCCCGTATTTTAGTCTCATTATCGAAAACACTTTTCAATATCAAGTTGGGTAATTCAAAAAGATTCCCGATATCCTGATCGAATGCTCGTCGCAAACTTCAGTAGACGGCCGCACCCCCTATACCGTCGACGAAGTGCACCAAGGCGGAACACCGCTGGCGCGAGCACCCGAACGGATGCTTTCGGCGACGGGGTTCTCCTGCAGTCACTTGGTCGGGGCTATGGAGTGAGGCTGTCTATTAAGTTTACCCGGCGAATATCCGCGTACGCTACGTGATTGCGACGGACTTTTGATCGCATCAAAATTCCGTGGCAACCGATCAAGTGAGACTAAAGTGCTATGTTTATAACATTCATTTAGTTATCTCATAACTTTTTGTGAATTCCAATTATTGTATCCCATTCCGGATAAATAGAAAATGTCAAACTTTCCGATCGAACAATCGAACACCCAAGTTTTCCCGATATAGATCAACACATGAAATAAGTCTAACAACATTCAGTTCGTGCCTCAGTACCAACGGTCCAGCCGTAGAAGGGTCAAGCCAACGCCTCACATGTGGCACGCCGTACTGCCCCAAACCCGAAGGTTCAAAGGGCAGTTCAAGACGGTCACATAATCGAGTTAAGCTTTGTTGTCTTCTAGAGGGTCCATCGCGTTACTTGCACTACTTAGAACGTCGTTAAACTTCGGAAAAATCCAACACTTGGAAATTTCCCGACAGGGGAAAAATTGGGTATTTATATCCGGTCGAACTTTTTAACATAATCATAAAATTATCCGGAAAGCCAAATAGACAAAATTTGATACCCCGATCGAAACACCGAATCCCCAAAACAACTCCAGAAAATTCAACTCTAGAATAAATTTTAAAAATACCCAGAAAATCCAGCATAAAATAATAGGAGTTACTGTGCAAACAGTTTACGATGACGTCATCATTCCGCCGCGGAACCGCCGCATAAGGCAGGCTTCTGCCGCGGTTCCGCCGCGGTTTGTACTGTTCATCGGAAAAATTTTGCATCATAATTCTTATTTTTTCCTGCTGAATTTTTTAGCAATTTTTAATTTGAAAAAATCCACGTTTTCAGAAAACGTCCAGAGAGCATTTTCCTGTTGGGGTTTCGGGTCGTTCGGACTTCAAAATCCGTCTAGACTTCACCTAAGGCTCTAGCTAGGCTCTGATACCACTGTAGGGTTCCTAGGCACCCTAATGAGGTCTCACAAGGCATCAACCATGCCAATTTCAAAATTTACGGTGCCGAGAAACCCTAAACTACGGATCGTCGGCTAGAAGTCTAGGCGAAAAGCAAACTAGTTAACAACTTAACTACAAGGAAACGGAAATACAACCTTTGTAGATCCGGTGCTCCACCTCCTAAGCTCCGCAACGAAGTCTCCTCGCTGTCCAAGACCAATCCCGGGCTCTAGCGTCGGCTTCGTCGGAGAATAAGCGAGCTAGGTCGTCGATGTCCATACCGAAGATGATCTACGTCGAGGCATCGCTAAATCAAGCTCCACCTTCACCTTGCCATGAAAATCATTTCATCAATCCACCATTGATGAAGGAAGGTTTCTTCAAGTGAAGAAGAAGAAGAGGATGATAAAGAATTATGATAAGAATAAATAGAATAAAAAATGAATAATCATTTCTTATCATAATTTAACTATGGTAATGTGTAGAGAGTTGACCATAGTTAAATGAATGGTTAGGGTTTGATAGATGAAGACAAAAGGGTTAGATTGGTCAAAGCTTCATGAAGCTTCACTAAGCTTCATGAAAGAAACCCTTTTGTTTTCTTCTTCTCATTTATCTTTTATATCCAAATGAAAAGATAAATGAATTAATAAAAGAAAACCCTAATCATTTACTTAACCTAGGTTTAACTCATTACACAAAACCCTAGCATGCTTGCATCATCAAACATGATACAAACAAGTGCACAAAATCATATCGCATATGCAATGCGCACGTCCGAGTGAGAAAATCCATCTTAAGTGAACCGATACTAGTTAATGCAAAGTAATATATCAAATATATAATTATGCATTAAATCATTAAATCAACACTTGATTCAATGATCCGGCCATGTCGAACATGACCGACTAATATCCACAGTAACAACTTATCGAATCAACACTTGATCCGATATGCCGGCTATATCGCATATAACCGATCAATGTCACATATCGCGAGAATCGAATACAGTATCACATACTGGTATCATTCTCGGTCCCGCACATATCTCATATGCGCTCCTATTTCGTTTCGCTTGAGCCAGGAAACCTCTGTGTAGGACTCTAAAGACTCGTCAATATGCCGGCAGCGGATGATGATCATATCAAACATCCACAAGCCGCAAGCGGTCTGCTAAACGTAACGGCCATCCGGGTATTAAGCGATCAGAAGATCGACGAGCAAGCCCGCTCACACTCCAGTGAATCCGACCAGTAACACTACCGTACAGTCCGGTCTGATCGTCTGATATGTCGCATATCTCGCCTAGGGGTGGTAAACGTCAGACCCCAATAGCTCGATAAGTCATGTCGATATGAGGTCTATAACAATTCGAGAAACTACTGGTAACACTTACCAGTAAATCTCAGCAACCCTGGCCAGGGATTTCCTGTTATAGCCAATCAAACACAGCGCAACATCAACTCCCTATACCGGGAGAGACGAATCCCCTCCTATCGCTTATTGCCTCCTTGTGACTCGGGACTGTACCCAAAAACCACCGTTTTGCACGCCCTCTTGGACGTGGTAAGATGGAAATCAAAGCACAGTGGGAACCACACAAGACTCTATGACGATCTCGGGTCAACAGACTACTCTGTACCAGTGTCACCAGAGAACTGCCATCTGACGTGAGGTATAATACCATCTGGGAGTTCTCGGCGAGTCCGTCCAGTGTACCCAGTCTCTACTGAGCACCCGTATATCATCTCTGATGTCAAACACCAATGGATATGGGATCATCCATCGCCCATCTGTATGGGTCGAGAAGGTATACGCTAGTCTACTCTGGTATATCGATGCCCCGTCTCGATATACCCACGACTAGGGACTGTGAATGATGTACTTATGGACTACCATGTCCCCACTAGTATGATCCGCATCATAGTCCAGGTAGTCAAGTACACATCCTAAGGGCTTTACCAACATGTAACAGAGAGACAATCAGTATACACGTTAAGGTAAAGAGCAACCAGATAGCATACTATCATGTCGAGCAAGAAAGTCCTCCCTATATATGTCCAAGCATCCACTACAATATACATCCTATGTATAGTAATGGCCTCTAGGGCATACATATAACTAACAGTCGACGCGCATCAGGAGGCTCTCGTCAAGGATTGTTTGTTTCCCTGAGTTGAGAAATTTGCTAAGGATTATTTGTTTCCCTAGCGCCAAGGATTATTTGTTTCCTTGGTATTGACACGGATCGAGAATTTCCCACGGAGACGCTGGTTGCTCTGCGAGTCGATGCGCATCAGGAGGCTCTCGTCAAGGATTGTTTATTTCCCTGAGTTGAGGAATTTGCTAAGGATTATTTGTTTCTCTAGCGCCAAGGATTATTTGTTTCCTTGGTGTTGACACGGATCGAGAATTTCCCACGGAGACGCTGGTTGCTCTGCGAGTCGATGCGCATCAGGAGGCCCTCGTCAAGGATTGTTTGTTTCCTTGAGTTGAGGAATTTGCTAAGGATTATTTGTTTCCCTAGCGCCAAGGATTATTTGTTTCCTTAGTGTTGACACGGATCGAGAATTTCCCACGGAGACGCTGGTTGCTCTGCGAGTCGATGCGAATCAGGTTTTGCTTCGGAGTTGGGATGAATCATCGAGATCTGGCTTCGTTTTCTGGGGGAGCCTGTTGGGAAAGTATGGTTCTCTTTTCGTTTGCGCCCTTGGATTGTATACAGGGATCGATGTGATCTTAACTGTAGGGCCAAAGCTTTATCATTCTCTTTTTTTTTCCGCGATGCTCTATCATTTCAGCTTTTATATCGCGAAGGTCGCGATTGCCCAATCATTTCGGCTATTCTTCGCGGTGCCCATTCATTTCGGCTGTTTATTTTATTTTTACTCGCTGCTTTTTATTGCGAGTTGCCCAATCATTTCGGCTATTTTGCATGCATACATTTTACTTACTGGTTTTTTTTATTGCAAGTTGCCCCATCATTTCGGTTATTTCGTATGCATGTGCGGCCTACTGGCTTTTCGCCGTAAACCTGAAATTAGACACCGATCTCGGCATCAGCATCGCTACAACTGGGATATTGCCAGGAGCGAATCATCATTTGCCTTTGTCATTGTCGAACAAAGGAGGCTTAGCGACCAGGGTTAGGGTCCTGTCGACTAAGGCCTTGACTTCATGAGCCGTAAGGATCTCATAAACTTATTTCTCCCTACAAGTCGTGAGGATCTTATAGGTGTATTTTCTCTTTAGGAATCGTGAGGATTCCTAAGTGTTTTGTTTCTCTGTAAGTCGTAAGGATCCTACAGGAGGGTTTTCTCCTTGTAAATCGAGGGGATTTACAAGGGTTATTCATCGTGCGAACATATCCCTGGCCTCGGATGGGACTTAGTTAGGGAAATGTTTATTCGCGCCCGTGGATTGTATACAAGGGCCAGTGTTGGACCACTTGTAGGGCAATATCGAAATTTGTGGGAGTTGCTTAAGCACAGGTTTAAGTCTCTGTAACTTAAGACTTTTAAGTCTTATGAGCCGTGAGGGTCCCATAAGAGAGTTCTCCTTACGAGTCGTGAGGATCTCGCAAGTGTATTTTCTCCTTAGGAATCATGGGGATCCCTAAGTGTGTTGCTCCCTTGTGAGTCGTAAGGATCTCACGCGGGTGGTTTCTCCTTACAAGGTCGAAAGGACCCTATAAGTGTCTTTTAACGAGGTTGCGCCCTTTCGGGTTTTCACAAACACTCGACGGCAGTCCTGCTGTTTTTACTCACGGAGCCCTTTCAGGTTTTCATCCGTGCCCATTTTGCTTATGGACATACCGTTTTTTTTATTATTCTTTTTATTTTCTTCTTCTTTTTTTTACGAGGTCGCGCCCTTTCGGGTTTTCACGAACACTCGCCGGTTGCCCTGCTGTTTTTACTCACGGAGCCCTTTCGGGTTTTCATCCGTACCCTTTTTGCTTATGGACATACCTTTTTTTTTATTATATTTTTTTTATCTCGTCAGGCTAGGGATGCTGCGGTAGTAGTTTAAGGACGTTTCGGTCCGTTATTAGTTTAAGGACGTTTCGGTCCGGCATGGAGAAAGCTGGCTACTGCTTATAAAGTTTGAGCTTAGGAAGATAACGAGAGGACATAGTCGTCGTCATCTATCATTGACCTAGGCCGTGGCTCATTAAGCGTAGTATTTCTTTAGGAAGCGACCGTTTATTGGCCTGAAAGGCCTTTCACCGTGCATATCCATGAGTAGATAGGCCCCACCCTGGTAGACCTTATCTATGATGTACGGGCCTTCATAGTTTGGCTCGAATTTTCCCCGCTTAGCGCGATTGGGGATCATAGGCCTTTTGACTACTAGCACGAGTTTGCCTTGGCGGAACGTCCTCTGCCGGGTCAGTCTTTCATATGAGCGCGTCATTTTCGCTTTGTAAACTTCTAGATTTTGTTGCGCTATGAGCCGGGTTTCATCAAGTGTGTCAAGCTCTTCAAACCGAAGGTGAGCATTTTCTTCATCTGTCAGCTCGTAATGGACTGCCACTCGCAGAGAGGGTAACTCTATCTCGAGGGGGAGTACTGCCTCGGTACCGAATACCAACGCGTACGGCGTTGTGTTCGTGGCCGTCTTGAACGTAGTTCGATACGCCTAAAGAGCCTCTTGCAATCTCTCGTGCCAATCCTTCTTATTTCGGGACACCGTTTTCTTCATGATCTTTGTCAAGGTTTTATTGAAGGCTTCGGCTAAACCATTAGCTCGCGGATTATAGACTGAGGAATATCTCCAGTCTATATTATGCTGCTGCGCGAAGCGGCTGATTTTATGGCTTCGATAGGCCAGCCCGTTATCGGAGATGATCCGTCTTGGGGTTCCAAATCGATATATGACGTGCGTCCTGAAGAAATGAAGGATATTCTCCGTCTTCACTTCTCTCAACGGTACCGCTTCTGCCCATTTGGAGAAGTAATCAGTCGTCGCCAGGATGAAACGATGTCCCCTGGACGATGCTGGTTCGATGGGGCCGACTATGTCAGTTCCCCACATTTCGAATGGCCAGCTAGCCATTATTGGATGTAGTGGGTTTGGATGCTAATGGATGAAGTCCCCATGAATTTGGCATGAATGACATTGCTTCGCATATTCGAGGCAATCCTGAATCATCGTGGGCCAGTAGTAACCCATCCGCTTGATCTTCAACTTCATCTTTGGGCCCGCTTGATGAGAACTACAGATTCCGTCATGAACTTCCTGAACGACTCTTTTCGCTTCGTCAGGTCACAAGCATCTCAGCCACAGAGAATCGAATGACCTATTGTATAGAGTATCATTGACGAAGGCGAAAGACAGAGCTCGTTTCATGAGCTGATGTCTTGTGGACGCTTCTTCAGGCGTTCGGTGGGACTTAAAGTAGTCTATAAAGACTTCCCTCCAATCCTCAACCTTCTCACGGTCTTTTATTTGTAAGGTCGTTTGCTCAGTCGCTCCCTTTTCTTCGGATGATTCCAGGGATATTTCTGCTGGGGTGAGCACTCGACGGCTTTGTACCACGATTCTGACGTCATCGAGGTTCTCGTCAGCCAGTTCTTTAGCAAGTTTGGCCAACGCGTCTGCTTTGCTGTTTTCCGCACGCGGTATGCTTTCCAAAGTATAGGAGGGAATTTGGGTCAACAGTTGTTGCACCTTTTCACCGTACTTCACCAACTCCGGTTTGCACGTTTGATAGTCGCCGTTTACTTGACTAACGACCAGTTGAGAATCTTCGTATATGAGGAGGTTTTCAATTCCCATGTCGATGGCGATCTCGAGGCCTGCTATCAAGGTTTCATATTTGGCTTCGTTATTCGTCCTCGGCTCTGTTAAGGAGAAGGCGAAGCGCATAATCCCTCCTTGTGGAGTTACGAAGATGAGGCCTACTCCCGATTTGATTATAGGGGTACTTTGTTTACGCTTTTTCATGGAAGATGCTCCGTCAAAATAAAGCTCCCATCGGGTGTCGTTCCCATCGATAGCGTCAAACGCATGTTCGTCTGGAAGATCGCAATTTAAAGGAGAATCGGCGGGTATCGGGTGCTCAGCAAGGAAGTCGGCGATGGCCTGGCCTTTCACTGCCTTGAGAGCTTGATACGTTATCGAGAACTCCATCAAGAGCAGAGCCCATTTAGCGAGTCGACCTGTCAATATAGCTTTCGACATCAAATATTTAAGGGGGTCCACCTTCGAAATGAGACGGACTTCATGTGCCAACGCATAATGTCTGAGCTTTGTTATCGCAAAGATCAATGCTAAGCAGTGTTTTTCAATGGGGGAATAATTGCTTTCTGCCCCCAGTAGGACTTGACTCAGGTAATACAGAGCTCTTTCTTTCCCCTGATCATTCTCTTGCGCCCATAATGCGTCTAAGGAACCTTCGAGGGCGTTTGTATAAAGAATGAGAGGTTTTCCCTTAACCGGAGCAGCCAACACTGGCGGGTTCTGCAGGTACTGTTTAATTTCGTCCAGCGCGCCCTGGCATTTTTGATCCCAGATAAATGGAGTTCCCTTCTTCATCAGATGACTGTAAGGGCGGCACTTGCCAGAGAGGTTGGCTATAAATCGCCGAATATATGCGAGCTTTCCTTGGAGAGACCGCAACTGTTTGAGAGTTCTCGGCGGAGGCATTTCCATGATCGCCTTGATTTTAGACGGATCTATTTCGATACCTCGGTGTCGGACGATGAATCCCAGGAATTTGCCCGAGGAAACCCCGAATGCACACTTAAGAGGGTTCATCTTCAAATTGTATTGTCGAAGGTGTCGAAATACAGTCTTTAAATGCTCGAGATGTTCCTCGTATGATTTGCTTTTAACCACGAGATCGTCGATATAACATTCGACGATTTCGTGTATGAGGTAATCGAAGATCTTCGTCATGGCTCTCTGGTAAGTGGCATCGGCGTTCTTTAATCTGAAGGGCATCACTTTATAAAAGAATATTCCCAAAGGAGTCCGAAAAGCGGTGTGCTTCTGGTCTTCGGGGTGCATCTTTATCTGATTATACCCTGATGAGCCGTCCATGAAGGAGAAAACCTCATGAGTGGACGTATTATCTATCATCAGTTCGGTGACTGGTACCGGGAAATCATCCTTCGGGCAGGCTTTATTGAGATCCCGAAAATCCACGCATATGCGCACCGTCCCATTTTTCTTCATTACCGAGACGATATTAGAGATCCATTAGGGGTACTGAACCTCCTGGATAAAGCCAGAGTCGATTAGCTTCTTGACCTCGGCGTTGATGCTCATCTCGAGCTCGAGCCGCATTCTTCTCGGCGCTTGTTTAACTGGCTTGACATCCGGGGATATCGCCAATTTGTGCGCAGCAACTTCCGGATCTAGTCCTGGCATCTCAGAATAATTCCATGCAAAGCAATCTCTATACTGTACAAGGACGTCTTTCAACACAGCCACCCTCTCTTCAGATAGCAGCTCACTGACGAACGTTGGTCGCGGATTATTCGCCGTTCCCAACTCAATTTTCTTGAGGTTATCTGCAGTGGTATGTATTCCATCTTTCAGTTCTTTCGGAGCTGGCGGAAATTCTAAGATCACCTCATCATTGCTGTTCTCGAAGCACCAAGGAAGGCTATCCATGTTTTCGGGCTCTTCTTTCAATATTGTTATCATGTGACAGGTGCGAATCCGCTTCCAATCCCAATGTGGAGTTGGCTCTGTTCTTGTGGCTTTGGGTTCGTGTTTTTGTGGCGGTGTTACCCTCCAGTTGTCAGACAGAGCGAACTTGCCAAGCTGATACTGATCTTCAACCCAATTCTTAAAGGTGAAGCAGTTTTCGAGAGGATGCACTATTACTCGATGGTAGGAGCAATAATTTGGGTTAGAGACCTCGCCTGCTTGCTCAGGGTGCTTGGACTCCGGCAGTGCAAGCATCTGATGTTTTAAAGCAAGATCAAGTATCTTCTTCGTCTTGTCCCGAGGAAACGAGTATGTTCGACTCATTTTCTTTATGAGGGATAGCTCAATGACGCTCGACTCCTGTTTGCGTAGCTTCTTAGCCCCGCTTTGTTGCTGTTGAGCACCTTTTTGACCTTTCAACTTGTTTCTGCCTCTGCGTCGAGTCTTTTTTATAACAGGTTGACAGGGGGCAACATTTTCGTCTTTCACGGCCTGTTGAAGGAGGCGTTGCGTTTTGGCTTTCTCATAGATTGCCATTTCACGATTGTGATCATCTCGGACTTTCTGACCAGCTTCCCTTATAAGCCTGTCCATTTGTTCTTCAAACGACGGACTGGGCACTCTTACATTAGGAACTTTTACTGGTTCGGGATTAGTGTCCTCCCGTTGTGCATCTGCTTCTTCATTGAAGTCGTGCACGGCGTAACAGTCACGGAGCAGCTCTCGTCTCTTGGAACGAATGTATCCGAGCCCGATCGTCTCCATCCTCCCATTAGGCAGCTTGTGCTGAGTTCCGGGAACGTTCCAGATTCTATCATAGAATTTGGCATTTCTAACGGTCTGTTTGAAGGGTATCCCTTGGCGCTTCAACAGCCGCTTCAAGCCTTCCGTATAATATCTGGGTAGACGAATGGGTTGAAGCCTGTCCAGCGTTGGATCTGCTCCATGCCAGATTTCTTTCTCCACTTTGTTTTCCTCAGAGCGGTATAATAGAATTACCCTTTCGCCTTTTCGCATGGGAGGGACATAAAATGTCCGCAGCTCCTCTACACTGTCGGTGTCGAGTGCATCCAATTCTTTATAATGTTTAGGCGGCACCATGGCTACTTGCAGACTTTGCTCTCCGTCAGCAGAAGCCCGTATTGAAGGTCGAGCAGAGAATACAGCATGGACCTCATCCTCCGAATCACTACCAAAAATCAACGCAGGAGCGGATGGTCCCGGCTTGGTGTATTGGGGAGGACCCGAATAAACTATCTCCTCTTCCTCCTCGGTATCACTGCCGAAGACAGGGATGGTAGCGTTAGTTTTATTCTCCGGCTTGCGACACCTTTCCGTGTCTTCAAAATTCGGTAAGAAGTATTTGGCATCTTCATATTTGCGAACTTCGTTCACGGAAAATGGATTCAATTCTCCCGTCACGGTATACTCGAGACCATCCCTAAAATATTTCATACACTGATGCTGTGTAGAAGGGATGATGTTGTACTCGTGTAACCATGGTCGGCCGAGCAGAGCGTTGTAGCATGTCTTGGCATCTATGACGTGGAATTTAATGTCCGTGACAAGCAGTCCGAAGCGTAGCGTCAGTATCACAGATCCAAGAGTCTTTGATGATTGGGAGTCGAATCCGGAGATGGTGATCTTGTCTCGAGCGAGGTGTTGAACGCTCATGCAGATTTTTTTTAAAACTCGCACATTGAGTAGGTTAACAGACGACCCGTTATCGATCATGATTTTGCATATCTTTATATCATGGCAGTATCCCGAGACGTAGAGAGGGCGATTGTGTTCGCACGTCCCAAGGAGAAGGTCTTCATCGCCAAAAGTAACATCTGCCGTGTGCACGTCCTCCAATTCATCCTTCATTTTTTCTTCGGCCAGGAAAGCTTGGAACTGCTCCGGGTCCTGTAGTGCCTTAATTAACGAATCTCTCGCTTCCTTTGATAGTAAAAGGGCGTCAAGAATGCTGAGCTGCGATGGTAGTTTCCTCAGATGCGCTAAGACGTTGTAATCCACCTTATTTCTCTTCGGCGGGTCCTTGGCACTTAGCTCTTCCACAACTTGGTCATCTAGGGCAATGTTCTCAGAGACCTTTTCTTTCCCTTTATCTTTTCTGTTTGAGGGTCCGAGATTCTTTTCAGGCAGCGTCCGATTCCGCAGCCGAATATTTTCGCAAACCTTCGACTCTTCTTCTTTTTTCGAGGTGGACTCTTTAAAAAGAGGGGTAAGTTCCAGCTCCTCATCAGAATCGCTCCCGAATGTAGGCACTTGTGACCCGCCGGTGTTAACTATGCAACAATCACCGGTAGTTCTGTTAAACCCTTCGGTCATATTTTTCCGTTCCCGACGAGTTTTACGTTTCTCCCGCTTGAAATGTTGTCGATGAGCAACATATCCTTGCCACCATCTATCGAAAGCTTTGCACTCTTGAGTGGAGTGCGACACCTTCTGATGATATAAGCAATAGGAGGGGTGTATTTCTATTTCACCAGTAATTTTTCCTTCGGAGGGTGGTAGCTTCATGCCCATTGATATGGCCTTAGCAAACCTTTTCCTCATCTTGAATTGGATTTTATCCGCAGTGGGTGTACTTTGCTCCAACGGGAGTATCTCAATTCTTTCGTCAAGGCGTTGGCGCTTGGCCTTTTCGAATATGACCGCCTCGCGTTCTCGATCAGCTTTACTTTTTAAGAGAGCTTCATTGAGGAATGCGTCGATTACTTCATCCGATGGCCCTAGAATTTTTGGTTCAGGATCTGCCCCCGACGTTTCAGTACAAGCAGTCTCTTCATCGTCCATGAACGAGTGGGAAATCACATGACAGCTCGCCATGCATTCTTCAGAATCATCAGATGAACTTTCTCCCTCATCTTCCTCTTGAAAGACGTGATTGAGGAATTCTTGGAATGTAATGTGAGTCCTTGCCTTCTGGTTGTATTCCTCTAGCGCGTCAATTTGTTTTTGCAAGTCCGTACGTCTGTCGCCAGGCTTCACGGGCTTCTTTGACTTCTTTTTCTTCTTCTTTGAAGATTTCGACGGCTGGTTATGAATGCTTGGGCCACCTCCATCGATCTTTTGAGTTGGACGTGGCTTCAACATCTCCTCAATGACCTGCGGTTCCAACGGGTTCTTCCACCGAATCGCTGGGCATGTCTGAAGATCGTTTAGCATCCTATTTGTCTTGGTTGATAATACAACCTCCCAAGGAGCTGCTTCAACGACGGAGCATGTTGCCCCCGGCGTATTCGTCCCCTTAGATGTGTGGGGTTGCGGGGGATTCACCTTCCATTTATCAGATAACACGAATTTGCCCTATCGATACTGGTTTTCAAGCCAATTTTTGAAAACGTAGCAATCCTCGATCGGATGGCCCAGTACTCGATGATAAGGACAGTAGTTGGGCTCATTGACATCACTTGGTTGCGACGGACGTTTTGGATCTGGCAGGTTTATGAGTCGGTTGAGCAATGCCGGCTCGAATAACCTTCTCGTATTATCTCGGGGAAAGGAGTAAGAACGTCCTAGCCTCTCCTCAAGGGCCACGTATGGACGCGTATTATTTTGACGAACAACCGGCTTCGAGTCGCTCGGTTGTTGTTGAGCATTAGCGACAACGATCGCTTTTCCCTTCCCCTTGTCATTTCGGGAGTCCGGCTTTGGAAGAGGGGGTTTATGGCCCATCGGATCTATTTGCGCTAGTTTGTCAATCAAGGCCTGGAAGGTAGTCGGCTTGAAAAACATCATAAATTCCGAGATGGTTGCTTGCGGATCAAGGGTTCCCACAAACATACCCACTGCGGGAGCTTCTTCAATGCGCTGCTCGCACTTCGACCATAAGTTTCGCCACCGTATAGCATATTGGACCCATGTCTCGCCTGGCTTTACCCTGGCGTTAATCAGTGCCGTCATCGGGGTACGTTCACTGGCGCTTGCAAAACGTTGAGTAAACAATAGCTCCATCTCCGCGAAGGTCTTGATCGAGTCGTTCGGGAGCTCAGAGTACCACTCGAATGCCGTATCTGATAAACTTCCAACAAACTGGCGAAGCAACAGCTTGTCGTCACCGCCGGTGTTGCCGCAGAGTGCCCTGAACTGGGCAACATGCTGGTGGGGATTGCCAGTCCCCTTGTAGACATGGAACTTAGGAATTGTGTAACCGGGCGGGTACTTGATTTGATCGTACCAACTTGGATATGGACGCCCTGTTCTTACGACCTGGCCAGCTGCTTCAGTCGCATGATGAACCCGTATTTGCTGGGCTATGTACTCGTCCAAGTCAGCTTTGGAGATTGTCTCTTCTTTAGCTGCTGACAGAGCTGGCGGAGGATTCGACGTCTCTCCCTTATCGTCTTCAAGGATGATCGGGGGATCTTCGGCCGGAGAATCTTGTTGGATCATCATCCCCACCATGTCTTGGAACAGGAGGCCCATACGCTGTATGTTGGCTGCTTGTTCAGCAGCCTCTTTGTCCTTCTTTTCCAATATTCGACGAAGGAACTCGGCGTCGGTTTCTTCCTCCTGGTGTTCATCCGAGAACGTTTCAGGGTTTTCTTTTGGCCCAGTAAGTGCGGCCATAGCGTTCATCATCTCTTGGAGCTTCTGCTGCTGCTCCTGCGCCTTGGTCACTGATCGCGTAAGTGGTCGATGACCCGTAGATATGCGACTGCTCTCCTTACCAGACGCCACGTAGACTGTATGAACTGCAATGCCCCCTGACTTAGGGCGTTTGGGTTCACCACCTTTGATATTCGTCATCGGCGTCGGCACTTTCTCCGGCCTTCTTCTTTTATGGGCCGTAGAAGTTGAGGGGGCCGTTGCTTTGGGCACCCAAGCGGTCGTCGCCTTTCGTTGCTTGACCAGGGGATTTTCTTCCTGCCGACCTTTCAACTTCTTGTGCTGGCGAGAGAAGTTAGGATCAATGACAGATTCTCGGACTCATCGCCATGTCTTGTAGATCCTGGATGACAGCGATTGAGGAGGCTGCTCCGGCTTTTCTGTTTCCACGGCAGTCTCTACCTGTGGAGGAGATCTTCTGAGCACCGCAGTTGGTGAGTTCCTGCGTTCCCTATTCAGCAGCTCAAAGCTGTTCCCAGTTGGAATAGCAGTATTAACTTCCACCGTTGGTGCGGTGGAGTTATCCCGGAAGGGGAGTTGCCCCCAGTCTTCCTTATTCGGCGCCAGTGGCGTCGTCGGGCGCGACGAGTCGTCGGTATTGGTTCAGAGACAGAAACAACCTCTTCTTGCCTCCTGTTCAGGTATGGGGCTGTTGCCGGCGTCAGCCTATTGAAGACTGATGTCTTTAGATCAGCAGGAGCAGGAGTGGGGGTTAGGACGGTCAATCTTGTAAAGATCGATCTCTTAGCACGAGAAGCCGCCTTGACGACTTCAGGAGCAGGTTTGGCTATTCTTTTTGGAATAACCTTTTCTGGGACTGCAAGCTTCATTGTGGGCCCACAGGAGTTTTGGCCCAATCTGGAGAAGACCGAGGCACTGGTGTTGGGCGACCCGTTGAGAGGGGCCGCAGTAACTGAAAGTCGATCGAAGACCGACTTCTTAGGAGCTTCTTGTACGGGCACAGGGGTGCTGAAGCTTGTTGGCGGAAGCATAGTTCCGAAAAACAACCCCGTGGTGGCTTGAGTAATCTGCTCCACGGGCATGGTGAACAGAGAGGCCGCTTGGGGCCCGTAAGTTATGCCCCCAGTTGAGGCCGGACGCGAGCTGTAGCTGCAGTTGGAGCACTTCGAACAGGTAGAGGCCATCGATGCTTAATTTCTTTTTCTACGCCAGGCAAAAGACCAAATCTTAGTAACTTGAAACCCAAAGGCAACCATTAACAAACCGTGATTCGTTCGCGAAGACGACACATGAAGTGTGGAGTGGAAAGAGGAAAAGCTTCCCATCGGGCGTGCCAGAATCTGTTCCCCTCCGAATGGCGGCGACGACGTGAGGACGTCTTGCCTGAGATTCGGGGCAGATGCTATATGGTTTTATCCGTCTACCTCTCCGAAGATGCCAAGTTGATTTATGGCACCGTGTATCGGAGGTTTAGATGGATGCGGCCGATGTAGCAGACTTCGTCAGATTCCCCCTCGCTTGAGGGGTTTTTGATTGTGGGGACGCTCTTCCCTGCAGGCGCAAGCCCCTGCAGTTAATTACGCTACCGCATCGCGGTAACAACTTTCTCCTTCTCCAGAATTTCACTTCGTGTCGTGGGTGTTTGTTTTGTTTGTGGTTGCCCGTGGATTGTATACGGAGACTAAGTATTGCCGTCGCCCGTAGGACGTGGATTAGTCCAAATCCGTATTTACTTAGATTTGGGTTTGGTGTTTTAGTTTAAGGATACGTTAACCGTATTGAGGCTAAGATCAACTTAAACGTTCGTTAAGGATACGTTAGTCCTGTTTTGAGACTAAGATCAACTTAACGTTCGTTAAGGATACGTTAGTCTGATTTGAGACTAAGATCAACTTAACGGGATCGTCTAGATCCATTTCCAGTTTAAGGACGTAGTGGTCCATTTAATATATAGCCGTCGGGACCCGTCACCTCTCTGACGACGTTGAAGGATTACAACGATAGGTATCAGAGGAGTTCGGAGATGTACCCTTGAACCAAAGTTGATTGGGGGTCTTATAGTCCAATTTAGGACTAAAACCTGTTTGAATGTTTAAGGATACGTTAGCCATATTTGAGGCTAAGATCAACTTAAACGGGATCGTTTAGATCCGACAGAAGAGCGTTTAGGGGGGCTCTACTGTTCCAGTTTAGGGACGTGGTGGTCCATATTCCGGTTTAGGGACGTGGTGGTCTATCATTAGTTTAAGGACGTTTCGGTCCGATATTAGTTTAAGGACGTCTCGGTCCGTTATTAGTTTAAGGACGTCTCGGTCCAATATTAGTTTAAGGATGTCTCGGTCCACGAGTTTAGGGACCCCACAGTCCATATTAATGTGTGATCGTCGGGACCCGTCGCCTCTCTGACGTCGTTGAAGGATTACACCGATGGGTGTCAGAGGAGTTCGGAGATGTACCCTCGAACCGGTCGTAAATTGATTTAAGAGAGCGATCTTGCTCAGTCAATTTAGTTTAAGGACTTACGGCCAAAATTGGGCTAAGTCCGGTTGAAAATGTTCAACATTTTATTTGCTTTTGCATTGCATTTTTATTTGGGCTCTACCCATAAAAGATGCAGAGCATCAATTTGTTTTGGGCTCTGCCTATTTGTAAATGATGCATAGTATTTTTATTATTTTGTCTGGGCACTGCCCATTTATAAATGATGCAGAGCATCAATTTAATTAGGCCTGCTTGGTCTTTTTGATTTGGGCCTGGCCCTTTAGGAAATGCATTGCATTTTCAGGCGCTTTGTGCCAATCAGAGAGCGCAAGCGCTTGTAGTGTTGACACGTGTCGCGCAAGCGCAGTGCGCTGCGCCAATGCGCTGCGCATGCGCTGCTGACACGTGGCACCAATCTAGGAGCGCAACAGCGCAGTTTGCAAGTGCAAAGCACTATAATTTAAGAATCTTTTAGATTCAAGAACCAAAGGTTCACAAAACAGTGCAAAGCACTCTTCTTTATTTTGTTTTTCTTGTTTTAAAGAACTAGTGGTTCTTAAGAAGTGCAAAGTACTGTTTTTAGATCATTGATCTTGTTTTTAGATTAATGATTTGTTCATAAGAGAATTTTTTTCTAAAGGTTTTTTACCTTTTTTTTTCTTGAGAAGTTCTTCAGAGTTCTCTCTGTTTAATTTCTCTCCAAATGTTGATGCCCTTTTGAATTGAGGCTTAGGGTCCTTTTTATAGTGCTCATAAATTAGTTAAATTTGTTAAAGAGATTTTTCTGAGTGATTTGGGGGATTTTCCCCACCGTTGGATCTTTGATCCAAGGGCTTCTGTTTTACAGAAGAAAATCTTCTTGTTTTAACAAGAACAGAAAGATTTCTTAAAATTTTTATTCTGTTTGGCGCAAATGCCCCAGCGCGTGACACGTGTCACGCAGCGCAAAGCGCAGCGCAACTGCGCTAGCGCGTCTGCGCTGACACGTGTTGCGCAGCGCAAAGCGCAGCGCAACTGCGCTAGCGCGTCTGCGCTGACACGTGTCGCGCATCGCAATGCTCGTGCAACTGAAGCGTTGCTTCATTTAATTTTGTTTAAAACAGAGCTTTGCTCTGATTGGGTGCGCTGCCTTGGGCGCTGCGCTGATGCATCTGCGCCAGACACGTGGCGCGTTGCGCCCAGGATTTGAAGCGTTGCTTCAAAATTTTGAATTTTGAATTTCACCAGAGCTTTTCTCTGATTGGGGGAAACATCACCTACATCTTGTGGAGTTTTCATACAACAACAGCTATCAAGCAAGTTTTGGAATGACACCCTTTGCTGCGCTCTATGGAAGGAAGTGTCGATCACCATTAAGTTGGGATGACATCGAAGATAGAGAACTTCTTGGACCTGAGATGATAGTGGCGACTGTAGATGTAGTTCGCACTATCAGGGAACAAATGCGAATAGCCCAAGATTGACCGAAGCACTGGGCTGATGCAAAGCGCCGTCACTTGGAGTTCCAGCCGGGAGATCATGTCTTTCTAAAGATTTCTCCAAACCGTGGAGTGATTCGTTTTGGAAGAAGGGGTAAGCTAAGTCTAAGGTACATTGGACCGTTCGAAATACTCGAATGAGTCAGAGAAGTGGCATATCGTTTGGCACTTCCACTTTCATTGGAAGGAGTGCACAATGTGTTCCATATATCCCAACTGAGAAGGCATGTGAGTGACCCCAGTCATATTCTTGATCACTCCGAGCTTACGGTACAGACAAACCTATCTTGTGAGCAACAACCCATCGAAATTCTGGACAGAAAGGTGAAACCACTTCGGAACAAAGAAGTAAACATGATTCAAGTGATGTGGAGAAAAGACACACCAAAAGAATCAACGTGAAAAAGAAAATACGACATGCGTGCAAGATACCCTCACTTATTTGTAAATTAGTCCTTAAATAATTGTAAATTTCGAGGACGAAATTTTTGTAAGGAGGGTAGAATGTAATGACTCTGTTTTAATGTACAGAAATTTTTAAAGTTAATGTACAAATGGAGTATTTGCAATCCTGTGTATATTATAAGTATTTAATTTTGCTTTTGAACAGCAAGAAAGCACTTGTAGCTCATTGGTAAAGCCTTGCACTGCTGTGACATAGCCCCTGTGTTGGAATCCCCCCAGCCACATATTATTTTTACTGATTTTTCTTTTAAAATTTTTGGAAGCCCAAAAGTTTATACGTGCAACACATGTAAAAATGAAAAGTCAGGTTAATCAAACATGTGGAAAACGTTGCACACACAGACCCCGACACATGGTATGAATCCAAGCCCAGACCCCCACACTTGGACCAGCGAGATTGGGTTTAGGGCCGGCACCACCGGTCCCTCTCCCATAGCAAATGCTCTCAAGTTTTAACCCTAAACCTCTTGGACTCTCCCCACTACTTCTCTGCTGTTTGATTTCTCTGTAAATTTACATAGAGATTAAATTCACCTCTTTAATTCATTTTAATGCATTTTTTAATTCCCTATTCACTCACAAAACCCTAATTCTATCCTATAAATACCACCCTACACCCTAACCTCCTTATTCAGAAATTCTTTGCCAAAACTATTTAAATTTTCCAAGTACAAGAAGTTGTACAAGTGGAGTTAGCTCAAGGTCAAGTTCCGGCGACGTTTCGGGAAGAATCCGGCGACACAGCGACTACACGAGACCCTCACCTTGTTCATAGACCTCTCCTATTTTTTTTACATCCCGCAAGTCCTTTTTCTTCTCTCTTTTTCACTGCTCAAAAAGATTTCTTTTCAAAACTCGTCGGAAGCGGAGATATTCCGACTTCCGATTTTCAATTTGTAAAAAAACCTAAATTTTCTTAATAAAAAACCTACCATTTTTTATATATATCTTTTAGCAATCATAAACAAACACTTTAGAATAAATTTCATCTCAAAATAACATGTTATGCAATTTTTATCACATTGTTACGGTTAAATAACACAAACTTTACATTCGACATATTTCATCATGTTCCTTTGTATTACCTTTAGATAATTCACGAGATAATGACCTATCTCACCACAACATTCATCATGACATAGTACAATTGTCTCTTTACAATATTTTGGGAAAATACGAGTTTACATATAAATACCCTAAACTATACATAAAACCGTTTTCTTTAAAATTGTGTTATTTTAATATTCCTTGCAAATAAGCCTCTACAACCCATTTTGGGGAACCCGATCAGGATGGTGCGGGTTATTGCACGTCCTCGGTACTAGTAGAGTGAGATGCAGACCTCCTCACGGAGCATCCAGATCGATGGAATTTTTAATACAATTTTTAAGAATAATGTGATTTTATTTTCAAAAAATAAATTTATTTTTAATAATTATATATAAATATAATCAAAATATCCACTTTAAATATATACATAGATATAATCCATATTTTCTATATAAAAAAAAGAAAAGAATCACATATTTCATGAAAATACCATCACAAATCCATACAATTCCAATTTACATCAAAATACCATATACTATTCAATGTAGGTTTATATTCGCTAGAATACCTCATCTTATAAAAATTACATTCATGAAAACCCTAAAGACGATAAATAAATACTTGAGGTCTATTTTGAAAATATATCAAAACTATTTTTCATAAAACTCTCTTAAGTTATATCAATTTACAATAAGAACCCTAGTAAATATAGGTTTAAGCGGGACCAATTCTCTTGAGCCTCAGAGAGCCGGAGAAAGTGGGTGCTTACCTATTTAAGTAGACAACTAAAAACGGGGTTATCAATATGGTAATTGTTCTGGAAAAATACACAAATCCTGTCGTCCATGTGCAGCAATTACTGATAACCCCAAAACTAAATCAGGACTTCAATTCTGTTTAAAGTGTCTGACTCAATCTGAGTCTCTGTCTAATCTGAATACAATCCATTCTTGAATACAATTCAAATGTAACTCCAATACAATATGAATCCATTTATACCAGATTCAATCTATATCAACATGAATTTATTTGACCGAACCATGAATATACATTGACTTGTTCACATGACTATCCGTTTACATCCTTTCCGTTTATATGAAATACTGATATCATATTTTCGGCAAGTCTTACATCTATTAAACAAAACAATACAAATCAATACAAAATACATTACGGGGTTTTAAAGGGGTAGACTGGTATGGAATGTGTTAGAAGTGGCATGAGACGGTCACTTTAATACATCTAACCTGAATATACGTTGCTGTTGTTCCGTGGCTTAATGGTTCCTTGTGCTCCATATACCATAGTTCATGGGGTAAGATAGACTCCTCTCGTATACACTGGTATATTCTGTATCAAGCTATAAACAACCGTGTTAACATAACAATCAAATTTTATACAGATATATTCTTTTTATCTGTCTATTCTATTTCTACCTTTCTTTTGGACTTACCGAGCGATTATTCGCTGACGACGTTCCTTTTCTATTCTTTCTTTAGAATGTTGTCAGGAGGACCCGATTCTCTGAAGATCGAGCCCAACTCAGAAGACTTGGAGCAATTTGCAGAAGATCCAGAGCTCTAGATTCTTGTATATACTTTACTTTCAGTTCATGCCATTATTTAGGTATTGTTTTCCATTCTTGTATTTACATTTTCAATTGTATTGTAAAGAAATGTTAAATATATAAAAGTTGATGTTCAATTACATTTTTCTCATTTCTTGTGTACATTCATTATATTGCTTATTTATGCTTAGCGTGTTTACTTCTGAGTAAATACGCAGCGGGTCTCGTCGCGTCCCCTTGTCCGTACACCGGGAAGCGGGGCATGACACACGTTAGTATAGTTTAGAACATTTCAAAAAATTTAAATGTTATTTTAGAAATTAAATAATGATATTATGAGTTTTATTAAAATGATAACAATTATACAATTGGGTCATCATAATTAGCTATATATAAATATATCTATACAAATTGGTAATAATAAAACAAATATTTTCTTAATCTAATTAATACTTGCTTGGCATGGCAAGCTTATGTTGGTGTTAATGTTTCCATTATTTGTTTTTCTAAATAAAAATTGTGTGGTTATCACCATTTAGATATGGAATTAATATTTTTGGTATAGCTAAATAGATTAATAGGATATTACAGGAGAGAAAGAGAGGCATTGGTTCACCATGCCTTATCCCCCATGCTTCTCATTTCCTTTCCATACTTCTCCTTTCCTCCTCCTATAAAAAAATTCTCTCTCGTCCTCTCTCAAATCCCATCTCCATACTCCAAACCAGCCTACAAGTTCTTTGTCTCCTCAAACTCCATCAACTTGAAACCGCTTCAAAATTCAAGTAGAACCATCATCAAACCTTCAAGTAGCCATACAAGCCTTAGGTCTTCTCTTTTGCCCAAATCTTTCAAGGCAAAATATTTGGTCTCAAGTTTCAAGAGTTTTGCATGCAAAACTATACCTTTGCACAAAAATCATGTTTTTATGGTTTAAAACTTTCAAAAATAGGTTTTTAAAATGTTTACTTGTAATTGTAGTATATTAGAGCAAGCTTTCGTGTTGTTACAAGTTGTTTGGGTTTGAATGAGTTGGGAATTTGTTTAAAGTTTTGGTTTTAAAGTTTTTGCAAGCTTCGGATTTTCGAAGCAACAGTTTTTGAGTTTCTAACGTCTCCAAAGTATCTGTTTGTGTTTCATGTTCCTTGTCAGACGTCTGAGCATAAAACTTCAGATGTCTGCTCTTTCTCTGGGTTTTCTATGTGTTATGGGCCAGACGTCTGAGACTTGAGCTTCAGACCTCTGCGACCCCTCTGTTATGTTTTATGGTTGTCTTCCAGATGTTTGAGCTTTGAGCTCCAGACGTCTACCGCTTATTTGTCTCAATGAGACGTCTTCATTAGACGTCTGAACTTTGAGCTTCAGACATCCGATACTCTTTTTGGATTGATTAAATTTGAATTCTACACCATATTTAGTTGCTTGAGTTTGTATCGATATTGATAGGGTTTTCTTGTATATTTATGATTACTATTTATTATAAGGTCGATTGCGGAGACTTTCGAGTTGACGAGGAAGGGCAAGACGGCCGCCATAGTCACAGATTTGTGATTCGGGTATAATTCGGCGAGGTTGAAAATTCGGATTCGGAGAACTATTCAGAAAAAATCGGTAGGTATTCGGCAAGTGTTCGGGAAATGTTCGGGAAAGATTTCGAGCAAGAAATTAATATATGAGACGCTAGGTTTTGATTTTGTGAATTATTCGCCGTTTATGCGAATTATTCACTGTTTTTTCGAATAATTCGTGAATTATTCGACGCGTTCGGTAACGACAATTAAATCGGAGATTTAATCGGATGATAAAAAATTAGCGAATTATTTGCGAATTCGCCGAATAATTCGCGAATTATGTAACTTTGACGCTCGCAGACTTCGATTAGCTCGAACTGTATTGCAATGAGTAGATTTGTATCTACGAGGGGGGAATCAGGTGGATGGCGTATAGCACGCCCATGAAACATAGTTAAATTAACACTTATGCAATCGTTATGCTTATGATTTATGCCACGTATATTGACACTTGTCCATATTTATTAAATTTCTTTAATTTCGCTTTAGTGTGCTTACCGTGAATATACTTTTTAGAAGACTTGCACGTTTACTAGTAATTACCATATGGAACAATCATAAACGCGAATGCTAACACGTACACATTGCCTGTAATTGGCATGTCACGGACGGGACTTACCATGCTTTATATATATTTGTATGATTAATGATACGAGTAGGACTTATCATTCTATACATGTTACAGAATGATCAACGATATGTTTGTGTACGCGACTAGATGTCCCTACTGATTGTTGGGTGAGTACGCAACTAGAGGTCCGTACCAGTCGCTGTGCGTGTACGTGACTACATGTCTGTACCGATTGTTAAGCGAGTGCGTCGATGAGATGTCCACACCAGTCGCTGTAACACCCGAGCCCAATAATACTATTTCTGGTACTAGTTGAGTGTTATACATTGCTCATTTCGATTATCCTGATTGTTTGGTGTTTATTGCTAAATTTTAACCGGTTAAATCATTTTGGCACATAACAAATTTTAACA
This sequence comes from Agapanthus africanus, assembly GCA_030015575.1. Taxonomy (NCBI): domain Eukaryota; kingdom Viridiplantae; phylum Streptophyta; class Magnoliopsida; order Asparagales; family Amaryllidaceae; genus Agapanthus; species Agapanthus africanus. The sequence goes on from CM057340.1 coordinate 764,903,020, forward strand.
CCGAAAATGAAATTAAAAATGTCCATGTTGGCCTACTCGTCGCCACTAGTCGCGTGGTAGCGTCCGCACGTCGAGATTCCGTCCCGTTCGGCTAAACGGGCAAGTTTGGACGACTACGCGCGCGTGCAAGTGTCCGACTTGGGGGCATGCATTTTAATCACTAAACACCCCTTTTCAAAATTTGGAACCCGCTTAAAATCCTATAATTTGAATTTGAAACATTTGGGCGCAACCCGGGCGCGATTTGGAAATGTTTCATTTAGCGCCGAAATACCCATTTTAATTTAATATTATTTAACCATATAATATATATCTTCTGTTTCTAATATAACTATCAATCCCTATTAAATCTTTTAAATCTTATTTTAAAACCTCCCGTACACACACCCCAGCCAATCGCGTGGCTCATTTCCTCGTGGGCCCCCCTATCCTCTCTCTCTCTCTATCTCCCTCTAATCTCATTCTCTCTCTCTCTCTAACAAACTCTTTCTCTCTCTCTCTCTATTATATATTCTCCCCCAACAGTCCCTCGTCCTCAACCAAAACCCACGAGAACCCTCCGAGCCCTAACCCTAGCCTCCTCGTGCTTGCGCCGCCGACCTCCCCACGACCTCGCCGTCGCCGTCCTCGCCTCCTCAGCCTAGCCGCACCCTCCCTACCTCCTCTCCTCCCTCCTTCAGAGCCCGCGACCCAGCCCCGACGCCACCACCTGCACACGGGTCTCGCCGTCGCCGCCGCCTCCCATCGCCGACGACGCCAGGGACTCCCTCTCTTCACCCTCGTCCCGACCTCGTCGTCGTCTTCCTCCTCCCCTCGCCGGACCACCAGAACCCGAGCCCGACCCTAGCACCAACCCCCGGGTCGCCGGAAAGCGTGCCGACGATCCTCGCCGTCGTCACCAGAGCCACCTCCGTCTCCCTTCGATCACCAGAACGGGCCAGCACCCCTCGACTCACCGCACCACCCTCTTTTCCCCGAACCCAGAAAAGTTCCAGCCGTCGCTGCCTCGCCGGCGCCCCATCGCCGTCGAACCCGTCGTGGTTGCCCTGGTTCTTCCCTGTAAGCATCTCTATCTTTCCATTAATGTTAAACCCCCTCTTGCTGGTCCTTGTTGACGTATATCGTGTTTGCTAACTTCGTTGCCGTTGACTTTTGCCGGAATCCGGCCGTGCCGTCGTTTGGACCCGACGCTCCAGCGAAGTACCCTGGTCCGTGTGGTCCCGCTGTTCGCTGTTGGGACTCGATCCGTGGCCCGTGCACCCGTCTCGTGTTTTCTGCCGACATTGCATCCGTGCTTTCCGGTTGCGAAACCGTCGAGGCAAGATTTCTTGCTACATGCTACGTTAAACTAATTAAATATTTGACTCATAAAACTTGCTGTTTTAACTAAGTATTGTTACTTGTCCTCATTGGACGAAATGTGATATGCATTATAATACTGCCATCTAAATTGTACTTTGCCACCATAACTTTAATAACGACTACCTGCTAATCATTTCACTATTTATAGGATGATAGTCGCACACTTAAATCTTTTTTTACCTGATGTTATTGATATTGCGCTACCCTGTGATTATTGCACCCCAAGGGTGCTCGAACCTGTTAATATCATACAACTGCACCAAATTCATGTGCTATTGTGATTAAGTGAACCGTTATTGTTAATTACTTTTTCTTGCTGCTGTTACTTATTTGATTGTATACCTGTTGAGAGCACATACTCGGTTACATTGCATATTGACTCGACCTTGCTACACCTGATATGTATTTACATACTGATACATCGGACATGACACCCTGTACTTACTGACTCAACCTACTGTACTACGACCTGACTTATCACATGATCTCATGCCCAATGCCAACGAACCTGACTTGGGGTCCTCATGGACCATTTCTGCTGTCTATTCAGACAGACCTGCTTTTACCTGATTCTGTGTTGGCATTAATCCTGGACTATTGAATACCTGACCTGACATACATAACTTGGGGGTATGGGGAAATCAAAGGTGAAACCGACTTGTAACTCAACAGTTCGATACCTGTTCTGATCAGTCTTACGGGCTTGGCCAGTCCGGGAGTGATGATGCTGACATCACTCGTCCATCCTGCTACCTACTTTACTGCCTAGCGGCACGTCTCGGATTCAGCCCTGAGAACCTTGACCGTGGTCCCGGGCACGCACGGGATACTATTGAGTTACATCGACGATTCATCAATTGATTTCAAAGACTATAGAGTAGAAACCTGATAGGACAGTTTAATTTACCACTGCACATTACCCTGCACTGTTATTTCATAGTACTGCTTTATTCATGTTCATCCCTGCATTGCTTATTACCATGTTTATATTATATTACTGGTTGACATGACGCGCTGACGTCTGGGTTTTGCATGGCCCAGATTCTTTACCACTGTCGCTGACTGAGCAGGAGTACTTCAGCCAGCAGGCTGATTTGTGAGTTCTACAGTGGTTAGTTCATTTATTGCATTTTATTTCCAGGTGTGATCCCGCATTATGGGACGTACCTTTCTATTATTATATTGGATCACTTGCTTCCGCACTTATTGTTCATTGACTCTTGTTATTATGGATTTGGACATGTGTTAGATTAGTTTATTTATTTTGTTCTTGATATCTTTACAACCGTAATGTGACTGTGGATGGATATTTCCTACCCACAGGTAGCATGGTTGGCTATGTCACGTGCCCAATCTTGCGTACTCTGGGAAGCGGGGCGTGACATGGTTCTTTTGGTATCAGAGCCAGGTTAGTCGGGTTGATTCTTTTTGTAGTTGGGTATTGTACCCAATACACGAATCAGAATACCCGTGTTTAGGAAACATGTCCTGCCACCTTGACCGTTTTACCATCCTTGAATCATTCTTCCGGATCATGTCGACATGCAAACTTACTTTGCATTTGTCAACTCAAAAACCTAACTTCTTGTTATCTCTAGGACTTAGGCGACTTGGGTGGAGTTAAGTAATTGCGGCTATGATACCGCGGCATAGCTACAATGCAGTACTCTATTTAAGTATCTTGAAGTTCTAGCCTTGATCCATATTCAGAATCTATCATCATGCTAATATTGGGTGTTTTGAGTTCAGGATTATGACAGGTAAGAAGTTGAAGACGTACCAGAGACGTGTGAACGAAGCCGCCATGCCTGGAAATCAAAGAAACAGCCCGAGCTGATCCAGCAGTAAGCGGACTCGTTTCAGGAAGGTTTGCAGATCGTTCAGCAGTCTGTGAACGAGATTGGAATTAGACCAGTTGACCGGGTAGGGACCGTGGCAGATTTCAGACGTGTGGGTCCTACTACTTTTACTGGTTTAAAGGAGCTGTTACCAGCCGAGCAAAGGCTAGTGACACGGAGAATTTTTTGATTGCGGCTCAGATCCCAGAGGACAAGAGAGTTGTTGTGGTGCGCTTTCAGCTAGTGGATTACGCCCGAGAGTGATGGCTTGTGGAGGAGACCCGCTTGCCCAAGCCGATCAGTTGGGCGGATTTCTCTAAAAGTTTCCTGAAGAAATTCTTCCCGCAGACTGCACGGGAGGAAATGGAAGAGAAGTTCATCGGACTAAGGCAGAATGGAGCAACCGTGGACGTGCATGCAGCAGAATGAACGAGACTCAGTAGTCTCGCTGGACCTTTCGCGGCCGACGATGCAGACAGCAGTCGCGGTAAGGAAGCAGTTCTGTCGGGCCAGTCGAGTATAGGGCTAGGCCGACAAACAGTGTTCTTGCGACAGTGGAAGCGGATAGTAATGAAGAGCCGGCAGTTGTTCGTGACTTTATGGATGTGTTTGAAGATATATCAGGCTTACCGCCGAAGCGAGATGTGGAGTTTGCGATTGACCTTATTCCTGGTGCAGCGCCAGTATCAAAATCTTATTATCCAATGGCACCGGTGGAATTGGAAGAAGTTAAGAAACAAGTTGGTGAATTACTCGAGAAAGGTTGGATTCGAAGCAGCAACTCGCCTTGGGGAGCTCCAGTTCTTTTAGTAAAGAAGAAGGATGGCACGAGAAGGATGTGCATTGACTATCGAGAATTGAATCGGGTGACTATTAAGAACAAGTACCCGATCCCTCGCATTGGAGAACTTTTTGAGCAGCTTAGTGGCGCGAGGGTATTCTCGAAACTGGATTTGCGATCAGGATATCATCAGGTCCGAGTGAAAGCAGAAGACATTTGCAAGACGGCGTTTCGAACTCGATATGGACATTTCGAGTATCTAGTGATGCCCTTCGGAGTAACGAATGCGCCGGCAATATTCATGGATTTGATGAACAGGATCTTTTCACCATTCTTGGACCAGTTTATTGTGGTATTCATTGACGATATTCTGGTGTACTCGAAGAGTCCGGAGGAGCACGCTGAGCATTTAAGGATCGCACTGCAGACGCTGAGACGGGAGAAATTATTCGCGAAGATGAGTAAGTGCGAGTTCTGGCTGGAAGAAGTGAAGTTTCTGGGGCATGTTGTGTCGGGCGATGGAATCGCCGTTGATCCCGAGAAGATTGCAGCAGTTCGAGATTGGCCAACTCCAAAGAGTGTTGCGGAGATAAGAAGCTTTCTTGGACTCGCCGGTTACTACAGAAGATTTGTGGAGAACTTCGCTCGTGTAGCTGAGCCGTTAACCAAGATTACGCGCAAGGAGGTACCGTTTGTTTGGACGGAGGGATGTGCATTGGCCTTCGAGACGTTGAAGCAGAAGTTGATAACCGCCCCTATCCTAACCGTACCGGATAATTCAGGAGGACTGGTGATTCACAGCGACGCATCTGGAAAAGGATTGGGATGTGTTTTGATGCAGAATGGGAAGGTCGTGGCTTACGCATCGAGACAACTGAAGACTCATGAGAAGAATTATCCGACTCATGACTTGGAGCTTGCGGCCGTGATCTTCGCTTTGAAGATTTAGAGACACTACCTGTTGGGCGAGAGAGTCGAAGTCTTTACAGATCACAAGAGTTTGAAGTATGTGTTCACTCAGAAGGAGTTGAACATGAGGCAACGCAGATGGTTGGAGCTGATGGCCGACTACGACCTTGATCTTAAGTACCATCCGGGAAAAGTTAACGTCGTGCCAGATGCGCTAAGTCGGTTACCAGCAATTCAGGTATTGACCGCACAAAGGGAGATCATTGCGGATTTTTGGAGATTTGATTTGGAGGTTGTGCTACCACATGCTACGGGACAGTTGATGCAGTTGCAAGTACAATCGTCCTTAGTTGAGAAGATTAAAGCGGCACAATCGCAGGATCCTAGACTGCAAAAGTTTCGAGAGCAGGTTGAAGCCGGATTACGAACCGATTTGCTGATCCACGAAGACGGTTCGTTGAGATATGGTAGCCGTGTATGTGTGCCAAAAGGGGATGTACGTGAAGAGCTTATGAAGGAGGCACACAGTTCAGCTTACTCTGTACATCCAGGAGGGACAAAGATGTACCGAGATATTCGACAGCACTTCTGGAGATTCTCGAGGTTTATTTTGGAATTTTATTAAAAATATTTTTCATAAAACCCCCTCGAGTTATATAAAACAATATTTAAGGACTTTAGTAAATATAGATTTAAGCGGGATCAATTCTCTTAAGCCCCAGGGAGCTGGAGAAAGTGAGTGCTTGCCTATTTAAGGTAGACAACTTAACGGAGTTATCAATGGTAATTGTCTTGGAAAAATATATAAATCTTGCCGTCCATATGCAGCAGTTACCGATGACTACCGAACCTAATTCAGGATCCAAATCAGTTTATAAGTGTCCGACTCAGTCTGAGTCTAACTCAAATCTGAATCCAATCCGAGTTTAATCAAACATGAATCCTATATCAAACATGAACACTTGAACTTGAATAACAGAATTCAACAATTATATCAAACATGCAAACATGCTTGATTTGACCGAACCATGGTTATAACTTGACTTGACTACATGACTACTTGTTTACATCATGAACCTAACATCTTGAACAGCTTGTATCCATGGTCTCGGCAAGTCTGATAATTATAATCTATATAAAATATTACAAGGGGTTAACGGGATAAATTGGTACGGAATGCATTAGAAGTGGCACGAGATGGTCACTTAAAAGATACCTACATGAACTCTCATGTCGTTGTCCCGTGGGTTTTGACGGGGCCTTATACTATGTGTTACCATAGTCTACGGGGCAAGTTGGACTCTTTTCGTATACACCGATACCTTCTGTACCAAGTTACAAACAATTACGTTAGAATAATAATCTTATACCTGTATAACTTAACGGTTTCTTTCCACATTACTTATTGTATTCCTTCCTTTCTTTTGAGACTTACCGAGCGCTAGTTCGCTGACGACATTCATGTCTATTTCTTTCTTGGAATGTTCGTCAGGAGGACATGACCCTCAGGAGACCGAGCCCAGTCAGGAGTACTTGGATCAGATTGAGGCACAGCCAGACTATTAGCTTTACTTGTATTTACCTTCTAGTTTATATGCCACTGTTTAGGTATTGCTTTTATCATTATACTTTTCCTTTTCAAATCAGTTATATTGTAAAGATGAATATTAATAAAAATTGCTGTTCATTTTAAACTCTTATCATTTCTTGTGCATTTTATATATTGCTTAATTACGCTTAACGTATTTATTTTTTAGTAAATACGTCGTGTCCCTGCCACGTCTCTGCCTCCGTATACCGGGAAACGGGGCGTGACATACCTATTTCTAAATAATGAATCGTTTCATGTTTTAAAAGCGATAATGGAAAGAATGTGTTGATCGGATTTCAAAAGGATATATATTAAAATATGGATGCCTCCTTAATTTCAAACAACGTTTCGTTCTACTTTAAAATATATATACAAGAGATTATTCGAAAGTATTTATTTATTTATTATGTTCATTCATGCTACACTTGCTCTACATGTTATTCATCCGCATTATATTTACTTTATCAATTATGTTACACTTATACCATCCATTGCGCTATGCTTGTCAATTCACGCCATGTTTATTTTACTAGCTTGCGCTATGTTATGTTATCCGTGTGTGTTATACTTATTTCACACAAACAAAGAGGACACGATTTAAACAAGATTTATATTATTGTTGAAAATGATATGATATCAATTGTAAGAATATATGGAAGAGAATAAATGAAGAGAATTATGGTGTGATATGATAGTTTTGAACACTTTGGATATGGCCAAAGTTCTATGATCAATCCGTAAGTGATTGATGATATGTGTGATCAATCCGTGAGCGATTGAGGATATATAATTATATTGTGATCAATCCGTGAGTGACTGAGGTGAGAAGGCACAAGATGTCTTGATGGAGATCAAAGTGTCTATATGGATACCCTGTTAAGAATGAGATGTATTAAACTTTATAGTAGCCGAACAAGACTGGTCCAAAAGACAGTACCTGAAACGTTATTTTCACATATCGATATATATTAAAGGGATTTTCAAAAGAGCTATAAACGTACTATTTTCCACGTATTTATGATCGACACAAGAATCTTTCAAAAGAAAACCTGTTAAATCTTTTTCAAAAGGCGTGACATGTATTTTAATGAAATATTTATATTGTTTTACAAATTAACGTCCGCTATCTATGCCGTGATATACACACCGTACGACTACTTTTAAAGGATTGCTCATATATACATATTTCAGCTACTTCTAAATGATTACACATGGATGTGTGTTATATATGTATTATAGTTTTGATTGTGTTTACGCTTGATCGTGTGCTATAGACATTACACTACGGCTATAATGGTGATTTGACATCATTATATATATATATATGCAGTCGAGTTATTGACGAATGATGATTGTTATCATTTCATTGTGCTTATATGCATATTATGTTCGTAACCCACATATTTTCATATGCTTGTGGTTATGCTATGCCCGTACCGGGCGAGATGTAGAATTATTCCTGATGACATGATAACCACAAATATTATATATTTCACATGTTAGGATAACGGTATACGAGCTGTACATGAGGGATTACTATTATTATTGTTCATCGTTCGAACTCTAGTTTCGATGCATGATTATGTACCCTCCTTGATATACCTGTTTATCAGGAACTAGTTGTTTCACCACCGTTCCATGCGACTTCTATCTTATTAAGGAAATTTTACTCACGAGTTGATAACTCACTTCCGTTGTGCCATAGTTTCTTGCAGATTTGACCGCTTGGATCAGTAGCGGTTTGCTGGCATATTTCCTTTCTTTGGGTGTGATTGCATCTATCTTTTGAGTTGGGTGGTTTAGAATTTGATTCGAGTTTTGCCTTGTATCTATTTTGTGCCTAGAAGTACTCCATCAACAAGTCTAGTGTATTGGACCGAGGTCTTAGATGTTGTATTGTTGTTATAGTCGAACTCGTGTGGAGTCGGCTTGATTTTATGTATATATAGTGTTATTTTCTTTTCGTTTGTTGAACTTCGCCTTTTGGCGTCGTATATTATTGCGTGTATTGTGTTTCCGCCGTGTGGACGTCAAGCTAGCTCCCGTGTGGGGATGCTTTCATATATTATTATTGTACATGCTTCTTATTCGAAATTTATAAATGAGGTGCTGTCATTTTTTTCAAATATCTTTACAAAATAACCTTTATTTCATTTTATAAAACTTTTCTTAAAACTTCACCTCTATTTACTATTATTTATTTTTCTTATATATATAGTTTAGATTCCTGATTTTGGCTTATTTGGGTTACTGTGGGATCCACTGGACCTCACGCGATCTTTGTGTCTGTCATATGACTTTTCGAGTCGTGACAAGATTCTTGAAAACCTTAGTTAGTGAGGCATGCGGTAGCACTATAGTCGAGTACATGGCCTCTCTGTGGCAGTATCGATGGGGACCTGCTTGATAGTCCGGCGATATCAAAATATACGTTTCGTTTGTTTAGATCCTTGCTTGCGGTTGTTGCCATACATGTACTAGCTAGTGATCCTATATATCCTCTGGTAGTAGCTCTACATGTGCTAGTGAACTAAGCAGTTGTTTGGCTCCTGGGGTTGGCATGAACTATAAGTACTGAGGGTCAGGAAGTATTTAAGGTTCGGCTAGAATACTATGATCCCTCTATATATTTTGCTTAACTTCACTAAAATACTATGATCCCTCTATATATTTGAGATAAATGTTCATTTATTTATTTTGGCTTAAAAATGCATTTGAACTTTTAAGTTACAAAGAAAGCTGGTGTTCGACAGGAAAAAAAATCTAGATGAATAAATAGTGTACCTAAATAATAAAAATTATAGGGTTTCTGACTGGTTGTTAAATTTTAGAGGGCTGAAATAACAAAATGAAATTTAGGGGGGTCTGGATGAACGATTTTAGTATGGATCGGTATCGGAGAATGGCATACACCATAAGATAATCTGGAGAAAGAACCCTCGCTAACGGATTTAGCGGCTTGTATTTTCATCCCTGAAAATCATCTTAAGATTTGTTTTTTGATGAATATTTTTCAGAGACGTAAGTATAACCCGATCTACTCCATAGAAATTCAACAACCGTTTTCTTATATATTGTTAGAATATATAAATTTTCAACCATCGCCGCAATTTTGTTATAGCTATAGGATTCAAGATGATATTAGAACAACTCGGTTTAAAAATTCCACCACGAACTAAAGATATATAAAGAAAATCGATTAGAAGTATAGCTATGTAGCAATCCACGTTTTGATTCAGAAAAAATGCACTTCAACCTGCATGAGCATGGTAGTGTATAAAATATTTTTTGGACCCTACCAAAGATTTGATGTAGTAAAATCGTACTTATACATTAATACTACGAAAACTATTGGAGAATGTATTGTTGAACAATCAAATTGATTTTTCTAAAATCTAAACTTCAAGTTGCTACCATGAACAATAAACGTTTTACTTAAATAATACCACGAACATTTAAAATGATGGATTGATATCATGAATTTTCAGAGTATCAAAACACCCTCTTAACGGCGTTCCCGGAAAACTATAAAATGGCCATAATACCCCTCGGCGTTTTTTGCCAAAATAGTCTTTTCTCTGAATTATTAAGTTAGATGCAAATAAAGAGAAAAGTAACAGCATTATATTTTAGAAGATAACCCCAGCTATTTTAGTTAGAATCAAATAAAATATCTTGGGGAAGTATTTAATCTTTTAAAATTATTTCTTGAAATACTTCATTTTCCTGAATTTCTTCGCTTCAGCTATGATCTAGAGGGAAAAAAACTACCATACAAGGGCTTGGATGGTGTAAGCCCTTGCATAGCCAATGGATGGGCTCCCCTTGCATGCAAGTGGAGCCCATCCAATGGCTCTAGAGGGGCTTGCACCATGCAAGCCCTTCTAGAGTAGTTTTTTCCGATCTAGAGATACACATGGTTCACACAAGTGCCAACAATAAGGTCACTGTTGTGGGCATTCTCTACGCGAATGGAAAAATGCGTGACCCGTTTCTCGCCAAGGTATAGCAAACTCAATTAACACGAAAATCATCTAAGTGAGAAATGCCATTGTAGAGTATTTTTTGTCACCCCATTGAGATGGGAATACGCGCGTGGTTGTCAGGCGTACTACAGATTCCCCTTGTCTAGGATAGACCGGGGTTTATTGATTATGGGGATCCGAATCTCCGGCAGCCGCAGACTAAGTTGCCGTTAATTACCCCTCACCTTTTGAGCGAGAGAACCTCCGATTAACGGGTCAAACAGGTCATGCGAACTCAATGTGCAGTGTTGTGTTTTGAAGAGGTTTTGGATATATCGGGGGCCCCGCAGAGTTTTTACGGGGGCCCGCTACCCGGATAACGGGCTGGAGGTCAAGGGGGCTAGCAGCCCCCTTACGGGATGCAGGGCAGCGCCCCGTTAGAAAAAAATTTTCTAACCGGAGAGGTATTTTTAGTGTAAAGTTTCTAACGGGGAAGGTATTTTTAGTGTGGGTGTCTATATATATATACACACACACACACACACATACACACATATATACATATAGGAAAAAATGGGAAAAAGCGTCCAAAGGACGTGTGAGGGTCAGCGCCCCACGTGCTTGGCACACGGACGCTGGACGCCAGCGCCTTCCTTGCATGGCACGTGAGCGCTGGGCGTCAGCAGGAAAAGGGACTTTGTCCCTGCACTAGGAGTTGTGCTCCCGATTTGACTTCTGGAATTAAATTCCTAAAAAGAGATTAATGTATGAAGTTGAACTCCAACAGATCTTGAATGGAGTTAAACTCCTAAAAATCTTTAGAAATGATCAAAGGGGGCCTTTTGATTTCTCTCCCTTTTGGCCCTGGATCTTCGCAAAATGGGACTTTTAAAGATGGGTCTCCTTCTTTTTCTTCCTCTCGGTTGGCCGGATCTTGGAGAAAGGGGGTGAGATTTAAATATCTCCCCTTTTTGAGATCTGATGGAAGATCTGAGCTCCCATTTATGGGTTTTGTGGTGAAAAACTATTTATTTTTGGAAAAGAAGAGTAAAACTCTTAATTTAATTCAGAAAATGGGAAGAAGGTTTAGAACCTTGAGGAAAGAGAAGGAGCCACGAAAACCCGAGCGTTTAAGAGAATGAAAAAGTCTTTTTTTATTTCATAATCATGTTGCTTCTTATAGGCTTACAAATTTACATATAGCCTCTTAGGTTTTACAAAATGGCATTTTGTCCATCTCATGCCTCATGTGCTCATTTCTTTTGCGCATGAACCGTGTGCTTTACAAAAATTTGGCTTTATACCCATTTTTCTTACACTCATGCATAAAAAATTATATCAAAATTATTTACTACATGATTTAATTTTGGCATGGGGGAGGCCGGCCGCGGGACTCGACTTGGGCATGGGCCCACTTGATCTGGGCTTGGACCCGCTTACTTGGTGTTGACTTTGACTTTAACTTGGTCAACCGGGATGTAATTTTTGACCCCAACAGTCATCTCTTGAAGATATCTATATCAAGATACACGAAGTAGATCATCAACTTCACCGTCCGATTGAGCCATCTCCAATAAATTAGCTTACGGTTTTCTATTTAATTGCTACCTGAATTTCCGTTTCCTCATATTTCGATGATTAATCGGGATATTAGCTCATAGTTAATAAAAAAAACCCATCAATTAGCGGTTGAAATGGTTCAATCTAACCATCAAGTATAAGATCTGCACCGTATAGCTTATTCTACATGTTAAAGGTTTTTTTTGGTACTGGCCCGTAAGCCCTAAGCTAAGCACACAGTGCACACACACAGCACACCTACGCACAACAAACACGCACTAAGGGGGTCCATAAATTTTCCCTGAAAACGTTCATTTGTGACCGCTACCTCTTTGGGGTTTCTGGGTTCGAATCCCGCATGCACTCTCCTCAAGAGGGGAAGAAGAAGTGTCTGTACCAACTGAGATACTGCTCATTGGTCATGTCAAAGATATATCTATACTGAAATTTGGATGGTTTGAAGACGCCCATTAAGTGTTTTTTGCCAAAAGTCCATCAAGTTTTCTTACTGTATACATAATACTATTTTCATGGTGCATAAAAAATCCATCCATTTTTAAATTGTTATATATGATTGATCAATTTTTCCAAAATTTCATACAAAGATATCTTGGTATATAGATAAAAATGAACCGAGCATGTCATCAACTTCTCAGTTCAATTGAGCCATCTCCATCGGCTATAGTTTATTAGCTACTAGCTTATTTTATATTTTCTCATGTCCTGTCCTATTATGCTAATATTTGAGATCAATATTTCAGCTGGAGAAATATATAGCGCAACTACGAGACTTGGATGGTGAAGAGAAAGAGGGAATTGTGAACGCTAATCATGTAAATGACAGAGGTGGCAAAAAATATTACAGATATATGGGATCTCTCATTAGACGTCCATGCTCTAAAGGTGTAGTGTGGCCGGTTATGAGAAAGGCAATTTGTGTAAATTAAAGTGGGACCCGATTGTTTATTGCAAATTAGACATTGTTGAATTTTGCAAGTTTTTTATACTGTTGTCTTTGCAGGTTAGGACGGTTTCAAACAACCAGGTGCATCTGTTGAGAGATGATGTTCATGCATGATGTAAGTGCCTCTGGTTTTATTAATATGAGTGGACCCAAATGGCCTTGTAGATGGATTGAACAGTCCAAACAGCATTATTAATACGAGGGTGCATGACATATTTAAAGTTTAATGGTGTCATCTCGAATACATTGAAAGTTAGAAGATTCTTTGATGTTAAATTATGGAGAAACTTCAGTCACAGACGTCTGATGGAGGAGAGACAGACGTCTGGACGTGCACGAGAGCCATACCAGAACACCAGAGCAAAGACAGATGTCTGAAGACCGGCAAGGCAGACGACTGCAGAAGAACGAAGCCTAATCCAGAGATCAGGCAGACGTCTGAACAAGAATGTCCAGACGTCTGCCCAAGGAGCTGAAGAGATACAGACTCTAGACATATGTCAGACCAAGTGTGGTTCAGACGTCTGTCGACGATAAAATTGCTGCGAAAAGAATTTTGATAATTCGGGTTTTTCTTTTATTTTGGATAGGATTAGGATTTGCCTATAAATAGGAACCTCTCATATGATTTATACACTGCCTAATGAAAAAGAAAAGAGATTATTGTATTGAGAAGGCGATGACTTAGATCTAGAAAGATTTGAAAGAAATCTTCTAGGGTTTCTCGTGGGTGTACTTGATTCAAGATTATAGTAGACTTTGCAGGTTTCGCTCTGCCGGGGACTAGCTATACGGTGGGTGAATCTTGTCAACAAATCTCTCGTCTTTTATCATTTTATTTTCTTATTCTCACACTTTATTAATTGTTTTCCGTGATTATTGCGTAGTGTGATTGCGTGATTTGGTTTTGTCGCTGTCACGCCCCGTTTCTCAGAAGACGGTAACGGCACGTGACGAGACTCACAACATATTTACTATGAGAAGGTCATTTCCGTTAATAAATACGTTAAGCATATGTAAGCGATATAACCATATGCAAGAATTAACAAGAGCAATAAAAATAAACAACAACTTTATTTACATTCAATTTCAAATATAAATGTCTGGAATAAAAGATACAATACTGAAAAGCCTAAATAATGGCTTACAAAAATATAAATGCAAATAAGGAAACTAATAATCTGGCTGGGCAATAAGTTGATCGAAATCCTCCTGCCTGGACTTGATTTCTTTAGACTCATGTCCTCCCGACGAACATTCCAAGAAAAGCAAATAAAGAGGAATGTCATCAGCGAACTAGCGCTCAATAAGTCCCCAAAAGAAATAAGTAATGATGGCTGAAAATATGAAAATGAATAGAAACCACGTAATTATGAATAGATAATGTTACATGTGAGAGTATCTGAGCATGTCATTTATATGTATAAGATAGTTATTCTAATATGGTTGTTTGTAGTTTGATAAATAAGGTATTCATATATACGAGAGGAGTCTAACTTACCCCGTGGACTAAGGTAACAGGAAGTATAAGACCCCGTCAAAACCCATAGGACAACGGCACATGAATTCAGATTAGGTGTCTTTTAAAGTGACTTCTCGTGCCACAATATACGTTCCGTACCAACCTACCCTTATCCCCGCATATTGTAATGTATAGTTCAAGTTTACAGGTCTTGGCCGAATCCCTGAATATAAAGAGTACAAGTTCAGGTTCAAGTGGTAATCAGGTATTCATGTCAAGTACATGTCAAGTTATATTCATGGTTCGGTCAAGTTAAGTGTTCAAGTTCAAGTTTGGATATTTAAGTTCAAGTGTTTTAGTTTGGGTTTGAGTTCAAGTTCAAGTTCAAGTCAAGATCGAATTTGTATTCAAATTATAGTCATATCTTATTACTAACTTTAATCTTGTGAATTTCTTGAGTTTGGAAAATATCAATAACCGCTGTACATGAACGGCAGGATTTGTGTGTTTTTCAAAAACGATTATCATTTGATAATTTCCACCATAAAGTTACGATCATGCATCATTGTCTCCGGCAACCCCGAGGCAACTGACAAGAGAAGATGATACTCAAACCAATCTGCAACCTAAAATATGTAACCTAGACTAGTATTTTGATTTATAGGATATTTTAGTAAAAATGTGATTTAAAAATTATCAAGGGTTTTTATTTGTCCTAAAGTCTCGAATAAATTTTCAATAAAAATATGTTGTTTAAAAATACAAGATTTTTGTATGAAAACGTATTTTATATTTTGTGGTATTTTAGTGTAAAGATCCAACTTTTAAAATTTATGGTATTGTAATGAAAATTACCATTTTTGGAAACTTGATGGTATTTTATTAAAACTTAAAATTTTTATTTAAAAATAATTTTCACCGTTTGTTTTTATAAAAATACGGATTTAAGATTTATATAATTTTTTAAGGATTTAATTTGTTTTAAAAGTCGTATTTCTTTAAAATCGTATTTTTATTCCTTTCGAGACCGAATTCTCCGTGAGAAGTTCTGCATCTCGCTCTATTATCCCAAGAACGTACGATAACCCGCACCATTTACAAATCGGTCTCTTAATAGGTCTCTTAATGAGGGTTGTAGAGGCGTAATTGTAAAGGTGTTAAAATGGCGATTGAAACGTATTATTATAAAGCGAGGGTATTTTCTTGAAAATTGTTTCTTTTAGAATAAAACATTATATCTAAAATATCGTGCTATGAACCATAGTGTATGTGAGTGGGTAGGTTGCTACCCATGAATTTTGTAGGGTTATAGTTCATGATAACGTTAAAAGGGTATATGTAAAGTTCATGGTATTTTGTGTAAACGTTCGATGTATATTTCTTTAACATGAAATTCTAAACACTTTCAAAATTAATGAGATGAATAATATTTTAAGGTGGTGTTAGAAAGATTAGTGGGACTTAATTTGCATGATAATTGTGATAAAATATATCTATAAGAGATTGTTAAAAACCAACTCCATTTTTTTATCGATTATCGTTTTAAGGGTTGTTTAAAATTAATCGATTGAGAGGAGGGGAAAAGAAAGGGACTTACGGGTTGCGCTAGATCTTTACGGGATCATAGATAAGAGAAAGAAAGCCTCGGTTGGAAGAACCGAGACCAAACCGTGTGGAAAAGCTCGATTGATGGCTTGGGCAACTTTACTTGGGCTTAACTCCTATTTGCTTAGATTTGAAAACTTTAGAGAATTTTTTTAAGAGAGTTTTGATATAGATTTCAGAATAGGGGAGAGTTAGGAGATAGGGTGGTATTTATAGGGGAATTAGGATTAAGATGGTGTAAAAAACTGTGATAAATTGGTTATTAAAATGGATTTTAATAGGGTAAAGTGATGGGGCAATTCTCTGGATAAATTCAGAGAAAATAAATAGGAAAAAAGAGTAGAAGGAAGCTAAAAGGACGCACGGGCGAAGCACGGAGGAAAATGGACGCCGATGGCGGCTAATTAGCGGCCCGATTGCGGCCACGTGTCTCGATATTCGTGACTAGTGTATTAATTCGTGTTAACTCCTCATTTCTCCAGTTTGTTTTCTCTAAAACTTTTTGTTTCTTCGTGTAATGCACGTGCAACTCTTGGGTTTCCGAAAAGTTAAAAAGAAAAAATATTAAAAATAATTGGGGCTGATGGGATTCGAACACGCAGGCTATGACACAACAGTAGAGAGTATTAACCGGTGAGCTACAAGTTGTTTCTTGCTTTTATTGAACAACTTTAACTTAACAGTGCCTATGTTACCCGTTTGAAAAGACAAGAGACAAAGGCTTTCTTGTCAAAGAAAGGAAAAAGTCATTAATATAGTAAACTGCTAACACTTAGTTAGGCTGAAATACACCTTTCTATATATTGACTGTATTACAATTGTACAGTGATTTCAGGGTCGTTACATCCTACCCTCCTTATAAAAATTTCGTTCTCAAAATTTACACAAAGACTAATCTTCAAAAAGATGAGAGTATCGTGTACGCATATCATCTTCTCGCTCTCAAATTGATTCTCCTGGCGAATCCTTTCTCCACATCACCCGGACTAGCTTGACCATCTTATTCCACAATGTTTTCTCCTTCCGATCTAGTATCTTGACTGGCTGTTGTTCGCAAGTTAGATCGGTTTGCACTGTGAGTTTCGAGTGATCAAGTATATGACTGGGGTCGCTCACATATCGTCGTAGCTAAGATATGTGGAACATATTGTGCACTTCTTCCAATGAGGGTGGTAGTGCTAAGCGATACGCCACTTCTCCAACTCATTCAAGTATGTCGAACAGTCCGATGTACCTTAGACTAAGTTTGCCCCTGTTTCCCCAATATTTAAACCTAATAAAAGAGCTAAGCTCTGTTGAATTTTAAAGAGGCAGCGTCTCACGTGCTCTCCACGAGGGCGCTAGCGCCAGAGCCAATCTTATAGGATTAAATCCTATGGTGGCGCCCATGTGCTCTTCACGTGGGCGCCAATATACAAAGCACAGGAGGGCTTATTATATAAGAGTTGGACTTTTATATGGCGTCACATGTGCTCCTCACATGGGCGCCAATGTGCAAAGCATATAAGTACCTATCATAAGAATTAAATTCTTAAGTGGCTCCCACGTGCACAACACGTGAGCGCCGGTGCTCAAGTAAAAATGAGTAGAATTAAATTCTACATGAGAATTATTTCCCTAAAGTCTGGGATATTCTTTGTTAAATAGAGTCGTTGGATCAAATATCCAATGGTGATGATAATGGAATTAAATTCTATTAGGAGAAAATATCTCCCTAATCTTTCTAAATGAGAAAAATATTCTCGGTTGGATAAAAAATCCAATGATAGATTTAAATTCTATTTTTGGGAATATATTTTCCCAATCTTTCTAAACAAAGAAAGATTATACTCTGTTAAATAGAGCACTCTTGGATCAAAAATTCAACGGTGATTATAAAACCACCAATTAAATCATCTAATAGAATAAAATTCTATCTTAGAAAAATATTTCTTAATCTTGTTAAACAAATAAGAAATATTCTCTGTAAAACAGAGGCCCTTGGATTAGAAATCCAATGGTGACTAAAAATCACCATTTTAATAGAATAAAATTCTATATATGGAAAATATTCACCCAATCTTGTTAAAACAAAAAAATATATTCTGTAAGACAGAAACACTTGGATCAAAAATTCAACAGTGGGTAAAATTTCCTAGATCAATTTTGAGACCAATTAAATCAATTGGAATCTCTCAATGAGAGATTTTCTAAAAACGAATTAACAATATGCCTCCACTATATAAAGGATCCGAGACTTCAAGTCTCACACACACAGACACAGAAAGAGAGAAAGCAAAAAAAAAGAACAGAGAATTCAATTCTCAAAGAAGAAAATCTTCCTTCTCAAAATCCTAAGCAAAGAAAAGGGATCAAAATATCTCTATCACATCTAAGAGTTTAACTCTTTTAAAATAACTTAGTTCTTTCTCCTTAGATGAATAAGACAAGTCTCCCATAAGTTGAGAATTTAATTCTCATCGAGAAGATCTTATTCTTGAGAATCAAATATTTAGGGAAGAACAAATTTAAAAAGAAAGAAAATGGAGTTCATGATACTCCAGTAACTCGATTTCTTCAAATCGAGAACTTAGTTCTTTAAAAACTCAACCCGAAATCCACAAAAATAGTGATTTTGGTGAGCGTTAATGGTCAAAATACCATTGACAGAGGTTTAACCTCTCCGAAGACATCAACAGAGATTAAATCTCCATATAAAAAAAGACTAGCGCCTCACGTGCTTCCCACGTGGGCGCCCTTTTAATAGCGCCTAACGCCTCATGTGAAAAACACGCGGGAGCCCAAAACAGGAGACCAGCGCCTCACGTGAAATACACGTGGGCGCTGAATAAAGTGCTCAGCACTCCATATACATCCGAAGATAGTTAAGTGCTTAGCACAGATTGGGCAGCTCCTAGCGCCGCACGTGCTCCTCACGTGGGCGCCATATAAAAAGTGCTTAGCGCTTCATAAGTGTTCAACATTTATTGGGCAGCGCCAATGACCGAATACTTCACAGGACATGTATGTGAGTATCAGAGCCCAAATAAGTGCTTAGCACTTTTGAATAAAAGAAAGACTAATTAGACTAAGCCCAAAGTGGCCAAGTCTCTAAAAGTTTTCTTGCAGTTGAACCCAAATGCTTTTTTGCTGGATCTCAAGTAAAAAGATGATCCTAAAATGATGTTAAGTTAATCTTAGTCTCAAATAAGACTAACGTATTCTTAGCGAAGACAAACTGATCCCAAATGCTCATTTATCGATTTAAGTTTGATCTTAATCTCAAATTAGATTAATGGTCCCTAAATCAAACAAAAATATTTCTGAACTATAGAAATATACAACCTAAGTTCAAAACCCTGTCAAGAAAATCCTTGACCCAAACCGAAATCTAAAATATACGGATTTGGACTGATCTACGCTCTACGTGCGACGACATAAACTAGTCTCCGTATACAATCCATGGGCAAACAAAACAAAAAAAAATACACACGACACGAAGTGAACTGCCAGAGCAGGAGAAAGTGGTCATCGCAATGCGGTAACGTAATTAACTGCAGGGGCTTGCGTCTGTAGGGAAGAGCGTCCTCACAATCCAAACTCCCTCACATATGAGGGGGAATCTGATGAAATCTGCTACAACGGCCGCATCCGTCCAAACCTCTGATATATGGTGTCATAAATCAACTTGGTATCTTCGGAGAGGTGGACAGTTAAATCCAAATAGCATCTGCCCCCAAATTCAAGCAAGACCATCTATCCCGGTCCGTCTCTGTTTTCGGCGGTAAACAGCCCCCGTCTTCCAAAACGTATCACTCCTCTATTCGAAGAGATCTTCAGAAACAAATGTTCTCCGGGTTGGAACTCCAAGTGTCGGCGCTTTGCATCTGCCCAATACTTTTGCCTATCTTGGGCTATGCACATCTTTTCCCTGATCGTGTGAACTATATTGGCCCTTGGAGTTCACGATCTTCAATATCGTCCCAACTCAACGGAGAACAACACTTACGTCCATAGAGTGCTGCGAAAGGTGGCATCCCAATACTTGCCTGGTAACTGTAGTTATATGAAAACTCCACAAGGTGTATGTGACTTCCTACGAACCTCTGAAGTCTAGCATAAAGGCTCTTGGCATATCTTCCAGGATCTGAATTGTTCGTTCGAACCGTCCGTCTGTTTGGGGATGATACGCTGTGCTGAAGTTCAGACTCGTTTCTAGGCTGGGTTGAAGACTCTGCCAAAACTAAAATCGGAATCTAGTATCTCGGTTGGAAACGATGCAAATATGTACTCCATGTATTCTCATGATCTTCTACACGCGTTTATGGGTATCAAGACAAGTATAATACATCTTAAAAGTTGAAATCTTTACTTTAAATTTTTTACTCACCTCTATGTATTTTCTTGCCAACGTCTCAGTCGATTGGCCAACTCTGAAGGGAATAAAGTGATCCGACTTGGTGAGTCGATCCATAATAACCTAAATTGTGTCATTTCCCTTCGTGCTGTGAGGGAGTGCAGTTACGAAGTCTATGGTAATGTACTGCCATTTTCATTCAAGGATTAGCTACGCTTCTTGCTACTTCTCGCTTCATTCCATGCCACCAGTAATACATCTTTAGATCTTTGTACATCTTCATGCCGCCGGGGTGTATAGAATACGGAGAGCTGTGAGATTCTTTCATCAACTTTTCTCGAACAGGGTCAACTGGCACGTATAAACGGCTCTCGTACCGCAAGGATCTATCTTCGTGGATGATGAAGTCGGTTCGAAGACCGCTTTCTACTTTTTCTTGGATCTTTTGTAGTTTAGTATCATTTGCTTGAACTGCCTTGATCTGATTGACAAGAGTGGACTGGACTTGTAAGTTCATCAAGGATGATTCGTTATCTGGCACAACTACTTCAATGTTGAGTCCATGCAGTTCTTGTTGTAGCTTCCACTGAGCGGTGAGGTTTATTGCTAATGGCTTTCGACCAAGTGCATCGGGAACTACGTTCATCTTTTCAGGATGATATTGTAGGTTGATGTCGAAATCCACCATGAGTTCTAGACATTTTTTCTACCGCATGCTGAGTTCTTTCTGAGTAAATATATACTTCAGACTCTTGTGGTCGATGTATAATTCCACTCGCTCTTCCAAAAGATAGTGACGTCAAATCTTGAGTGCAAAGATAACGGCCGCCAATTCCAGGTCATGTGTTGGATAGTTGCGCTCATGAACCATTAACTGTCTTGATGCAAAAGACACAACCTTTACATGCTAATGCAGAACACATCCTAATCTCTTACCGGACGCATCACAATATATATCGAATCCGCCAGATCGATCCGGTATTACGAGAAAAGGTGCAGAGGATAATCTCGATTTGAGTTCTACGAAAGCCTTCTCACATACTTTTGACCACACGAATGCTTCGTCTTTACGTGTAAACTTAGTCAGGGGTGCTGCGATCTTTGAAAATCCTTCGATGAAGCGTCTGTAATATCCTGCTAAGCCTAAGAAGCTTCTTATTTCTTTGACTGAATTTGGTGTCGGCCACTCACTGACAGCTGACACTTTAGCTGGATACATAGAGATTCCTTCGCCTGAAATGATGTGCCCAGGAAAACCGACTTTGTCTAGCAAAAACCCGAACTTGATGTACTTGGCATAGAGTTGATGCAGTTGTAATGTCTCCAGAACTATGCGTAGGTGATCGGCGTGTTCTTCCCAAGTCTTCGAATAGACCAAGATGTCGTCTATGAAGATGACAACGAACTTATCTAATTGCTCACGAAAGACTTGGTTCATCAGGTTCATTAATATAGCTGTTGCATTGGTTACTCCGAATGGCATCACCAAATATTCATAATGTCCATATCGGGTCCTGATCCCCGTCTTCGGAATGCCGGACTTTTTGACCTGCACTTGATGATAGCCAGAATGAAGATCTAATTTGGAGAAGACACAAGATCCACTCAGCTGATCGAAAAGGTCATCGATGCGTGGTAGCGGATACTTGTTCTTAATAGTCACCTCGTTCAGTGCTAGATAATCAACGCATATCCGGTAAATACTTTCCTTCTTCTTCATTAGCAACACTGGGGATCCCCAACTTGAGCTACTGGGTCTGATCCAACTTTTCTTTAGAAGTTCGTCTAACTAGTTACGGATTTTTTTCAATCCTTCCGGACTTAATCGATATAGAGCTTTTATTACAGGTTGTGCACCAGGTTGTAAATCAATACTAAATTCAAGAGCTCGATCGGGAGCCAAACCTGATATATTTTCAGGGAAAACATTCCCGAACTCTCTAACTACTTCGGGCTTTTCTCCCTCGGCTTATAGGGAGGACACTTCTGCAGTCATCGGCTTGGCTACGTAGCTTCCTGGCTCCAAGGTTCTGTCTTCACTTTTGAAAAAGAAGACTGGGTGATCTGGTATCTCAAAAACTACTCTCCTTTGACGTTAGTCAATGGTAGCATAAAATACTCCCAGCCAATCCATTCCCACACAACATCGAAATTTGGTATGTCCAGCACTTTGAAATTTGCATAGAATTCTCGACCGCAAACTACAACTGGGCACTGATCATATCCTAAATTTGCCTTCAAGAATCCATTCCTAGAACTTACATTCCAGCTTGAAACGAGTGGCTTAATGGGAATCGCATGCGTTCTCACGAACCGTTGTGACATGAAGCTATGTGAAGCTCCAGTGTCGAAAAGCGCGAGTGCGGGAAGGGTGGCTGTCATGCCCCGAATCCCGGTGTACGGACAAGGGGATGCGACGAGGCCCGCTACGTATTTACTCAGAAGTAAACACGCTAAGTGTAAATAAGAAATATAATGAATGTACACAAGAAATAACAAAGATGTAATTGAACAGCAATTTTTATATATTAAACATTTCTTTACAATACAACTGAAAATGTAAATATAAGAATGGAAAGCACTGCCTAAACAATGACATGAACTGAAATTAAAGTATATACAAGAGTCTAGAGCTCTGGATCTTCTGCAAATTGCTCCAAGTCGTCTGAACTGAGTTCTATCTCTAGAGAATCGGAACCACCTGACAACATTTCAAAGAAAGAAGAGAAAATAATGTCTTCGGCGAATAATCGCTCGGTAAGTCCCAAACAAAGATAGAAATAGAATAGACAGATAAAAAATATAACTATATAATGTTTGATTGTTATGTTAACGTAGTTGTTTGTAGCTTGGTACAGAATGCATCAGTGTATACGAGAGGAGTCCAACTATTCCGTGGACTAAGGTATACGGAGCACAAGGAACCGTTAAGCCACGGAACAACAACACGGATATTTAGGTTAGGTGTATTATGGTTAATTACAGTCTCGTGCCCCTTTTAATACATTCCGTACCAATCTACCCCTTTAAAACCCCGTAATGTATTTTGTATTAATTTGTATTGTTTTGTTTAATAGATGTGAGACTTGCTGAAATCATGATATCAGTAGTTCATATAAACGGAAAGGATGTAAATGGATAGTCATGTAAACAAGTCAATGTATATCCATGGTTTGGTCAAATCAATTCATGTTGATATAAATTGAATTC
Organism: Agapanthus africanus; assembly: GCA_030015575.1. NCBI lineage: Eukaryota > Viridiplantae > Streptophyta > Magnoliopsida > Asparagales > Amaryllidaceae > Agapanthus > Agapanthus africanus. Next base: position 764,926,603 of record CM057340.1, read on the forward strand.
TGGTATAAATGTATTCATGTTGTATTGGAGTTATACTTGAATTGTATTCAAGAATGGATTGTATTCTGGTTTGACTGAGACTCAGATTGAGTCAGATTCTTTAAACAGAATTGAAGTCCAGATTTAGATTTTGGAGTTATCGGTAACTGCTGCATATGGACGGCAGGATTTGTGTCTTTTTCCAAGACAATTACCGTATTGATAACGCCGTTTTTAGTTGTCAACCTTAAAAAGGCAAGCACCCACTTTCTCCGACTCCCTGAGGCTCAAGAGAATTGGTCCCGCTTAAAGCTATATTTACTAGGGTCCTTATTGTAAATTGATATAACTTGAGGGGGTTTTATGAAAACTAGTTTTGATATATTTTCAAAATAAACCTCAAGTATTTATTTATCGTTTTTAGGGTTTCCATAGATGTAATTTTTATAAAATGAGATATTCTAGTGAATATAAACCTAGAATAGTATATGATATTTTGATGTAAATTGGAATCGTATGGATTTGTGATGGTATTTTCATGAAATATGTGATTCTTTTCTTTTTGTTTAGAAAACATGGATTATATCTATGTATATATTTAAAGTAGATATTTTTATTATATTTATATATAATTATTAAAAATAAATTTATTTATTAAATAGAAAATCACATTATTCTTAAAAATTGTATTAAAAATTCCATCGAGATCGAATGCTCTGTAAGGAGCTTTGCATCTCGCTCTATTAGTCTCGAGGACGTGCGATAACTCGCACCATCCCGATCGGGTTCCCCAAAATGGGTTGTAGAGGTTTATTTGCAAGGAATTAATTAAAACAATTCAAAGAATACGGTTTTTTAGAGTTTAAGGTGTTTTAATGTAAAATTGTATTATCCCACAAAATATTGTTCCAAAAGCCATCGTGCTATGTCAAGATGAGTGTTGTGATGAGTTAGGTCATTATCTCGTGAATTTTCTAAAGGTAATACAAGTAAGCATGATAAAATATGTCGAAAGTAAAGTATGTGGTATTAAACCGTAAAAGTGCAATAAACATGGTTTTACATGGAGTTTTATAGTAAAATTGGTTTCTAAATTTTAGTTAATGGTTAATAAGCAAGATTTAATAATTTGGTTATGAGTTTCCTAAGAAAAATTGTCATTTTAAAGAAATTAGGTTTTAAAAGTCGGTTAACTCCACTTACCGACGTCATTTGAAAAGAGACTTGTTTAATAGAGAAGAGAGAAGAAAAAGTAGGGACTTACAGGATGCAAAGAAAGAGAAAAGGTCTATGAAAAAATTGAGGGTCTCGTGAAGTCGTGGTGTCGCCAGATTTGTCCCGAGTCGTCGCCGGAACTTGACCTTGAGCTAACTTCATTTGTACAACTTTTTGGACTTGGAAAATTTAGAGAGTTTTGGCAATGGATTTCAGAATGAAAAGGGTAGGGTGTGATGTTTGTGTTTATAGGAGAAATTAGGGTTTAGGGTATTGAAATTTAGAATTAAAATGCATTAAAATTTGTTTTTAAAGCTCATTTAATTCTCTGGAAATGTGCGGAGAAAACTAACAGAAATTTTTGAAGCATTTGGGACAGGTTCAACCGTTGGCGCCGGCCCCAAGCCTAATCTCGTCGGCCATTTGGGTTGGGTTGGGCTTGGATGCTTTCCACGTGTTAGGGTCTATTCATAAAACTCAGTGCACGTGTTTGATTTCTGAGACTTTTCATTTTTACGTGTATTGCATGTGTAAACTTTTGAGCTTCCAAAAAGTTTAAAAGAAAAATCAGCAAAAATAATATATGGCTGAAGGGATTCAAACACAGAGGCTACGTTACAGCAATGCAAGGCTTTACCAATGAGCTACAAGTGCTTTCTTGCTGTTCAAAAGCAAAATTAAATACTTATAGCATACACAGGATTGCAAATACTCCATTTGTACATTAACTTTAAAAATTTTCTGTATATTAAAATAGAGTCGTTACATTCTACCCTCCTTACAAAAATTTCGTTCTCAAAATTTACAATTATTTAAGAACTAATTTACAAACAAGTGAGGTTATCTTGCACGCATATCGTCTTCTCTTTCCCACGTTGATTCTCCTGGTGTGTCTTTTTTCCACATCACTCGAACCAAGTTTACTTCCTTGTTCCGAAGTGACTTCACCTTTCTGTCCAAAATTTCAACGGGTTGTTGCTCACAAGATAGGTCTGCCTGTACCGTGAGCTCAGAGTGATCAAGAATGTGACTGGGGTCACTCACATACCTTCTGAGTTGAGATATGTGGAACACATTGTGCACTCCTTCCAATGAAGGTGGAAGCGCCAAACAATATGCCACTTCTCCGACTCGTTCGAGTATGTCGAACGGTCCAGTGTACCTTGGACTTAACTTACCCCTCCTTCCAAAATGAAGCACTCCACGGTTTGGAGAAATCTTCAGAAAGACATGATCTTCCGGCTGGAACTCCAAGTGACGCGCTTTGCATCAGCCCGGTGCTTCTGTCGGTTTTGGGCTATGCGCATTCGTTCCCTGATAGTGCGAACTATATCTACAGTCTCCACTATCATCTCAGGTCCAAGGAGTTCTCTATCTCCGATGTCATCCCAACTTAATGGTGATCGACACTTCCTTCCATAGAGTGCTGCAAAGGGTGTCATTCCAATATTTGCTTGGTAGCTGTTGTTGTATGAAAACTCCACAAGATGTAGGTGATCTTCTCACGATCCTCCAAAGTATAGCATACAAGCTCTTAGCATATCTTCAAGTATCTGAATCGTTCGCTCAGAATTTCCATCTGTTTGTGGATGGTAAGCTGTGCTAAAGTTCAGACTTGTTCCCAAGCTAGCTTGCAGACTCTGCCAAAATTGCGATCGAAATCTGGTATCACTATCGAAGACAATGCAAACCTGTACTCCATGTAATCTCACGATCTTCTGCATGAGTTCATGGGTATCAAAAATAGTACACTATGAAGAGTTAAATCTTACTTAGATTCAAACTTATCTCCATATACTTCTTTGTTAGTGTCTCGGTAGATTGGCCGACTCGAAAGGGAATAAAGTGAGCCAACTTTGTGAATCGATCCACAATAACCCATACCGCATCGTTACCCTTCGTGCTGCGAGGAAGTGCAGTCACGAAGTCCATGATGATGTATTGCCACTTCCATTCTTGAATAGGTAACGGTTGAAGTAAACCAGTAGTCCTGTGATGTTCAGCTTTTACCTGTTGACACACCAAACATTTAGCGACGCTTCTGGCTACTTCACGCTTCATTCTATGCCACCAGTAATGTTGACTTAGATCTTTATACATCTTTGTACCACCTGGGTGTACTGAGTAGGGAGAACTGTGGGCTTCTTTCATCAATTCTTCCCAAACAAAACCTTGTGTTACACACAATCAGCTTCCGTATATTAGAGATCCGTCTTCATGAATGATGAAGTCTGTTCGAAGTCCACTTTTTACTTGTTCTTTGATCTTTTGCAACTTGGTATCACTTGCTTGAGCTGCTTTGATCTAATTGACAATTGTAGACTGAACTTGTAAGTTCATCAAACTTGAAGCGTTACCTGGCATGACCACTTCTATCTCCATCTGATGCAAATCTTGCTGAAGCTTCCACTGTGCGGTGAGATTCATTGATTGTGGTTGGCGACTAAGTGCATCATATACTACATTCGCCTTCCCTGAATGATATTGTAGATTGATATCGAAGTCCGCCATAAGTTCTAACCATCTTCTCTACCGCATATTCAATTCTTTCTGAGTAAACATATACTTCAGATTTTTGTGGTCTGTGTATAAATTTACTCATTCTCCAAGAAGATAATAGCGCCAAATATTGAGTGCAAAGATAATGGATGCCAACTCCTGATCATACGTCGGATAGTTGCGCTCATGAACCTTCAGCTGTCTTGATGCATAAACTACAACTTTACCGTGTTGATGCAGAACACATCCTAATCCCTTACCGGATGTATCGCAATGCACTACGAAACCTCCAGATTGGTTCAGTATTACGAGAATAGGTGCTGATGTCAATCTTGACTTCATTTTTACGAAAGCTTGTTCGCATACTTCTAACCATACGAATTCTTCATCTTTACGTATGAGTTTGGTCAGGGGTGTTGCAATCTTCGAAAATCCTTCAATAAATCTTCGGCGGTATCCTGCGAAACCCAAGAAATTTCGAATGTCCTTCACTGTCTTTAGTGTCGGCCATTCGTTTACTGCTAATAGTTAGCTGGATCTACAGAAATTCCATCACCTGAAACGATATGTGTAAGAAATCCGACTCGATCTAGCCAAAACTCGCACTTGCTGTACTTGGCATAGAGTTGATGCCGTCGCAAAGTCTCCAGGACAATTCATAAATTCTCGGCATGCTCTTTCCGACTCTTTGAATACACCAGGATGTCGTCGATGAATATGACAACAAACCTGTCTAGGTACTCTCAGAATACTTGATTCATTAGGTTCATGAATATGGCTGGTGCGTTGGTCACTCCAAATAGCATCACGAGATATTCATAATATCTATAACGAGTTTTGAATACCGTTTTAGGAATATCAGATTCTTTGACCTTCACCTGATGATAACCCGAATGAAGATCTAATTTTGAGAAAACGCAAGATCCACTTAGCTGATCGAAAAGATCGTCGATGCGCGGAAGTGGATACTTGTTCTTTATCGTGACTTCGTTCAAAGCTCTATAATTAATGCAAATTCTATATGAACCTTCCTTATTGTTCACCAGTAAAATTGGAGATCCCCAATGTAACAACTCCAATTTCAATGTACATAAAATTGTTTAAAAGTTAATGTACAATTGGGGTATTTGAAATCCTGTGAATGCTATAAGAATTTGTTTTACTTTGGAACAGCAAGAAACCACTTGTAGCTTATTGGTAAAGCCCATATCTTCTCACTCCTGCAACCTTTGGCCTACCCCACTCTCTCTACACTGTTTATCTTCTCTGCAATTAACCAGAGAATTAAAATACTCCCTTTAATCAAATTTTTAATCCATATTTTAAATGCAATCTTTAACACACCAAACCCTAATTTCTCCTATTAATACCACACCTCATTTCACCCGTCCTCACTCATAATTCTCTGCCAAAACTCTCAAAAACTTTCAAGTCCCAATAGTGTACAAGTGGAGTTAGCGAAGGGAGAAGTTTCGACGAAATTCCGGTGACGATATAAGGAGCTTCCGGCGATAAAACAACACCCCGAAGCATTTTGTAGTTCCCTCTCCCTCTCCTCTTGACCCCAAGACAGTAAGTCCCATCTTCCCCTCTCATCTTCTAATCTAAAAACTTCAAATTCTAAAACCCGACAGAAGCGGAGTTAATCCGACTTCCGATTCGGTTTTCCTTTAAAAATCATATTTTTCTTAAGCAAGAATATACCAAACTCTCATATCATGTTCACTAAACATTACCAAACACTTTAAACAAGTTTAATCACAAAATATTATTATATGCAACTTCTATTGTAGTTTTACAGTAAAATACCACATACTTTCGTTTCCAACATAATTATCATAATGCCTATTATACCTTTAGATAGTTCACGGGGTAATGACCTATCTCATCACAACACACATATCTATCATAGCACGATGATGTTTGGAACAATAGAATACAGGAAAATATGACTTTACAAATAAATACCCTAAACTTACAAAATCGTTTTCTATAAAAAAGATGTATTAAACATTTCCATGCAATTGCACCTCTACAACACACTTTTGAAGACCCCGTTCGGGATGGTGTGGATTATTGCACATCCTCAGGCTTAGTAGAGCGAGATGCAGACCTCCTCAAGGAGCATTCGATCTCGATGGAATTTTTATACATTTTTTTCTTTAGAAAATGAGATTTTTACAAGAAAATAAATAAATTATTTTCATTAAATATATATATATATATATATATATATATCTATTATCAAAATATTTATTTTAATTATATAAATATTCTAAGCTTTCTAAATCAAAGGAATCACTATTACATGAAAATACCATCCAAATACAGAACAAGTACAATGTTTCAAGAAAATACCACATACTATGAAACTAGGTTCTATTCATTAGAAATTTCACATTTATAAAATATACATCTATGAAAACCCTAAAGACGATAATTAAAGGCTTGAGTTGTATTTTGAAAGTATGCCAAAACTATTTTTACATAAAACCCCTCAAGTTATACTAAATTACAATAAGGACCCTAGTAAACATAGGTTTAAGCGGGACCAGTCTCTTGAGCCTCAGGGAGCCGGAGATATGGATGCTTACCTATCTAAGGTAGACAATCTAACAAACGGTGTTATCAACACGGTAATTGTCTTGGAAAAAGACACAAATCCTGCCGTCCATGTGCAGCAGTTACCGATAATATCAAAACAATCAGGATTTCAAGTTCTTTTTGAAAGTGTCTGACTTAGACCGAGTCTCAATCTAATCAATCTGACTTGAATGTGATTCAAGTATAACTACAATTCAATATGAATCCGTCTGTACAATCTATTTCAATATACAACTTGACCGAACCGAACCATGGATATACTTCCATCTACATGATTCTCCGGTTACATCCATTTACTGATATCCTGGTTTCGGCAAGTCATTCATCTATATAATAAGGCAATACAATCCAAGCAATACAATCAAGATATCGCGGGGTTTATAAGGGGTAGATTGGTACGGAAAGTGTTAAAAGTGGCACGAGACTGTAACCATAATACACCTAACCTGAATCTCCATTGCCGTTGTACCATGGACAGTTCCTTGTGCTCTGTATACCTAAAACTCCGGAATAGTGGGATTCCTCTCGTATACACTGGCATTTTCTGTACCAACCTACAAACAACAGCGTTAACAATATAATACAACTTTAAAAGTTACATTCTCCTTCTGTCTATTCTGTCTCTACTTACCTTTGAGACTTACCGAGCGATTGTTCGCTGACGACATTCCTTTTCTTTTTTTTGGAATGTTGTCAGGTGGATCGGACCTTCTGGAGACAGAGCCCACCAGCGAGGATTGGATCAGATAGCCGTCGACCCAGAGCTCTAGTTTACTTGTATATATTTTCATTTCTGTTATGCCACTGTTTAAGCATCGCTTTCATTCCATGTATTACTTTTCAGATGTATTGTAAAAAGAATGTTGAATAAATAAAGTTGTTTTTCATTTACATCTTGTCTTTTGTGTACTTTTATTTTATATTGCTTAGATACGCTTAGCGTGTTTACTTCTGAGTAAATATATCGCGTGACCCGTCGCGTCCTTTGCCCGTACACTGGGAAGCGGGGTGTGACACCCAACTTGAAGTACTGGGACGAATCCATCCTTTCTTCAGAAGTTCGTCCAACTGAGTACGGATCTCCTTCAAACCTTCTGGGCTTAATTGATACGGTGCTTTGATTACCGGTTGTGCTCCAGGTACTAAATCAATTCCGAATTCAAGAGCTCGATCGGGAGGCAAACCTGATATGTTTTCAGAAAATACATCATCGAACTCTCGAACTACCTCTGGCTTCGATTCTTCATCTGCCTAATGAGATGCTCTGCCTTCCTTGGTTTAGCCTTGTAGGTACTAGGTTCCAGAGTACGGTCTCCACTTTTGAAATAAAAGACAGGATGGTCTGGAATCTCGAACACTACCCTCCTTTGATGACAGTCGATGGTAGCGTAGAATGTTCCTAGCCAATCCAAACCCAAAACTACATTGAAGTTTGGTATGTCTAGCACCTTGAAGTCAGCATAGAATTCTCTGCTGCAGACGACCACTGGATACAGGTCGTATCCCAAACTTGCTTTTAGAACGTCGTTCTCTGAACTGACATTCCGGCTGGATATGAGTGGTTTGACTAGAATCACATGAGTTTGGACGAACTGTTGCGACATAAAGCAATGTGATGCTCCAGTATCAAAGAGTGCCAGTGCGGGAAGTGAGGCTACTAAGATCATACCTAAGTTATGTGGGATAGGTTTAGGTATAGAAAAATATATGGATATATATAAGGATTGAAAGAAAGCTTGAAAAAAGAGTTACCAGTGATGACTTAGCCAGTGGCTTCAGCTTCTTCCATAGTCATTGTGAAAGCATGTCGCCTCAGTACATTCCTTCTTGCTGGAGGAGCATTCCTCTGTCCGTTCCTCTGTCCTTGTGGTAAGTTCCTTTGTGCTTGATGGAACTGATAGGGAGGAGGTGCAGTCGGTCCGTGAGGAGGTAGGGCTGGGAGAGCAAGACGTGGTGCAGGTGCCTGCATTGCTGGCCGCTGCGGATAGGTGATTGCAGGTCTGGGTGCAGGATTTGGATTGAGTCAACGAGGACAAGACCTAATATCATGTATGGGTGAGCCACAAACTAACCAAAGGCGATTAGCACGCCTGCAATCCTTCGCCAGGTGTCCATCCCTCCTGCAGTTGCAAAAGTCTAGACTGGGCCGGTTGAATAATACTCCCGGTCTCCTGGGTACAAAAGGTGGCCTGGAAGAGGCTCCTCCTGCCATCTGGGTGGCAGGGCGCTTCACATCAGCAGATTGAGATCTGCTCTTCTCCTTCTGTAGGGTTCCTAGGCACACTAATGAGGTCTCACAAGACATCAACCATGCCAATTTCAAAAATTACAAGTGCCGAGAAACCCTAATACGGATCGTTAACTAGAATTTTAGGCGACAAAAGCAACTAGTTAACTACTTAACTAAAAGAACGGAAATACAACCTTTGTAGATCCGGTCCTCCACCTCCATAGCTCCGCAATGAAGTCTCCTCGCTGTCCAAATCAAATCCCAGGCTCTAGCGTCGGCTTCATCGGAGAAATGGACGGGCAAGGTCGTCGGCTTCGTGCCGAAGATGATCTACGTCGAGGCATCGCTAGATCAAGCTCCAACTTCACCAAGTCATGAAACTTGTGAAGAAAACACACTCTACTACTTGGCAAGAGGTAGAGGATGAAGAAATAGGAAGTGGGTTCACTTTAGAATTGGATTTCTCACTCTTTTTCTCACTTTGCCATTTTTGGTAGCAAGCTTCTTCATGTGAAGAAGAAGAAGAAGAAGAAGATAATATCATGATAAGTTATTAGAATAGAATAGAAAATCAATTCTTATAATAATTTTAACCATAGTTATGTGTAGAGAATTGACCAAGGTTAAAGGAATGGTGGTTAAGCATGAAGACAAGAATGGTTACAAAGTCAAAGCTTCATGAAGCTTCAACTAGAAACAAAGAAAGCCACCATTTTCTCTTTTCTTTTGCCAAAAAGAAATAAATAAATAAATGAATAAATAAGTGAAAACCCTAACCAATATACAACCATGGTTTAATCTTTACACAAACCCTAGTGAGCATGTATCATCAAACATGATACAATCAAGTGCACAAAAATATATCACATATACAACTTGTGAACTTCAAGTGAGAAAATCCATTTAAAGTGAACCAGTACTAGTTAATGCAAAGTAATATATCAAATATATAATTATGCATTAAATCATTAAATCAACACTTGATTTAACGATCCGGTCATATCGCATATAACCGACTAATATACAATGTATCGATTTATCGAATCAATCATTGATTCGATAACTAGGTTATATCGCATATAACCATATCGATACATTCATCGCGAGAATGAAATACGGTATCACATACACGCATTATTCTCGGTCCCGCACATATCTCATATGCGCTCCTATTTCGTTTCGCTTGAGCCAGGAAACCTCTGTGTAGGACTCTAAAGACTCGTCAATACGCCGGCAGCAGGTGATGATCATATCAAACACCCACAAGCCGCAAGCGGTCTGCTAAACGTAACAGCCACTCGGGTATTGAGCGATCAGAAGATCGACGAGCAAGCCCGCTCACACTCCTGTGAATCCAACCAGTAACAGTTACCGTACAGTCCGGTCTGATCGTCTGATATGTTGCATATCTCGCCTAGGGGTGGTAAACGTCAGACCCCAATAGCTCGATAAGTCGTGTCGATATGAGGTCTATAACAATTCGAGAAACTACTGGTAACACTTACCAGTAAATCTCAGCAACCCTGGCCAGGGATTTCCGGTTATAGCCAATCAAACACAGCGCAACATCAACTCCCTATACCGGGAGAGACGAATCCCCTCCTATCGCTCATCGCCTCCATGTGACTCGGGACTGTACCTAAAAACCACCGTTTTGGACGCCCTCTTGGACGTGGTAAGGTGGAAATCAAAGCACAGTGGGAACCACACAAGACTCTATGACGATCTCGGGTCAACAGACTACTCTGTACCAGTGTCACCAGAGAACTGCCATCTGACGTAAGGTATAATACCATCTGGGAGTTCTCGGCGAGTCCGTCCAGTGTACCCAGTCTCTACTGAGCACCCGTATATCATCTCTGATGTCAAACACCAATGGATATGGGATCATCCATCGCCCATCTGTATGGGTCGAGAAGGTATACGCTAGTCTACTCTGGTATATCGATGCCCCGTCTCGATACACCCACGACTAGGGACTTTGAAGGATGTACTTATGGACTACCATGTCCCCACTAGTATGATCCGCATCACAGTACAGGTAGTCAAGTACACATCCTAAGGGCTTTACCAACATGTAACAGAGAGACAAGTAGTGTACACGTTAAGGTAAAGAGTAACCAGATAGCATACTATCATGTCGAGCAAGAAAGTCCTCCCTATATATGTCCAAGCATCCACTACAATATACATCCTATGTATAGTAATGGCCTCTAGGGCATACATATAACTAACAATCTCCCACTTGCACTAGGGCCATCTGATAGCAGTGGTTGCAGTATCTCATACTCAATCATCCCATAAAAGTCTCTCTCTGGGAATAGGCCTTCGTGAGTGGATCCGCCGTGTTATCCTCTGAGTCTACTCTCCTAACCTCGATCACCCTGGAGATCAACCATCTCCATGATCAGGTGACACTGCCTTAGAATATGTCTGGATCACTGAAGGGACGGACGTTCCTTGGCATAAGCCACAACTCCATTGTCACACAATGGAAGGAACTAAGTTCATCTGATGAACTAATATACACCCAGACAACCTCATTGGTAGCATCTTAAGTAGCGATGTATTCAGCCTTTATCGTCTAGTATGTCACGGTATCTAGCTTGGAACTCTTCCAACATACCGTCCCTCCACTGAGGGTAAAGACAATGCCTGTGACTGACATTCAGTCGTCCTTATCACCTTGGAACACTTCCAGTGATTCTCCTTAGGACCAATTGATACCATTTCACTACAACTAGTGAGAATCCTAACATCCAATTAGATCTATCTCATAGATCCAAAACCCAGGATTTAGGAGGCATCACTTTGATCCTATATGGAGAATCATGGTGATAAGCGGAGATTGACCGAGCGTAGCATAGGAAACTCCTTCCCTATCTAGAGTATGTCATCCACGTACTTTACGAGGATCGTTACTATACTCCCTACTACCTTTTTGTTTATACAAGTTTCATCTCCTATTTTGATGATGTCAAACTCTTTGACTAATACATCAAAACAGATGTTCCAACTCCGCGATACCTGCTTTATCCTATAAAGCATCTTGTACACGTTTCCGCTGCTCCCACTGTCTACGAAGCCCTCTGGCTGTGTTCTTATAGACGTTCTCTTCTAAATCATTATTTAGAAAAGTAGTCATGGCACCCAACCGCTAGATATCGTAGTCATGGTATGTAGCCGTGGCAAGTAGGACCTGGATGGACTTAAGCATAGCCACTGGAAAAGGTTTCATCATTATCCACGCCTGGTCGATGACGAAAAGCTTTAACAAGTCTAGCTTTGAAAGTCTTAACTTTTCCATCTACACCAAGTAATCTTCTCAAGATATACTTGCTCCTGATGGGGATTTAACCCTTCAGATATAGCAACCAAAGTCCATACTTTGTTGGTGTATAAGGATTCCATCTCAGATCGCTAAGCATCCAGCCATTCTTACAGAGTCCCACTCCTGATGGCTAGCTCGAAACTAGTTGGGTCATCATCTCATGATGCAATCCTCGCTCCCACTGTCATAGAGTTACCGAAGTATCTCTCAGGCGGGTGAGGAACCTTACTAGATCGGCGGAGAGGCTGAGGTTCCTTGGTATCTACTGAATCTTTTGGTTCTACCAAATCATCTGCTGTTGTTTGTATAGCTGGAACCTTTCCAGTTGTACATAACAGACCTTGCCTCGAGCTTTTCCGGATTATGCTTTTAGAAATAGCCCGGACAACCCCAAATCTTAACTAGTTTAAGACATGGGCTCTTCTCTTTCCATATCACATATGAAGTGGTAGGTAACTGATTTGATTCGAACCCTATTCAATAGGTATGCAGCTACTCAAGCGCATAACTCCCAACGGAAAAAGGTAACTCAGTAGTATTCATCATAGAGCACACCATATCAAATAGGGTGTACCTGCTCCGCCCCGACATACCATCGTGCTATGGTGTATACGGAGGAGTAATGCTGAGAGAGAATCTCATTCTCCTTTAGAATAGTCCAGGAATTCCGTTCTCAAGTGTTCTCCTCCCTGATCGCATCAAAGGACATAATACTTTTACCCGTATTGGTTCTCTACTTCTAACTTATATTCTGTGAATATCTCAAAAGGTTCGGACTCATGTTTCAACAGGAACATATGACTGAATCTTGAGAGATTATCAGAGAATGTAATGAAGTACAAAGAACCGGTCTTGGCATGTGTAGACAGGGGACTTACATACATCAACATGTATCATCCCAAGAGTTTACTAACTCTTTCTCTGTTTCCAATAAACAGAGCTGGTGTCATTTTATCTTTGTGACGTGACTGGCAAGTTTCACAAGATGTAAATTCAAACTGATTTAAATATGCATCTTCATGTAACTTCAGCCAGTCGAATCGCATTGATATGACCTAGTCTACAATGCCTCAAGATGGATTCGTTCATTTCTGAACTCTTCCTCTTGTGTGTGTTCCGTATACTTAGAACTGTAGTTTGATTTAGAACGTCAATGCTTTTAGATAACGTGCCTGAACCGATCAACTTTTGATATAGGAAATGTTCAAAACATTATCCAACAATACAAAATTTTATTGTCTCTTTACTAATAAAGAGACAGATATGATTTTGCATATCAGGTTCGGTATCTAATAACATTTGTTCAGAATCAATGTATTGGTAATACAGGGTGACAGTGACCAACAGACTTGGCTGCAACACTTGCCCCGTTTTCTGCCTCATGAAACTTATCACCCGTTCTCAGTTCTTCTACCTTTCTGTAGCCCTATGTAACATATTACATATGTGGGATCCTGATCTGGTATCACATACCCAGGACGTAAAGGATACTGAGAAACAGTTCTCTGTAATGAACATACCCGAAGATGATGCATCAGCATGCACTCTCTTCGTTTGGGCGGCACGGGAAATCTGGTATTCCCCAATTTTCTGCTCTGTCTTATAACAATTATAAGTTGGAGCGGGACCAACGTTCCCCAGCTCAGTATAACAAGCGGGTTCGGTCAAATACCCGTATTATTATCTTGATTAAGGCGTGATATGGTCGCTACCTGGAGAGAGAGAGAAGAAAACACTCAGCGTATTCTCTTGCAAGAATAGATTGGTTTTAATTTTATCTAATCAGGATGGCTCCCACTGCTTTTTATCAAATCTTCCTTCAAACCCTAAAAGGAAAGACTAGCCGGGATTAATTACACACTACAAGTTCGCCAATCTTTCAGCCAGGCCAGTGTCGGTACTTTGAGGGAGGTCCCTCGTGCTTTCGCACGAACCTAATTAATGTAAACCTCATTTTCCCAGAGGCTTAACCCCGTTAACACCTTTCTAGACACCTACTTGATCGGCTAATTGTAATGTATAAAACTCTCCCAGGAGTAACAATTACTCGTAGCGGGTATCGGGATCCAACTATCTCATAGAAGGTATGCAATCTCATTGCAAATTTCAACACTTGAAATTCCCGATAATATTTTGCCCCAAGCGATCTATGACCTTGACTGAGTCAACAAATCATAGACCACAAGGAAAGTTCAACCCGTCATTTCTCGATTGAATTAAACCCACCCGCACGACCCTTGACTGAGTCAACAAGGCCGCACGACTACCCTAATCCAATCGCATCATATGCTATGCAGATAAGCACTAATCAGCTACCGCACACTACGCCTTGACTGAGTCAACAAACGCAGCACGAATACTAACTAGGACTCATCTGAAATGACGGAGGGCTACGACAGGTTTTTAAGAAAACCTTTTGCGTAATGAACTTTATATCGTTGTAGAATCAAATGATTTTAAAATTAGAGTGCTTTTGAGGCTTTTCTAGTTTTGCTAAAGGAGTCACTCCCGGTGAAGGGATCGTCGGTCCTTTCCTCATCGAATGAGGTGCGGGATATATCACATATATCACTTTGCAAAGCAAAAACTCTTAAAAGCAATCAAAAGACAAACCGAGTGTGTAGCATCTGCCAGTTATTGCTAAAGGAGTCACTCCCGGTGAAGGGATCTCGGTCCTTTCCTCATCAAATAAGGTGCGGGATATATCATATATATCACTGTGCAAAGCAAGAACTGTAGCTACCTGTTTTAATTTTGAAATTCGATTCCACAATATCTTAGGTTTCTTTTATTTCATTAATCTCATTAATGAAGTCCCATCATTTAAGTACCTAAACATCACAGATAAATACGACGTACACTTATGCCATCCGCATTCGCCTCGATGTCCCCTCGTGCACCGTTAGGTTAGGTAACTAACGGCAGAGCAGGGTAGGGCTAGCGCGGGTGTAAAACATAAGTAACATCTATATAATATATCATATATACTATATAAAGTATCCATCACAGAACATATCACATGATCACATCACAGATATCGCAGCAGAAGAAACATATGAAATATTGGATATACTAGGACGTCTGTGTTTTCAATACGAGCCAGTATAAAACACGGATTCCACGGTCGCGATGAATAGCCAAACCCACACCCCTAGACCCCTACGAGAGCGGCAAGCAACCCTACCAATTCTAGAGTTAGGAGACCCGGACTCGACTCCTCGAGTTGGTCTCCCACTGGACTCCAGAACCCGGTTACTTGTGCTCCCCTCCTTGGGTCTATCCTAGTGCGGAAAAGTAAATAATATACAAAAGGTGACATCTTCCGCAACCTGGAAGTGCCCCAATAAAAGAATATTACATATAAGTTTTTACATGAATGAAAAAGAAAACCACTCATCTCACATAAAAACCCCCGGCTATTCAAACACGACGATCCAATATAACATATCCAGCAACACATAACATCACATGTCATCAACGTAAGTAAATATGCGCATCCCAATTGTCGTTGACATATAGCAACGAAACCGGCGATATCACATATTACACTTACGGTCACAGAAAAGAAAGTGTAAAAATACAACAGTTGGAATCCACAACCTGCATAGACATCGCATGCCTAATCAAATGAATTCCTTAGACATCACATGCCTAACAATTATAAACCCCGCATTTTAGTCTCATTATCGAAAACTCTTTTCAATATCAAGTCGGGTAATTCAACAAGATTCCCGACACCCTGATCGAATGCTCGTCGCAAACTTTAGTAGGCGGCCGCACCCCTGACACCGTCGACGAAGTGCACCAAGGCGGAACACCGCTGCCGCGAGCACCCGAACGGATGCTTTCGGCGACGGGGTTCTCCTATAGTCACTTGGTCGGGGCTAAGGGGTGTAGCTGTCTATTAAGTTTACCCGGCGAGTATCCGCGTACGCTACGTGATTGCGACGGACTTTTGATCGCATCAAAATTCCGTGGCAACCGATCAAGTGAGACTAAAGTGCTATGTTTATAACATTCATTCAGTTATCTCATAACAACTTGTGAATTCCAAATATTGTATCACATTCCGAATAAGATAGAAAATGTTAAACTTTCCGATCGAACAATCGAACACCCAAGTTTTCCCGAAACAGCTCAACACATGAAATAAGTCTAACAACATTCAGTTCGTGCCTCAGTACCAACGGTCCAGCCGTAGAAGGGTCAAGCTAACGCCTCACATGTGGCACGCCGTACTGCCCCAAACCCTAAGGTTCAAAGGGCAGTTCAAGACGGTCACATAATCGAGTTAAGGTTTGTTGTCTTCTAGAGGGACCATCGCGTTACTTGCACTACTCAGAACGTCCTTAAACCACAGAAAAATCCAACACTTGGATATTTTCCGGCAGGGGAAAGATTGGGTATTTACATCCGGTCGAACTTTTTAACATATTCCAAAATATCCGGAAAGCCACATAGACAAAGTCTGATAATCCGATCGAATCCGCGAACTCCCAAAACACCCAAGAAAATTCAACTCTTGAATAAATATTAAAAATTCCCATAAAACTCAGCATTTAAATAAAGAAGTTACTGTGCAAAAATGGTTGACTGAAGAGACTAAATGGGCGCGGAACCGCCGCAATAGGCGGCTAATGCCGCGGATCCGCCGCGCTTTAGACAGATCATTAGGTAATTTTTGCACCGTAATTCTTAGAATTTCCTGCTGAATTTTTTAAGCATTTTTAATTTGGAAAAAACCACTTTTTCAGAAAAAGTCCAGAGAGGGTTAAAAGTTAGGGTTTCGGGGTTCGATCGGGTTTCTAACATCGTCTACGCATCGCCTAAGGCTCTAGCTAGGCTCTGATACCACTGTAGGGTTCCTAGGCACACTAATGAGGTCTCACAAGGCATCAACCATGCCAATTTCAAAAATTACAAGTACCGAGAAACCCTAATACGGATCGTTAACTAGAATTTTAGGCGACAAAAGCAACTAGTTAACTACTTAACTAAAAGAACAGAAATACAACCTTTGTAGATCCGGTCCTTCACCTCCATAGCTCCGCAATGAAGTCTCATCGCTGTCCAAATCAAATCCCGGGCTCTAGCGTCGGCTTCATCGGAGAAATGGGCGGGCAAGGTCGTCGGCTTCGTGCCGAAGATGATCTACGTCATCGCTAGATCAAGCTCCAACTTCACCAAGTCATGAAACTTATGAAGAAAACACACTCTACTACTTGGCAAGAGGTAGAGGATGAAGAAATAGGAAGTGGGTTCACTTTAGAATTGGATTTCTCACTTTTTTTCTCACTTTGCCATTTTTGGTAGCAAGCTTCTTCATGTGAAGAAGAAGAAGAAGAAGAAGATAATATCATGATAAGTTATTAGAATAGAATAGAAAATCAATTCTTATCATAATTTTAACTATAGTTATGTGTAGAGAATTGACCAAGGTTAAAGGAATGGTTAGGGTTAAGCATGAAGACAAGAATGGTTACAAAGTCAAAGCTTCAACTAGAAACAAAGAAAGCCACCATTTTCTCTTTTCTTTTGCCGAAAAGAAATAAATAAATAAATGAATAAATAAGTGAAAACCCTAACCAATATACAACCATGGTTTAATCTTTACACAAACCCTAGTGAGCATGTATCATCAAACATGATACAATCAAGTGCACAAAAGTATATCACATATACAACTTGTGAACTTCAAGTGAGAAAATCCATTTAAAGTGAACCAATACTAGTTAATGCAAAGTAATATATCAAATATATAATTATGCATTAAATCATTAAATCAACACTTGATTTAACGATCCGGTCATATCGCATATAACCGACTAATATACAATGTATCGATTTATCGAATCAATCCTTGATTCGATAACTAGGTTATATCGCATACAACCATATCGATACATTCATCGCGAGAATGAAATACGGTATCACATACACGCATTATTCTCGGTCCCGCACATATCTCATATGCGCTCCTATTTCGTTTCGCTTGAGCCAGGAAACCTCTGTGTAGGACTCTAAAGACTCGTCAATACGCCGGCAGCAGGTGATGATCATATCAAACACCCACAAGCCGCAAGCGGTCTGCTAAATGTAACGGCCACCCGGGTATTGAGCGATCAGAAGATCGACGAGCAAGCCCGCTCACACTCCTGTGAATCCAACCAGTAACAGTTACCGTACAGTCCGGTCTGATCGTCTGATATGTCGCATATCTCGTCTAGGGGTGGTAAACGTCAGACCCCAATAGCTCGATAAGTCGTGTCGATATGAGGTCTATAACAATTCGAGAAACTACTGGTAACACTTACCAGTAAATCTCAGCAACCCTGGCCAGGGATTTCCGGTTATAGCCAATCGAACACAGCGCAACATCAACTCCCTATACCGGGAGAGACGAATCCCCTCCTATCGCTCATCGCCTCCATGTGACTCGGGACTGTACCCAAAAACCACCGTTTTGCACGCCCTCTTGGACGTGGTAAGGTGGAAATCAAAGCACAGTGGGAACCACACAAGACTCTATGACGATCTCGGGTCAACAGACTACTCTGTACTAGTGTCACCAGAGAACTGCCATCTGACGTAAGGTATAATACCATCTGGGAGTTCTCGGAGAGTCCGTCCAGTGTACCCAGTCTCTACTGAGCACCCGTATATCATCTCTGATGTCAAACACCAATGGATATGGGATCATCCATCGCCCATCTGTATGGGTCGAGAAGGTATACGCTAGTCTACTCTGGTATATCGATGCCCCATCTCGATACACCCACGACTAGGGACTTTGAAGGATGTACTTATGGACTACCATGTCCCCACTAGTATGATCCGCATCACAGTCCAGGTAGTCAAGTACACATCCTAAGGGCTTTACCAACATGTAACAGAGAGACAAGTAGTGTACACGTTAAGGTAAAGAGTAACCAGATAGCATACTATCATGTCGAGCAAGAAAGTCCTCCCTATATATGTCCAAGCATCCACTACAATATACATCCTATGTATAGTAATGGCCTCTAGGGCATACATATAACTAACACCTTCACTACTGCCTCATATCGGCGGGCGGCTTTCAGAGTGAAGTCGTGGATTGGGAAATACCCTGTAGCTAGAGCAGCTTGGATCTCCGGGTCCAACCCCTGCTGAAATCGTATGGCCCTGATCTCAGCAGTCGGAATGAGGTGTGTCGCGAACCTGTTATGGTCTTGTGTTAGCTGTGTAGTATGTGGTATTTGAAAATCGAATATTGAAACATATCTTACCTACTGAGCATGGTAAACTCAGCATCATACTCATCCATAGATTTGGTCCACATTGAACCTTGTTGCAAGTGGATGAATTGCTGCTCCATGTTAAATCGGTCAGTCTCGGGGAAATATTTCGCGTTGAACATCTCGTGAAAAGTCCTCCATTCGATCGGTTGGTTAAGACGGCTTTTTTCCGCCTACCACCAAACTCTGGCGTTATCTGTGAGTTGCAGCTTCGCAACTCTAACCCAGGCAATCTCTGGTACTTGTGCTGCTGCCAGATCGTCTTCGATACTCTGAGCTCATTCTTTAGCTTCCAAGGGACTCTCTTTCCCAGAAAATTGTTTAGGATGCAGTGCCCGGAATTGCTTCACTCCTCCTGATGCTTCCGCTTCTGGACGGCTCATTAGAATAGCAGTCTGCTGCTGCTGTCCTTCCAGGAGGCTCTTAATTGCCTCGAGCAGTACTGTCTGCTCGTTGATCGGAGTTACAATGGTACGTATAAATGGAAGAGGTGGTGGTGTGGTGTTTCCGTTCACGTTGGTACTTGTATTGTTCGGGGAATCCATAACCTTGAAAGAAAATAGGGTTAGGATAGATTCAAAAGAATATGAAATGTGAATAATGTTTTTAGTTGCTGATTCTTGTGATATATATTGCTTAGGTTTCTATGCAGAACTGACCCTGCATGTTTATGTAGGTTTCCACGCAGAATTTACCTGCATAGGCCGCCAATAAAACCTGTCACGCCCCGCTCCCCGGTGTACGGATAAGGGGATGCGACGAGGCCCGCTACGTATTTACTCAGAAGTAAACACGCTAAACGTAAATAAGCAATATAATGAATATACACAAGAAATGACAAAGATGTAATTGAAAAACAACTTTTATATATTAAACATTTCTTTACAATACAACTGAAAATGTAAATACAAGAATGGAAAGCGATGCCTAAACAATGGCATGAATTGAAAGTAAAGTATATACAAGAGTCTAGAGCTCCGGATCTTCTGCAAATTGCTCCAAGTCGTCTAAACTGAGCTCTATCTCCAGAGAATCGGAACCACCTGACAACATTCCAAAGAAAGAAGAGAAAGAAATGTCGTCAGCGAACAATCGCTCGGTAAGTCCCAAAGAAAGGTAGAAATAGAATAGACAGATAAAAAAATATAATTGTATAATATTTGATTGTTATATTAACGCGGTTGTTTGTAGCTTGGTACATAATGCATCAGTATATACGAGAGGAGACAACTATTCCGTGGACTAAGGTATACGGAGCACAAGGAACCGTTAAGTTGGATGTATATTATATTGGATGCTTGGACATATATAGAGAGGACTTTCTTGCTCGACATGATAGTATGCTATTTGGTTGCTCTTTATCTTAACATGTGTACTTGTCTCTTTATACTGTCTTATCGTTATATGTTGGTAAAGCCCTTAGGATGTGTACTTGACTACCTGGACTATGATGCGGATCATACTAGTGGGGACATGGTAGTCCATAAGTACATCCTTCAAGGTCCCTAGTCGTGGGTGTATCGAGACGGGGCATCGATATACCAGTGTAGACTAGCGTATACGCTTCTCGACCCATGAGATGGGCGATGGATGATCCCATATCCATTGGTGTTTGACATCAGAGATGGTATACGGGTGCTCAGTGGAGACTGGGTACACTGGAAGGACGCACCGAGAACTCTCAGATGGTATTATACCTCGCGTCAGATGGCAGTTCTCTGGTGACACTTGTGCAGGTTAGTCTGTAGACCCGAGATCGTCATAGAGTCTTGTGTGATTCCCACTGTGCTTTGATTTCCACCTTACCACGTCCATGAGGGCGTGCAAAACGGTGGTTTTTGGGTACAGTCCCGAGTCACATGGAGGCAATGAGCGATAGGAGGGGTTTCGTCTCTCCCAGTATTGGGGGTTGATGTTGCGCTGTGCTCGATTGGCCGTAACAGGGAAGTCCCTGGCCAGGGCTGATTTAGAGATTTACTGGTAAGTGTTATCAGTAGTTTCTCGACCCGTTATGAGCCTCACATCGGCATGACTTATCGGTTATTGGGGTCTGACGTTTACCACCCCTAGACTTGATATGCGACATATCAGACGAGGAGACAGGACTGTACGGGAAGTGTTACCGGCAGGTTTTTACAGGAGTTGGAGCGGGCTTGATTGCTGATCTTCTGATCGCTCAATACCCGGGTAGACGTTACGTCTAGCTAGTACCGCTGACGGCTTGTGGGTGCGTGATGTGATCATCACTTACTGCCGGCGTATTGACGAGTCTTTAGAGTCCTACACAGAGATTTTACTGGCTCAGGCAAAACGAAATAGGAGCACGTATGTGATATGTGCGAGACCGAGAATAAATGCGTGTATGTGATACCGTATTCTATTCTCGTGACTTTTTGTATCGGTCGGTTATATGTGATATGGCCGGGTTATCAAATCAAGTGTTGATTCGATAAGTCGATACATTGGATGTTAGTCGGTTATATGTGATATGACCGGATTATTAAGTCAAGTGTTGATTTAATAATTTATTGTATAATTGTATATTTGATATACTAGTTTACATTAACTAACATTAGTTCACTTAGGGTTTTTTCTCACATGTACACTACTTTAACATATATATGATATATGTTAAAATGTGTTATCATATTGTATCATGGTTGATGATACAACATTCATGTGTGTATGAGACATACACCATCCTATTTGTTATGATTGGGTTTAATGTTTAAAAGTAATTACAAAATTAGTGGAAAATAAGAAAATGCATGAAGCTTGTGGAAGCTTGTGGATGCATTGACTAAAGTCCACTAGGTTTGTTTTTACTTTGGACTTTAACCTAACCATCACACAATTAGCTATGGTTATGGCTCTACAAGAGTTAGTATATGATACTCACTCACCATGGTTATCCTATACACTTGATCATTATCCTCTCCTCTTTCTTTTGTTCATCTTCTTCATTGGTTCAAAAGAAAAGCTAGCTAGGGTTTGATCCAAAGTGAGATAGGTTGTGAGAAAACAAATTCTAAAGAGAACCCACTTCCTATTTCTCCATCCTCTACTAGACTAGCACTTTAGTATAGGGTGTTTGCTTCACTAATTCTCAAGTTAGTGAAGTAGAAGCTTGAGTCGGAATTCCCTCGACGTAGATCATCTTCGGCCTCGGAGACTTCAAGCAAGGTCGCACCTTTCGCCTCGTGAAGCCATGCAAGGGTCCGGGAGAATCACGATCGCAGCGAAGGGACTTCATCAAGGAGCTAAAGAAGTGAAGGACCGATCTACAAAGGTTGTATTTCGTATCCCTTTAGAGTAAAGTTGTTTACTTGCTTTTAGTTTCGCCTAAACTCTAGTATACGATCTTGCTTAGGGTTGTTCGGCACATAAAAATTTAATTTTGGTATGGTCGATACCTTATAGAGCCTTGATAGTGTGCCTAGTAACCCTACAGTGGTATCAGAGCCTAGCTAGAGTATTAGGCGATGCGTTAACGAAGTTAAAACCCCGATCGAACCCGAAAACGTCAAAACGAACCCCTCTCTGGACTTTTTTCAAAATCTGGGTTTTTTCAGAATTAAAAATACCTAAAAAATACGGCAGGGATTTCTAAGCATTACGGTGCAAAATTGGTGACGTCATCCGTACGGACTGCCGCGGTTCCGCGGCAATACCCTGCTTATGCCGTGGAACCGCGGCCGTACAGTGAGTTCTTGACTTGGGGTTTGCACAGTAATACTTTTGTCTGATAGTACTATTTTATGAGTATTTTTAAACTGACTCAAGTGTTGAGTATTCTGGGGATCCTTTTGTATTCGTCGATTCGATCGGAAGATTTAATTTCGTATTGTTATTCCGGATAATTTAGAAAGTATTAAAATGTTCGAACGGAAATCATTAACTCAATTTTTTCCGGCACGAAAAACATTCAAGTGTTGAATTTTTCTAGGGTTTAAATCTTTCGGAAATACGTGCATGTGACGTGATGGACCCTCTAGAAGACAACAAACCTTAACTCGATTATGTGACCGTCTTGAACTACCCTTTGAACCTTAGGGTTTGGGGCAGTACGGCGTGCCATATATGAGGCGTTGGCTTGACCCTTCTACGGCTGGACCGTTGCTACTGTGACGCATTCTGGAATTTTTGAACTCCGCTCAAGTGTTGAGCTATTATGGAAATCTTGGGTATTTGATTATTCGATCGGAAAGTTTAATACTGTCTATTTATCTGGAATGTGATACAATATGTGGAATTCAGACAGTGAGGCATGAAATGCGAAATATGTGATATTTCGGATTTACGATGTCTAAAGAGATTGTGGATTCCAAATGTTGTAGTTTTACACTTTCTTTTCTGTGACCGTAAGTGTAATATGTGATATCGCCGGTTTCGTTGCTATATGTCAACGACAATTGGGATGCGCATATTTACTTACGTTGATGACATGTGATGTTATGTGTTGCTGGATATGTTATATTGGATCGTCGCGTTCAGAATAGCCGGTTTTTTTTTTATGTGAGATGAGAGTTTTTATTTTCATTCATGTAAAATTAAATGTATGTAATATTCTTTTATTGGGGCACTTCCGGGATGAGGTCGATGTCACCATTTGTATATTATTTACTTTTCCGCACTAGGATAGACCCAAGGAGGAGAGCACAAGTAACCGGGTTCTGGAGTCCAGTGGGAGACAAACTCGAGGAGTCAAGTCCGGGTCTCCTAACTCTAGAATGGAGTGGCTGCTGCAGTCCATACAAAAGGTCCTTTCTTCAAGCACTCACTAATGGGTGCGGTGCCATTATGGTGCTTAAGTTTCTAATGGTAGGGTTACTTGCCGCTCTTGTAGGGGTCTAGGGGTGTGGGTATGGCTATTTATCGCGACCGTGGAATCCGTGTTTTATAGAGGCTCAAAATAAAACACGGACGTCCTAGTATATCCAATGTTTCATATGTTTCTTCTGCTGCGATATCTGTGATGTGATCATGTGATGTTCTGTGATAAATACTGTATATAGTATATATGATATATTATATAGACGTTACTTATGTTTTACACCCGCGCTAGCCCTGCCCTGCTCTGCCGTTAGTTACCTAACCTAACGGTGCACGAGGGGACATCGAGGCGAATGTGGATGGCATAAGTGTACGTCGTATTTATCTGTGATGTTTAGGTGATTTAAATGATGAGACTTTATTAATGTGATTAATGAAAGAAAAGAAACCTAAAAGATGTTGTAGAATCAAATTTTCAAATAAAAAGGGTAGCTACAGTTTTGCTTTGCATAGCGATATATATGATATATCCTGCACCTTATTCGATGGGGAAAGAGCCGAGATCCCTTCACCGGGAGTGACCTCTTTAGCAAAACTGGCAGATGCTACAATACTCGGTTTGACTTTTGACTGCTTTTGGAGTTTTGCTTTGCATAGCGATATATATGATATGTCATGTACCTTATTCGATGAGGAAAGAGCCGAGATCCCTTCACCGGGAGTGACCTCTTTAGAAAAACTAATGAAAGCCTCAAAATCACTCCATTTCAAAATTCACTCGATTCTACAACGATATCATGTTCATTACGTAATAGGTTTTCAGAAAAACCTGCGTAGCTCTCCGTCAATTCAGATAAATAATATTTAGTATTCGTGCTGCGGTAGTTTGGCATGCGTCAAGGCGTAGTGTACGGTAGCTAATTATTACTTATCTGTAGCATGAGATGCGATTGGATTAGGGTATTCGTACGGCGTTGTTTGGCATGCGTCAAAGGTCGTACGGGTGGGTTTAATTCAATCACGAATTGTACGGGTTGAACTTGACTAGCGGACTATGGGTTGTTTGGCATGCGTCAAGGTCATAGCACGCTAGGGGAAAAATATTATCGGGAATTTCAAGTGTTGAAATTTGTAATGAGATTGCATACCTTCTATGAGATAGTTGGATCCTGATACCCACTGCGAGTAATTGTTACTCCTGGGAGAGTTTTACACAGGACAATTAGCCGATCAAGTAGGTGTCTAAAAAGGTGTCAATGGGGTTACGCCTCTGGGAAAACGAGGTTTACTTTAATTAGGTCCATGTGAAAGCACGGGGAACCTCCCTCAAAGTACCGACACTGGCCTGGCTGAAAGATTGACGATGTTGTAGGGTGTAATTAATCCCGGCTAGTCTTTCCTTTTAGGGTTTGAAGGAAGATTTGATAAAAACAGTGGGAGCCATCCTGATTAGATAAAATAATAACCAATCTAATATTGCAAGAGCATACGCTAAAGTGTTTTCTTCTCTCTCTCTCCAGGTAGCAACCATATCATGCCTTAATCAAGATAATAATATGGATGTATTGACCGAACCCGCATGTTATACTGTGCTGGGGAACGTTGGTTCCGTTCTTTCTTATAAGAGTTATAGGACTGAACAGGATATAGGGGAATACCAGGATTCCCATGCCACCCGAATGAAGAAAGTACATGTTGATGCATTTTCTTCGGGTGTGTTCGTTACAGAGAACTGTTTCTCCATTTGCTCTACGTCCTGGGTATTGGATACTGGGTCAGGATCCCATATATGTAATCAGTTACATGGGCTTAGGAAAGGTAGAGAACTTGGAGAAGGTGATAAAGACATAAGGGTTGGAAATGGTGCAATTGTTGCAGCTAAAACCGTCGGGGAATATCACCTTGTATTGCCAACTGGTAATACATTGGTTCTGAACGAATGCTATTACATGCCGAACTTGATATGCAATATTATATCGGTTTCTTTACTGAGTAAAGAGGGATATAATTTTGTATTACAGGATAATGTTATGAACATTTTCCGTAACCAAAAGTTGGTTGGATCAGGCACGTTGTGCAATGGCATTTATGTTCTAAATCAATCAACAGTTCTGAGCATAACAAACACACACAAGAGAAAGAGTTCAGAACTGAACGAATCCTTCTTATGGCATTGTAGACTGGGTCACATCAATGCGACATGACTAGCTAAGTTGCATAAAGATGGATATTTAAATCCGTTTGAATTTTCATCTTATGACACTTGCCAGTCATGTCTTAAAGGCAAGATGACCAAAACTCCATTTACGGGATACGGAGAAAGAGTTACCGAACTCTTGGGACTGATACATAGTGATGTATGAGGTCCCATGTCTACACATGCCAGGGATGGTTCTTCGTACTTCATTACATTCACTGACGATATCTCTAGATTCGGATATGTGTTCCTGATGAAACACAAATCAGAAGCTTTTGAGAAATTTAGAGAATATAAACAAGAAGTCGAGAACCAAACCGGGAAAAGTATTAAAATCCTTCGATCTGATCGAGGAGGTGAATACTTGAGCAATGAATTCCTGGACTTCCTAAAAGAGAATGGGATTCTCTCTCAGCTGACTCCTCCATATACACCACAGCACAACGGTGTATCGGAACGGAGGAACCGCACCCTATTAGATATGGTGCGCTCAATGATGAGTACAGCTGAGTTACATATTTCCTTCTGAGGATATGCGCTTGAGACAGCCATAGACCTATTGAATAGAGTTCCTACCAAATCTGTGCCTACCACTCCATATGAAATATGGAAAGGGAAGAGACCACATCTTAATTACATTAAGATATGGGGTTGTCCGGCCTATGTCAAAAGACAAAATCCGGAAAAACTCGAGCCAAGATCAGTCTTATGTAAGTTTATAGGATATCCCAAAAATTCACAAGGGTATATCTTCTACCATCCCGAGGAACAAAAGGTGTTTGTTTCTCGACATGCCACTTTCTTAGAAAAAAGTTTTCTTATGAAACAGATTAGTGGCATTGAGGTAGAACTGGAAGAGGTTCCAGCGACACAAACTATAACAGAAGACTTGGTAGAACCAGAGGATTCAGTAGTACCCGACGAACCCCAGCCTCTCCGCCGATCTGGTAGGGTTTCTCATCCACCTGAGAGATACTACGGTTTTCTCATTGATGGTGGGAGCGAGGATTGTATCATGGTTGATGATGACCCAACTAGCTTCGAGCAGGCCATCACGAGTGGAGACTCAGTGAAATGGCTGGATGCAATGCGGTCCGAGATGGAATTCATGTACACCAACAAAGTATGGACTTTAGAAGTTGCTCCTGAAGGGGTAAAACCCATTGGGAGCAAGTGGATCTTCAAGAAAAAACTTGGTGTAGATGGGAAAGTGGAGACTTTCAAAGCTAGACTTGTTGCAAAGGGTTTTCGTCAAAGATCATGTGTGGACTATGACGAAACCTTTTCTCCAGTGGCTATGCTTAAATCCATCCGGATCATGCTTGCCATCGCTGCATATCATGACTACGAAATCTGGCAAATGGATGTTAAGACCGCCTTTCTAAACGGTGATTTAGAAGAGTGCGTGTACATGACTCAGCCAGAGGGCTTTGTAGATAGTGGGAGCAGCGGGAAGGTGTGCAAGCTGCTTAAATCCATTTATGGATTAAAGCAAGCATCGCGGAGTTGGAACATCTGCTTTGACGTCGTTATCAAAGAGTTTGATTTCGTCAAAAACGTAGATGAACCTTGTATCTACAAGAAGGTGGCAGAGAGTAAGGTTGTCTTCCTCGTATTGTACGTGGACGACATACTCTTGATAGGAAATGACATTCCTATGCTGCAATCGGTCAAGCTCTTCTTATCACAAAGATTCTCAATAAAAGATCTTGGTGATGCCTCCTGCATATTGGGAATTATGATCTATAGAGATAGATCTAAAAGGATATTGGGATTGTCCCAATCCAGGTACATTGACACCATACTAAAGAGGTTTAGTATGGAAGAGTCCAAATGTGGGTTTTTACCCACGATCTCAGGGCTCACTCTCTCCAAAGAGATGTCTCCCAAGACTCATTTGGAGAGAGCTCGCATGCAAGGGATACCCTATGCTTCGGCAGTAGGCTCTATCATGTACGCGATGCTATGTACCAGACCCGATGTAGCATACTCACTAAGTGTAGTGAGTAGGTATCAAGCTGATCCTGGAGAGAGCCACTGGACAGCTGTGAAGAGCATTCTCAAGTACTTGCGAAAGACTAAAGAGATGCCCTTGGTGTATGGTAACGGAGAACTCCAAGTGGAGTCCTTTACCGATTCGAGCTTCCAGAGTGATAAGGACGACTCTAAGTCGTAGTCGGGATTTGTCTTTACCCTTTACGGAGGGGCGGTTAGCTGGAAGAGTTCCAAGCAGGAAACCGTGGCAGACTCGACGATAGAGGCTGAATACATCGCTGCCAACGATGCTGCAAAGAGGCTGTCTGGATCAAGAAGTTCATTGCTGAACTTGGAGTGGTTCCATCCATTGAGCATCCAATACCTTTGTATTGCGATAACAATGGGGCGGTGGCTTTGGCCAAGGAACCCAGGTCCCATCAGCGATCCAGGCATATTCTAAGGCGGTATCACCTGATCCGGGAGATAGTTGATCGCCGGGAGATCGAGGTCAGAAGGGTTGACACGAAGAACAACACAGCGGATCCACTCACGAAGGCCATTCCCCAGATACAGTTTGAGAGACTCTTCGGGATGCTCGGTATGCGATACTACAGCAGCTGGCCCTAGTGCAAGTGGGAGATTGTTAGTTGTATGTATGCCCTAGAGGCCAGTATTGTACAGATGATGTATATTATATTGGATGCTTGGACATATATAGAGAGGACTTTCTTGCTCGACATGATAGTATGCTATTTGGTTGCTCTTTATCTTAACATGTGTACTTGTCTCTTTATACTGTCTTATCGTTACATGTTGGTAAAGCCTATAGGATGTGTACTTGACTACATGGACTATGATGCGGATCATACTAGTGGGAACATGGTAGTCCATAAGTACATCCTTCAAGGTCCCTAGTCGTGGGTGTATCGAGACGGGGCATCGATATACCAGTGTAGACTAGCATATACGCTTCTCGACCCATGAGATGGGCGATGGATGATCCCATATCCATTGGTGTTTGACATCAGAGATGGTATACGGGTGCTCAGTGGCGACTGGGTACACTGGAAGGACTCGCCGAGAACTCCCAGATGGTATTATACCTCACGTCAGATGGCAGTTCTCTGGTGACACTTGTGCAGGTTAGTCTGTAGACCCGAGATCGTCATAGAGTCTTGTATGATTCCCACTGTGCTTTGATTTCCACCTTACCACGTCCATGAGGGCATGCAAAACGATGGTTTTTGGGTACAGTCCCGAGTCACATGGAAGCAATGAGCGATAGGAGGGGTTTCGTCTCTCCCGGTATTAGGGGTTGATGTTGCGCTGTGCTCGATTGGCCATAACAGGGAAGTCCCTAGCCAGGGCTGATTTAGAGATTTACTAGTAAGTGTTACCAGTAGTTTCTCGACTCGTTATGAGCCTCACATCGGCACGACTTATCGGTTATCGGGGTCTGACGTTTACCACCCCTAGACTTGATATGCGACATATCAGACGAGGAGACCGGACTGTACGGGAAGTGTTACCGGCAGGCTTTTACAGGAGTTGGAGCAAGCTTGCTTGCTGATCTTCTGATCGCTCAATACCCGGGTAGCCGTTACGTCCAGCTAGTACCGCTGACGGCTTGTGGGTGCGTGATGTGATCATCACCTACTGCCGGCGTATTGACGAGTCTTTAGAGTCCTACACAGAGGTTTTACTGGCTCAGGCAAAACGAAATAAGAGCACGTATGTGATATGTGCGAGACGGAGAATAAATGCGTGTATGTGATACCGTATTCTATTCTCGCGACTTTTTGTATCGGTCGGTTATATGTGATATGGCCGGGTTATCGAATCAAGTGTTGATTCGATAAGTCGATACATTAGATGTTAGTCGGTTATATGTGATATGACCGGATTATTAAGTCAAGTGTTGATTTAATAATTTATTGTATAATTGTATATTTGATATACTAGTTTACATTAACTAACATTAGTTCACTTAGGGTTTTTTCTCACATGTACACTACTTTAACATATATATGATATATGTTAAAATGTGTTATCATATTGTATCATGGTTGATGATACAACATTCATGTGTGTATGAGACATACACCGTCCTATTTGTTATGATTGGGTTTAATGTTTAAAAGTAATTACAAAATTAGTGGAAAATAAGAAAATGCATGAAGCTTGTGGAAGCTTGTGGATACATTGACTAAAGTCCACTAGGTTTGTTTTTACTTTGGACTTTAACCTAACCATCGCACAATTAGCTATGGTTATGGCTCTACAAGAGTTAGTATATGATACTCACTCACCATGGTTATCCTATACACTTTATCATTATCCTCTCCTCTTTCTTTTGTTCATCTTCTTCATTGGTTCAAAAGAAAAGCTAGCTTGGGTTTGATCCAAAGTGAGATAGCTTGTGAGAAAACAAATTCTAAAAAGAACCCACTTCCTATTTCTCCATCCTCTACTAGACTAGCACTTTAGTATAGGGTGTTTGCTTCACTAATTCTCAAGTTAGTGAAGTAGAAACTTGAGTCGGAATTCCCTCGACGTAGATCATCTTCGGCCTCGGAGACTTCAAGCAAGGTCGCACCTTTCGCCTCGTAAAGCCATGCAAGGGTCCGGGAGAACCACGATCGCAGCGAAAGGACTTCATCAAGGAGCTAAAGAAGTGAAGGACCGATCTACAAAGGTTGTATTTCGTATCCCTTTAGAGTAAAGTTGTTTACTTGCTTTTAGTTTCGCCTAAACTCTAGTATACGATCTTGCTTAGGGTTGTTCGGCACATAAAAATTTAATTTTGGCATGGTCGATGCCTTGTAGAGCCTTGTTAGTGTGCCTAGTAACCCTACAGACGCGGCGGACGTCTTGCCTGAAATTCGGGGCAGATGCTAATTGGTGCTATCCGTCCACCTCTCCGAAGATGCCAAGTTGATTTATAGCACCATATATCGAAGGTTTAAACGGATGCGGCCGATGTAGCACACTTCGTCAGATTCCCCCTCGTTTGAGGGGTTTTTTGATTGTGGGGACGCTCTTCCCTGCAGGCGCAAGCCCCTGCAGTTAATTACGCTACCGCATCGCGGTAACAACTTTCTCCTTCTCCAGATGGTCACTTCGTATCGTGGGTGTTTGTTTTATATTTGGTTGGTTGCCCGTGGATTGTATACGGAAACTAATTTATGTTGTCGCCCGTAGGACGTGGATTAGTCCAAATCCGTATCTTTCTTAGATTTGGGTTTGGGGGTTGGGTTTAAGGATACGTTAGCCTCATTTGAGACTAAGATCAACTTAAACGTTTGTTAAGGATACGTTAGTCTAATTTCTAGACTAAGATCAACTTAACAGGATCATTTAGATCCAACAAGGGAGCGTTTGGGCTGCCTCTGTTGTTTAGTTTAAGGACATTGCGGTCGAATGTTAGTTTAAGGACATTACGGTCCAATGTTATTTTAAGGACATCTCGGTCAGCTGTTAGTTTAAAGACATCGCGGTCGAGGTTAAGGACATCATAGTCCGTGAGTTTAAGGACCCCACAGTCCAATGTTAGTTTTAAGACATCACAGTCGAGATTAAGGATATCATAGTCCATGAGTTTAAGGACCCCACAGTCTGATGTTAGTTTTAAGACATCACGGTCGAGGTTAAGGACATCATAGTCCATGAGTTTAAGGACCCCACAGTCTGATGTTAGTTTTAAGACATCACGGTCGAGATTAAGGACATCATAGTCCATGGGTTTAAGGACCCCACAGTCCGATATTAGTTTTAAGACATCACGGTCGAGGTTAAGGACATCATAGTCCATGGGTTTAAGGACCCCACAGTCCGTTGTTAGTTTTAAGACATCACGGTCGAGGTTAAGGACATCATAGTCCATGGGTTTAAGGACCCCACAGTCCGTTGTTAGTTTTAAGAAATCACGGTCAAGGTTAAGGACATCAATCCATGGGTTTAGGGACCCCACAGTCCGTTGTTAGTTTTAAGACATCCCGGTCGAGGTTAAGGACATCATAGTCCATGGGTTTAGGGACCCCACAGTCCGTTGTTAGTTTTAAGACACCACAATCGAGGTTAAGGACATCATAGTCCGTGGGTTTAAGGACCTCACAGTCCCATGTTTGTTTTAAGACATCACGGTCGAGGTTAAGGACATCATAGTCCGTGAGTTTAAGGACCTCACAGTCCAATGTTAGTTTTAAGACATCACGGTCGAGGTTAAGGACATCATAGTCCATGAGTTTAAGGACCCCACAGTCCATAGTAATGTGTGGTTATTGGGACCCATCACCTCTCTGACGACGTTGAGGAATTACAACGACAAATATCAGAGGAGTGAAGAGATGTACCCTTGAACCAAGGTGGATTAAATGATCTGTAGCCCAGTTTGGAACTAAGACCAATTAATTATATTATGAGCACAATAGCTCAGTTAAGTCTGAATTGAGGATTTATGGCCAATTTGGGCTAAGTCCCATCAAGTTAAAATGTTTAACATTCGTTTTGGGCTGTTAAGCATTTGTTTGGGCTTGGCCCTTTCGACAATGCGGAGCATTGATTTAAATTCTGACAATGTTTGTTTTTTATTGAGTGCTAAGCATTCATCATATCTCTGGGGCTTATCCAAAGTACAATTTATGTTCTGTCCAAACGCACATAAAAGTATATAGCGCGCTTGGCACTAGCGCCAGTCGATGAGCGCAGTTAAAGAGCTAGTGCGCTTGGCGCCAGATGTTAAGCGCTGATGCGTTTAGCGTTCTGCGCTAAGTGAAGAGCACAGATGCACTTAGCGCTTTGCGCTAAATGAGGAGTGCTGGTGCATTATAATTGAGGCGTTGAGGCGCTTGGTGCTGATGCCATATAATGAGCACGAAGTGCTTTTAGTAATGCAGTGCACACGTGAGGAGCACGTGGTGCTCTTAGCGCTGAGCGCTAGCCAATGAGCGCAGTGTGCTGTTGTTTGAAGTGCTATGGCACTGCAGCGCTTTGCGCTAGATGAAGAGCACTAAGGCACTTTTAAATTAGGAGCGCTAAGGCTCTTCTTAGGTTAACTTTGCGCTCTGAAGATTATCTTCTTTGATAAGAGACTTTGTCTCAAGATTCCAAGAACAAAGTTCTTAATTTATAGGAGATACTTCAATCTCTTTTTTATGAAAGGCTTTGCCTTTATGGATCTATGATCCTAAGAGAATTGAATAATTCTCCCCCCCTTTATAATGAGATGTTCATGATCTCAGAAAGACAATTTGTCTTATGGATCTATGATCTGTGAAGTAAATACTTATTTATTTTATGATAAGATCTTTTTGATCTCTTTATGAAAGACCTTGGTCTTTGTGGATCTATGATCTTTTAAGAAGAGAATTCTTCTCTTTAATTTTAACATAATTTCATCTCTTTGTTCATCACCATTCTTTTTACCTTGAAGAAAAATCTTCTTTTGCCGAGAGCTATTTCTTCTTCTTGAGATTTTCTCAAAGTTTATGGGGAGGTTCCTCCTCTTTTAGACTTGAAGTCTTGGGTCCTTTATATAGGGGAAGCCGATTTGTTGAATCAGTTTAAGAGATTTATTCTCCAATTGATTTGGGAATTTCCCCACCGTTGGATTTTTGATCCAAGGGCTTCTGATTTACAGAAGATAATCTTCTTGTTTTAACAAGATTGAGAAATCTTTCCTTCTTTACAGAATCTGTTATGTATTTTAGTGATTTTTAATCACCATTGGATCATTGATCCCACGGTGTTCCAAATTCAGGGCACAATCTTTTCTGTATAGAAAGATTCAACAGAATTTTTTTCTTGTTTAACAGATAATTTAATCATATCCGTTGGATATTTGATCCAACGGTGAGGAACATTTAGTTCCAGCGCTAGCGCTTATGCGCTCTGCCCATGTTGCGCTTTGCCCATGGTGCGCTGATTGGAGCGCAGCGCTCTTAGCGCTAGCGCACACATGCTTTGCACGTGGTGTGCTACTTGAAGCGCAGCGCACCTAGAACTAGCGCCTATGTGCTTTGCACGGGGTGCGCTAGTTGTAGCGAAGTGCTTTTATAAAAGCGCAGCTTTAATTCAAATTTTGAATTCTGAACAGAGCTTTGCTCTAATTGGGGAAACAAATGCCCTCCCACCGTTGCGCTCATAGGGCCCACACGTGGGTGCAGCGGTGGAAACATCTCGACTCTTGGATCACCCAAGGAACTGAAACGGCGCTTAATGCCTATAAATAGGACCCTTAGCCCTTGGGATGACTTATGTCCATCTTCAATCCTTCTTGAAAATTTATTTTCTTCTTCAGAGCGCGGCTTTTCTTCTTAAGAATTTTTAAGGACAGAACTTTGTTGGCTTAGGTAAATGATTAAATCTTTTTGAGACATCTTTTAGGGTTTCACCCATTAACAGAGCCTTGCTCTTCATAGATTTTTGATCTAAAGAAAATCCTTTTTAGGGTTTTATTAATAGAGCTTTGCTCTCTTGGAATCATAGATCTAAAAGGATCTTGCTTATGATTTCTTAATCCATTAATGGAGCTTTGCTCCTTTCAGATCATATAAAAGAACTCTTAGAAGTTTGTTCATGGATCTCGAAGATCAAATTGAAATTTTATTTTTGATAGATTATTCCATCATCTTTTCAGAGCAAGGCTCTTCTTGAGGAATTTTATTCCTTCATCATTAGACTTTGACAAATGTCTGTCTAATGAAGAGCGCTGCTCTCAATGGGAGTTTTACTCCTCTGCCCGAGGGATTTCTCATTTAATGAGAATCTCTTGAGGATTTCCTCATTTAATGTCAGCCTCATCCAATGATGAGGCTGTTTTATTAATGATGAACTGTCATCTAGATTTTGTGGGTCCCCTTTGGTCCCCTTTAACTGCATTGCAGTGCGGTACGGATTTATAGTACCTTGTAATAGAATTTAATTTATAGCATCAGTGGCTCAAAAATTCGTTCTTTTCTGTGCAGGCATTATGTCTTCCGACACCTCCTTACCATTCATTCGTTCAGAAGGCGGATTTCGTGAAGCACCCGTTGACCGAGAGGTTTTCGCGCTGATAAAAGACCATGACCCGGAGCATAAGAGTCTTCATCTATTGGGTAAATGGTATGATCAAATTATCATGGGCCGACGGAGCTTTTCCTGTGCGACACCCTCGGAGCCTATTTCAGCGATTTCTTATGCAAATGCGCCTCCGATGAATTACACTGTGGAGGAAGTCAACTGGACTTCAGAAGGACTCCTTCGGCCTTCTATTGCCGCAATACCTGTGCAGCCGCCGGTGGCTTTGGACATCCTAGGGTGACGCATATGTCAGGGCGAGTCACGCTCCTGGGGACAGCCGCACAACGTAGGAGTAACTCCCCGTCACCCAGCCGGGTATTTGCAGTGGGCCCGGTATATTCTATCGGTGAGGAAGCCACAGTTAATGAAGCTCGGATTGTATCCCGCTGTTTATGCCTCTTTGTTTCAATATTCCACACCCCCTACATGGTGGGTCAGGGCATTTCTGGAATAGTGGAACATCCCAACCCACACCTTCCTTCTATCAGATCGAGAAGTCTCCATTTCTTTGGAGGAGTTTGCAGAGGTCTCGGGTTTACCCGTTACGGAGGAACATTATGAGGAATTGCTTCCCCCGGATGAGTATGTTTTCGCTACCAAATTAGTGGTAATGGGTCTTACTCCCGAGAATGCTATTCAGCATAAATTTCCGAGCTTAATAAAGGTGTTGAATATGTACGAGAACCTCTCTCTTGCATCCGAAGGTCATAGAGTTAGTTTTACGGCTTTTATCGCTGATTTTCTTCGCCCGGAAATATTGAAGGAAGAAGTCAAGAAATTCGCCAGTCTTGACGACCCCTTCGGCTTGGGTTTAGGCAATCTGCCAGCGGTGGAGGCGGATCAGAAGAGCTTCTTTCTACCTGATACTCCGGTCATCCCTTTTGCAGAACTGGCGGCTCCTGGGATCGACAAAGAAGCGTTCTTTTTAGGGTTCCTCGGGCTGTGGCTGAGTTGGTTCGCGCTTCCCATGCACCCTCGTCGTATGAGGCCGTCCGTCTTCTATCCTGCACATCGGATGGTTGCTGGGATACAGCTGGCTGTGGGGATTGCTGGGTTAGCCCATATGTATCACGGCCTCAGCTTGGCGGCTGATACCACTGAGCCAGGGGTGCAATCGGTAAACTTCCCGATGCATTATTTCACGTCATGGCTCGAGTTACACGTGCTAGGTGTCTTTGGCATCCACAAGAGGCCGGGTTTTTATGACAGGTGCAGGTTCCCTCGGATCATGTGAGTGGTTGGCGCTTCTATTGTGACTCCGACGCAACGGGAAGCTAGAGGCTTGCTTCTTCGCCCGTGCACGGTTGGGGCTGGCATGTCCTTTACTAATAAAGTTCTGACCGTCGGCCAAGAGTCGGGGAAGATGGTGCTGCCACTGCAGGACATATTTATAGATGGGGTCTCTGTGTTGAAAGCTCGGGAGATCCTTCATTTATACTCCATCAGACCGGGTTTCTTAGTGTTCAGGCAAAATGATGCGACGTTATTCATTGTCCGGCACCGGGGTATCGAGATAGATCCGTCGAAGATCAAGGCGATCGTGGAAATGCCTCCACCAAGGACTCTCAAACAATTGCGGTCTCTCCAAGGGAAGCTCATGTACATCCGGCGATTCATAGCCAACCTTTCAGGCAAGTGCCGCCCTTACAGTCACCTGATGAAGAAGGGAACCCCGTTCGTCTGGGATCACAAATGCCAAGGCGCGCTGGACGAGATCAAGCAGTACCTGCAGAACCCGCCGGTGTTAGCTGCTCCAGTCAAGGGAAAACCTCTTATTCTTTATACAACTGCCCTCGAAGGTTCCTTAGGTGCATTATGGGCACAAGAGAACGACCAAGGGAAAGAAAGAGCTCTCTATTACTTGAGTCGGGTTCTACTGGGGGCAGAAGGCAACTATTCCCCCATTGAAAAACACTGCCTAGCGCTGATCTTTGCGATAACAAAGCTCAAGCACTATGCGTTGGCGCATGAAGTCCGTCTCATATCGAAGGTGGATCCTTTCAAATATTTGATGGCAAAGGCCATAATGACAGGTCGACTCGCTAAATGGGCCTTGCTTTTGATGGAGTTCTCGATAACTTATCAACCTCTTAAAGCAGTCAAAGGCCAGGCCATCGCCGACTTCCTCGCTGAACATCCGATACCGGCCGATTCCCCTTTGAATTGCAAACTGCCAGACGAATACGCGTTTGACGCGATCGACGGTGGTGGTAACCGGTGGGAACTTTATTTTGATGGAGCGTCTTCCGTGAAAAAGCGCAAACAAAGCACCCCTATAATCAAATCAGGGGTAGGCCTTATCTTCGTCACCCCACAAGGAGAGATAATGCAATTCGCCTTCTCCTTGACAGAGCCAAGGACGAACAATGAAGCCGAATACGAAGATTTGATAGCAGGTCTCGAGATCGCCATCGACATAGGAATTGAAAACCTCCTCATATATGGAGACTCCCAACTGGTCGTTAGCCAAGTGAACGGCGACTACCAGACATACAAGCCAGAGCTGGTAAAGTATGGCGACAGAGTACAGCGATTGCTGACTCAAAGTCCCTACTACATACTGGAAAGCATACCGCGTGCGGAAAATAGCAAGGCGGACGCGTTAGCCAAGCTCGCTAAAGAGCTGGCTGACGAAAACCTCGATGACATAAGAATCGTGGTACAAAGCCATCGGGTTCTTGCTCCGGCAGAAATATCTCCGGAATCATCTGAGGAAAAGGAAGCAACTGAGCAGACGGCCCTGCAAATAAATGACCAAGAAAAGGTTGAAGATTGGAGAGAAGTCTTCATAGACTACTTCAAATCCCGTCGAACGCCCAAAGATGCTTCCTCAAGACATCAGCTCATGAAACGAGCTCTGTTTTTTGCCTTCGTTAATGATACTCTGTACAAGAGGTCGTTTGATTCTCTGTGGTTGATATGCCTGGGACCTGACGAAGCGAAAAGAGTCGTTCAGGAAGTTCACGACGGACTCTGCGGTTCTCACCAAGCAGGCCCGAAGATGAAGTTGAAGATCAAACGAATGGGCTACTATTGGCCCACGATGATTCATGACTGCCTCGAATATGCGAAGCAATGCCACTCATGCCAGATTCATGGAGACTTTATCCATCAGCATCCAAATCCTCTGCATCCAACAGTGGCTAGCTGGCCATTCGAGATGTGGGGAACTGACGTAGTCGGCCTTATAAAACCAGCATCATCCAGGGGACATCGTTTCATCCTAGCGACCACTGATTACTTCTCCAAATGGGCAGAAGCAGTACCGTTGAGGGAAGTGAAGACGGAGAATATTCTCCATTTCTTCAAGACGCACGTCATTTATAGGTTTGGAACGCCAAGACGGATCATCTCCGATAATGGACCAGCCTACAGAAGCCACAAGATCAGCCGCTTCGTGCAACAACACAACATAGACTGGAGATATTCCTCAGTGTATAATCCCTGATCTAACGGTCTAGCCGAGGCTTTCAATAAAACCTTGACGAAGATTGTGAAGAAGACAGTGTCCCGAAATAAGAAGGACTAGCACGAGAGACTGCAAGAACTTCTCTGGGCATATCGAACTACATTCAAAACGGCCACAAACACGACACCGTACGCATTGGTATTCGGTACAGAAGCAGTACTCCCCCTCGAAAGAGAGTTACCCTCTCTACGAATGGCAGTCCACTACGAGCTGACGGACGAAGAAATGCTCACCTTCGGCTTGAGGAGCTTGACGCCATTGATGAAACCCGGCTCATAGCGCAACAAAATCTGGAGGCTTATAAAGCAAAAATGACGCGCTCATATGAAAGATTGACCAGGCCGAGGACATTCCGCCAAGGCGAACTCCTGCTAGTGGTCAAAAGACCTATGATCCCCAATCGCGCCAAGCGGGGAAAATTCGAGCCGAACTATAAAGGCCCGTACATCATAGACAAGGTTTACCAGGGTGGAGCCTATTTAATCATAGACATGCATGGTGAAAGACCTTTCAGGCCAATAAACTGTCGCTTTCTGAAGAAATACTACGCTTAACGGGTCAAGGCCTAGGTCAATAATAGATGACGACGACTATGTCCGCTCGCTATCTTCCTAAGCCCGAACTCTATAACTAGTAACCGGCCTTCTTCAACATCGGACCAAAACGTCCTTAAACTAACAGCGGACCGAAACGTCCTTAAACTAACAGCGGACCGAAACGTCCTTAAACTAACAACGGACCGAAACGTCCTTAAAACTAACAACGGACCACTATGTCCTAAAATTAGCCGTTGACCGAGGTGTTGATAAACTGCGGTGGATTGCAGCGTCTCAAAGCCAATACAAAAAAAAATATTTAAAAAATATAATAAAAATAAAAACGGTATGTCCATAAGAGAAATGGGCACGGATGAAAACCCGAAAGGGCTCCGTGAGTAAAAACAGCAGGGCTACCAGCGAGTGTTTGTGAAAACCCGAAAGGGCGCGATCTCGTTAAAGGACACTTGCAGGGTCCTCACGACCTTGTAAGGAGAAACCACCCGCGTGAGATCCTTACGACTCACAAGGGAGCAACACAATTAGGAGTCCTCACGATTCCTAAGGAGAAATTACACTTGCGAGATCCTCACGACTCGTAAAGAGAACTTTCTTATGGGACCCTCACGGCTCATAAGATTTGAAAGTCTTAAGTTACAGAGACCTGAACCTGTTCTTAAGCAACCCCCACAACCTTCGATATTGCCCTACAAGTGGTTCAATACTGACCTTTGTATACAATCCACGAGCGTGAATAAACATTTCCCTAACCGAGTCCCATCCATGACTAGGGATATGTTTATATGGTGAAAAACCCTTGTAAGTCCTCTCGACTTATAAGGAGAAAAACCTTTAGTAAGATCCTTACGACTTACAAGAGAACATGCACTTAGGAATTCTCACGATTCCTAAGGAGAAAACACACCTACGAGATCCTCACGACTTGTAGGGAGAAATACCTTTGTGTGACCCTTACGGCTCATGAAGTCAAAAGCCTTAGTCGACAGGACCCTTAACCCTGTTTACTAAGCCACCTTTGTTCGACATCGACAGAGGCAAATAATGATTCGCTCCTGGCAATATCTCAGTCGTAGCGATGCTGGTGCCAAAATCGGTGTCTAAATCCAAGCTTGCAGTGAAAAGCCAGCAAGCCACACATGCATATGAAATAACCGAAATGATGGGGCAACTTGCAATAAAAAGCAGCAAGTAAAAATGTATGCATGAAAAATAGCCGAAATGATTGGGCAACTCACAATAAAAAGCAGCGAGTAAAAATAAAATAGCCGAAATGATTGGGCACCGCGAAAAATAGTCGAAATGATGGGGCAATCGCGACCTTCGCGATATAAAAGCTAAAATGATAGAGCATCGCGGAAAAAGAAATAAAATAAAAACGAAATTTCTGCCCTACAAGTGATGCTACATCAATCCCTGTATACAATCCAGGGGCGCAAACGAAGAAGGAGTCACACTCTCCCCAGGTTTCATCAGAAGAAGAAGCCGAATCTCGACGGGCCACAAATGACCTAGAGATCGTCTCAACATTTGTCTTGTTGCGGCAAATATGACCTCGAGCAAAGCGGAACAGCGGCGATTCCCAGTTCCATGACTCGGCGGTGTACAGATCACCGAAAGTCAAATCCCAACTCCGTGAAATGCGGATACAATCAACAAAATTCCTGGTCACGTGGAATGCGGATAACGTCACTCTCTGACCCCGTGGAAAACGTCCAGAGCGGAGCCTGTTCCTCGCATAACACGGCAGTGAACCCGTGGGAAGCATCCAGAGCAAAATTCCTGGCCACGTGGAACGCGGATAACGTCACTCTTTGACCCCGTGGAAAACGTCCAGAGCGGAGCCTGGTCCTCGCAGAACACGGCAGTGAACCCATGGGAAGCATCCAGAGCAAAATTCCTAGTCATGTAGAACGCGGATAATGTCACTCTTTGACCCCGTGGAAAACGTCCAGAGCGGAGCCTGGTCCTCGCAGAACATGGCAGTGAACCCGTGGGAAGCATCCAGAGCAAAATTCCTGGTCACTGGAACGCTGATAACGTCACTCTTTGACCTCGTGGAAAACATCCAGAGCGGAGCCTGGTCCTTGCAGAACACGGCAGTGAACCTGTGGGAAGCATCCAGAGCAAAATTCCTGGTCACATGGAACGCGGATAACGTCACTCTTTGACCCCGTGGAAAACGTCCAGAGCGGAGCCTGGTCCTCGCAGAACACGACAGTGAACCCGTGGGAAGCATCCAGAGCAAATTTCCTGGTCACGTGGAACGCGGATAACGTCACTCTTTGACCCCGTAGAAAACGTCCAGAGCGGAGTCTGGTCCTCGCAGAACACGGCAGTGAACCTGTGGGAAGCATCCAGAGCAAAATTCCTGATCACGTGAAACGCGGATAACGTCACTCTTTGACCCCGTGGGAAACGTCCAGAGCGGATCCTGGTCCTCGCAGAACACGACAGTGAACCCGTGTGAAGCATCCAGAGCGGAGCCTAGTCCTCGCCGAACACGGCAGTGAACCCGTGTGAAGAATCTAGTGCAAAATTCCTGGTCACATGGAACGTGGATAACGTCACTCTTTGACCCCGCGGAAAACGTCCAGAGCGGAGCCTGGTCCTCGCAGAGCATGGCAGTGAACCCGTATGAAGCATCCAGAGCAAACACCGGACTGTGGAGTCCTTAAATCTACGGACTATGAGGTCCTTAACCTTGACCGTGATGTCTTAAAACTAACATTGGACTGTGAAGTCCTTAAATCCACGGACTATGATGTCCTTAACCTTGACCATGATGTCTTAAAACTAACATCGGACTGTGGAGTCCTTAAATCCATGGACTATGACGTCCTTAACCTTGACCGTGATGTCTTAAAACTAACATCGGACTGTGGAGTCCTTAAACCCACGGACTATGAGGTCCTTAACCTTGACCGCGATGTCTTTAAACTACGGTACCTTGAAAAACATCCCAAAGCAACCCCTGACCCCATAAAATACGGATAAGGGCGACCGCACCCAGCACTTGCGGGTCCTCACGACCTGTAGGGAAGAAAACTCTCTTGTGAGATCCTTACGACTCCCAAGGGAAAACCTGCTTAAGAATCCTAACGATTCTTAAGGAGAACTTACACCTATGGGATCCTCTCGACCTGTAGGGAGAAAAAACTCTTTATGAGACCCTCACGGCTTATAAAGTTCAAAAGTCTTAGGAGGCAGATCTTAACCCTGAATCCTAAGCCATCGCTGTCCTAGAAGGAGACCAAGATAAATTGTCCCCAGAACACATTCAATAAAAATGAGACACACCATTGAGAAGAAAAAAATATGTCTTTATTCATAAACCGAAATGGATACAAAGTACAATTCATGAAAGAGCAAAAAGAATATACTCTCATCCAGGAGTACGTACAAAAAGAAAGGAAAAGATACAAGTTTTCAAGCCAGCGGGCGATTTAGCAATTTTGCTAGTTCATCCTTCTTTTGCTGGGCCACAGCTTCATGATTCAGGATCGCCAGAAGACGGGCCTCCGCCTGAGCCTGCTGGGCCTGATATGAGGCGAGCCGGCCTTCGAGCTCTTTCTCAGTAGCCTTGTGAGCCTCGACCCTTTCGCGAGTAAACATGACAGCTTTATCGAGAGCCACCACCTCTTTGATAGAATCTTGAAGCACTCGCCAGAGTTCATACGCTTTATTGGCTTTGGCTGTAAGGCTGGCTTGAAGCTCGCTCAATGCCTTAGAAGCCAGCTCGCTTTCCGAGAATTTGCGGCCGAGCCTCTTC
Organism: Agapanthus africanus; assembly: GCA_030015575.1. NCBI lineage: Eukaryota > Viridiplantae > Streptophyta > Magnoliopsida > Asparagales > Amaryllidaceae > Agapanthus > Agapanthus africanus. The sequence continues at coordinate 764,969,542 of CM057340.1, forward strand.
TCGCATGACACCATATTTGCCGCGCACCGCGCTATCAGCCCCCGCAAGTCCGCCTTTGCAGCCACGGCCTCCGAGGAAAGGCGGGAACACTCTAGGGCGTGCAAGCAAGCCTCCACCTGCCGACAGAACTCCACCCAGACTCGCACCACCACTTCGCTATGGTAGGTGGCAAGAAAAGGAAGAGAACCGTTAGCTTCGGTGGCAAATTCTTCAGCTGTGGTTGCGCTGCCATCATGAAGCTCCTCGATCAAAGACGACAAGGAGACAAGGCTTAGTTAGGCTAAGCATTCTGAAGCTCGCAGAGCATAAGGGCTGGGCGGCATGGCGATACGTGATTCCAACGCTATGGGGGCTGGCAAGGCTGTTCAGATTTAAAAAATGTCAGTAAAACTCTTAAGCAAAGGAACAAGTCGGACTATATTGAAATATCACTTACCTACGGTCATGCAAGTAGGAGCTGAGGGTTCCCCTGGCCTTTCGAGGACCTCAACTTCGTCATCGGCCTCCAAAACTGTAGAAAACATCAATGTCAATACGCAAAATAACAACGATGCTATGAGAAATGATGAACGACACTAACCTTTTCCGGATGAGAGGACGATGCGTTGAGGAGATATCGCCTGCGGAGCTGCCATCTCCAGCAGACGCTGAAAGGATTGCCGGGGAGACAGATCGGCAATAGAGGCCGCCAGCCCGCGCAATTCTGAGAAAACAAAAGAGTTCAGACAACGGAAAGATTGCTAATTTAAAATGCAGAAGGTTACCTTCAACACTCCTCCCATTCTGAGCCGGGGGGATAGCAGCTTCAACAGCCTCCGCCATGACCTCGGGCTCCAGCAAAGGGAGGGTAGTCCCGACTACCTCTCCTCCAGCCTCTGGGCCGTCCGCAGGAAGATTCGTTGGGGCGGAGACCACCAAAGGAGCCTCCCCCAAAGGAGCAAGCGCTCCGTGATCAAGAACTGCCACTTGAGGCTCTATTGCAAGAGGAACAGCCTCGTCAACCCCCTCCACATCGAGCAAGGCTGCATCGGGAATGTCAACGGGCTTTAGCTTCAACAAACCCGTAGGGACCTCCCCCATCGCCGAGGACTCTACACAATCCACACAAGAATAAGAATACATATATACGGGCATAAACAATCTGAAAAACTGCAAAGAAGTATAAAAAAAACATACCAATGCGCAGGGAAGCCTTCAATATGGCTTCTTCAAGCCGATGCTCCTTCTCAAAGAGGCGGGCTCGCCGGGGTTCGAGGGTGGACTCGTGGCCGCCGGTCCATAAGGAAAGCGCGTCCGCAGCATCCTCCGAAGCGGCCTGCTTCAGCGCCCTTTCTCCCCACTTCTCCAAAAGGCCAATGAACCGCCGCCGGATCCATGAGGGGTCTTCATAGAAGATTACGGCTGGATAAGCTTTCTTGGGAACCCTTGCGTTCTGAGACTCATCTTTAGAACGCCGTATGGCCTCAGCCAACTGTGCGGCTTCCTCGGCGGCCGAACTCGGGAAAAGTAGTCCAGCATTTGATTCCTGCAGGGCCAACGGTTTATCCTCAAGAATAGGCTCAGACTCTATTAAAGAGTCGAGCAAGTTAGTAGCAACCTTCCTTCGACGCTTGGATCCAGAGCCGGTCGCCGATGACGACCGCTTCCTTCCCCATGGAGCCTTAGTGCGGCGTCGGCCCACATCGCCCTCAACACCCTCAACAACCTCATCCCTGTGACCCTCACCCGGTACCACAACCGAGGATGACGCCGCCACTGTCGATGCCGTGGAGGGCGGTGTTGCCTCGGGTGGTGACACTGTTACCGGAGCACGTTTACCCCGCGACCGAGTACCCAGGGCCATACCAGCTGTTAGGGTAAGATCCACTCCCGACTCTCCTGGAATAAGCACGGTGTCGGTATCCCTCAGAGGAAAGCGGACCGGGGCGTGCGGTCGCAGCGTACCTCCCGTGGCCAGAACCTGAGTAGGGGCACCGTGGCCAAGAAGTACCCTTCTTTCCTCAATAATAATCGGGTTGACCCGATGGAGATACCAGCCCGTGAACGACCCCACGCATCGGGGGATGTAATCAGCATCGGGGATCATGAACTGGGAACCGGTGTTCAGCCTCACAAAATGATGGGCGGTATCTCGAACGGCCTCGAGCGAAGGAACTGGCGCGACTATGAAAGCCTCAAATAGGATGCCCTGATCGTAGCCAAGCTGCCATGCAAAGCGATGTGGATTGTACCGCATGAAAAGGGTTGCGCTATCCTGACGGAATACCAGGTAGCCCGGTCTGATTGCGTATAAGTGTGCGGCCTCCCGGGGCTTCAAAGAGGGCATGTTATCTTTTAACTGGTCCCAAATCGGCTGGGTTGAACCCGAGGAAGAAGATAAGACCCGATCAGTGAATACCAACCCGCCAGCAGTAGCATAAGGAGAAATCAACGCCCGAATAGCCCCAAATTGAGTCGGGTCAGCGGCAGAAGCATCCACCAATCGTATAAGCCGCGGGAAGGTATAAACGTCATAGAATGCGGGCCTCAGATGCATGGCGAAAGCACCCAAGATGTGCATTTCGATCCAAGACGTAAAGTAGTGAAGCGAAAAATTTACCACATCTACGCCAGGGGTGGAAGTATTAGCTGCAGCGCCCAACCCGTGGTAGAGATGCGCCAATGCCGGGATACCAACGACCAGCCGCGTTCCCTCAGCTATACGATGAGCCGGATAGATGACCGAAACTCTCATAAAGCGGCGATGCATAGGGATGACAAACTAGATGAGCCAGACACTGATAAACCCAACGAAGAATGTCTCCTCATCCATGCCGGGAGCTGCAATGGATTTGAAAGACATCGGCGACATTATGGGGATGTAGTACTGCGGTAGATCCGATTCATTGGTCGGCAGCTTCTTCGGACCAAACCCAAAGGGGTCTTTAATATTTGCAAACTTCGGAGCTGTCTTCGATAAGACGCCCTCGCGAAGGAAACAGGCAATGAAGCTCTTAAAAGTAACGCCCTGCTCCTCCGATTCGGTGAACAATCGATCAAAGATACCTAGCACCTTGATCAAGCTGGGACGCTTGTGGCGGACGACGTTCTCAGCAGACAAGCCGTCAAGCGGTGCGGGCTTGGGTTCAAAGACGTATTCATCAGAAGGCAGCAACTCCTCATAAAGTGTCCCTCGAATTGGCAGCCCCGAGATCTCATAAAATTCCCCCAAAGAGATCGAAACCTCTCTGTCCCCCAGAAGAAAAGTGTTGGTGGGGAGATTCCATTGATTCAAGAACGCCTTAACCCACCAGACATGCGGGGATTGATAATGGAAGAGCGACGCATATATTACCTGGTAAAGCCTGACCTTCTGCAGCCGCGCACGATGGGTAGCAAGGATATAGCGAGCCCAGAGGAGGTAGCCCGTGGGGTGTCGAGGAGTGAGCCCTATCTTACAAATCTGTCCCCATGGGTGGGCCTCACCCTGGCAAATACGTCATCCCAGGATATCTATAGCTGGGATCGGATGGTTCGGGATACCGGTTGTCGAAGGCTCGAGCCGTCCCGTTGGAGTCCAATTTGGCATCTCCACAGCGAAAACCGTCCTCGGAGGGTCCATCGGCAAAAACGGGAAAGTGGGCTCTGTCGGCACTTCGCAGAGGAAACTCCGGCGACCCCGGATAATATGGCTGTACCAAGTTCCCCATAGAAGTAAGTTAGTGCAGTTCGGGTTATGAGCCCGGATCATCGCCATCGCTTCCTCATCAGATGGTGACTGAGGAAAAGCATCCTTCGAGCGAGTGAAGGGAAAGCACGGAACAGAAGCCATCGCACCTGAAACAAAGTAAAGGAAAACTGTCAAAAGTGAAGCCAGCAATATATATATATATATATATGAGCATAGATATATGAAGACAGTTGAAGAAAGCGACAGAGGACTTGTTTGGTAGGACCATTAGTTACAAAACATGTGGGTCCCACGAAATCAAGATGACGGCTGGCTAATGATGAGGCACAGCAATTATAATAAGATAAAGGGAGTATTCTAATCAAATAGGCAGCGGTTTCAAGTGACCCTACACATTCTCCTAAAATGCAAATCCATCTTGGGCTCTGTGATGAATCAAACCGAATCAAGGGAATTAAATTCCCCAAAGACCAACAGTGCGAGCTTCTTCTGAGTTGTGAAGAAGATGACTCAGGGCAGGAAAACCCATGAAGTTCTTTAGGAAGAACTTAGTTCTTCATAGAAATTAAATTCCTTTTTGAAAAAAGGAATTAAATTCCCATAAAAATTCTGTTCCAGAGCCGAAGCTCCTTGGGGATGGAATTAAATTTCATAAAAAGCAACCAACATCATCATCTCCCTGAAGGATCAGATGAACCCTAAAGAAATTTACTGTTGAAGATTAAATGGTTTCATATTTCGGTTGAAAAACTTAAAGAAAAAATGGGTTCTTGTTAAAAAGGGTAAAAACCTTTGCTATGGATTTAAAATCCAGAGGGATGTGAAAGTTCATCGTTCGTTCAAGAGCATTACCTGAAGAAAAGAGTTTTTTGAACAGAGTTAAACTCTAAAAAATTTTCCAGGCAGAAAACTAAGCTCTGGAAAAGGAGAATTAAATTCTCAGAAAAAAAGTTTGCAAGCAGGAAGATGAAGCAAAGTGGAGGCTCTTCTGAAAGGACATGGGCATTTATAGGATGGGATGGAAAACGTTTCATCTACCCTACTCCCAAGGCAGATCCGACGGTCACAAAAGTGACAGCGTTGCACTCACGTGCAGATACGTGAGAACAATGCTGTGGGGGCATTTGTTCCCTGATTAAAAATCAGGAAAGAGCTTTAAAGGAAGCATCACGTGCTCGCACATGACCAGCGGTCACGTGTTGGCACGTGATGGATTAAAGCAGCGGCCAAAGAACAGAGCGCAGAAAAAGAAAAGCCCATCCCAAGGGTCACGTGCTTACACGTGACCAGGGGTCACGTGGTTACACGTGACCAGGGGTCACGTGGTTACACGTGACCGGCTTTAAAAGTCTTATTCTTTAACAGAATTAAATTATGAGGAGAGATCATTCAAATCTTTCCAAAATGGAGAAGAATTATCTGAAACCGTTAGATCAAGAATCTGAAGGTGATTAAATATCACCAATTTATGGAAAAATCTTGGACATGGAAAGATTTCCCCCTAAATATAACCAAAATAACAGATAGATATCATTGGATTTAAAATCCAATGGTGAATAAAATTCACCTAATAATCTAAAGACCCAGATTAATGATGAAGATAAATCAAATCTCTCGATAAACAAATTAAATCTTTGAATGAAAGATTCACTAAAACAGCTTGATTCTTTTCCTTCTCCTATAAATATGAGCCAAGGGACAGAAAAAGAGGGATATACAGAAGGAGAGATATATATAGCCTGGGAATCTTGAAAATTCAGAAGGAAGAATCTGATTCTCTGCTAAAGAAAAACCCTAGGTAAGAAAAGAAAGGCTTCAAAAGAGAATTTAATTTTCAAAAGAGTTTAACTCTTATATTAAAGAAAAGAACTTAGTTCTTTCTCTGGTAGAGGATCTGCAAAGTGCACATCTCCCCATGAATTGAGAATCTAATTCTCATTGGGTTGAGATCCTGCCATGCAGATCTAAAACATAGAGGAGGAATTGAGTTTTGAGAATTTAACTCTCACAGAATTATAGGAATTTAATTCCTTTGAGATAAAATTAGGGTTTAACCCTATATTACAGGAATTTGATTCCTTCAAAATGGACAGAACTAGGGTTTAACCCTAATTGAGAACTTAATTCTCTCAAACCCACAGGAATTTAATTCCCTTAAGAAAAGAACTTAAGGTTTCACCCTATGCCAGAATTTAATTCTTTACATATATGGGGAATTTAATTCTTACAGAAAAGAAATTAGGGTTTAACCCTATCTAAGAATATAATTCTTCAGAAGAAAATAGGAATTTAATTCCTCTAAAGTTTATTGCTAGGGTTTAACCCTATGAAGAATTTAATTCTTAAAAGTTGAACAGATCTTTAAAACATGCAAAGGACCAGAGTCACGTGCTACCACGTGACCCCTGTAAAGATCCACAGAAAAGAACTTTGAGGCAACGCCTCACGTGTCCCACGTGACCCCTGAAAGATGCAAAGAAAAAGCAAACAGAAGCTATGGGCGCCCTCACGTGCTACCACGTGACCCCTTGGCAAAAGTTTTAACAGTTAAAAACCCACATTCCCATCACGTGACAGCACGTGATGCTCCAAGAGCAATTATAGAAAGTATTCAATACTTTCAGCAGAATAAAATAAGGAAAATCAGGGCGCTCTCACGTGTCCACACGTGACCCCTCTCTCCTTAGTGTTTAACACTAACTTGAAGACTTTGTTCCCAGTGTTTAACATTGATTTTCTTAGTGTTTAACACTAATTTGAAAACTCTATTTGCAGTGTTTAACACTGATTTTCTTAGTGTTTAACACTAATTTGCAAACTTTGTTCCCAGTGTTTGACACTGATTTTCTTAGTGTTTAAATACCAATTCAAAATCTCTGCTCCCAGTATTCAACACTGATTTGCTTTAGTGTTTAATACTAATTTGAAATCTCTTTCCAGTGTTTAACACTGATTTGCTTCAGTGTTTAACACTAATTTGAAAACCCTGTTGCTAGTGTTTAACACTGATTATCTTTTAGTGTTTAACACTAACTTGCTAATACTGTTGGTCTTTAGTGTTTAACACTAGTTTTAGCCCAATTGGCTAAGTTTCCAGAGGCAAAGCCTCTCCTTCAATGAACCAACAGAGGGCCAATATTCTAAACATGATTGGACTTAGCCCAAGTTGGCCATAAGTCCTTAATTCAAACTTAATTGGGCTAATGGGCTCATAATATAATTAATTGGTCTTAATTCCAAATTGGGCCAAAGATTATTTAATCTACCTTGGTTCAAGGGTACATCTCTTCACTCCTTTGATACTTGGCGTTGTAATTCCTCAACGTCTTGAAAGAGGTGACGGGTCCCGATGACCACACATTGATACGGACTGTGGAGTCCTTAAATTCTTGGACTATGAGGTCATTAACCTTGACCGGGATGTTTTACAACTAACAACGGACTATGATGTCCTTAACCTTGACCGTAATGTCTTAAAACTAACGCCGGACTGTGGAGTCCTTAAATCCTCGAACTATGATGTCCTTAACCTTGACCGGGATGTCTTAAAACTAACAACGGCCTATGATGTCCTTAACCTTGACCGTAATGTCTTAAAACTAATGCCGGACTGTGGAGTCCTTAAATCCTCGGAATATGATGTCCTTAACCTTGACCGGGATGTCTTAAAACTAACAGCGGACTATGATGTCCTTAACCTTGACCGTGATGTCTTAAAACTAACGCCGGACTGTGGAGTCCTTAAATCCTCGGACTATGATGTCCTTAACCTTGACCGCAACGTCTTAAAACTAACATTGGACCGCAATGTCCTTAAACTACCTATCGACCGCAATGTCATTAAACTAAACAACAGAGCCTCCCAATTGCTCTCTTGTTGGATCTAAACGATCCCGTTAAGTTGATCTTAGTCTAAAATTAGACTAACGTATCCTTAACTAATGTTTAAGTTGATCTTATTCTGAAATGAGACTAACGTATCCTTAAACCCAACCCCCCCAAAACCAAATCTAAGAAAGATACGGATTTGGACTAGTTCACGCCCTACGGGCGACAATATAACTTAGTCTCCGTATACAATCCATGGGCAACCAAACACAAAACAAACACCCACGACACGAAGTGATCATCTGGAGAAGGAGAAAGTTGTTACCGCAATGCGGTAGCGTAATTAACTGCAGGGGCTTGCGCCTGCAGAGAAGAGCGTCCCCACAATCAAAAACCCCTCAAGTGAGGAGGAATCTGACGAAGTCTGCTACATCGGACGCATCCGTTTAAACCTTCGATATATGGTGCCATAAATCAACTTAGCATCTTCGGAAAGGTGGATGGATAGCACCAATTAGCATCTGCCCCGAATTTCAGGCAAGACGTCCGTCGCGTCGTCTTTCGGAGGGGAACACCTGCTGCTACCGAAGAGGGAATGAGGAGCGCACTGCATCATTTTATGCACTTGAACACAGGGTCCAACTTCTTTATCAGCGAACCGAGTTGCGTCCCAAAGCCTCTTAATGCGTACGTGGCGTGGTATCAGCATTCAATGGGCGCCGTCATCAGGGAAGAGAAGTGATTGTTACTCGATCGCAAGGGTGCAGTGCCGGCTGGTGATCGAAATGTTCCTCTGAAGCGACGGAACATTGTTCATCCCCCCCTGAGAGAGGTCACTGTAGTTGAGCCTCCACACGTGTTAAGCCCTACGCGTGGGTTGCCCCCACCCAGCGTGCCTGAAAAAGAGGTGGCTGCCGCGTCCCACGAGTCGGACGTAGGAAAAGAAATTGGGACTCGTCGTCCAAAGGCGTCTACCAAATGCGAACTCGTGTTATCGGCCACCGGCGCCCGTCCTCAGAAGAAAAAGAAACAAGTACTTTCTTTGGACACCATATTAGGCTCGACGCCTCCTGATCCGTCTAGCGAAGGCTTGAGCGAATATGGGACTAATGAGGGCTTATTCGGGGCACTTGATGATACCGATTTGGAGGCTGCCATTGAAGCTTCCAAACAGTCAGCCATCCTTGAAAAAGAACTGGCTGCCCTTACGCAGTCAGGTATACTTTACCCTTATCTCTCCGTTGTTCATTTTTTCTATCATGCTTTCACTGGCGCTTGCTATTTTAACAGGTGCCTCTACAGAAGAAGCTATTGCTGCTTCGCCTAAAACCTTTGAAGAGGAGGAAAGGCTTCGCGTCTTATTGCCAACAGATACTTCGCTTGAACAACCGATGACGGATACCGTACCGGTTTCGGATGTAAAACCTAGCTCTGATGATAATATCCCCTTGGCGAAGGTCCTGAAGAAGTCTTCTCTCTTTGTCAAAACCGAGAAGTAGCCCAAAAAATAGACAGCAAGGGGAAAGAAGCGATCTTCTAGAGCCATTAGCTCTGGGCCAAAACGGGGGAAGAAGGCCGCTGCTAGTCCACTAGACGACAGTCTTCTTTTTCCTGGTTCATCTGCCGAGGAAGCTGCATAACTGGCTGAGGCTATAAGACGTTCTCAAGACGAGTCAGAGAACGTAAGAATTCCGAAAAAGCCCTACCCAGCCGTCATTTTTTATGAAGACCCTTCGTGGATCCGGCGACGATTCATCGGCCCTTTGGAGGAGTGGGGCGAAAGGGCCCTTAAACAGGCTGCTTCGGAGGACGCTGCGGATGCGCTTTCATTGTGGACTGGCAGCCACGAGTCTACCCTTGAACCTCTGCGAGCACACCGCCTTGAAAAGGAGTGTCTGCTTGAGCGAGCCATACAGAAAGCTTCCTTGCGCATCGGTATGTTCCGGTATTTCTTTGTAATACTTCATATTGTCTGCACTTGTATATATGTATTCTTATCCTTGTGTGAACTGTGCAGAGACTTCGGCGATGGGGGAGGTTCCCACGGGTTTACTGACTGTAGAGCCCGCTGATACCCCTAGTGAAATACTGCTCAGTGTGGAGGGGGCTGATGAAACTGTCCCTCTTGCGATGGAGCTTCCCTTGGTGATTCCTGCTCCCCAGGTGATTGCTCCTCCGGAAGAGGCATCTTCATTGGCCGCGGGTTCAATGGATATCCCTGGGGACAGCCTGGAGACTGCGAGACAGATAATCAAGGCCACCATCCTTCCATTGGATCCCGTAGCGATGGTCACTGCTCATCCACCAGAAGTTACTATACCGGTTCACCTCCCCGATGATGTGTCTGGGGGCACGGAGGAGGCCGCCGAAGCTGCTATCCCTCCAACCCAAAGTGGGAGGAGCATCGAAGGTGTTGTTCCATCTTTTATTTTAACGATCTCTTCATTATTTTAACTTTTCTGTCTTTTCAGAGCTACGGGAATTGGCAGCGTCCATCGCTGACCTGTCTCCCAGGAAGTCTTTCCAGCGTCTGCTGGAACTGGCTGCTCCACAGGCGATATCCCCTCGGCGCATCATTCAATCTTCCGGATAAGGTTAGCATTGTTCGCTCCTTTCTCGATATTGTTACTTCTTTATGTAACAATGTTCATGTCTTCTGTAGTTCTGGAGGCTGATGATGAGATTGAGGTCCTCGATGGGCCCGGGGATCTTCCAGACTCTTCTCGTATAAACGTGGGTAAGTAAAGTTTCGACGCCTTTGCATCTATCCTCTGTTTGTAACCTTCACTGATCATTTATCAATCTTTAACAGCTCTGCCTACTTTTACCGCGTTGGAGACTCGCATTCTCATGCCGTCTGGCCCTTATGCGCTGTGTGCATCCGAACGTATGGCCAAGTCAAGCCTTCACTTTTTGTTAGAGTTAATCGAAGACCTTCGTGTTGGTAGCTCGCTCACAGCCGAAGAATTTGCCGCTGAAGCCAACGGTTCTCTCCCTTTTCTTGCCACTTATCACAGTGAAGCATTTGTGCAAGTTTGGGTCGAATTCTGTCATCGAGTGGAGGCTTGCTTACATAGTCTTGAATGCGCACGCCTTCCTTCGGAGGTGGTAACTGCGAAGACAAGTTTGCAGGAGTTGATTAAGCGGCACGCCGCTAATACGCTTTCTTGTGAAAAGAGGCTCCGCCGAAAGTTCTCAGAGAGGAAGCTGGCTTCAACCGCGCTAGGGGAGCTTCAAGCTGAACTTACATCTAAGACCACCCGCGCATATAAACTTTGGCAAGAGCTTCAAGCCGTAATCAATGACGTGGTGGCTATTGATAAAGCTGTTATCTTCACCCGGACGATGGTTGATGCTCATAAAGCTACTGAGCATGAACTTGAAGGCCGGCTTGCTTCGCGTCAGGCTCAACAGTCGGAAGCGGAGACCCGTCTCGCAACCATAACCAATTTTAAAGCTGAGACCCAAGAAAGGAAGGATGAACTGATGAATCTTTTGAATCATCCGCCAGCTTGAAGAATTGTATATTTTTTATTCTTTTATTCTTCTGTTGTACATACTCCTGAATAAGAGTATTCTTGGTTCTTTCATAAATTGTACATTGTATTCATTTGGATTCATGAATAAAAGGCACATTTTTTTGTTATACTGTTGCTTTCTTCTCCTTGCTGTGTTGTTGCCATGTGATTTTAGCAAGTGCGGTCTGTAGATAGCATATAGCCGTCAATCTTGGATTCTTTGTAGAGTGGTGATGGCTTAGGAAACAGGGTTAGGATCTGTCACCTAGGACTTTTCAATTTTATGAGCCGTGAGGGTCTCATAAAGACTTTCTCCCTACGAGTCGTAAGGATCTCGTAGGTGTATTTTCTCTTTAGGAATCGAGAGGATTCCTAAGTACGTTTTCCCTTATAAGTCGTAAGGATCTTATAAGAGAGTTTTTTTTTCCTTCCTTACGAGTCGAGAGGACCCGTAAGTGTTTAGTGGGATAGACATGTAGATGACGTACTTCCGAAACGGGGTCATATGGATGACGTATTCCCGTGACGGGGTCATACTGATGACGTTGTATATTCCTGTAGAGACACTGATTTCTCTGCATGTCGGCGCGAATCGAGATGTTCTCTTCAAGGATGCAGATTTTCCTGAATTGAGGAGGTTGCTAAGGACACTGATTTTCTCGGGTTGAGACGAATCGAGGTATTCCTGCAAAGACACTGATTTTCTTGCGGGTCGACGTGAATCGAAGTGCTCTCGTCAAGGACGCTGATTTCCCTGAATCGAGGAGGTTGCCAAGGACACTGATTTACTCGGGTTGAGACGAATCGGTATATTCCTGCAAAGACGCTGATTTCTCTGCGGGTCGATGCAAATCAAAGTGCTCTCATCAAGGACGCTGATTTCCCTGAATCGAGGAGGTTGCCAAGGACACTGATTTCCTCGGGTTGAGACGAATCGATGTATTCCTGCAAAGACACTGATTTCCTTGCGGGTCGACACGAATCGAAGTGCTCTCGTCAAGAACGCTGATTTCCCTGAATCGAGGAGGTTGCCAAGGACACTGATTTCCTCGGGTTGAGACGAATCGATGTATTCCTGCAAAGACGCTGATTTCTCTGCGGGTCGACGCGAATCGAAGTGCTCTCGTCAAGGACGCTGATTTCCCTGAATCGAGGAGGTTGCCAAGGACACTGATTTCCTCGGGTTGAGACGAATCGATGTATTCTTGCAAAGACGCTGATTTCTCTGCGGGTCGACACGAATCGAAGTGCTCTCGTCAAGGATGCTGATTTCCCTGAATCGAGGAAATTGCCAAGGACACTGATTTCCTTGGGTTGAGACGAATCGATGTATTCTTGCAAAGACACTGATTTCCTTGCGGGTCGATGCGAATCGAAGTGCTCTCGTCAAGGACGCTGATTTTCCTGAATCAAGGAGGTTGCCAAGGACACTGATTTCCTCGGGTTGAGACGAATCGATGTATTCCTGCAAAGGCGCTGATTTCTCTGTGGGTCGACGCGAATCGAAGTGCTCTCGTCAAGGACGCTGATTTCCCTGAATCGAGGAGGTTGCCAAGGACACTGATTTCCCTGGAGTTGAGACGAATTGTTTTCAAGACGGAGCGTTGATCCGGCGGAGAGGTCATTGGTTGAGACTAGGTTGTCTGTAGACTGTAGAGTCTTGGGACTAAGGACTTTGCCGTGGCTCCGTTTGTTGATGTTGCGTCTGCATCCGATTGGACCGCGAAGGAACGCCGTTGCTGACATTGCGTCTGCTGTATCGAGACGAATATCGCGGTTGTCTCTAGATTGTTGGTGAACCGTCGAGGCTTGGAACTAGGGACTTTGCCATGGCTCCGTTGTTGGTGTTGTGTCTACATCTTGTTGGAGGAAGAACGCTGGGGTGACATTGCGTCTGCTGTATCGAGACGAACGTCGAGGTGGTCTCTAGGTTATTTTTGAACCGTCGAGACTTGGAACTGGGGACTTTCCCGTGGCTCCGATTTGTTTTGACCTTGGGTTCGCTTGTTGATGTCTCGTCTGCATTCTGTTGTAGTGAGAAGAAACGCTATTGTTGGTCTCCAGGCTGTAAATGTGGCCATCGAGACTTGGAACTAGAGACTTTCCCGTGGCTCCGATTTGTTTTGACCTTGGGGTCGCTTATTGACGTCTCGTTTGCATTCCGTTGTAGTGAGAAGAAACACTGTTGTTGGTCTCCAGGCTGTAAATGTGGCCGTCGAGACTTGGAACTAGGGACTCTGCGATGGCTCCATTGTTTTGACCCTGGGGTCGTTTGTCGACGTCGCATCTGCATCCTGTTGGAGCAAGGAGAAACGATGTTAGTGATCTATAGGCCGTCTGTGAACCGTTGAGATTTGGAACTAGGAGGCTTTGCCATGATTCCGTTTTGCTGCGTCGCTTAAGGAGGAGCGCTGTTGTTGGTCTTCTGGGATGCAGATGTGACCGTCGAGATTTGGCTCTCTTTCTGATGGAGCCGGAGGAGGGAAGGCGTGATTCCTTCTTTGTTTGCGCCCCTGGATTGTATACATGGATCGATGTGATATCACCTGTAGGGCATAAATTTCATTCATTTTTTTTATTTCTTTCCACAATGCTCTATCATCTCAGCTTTTATATCGCGAAGGTCGCGATTGCCCAATCATTTTGGCTATTTTTCGCGGTGCCCAATCATTTCGGCTATTTGTTTTATTTTTACTCGCTGCTTTTTATTGCGAGTTGCCCAATCATTTCAGCTATTTTGCATGCATACATTTTTACTTGCTGATTTTGTCTGCAAGTTGCCCCATCATTTCGGCAATTTCGTATGCATGTGTGGCTTGCCAGCTTTTGTTGCAAGCTTGGATTTGGACACCGATTTCGGCATCAGCACCGCTACAACTGGGATATTGCCAGGAGCGAATCATCATTTGCCTTTGTCGATGTCGAACAAAGGTGGCATAGTAGACAGGGTTAGGATTCTGTCGACTAAGGCTTTTGACTCTATGAACCGTAAGGGTCTCACAAAGGTATTTCTCCCTACAAGTCGTGAGGATCTCGTAGGTGCATTTTCTCCCTAGGAATCATGAGGATTCCTAAGTGTATGGTCTTTTATAAGTCGTAAGGATTTTACAAGAGGGTTTTCTCCTTATAAGTCGAGGGGACTTATAAGGGTTGTTCACCGTGCAGACATATCCCTAGTCACGGATGGGACTTTGTTAGGGAAATGTTTATTCGCGCCCGTGGATTGTATACAAGGGTTGGCATTGAGCCGCTTGTAGGGCAATATTGGAGGTTGTGGGGGCTGCTTAAGAACAGGTTCAGATCCCTGTAGCTTAAGACTTTTAAATCTTATGAGCCGTGAGGGTCCCATAAGAGGGTTCTCCTTACGAGTCGTGAGGATCTCGCAAGTGTAATTTCTCCTTAGGAATCGTGGGGATCCCTAAGTGTGTTGCTCCCTTGTGAGTCGTAAGGATCTCACGCAGGTGGATTCTCCTTACAAAATCGAGAGGACCTTGCAAGTGTCTTTTAACGAGATTGCGCCCTTTCGGGTTTTCACAAAACTCGCCGGTAGTCCTGCTGTTTTTACTCACGGCGCCCTTTCGGGTTTTCATCCGTGCCCATTTTGCTTATGGACATACCGTTTTATTTTTTTTTATTTTTTTACGAGTCTGCTCCCTTTCGGATTTTCACAAACATCGCCGGTACTCCTGCTATTTTTACTCACGGCGCCCTTTCGGGTTTTCATCCGTGCCCATTTTGCTTGTGGACATACCTTTTTTTTCTTTTTTCTTTTTACCACGTCAGGCTTGGGATGCTGCGGTCCGTAGTAGTTTATAGACGTCTCGGTCAGTTGCAAGTTTTAAGACATTGCGGTCCATCGTTATTTTAGGGACGTTTCGGTCCGCTGTAGCTTTGAGGCGAAGTTTTCGCCGGATGCTTTATGAACAAGTAGGTTTCTCCTTGATAGACCTTGTCACATAATCCAAGGGTTTTGACACTGCTCCTGCCTTCAGCTCCTCTACACTATCTCCTAACGCCGAGTGAGCTGCTTTGTTACTTAACGACAAATGAGCGATCATGTGGCAACTTGCCACATAATCTTCGGATTCTTCTGACAAGTCGTCTCCCTCATCATTGTCGTTATCTTCATTCTCAAGGATGTGACTGAGGAACTCTTGAAGCGTGACTGGGGTTCATGCCCTCTGGTTGTATTCTTTCAGCGCGTCAATATGCTTTTGCAGATCCGTGCGCATGTCGTTAGACAGCGCGGACTTTTTGGTCTTATTCTTTTTCTTCGAGGACCGTGACAGCGGTTCCTGGGTGCTTTGCCCATTGCTATTAATTCCCGATGTTGGGCGTGGTTTCAGCATCCCGTCGATGATCTCCGACTCTTGCGGGCTTTTCCACCTGATCGCCGGACATGTTTGAAGATCTTTCAGCATTTTTTTAGTTTTTTTCGAAAGAACAACTTCCCACGGAGCTTCCTTTATGAATGAGCACGATGCCCCCGGCATGTCCATCTTTTTCGGAGCATGTGGTTGTGGCGGATTTACCTTCCAGTTTTCGGACAGCGCGAACTTGCCCTGTTGATACTGGTCTTCAACCCAATTTTTGAAGACGTAGCAGTCTTCGATCGGATGGCCCAATACTCGGTGGTAGGGGCAGTAATTGGGATCGTTGACGTCGTTTGGTTGCGGTGGGTGTCTCGACTCCGGTAGAGTAATGAGCCCATTGCGCACTGCCAGTTCAAATAGTTTCCTTGTTTTATCCCGGTGAAACGAGTAAGGACGTCTCAACTTCTCATCAAGGGATTGCCGCTTGTTGCTTTGGCGAACAACCGGTCTTGGGCCACTCGGTTGTTGTTGAGCGTTAGCGACGAAGGTTGCTTTCCCTTTCCCCTTCTCATTCCGAGGATCCATCTTTGAGGAGGATGGTCTATGGCCCATCTGGTCCATTTGGGCCAGCTTATCGATCAAGGCCTGGAAGGTGGTTGGCTTGAAGAACATCATGAATTGCGAGATGGTCGCTTGAGGGTCAAGAGTGCCCACGAACATGCCCACTGCTGGCGCTTCTTCGATGCACTGCTCGCATTTCGACCATAAATTTCGCCACCGTATTGCGTACTGAACCCATGTTTTGCCTGGCTTTACCCTGGCATTAATCAATGCCGTTATTGGGGTGCGTTCACTAGCACTCGCGAATCGCTGGGTGAATAATAGCTCCATCTCCGCAAAAGTCTTGACGGAGTCGTTTGGGAGTTCAGAGTACCATTCGAAGGCCGTTTCCGACAAGCTGCCGACGAATTGGCGAAGCAGAAGTTTATCATCACCCCCGGTGTTGCCACATAAAGCCCTGAACTGAGCGACATGTTGATGGGGATTGCTTGTCCCCTTGTACACATGGAATTTGGGGATCGTATATCCCGGCGGATACTTTATTTGATCATACCAGCCTGGATATGGTCGCCCAGTTTTAACGACCTGGCCAGCCGTTTCATTTGCCTGGTGAGCTCGTATTTGCTGAGCAATATAGTCATCCAGAGCGGCCTTGGAAATGGTTTCCTCCTTGGCTGCTGAAAGAGCCGGAGGAGGGTTCGATGTCTCCCCTTTGTCGTCTTCGATGATGATCGGAGGGTCTTCAGCGTGGGGATTCGGCTGTAATATCATCCCGACCATGTCTTGGAAGAGAAGCGTCATTCATTTTATATTGGCTGCCTGTTCTGTAGCCTCTTTAGCTTTCCTCTCGAGAATTCTTCGAAGGAACTCGGTGTCAATTTCTTGTTCCCGACGCTGCTCCGAGGATGTCTCCGGGCTTGCTTTTGGTCCCGTAAGTGCGGCCATAGCTGTTAGCATCTCTTGGAGCTTTTGTTGTTGTTGCTCCTGAGCCTTAATCACTGATCGAGTAAGCGGTCGATGACCTGTAAAGATACGGCTATCCTCTTTTCCGGATGCCATATAGATGGTATGCACCACCATGCCCCCAGGCTTAGGGCGTTTAGGCTCAGTGTCCTTGCGGTTCGCCGCGATCACTGGGCTTTCTCTGGCCTCCTTCTCTTTTGAGCAGTTGAAGTCGAGGGGGCCGTTGCAGCGGGCACCCAGGCAGCTGTCGCCTTTTGTGGCTTGACAGGATGGTCCTTTTCTTGCCGAACTTTTACCTTTTTCTGTCGGCGAGAGTAATCTTGATCAATTACTGAGTCCTGAACCTGTCGCCAAACTTTGTAAATTTTGGAAGAAAGCCGCTGAGGGGGCTGCTCTAGCTTCACCTTAGTAGCATTCACCACGGGTGGAGGAGATCTTTTTAATACAGCAGTCGGAACGTTTTTGCGCACCCTCCTTAGCGGTTCAAAGTTGTTCCCAGTTGGAACAGCAGCATCGATTTCCACCATTGGAGCCGGTGGAGTCAGTCCAGAAGGAGAGTTTCCTCCAGCCTTCCTTACTCGGCGCCAGTGGCGACGTCGAGCGTGTCGAGCCGTTTGGATTATCTCGGTTGTAGGAGTGACTTCCTCATGCCCCCTGTTTTGACGAAGGGTTGTTATTGGTGCTAGCCTGTTGAAGACTGACGTCCGTTGAGAGGGGCTAGTCAGTCTTGTGAAGGCCAACTTTCGAACAGGAGAAACAACCTTCATGTATTCACCTGGAGTGAGAGTTGGAACGGTCAGTCTTGCGAAGACTGAATCCTTAGCAGGGGAAGCTGCTTTGATGACTTCAGGGGCAGGAATGGCTATCCGCTTCGGGATAACCTCTTCAGGAATTGTAGGCTTCTTCATGGGCCCATCTGAGGTTCGGCCCAGTCTATTGAAAACTGAAGCAATGGACTTGGACGACCCGTTGAGAGGGGCCGCAGTAGTTGCAAGCAGATCAAAGTCCGACTTCTTCAGAGCTTCTCGTGATGGTACAAGAGCGCTGAAGCTCGTTGGCGGGAGCATGGTCCCAAAGAACAATCCAGTGGTGGCCTGAGTCACCTGTTCCACCGGCATAGCGAAGATGGAGGCCGCTTGGGGCCCGTAATTCACTCCTCCGGACGGGACGGAGCGAGAGTTGCAGTTGCAGTTAGTGCGGTTTGAAGCCATTGATCTTCTGTTTTCTGCACGGAGCAAGACACCAAATCTTAGTACCTCGAATCCACAGGCAACCATAGCAAACCGCGATTCGTTCGCGAACACGACACACGAAGTGTGGAGTGGAAAGAGGAAAAGGTCCCACCGGACGTGCTAGAATCTGTTCCCCTCCGAAAGACGCGGACGAAGACGCGGCGGACGTCTTGCCTGAAATTCGGGGCAGATGCTAATTGGTGCTATCCATCCACCTCTCCGAAGATGCCAAGTTGATTTATGGCACCATATATCGAAGGTTTAAACGGATGCGGCCGATGTAGCAGACTTCGTCAGATTCCCCCTCGTTTGAGGGGGGTTTTTATTGCGGGGACGCTCTTCCCTGCAGGCGCAAGCCCCTGCAGTTAATTACGCTACCGCATCGCGGTAACAACTTTCTCCTTCTCCAGATGGTCACTTCGTGTCGTGGGTGTTTGTTTTATGTTTGGTTGGTTGCCCGTGGATTGTATACGGAAACTAATTTATGTTGTCGCCCGTAGGGCGTGGATTAATCCAAATCCGTATCTTTCTTAGATTTGGATTTGGGGGTTGGGTTTAAGGATACGTTAGCCTCATTCGAGACTAAGATCAACTTAAACGTTTGTTAAGGATACGTTAGTCTAATTTCTAGACTATGATCAACTTAACAGGATCATTTAGATCCAACAAGAGAGCGTTTGGGCTACCTCTGTTGTTTAGTTTATGGACATTGCGGTCGAATATTAGTTTAGGGACATTACGGTCCAATGTTAGTTTAAGGACATCTCGGTCCGCTGTTAGTTTAAAGACATCGCGGTCGAGGTTAAGGACATCATAGTCCATGAGTTTAAGGACCCCACAGTCCGATGTTAGTTTTAAGACATCACAGTCGAGGTTAAGGACATCATAGTCCATGAGTTTAAGGACCCCACAGTCCAATGTTAGTTTTAAGACATCACGGTCGAGGTTAAGGACATCATAGTCCATGAGTTTAAGGCCCCCACAGTCCGATGTTAGTTTTAAGACATCACGGTCGAGGTTAAGGACATCATAGTCCATGGGTTTAAGGACCCCACATTCCGATGTTAGTTTTAAGACATCACGGTCGAGGTTAAGGACATCATAGTCCATGGGTTTAAGGACCCCACAGTCCGTTGTTAGTTTTAAGACATCACGGTCGAGGTTAAGGACATCATAGTCCATGGGTTTAGGGACCCCACAGTCCGTTGTTAGTTTTAAGACATCACGGTCGAGGTTAAGGACATCATAGTCCATGGGTTTAGGGACCCCACAGTCCGTTGTTAGTTTTAAGACATCACGGTCGAGATTAAGGACATCATAGTCCGTGAGTTTAGGGACCCCACAGTCCGTTATTAGTTTTAAGACATCACGGTCGAGGTTAAGGATATCATAGTCCGTGAGTTTAGGGACCTCACAGTCCAATGTTAGTTTTAAGACATCATGGTCGAGGTTAAGGACATCATAGTCTATGAGTTTAAGGACCCCACAGTCCATAGTAATGTGTGGTTGTTGGGACCCGTCACCTCTCTGACGACGTTGAGGAATTACAAAGATAAATATCAGAGGAGTAAAGAGATGTACCCTTGAACCAAGGTGGATTAAATGATCTGTAGCCCAGTTTGGAACTAAGACCAATTAATTATATTATGAGTACAATAACTCAGTTAAGTCTGAATTGAGGACTTATGGCCAATTTGGGCTAAGTCCCTTCAAGTTAAAATGTTTAACATTCGTTTTGGGCTGTTAAGCATTTGTTTGGGCTTGGCCCTTTCAACAATGCGGAGAATTGATTTAAATTCTGACAATGTTTGTCTTTTATTGAGTACTAAGCATTCATCATTGCTCTGGGGCTTATCCAAAGAACAATTTATGTTCTGTCCAAGCGCACATAAAAGTATATAGCGCGCTTGGCACTAGCGCCAGTCGATGAGCGCAGTACGCTATGGTTAAAGCGCTAGTGCGCTTGGCGCTTTGCGCCAGATGTTAAGCGCTGATGCGTTTAGCGTTCTGCGCTAAGTGAAGAGCGCAGAGGCGCTTTGCGCTAAATGAGGAGTGCTGATGCGCTATAATTGAAGCGTTGAGGCGCTTGGTGCTGATGCCATATAATGAGTGCGAATCACTTTTAGTAATGCAGCGCACACGTGAGGAGCACGTGGTGCGCTTAGCGCTGAGCGCTAGCCAATGAGCGCAGTGCGCTGTTGTTTGAAGTGCTATAGCACTGCAGCGCTTTGCGCTAGATGAAGAGCACTAAGGCACTTTTAAATTAGGAGCGCTAAGGCTCTTCTTAGGTTAACTTTGCGCTCTGAAGATTATCTTCTTTGATAAGAGATTTTGTCTCAAGATTCCAAGAACAAAGTTCTTAATTTATAGGAGATACTTCAATCTCTTTTTGATGAAAGGCTTTGCCTTTATGGATCTGTGATTCTAAGAGAATTGAATAATTCTCCCCCTCCCCTTTATAATGAGATATTCATGATCTCAGAAAGACAATTTGTCTTATGGATCTATGATCTGTGAATTAAGTACTTCTTTATTGTATGATAAGATCTTTTTGATCTCTTTATGAAAGACCTTGGTCTTTGTGGATCTATGATCTTTTAAGAAGAGAATTCTTCTCTTTAATTATAAGATGATTTCATCTCTTTGCTCATCACTATTCTTTTTACCTTGAAGAAAAATCTTCTTTTGCCGAGAGCTATTTCTTCTTCTTGAGATTTTCTCAAAGTTTATGGGGGGGTTCCTCCTCTTTAAGACTTGAAGTCTTGGATACTTTATATAGGGGAAGCCGATTTGTTGAATCAGTTAAAGAGATTTATTCTCCAATTGATTTGGGAATTTCCCCACCGTTGGATCTTTAATCCAAGGGCTTCTGATTTACAGAAGATAATTTTCTTGTTTTAACAAGATTGGGAAATCTTTCCTTCTTTACGGAATCTGTTCTGTATTTTAGTGATTTTTAATCACCATTTGATCATTGATCCCACGGTGTTCCAAATTCAGGGCACAATCTTTTCCGTTTGGAAAGATTGAACAGAATTTTATTCTTGTTTAACTGATGATTTAATCACATCCGTTGGATATTTGATCCAACGGTGAGGAACATTTAGTTCCAGCGCGAGCGCTTATGCGCTCTGCCCATGGTGCGCTTTGCCCATGGTGCGCTGATTGGAGCACAGCGCTCTTAGCGCTAGTGTACATATGCTTTGCACGTGGTGTGCTATTTGGAGCGCAGCGCACCTAGAGCTAGCGCCTATGTGCTTTGCACGGCGTGCGCTAGTTGTAGCGAAGCGCTTTTATAAAAGCGCAGCTTTAATTCAAATTTTGAATTCTGATCAGAGCTTTGCTCTAATTGGGGAAACAATATTGTATTGGAGTTATATTTGAATTGTATTCAAGAATGGATTGTATTCTGGTTTGACTGAGACTCGTATTGAGTTAGACTCTTTAAACAGAATGAAGTCATGATTTAGATTTTAGAGTTATCGGTAACTACTGCAAATGGACGATAGGATTTGTGTTTTTTTCTAAGACAATTACCGTATTGATAACCCAGTTTTTAGTTGTCTACTTTAAATAGGCAAGCATCCACTTTCTCCGGCTCCCTGAGACTCAAGAGAATTGGTCTTGTTTAAAGCTATATTTACTAGGGTCCTTATTGTAAATTGATATAACTTGAGGGGGTTTTATGAAAAGTAGTTTTGATATATTTTCAAAATAAACCTCAAGTATTAATTTATCGTCTTTAGGGTTTTCATAGATATAATTTTTATAAAATGAGATATTCAAGTGAATATAAACCTAGATTGAATAGTATATGGTATTTTGATGTAAATTGGAATTGTATGGATTTATGATGGTATTTTCATGAAATATGTGATTCTTTTCTTTTTGTTTAAAAAAAAAATTATATTTATGTATATATTTAAAGTAGATATTTTGATTATATTTATATATAATTATTAAAATAAATTTATTTATTAAATAGAAAATCACATTATTCTTAAAAATTGTATTAAAAATTCCATCGAGATCGAATGCTCCGTGAGGAGGTCTGCATCTCGCTCTACTAGTCCCGACGACATGCGATAACCCACACCATTCCGATTGGGTTCCCCAAAATGGGTTGTAGAGGCTTATTTGCAAGGAATTAATTAAAACAATTCAAAGAATACGGTTTTTGAGAGTTAAAGGTATTGTAATGTAAAATTGTATTATCCTACAAAATATTGTTCCAAAAGCCATCGTGATATATCAAGATGAGTGTTGTGATGAGATAAGTCATTACCTTGTGAATTTTCTAAAGGTAATACAAGTAAGCATGATAAAATATGTCGAAAGTAAAGTATGTGGTATTAAACCATAAAAGTGCAATAAACATGATTTTACATGGAGTTTTATAGTGAAATTGGTTTCTAAATTTTAGTTAATGGTTAATAAGCAAGATTTAATAATTTGGTTATGAGTTTCCTAAGAAAATTTGTCATTTTAAAAAAATTAGGTTTTAAAAGTCGGTTAACTCCACTTACCGACGTTATTTGAAAAGAGACTTGTTTAATATAGAAGAGAGAAGAAAAAGTAGGGACTTACAGGATACAAAGAAAGAGAAGAGGTCTATGAACAAATTGAGGGTCTCGTGAAGTCGTTGTGTCGCCGGATCTGTCCCGAGTCGTCGCCGAAACTTGACCTTGAGCTAACTCCACTTGTACAACTTCTTGGACTTGGAAAATTTAAAGAGTTTTAGCAATGGATTTCAGAATGAAAAGGCTAGGGTGTGATGTTTGTATTTATAGGAGAAATTAGGGTTTAAGGTATTGAAATTTAGAATTAAAATGCATTAAAATTTGTTTTTAAAGCTCATTTTAATTCTCTGGAAATGTGCAGAGAAAACAAACGGACTAGGGTTAGTGAGGGAGTTCAAGGGGTGCTAGGGATAAATTTTTGAAGCATTTGGGACAGGTTCAACCGGCGGCACAGGCCCCAAGCCTAATCTCTCCGGCCATTTGGGTTGGGTTAGGGCTTGGATGCTTGCCACGTGTTAGGGTATGTTCATAAAACTCAGTGCACATATTTGATTTCTGAGACTTTCATTTTTACGTGTATTGTACGTGTAAACTTTTGAGCTTCCAAAAAGTTTAAAAGAAAAATCAGCAAAAATAATATGTGGCTGAGGGGATTCGAACACAGGGGCTACGTCACAGCAGTGCATTGCTTTACCAATGAGCTACAAGTGCATTCAAGCTGTTCAAAATCAAAATTAAATACTTATAATATACACAGACTTGCAAATACTCCATTTATACATTAACTTTACAAAAATTCTGTACATTAAAACAGAGTCGTTACGGTAGGTACTAGTATAGTACCTAAGTTGTGTGAGATTGCGTTTGGGTATAGGAAAATACAATGATGTGTTAGAACTGAAAGGCTGAAAAGATAGGAAGAAATTACCGGTGATGAGTTGTCCTGTGGTTTCGGCCTCTTAGACCGACATTGTAAAAGCCTGACGCCTCGGCACATTCCTCTGTCCTTGTGGCATGTTTCTCTGTGCCTGATGGTACTATCGCTGAGGCTGTGCTGGCAGTCCACGTTGAGCTGGTGCAAGAAGAGCTAGGCGGTTTGCAGGTGCCTGAATAGCTAGTCTTTGTGGTGCTGGCATTGCGAGTCTCGTTGCTGGTGCTGTGCTACCTTGATATGGGTATGCTCTTATAGCGTAAGTAAATGCTCTACAAACCAAACATAGGGGATTTACACGCCTGCAGTCCTTCGCCAAGTGTCTGTTCCTCTTGCAGTAGAAACAGAATTCTGTACTGGATTTGTTAAACAATCTTTCTGGCATCTTCGGTGCAAAAACTGGCCTTGAAGAGGCTCCTCCTGTTATATGGGTTGCAGAGCGTTTGATTCCAACCGATTGCGACTTACCCTTCCTCTTGACCACAGCTTCAAAACAGCGGGCTACATTCAGAGTGAGTTCATGCGTCGGATAATCACCTGTGGCTAATGCCGCTTGAATCTCTGGGTCTAAGCCCTGTTAGAATCGTCCTGCTAGAATCTTGTCGATAGGGATCAAGTATGCCGTGAATCTGATATAATGTTGATGTCAGAACAGTTACATGTTTTAAGGAACAGAATTCGAGACGAATTCTTTACCTGCTAACTATAATGAATTCGGCATCATACCCATCCACTGATTTTACCCACAAAGAACCTTATTGCATGTGGATGAACTGTTGTTCCATATCAAAACGGGCAGCCTTGGAAAAAAACTTTGCATTGAATAGATCTCGAAACGTCTTCCACTATATTTGCTGTGTAAGATGGCTCTCATGGACCTTCCACCAGACTCTTGCGTTTTTCGTGAGCTGGAGTTTTGCCACACGAACCCAAACTATATCTAGTACTTGTGTTGCTGCAAGATCGTCTTCGCTACTTTGGGCCCACTCTTTATCCTTCATGGGGCTCTCTTTCCCTGAAAAGTTCTTTAGGCGCAATGTCCGAAATTGGTTTACCCCGGGCGCTTCTTCTTCAGGAAGGTTCAAAAGGAAAGTAGTCTGCAGCTGCTGGCCCTCCAGAAGAATCTTGATGGTTTAAAGAAGCACCGTCTGTTCATTGATTGGCGCTGTAACGGTAGGTGGAGGTGGTAGGGTAGGCGGTGTGTGTTGCTATTGATATTGGTGCTGTTATTGTTGGGAGAATCCATCGCTTTGATAGAAAAGACAGATTAGGATAGATTCAAGAAATTTGAAATGCAAGGAATGTAAAGTTATTGAATCTTATAATTCTTGTAATATATTGCTTAAGACATCATGCAGAACTGAAATACATGGGTCACCAATAAAATCTGTCACGCCCCGCTTCCCAGAAGACGGTAACGGCACGTGACGAGGCCCGCAATGTATTTAGTATGAGAAGGTCATTTCTCTTAATAAATACGCTAAGCGTATGTAAGCAATATAACCATATGCAAGAATTAATAAGAGCAATAAAAATAAACAACAACTTTATATTCAATTTCAAGTACAAATGTCTGGAATAAAAGATACAATACTAAAAAGCCTAATCAATGGCTTACAAAAATATAAATGCAGATAAGGAAACTAATAATCTGGCTGGGCAATAAGGATCGAAATCCTCCTGGCCGGGCTCGATCTCTTCAGACTCCTGTCCTCCTGACGAACATTCCAAGGAAAAGAAGCAGAGAGGAATGTCGTCAGCGAACTAGCGCTCGGTAAGTCCCCAAAAGAAATAAGTAATGATGACTGAAAATATGATAATGAATAGAAACTAGGTAAATGTGAACAGGTAAATATTATATGTGAGGGTATCTGAGCATGTCATTTATATGTATAAGATAGTTATTCTAACGTACTTGTTTGTACTTTGATAAAGAAAATATTCATGTATACGAGAGGAGTCCAACTTACCCCGTGGACTAAGATAACAGGAAGTACAAGGCCCAATCAAAACGCACAGGACAACGTCACAGGATTTCAGGTTAGGGGTCTTTTAAAGTGACCTCTCATACCACTATATACGTTCCGTACCAACCTACCCCTTATCTCTGTGTATTGTAATGTATAGTTCAAGTTTACAGGTCTTGGTCGAATCCATAAATATAAAGAGTAAAGGTTCAGGTTCAAGTGGTAATTAAGTTTTCAGTTATTCATGTTAAGTTCATGTCAATTTATATTTATGGTCCGGTCAAGTCAAGTTAAGTGTTCAAGTTCAAATTTCGATATTCAAGTTCAAGTTCAATTGTTCAAGTTGAACGGCAGGATTTGTGTCTTTTTCAAAAACGATTATCATTTAATAATTTCCACCCTAAGATTACGATCTATATTTAAGGAGAGGCAAGTGGTGCATTGTTCCTGCCAAAAATTTTGGCCCAGAAATTACTGTTCCCTTATAAAAATAAAAGGAATCCCCCACGTGTTAAACACGTGCACACTCAAATGCAAAGCATGTGAGTGCCGGTTCAGATAGGATCAAATTCTATATTAGTTCCCACGTGTTAAACACGTGAGCGTCTCACTTAATATCCACGTGAGCGCGTATGCAGTCTCTTGGCAGTGTCTCACATGATATCCATGTGAGCGCGCATGCAGTCTTTTGGCAGCGCCTCACTTGATAACCACGTGAGCGCTATAGGCCAACGCCTCACGTGCAATGCACATGAGTGTTCTTTTTGATAAAATTAAATTATATGTATAATTAAATTCTACGGGGCAGATATTTTCCTGATCTTTCTTAAACAAAAAAGATCTTCTCTATTAAACAGAAAGCCATTGAATTAAAGATCCAACGGTGATTATAAAATCACCAATCGATCATCTGATAGAATTAAATTCTTTCTTAGGAAAATATTTTCGTAATCTTGTTAAACCAAAAAGAATGATCTTCTCTGTAAAATAGAGAGCTTTTGGATTAAAAATCCAACGGTGAATAAAATTCACCGGTTGATCTTCAAGATCATTTCGATTGATTATGAAATCAATCATGATCTCTCAAAATAGAGATATTCTCAGATAAATTGATTTTTCTTTTCTCTTATAAATAGGAGCAAAGAGATTAAATCTCAGAGAGAGGAGACCCCCATAAGCTTCTGTAAAAAAATATCGAAGACTCTTCAAAAGTTTCGGCAACAGAGAATTTAATTTTTAATAAAGAAGAAGATTTTCCTCCTCTCAAACCCTATATAACGAAAACACAGAGATAAAAATATGTTTACTTTACCCATCATATCATATCTAAGGGTGTAACCTTTTAAAAGAACTGTACCCCGCCGAAAATGCCAAGACGCGATAAACGTCTCGCCTGAATTTCGGGACAGATGCTAATTGGTGCTATCCGTCCACCTCTCTGAAGATGCCAAGTTGATTTATGGCACCGTGTATCGAAGGTTTAAACGGATGCGGCCGATTTAGCAGACTTCGTCAGATTCCCCCTCATTTGAGGGGTTTTTGATTGTGGGGACGCTCTTCCCTGCAGGCGCAAGCCCCTGCAGTTAATTACGCTACCACGTCGCGGTAACAACTTTCTCCTTCTCCAGATGGTCACTTCATATTGTGTGTATTTGTTTTGTTTTTGGTTGCACGTGGATTGTATACGGAGACTAATTTATGTTATCGCCCGTAGGGCATGGATTAGTCCAAATCCGTATCTTCTTAGATTTGGGTTTGAGGGTTGGGTTTAAGGATACGTTAGTCTCATTTGGGGATAAGATCAACTTAAACGTATGTTAAGGATACGTTAGTCTAATTTTAGACTAAGATCAACTTAACGGGATCGTTTAGATCCAACAAGAGAGCAATTGGACTCTATTGTTTAGTTTAGGGATATTGCGGTCGATTAGTTTAAGGACATTACGGTCCAGTGTTAGTTTAAAGACATCTCGGTCCAATGTTAGTTTAAAGACATCACGGTCGAGGTTAAGGACATCATAGTCCGTAAGTTTAAAAACCTCACAGTCAAGGTTAAGGACATCATAGTCCGTGAGTTTAAAAACCTCACAGTCAAGGTTAAGGACGTCATAGTCCGTGAGTTTAAAGACCTCACAGTCAAGGTTAAGGACATCATAGTCCATGAGCTTAACGACCTCACAGTTAAAGTTAAGGACATCATAGTCCGTGAGCTTAAGGACCCCATAGTCCGTAGAGTGTTTGGTTGTCGGGACCTGTCACCTCTATGAAAATGTTGAAGGATTACAACGACAAATATCAGAGGAGTAAAGAGATGTACCCTCGAACCGGCGTGAGTTGGTTGAAAGATCTGTAGTCCAATTTGGGACTAAGATCTGTTAAAATATTCATGAGCAGATGGGCTCAATTAATATGAGTTGAGGACTTATGGCCAATCTTGGGCTAAATCCAATAAATGTTTAACATTCTTATTTTGGGCTGTTGAGCCTTTATTTGGGCTTGGCCCTTTTAACAATGTTTTTATCTTGTATTGAATGCTGAGCATTCATCAGAGCTCTGGGCTTATTAAAGAACAATTTATGTTCTGTCAGCGCAACACGTGGCGCACCAGGCGCTTTGCGCTAGTCAGAGAGCGCAGTGCGCTGCTGCCAAGCAGCGCAGTGCGCTGCTGCCAAGCAGCGCACATGTAAGGGACACGTGTCGCGCTCAACGTTAGGCGCTAGATGACGAGCGCATGATGCCAGTTTATGAGCGCTTAGCGCTAATCCATAAGCGCATTGTGCTTTCAGTTTAGTGGCGCACACGTGAGTGACACGTGGTGCGCTTGGCGCTGAGCGCCAGCCCATGAGCGCAGTGCGCTATTTCAGAAGCGCAATGCGCAGGTTGTTAATTGGCGCATACGTGGTTGACATGTGGCGCATTTGGCGCAGAGCGCCAGTCCAGAGAGCGCAGAAGCGCAGTTTAGGAGCGCAAGGCGCATTTGATCAATTTTATGAACCGGGAACAAATTTATGTTCTTTTAAAAAGAGACTTTGTTTCAAGATCTAAGAACAACAGTTCTTATTTTGCAGGAGATATTTTTAATCCTTTATTTTGATGAAAGGCTTTGCCTTTATATATCCATGATCTGTGAGAAGAATTATGTTCTTCTTTTATTTTATGATGAGATCTTTTGATCTCTTTGTGAAGGACTTTTTGTCTTGTAGATCTATGATCTTTTTAAAGAAATGAATTTTTCTTTTTATGAGATAATTTCATCTCTGTGTTCATCATCCTTCATCTTTACCTTGAAGAAATATCTTCTTGCAAGAGCATGCTCTTTATTTTTGAGTTTCTCAAAGTTTATGAGGGGTTTTCTCTATCAGACTTGAAGTCTGGGGGCCTTTATATAGGGCAAGCTGATTTGTTGAATCTGTTAAAGAGATCTTTCTCTGATTCATTTGGGAATGTTTCCCCACCATTGGATCTTTGATCCTAGGGCTTCTGTTTTACAGAAGGCAATTTTCTTGTTTTTAACAAGATTGAAAATCCTTTCCATAACAGAATTTAATTCTGATTAATTAATGATTTATCATTATTATTAGATGTTTTGATCTAACGGTGGGGAGTTTTTTAATTCTAGCGCTAGCGCACCCGTGCTTTGCACATGGTGCGCTGCTTAGAGCGCAGCGCTCTTAGCGCTAGCGCACCTGTGTCTTACATGTGGTGCGCTGCTCGGAGCGCAGCGTACTTAGCGCTAGCGCACCTATATTTGACACGTGGTGCGCTGCTTAGAGCGCAGCACACCTAGCGCTAGCGCACACATAGTGCGCTGTTTAGGACGCAGCGCACTTGACGCTGCATCTGAAGCGTCGCTTCAATTTTGAAATTTGAATTTCAAACAGAGCTTTGCTCTGATTGGGGGAAACAAATGCCCCTCACCGTTGCTCTCATGTGGCCCACATGTGAGTGCAGCGGTGGCAGCATCTGCGCCATTTGATCAACTCAGAAGTTGAAAAGGCATTTCAATGCCTATAAATAGGACCTTTGGTCCTTTAGATAATTCTGTTCATCTTCTTCTTTCGAGAATTTTTATTCAGAGCATAGCTCTTCATTTTACGAAATTTTCAAGAGTCAAAACTCTGTCAAAATTTAGGTAAAGATTAAATCTTTTAATAATCTAGGGTTTTACCCGTTAACAGAGACTTGCTCTTCATAGATCTTTGATCTAAAGAAAACCCTTTTTAGGGTTTCATTACCAGAGCTTTGCTCTCTTGAACCTATGAAGAACTCTTAAGAGTTTGTTAATGGATCTTGAAGATCTTAGAATTTTTAATTCATAAAAAAATTGATTTTAATTTTTTCTGATGGATTCTTTCATCCTCATTTTTTCAGAGCAAGGCTCTTGAGAAATTTTTATTTCTTCATGATCAGAGTTTGACAAGTGTCACTCTGTCACAGAGCATTGCTCTCAAAGGGAGATTTACTCCTCTGTCCGAGAGATATCTTATTTAATGAGAATCTTCTTGAGGATTTCCTCATTTAATCAATAGTCTCATCAAATGATGAAGCTGTTTTATTAATTGAAGAATTGTCATCTAGATTTTGTGGGCCCCCTTTGGTCCTTCTCCACTGCATTGCAGTGTGGTACAAATTCTAAAATACCAAGTGTCAGAATTTAAATTAAATTATAGCACTGACAGTTGACTTTTGTCCCTTTTCACGCAGGCGACATGTCTTTCGACACTTCTTTTCCATTCATCCGCTCAGAAGGCGGATTTCCTGAGGCGCCTGTAGACCGAGAGGTTCTTGCGATGATCAGAGACCACGACCCGGAATACAAGAATCTTTACCTATGGGGTAGATGGTATGATCAAATTATCAGAGGCCGCCGGAGCTTTTCTTGCACGACACCTTTGGAGCCTATCTCGGCGATCCCTTATGCAGATACACCCCCGGTGAACTATGCCATGGAGGTGGTTAATTGGACTTCGGAGGGTCTCCTTCAGCCTTCTATGGCTGTGATTCCTGTGCAGCCACCGGCGGCTTTGGACACCCTAGGGCGGCGCATATGTCAGGGCGAGTCGCGTCCTTAAGGACAGCCTTACAACATCGGGCTAACTCCCCATCATCCGGCCTGATACTTGCAGTGGGCTCGATATATCTTATCGGCAAAGAAATCGCAGCTGCTGAAGCTTGGCTTATACCCTGCGGTCTATGCTTCCTTGTTCCAGTATTCTGCATCTCCCACATGGTGGATCAAGGCGTTTTTAGAGCAGTGGAACATTCCGACCCATACCTTCCTCCTATTGGATAGAGAGGTCTCCATTTCCTTGGAAGAATTTGCCGAGGTTTCTGGTTTACCAGTTGGGGGGAGCACTACGAGGAGCTGCTTCCTCCGGATGAATATGTTTTCGCCACCAAATCAGTGGTGATGGGTCTTACCCCAGAGAACGCCATTCAGCACCAGTTCCCAAGTCTGATAAAAGTGTTGAACATGTATGAGAGCCTCTTTCTTGAATTCGGAGGCCGGGGGGTCAGCTTTGCGGACTTCATTGCTCATTTTCTTCGCCCAGAAATTTTGTCACGACAAGGCGAAAAGTTTGCTAAACTTGATGATCTTTTCGGCTTTGGTTTGGACCGTCAGCCAATACTAGAAGCCGATCAAAAGGGTTTCTTTCTTCCCGACGTCGCGATCGTCCCCCTATCAGAAATTGTCGCTCCGGGCATTGATGAGGAAGCGTTCTTTCTCGGGTTTCTCGGTTTATGGTTAAGCTGGTTCGCGCTTCCTATGCACTCTCGTTACATGAGGACTTCTGTCTTCTACCCCGCACATCGCATGGTTGCCGGAATACAAGTGGCTACCGGGATCGCCGGGTTAGCCCACCTATATCACGGCCTCAGCTTAGCAGCGGATACCACTGAACCAGGGGTGCATCCTGCCAATTTCCCAATGCATTACTTCACTTCAAGGATGGAGCTGCACGTGCTTGGGGTCTTCGGTATCCACAAAAGACCTTCTTTTTACGATAGATGCAGGTTTCCACAGATAATGCGGCTGGTTGACGCCTCCATCGTGAGTCCGTCACCGCGGGAAGCTAGGGGCTTGCTCCTTCGTCCGCGCACGGTTGGAGATGGTATGTCTTTCACAGACAAAGTCTTGACCATCGGCCAGGAAACTTCAAAAGCGGTGCTGCCATTGCAAGACATCTTTAAAGACGGGGCCTCTGTGTTGAAAGCCTGGGAGATTCTTCATTTATACTCCATCAGGCCGGGCTTTCTCGTATTCAGGCAAAATGATGCGGCATTATTCATGAAATACAACCCGCATCGTTTCGCCCAGCAGCTGAGTTATAATCAGGGCATCCTACTTGAGACCTTTTTGGCAGAACCTACTGCTACCGAAGAGGGAATGCGGAGCGCACTGCATCATTTTATGCGCCTGAACACAGGGTCTCACTTCTTTATCAGCGAACCGAGCTGTGTCCCGAAGGCCCTTAATGTACACGTGGCCTGGTACCAACATTCAATGGGCGCCGTTATCAGGGAAGAGAAGCGACTGCTGCTCGATCGCAAAGGTGCACCCCCTGCTGGTGATCGAAACGTCCCTCTGAAGCGACGGACCATTGTCCCGCCTCCCTTAAGAGAAGCTGCCGCGATTGAGGTCCCGCATGAAAGGCCCGAGCTACCGATACCCCAGGCTTCTGTAGAAAAGGTGGCTGTAGCTTCCCCCGATTCTGGCGTGGGTTCAGATATCGGGACTCGTCGCCCCAAGGTGCCCGCTAAACGTAAACTTGTGCTTGCGGCGACCGGAGCTCGCTCGCAGAGGAGGAAGAAGAAGTCGATCTTCTCTGCTGACGTTGTATTTGGTCAGGAGCCTCATGCTCGTTATAGTGAGGGCTTGGGCGAATATGGGACCAATGAGGGTCTATTCATAGCGCCAGACGATACTGATCTGGAGGCTGCTATTGCAGCTTCTGTGCGATCGGCAAGCCACAAAGCGAGACTGGCCATCCTCGCGCAATCAAGTAAACATCAGTCGTATCTTCTGTTATTGCATTATATTTTTATTATCATGTTTTGACTGACACTTTTCCTTCTTTAACAGGCATTTCCACTGAAGAGGCTCTAGCGGCTTCCCTTAAGACTTTCGAGGAGGAGGAGAGGATTCGCGCTTCGCTGGGAGTTGGTATATTTCAGCTCATTGCATCTTCATTCTTCTTTCTTATGGACAATCTGACCCCCTCTTTATCTTATCGCAGGGACTACAATACTAATCCTGCAAGGTGATGCGGAAATGCTTCCAGGGCCAGCCATCGAAGTCCCGGCCTCCTCAGCACTGCCGAAAGAGGTCTTACTCAAACGACTGATGACGGATGCCATAATGGCTCCAGAGGTAACCCTTGGCGCGGATGATGATGTCCTATTGATGGAGGCTTCTAGGAGATCCGCTCTCATGGCCCGAGCGGAAAGGAAGCGTAGAATGCGCGCGGAAAGGGAGCGTAGTGCTGCCTTGGTCGCTGGTGCAGGTTCGAGCGCCGCTACCCCTGCCCCTACTCCTTCAGAGGATATTTCGGCTGTCTTGTCCACCGCTCACAAACAGGCAGCACGTGCTGCTCGGGAAGCAATCGGAAAACCGACTCAAGGTAACGTGACATTGGTTTCTTTTGTCAAAGTTTTAACTTTCAGGTTCTCATATATCCTATCTTGTAGGGCCAAGTCTTGCCGAAAAAGTGGCAACAACCATCGAGCCTGAGGTAGCGGTGGGTGAGACAGCTACAATTTCCGAGCCCGAGGTAGCGGCAAGTAAGACAGCCACAATCGCTGAGCCCGAGGTAGCGGTAGGTGAGATAGCTACAGTCACCGAGCCCGAGGTAGCCACTCTTTCACAAGAGTCGGGAGCTGCTCTAATCGTCGCTCTTTCCCCTTGCGGCTCCTTGCCGTTGCCGGGCGCTGCGAGTGTCATGACGATTCTCGTGGAATCGGGGGATGAGGCTACGGGTGGCGAGACCATTCCGTTGGAGGAGGGTGAAGCATTTGCTGCCTCTAGTGACGCCCTTGTCGCGGTCTCGACCGGTGACTCACCAGGTAGATTTTGGGTCATTACTTTCCCCTTTATTCTGCAATCACTTTTAATTTCTTTTTGACAGCGTTTCTCTTATTTCTAATGCAGGTATGATGAGCGTTGGGGTTGTGCCACCCAAGAAAGCATCTCCAGTTGTTGCTTTAACGGCGACCGCTCCTATACCTTCTCTCGTACCATCTCAAATGCTGGAAGGTACGGATTTGTGACCCATCAGTTTCATTGCAGGCTGTATACTTTATGTACTAATGTTGCGTTACTGCGTCCTTGCAGGAGTCCTTTTTGATCACCTGTATCAGGTGCTACACCCACACTTCTCTTTCCAGTCAGAGATTGCCTCATCTAGTGGTGCTGGTGATTACAGCCTTCAGCTAATGTCTCTTCTTTTACGGGCAGTCAAATCATTTCTAATTCTTCTTTGTTTTGATTGCAGCACTACAGATCGAAGGAGGAGACGAAAGAACAGTTGCGCCACTGGTACTCCCGACCTTGCCACCTGCTGCAGCTGGTATAGTAAACTCCATTGTTCATGAACCTTCTCTATTTCTTGAACCGTCATTTGACTGTGATTTGTTTTGCAGCGGTGATACCGACTTCAGCTTCGTTCGAATCTCGAGTCGTAATGCCTGCAGGCCCCTTTTCTCGACGTTCATCTTCCAAAGGCGCTGTGAATAGTCTGCGCATGTTGAGCGACTACATCGAGGAGCTTGACGTGGAGGCTCCCACATTCGCTGCAGATTTTGCCGCGGAGGTTAATCCTATGCTGGCAACGCTCGTGAACTTTCATAGTGAGGGCGTCGTTGAGTCTTGGGTGAATCACTGCAGGGAAATTGAGGCATGTCTGCATGAGCTCGAATTCGGACGTCCTGCTCCTAATATCCTGGCTGTGAACTCTCAACGGGCTGCGTGGGTTGAGCAGAGCACTCCCTACTTCCGCCATCTTGAACAAGAAGCGACCTTAAAACGTAAGGAGTGCGAAGAGACTTTAAGCGAGTCTGCCCGGCTGCACGCTCAGGTTGATGCAAATACTGCACAGTTGAAAGCTATCTTTGAAGGCCTTCTGCGATGCATCTCTGACGGGCTAACACTGAGGCAGAAGCTCGACATCGTCAAGCGAGATGCACAGAATAGTGGGGCAGCCCAGCAGGCCGTCGAAGAGCAACTTTCGTCCTATTTGCAGCAACGAGCTCAGGTCGAAGCAGATTTGGCCGCGGCAGCTGACTGAGAAAAAGGGCTGAGGGAAGTGCGCGAGCAGCTGATTGGACTATTGAGAGCGCTTCCCTCTCAATAATTGTTTTTTGTACCATTTGTAATTTTGAATAAAGTGTATCCATTTTTTATTCTTTCATAAGATGTATTCTGTACCCGATTGAATTTATGAATAAAAGATACATTTCTTTCGCAACGTCTTGTGTCATCTCTTTGCTTTCTTCTTTTCTTTGTTATCAGCATGTCACCTTAGTAAGCATAGCCTGCAGATGATAGAATCATTCCGTCTTGAACTCTTTGAGAGGTAGCGATGGCTTAGGAAACAGGTTAAGATCTGCTGCCTAAGGATTTTCAGCTTTATGAGCCGTGAGGGTCTCATAAAGACTTTTCTCCCCACAAGTCGAGAGGATCTCGTAGGTGTATTTTCTCCTTAGGAATCGTGAGGATTCCTAAGTGCGTTTTCTCTTATAAGTCGTAAGGATCTTACAAGAGAGTTTTCTTCCTTACGGGTCGAGAGGACCCGTAAGTGATTGATGGTGTTGCCATTATCCGCATTTCACGGAGTCAGGAGTTGCTCTGGGCGTTTCCCACGGGGTCAAGATTGACTTTAGCCATGTTCCACAGGACCAGGATTTGCTCTGGATACTTCCCACAGGGTCATAGCAGTGTTCTGCGACGACTAGGCTCCGCTCTGGACGTTTCCCATGGGTCAGGATTGACATAAACCGCGTTCCACGTAACCAGGAATTTTGCTCTGGATGCTTCCCACGGGGTCATAGCCGTGTTCTGCGAGGACCAGGCTCCGCTCTGGATACTTCACACGGGGTCATAGCCGTGTTCTGCGAGGACCAAGATCTGCTCTGGACGTTTCCCACGGGGTCAGGATTGACATAAGCCGCGTTCCACATAACCAGGAATTTTGCTCTGGATGCTTCACATGGGGTCATAGCCGTGTTCTGCGAGGACCGTGATCCGCTCTGGACGTTTCCCACGGGGTCAGGATTGACATAAGCCGCGTTCCACGTAACCAGGAATTTTTCTTTGGATGCTTCCCACGGGGTCATAGCCGTGTACTGCGAGGACCAGGCTCCGCTCTGGACGTTTCCCACGGGGTCAGGATTGACATAAGCCGCGTTCCACGTAACCAGGAATTTTGCTCCGGATGCTTCCCACGGGGTCATAGCCGTGTTCTGCGAGGACCATGATCCGCTCTGGACGTTTCCCATGGGGTCAGGATTGACTTTAAGCCGCATTCCACGTGAACAGGAATTTTGCTCTGGATGCTTCCCACGGGGTCATAGCCGTGTTCTGCGAGGACCAGGCTCCGCTCTGGACGTTTCCCACGGGGTCAGGATTGACATAAGCCGCGTTCCACGTAACCAGGAATTTTGCTCTGGATGCTTCTCACGGGGTCATAGCCGTGTTCTGCGAGGACCAGGCTCCACTCTGGATGCTTCACACGGGGTCATAGCCGTGTTCTACGAGGACCAAGATCCGCTCTGGACGTTTCCCACGGGGTCAGGATTGACATAAGCCGCGTTCCACGTAACCAGGAATTTTGCTCTGGATGCTTCCCACGGGGTCATAGCCATGTTCTGCGAGGACCAGGCTCCGCTCTGGACGTTTCCCATGGGGTCAGGGTTGACATAAGCCGCGTTCCACGTAACCAGGAATTTTTCTATGGATACTTCCCACGGGGTCATAGCCGTGTTCTGCGAGGACCAGGCTCCGCTCTGGATGCTTCACACGGGGTCATAGCTGTGTTCTGAGAGGACCAGGATCCGCTCTGGACGTTTCCCATGGGGTTAGGATTGACATAAGCCGCGTTCAACGTGACCAGGAATTTTGCTCTGGATGCTTCCCACGGGGTCATAGCCGTGTTCTGCGAGGACCAGGCTCTGCTCTGGACGTTTCCCATGGGGTCAGGATTGACATAAGCCACGTTCCACGTAACCAGGAAGGGTTGACCTTATCCGCATTTCACGGAGTCGGGGTTTGACTCTTAGTCATCTGCGCACCGCCGAGTCATGGAACTGGGAATTGTCGCGGTTCCGCTTTGCTTGATGTTGCGTCTGTTGTAATGAGACGCATGTTGAGATGATCTCCAGGCTATCTGTGAACCGTTGAGATTTGGCTTCTTCTTCTGATGGAGCCTGGGGAGGGAAGGTGTGATTCTCTCTTTGTTTGTGCCCCTGGATTTTATGCAGGGATCTGTGTGATATCACCTGTAGGGAAAAAATTTCATTCTTCCAAGATTTTTTATTTCTTTCCGCGATGCTCTATCATTTCAGCTTTTATATCGCGAAAATCGCGATTGCCCAATCATTTCGGCTATTTCTCGCGGTGCCCAATCATTTCGGCTATTTGTTTTATTTTTACTCGCTGCTTTTTATTGCGAGTTGCCCAATCATTTCGGCTATTTTACATGCATATATTTTTACTTGCTGCTTTTTATTTGCAAGTTGCCCCATCATTTCGGTTATTTCGTATGCATGTGTGGCTTGCTGGCTTTTCGCTGCAAGCTTGGAATTAGACACCGATTTCGGCATCAGCATCGCTGCAACTGGGATATTGCCAGGAGCGAATCATCATTTTCCTCTGTCGATGTCGAACAAAGGTGGCTTAGCAAACAGGGTTAAGATCTTGTCGACTAAGGCTTTTGACTTCATGAGCCGTAAGGGTCTCATGAAGGTATTTCTCCCTGCGAGTCATGAGGATCTCGTAGGTGTGTTTTCTCCTTAGGAATCATGAGGATTCCTAAGTATATGGTCTCTTGTAAGTCGTAAGGATCTTACAAGAGTGTTTTCTTCTTATAAGTCGAGAGGACTTACAAGGGCTGTTCACCGTGTAGACATATCCTTAGTCACGGATGGGACTTTGTTAGGGAAATGTTTATTCGCGCCCGTGGATTGTATACAAGGGTCAGCATTGAGCCGCTTGTAGGGCAGCATTAGAGGTTGTGGTGGCCGCTTAAGAACAGGTTCAGATCCCTGTAGCTTAAGACTTTTGAATCTTATGAGCCGTGAGGGTCTCATAAGAGGGATCTCCTTACGAGTCATGAGGATCTCGTAAGTGTAATTTCTCCTTAGGAATCGTGGGGATCCCTAAGTGTGTTGCTCCCTTGTGAGTCGTAAGGATCTCACGCAGGTGGTTTCTCCTCACAAGGTCGAAAGGACCTTACAAGTGTCTTTTAACGAGGTTGCGCCCTTTCGGGTTTTCACAAAAACTCGCCGGTAGCCCTGCTGTTTTTACTCATGGAGCCCTTTCAGGTTTTCATCCGTGCCCATTTTGCTTATGGACATACCGTTTTCTTTTTCTTTCTTTTTTATTCTTCCTTTTTTTTGTGTCAGCCTTGGGACGCTGCAGTATACAGTAGTTTATCGACGTTTCGGTCAACAGCTAGTTTTAGGACATAGTGGTCCATCGTTAGTTTAAGGACGTTTCGGTCCGACGCCAGTTTTAGGACATAGTTGTCTATTATTAGTTTTAGGACATTTCGGTCCGACACCAGTTTTAGGACATAGTGGTCCATTGTTAGTTTTAGGATATTTCGGTCCGACGCCAGTTTTAGGACATAGTGGTCCATTGTTAGTTTTAGGACATTTCGGTCCGATAGCCGGCTACTATTTATAGAGTCTGGGCTCAGGAAGATAGCGAGCGGACATAGTCGTCGTCATCTATCGTTGACCTAAGCCGTGACTCGTCAGGGATAGTATTTCTTTAGGAAGCGACCGTTTATTGGCCTAAAAGGTCTTTCACCATGCATGTCCATGAGTAGGTAGGCTCCACCCTGGTAAACTTTGTCTATGATATACGGACATTCATAGTTCGGCTCAAATTTCCCCCGTTTGGCGCGATTGGGGATCATAGGTCTTTTAACTACTAGCACGAGTTCGCCTTGGCAGAACGTTCTCGGCCTAGTCAATTTTTCATATGAGCGCGTCATCTTTGCTTTATAAGCCTCCAGATTTTGCTGCGCCATGAGCCGGGTTTCATCAAGAGCATCGAGCTCCTCAAGCCGAAGGTGAGCATTCTCTTCATCCGTTAGCTCGTAATGAGCCGCCACTCGTAGAGAAGGCAACTCTATCTCAAGAGGGAGTACCACTTCTGTGCCGAATACCAATACGTACGGCGTTGTGTTTGTGGCCGTTTTGAACGTAGTTCGATATGCCCAGGGAGCTTCATGCACCCTCTCATGCATGTCCCTCTTATTTCGAGACACCGGCTTTTTCATGATTTTCGTCAAGGTCTTGTTGAAAGCCTCAACTAGACCGTTAGCTCGGGGATTATAGACCGAAGAGTATCTCCAGTCTATGTTATGCCGTTGTACGAAGCGGCTGATCTTGTGGCTTCTGGAGGCTGACCCGTTATCGGACCTGCTTCTCTTATAAGCTTGTCCATTTATTCTTCGAACGACGGACTGGGCATTTTCACGGCGGGAGCTCGTTCTGGTTTGGGGTTAGCATCTTCCCACAGAGCATCTCCTTCTTCATCAAAGTCATGTATGACGTAGCAGTCGCGGAACAGCTCCCGTTTCTTGGATCGAACATATCCAAGCCCGACCGTTTCCATTCTCCCATTGGGCAACTTTCGCTAAGTTACGGGGACGTTCCAGATCCTGTTGTAGAACCGTGCTTGTCGAGCAGTTTGCTTAAGAGGTACACCTTGGCATCTCAAGAGTCTCTTTACTCCGTCTGTGTAATATCTAGGCAGACGGATGGGCTGGAGCCTGTCGAGCGTAGAATCCGCGCCATGCCAGATTTCTTTCTGCACTTTGGTTTCCCCGGATCGGTAGAATAGGATCGCTTTTTCACCCTTTCGTCTGGGAGGGACGTAGAATGTCTGCAACTCCTGCACACTATAGGCGTTAAATGCATCGAGCTCTTTATAATGCTCCCACGGAACCATGGTGATTTGAAAACTCCGATCATCATCAGCAAAGGCTTGTATTGATGGCCGAGCAGAGAATACGGCATTGACCTCATCTTCCGAGTCGCTGCCAAAGATCAACATTGGAGTAGACGGTCCCGGCTTGTTGCGCTGGGGCAGACCTGAATAAACTATTTCTTCTTCCTCCTCAGTAACACTCCCGAAAACTGGAATGGTGGTGATAGCTTTGTTCTTACCATCCGGTTTGCGACATCTTTCTGTGTCCTCGAAATTTGGCAGGAAGTATTTTGCATCTTCGTACTTTCGGACTTCGTTGACGGAGAACGGGTTTAGTTCCATTGTCACGGTGTACTCAAGACCATCTTTGAAATACTTCATACACTGATGTTGTGTAGAAGGGATGATGTTGTACTCGTGTAACCAGGGCCGGCCGAGCAAAGCATTGTAGCATGTCTTGGCATCAATGACGTGAAATTTAATGTCTGTGACGAGCAACCCAAAGCTTAGTGTCAATATTACAGACCCGAGCGTCCGTGATGACTGGGAGTCATACCCGGAGATAGTGATCTTATCCCGAGTGAGGTGTTGGACGCTTATGCAAATTTCTTTTAACACTCTTACATTAAGGAGATTGACGAAGGACCCATTGTCAACCAGAATTTTGCCTATCTTGATGTCATGACAGTATCCGGAGACATATAGGGGACGGTTCTGCTCACACGCCCCGAGGAGGAGGTCTTCATCGTCGAAGGTGATATCCGCTGTGTGTACTTCTTCCAGCTCGTTCTTCATCTTTTTTCGGCGAGGAAAGCTTGGAATTGCTCTGGCTCTTGTAGTGCCTTGATCAATGAATCTCTCGCCTCTTTGGATAATAGAAGGACGTCGAGAATACTTAACTGCGAAAGTAGCTTTCTCAAGTGTGCCAGAACGTTGTAGTCCATCTTACTTTTCTTTGGCGGATCCTTGGCTGTCAGCTTTTCGACGGCTTGGTCATCAAGGATGATATCCTCAGGGACCTTTTCTTTCCCCTTATCTCTTCTATTTGACCCATTATTCGAGGGCCCAAAATTCTTTTCGGGCAGCGTACGATTGCGCAGCTGAATATTTTCACAGGCCTTTGGTTCTTCCCCTTTTCCCGAGGTGGACTTTTTAAAGAGAGGGCCAAGAGTCATTTCTTCGTCAGAGTCGCTCCCGAAGGTGAGGACTTGCGATCCCCCAGCACCGATCATGTGACAGTTGCCGGTAGTTCTTTTACGCTCCTCGGTCGTATTTCTTTGCTCCCGACGAGTTTTGCGTTTCATTCGCTTAAAATGTTGTCAGTGAGCAACATATCCCTGCCAACATCTTTTAAAAGCGTTGCACTCTTAAGTGGGGTGCGCAATCTTTCGATGATATAAGCAGTAGCTAGGATGTGTTTCCGCTTCACCAAGAATGTTTCCTTCGAAGGGTGGCAGCTTCATTCCCATCGATATGGCTTTGGCGAACCTCTTCCTCGTCTTGAACCTGCTTTTATTTGAGGCGGATGTACTTTGATCTGGCGGGAGTGTTTCAACCCTTTCGTCCAGTCGCCGGCGTTTGGCCTTTTCAAATATGGCCATCTCACGCTCCCGATCAGCTTTACTTTTCAAAAGAGCTTCGTTCAGGAATTCATCAATCATTTCGTCTGATGGCCATAGAAGTTCAGGCTCAGGATCTGCCCCCAATTTCTCTGTGTAAGGAGTTTCTTCATCGTCTATCGATGAGTGAGAGATCACATAGCAACTTGCTACATAATCTTCAGATTCATCCAACGAGTCTTCTCCATTGTCATCATCTCTATCCTCAAGGACGTGGCTGAGAAACTCTTGAAGTATGACTGGAGTCCGTGCCTTCTGATTATATTCTTCCAGCGTGTCGATATATTTTTGCAGGTCCGTGCGCTTGTCACTAGGCTTCACGGGCTTTTTGGTCTTCTTCTTCTTCTTCGAAGACTTTGACGGCTGGGTATGAGTGCTTTGGCTATCATCACCAATTTTTGGAGTTGGGCGCGGTTTCAGCATTCCCTCGATGATCTCGAGTTCCAGTGGATTTTTCCACCTGATCGCCAGGCATGTTTGGAGATCCTTCAGCATTCTTTTTGTTTTGGCTGAAAGAGCGACCTCCCATGGAACTTCTTCTATGAAAGAGTATGATGCCCCTGGTGTATCCATCTTCTTGGGAGCGTATGGCTGTGGCGGGTTCACCTTCCAATTTTCGTACAGTGCAAACTTACCCTGTTGGTATTGATCTTCGATCCAGCCTTTA
This sequence comes from Agapanthus africanus, assembly GCA_030015575.1. Classification (NCBI taxonomy): domain Eukaryota; kingdom Viridiplantae; phylum Streptophyta; class Magnoliopsida; order Asparagales; family Amaryllidaceae; genus Agapanthus; species Agapanthus africanus. Next base: position 765,011,486 of record CM057340.1, read on the forward strand.
AAGATGAAGCAATCTTAAATTGGGTGGCTTACCGTTTGGTGGTAGGGGCAATAATTGGGACTATTAGTCTCGCCGGGTTGTAACGGTCGTTTTGGAATCGGCAGATTGATGAGCCAGTTCGAACAGTCTCTTCGTTTTTTCCCGGGGGAACGAATAAGGACACTTCATTTTCTCATTATAGTATCGCCGTCTCTCTTCTAGGCGATCCGTTAATTTTGGACCACTGGGCTGTTGTTGAGTATTCGCAACGAATGTCGCCTTCCCTTTACCCTTTTCGTTTCGCGGCTCCGGCTTTGGAGAAGACGGTCTATGACCCATCTGGTCCATTTGGGCCAGTTTGTCAATCAAGGCCTGTAACATGGTCGGCTTGAAGAACATCATGAATTGGGAAATAGTTGCCTGAGGGTCCAGAGTGCCCACGAACATGCCTACCGCCGGCGCTTCTTCGATGCGCTGCTCACATTTTGACCATAAGTTCGCCATCGTATTGCGTATTGCACCCACGTTTCACCTGGCTTCACCCTGGCATTGATCAATACCGTTATTGGGGTGTGTTCACTAGCACTTGCGAAACGCTGGGTGAATAGTAGTTCCATTTCCGCAAAAGTTTTGACGGAGTCGTTTGGAAGTTCAGAATACCACTCGAATGCCGTTTCCGACAAGCTGCCGACGAACTGGCGAAGTAGCAATTTATCATCACCTCCGGTGTTGCCACATAGAGCCATGAACTGGGCGACATGCTGGTGGGGATTGCCCGTCCCCTTATATACATGGAATTTAGGGATCGTATATCCCGGCGGGTACCTTATTTGGTCATACCAGCCTGGATAGGGTCGCCCAGTCTTAACGACCTGTCCAGCCGCTTCGTTCGCCTGGTGAGCTCGTATTTGCTGAGCGATATAGTCGTCCAAGGCGGTCTTAGAGATTGTCTCTTCTTTGACGGCTGAAAGAGCCGGAGTGGGGTTCGATGTCTCCCCTTTATCGTCTTCAATGATGATCGGGGGGTCTTCAGCTGGAGGTTCCGGCTGTAACATCATCCCAGCCATGTCTTGGAACAAAAGAGCCATTCGTTTTATATTAGCTGCCTGCTCCGCAGCCTCTTTTTCTTTCCTCTCGAGTATTCTTCGGAGGAACTCGGTATCATTCTCTTGTTCCCGACGCTGCTCCGAGGTTTCTGGATTTTCTTTTGGCCCAGTAAGTGCGGCCATTGCAGTCAGCATCTCCTGAAGTTTCTGCTGCTGTTGTTCCTGAGCCTTCGTTATCGATCGAGTAAGCGGTCGATGACCCGTAGAAACACGGCTTTCCTCTTTTCCGGAAGCCATATAAACGGTATGCACTACCATGCCCCCAGACTTGGGGCATTTAGGCTCGGTGTCTCTGCGGTTCGTCGTGGACATAGGGGCTTTCTCTGGCCTCCTTCTCTTGTGAGCAGTTGACGTCGAAGGAGCCGTTGCGGCGGGCACCCAGACGGATGATGTTTTTTGTGGTACCACGAGACGGCACTTTTCTTGCTGAGCTTTGAGCTTCTTTGGCCGGCGAGAGTAGTCCAGATTAATCACCAATTCCTGAACCTGTCGCCAGACTTCATAAATTTTGGAGGACAGCCGCTGAGGGGGCTGCTCCGTCTTCCTTTCTGTAGTAATCTCCATAGGTGGAGGAGATTTCTTCAGCACAGCAATCGGAGTGTTCTTACGAACCCTCCTATCAAAGCTGTTCCCGGTTGGAACAGCAGCATTGATTTCCACTATGGGAGCTGGCAGAGTTAGCCCAGAGGGGGAGTTGCCCCCAGCCTTCCTTACTCGGCGGCAGTGACGACGGCGAGCATCTCGCGCAGATGGTGTTGGTTCAGCTATGGGGATGGCTTTGTCATGCCCCCTGTTCTGGTCAGGCGCTGCTGGTACCAGCCTCTTGAAGACCGACGTCCGTTGAGCAGCAGTATCCAATCTGTCAAAGACAGACCTTTGAGCAGGAACGGGAGCCGGAGTGGCCAGCCTCGTAAAGACTGATCCTTTGACGGGAGAAGCTTCTTTAGTGACCTCGAGAGCAGGAATGGCTATCCATTTTAGGATGGCCGCTTCAGGTATCGTGGGCTTCTTGACGGGCCCATTGGAGTTCAGGCTTAGCCTATCGAAGACTGATGCTGTCGGCTTGGCATTGGATGACCCGTTGAGAGGGGCCATGGTGGTAGTGAGCCGATCAAAGACCGGCTTCATATGTGCTTCTTGCGGCAGCGGGATGTTAACGCTCACTGGTGGGAGCATGGTCCCGAAGAACAACCCGGTGGTAGCCTGCGTTACTTGCTCTATCGGCATCGTGAAAAAGGAGGCCGCTTGGGGGCCATAGGTTACACCCCCAGATGGGGCGGAACGGGAGTTGCAGTTGCAGCTGGAATATTTTGTGCAGGTAAACACCATTGATCTTTCGTTTTCTGCACCGAGCAAGACACCAAATCTTAGTACCACGAACCCAAGGGCAACCATAGCAAACCGCGATTCGCTCGCGACCACGACACACGAAGTGTGGAGTGGAAAGAGGAAAAGGTCCCACCGGGCGTGCCAGAATCTGTTCCCCTCTGAAAACGCCGAGACGCGATAAACGTCTCGCCTGAATTTCGGGGCAGATGCTAATTGGTGCTATCCGTCCACCTTTCCGAAGATGCCAAGTTAATTTATGGCACCGTGTATCGAAGGTTTAAACGGATGCGGCCGATGTAGCAGACTTCGTCAGATTCCCCCTCATTTGAGGGGTTTTTTATTGTGGGGACGCTCTTCCCTGCAGGCGCAAGCCCCTGCAGTTAATTACGCTACCGCGTCGCGGTAACAACTTTCTCCTTTTCCAGATGGTCACTTCGTATTGTGTGTGTTTGTTTTGTTTTTGGTTGCCCGTGGATTGTGTACGAAGACTAATTTATGTTGTCGCCCGTAGGGCGTGGATTAGTCCAAATCCGTATCTTCTTAGATTTGGGTTTGAGGGTTGGGTTTAAGGATACGTTAGTCTCATTTGGGACTAAGATCAACTTAAACGTATGTTAAGAATACGTTAGTCTAATTTTAGACTAAGATCAACTTAACGGGATCGTTTAGATCCAATAAGAGAGCAATTAGTCTCTATTGTTTAGTTTATGGACATTGCGGTCGATTAGTTTAAGGACATTACGGTCCGGTGTTAGTTTAAGGACCTCTCAGTCCAATGTTAGTTTAAAGACATCACGGTCGAGATTAAGGACATCATAGTCCATGAGTTTAAAGACCTCACAGTCAAGGTTAAGGACATCATAGTCCGTGAGTTTAAAGACCTCACAGTCAAGGTTAAGGACGTCATAGTCCATGGGTTTAAAGACCTCACAGTCAAGGTTAAGGACATCATAGTCCGTGAGCTTAAAGACCTTACAGTCAAAGTTAAGAACATCATAGTCCGTGAGCTTAAGGACCCCACAGTCCGTAGAGTGTTTGGTTGTCGGGACCCGTCACCTCTCTGAAGACGTTGAAGGATTACAACGACAAATATCAGAGGAGTAAAGAGATGTACCCTCGAACCGGCGTGAGTTGGTTGAAAGATCTGTAGTCTAATTTGGGACTAAGATCTGTTAAAATATTCATGAGCAGATGGGCTCAATTAATATGAGTTGAGGACTTATGGCCAATCTTGGGCTAAATCCAATAAATATTTAACATTCTTATTTTGGGCTGTTGAGCCTTTATTTGGGCTTGGCCCTTTTAACAATGTTTTTATCTTGTATTGAATGCTAAGCATTCATCAGAGCTCTGGACTTATTAAAAAACAATTTATGTTCTGTCAGCGCAACACGTGGCGCACCAGGTGCTTTGCGCCAGTCAGAGAGCGCAGTACACTCCTGCCAAGCAGCGCACATGTAAGGGACACGTGTCGTGCTCAACGCTAGGCGCTAGATGACGAGCGCATGATGCCAGTTTATGAGCGCTTAGCGCTAATCCATGAGCGCATTGCGCTTTCAGTTTAGTGGCGCACACGTGAGTGACATGTGGTGCGCTTGGCGCTGAGCGCCACCCCATGAGCGCAGTGCGCTATTTCAGAAGCGCAAGGTGCAAGTTGTTAATTGGCGCATACGTGGTTGACATGTGGCGCATTTGGCGCAGAGCGCCAGTCCAGAGAGCGCAGAAGCGCAGTTTAGGAGCGTAAGGCGCATTTGATCAATTTTATGATCCGGGAACAAATTTATGTTCTTTTAAAATGAGACTTTGTCTCAAGATCTAAGAAAAACAGTTCTTATTTTGCAGGAGATATTTCCAATCCTTTATTTTGATGAAAGGCTTTGCCTTTATAGATCCATGATCTGTGAGAAGAATTATGTTCTTCTTTTATTTTATGATGAGATCTTTTGATCTCTTTGTGAAAGACTTTTTGTCTTGTAGATCTATGATCTTTTTAAAGAAATGAATTTTTCTTTTTATGAGATGATTTCATCTCTGTGTTCATCATCCTTCATCTTTACCTTGAAAAAATATCTTCTTACAAGAGCTTGCTCTTTATCTTTAAGTTTCTCAAAGTTTATGGGGGGGTTCTCTATCAGACTTGAAGTCTGTGGGCCTTTATATAGGGCAAGCTGATTTGTTGAATCAGTTAAAGAGATCTTTCTCTGATTGATTTGGGGATGTTTCCCCACCATTGGATTTTTGATCGTAAGACTTCTGTTTTACAGAAGGAAAACTTCTTGTTTTTAACAAGATAGAAATTTTTTTCCATAACAGAATTTAATTCTGATTAATTAATGATTTATCATTATTATTAGATCTTTTGATCTAACGGTGGGGAGTTTTTTAATTCCAGCGCTAGCGCACCCGTGCTTTGCACGTGGCGCGCTGCTTGGAGCGCAGCGCTCTTAGCGCTAGCGCACCTGTGTCTTACACGTGGTGCGCTGCTCGGAGCGCAGCGTACTTAGCGCTAGCGCACCCGTGTCTTTTGATCTAACGGTGGGGAGTTTTTTAATTCCAGCGCTAGCGCACCCGTGCTTTGCACGTGGCGCGCTGCTTGGAGCGCAGCGCTCTTAGCGCTAGCGCACCTGTGTCTTACACGTGGTGCGCTGCTCGGAGCGCAGCGTACTTAGCGCTAGCGCACCCGTGTCTTACACGTAGTGCGCTGCTTGGAGCGCAGCGCATCTAGCGCTAGCGCACATATGGTGCGCTGCTTAGGGCGTAGCGCACTTGGCGCTGCATCTGAAGCGTCACTTCAATTTTGAAATTTGAATTTCAAACAGAGCTTTACTCTTATTGGGGGAAACAAGAACTTAGTTTTTTCTCTGGATCTGAGATCCACAAGTCAAATCTCCCACAATTTGAGAATATAATTCTCATCGGGAAGATCTTGTTCTTAAGAATCAGAGATTCAGGAGAGAACAAAGTTGAAAAGAATAATAGAAGAAAGGACATGAAAAAGATGGAGTTTATACTCTAGGAACTTAGTTCCTTCATAATCAAGAACTTAGTTCTTAAAGAACCTGATCCCAGATCCTCAAAATAGTGATCTTGGTGATCGCTAATGTTCAAAATACCATTGACAGAAGTTTAGCTTCTCTAAAAAACATGAACAGAGATTAAATCTCTAAGGACATGGCGTCTCACGTGATATCCGCATGAGTACTCAAAAGAAACCATGAAGACAGCGACTCACGTGATATCCACGTAAGCGCTCAAAAGAAGTAGATGATAGCATCTCACGTGATATCCATGTAAGCGTACAGAAGCTCAGAGACTTAGCGCTTCATATGCCATATATGTGAGCGCCCATAAGCAAGGACTCAGCGCCTCATGCGCCATACACGTGAGCGCTTGAAAGACGTCGGAGACTCAGCACCCCACGTGATATTCGCGTGAGCGCTACATGACTGAGTGTTTAACACTGCTGGGCGGTATAGAAACCCAATCTTAGCCCCATATTGGTTATGTCTGTGAAGCTTGAGATTTTTCTTTGATTTTAAATCAAGTGAGGCCATATGCTCATTATATCCAAATTGATCTTAGTCTCATATACGACTAATGATCTTTCATCGGTGACATCCAAGCTGATCTTAGTCTCATATACGACTAATGATTTTCATCCTATATCTTTTAAGTTAATCTTAGTCTTATATAAGACTGACTATCCTTATATCTACCATGTTCTCTTCCCACATATACGGAATTTGGTTTAAGCGTATATCCTTCCACACCTTTGATATACGACGTTGTAATCCCTCAACGTCAACGTCTTCAGAGAGGTGGCAGGTCCCAACAATCAACAACCCATTCTCCTTCATCCCAACTTGATGAAAAATATGAAATTTCATCAAGACAAGGAATGTCTTAATTCTTATATAGATTCGCCCCATATTTATGTTCTTCCATAACCTCAAATTGACATTTATCCCATATAGATGTGCATTTCATATTGAGCTCCGTCTTTATACATATATGTATATGTATATTTTTGAAGGAAATATAAATGCCTTCAAATTGGATCGCATCCCAATATTTGGTGCATCCTTATTACCATCGTTCACTTCGCCATATAATATATACACGTACGCGCAATATGAATGTTAGACCGAAATGTCCCTAAACTAATATTGGACCGAAATTTCCTTACACTAATATTTCGTCCCGAACACGGGAATATTGGACCGAAATGTCCCTAAACTAATATTGAACTGTGATATCCTTAAACTAATATATGTTTGTCTCTATGGCTGGTCTCTATATTGACCCCCGTATATAATCCACGGGCACAAACAAGCCATGTTCCATCGATGTCTCCCTTGGACCGCGATGTCCTTAAACTAATATATTTTTACCCTGCGGACTGTCTTCATATTGACTACCGTATACTATCCATGGGTTATTCATATATTATCTGATCAGTTGAGCCCATATGCTCACTGTTCCTAAGTCGATATTAGTCCGATATACGACTAACGATCTTTAGATCAAACCAATATATTCTATGAACCGATGGACCTCATTTATAGGAGATTTGTGTTCTAAGTTCAAAACCACAAATCTAAGATACGGATTTGGACTAATCCGTACCTTACGGGCGACGACATAAACTAGTCTCCATATAAAATCCACAAGCAACCATAATAAACAATATATACAACACGACACGAAATGATCTGTCTTGAGCAAGTGAAAGTTGTTATCACAATGCGATAGCGTAATTAATTGCAGGGGTTTGCGCTTGCAGGGAAGAGCGCCCTCACAATAAAAAATCCTTCACAAATGAGGAAAAATTTGATAAGTCTGTTACATCTGTCGTATCTATCCAAACCTCCGATATACGGTGCCATAAATCAACTTGGTATTTTTAGAGAGGTGGATGGATATATTCATATATTATCTGCCCCCAAATTCAGGCTAGACGTCTCCGCGTTTTAGTCTAGTTTTTGGCAGTAAATATGCATCATTGTCTCTGGCAATCCCGAGGTAACTGACAAGAGAAGATACCACTTAAACCAATCTGCAATCTAAAATACGTAATCTAGATTAGTATTTTGATTTCTAGGGTATTTTAGTAAACATGTAATTTAAAAATTATCGAGGGTTTTTAATTCGTCTTAAAGCCTCGAATAAGTTTTCAATAAAAATATGTAGTTTAAAAAGTTAAGATTTTTGTATGAAAATATATTTTATATTTTGTGGTATTTTAGTGTAAAGATCTAACTTTTAAAGTTTATGATATTTTAATGAAATTTATTACTTTTGGAAACTTGATGGTATTTTATTAAAACATAAAATTTTCATTTAAAAATAGTTTTCATCATTTGTTTTCATAAAAATATGGATTTAAGATTTATATAATTTTTAAAGGATTTAATTTGTTTTAAAAGTCGTATTTCTTTAAAATCGTATTTTTATTCTTTTTGAGACCAAATTCTCCGCGAGAAACTCTGCATCTCACTCTATTATCTCAAGAATGTGCAATAACCTGCACCATCCACAAATGGGTCCCTTAACGAGAATTGTAGAGACGTAATTGCTAAGGTGTTAAAAATAGCGATTGAAACGTAATATTATGAAGCAAGGATATTTTCTTGAAAATTGTTTCGTTTAGAATAAAACATTATATCTAAAATATAGTGTTATGAACTATAGTGTATGTGAGTGGGGTAGGTCGTTACCCGTGAATTTTCTAGAGTTATAGGTCATGATAACGTTAAAAGGGTATATGTAAAGTTCATGGTATTTTGTGTAAACGTTCGGTTTATATTTCTTTAATATGAAATTCTAAACACTTTAAAAATTAATGAGATGAATAATATTTTAAGGTGGTGATAGAAAGATTAGTAAGACTTAATTAGCATGATAATTATGATAAAAGATATATATAAGAAATTGTTAAAAACTAACTCCACATTTTATCAATTATCGTTTTAAGGGTTGTTTGAGATTAATCGATTGAGAGGAGGGGAAAAAAAAGTGACTTACGAGTTGCGCTAGATCTTTATAAGATCGTAGAAAAAAGGAAGAAAGCCACGGTTAGAAGAATCGAGACTAAAACGTGTGGAAAAGCTCGATCGATGGCTTGGGCAACTTCACTTGGGCTTAACTGTTATTTGCTTGGACTTGAAAGCTTTAGAGAATTTTTTTGAGAGGGTTTTGCTATAGATTTCATAATATGGAAGAGTTAGGGGATGTAGTGATATTTATAAGGGAATTAGGATTAAGATGGTGTAAAGAATTGTGATAAATTATGTATTAAAATGGATTTTAATAGGGTAAAGTGATGGGACGGTTCTATGGATAAATTAAAAGAAAATAAATAGGAAAAAGGAGTAGGGAGGTGTCAAAGAGATGCACGGGCGAAGAACGGAGGCAAAAAGACAATACAACCGCCGGTGGCGACTAATTGGCGGCCTGATTGCGGCCGCGTGTCTCGAGATTCGTGCCCAGTGTATTAATTCGTGTTAACTCCTCATTTCTCTAGTTTGTTTTCTATAAAACTTTTTGTTTCTCCGTGTAATACACGTGCAACTCTTGGGCTTCCGAAAAGTTAAAAAGATAAAAATATTAAAACTAATTGGGGCTGATGGGATTCGAACACACGGGCTATGGCACACCAGTAGAGAGTATTAACTAGTAAATTACAAGTTGTTTCTTAATTTTATTGAACAAATTTAACTTATAATTTCTAATCAAGCTGAAATACACATTTCTATATATTGACCGTGTTACAATAGAACAGGGATTTCAGGTTCATTACAGTCGTGAGCATTATTCCGTGGATCGACTTTCCTCACAACAACTGGTATCAGAGCCAAAGGCTTGACGTTTGATGCCAACAACTGGTATCAGAGCGAGGTTAGGGAACATAGAGATCTTTAAATTCTACTATTTAAGTTTAGGAAGGGTAACGACACTTGTGTTCTCTTTCTCATCTATTTAAATCTTAATTTTAAAGGCGTTGGTTTATATCGAAGGATAAATTGGGTTTGCTGCGACACAGACGAAAGATGGCGGAGGATAAAATAATGATTGAAAAATTCAATGGTCACAATTATAGTTGGTGGTGCATACAGATGGAGGACTACCTATACCAAAAGGATCTGTATTTTCCGTTGCTAGGAGAAATGACCGAGAAGATGACTGATAAGGCGTGGAATATTTTGGATAGGAAAGCCCTAGCAACGATAAGACTATCATTGACTCCGCAGATGGCCTTTAACATTTCAAAAGAGAAGACAACCATGGCGTTAATGACAACGTTAGAGAAATTGTATAAGAAGCCTTCAATATCAAACAAGATATTCTTGATGAAGGAGTTTTTGAACATAAAGATGGCAGAGAACGGTTAAGTGCCGGAGCAGCTGAACGAGTTCAACAGCATGACAATCCAACTAGAGTCCATTTCAATCATATTTGAAGACGAGATTCGAGCCATGTTATTTCTATGTTTGCTGCAGGAGAGTTGGGAAAACCTCATGATGGCGGTAAGCAACTCGATTTCAGGGATTCTCACGTTTAGTGATGCGGTGAGTTATATATTAAACAATGGGATAAGGAGAAAGGTTGCGAGTGGGAGTTCTGAAACTTCTACACCTTCAATGGAAAATCACAGCAGAACGATGGAAAGGGGAAAATAAAAGATAGGTAAGTCAAAGAGCCGAGAAAAATTGAAAGGGAAGATCCAAGGCAGCGGTTGGAGCTGTGGAAAGAAGGGTCATAGAAAAAGCGAATGTAGACTCTTGAAGAAAGACTCGGATGGCAAGGCAGATGAAAAGGAAACCAATGTGGTGTCTACACGGAACATGAGCTTTGTCTATCGGCGAACGATAGTACAAATGTGGATACCTGGTTCCTAGATTCAGAGGGTTTTTTCATTGCACTTCAGGCCGGTATCATTTTAGCGAGTATGTTTAAGGGGATCCTAGACATGTGATGGTGGGAAACGGTCAGTCGTGTAAGATCGTTGGAAAAGGGACGATCATACTATAATAGTCGGGGGGAAGTCAGATCAAGTTGAAGAATATATACTATACATATTCCAGATTTGAAGAAAAGTCTAATTTTCATAAGCCAGCTAGACAACAAGGGTTACATGACGATGTTTGGGAACTCTCGGTGGAATATTTCCAAAGGATCGTTGGTGGTCGCAAGGGGAAAGCTGATTGGTTCATTGTATTCCTTCAGTGGAAGAAGTGCAGGTTCGGTTGCATTAGAGACGGGTTTGAAGATAAATTCGGAGATTTCGTTGTAGCACAAACGATTGGGGCATCTCAGCGAGAAGAACATGAAATTTTTTCAGTGTTGGGGCCTTCTTTCGGGGCTGCAAAAGGTGGAGTTGGGGATTTGTGAGAGCTGTGTTTGTGGGAAGCAAAGCGCGCTCAGATTTCAGATTGGAAGTATAGTTAAAAAGACCAAGAAGCTAGAGATAGTGCATATGAACGTACGAGGACCGGTCTCAGTGGAGTCTTATGGAGGAAATCGGTATTTCGTGACGTTCATTGACGATGCAAGCCGGAAAACATGGGTGTATGTGATGAAGAAGAAGTGTGATATGTTTGGTATCTTAAAACACTGGATTGTGCAGGTTGAGAACCAAACGGATGCTAAGGTAAATTGCCTTAAGTCCGATAATGAAGGGGAATATTGCACACACGAATTCAAGGTGTTTTACTCGCAAAAGAGTATTCGTTGGTTGAAGACAGTACCGGAGACGCCACAGCAGAATGGTATCGCTAAAAGGATGAACATGACGATCCTAGAGCGAGTGCGGAGTATGACCTTGGATGCGGATGTGCCGAAATTCTTATGGGCAACAGCGGTCGATGCTGTTGTGTATATGATCTACAGAAACCCGGCAAGTGTGCTCGATGGAGTCATTTCGGGAGAAAATTGGTCAGGTAAATCGGTTAATTACTCTCACCAAAAAGTATTTGGTTGTATTGTGTATTCTTTGATTAATAAGGCGGAAAAGAGTAAGCTTGAATCCAAGTCTAGGAAGTGTGCTTTCATCGGGTATGGTGGAGATGGGTTAGGATATTGGCTGTGGGATTACACAAGAAAGAAGGTAATATGAAACTGAAACGTCTTCTTTGATGAGCAATACTTGTACAAAGAAGATAAGCAAGCTAAGGATGGTGCAGTACATCAGTTCATCGAGTTAGATGGAACTCAAGAGAGCGATCATATACCAATAGATGGAGATCAAAATTTGGAGGAGACTGCAGTGCAGGATCAGGTTCAAGAATATGGTTGGTGACCAAGTTCAGCAACCAAATATACCAGTTCTGAGGAGATCTACACAAGATAGGAGGCTACCTGATAGACTTGTTACCAACTTCATTTTGTACACAAATTCGGGAGAGCCCGAATCACTTATAGAAATAACAAGCGATAGTGCTAGCAAGCAGTGTGAGCATGCTATGAATGAGAAGATGGATTCATTGAAGAAGAATCGTACATGAGATCTAGTGAAGCTACCCAAAGGTCGAAAATCGTTGCCGAATAGGTGGGTGTACAGAATAAAAGATTAGGCTGATGGTGTGAAACGGTACAAAGCTCGCTTGGAAGTCAATGGATACACACAACAACATGGGATTGACTGTCAAGAGATTTTTCCCCAATGGTGAAGATGGTATCAATTCGGGTGATCCTCAGTATCGCGGCGGTGGAGGATTTGCAATTAGAGCAGTTGGATGTGCAAATGGAATTCCTTCATAGAGATTTAGAGCAGGGGATCTATATGATGCAGCCACCGGGATACAAGATGAAGTGGAAAGAGAATATGGTATGTAGACTGCGAAAAAGGTTGTATGGCCTCAAGCAAGCTCCTAGGAAGTGGTATCTTAAGTTCGATCAATTCATGTTAAAGGCAGGATTTGTGCGCCATGTATCAGATCGCTGTGTGTATGTTCAGACTTTTAAGTACAGAGACTACATTATTTTGTCACTTTACGTGGACGACATGTTGGTAGCGGGTCCGAATTTCGAGAAAATTCAAAGTCTGAAGAAAATGATGGCTGAAAAATTCTTCATGAAGGATTTAGGAGCGGCCAAGCAAATTCTGGGCATGAAAATCATGAGAGATAGGAAGCAGTGAAAACCGTGGTTATCACAAAGGGACTATATTGAAAAGGTTTTGAAGCGGTTCAATATGGACAAGTCAAAGTCGGTGAGTACGCTTTTAGCGAAACACTTCAAACTCAGTTAGGAGTTGTGCCCGACAGCTGAAAAGCAGAAAGATGAGATGGAAAGCGTGCCTTATGCATCTGCGGTAGGAAGTTTGATATATGCGATGGTGAGTATGAGACCGGATATTGTACATGCATTGGGAGTTGTGAGCAGTATATGCAAAACCTGCGAAAAGAGCATTGGAATGCGGTGAAGTGGTACTAAGATATCTTAGGGGAACGTCCGGTCATTGTTTATGCTTCAGGGGTGATTCTCTAAAGGTGTAAAGTTACGTTGATGCGGACTATTCGGGTGATCGAGATAATAGGAAGAGCACAACAGGGTACGTATTCATGGTTGGGGGAATTGCGGTGAGTTGGGTCTCTCAATTGCAAAAAGTTGTGGCATTGTCAACTATGGAGGCCGAGTACGTGACCATCACAGAATCCAGTAAAGAGATGATATGGTTGTAAGGGTTACTTGAAGAATTAGGAAAGAAACAAGACTTCAAAATCTTGTGGAGCGACAGCCAAAGTGCGATACATTTGGCAAAGAATGTGGCATATCACTCTAGGACGAAGCACATCAAGATGCGGTATCACTTCTTACACACAGCGGTAGAAGATGGCAAGTTGACACTACAGAAGATCGCTGGAGAAAAGAATTCGGTGGATATATTCACCAAGGTCGTAGACAGAGAAAAGTTGGATCTCTGTTGCAGTTTGGTGAACCTCTCCATGAAAATATGATGAGAAGAGAGTAGAGCGTAGTTGTGTGAAGTCTACTGGTGTTTGGGAATCAAGGCTGAAGTATCTCCAAGTGGGAAATTGTTAAATTATAGAGAAACTTCAGGCACAGACGTCTGATGGAGGAGAGGCACGGGAGCCATGTCAGAACACCAGAGCAAAGGCAGACGTATGAAGGCCAACAAAGCAGACGACTGCAAAAGAACGAAGCCCGATCCAGAGATCAGGCAGACGTCTGAATAAGAATATTCAGATGTCTGCCCAAGGAGATGAAAAGATACAGAGTCTGTCTGACCAAGTGTGGTTCAAACGTTTGTCGACGATAAAACTGCGAACAGAATTTTGGTGATTCAAGTTTATCTCTTATTGTGGGTAGGATTAGGGTTTGCCTATAAATAGAGACCTTTCATATGATTTATGTACTACCCGATGAAAAAGAAAAGAGAGACTATTGTATTGAGATGGTAACGGCTTAAATCCAGAGAGATTTGAAAGAAATTTTCTAGGGTTGTTCATGGATATACTTGATTCAAGATTATAGTAGACTTTACAGATTCCGCTCTGCCGGAGACTAGCCATACGGTGGGTGAAGCTCATTAATAAATTTCCCGTCTTTTCTGATTCTATTTTCTTATTCTCGCACTTTATTATTTGTTTTTCATGATTATTGTATGGTGTGATTGCGTGATTTGATTTTGTTGCGAGTATTGTTCCATGGATTGACTTTCTCCACAACATTTAAGAAATTTACGAGTCTGATTATCATGTTTTTTGAAATTTTATGCCATTTATTAGTAATTACTGAGTTTATGCTATTTTGATTAGCTAGGAAAAATTAGAAATAACATTATATTGATCTAAAAACATCTGAAAGCTTACTTCAAAAAAAAAAAGGTTTAAGGTATTTTTGTGAAATTTAAACTTAGAGTTTATGCAGATTTGGTCATGGATATCTTACTTTCCCCTTGCTATCATGCAGGGTTTTGAGAAGAATGCTAGACCTATCCAGAAAATTAATGGTATGACAATCAATCTGTATCGTCCAATAAGAGATTTCTACTAGACTTGGGTACAAAAAATCTCTGCAGAAGACATATATGATGTATACTTCTACATGGCCAAGTTTCTTTCTTTTCTTTGTATTGGATCATATGCAATTCACAAACTCGATAATATGTTGCTCTGATATTGTGACCATTAAATAATCCATTTGCCCTTTGGAGAGAGATTCAACTAAGTTTGTAGCCCCATTCAAAATTCTAGCCCAAACTTAACATTATTTATTGTTGCATTATTTTCTCATCCAAAATTCTACCTAGCAAGTCTCAAAAAAATGCAGAAGTTTTCTTGGTGGAGGTTTGGATGGAAACTCGCTTAAACAAGCCAAACTACCTTCCCATATAATTTGTTGTGTCAAGTATTTTTGTATTTAATTTATATAACTACATATCAAAATATAGAATTTTGCCATATACTGAAAGATTGACCTTGCCTAATTAAATTATATCCTATAAATATATAAATTTGTAAGGTTGAATAATTTTTAATATAAATATTTATCACCACTGTTATAATGCTAAAAGGAAGGGGTGTTCAATTTCTTAAATTGATTGATGACATGTACATCGTATTTTTTTAAGAAATCAAGGAAAAGAACACTAAAATCCCTAATCACCTCTGTAACCGCAACTAAACCCATGTACACTGAACAAACCCCTCCCTCTTAACAACTAAGTCCACGTTTTTAGGATTCACACCACCTTTTTCTCTTCTATCTATCATTACATCTGCAAAAACGCCTTTCTCTTTACCAAAAAAAAACCACAACAAATCGGTTCCTTTTCTTCGTCTTCTTCTCCCTCTCATTCCTCCCTCTCTCTCTCTCTCTCTAAGATTAAGCTTCGTTTTTTTGGTTTTATTAGTCTCTTAATTTTCTAATACTTGATTGTTGGAGTCGAATTTTCCATCAAATCATACCACGAAGCTTTTCGGCCGTGGTTCAATGATATCAAATTCATGTTTCCTTCAAATGTTAATTTTTTCCTTCTCGACCCATTCTCAAGGTCTTTAGGATCAATTAGTTTAATTGTAAGCTCTGAGTTGGTGTTTTTTCTTGTTAGTACCTCAATTTTCTAACACTTGATTGTTGCAGACAAATATTTTGCCATTCAAATATATTCCAATAATCTTACCAAGAAGCATTTTGGTAGTGGTTCAAATGATATCAAATTCCTATTATTCAATCAAATTTTATCGGCAAACAATTATTTATCACACAGATTTTTAATATGAACATGCATCGTACCTGCAACATACTAGGTTTTTTGATATCTACTGATATATCCCTCAACAATTACATAAATCCATGCACACCGCAACTTGATATTTCTTTTTGGGATATGGCTCTTTCCGTCTTTCGCAAATTGAACTAGCGGCCCTCTCATTTGATTATGTTTGAAAATTATGTTTGGCTTAGACTTAGGCTTTAGGTCCCATCTATTTGGTTAGAATATAAAATATATTCTCTCATCTCTCATCAGGATTTTGGAGTTTTAGTACAGTGGAAGGAATATTTCACATGGTATCAGAACAATCCAGGTTTGATTCTATTGAAGTTTGACTTGTATTCTCGACCCCGTGTGTGAAACTGCTCAGGACAATATTGAGCCAGCTCATAAGTCGTTTGGAATATTCATTTGCTCTATGGTTGTATGAGCCGGCTCATGATCTTTTTGGCCCGGTTCAAACCATCTCGGGCCAAATTCTGGACCGTTTTGATGAAATTCGTTTTGGAGATTTATTGGGAAGTTATTTGAACATTTGTTTAGAGATTATTTTTTGGAGATATGATGAGATCTAAATTAGTCACATCCGTTTTCTTGCTCAAGTTCAAACTACTAGGTGTTCTAACAGGAACAGATTTGAGGTTTCTAGGCCTATAAATTGATTAGGGTATTTTATGTTGAGAAGAAGAAGAAGAGTTGAAATAGATGTTTTTTGTAGGAAGAGAGATTTTGTAATTCCTATTGAAATTGAATAAAGAAGAGAAGCTAGAAAATTTTTCTTGTGTTTGATTGTATTTTTATATTTTCTTTTCTTCTCAAAGATCTGTGTTTGAAATCTGAATTGTTTGGGACCTAAAATTCCTAACAAATTAGTATCAGAGCTTGGATGAGAGAAGAACGGTAAAAATGGAGACAACTCAAATCGCAACAAAAATGGTGTGTTTAAATAACATAAATTGATCGACATGGAAGTCAAGGATGGAGAACGTGTGGTGCCTCAAAGATTTAGATGCGCTTCTTTATGGGATTAGCGCCAAACCAGAAAAGATTTCTGATGAAGATTGGGCGGGGATGGATAGAAAGGCGAGGAGTCTTATTCGCAGAGAGATAGAAAATTCAGTGTTCCACTATGCATGTATCGTCAGAAAGCACTACAGAAACTTTATAGAAGAAATTGACGGATCTCTATGAGAGAAAGGCGGCTACAAACAAGACTTTTCTAATGAGAGAATTGATGAATTTGAAGTTCCAAGAAGATTCCTCAATAGCGGGACACTTGAACGAAGTTCAGAATATTATGAATCAACTTGGAGCCATGAAAATGTCGATTGAAGACGGGATGCAAGCACTTATCGTATTGAGTTCCCTCCCGAACAGTTGGGAAATTCTGGTAGTTTTTTTGAGCAATTCGTCTCTTGACAAAGTTATTTTTATGAGCGCGGTAACAAAGTGACTCCTAAATGAAGAATTAAGAAGGAAATCATCAAGTAGATTATCCGATTCATATGCACTTGTTGTGTTACACCCCGCTTTCCGGTGTACGGGGAAGTAGACATGGCGAGACCGCGGCGTATTTACTCAGAAGTAAACACGTTAAGCGTAATAAGAAATATAAATGTAAAGCACCAGAATGACAAGAGATGTAATAAAACAATAACTTTTTATTGATAACCATTTTTTACATACAACAGAAAAGTAAAGTACAATGAAAGAAAGCGATGTCTAAACAATGGAATATAAACTGAAAGTAAAGTAAATACAAGTAGGACCTAGAACTCTGGCTCCTCTTTAAACTGCTCCAAATCGTCCTGGCTGGGCTCGATCTCCTGAGAGTCGGGTCCTCCTGACAACATTGCAAAGACAGAAGAGATAGGAATGTCGTCAGCGAACAGGCGCTCGGTAAGTCCCAAGAGATAGAATGTAATAGATAGGTAAAGAGAATAGAATAGGTAACTTATGTGTTTGTTATGCTAGCGTAGTTGTTTGTGGCTTGGTACAGTATGTGCCAGTGTATACGAGAGGAGTCCAAGTTGCTCCGTGGATTAAGATAACATGTAAGTACAAGGCCCCATCAAAACCTATGGGACAACGACACAGGATATTCATGTAGGTGTCTTTTAGTGACCGCCATCGTGCCACTTTTAACACATTCCGTACCAGCCTACTCCTTTAAAATCCCGTAATGCATATTGTATTTATTGTATTGATTTGTAGTTACCAGACTTACTGAGACCATGGTATAAGTTGTTCATGTAAACTGATTCAGGATATAAACGGTAATCATGTAGTCAAGTTCAAGATATATCCATGGTTCGGTCAAGTCAAGTCATGTTGATATTGATCTGGCGTTCATGTTCAAGTTCAAGTGCTCATATTTGGTATATTGGATTCATGTTGAATTGGAGTTATACTTGGATTCATGTTTGGATTGTATTCAGATGAGATTGAGACTCAATTGAGTCAGACACTTTAAACACAATTGGATCCTGAATTAGGTTTGAGAGTTATCGGTAACTGCTGCACATGGACGACAGGATTTGTGTTTTTTTCCAAGACAATTACCATTGATAACCCCGTTTTAGTTTTCTACCTTTAATAGGCAAGTACCCACTTTTTCCGGCTCCCTGAGGCTCAAGAGAATTGGTCATGCTTAAACCTATATTTAATAAGGTCCTTAATGTAAATTTAATATAACTTGATGGGGTTTTATGAAAAATATTTTAAATATACTTTCAACATAAATCTCAAGTATTTATTTATCCTAATTGGGTTTTTCATGGATATAATTTTTAAAGAGTAAGATATTCTAGTGAAAATATATCTAGCTTGAATAGGTCAAGGTATTTTTGTGTAAAGTTTGACTTGTGTTGATTTTTTATGGTATTTTCATGAAATTTGTAATTCGTTTATTTTTGTTTAGAAAATATGGAATTTAATAATATCTTAAAAATATGTGGTTTGATAATATTTATATAATTATTAAAAATAACTTTTTATTATTAAATAGAAATGCTCGTTTTTCTTAAAAATTGTATAAAAATTCCATCGAGATCGTATGCTCCGTGAGGAGATCTGCATCTCGCTCTACTAATCCCGAGAATTTGCGATAATCCGCACTATCCCGATCGGGTTCCCCAAAATGGGTTGTAGAGGCATAATCGTAAGGAATGAATTAACACAATTTAAAGAAATCCGGTTTTTAATCGTTTAAGGTATTTATTTGAAAAGTCGTATGTTACCACAAGATATGGTTTCAAGCGAATCGTGCTATGTCAAGATGTGTGTATGTGAGAGGTAGGTCATTATCTCGTGAGATATTCTAAAGGTATGCTAAGCTAATTACTTTAACGATGTCATATGTAAAGTTTGTGGTATTTAAACGAAAAACGCTAATTAAAGTTACATAACATGATATTTTAAGATGAAAATTGTTCTCAATATTTGTTTCATGGCTACTAAGCAAGATATAGTGATATGGATGAGTGATTCTTAAGAAAAATTGTGATTTTAAAGTTTTTAGAATAGAATGTCGGGTTAACTCCATTTCCGGCAAGTTTTGAAAAGAGATCATTTTAAGGTGAAAGAATAGAATAAGAAATGAGACTTACTTATTAAAAAGACAGGGGAGATGTAGAGTAAGGGAATAGTAATCTTTGTGTGGTCGCGGGATCGCCGGAAACGTCTCGAATCCTCGCCGGAAAGTGACCTTGAGCTAACTCCACTTGTACTATTCTTTGACTTAGAAAATTTTGAGAATTTTGGCAACGGATTTCAGAATGAGGAGGGCTAGGGTATGATGTTGTATTTATAAGATGGAATTACGGTTTTGGAATTGAAGAGAGAATTAAAAATGCATTAAAAACAGGACTAAAGGGTGAATTTAAACTCTCTGGATAAATGTAGGAAAAACAAACAGAACAAGGGTTAAGGGGGTAGGCCAAGGGTCATGTGGGCAAAGCACGCGGATTTTTCTCCAATAGAGGCCCGTCGGCGCCGGCCGTTCCGTGCATCTCGCCGGTCCAATTTGTGCTAAGGGCCGGTAGATCTCTGCCAAGTGTCCTATACTGTGTACACAATATTTTACACATGTTTATTTCTTCTGTCTTTTCATTTTTACGTGTATTGTACGTGTAAACTTTTGGACTTCCAAAAAGTTTAAAAGAAAAATCAATAAAAATATATGTGGTTGATGGGATTCGAACATAGAGGTTACGTCACAGCAATGCAAGGCTTTACTAGTGAGCTACAAGTTATTTCTTACTGTTTTTAAACAAATTAAATTTATAACTGGTGCTCAGGTTAACAAACTCCTTTCTGTACATTAATTTTAAAAAATTTCGTACTGTGAAATTAGAGTCGTTACATGTTGCAAGAGAGGGTTCAAAGTGGAGGAAGGAACAGTGTAACGATGGAAGAAATTAGAGATCGTGGTCTGTAAGAGATGTTTCGAAGATAACGTATCATTACTGCAACAAGATGGGTCACTATATGTCTGATTGGCCCCATATGAAGGAGGGCTTAGATGATCGGAAAAAACATAGAGAAGAAAAGTAAGCGAACGTAGCCCACGATGTCGAGATAGAGCGCGCTTTGCTTAGGATTAGTGATGAAAAAGTCAAGAAGGAAGATATGTAGTACATGAAAACGGGCTTAGAGGGAGGTGAATAAGATTTTATGGCAAACACAGAGTAATTTTGCGAATATAGAAATTATGCAGCAGAATATAAAAATATTAAACTATCACAATCACAGAAACAGTCACAGAAGTGTAGAAAAGTAAATGGACACAGAGGATTGTCATGGCTAATCCCCGTCTGAGAACTCCTGCTCAGAATTCAACACATTATCCGGTGACTCCTTGGGGTGGAGAAACCCAGATCATTTACCCAGGCTCAGATCCAAACCTTTACACTTGCAGATTGTTAACACCTAGATCTTTTCCGAGGCTCAAGTTCAAACCTTTACAACGTGAAGATCTTAAGCCTTTCTTCACTAGGTCGTACAAAGAAAAATTTTACAATTTTTACAAACCAACTCTATCAATCCTAATGATCTTAAAAGATAAATCAAAGTTTTGATTCAAGGAGATGAAGGATTGTATTTTTAGAGATTAACAAAAGTTTGAAAACAAATCGAAGAAAATTTTCAAGATTAAACAAGTTTTGAAAACAATCGCTTCTTCGAAACTTTTAGAGATATTTATTTTCTAAAAAAATAGAAAAGTCTAATAATACTAGAAAGATCTCTTCTCTTTGAAAATGAATAGTCAAAGTTGAGAGCGTTGAGAGATAGAGTTTTCACAAACATTTGAGAGTAAAGAAAATTGAAAATCGGGTGAAAGAATTCATGAGAAAACTCTTTAGAAACTTGTCCAATATATAAGAAAACAATGGGCAGTTAGGACAATTATAATAACCGCTCCTGAAAATCAGGGCAATTATCGGCAGTTTATAGCCATTGTAAAATCAAAAATCGCACCAAAATTCAAAATTTGAAAAATTTCAAAACCTGTAATAGACGTCTATCATAAGACATCTATAGGACGTCTATATCTGATATTTTCAGATACAGAACTTTGAATTTTAAAAGAAATTTAAAAATAGATTTTGGAGTTTGGAACTTTAAATTGAAATAGAATTAAAATTTTGATTCTAACCATTTGAGATCGACTTGATTTTAGACTCAAATAAAGTGAAAAGGTTTTGAATGTTTTCGATGTGCGACTTCTGCATTTATAGCCTTTAAATACGTATTGAGTTTGTCTAAATCTTGCCGGAGTTTTTATTGAGATGTCAGTTACAATATTGAGTGTCCTTATACTTGAATAACACCAGCTGTGTAGTATTTTGACTAATTTGACATGATTAGTAACATATATTATATTTGAAATACGGTTTTGTAAAATAATCAAAACACATAAAGATTCATATGTTAACAGTACATGGATTCGGGAGCATCCTTTCACATATGTTCAAATAAGGAGTGGTTCGATGAAATTAAGGAGAAAAAGAAGATGACGACGTTAGCGGATAATTCTGAAGTAGAAGTAGAAGGTGTGGGTATCGTGAAGATGAAAATGTTCGATGGGAAGCAGCGAGTTCTTAATGATATCAAGTATGTCCCAAAACTGCAGAGCAATTTAATTTCGCTTGGAAAATTGAATACAAGAAATTACATAATTATTGCTCAAGGTGGAGTAGTGAAGGTGTGCCAGAAGAACTATACCGTAATGAAAGGAGTCAGAAGCTTAAGCGATATATATCAAGTTATGGGAAAGCCTGTATATGGAAGAAGATAAGGTGGAGGAAACTTGAGTCAAGATGGAGCTTTGTGCAAGACTCAGAAGATGTCGTGTGTGGAAGTTGTGAAGAGAAGACAGAAGACGGCTTGTTGAATACAAGTCAAGGTAGAGATTTGTTGCAGTTTGACTTGTATTCTCGACCCCGTGTGTGTGAAACGGCTTAGGACAATATTGAACCGGCTCACAAGTTGTTTGGAATCTTCATTTGCTCTCTGTTTGTGTAACAACTCCAATTTTAATGTACAAAGAATTGATTTAAATTCAATGTATACTTGGAGTATTTATTGCAGCTGATATCTCTTTAAGTGTTTATTTCACTCCATAATTACAAGAAGGAGCTTGTAGCTCATTGGTAATACCTTGCACTGCTGAACCAAGCCACCGGAGTTCAAATCCCATGCCCCACATTATTTTTGTATTTATTTTGTTTTAATTTTTTTTGGAAGTCAACGGTAAAAAGGCCATAACTCCCAAAATATGCACTGGACAACAAAAAGTAAATATACCAAATTGTACCCCCGAAGAATCCCCGGCCATTGGACCAATGACTCGGCCCGACTCGGCGCCGCCGGCCGGCGACTCGGCCGACTCTGTCCGGCGCCGCCGGCCGAACTTGGCCGGACGGCCGAGTCACCAACAGAGAAAAGTTGGGTCCTGACCTGGTCCACCCTCCTGCATACTCTAAATGCTTGGATCGGTTATCATTTGGCCAATAAATCACTTTTACTCCTATATTTAATGAATTTTTAATGATTTTATATATTTTTTTATAATTTTTTTTTATTAAAAACCCTAACCCTAGCCTAACCCTATATAAACACCCCTACCCTCTACCCTTTCACTCTATATTCCTAAGTCCACTCTCTAAAAAAATTCAAGAGAACTCGGTACGTTAGAAAAAGAGCGAAAGGCGAAGCGCTGCCGAAATCGACGACGAATTCCGGCGATCGTACTAGGACCCATCACGATGTTTAGACGCTCCGACAACCCACTACCTTCCTAGCACTCTTTAGCTTGTCCAAACCCGTAAGTCCCCCTCTTTCTATCTTTCTTTTCTTTTAAGAAAAAATACGACTTTTTAAAACCCAACGGAAATCGGAACAAACCGATTTCCGATTCGGTTTTCTATCAAAACTCACTTGTCACAAATTCCATAATACTTCAACATATTCATGTTGACTACTAATCACTTAAAAATCAATTTGGACAAGTTTTCACACATGAAATGATAACTTTTGCAAAGTACCGTATTTTCGTACTTAAATACCACCATGTTTAGTTTATCTTGTTTAACCCCTAAACTTCACTATACCTTAAAATAGATCACGAGGTAATGACCTACCTCCACACACACGCAAATACAACCTTAATTGATATCATCAAAACTTAGAATACGAAAATACAAGACTTTGCATTAAAATACCATTTTCTTTATAAACCTTTTCTAAAAGTTCTAAGTTGTACACAATTTTTAAAACAATATCTTTAATAGAAAAATACGATATGTCATGGACATCGATCGTTTATCTAAACATGAGTTTGCGGTGTCTAGGCAAGTATGTCTAAGGCAAGTGGTTACTTAATTAGGGCCACTACTTGTAGTGGAGAGCCTCCCACTTACCTGGCACTTACCTGGCCGCAATTGGCGGTGAAGAGGCGATTTGAGGATTCTAATGACTTATCGTTTAGACCCTTTAGAAATAGGTTGGTTGGCTTAGGAAACCCTAGAATCTAAAATACGGAAATTTACACCCTTTTACAAATAAATACCTTATCTTTATAAAACCGTTTTCTAAATGATTAGTATTTATTAAATCTTTGCAAATCGCCACTACAACCCATCTTTAGGGAACTCGTTAGGGATAGTACGGTTTATCGTGCACCCTCGAGCTTAGTAGTGCGAGATTCAGACCTCCGCAAGGAGCATTCGATCTCGAAAGATTTAAAATACAACATTTAAGAAAAATGAGATTTTTGGAAAATAAAATATTTATTAAAAATTATTCTTATATTAACATATGTATAATTATCATTTAAACGCCTATTTTATGATAAGATAAAGTTTCCACCTTTTCCTAAAAATTACAAGATTAAAAGTTACATTAAAATATCATGAATTTCAAATAAATCAATATTATAAATTAATACTTTTATTAGGATATATTCACTAGAATAAGACAAAATAAAATCACACTCGTTATAACTATAAATACGAATAATAAATACTTGAGGTGTATCTTGAAAACTATACAAAAGTATTTTTACATAAAACCCGCTCAAGTTTTATAAATTACGATAATGACCCTAACAAATATAGAACTTCAACTTACATTTCTTTTAGTCTGACTCGGGTTTGAGTCTGATTATTTCTGACTTGAATATGATTCAAGTCATTCTATATTCTTTAATATTCCAACTCAATATGTATACATAAATCCCAGAATCCAGTTAACAATCTATACAACTTGACTGAATCAAACCATGGATATACATCCATTATTCCGTTATTCCATTTACCTGATTATGCAGTTACAATCTAGTTACTGATATCATGGTTTTGGTCAGTCATCCAACTTACACAATACAGTACAACAATACTATCAAAACACTACGGGGTATAAGGGGTAGATTGGTACGGAAGGTGTTAAAGGTGGCACGAGGTGGTCAGATTAAGACACCTAACCTATATTCCGTTGTTGTTGTACCGTGGCTTAACGGTTCCTTGTACATTCCGTTTGCCCTGGTCTCTAGCATATAGAGACCCCTCTCGTATACACTGGCATCTTTCTGTACCAAGCTACAAACAACAGCATTAACACAATATTCCATAATATTCGGCAACATAATACTTTAACAAATTACTCTTATTCTGTCTTTCTAATTCTTCCTTATCTTTGGGACTTACCGAGCGACCTGTTCGCTGACGACATTCTATTTCTTTCTTCTTTGAATGTCGTCGGTGCTTTGGACCCAGCAGAGATCGAGCCCACTGGTGAAGACTTGGAGCAGTTTCACGAAGACCCCGAACTCTAGATATTGTACCTTGTTCTTTTCAGTATTTTCATTTCCTGTTATGCCACTGTTTAGGCATTGCTTTTCATTTCAGTTGTATTTACTTTTCATGCATTGTACAAAAGAATGTTATTAATAAAGTTGCTGTTATTTCTATATTTCTTGTCTCTTGTGATTTACTTTATATTGCTTAGATACGCTTAGCGTATTTACTTCACAGTAAATACGTAGCGGATCTCGTCGTGTCCACTTCGCCGTACACCGGGAAGCGGGGCGTGACAGGTTTTGTTGGTGACCCATGCAGGTCAGAACTGTATGAATCCCTATCATGTAGTTCTGGTCTGCGTGAACAACCTAAGCAATATAACACAAGAACCAGCAACTAAAACATTCTTTACAATTCATGTTCCTTGAATCTTGCAAATTTCTATTCCTTGAATCTTATCATTTCATGTATTTGAATCTGTCCTAACCCAAATTTTTCTTCAAGGTTATGGATTCCCCGAACAACACCAGCACCAACGTCAACAACACACTTCCAGCACTACCTTTCGCACCAACTGTTCCGGCACCACCCACCAAGCAAACAATGCTATTTGAGGCGATCCGCAGCCTCTCGAGGGACAGCAACAACTTCTGAATCGTCCCGAGACTGACGCACCGGGAGTAAAGCAATTCAGGGCTTTACATCCCAAGCAGTTCTCTGGTAAAGGAAGCCCTCTTAAAGCAGAAGAATGGGCACAAAGCATCGAAGACGATCTGGCGGCAGCTTAAGTGCCAGACAACGCTTGGGTCCGTGTAGCAAAACTACAGCTCACGGATAATGCTCGCAACTGGTGGAAGGCGGAAGAAAGCCGTCTGGTACAGCCGATTGAATGGAAGACCTTTCACGAGAAGTTCGACGTGAAATACTTCCCTGTGACTGCCAGGTTTGCAATGGAGCAACAGTTTATTCATCTACAACATGGTTCAATGTGGGACAAATCAGTAGATGAATACGATGCTGAATTCACCATGTTAAGCCGGTAAGATATGTCACAATAGTTCAATTTTTAAATATCACATACTACACAGCTAACACAATCTTTAAACAAATTCGCAGCACACTTGATACCGACGGACGATATCAGAGCCCGTCGCTTTCAACAAGGACTGGACACGGAGATTCAGGCTGCTCTAGCCACAGGAAAGTTTTTGA
This sequence comes from Agapanthus africanus, assembly GCA_030015575.1. Taxonomy (NCBI): domain Eukaryota; kingdom Viridiplantae; phylum Streptophyta; class Magnoliopsida; order Asparagales; family Amaryllidaceae; genus Agapanthus; species Agapanthus africanus. The sequence goes on from CM057340.1 coordinate 765,037,651, forward strand.
CTCATGAGGATGCTCTAGAAGCTGCCCGCAGCTATGAGGCAGTAATAAAAGTAAGGGGCAGACCTCAGTCTGCAGGAGTCAAACGCCCTGCCAACCAGATGGCAGGTGGAGCCTCGTCCAGGCCACCTTTCGTGCCAAGGCGACCCGGAGTACCAACCCATCATCCTAGCCCAGCCTTTTGCACCTACTGCAAGAGAACTGGACATATGATGAAGGACTGCCGTCGAGTCAACTGCTTTTGCTTAGTCTGCGGCTCAGCTACTCACGATATTGGGTCTTGTCCCCAAAGACAGAACCCAGTTGCTGCACCCAAGCCAGCAATTACTTATCCGCAGCGACCAGCTCTTCAGGCACCTGCTCCCAGACCTGCACTCCCTGTACCACCCAGAGGACCACAAGCTGCACCACCTCCTCGTCAGTTCCATCAAGCTCAAAGGAACGTTTCGAGGAATGCTCCTCAGGCCAGGAGGAATGTACCACGGCGTCAGGCTTTCACGATGTCCGTGGAAGAAGCTGAGGCCACTGGCCAAGTCATCACTGGTAAGCTTTTCTTTTCAAACTTTGCTTTTCTATTCTACTACTTAGTTACATATTTCCTATACCTAAAACAAATCCCACATACCTTAGGTACAATCTTAGTATCCTCAATCCCTGCACTTGCACTGTTTGATACTGGAGCATCACACTGCTTTATGTCGCAATGGTTTGTCCGAACCCATGCGATTCCAGTCTCACCGCTTGTATCCAGCTGGAATGTCAGTTCAGGAAATGGCGTTCTAAAGGTAACTATGGGATACAGTTTGTGTCCAGTCGTCGTCTGCAGTCGAGAGTTTTATGCTGACTTCAAAGTACTGGACATACCGAACTTCGATGTGGTTCTAGGAATGGATTGGCTTGGAACTTTTTATGCTACCATAGACTGTCATCAAAGGAGGGTAGTATTCGAGATCCCAGACCATCCGGTCTTCTATTTCAAAAGCGGAGACTGTACACTGGAGCCAAGTACTTACAAAGCGAAGCCAAGAGAAGCAGTAGTTGCAGCAGCTCAAGCGGAGGAAGAATCAAGACCAGATGTGGTTCGAGAGTTCGACGATGTATTTCCTGACGATATATCAGGTTTGCCTCCCGATCGAGCTCTTGAATTCAGTATTGATTTAGTACCAGGAGCACAACCGGTGATCAAAGCACCCTATCGTTTAAGTCCGGAAGGTTTGAAGGAAGTCCGAACACAGTTGGACGAATTACTGGCGAAAGGATGGATTCGTCCCAGCACTTCAAGTTGGGGATCACCTGTATTACTTGTGAGAAGAAGGAAGGTTCATACAGAATGTGCATCAATTACAGAGCCTTGAACGAAGTCACTATAAAGAACAAGTATCCACTCCCGCGCATCGATGATTTATTCGATCAGCTAAGTGGATCTTGTGTTTTCTCTAAATTGGATCTTCGTTCAGGTTATCATCAAGTGAAGGTCAAGGAAGCTGATATTCACAAAAATACTTTCAGAACTCGCTATGGACATTATGAATTTCTAGTGATGCCATTTGGAGTGACCAACGCACCCGCAATATTCATGAACCTTATGAATCAAGTTTTCCGGGAGTACTTAGACAGGTTTGTTGTCATCTTCATCGACGACATCTTGGTGTATTCTAAGAGTCGGAAAGAACATGCAGAACATCTACGAATTGTCCTGGAAACTCTTCGACAACATCAGTTTTATGCCAAGTACAGCAAGTGCGAGTTTTGGCTAAATCAAGTTGGTTTTCTTGGACATATCGTATCAGGAGAAGGAATCTCTGTGGATCCAGCGAAAGTTTCGGCAGTTAGTGAATGGCCTACACCAAAGTCAGTGAAGGATATTCGAACTTTCTTGGGTTTAGCTAGATATTACAGAAGGTTTATTGAAGGCTTTTCGAAGATAGCAACACCCCTGACCAAGCTCACACGTAAAGATGAAGAATTTGTGTGGTCAGAAGCATGCGAACAAGCCTTCGTAGAACTCAAGTCAAGGTTGACATCAGCACCTATTCTCGTCATACCGGATCAATCTGGAGGATTCGAAGTGCATTGCGATGCATCCGCTAAAGGACTAGGATGTGTTCTACACCAGCACGGTAAGGTTGTGGCTTATGCTTCAAGACAACTGAAGATCCACGAGCGCAATTATCCGACGCATGATTTGGAGTTGGCAGCCGTCATATTTGCTCTCAAGATTTGGCGTCATTACCTACTTGGTGAACGGGTGAACATCTATACAGATCATAAGAGTTTAAAGTACGTGTTTACTCAGAAGGAGTTGAATATGCGGCAGAGAAGATGGTTAGAACTCATTGCAGACTTTGACATCAACTTGCAATATCACCCAGGGAAGGTGAATGTAGTACCTGATGCTCTTAGTCGCCAACCATTAGCAATGAATCTCACCGCTCAGTGGAAGTTTCAACAAGACTTGCATCAGATGGAGATTGAAGTAGGCATGCCAGGTAATGCTTCAAGTTTGATGAATTTACAAGTTCAATTAACCATTGTCAATCAGATCAAAACAGCTCAAACAAGTGATGCTAAGTTGCAAAAGATCAGAAAACAAGTGGAGAATGGACTCAGAACAGATTTCATCATCCATGAAGACGGATCTTTGAGATACGGCAGCAGATTGTGTGTACCAAAAGGTCATGTTCGGGAAGAGTTAATGAAAGAAGCTCACAGCTCTCCCTATTCAGTACACCCTGGAGGTACCAAAATGTACAAAGATCTACGTCAGAATTATTGGTGGCATGGAATGAAGCGTGAAGTAGCCAGAAGCGTCGCAAAATGCTTGGTGTGTCAGCAAGTAAAGGCTGAACATCACAGGACTGCTGGATTACTTCAACCGTTACCAATCCCAGAATGGAAGTGGCAACATATCACGATGGATTTTGTGACTGCTCTTCCTCGTAGCACAAAGGGTAACGATGCCGTATGGGTCATTGTGGATCGACTCACAAAGTCGGCTCACTTCATCCCATTTCGAGTTGGCCAATCAACTTAGACACTAGCAAAGAAGTACATGGAGGTAATAATCTAATTAAAGATTTAAACTCTTTATAATGTACTATCTCTGATACCCATGAACTCATACAGGAAATTGTGAGACTTCATAGAGTACCGGTCTGCATTGTCTCCGATCGTGACACCAGGTTCCGATCGCAATTTTGGCAAAGTCTGCAAGCAAGCTTGGGAACAAGTCTGAACTTCAGCACGGCTTATCATCCACAAACAGACGGTCAGTCGGAACGAACTATTCAGATCTTGGAGGATATGCTTAGAGCGTGTATGCTAGACTTCAAAGGATCATGGGAAGATCACCTACATCTTGTGGAGTTTTCATACAACAACAGCTACCAAGCAAGCATAGGAATGGCACCTTTTGCAGCATTGTATGGAAGGAAGTGTCGATCGCTATTAAGTTGGGACGACATCGGAGATAGGGAACTTCTTGGACCGGAGATGATAGTAGCGACTGTTGATGTGGTCCGTACTATCAGGGAAAGGATGCGCATAGCCCAAGATCGACAGAAGCACTGGGCTGATGCAAAGAGACGACACTTGGAGTTCCAGCCAGGAGATCACGTTTTCCTGAAGATATTTCTGAACCGCGGAGTGATCCAATTTGGAAGACGGGGTAAGTTGAGTCCGAGATACATTGGACCGTTCGACATACTCGAACGAGTCGGTGAAGTGGCATACCGTTTAGCGCTTCCACCTTCATTGGAAGGAGTGCATAATGTGTTCCATATATCCCAACTCAGAAAGTATGCGAGTGACCCCAGTCATGTTCTCGATCATTCCGAGCTCACTATACAGCCCGACTTGTCTTATGAGCAACAGCCCGTGGAGATCCTGGATAGGAAAGTGAAGACACTTCGGAACAAGGAAGTTAACTCGGTTCGAGTGATGTGGAGGAAAGACACTCCAGGAGAATCCACTTGGGAAAGGGAGGATGAAATGCGTACTAGATATCCACACCTCTTTGTAAACTAGTCCTCAAATAAAAGTTGTAAATTTCGAGAACGAAATTTTTCTAAGGGGGGTAGACTGTAACAACTCTAATTTTAATGTACAAAGAATTGATTTAAATTCAATGTATACTTGGAGTATTTATTGCAGCTGATATCTCTTTAAGTATTTATTTCACTCCATAATTAGAAGAAGGAGCCTGTAGCTCATTGGTAATACCTTGCACTGCTGAACCAAGCCACCGGAGTTCAAATCCCATGCCCCACATTATTTTTGTATTTATTTTGTTTTAATTTTTTTTGGAAGTCAACGGTAAAAAGGCCATAACTCCCAAAATATGTACTGGACAACAAAAAGTAAATATACCAAATTGTACCCCCGAAGAATCCCCGGCCATTGGACCCATGACTCGGCCCGACTCGGCGCCGCCGGCCGGCGACTCGGTCCGGCGCCGCCGGCCGGACTTGGCCGGACGGCCGAGTCACCAACAGAGAAAAGTTGGGTCCTGACCTGGTCCACCCTCCTGCATACTCTAAATGCTTGGATCGGTTATCATTTGGCCAATTAATCACTTTTACTCCTATATTTAATGAATTTTTAATGATTTTATATATTTTTTAATAATTTTTTTTATTAAAAATCCTAACCCTAGCCTAACCCTATATAAACACCCCTACCCTCTACCCTTTCACTCTATATTCCTAAGTCCACTCTCTAAAAAAATTCAAGAGAACTCGGTACGTTAGAAAAAGAGCGAAAGGCGAAGCGCTGCCGAAATCGACGACGAATTCCGGCGATCGTACTAGGACCCTTCACGGCGTTTAGACGCTCCGACAACCCATCACCTTCCTAGCACTCTTTAGCTTGTCCAAACCCGTAAGTCCCCCTCTTTCTATCTTTCTTTTCTTTTAAGAAAAAATACGACTTTTAAAAACCCGACGGAAATCGGAACAAACCGATTTTCGATTCGGTTTTCTATCAAAACTCACTTGTCACAAATTCCATAATGCTTAAACATATTCATGTTGACTACTAATCACTTAAAAATCAATTTGGACAAGTTTTCACACATGAAATGATAACTTTTGCAAAGTACCGTATTTTCGCACTTAAATACCACCATGTTTAGTTTATCTTGTTTAACCCCTAAATTTCACTATACCTTAAAATAGATCACGAGGTAATGACCTACCTCCACACACACGCAAATACAACCTTAATTGATATCATCAAAACTTAGAATACGAAAATACAAGACTTTGCATTAAAATACCATTTTCTTTATAAACATTTTCTAAAAGTTCTAAGTTGTACACAATTTTTAAAACAATATCTTTAATAGGAAAATACGATATGTCATGGACATCGATCGTTTATCTAAACATGAGTTTGCGGTGTCTAGGCAAGTGTGTCTAAGGCAAGTGGTTACTTAATTAGGGCCACTACTTGTAGTGGAGAGCCTCCCACTTACCTGGCACTTACCTGGCCGCAATTGGCGGTGAAGAGGCGATTTGAGGCTTCTAATGACTTATCGTTTAGACCCTTTAGAAATAGGTTAGTTGGCTTAGGAAACCCTAGAATCTAAAATACGGAAATTTACACCCTTTTACAAATAAATACCTTATCTTTATAAAACCGTTTTCTAAATGATTAGTATTTATTAAATCTTTGCAAAGCGCCACTACAACCCACCTTTGGGGAACTCGTTAGGGATAGTACGGTTTATCGTGCACCCTCGAGCTTAGTAGTACGAGATTCAGACCTCCGCAAGGAGCATTCGGTCTCGAAAGGTTTAAAATACGACATTTAAGAAAAATGAGATTTTTGGAAAATAAAATATTTATTAAAAATTATTCTTGTATTAACATATGTATAATTATCATTTAAACACCTATTTTATGATAAGATAAAGTTTCCACATTTTCCTAAAAATTACAAGATTAAAAGTTACATTAAAATACCATGAATTTCAAATAAATCAATATTATAAATTAATACTTTTATTAGGATATATTCACTAGAATAAGACAAAATAAAATCACACTCGTTATAACTATAAAGACGAATAATAAATACTTGAGGTGTATCTTGAAAACTATACAAAAGTATTTTTACATAAAACCCGCTCAAGTTTTATAAATTACGATAATGACCCTAACAAATATAGAACTTCAACTTACATTTCATTTAGTCTGACTCGGGTTTGAGTCTGATTATTTCTGACTTGAATATGATTCAATTCATTCTATATTCTTTAATATTCCAACTCAATATGTATACATGAATCCCAGAATCTAGTTAACAATCTATACAACTTGACTGAATCAAACCATGGATATACATCCATTATTCCGTTATTCCATTTACCTGATTATGCAGTTACAATCTGGTTACTGATATCATGATTTTGGTCAGTCATCCAACTTACACAATACAGTACAACAATACTATCAAAACACTACGGGGTATAAGGGGTAGATTGGTACGGAAGGTGTTAAAGGTGGCACGAGGTGGTCAGATTAAGACACCTAACCTATATTCCATTGTTGTTGTACCGTGGCTTAACGGTTCCTTGTATATTCCGTTTGCCCTGGTCTCTAGCATATAGAGATCCCTCTCGTATACACTGGCATTCTTCTGTACCAAGCTACAAACAACAGCGTTAACACAATATTCCATAATATTCGGCAACATAATTCTTTAACAAATTACTCTTATTCTGTATTTCTAATTCTTCCTTATCTTTGGGACTTACCGAGCGACCTGTTCGCTGACGACATTCTATTTCTTTTTTCTTTGAATGTCGTCAGGTGCTTTGGACCCAGCAGAGATCGAGCCCACCGGTGAAGACTTGGAGCAGTTTCACGAAGACCCCGAACTCTAGATATTGTATCTTGTTCTTTTCAGTATTTTCATTTCCTGTTATGCCACTGTTTAGGTATTGCTTTTCATTTCAGTTGTATTTATTTTTCATGCATTGTACAAAAGAATGTTATTAATAAAGTTGCTGTTATTTCTATATCTCTTGTCTATTGTGATTTACTTTATATTGCTTAGATACGCTTAGCGTATTTACTTCACAGTAAATACGTAGCGGACCTCGTCGCGTCCACTTCGCCGTACACCGGGAAGCGGGGCGTGACAGTTTGTATGAGTCAGCTCATGATTTTCTTAAGCCGGCCCAAACCATCTCGGGCCGAAGTCTGGACTGTTTTGGCGAAGATTCGTTTTGGAGATTTATTTGGAAGATATCTGAAGATTTGTTTAGAAATTATTTTTTATAGATTTGATGAGATCTGAATTAGTTAAATTAGGTGTTCTAACAAAAATAGGTTTTGGGTTTCTAGGCCTATAAATTGATTAGAGTATTTTATGTAGAGAAGAAGAAGAAGAGTTGAAGATAAGTTTTTTGTAGGAAGAAAGATTTTGTAATTCTTATTGAAGTTGAATAAAGAAGAGAAGTTGTAAGATTTTTCTTGAGTTTGATTGTGTTTTTATATTTTCTTTTCTTCTTAAAGATCTGTGTTTGATTTCTGAATTATTTGGGACCTAAAAATCCTAATAGATTCCCACCGGGTGCATATTAAATGTGGTTTAATTTAAAATAAAAATACCGCTACGTAAAATACAGATTTAATTCCCACTGGGTGTATATTAAATATGGTTAAATTTAATATAAAAATACACCGATCCACGCGGAGAGGTGGATGGGACATTTCACATTTCCAAACCTGTAGTAAATTCTATAAAAATTTGGATAAATTCTATAAAACCCAAACACCATGGAATTTCACATTTCCATACATGCAGCAAATTTAAATTTGGATGAATCCTATAAAACGAGATCGAAATTAATTGTTTTTTTGAGACAACACCAATGAACTTTAAAATGCCATTAAACACCCTCTGAAGGGTATTTTCATCAAAACGGGTATTTTTGTTAAAAAATGCAGTACTCAATTCATTTTGGGTTGTTCACTCTATGTAATAATGGACATCTAGGGGTTATTCAGATAATAGGGTTTCATTGCATTTTAAAAGTTCATTGATGCTGTCACGCCCCACCCCCAATACAGAGAGTATTGTCCGCTTTGGCCGAAACCGCATGGTTTTCCCTTTAAAGCGAACCGGACCCGACCAGGGGCCACTTCCCAGGAGGTCACCCATCCCAAGACTTCCCTGGCCCGAGCACGCTTAACTACGGAGTTCTCAAGCTCCTATAGTTCCGGTTCACGTAAAAGGCGCCTCTGTATTGAAGAGTGATATCATTCCATTTATAGTACAGATCTGCCCCCTTTCGGAATGTATTCCGAAAAGTCCTCATTGTTCTACAGTGGGTCCCACGGACTCAAGAGGTGGCCCCCACGGATTCAAGAGGTGGCCCCCGCCCACTTAACACGACACTTGGCGTGGCATTTTGTTCCGTGTGGCACTTTGCTCCGTGAGCAAGAACCGGGTCCCAGCATTCTCCCCACCTTTGAACAATGGTTCGTCCTCGAACCACAGACCTACTATTGAAGGACCGTCTCTGATACCAACCAAACCATGTCACGCCCCGCTTCCCAAAATACGGAAAACGAGGGATGACTAGGCCAGCCATACTCCTACGGTCAAGGAATCATCCCGCCGTAGTCACACTTCGGCTTCTAGAATTACATGGTAATCAGTAAATAAAGCACAGTATTAAAGGAATCACATCACTAATTTATTACATTAAAATTCCATTGTTCATAAATTACAGATAATAAGAACAATAACTAACCAAGTTCAATCCCACGATCACTTTTATGGAAAGCAGTAAATGAAGAAGGTACACCAAACTATATCTCCGTGAACTCAAAGGGTAGATCCGTCTCTTGTGCTGGTCCTCCCGCGGAATCTGAGCATGCATACTCAGGTCGTCAGAGCGACACAAAAACAATATTATTATAATAAGGTGAAACAGGTATATGAGGTAATACTGGTGTATGAACAATGCAAGTAATCACTATGTCATTATATGATGCAGAATATGTTATGTGTCCCTATCGGTCTCTAGGTCATGTTTGAAATCACATAGTGGAAGGAGGATCATGTTTAACAGGAGTCTCGTACATACCCGAGACAACGGCCCACATGCCCGGGACATAACCCTGTCAGCCGGATCGCTAGATCCTACCCTACATGTATCAGTATCACGGTTCGAATGATCATCCTCTAAACACGGTCCTGCTAAATACGATACTCTTTCCACATTGATTTCCCCTTTTTCCCCAGGTTTACACTATTTATGATCTTGATCTAGTTGTGTACAAGTATACCAATGGCACGGTTTTATCACTGTTCACTATATCAATCACTGTCACGAATATTCACTTTCCATTGGTGTACTTGCCACTTCTAAACCAACATCTATCACGCACGATAATGCAATGTCCACACGCACTAACACTGAGTATATGGCAAGGGTATGATATATGTATTGTATGCTACCAATAAGCTCTGTATGTTATGAATCAACATGCATGTCATTAACTAAAATAAATTGCATAAATTAATATGTTAAGAATTCAGCAAAATGATACAAGTAAGATAAATAGAACACTCAGTCAGCGATTCATCAAAATTTGTTTCAGTTCAATCGGAATTCCGGTTTTCAAGATATAGCTGTTTCATTTTAAGTGCTAGCAGCTGGAAATTCAGTTTCAGAACTGAATGTCCGTTTTGCGACACGAATTGCACCCAGTTGGGCTCAGAATTTAGCGATGTTACAGTTGAATGAAATCTAGGGTTTTCAATAGAGTATTCAACTCAACAGACGGATCCTCAATCGCATCTGTACGTTAAAAGTTATACACAGTTTAAGCTCAGGGCGTCATTTCAGAATCTGTTCTGGACAGTTATACGTTCTGCCCTTTTAAATACAGTTTAAAATAGCAAAAGGCGATGAATCGGAATGGAACCACCAGTTTTGTTTAACTAACAGAATTATCTTTAATCTACTGCAGGGTTCCGTAACATACGACTTCAGGAAACACAGTGACACAGGTCTTTGGACAGAACACAATAATCAGAAACGCTCTGGACTGCAGTCTAGAGTCGCATTACGATCCAATTATTATCACAGTTACAGAACAGAAATCCTTAGAATTTTACATAGGGTTAAAGCTCGTCGAGTCGGCTTCGATTTAAGCCCTCGAACATATCGTTCCAGTATGTATATAATTTATGGTGATTTTATTCGTTTTCAGGTACGAGAAAAATGTTAGTTTTAACGGCATATTTGGGGTATCAATTTTTGTCTCTAACAATCGTATTTTCCAGCGAGATCCATACACGATATTTATCGTCATGAGGGCCAACAGAAAGTATCGGTTTCCGTCAGATTAAACAATTATTTCCATTGGAGACTAGCATCGAACACTTAGGTCACAATATATATCGGTAATCGGTAAATTCATAAACTATACGATTTAGATTTGTACCACTAATATATTAGCATGAAGCAAGTAAACACTTGCCTGGAAACGTCTCGGGGTCGCAAGGCAGCAACGTCGTCACGAACGCGTGATGTACGCCGTGAAACCGATTCGCGCGAGCTTGGATCGAGATGCGGATTTGACGTCGGAGTTCCCGGAGTCGTCTCGCGCTCGCTGGAAGTATAGAGTGGTGCTCTGTGGGTCTCCCGGGTGCGCTGGGGTCGACGATGTCGGCGGTGGTCGCTCTGGCGACGTGCACAGTGAATGCTCGCGGTGAGGGGGAAGATGTGGGTTTTGGAGAGAGAGGGTGAGCAGTGGGGGTCGGGTTTGGAGTGATGAGGGTGGTGCTGAGGAGGTGGAGGTCGTAGGGAGGTCGGCGATGTGGTGGGGAGTTTGCCGGCATCGAGGGGTGTAAGGTGGCCGAGCTCGGTTGAAGTGGGTCTGTGTGCAGGGGAGTTGGTGAAGTGTGGAGTCTTAGAGGGAGAAGGAGGGTGAATGAGTGGCTGTCGTCGTCGAGGGTCGAGCGAAGTGGTGGGATGATCGCCGGCGGTGGAGTGGGGAACACGGCGGCGTTGGGTGTTCGGTGAGTTTCGAGAGGAAGAGATATGAGGGATTTAGGAAAAAATGAGGGGAGAAGCGAGTGTGAAGGAGCTAATGGAGACGAGGAGGTGTGTGCGTCGTGGTCATAACGGCAGGAGCGGGGCGTGAGCGTGGGCGCGAGGCGCGGCGGGGAAATGGGATCGCGTGCATGAACAGGGGAGGTTACCGTTGGAGGAAGGAGAGGAACAGTAGCGGTGGCTGGAGGAGTGGGCCGGGCTTGGGTAAGATTTTAAAAATAAAATTCCCTTAAAAAAATCGTGGCTGAAGGAGGGAGTGGGCTGGAGGGATGAAACGGGCCGGCTAAAGATTATTTAAAGGATTTTAAAATCTAAGTGGGTTGAAGGAGTGAGAGTGGGCCGGGGATTTTGTAAAGAATTGATTTAAGAAAATTTTTGGGAGTGGGCTGAGGGGCAACGGGCTGGGAATTGATTAAGGATTTTATTTAGAAAATGGTGAGTGGCTTAGGGTTTTAAATATAGTTTGGGTTAAGATTTTAATTAGCAACATTTTGGGTTTTAATTTACTTTGGCTTTTAGGGTTTGGACTATGATTTCGAAAGAGTTGGAAAAATAAAGTTTAAATATTAAGCTTAACAACCCATTAAAATACGAAGGGAACAAAAGAAAATCACTGGAATTTTAGAAAATAGGAAACTTTTGAATAAAATGGAAACGGGAATTTACATCATACCCCCCTTAACAAAAATTTCGTTCTCGAAATTTAATAAGGATACAAAGAAACAATGTACTAAACAAAGAGATGTGGATAACGATCACGGATATCTTCCTCCCGCTCCCAGGTGGATTCTTCTGGGGAACGACCGCCCCAAGACACTCGGACTAAAGGAATGATCTTATTCTTCAGCACTTTCTCTCTGCGGTCGAGAATAGTAGTAGGCTGTTCTTCGTACGATAAATCGGTACCCAATACTAGCTCTGAATGGTCCAAGACATGGCTCTCATCCCGAATATAACGCCGTAACTGAGACACGTGAAAGGTATTGTCACACCAGCAAGTGATGGAGGCAAGGAAAGTCGATAGGCCACCTCTCCTATTCGCTCTAGCACCTCAAAAGGTCCGATAAAGCGGGGACTGAGTTTTCCCCGACCTCCGAACCTGATAACTCCACGAGTAGGGGAAATCTTCAAGAACACATGATCACCGACTTCAAACTCAAGTGCCCTTCTGCTGGTATCTGCCCAACTCTTCTGTCGATCCTGAGCCACCTTGATACGCTGTCTGATCATTTGGACTTTGTCGACTGTCTGAACAATGAGTTCGGGGCCCAGTAGTCTTCGTTCTCCCACATCATCCCAACATACTGGGGATCGACACTTCCGCCTGTAAAGTGCTTCAAAAGGATCCATCTGAATACTAGCCTGATAACTATTGTTATAAGAGAACTCGACTAGATGCAGATGGTCCTCCCAGGAACCCTGAAAGTCCAACATACAGGCTCTTAACATGTCCTCGAGCGTCTGAATCGTACGCTCGGATTGTCCATCCGTCTGTGGGTGATAAGCTGTGCTGAATTTAAGGCGGGTTCCCAAACCCTCCTGTAAGCTCTTCCAAAAGTGCGACAAGAATCTCGTGTCCCGGTCTGACACAATGCTGACTGGAACACCGTGAAGTCGCACAATCTCCTGCATATATCTTTCTGCCAGTGATTCTGTCGACTGTCCCACTCGGAAAGGTAGAAAGTGTGCAGCTTTTGTGAGACGATCGACGATAACCCAAATGGCGTTATTTCCCCTAGGGCTCCGTGGTAAGGCCGTCACAAAATCTATGGTAATGTGCTCCCACTTCCATTCTGGTATCGGCAGTGGTTGTAACAATCCTGCTATCCTCTGATGTTCCGCCTTCACCTGCTGACATACCAAACATCTGGATACAAACCTCGCAATTTCCCGCTTCATTCCGTTCCACTAAAAGTGCTGCTTTAGGTTCTGATACATTTTTGTACCTCCTGGATGCACAGAATAAGCTGAACTGTGTGCTTCAGCCAAAACTTCTTCTCGAACATCTCCTTTAGGTACGCAGAGTCTGCTACCGAATCTCAGAGAGCCATCTTCATGTATAATCAAATCCGTTCTCAGTCCAGCTTCCACTTGCTCTCTGAACTTTTGCAATCGGGGATCATCCGCTTGTGCAATCTTGATGCGATCCACCAGGGAAGATTGCACCTGTAGTTACCAAAATTGACTGAGTGCGTTCGGCGTAACGACCTCAAGTTCAAGTCTCTGGAAATCCTCAATAATGCTCCTCTGATCGGTCAACATCATGACCGCTGGTTTGCGACTGAGCGCATCTGGTACAACATTGACCTTCCCCGGGTGATACTGAAGGTCCAAGTCATAATCTGCCATCAGCTCTAGCCATCGGCGTTACCTCATGTTCAGTTCTTTCTGAGTGAAAACGTACTTCAAACTTTTGTGATCTGTGTACACCTCCACTTTCTCACCCAATAGATAGTGCCTCCAAATCTTCAATGCAAAAACTACTGCAGCTAACTCCAAATCATGTGTGGGGCAGTTCTTCTCGTGGTTTCTCAGTTGTCGAGAGGCGTAAGCAACCACTCGGCCGTGCTGCGGAAGCGTGGTGGGCCCATAACCCACAGGTCCCAGGATCGAAACCTGGCTTTGATACCATTCTGTCACGCCCCACCCCCAATACAGAGAGTATTGTCCGCTTTGGCCGAAACCGCACGGTTCTCAGTTGTCGAGAGGCCAAAGCAACCACTCGGCCGTGCTGCGGAAGCGTGGTGGGCCCATAACCCATAGGTCCCAGGATCAAAACCTGGCTTTGATACCATTCTGTCACGCCCCTACCCCAAATACAGAGAGTATTGTCCGCTTTGGCCGAAACCGCACGGTTTTCCCTTTAGAGCGAACCGGATAACCCACAGGTCCCAGGATCGAAACCTGGCTTTGATACCATTATGTCACGCCCCACCCCCAATACAGAGAGTATTGTCCGCTTTGGCCGAAACCGCACGGTTTTGTGCGGTGGGCCCATAACCCACAGGTCCCAGGATCGAAACCTGGCTTTGATACCATTCTGTCACGCCCCCACCCCAAATACAGAGAGTATTGTCCGCTTTGGCCGAAACCGCACGGTTTTCCCTTTAGAGCGAACCGGATAACCCACAGGTCCCAGGATCGAAACCTGGCTTTGATACCATTATGTCACGCCCCACCCCCAATACAGAGAGTATTGTCCGCTTTGGCCGAAACCGCACGGTTTTCTCAGTTGTCGAGAGGCGTAAGCAACCACTCGGCCATGCTGCGGAAGCGTGGTGGGCCCATTAACCCACATGTCCCAGGATCGAAACCCGACTTTGATACCATTCTGTCACGCCCCACCCCCAATACAGAAAGAGTATTGTCCGCTTTGGAAGAAACCGCACGGTTTTCCCTTTAGAGCGAACCGGACCCGACCTGCTGCGGAAGCGTGGTGGGCCCATTAACCCACATGTCCCAGGATCGAAACCCGGCTTTGATACCATTCTGTCACGCCCCACCCCCAATACAGAAAGAGTATTGTCCGCTTTGGACGAAACCGCACGGTTTTCCCTTTAGAGCGAACCGGATAACCCACAGGTCCCAGGATCGAAAACCTGGCTTTGATAACCCATAGGTCCCAGGATCGAAACCTGGCTTTGATACCATTCTGTCACGCCCCACCCCCAATACAGAGAGAGTATTGTCCGCTTTGGACGAAACCGCACGGTTTTCCCTTTAGAGCGAACCGGACCCGACCTGCTGCGGAAGCGTGGTGGGCCCATTAACCCACATGTCCCAGGATCGAAACCCGGCTTTGATACCATTCTGTCATGCCCCACCCCCAATACAGAAAGAGTATTGTCCGCTTTGGACGAAACCGCACGGTTTTCCCTTTAGAGCGAACCGGATAACCCACAGGTCCCAGGATCGAAAACCTGGCTTTGATAACCCACAGGTCCCAGGATCAAAACATGGCTTTGATACCATTCTGTCACGCCCCACCCCCAATACAGAGAGAGTATTGTCCGCTTTGGACGAAACCGCACGGTTTTCCCCTTTAGAGGGAACCGGACCCGACCTGCTGCGGAAGCGTGGTGGGCCCATTAACCCACATGTCCCAGGATCGAAACCCGAGCGAACCGGACCTGACCTGCTGCGGAAGCGTGGTGGGCCCATTAACCCACATGTCCCAGGATCGAAACCCGGCTTTGATACCATTCTGTCATGCCCCACCCCCAATACAGAAAGAGTATTGTCCGCTTTGGACGAAACCGCACGGTTTTCCCTTTAGAGCGAACCGGATAACCCACAGGTCCCAGGATCGAAAACCTGGCTTTGATAACCCACAGGTCCCAGGATCAAAACATGGCTTTGATACCATTCTGTCACGCCCCACCCCCAATACAGAGAGAGTATTGTCCGCTTTGGACGAAACCGCACGGTTTTCCCCTTTAGAGGGAACCGGACCCGACCTGCTGCGGAAGCGTGGTGGGCCCATTAACCCACATGTCCCAGGATCGAAACCCGAGCGAACCGGACCTGACCAGGGGGCCACTTCCCAGGAGGTCACCCATCCCAAGACTTCCGTGGCCTGAGCACGCTTAACTACGGAGTTCTCAAGCTCCTATAGTTCCGGTTCACTTAAAAAACACCTCTGTATTGAAAAATGGTATCATTCCATTTATAGTACAGATCTGCCCACTTTCGGAATGTATTCCGAAGAGTCCCCATTGTTCTACAGTGGGTCCCACGGACTCAAGAGGTGGCCCCCACGGATTCAAGAGGTGGCCCACGCCCACTTAACACGACACTTGGCGTGGCATTTTGTTCCGTGTGGCACTTTGCTCCGTGAGCAAGAACCGGGTCCCGACAGATGCCATCACAAAATCCCGGAAAAGCTGACGGCGTTTAATGAAATATACCCTTTCTAATTCCTTTTCCTATAAACTAATGAAGAGCATATGCACGTGGGATGCACGTGACCAGAAAACTAGGGTTCCTGTCAGTTGGGAAAGTAAAAAAACGAGAGGTCTAGGTACATCGCATCTGGACTCTCTTTTGTGGGTGACGGCGGCGATTTAAATATTTTCATTTTTTAGAAAATAGAAAGAGAAATTGCCCAATATTTCAATGCAATGATTCAACAGAGCGAGATGCTGTTAAGGCCCAATCCCATTATCGTTCGATCTAAATCGTTGCTGTGCTCTTATTTTCCCCAAACCCTCTCTCTCTCTAAAACCCTAATTTCTCCTCCTCCTCCTCCTCCTTCTTCGATTCGCGCTGCTGCTCCTCTCATGGCTTCTTCGATCTCGACAGCCTCCACTGATCAGCAGCAGCAGCAGCAGCAGCAGCAGCAAGCTCAGCAGCCGTTGCAGGTATGGGGTGTCCTCTCACCTTCGAAATTTCGTGTCTATTTTTTGTTAATTTTAAGGCAGGAATCGATACTGCTTGTTGAACTATGCAAAATCTCAACTTTTGTGAAAGGCATTGATGTGCTGCTCAATTAGCCCAGAATATCGAGTTTAAGATCATTTTGGGATAGGAGAATTGTAAAATTGAATTAATAAATAAATAAGAATTAATTGTAGTTCTCACTATGCCCTTCATTCTTTCCTCTTTTTCTTTCTCTCTCTACTTACCACACTCGAGTTTCCATGTTTATTTCACACTAGGGATGTGAATAGTTGTCAATATGGATTATGTAGATTGTTGAAAATGTGATTGATGTGTGCATGTGAACCATGTTCGTTGACAACTCACTCCCCATTAACTCATGATCTGAACAATCCATCCCATGCATGCTCATTGCATTCTCTTTTCGGTTTCCTCGACTCTTGCAGAATATCCCTCCTCTCCACTACTTGGTGTGTGTTTTTTATTTAAGTTTGATGAATAATCTAAGTAGGATAAACCTCGACCCAAACAATATTATAACAATTATGCTTGAGGAGACTCGCCATTTCGAATTGGCTTTATCCATTGGTTACATATCAGTGACTTGAAAATATTGTGAACATGCAGCTGTCACCTTAGCAACAACCCACAGGGCTTGTTTGGCTGATTGAGTCCCAAAAGCTTGTGTTTGTTTGCTAAAGTATTGTCCCCTTGACTTAGAGAGCCTCTTAATCTCTTGTTTGTCTTTCTTTTGAGTAAAAACCAGGAGTTAGATTCAATAACCTCATGGGAGCATGCCCCCTGCATTCCTTAAGTAAAATATAAACTTGATAATAAAAGGGACAGAAGTAAGAGGTGGTAATCATCTCTTTTTTTAATGTGAGAGAATTTAAATATGCTGATGTGGCCCAAGTCAATTCCAAAGTTGGGACTTTTACGCTTGACTTAAATCCTTAACTTTTTCTAATGTTTGCTGATGTCAAAACCCACTCAACCCTCCTTTAAAGTCAAGTAAACAAACATCAGCTCCATACTGGGCCTGTTTGGTTGGAGAATTCATGGAGATTTGGCGTTGTTTGGATTGTGGAATCCAAAAAAAGAGTGAGGATTTGGGGATCCTTGTTTGGTTGGAGGATTACAAATTTATGGATTCCTTTGTTTTTATTGTGGGGGCCACACAAAAAGATGGATTCATGAATCCAATTTTTTTGGTTGGATTTTGCTTGATTTGGCACTGTTCACGTGAGGCCCGTATACTTTAGTTATTAAAAAATCCCCTCTCTATCTCTCTCTTTAATCCTCAAATCCAAATCCCACATACTTTTTCCCAAACAAGGATTATAAAGATCTACAAATCCAATACTAGGAATCCAATACCAACCAAACACAAAATTAGTTAATCCAAATTTTTTCAATTGTACTGTTTGAGAATCCAAATTTCACAATCCTGCAACCAAACAACCCCTAAGGCACTGTTTGGATTGTGGAATCCAAAAAAAGAGAGGATTTGGGGATCATTGTTTGGTTGGAGGATTACAAATTTGTGGATTCCTTTGTTTTTATTGTGGGGCCATACAAAAAGATGGATTCATGAATCCTATTTTTGGGGTTGGATTTTGCTGGATTGGGCACTGTTTACGTGGGGCCTATGTACTTTAGTTATTAATAAATCCCCCTCTATAACCCTCAAATCCAAATCCCACCTATTTTTTCCCAACCAAATAAGGATTACGAGGATCTACAAATCCAATGCTAGGAATCCAATACCAACCAAACACAAAATTAGCTAATTCAGATTTTTCAATTGTACTATTTGGGAATCCAAATTTCACAATCCTGCAACCAAAAAGAGAGTAAAAAAAATGCTACAAGACTTTGTCCCCCCAAGTTTACCCAAGTCAAGTTCCAACACAATAAGAAAAACAGGCCCTTGCTTCATGCAGCATTAGAAGTCTAAGGCTATGCACAAAAGTCTAAAAGGCTAGTATAGGATCCTTGACAAATTATACATACGCTTGTGTATTTGTAAAAGAACGCTGCATTGATTGAGAGAAATGAAGAGTTATAGCTTTATTTTCCTGAGAACTTTGTGTGATAGAAATACAGAGAGAGTTGAAGAGTTTTGTGTAGAGAAATGTTATGACGTCTTCTCTTCTTTTGTTTGAGCGGCTCTTTGTTTGATTGCTCTCTTTGTTGTGAGGTTTGGGTGAGTGAGAGATACTCTTATGTATTCTCCTCTTTGATGTATTGGAATCCTATTGCCGTCTTCGTTGGTGGATGTAGGTCGAGTTTGGTTGAACCACATTAAATCGTGTGACTATTGTCCACTTCCACTTGTTAGCTATTTTTGCGTACCCTATTTTGTAATACGTCTATCGTGTGTGGGGTACCCGTTTGTTAACATGGATAAATCTGTATCTACTAACTATTGCTTCATACTCTACCACTTTGGGGTTATTCTTATTTGCATTATAGGCTCCTAAATGAGTGATTCACCTAGTGGTGCTCATTAGACTTGCACGAGCAGTATTTTCATTTCTTCCATCTTTCGATTCACACTCTACCGCTTTGACTCACCCTTTCTCCGTATCTTCATTTCTTCCATCTTTTTGGTGGTATTGTGCTTCATTTGCATTGAAGCGGTGAAAGAAGTGAAAGAAGCCGACACTTCATGTTTGGACTTATCCTTTTGGGTGACCAAAATTGATGAGGAATGGCATCAATAGATTGGTTTTCCCCCAACTTTACGTAGTACTCTATAATGCAAATTTAATTCAGATCCATTTGTTCAGATAAAATCATATAAATCTAGAAACTCGACTTCAACAAACAAAAATATATGCAAGTAGATTGTTTCTATGATCTATTTCGTACCGTTTATTATACATGAAGTGAGGTATTAATGCCAATTGTCAAAGGCTGAAAAGCATCATCAATAATTTCGGTAACTTTGGCATGTGATTGTTTGTCAAGTACAGAAACACTGAGATAATGCAAAGAGTTTCCCTACATATTATGTCTTAGATTTCATGAGCTTGAACCATTTTTTCCAAAGAATTATCCACTGCTCTAGCCTTCTAATATTGGTCTAATGATATGTTGACAAGCTAGGAGTTTACCTACACAACTTGTGGCCTAGTCTTATGTTACCATAAATCGCTATACCACTAGCGAGTTGCGAATTGGAGCCATCGTTTCCAATTCAAAAACACTAGTGCTCCGGATCGAAAGAATCACTGTTCGATTGAATCCATTAAAAACTTAGGTTAAATGAGACATAATTGGGTTTGTGTTTGATTATATTAAAACATATGCTTGTTATAGCAAAAAATTTGAATTATATATATGTGTGTATTATAGATCAATACACACACAAATATACGAACGATCCATAAATACTTCACTTTCTAGAGGTATGTATTCCGTCTTATATAATCATATGGAGGAATACTATTCTTATCGTACCGGATTCCACAACAAGTGGCGTTCCGCGTTCCCGTTTTCGTTTCACGTACCGAAACGTTCCGCTTTACGAGTAACATTAGCCTAGCCTTGTTGCCCAGGGACTACGTTTGGTGCCTAAGCTCAATGTTAAGTCCAGAAAGCATGCCTAAGATTGTTAAGGGCCCGTTTGTTTCACCGAGTCTAGGCTTGACTTTAGGGAATTTGGGGGACAAAGTCCCATAATATTTGTTTTTAGACCCACCCCTTGACCATGGAGTTGGTGTTTCTTTGCTTGGCTTTGGAGGGGGTTTGAGTGTGCTGTGCGATAGCGCACATCAGAAAAAGTCAAGGATTTAATTCAGACATACAAGTCCCAACGTTGGGCTTGACTTGGGTCAAATCAGCATATTAAATTCTTTTACATGAAAAATAGATGTTTACCTGCTTTATGACCTTAAACGATCGAACGTTAAGATAAAAATAGATTTTAAACAAAACAAGATTTAAGCTTTGAATGTTTGACCAGAAGGTCCTGGGCTTCGAGCCTTCCGATAAGCGCACGTATTTACCATTAATTACACCTTATTGTCTTAGGTTTTGACCTAGACGGGATACTTTATTAGGTTGCTTTAAATCACATCGCATTAAAGAAAAGACCCCATCACATATATATGCACTTACAAAAGAAAAAGATTATAAAAGAAATCACCAAGAGATTTCATTTATATTGATCTGTGTACAACTGTGATACATACATATTTCTTTATACTTCAAACTTATACAAAACGGTCACAAGAGATACAAATATGGTTTATAAGATGGGTTTTTATATCTGTTGAGAGGTGAGAGACTAAAATAGTCCTATATTGGAAAAACTATGAGAGGTACATGGGTATAAGATATAAGATAGGACAAACCTCAACAAAGCTTAAGTATTATTGTTGAAACGCACTTATATGAAAAGCCCGTGTATAGTTATATATAAAATATATAATTGCCCCCTTAAGTTTAAATAATCAAAATTCTAGCATGATATCAGAGCCAATGGCTCGATCCAAAATCTCGACAATATCTCTGAGAGAAGCAGGCTACAAGCACAAAAACGCGTCTCTGAGAGACCTAGCTATACGAGTGTTGTGCAATCCACATTACAACTATACCAAGAAAAAGTGATGATTGCATGTGAGGGGGTGTGTTGAGATGTGAGACTAAAATAATTCCATATTGGAAAAATTATGAGATGTATATGTGTATAAGATATAAGATAGGAAAACCTCAATAAGGCTTAAGTCTTATTGTCAGAACCCACTTATATCAAAAATCCGTGTACACTTATATATAAAATATATATTCGTCCCCCTCAACTTTAAATAATCAAAATTCTAACAATATCAAAGTTGATATCATGTTAAGTTATATTGGGCACTTTCATTTATGAGACATAAACCCTAATATTTTATAGGTGAATACATCCAATGGGGCCTACACTATAGTCAAACAAATAAACCCATACGAAAAGGAGGTTTTAATATCAAAAGTTAATATCATTTAAAGTTCAAGTAGGCACTTCCATTTATAGGACTCAAATCTTAAGATTTTATACGTGGGTATAAATAATGGGGCCTACACCATGATAAAATGGAAGAGTTTTACATTTAAGAGGATTATAGCAAAATGCCGAACCAGGGTCAGGTGGGGGTCTCGATTATCGGTCCTTCCCGAACGCAGCATATAACTCTCCGTTATACTGCGCGCTTCAAGTGTGCTTGTACAGGGTCCCGACCTATCGGGTGGGTTTTTTATCAGGGTGCCCCCACTATCGGGTGGAGGCCTGGTCATCATATTGGGACTCAAATGGAGTCCCAACGTCGAGTGGGATCCTGCCTCTCTGTTGAGGGTCCCACCACTTGATAAAAAGAGAGCAACGCCTGTGGATGGAGAGTACAAGATACAACGAATGTACAATATAAAATACGTCATCCAACCCACCTAAACGCCTGTTGAGGGTCCCACTACTTGATAAAAAGAGAGCAACGCCTGTGGATGGAGAGTACAAGATGCAACGCCTGTTGAGGGTCCCACCACTTGATAAAAAGAAACTGTATATAAAAGACAACAAATCCACAAATAATATACAAATACGTCATCACCAAGTCTCTAAGTCAACAACATACTAGTAGATGGAGAGTACAAGATACAACGAATGTACAATATAAAATACAGATAATCATCCAACCCACCTAAACAAAATAGTATACCGTGAGCCGATGCGGTATCTGTAGCAAAAGATGATAGGTGAAAGCTGAATAGCCTGCCTCGACTACTCTGGGGAACAACCTGAAACACTTGTGGCACAACGGGGGTGAGTTGCCAACTCGTGAATAGTAGATAACATATGCAGGTAATCGCAGGAATGTACGTACAACATGAATCTAAGAAATGCGATTACAGTAATAACATGTCATGTAAATGCAGAATAATGGAAAGTACACTAGCAGGTACAATCAATATATGAAGCAATAATAACATTACAATAGTATGCAATAACCATGCAATAGGGATATGAGAATGTAGATATGCAACTATCATAAGGGTACACTAACAGGTACTACCAATATATGAAACTGTGCATAAAATAGGTAAGTGTAAGGTATGGGGTGAAATATGTCATTTCCACGGAAACCTGATATCGTGGTAGGATCACAATCTATCAAGACACTCAAATTCCAAATCCTTAAATCAGCCCCCGAGTTGGGCTCTCATATCATATAAGTCCCACATTTCCTCAATGTACAATATCGAATAGATCTCCTATATCCCGAATGTACAAATCAGCAATTTCTTTCATATCCAATATCCAATCTCAATGAATCACTTATATCTCAAGTCGAATCTCAAATAATTTCTAACGTCCTAAATATATATATATGCAGAAATAAATATGATGGGGGCAATACACATATATTAGTGTCCTATTCCACTAATATTGGTGTAAGGGTATATATAACAACGGCTAAATCCCCTGTTATATATACAAAGGTATTAAAAGAAATATCATGAAAACAATGTGCCAAGTATCGACACAAATCCTGATCACATATCATACGCTATCCCGAAAGCACGAGTGCCTAGCTCAGACCCTCGCCTTCCGACGTATGCATACGTACATGACTCCCAACGATGTCTCCGTGATCCCCCGCCGAGTCATGGGTACTGTCACCGGTAGGTACTCGTCCGTCTCCAGGCTCAATCGGCAAAGTCCATCGATCTTCTTACCGAAGGGAACCATACTGGGCCCCACCATGTACCCTCTACGGCCTCGACGCCTCCTCGTAGGGGTATATATATATCAGCATCGATAAAACTCATGGTGGATGCGCAAATATCATATCAAGGAAACCGGGTTTTTCAATGTATGCATAATTTCATGAACTCCCGCGGTTCCCAAATCCAGAAAACATCATGTAAAATCCAAATAAACAATGCGCAAATCCAGGAATAAATATATGCGATATATCTGAATGCGAGCATATAAATGAGAATATATAGCTGAAACTAGATGTATGCGAAATCAATAAGATACAGCTAAGTATAGATGTCTACCTGTAAGCAAATGATATGGTATACCCCACTGGGTATAAGTAAAATATGAGTAAGGTATACCTGTAGATGTATCGTAAGGGGTATGTGTACCTATCACTAATGGTACGATACTCTATAGGTATACAGGTATGGTAATGTCATATGTGATAAGCAGTACGAATCAATATCACAAGGTCCCTAACCAAGCAATATAGTATCTATAAGTGGTTTGTGTGTGACATGGCAATTATTGACGGTGTGTGTAGCATATAATCAGTGCTCGTGCAACATGAATCGTCAATAATTTGTGCAGTGTCCTACGGTTACTAATCACAGTACAACTATATCAAGAAAATAAGGTAAAGGCGCAATTCTAACAATGACGTAGAATATGCGACAGGTATTTGAATCTTAGCCCAGACGCATAATGCCATGCGGGCGATTCCCCTGTAGATGTTAAATCTACTCACCTACGCTCCACGCTAGGTGAATCCTACCATGTGCTCCCCCTGTAGCAGTGTCCGTAGTCCCCGCCTGCAAACCTGCAGTTTAGACACAAAAATCATATATAAGCCAAATATCTCGCAAAACGCGATATCGAATCAAAACGAGAAACTCGCGTCGCGAACTAAACGCGCGTGTGCACGGTACGCTAAAACGTGTGTATACGCGTCTAAAACTATCGCGACACGCCGCGATACGCTGGATCACAGGACCCACTCACGTATCGTGCGTATCGCGCAAACAAACGGACACCAAAAACGATATATTGTCTCAGATTTTCCTACAGATCAAATATTACAAAACTGGACATGCCAAAACACTACAATACACAGTAGATTACCCTACCCAAAACCCCAAGACCAAAGCCCTTGACCTGGCCGCAATTTGCGGCCAGATGGATTAAAATTGCGGCCACGGATAGGAGTTAGGGTCTCGTGTTCTGGTGGTGTAATCTAGACCTAGTGTACATGCTCCAGTCTTCTCAATTTTACCCTGAAGGGTCCGGGTCAAAAGCAGATTACAAAATGTCGCATTAAAACACCAATTTAGCATAAAAGGCAAACCCCATGGTATTTTAGTGTAATCCAGGGTTAAACTCAGTTAAGGTGACCCTAACAACACTTAAATAGGTAGGGTTTACCAACACAATCATCAATTTGCCACAACATCTCACAAATCACCATAATCTAGCACTAAACTAGCTATTTAGCACTAAACTAGCTATTTAGCACTAATCGAAGCTAATAAGCACACAAGCTAAGCAACTAGGGGATTGGGTTCAGAAATATACCCTAGAGAACCCTAAGTAGCAAGTGAAGAAGTGAATGGAGGAGGTGAGAGCTTGCTACAAGTTGCTGGGGCTGCTACTGCTACAGCTTCTGCTGATGTTACCAGTGCTGATGTTGATGTTGCCGAGCTGCTGATGCTGCTGCCTGCTCGAGCTGCTGCTATTGGTGTTGTCTCGAGCTGCTGCTGCTAGCTGTGGCTGCTGCCGTTGCTTCTTCTGGTGCTGCTGCTGTTTCTGTTATTGTTGCAGTTGTTGCTGATGTTGTTGTTGCTGCCACTGCTGCTTGCTGCTGATGCTGAGGCGGCTGCTGCTTCTGTTGTTGTTGTGTGTGAGTGTGTGTTGTGTGAGAGAATGAGAGAATGAGAGAAAAGAGAAGTGAGAAATGAGAGAAAAAGTCAACACCCCTCCTCTCTCTCTCTTCATTTAATGAAGCATGGCAAAGCCATCATGCCCCATTCTCACTCTCTCTCTCTTTCACCAAGGTCAACATTCAAACCATTTAAAAACCCTTTTCAAATTCATTTTATTTTTAAAACAATCATCATACTTAAAACCCAAAACACTTTAGACAAAACTATAAAGCTAGATTAAGAAAAATGGTTAGTTAACCATGATTGCTAATCATGGTTAAACCCCAAATTAGCACCCTAGTTATCATGCACAAGTGTGTGCAAGCCTAGGAAAAATCTAATAAAATAATTAAAAACCAATTTGGTAAACTTTTTATTAAAAACCATACATTAAAATATAATTAGCTACAAAACACATTCTAATGTGTTACAAGAAAAGTCCAAACGAATAGCCGTTTGATTATATAGAAACTAGATTTAATGGGCTTTCAAATGATTTCTTAATTTCCCCAATTGGCCAAGTGTACTGGACTATATAGGTATTTAAATCCAGCCTAAATACAAATTCATAAATATTCGATTTGAGCACTTTTGGGAGTCAATGTTTTTGACTCAAACAAATACCCTATCATCAAATAGATGCATACAACTTATATATTAGTTATACACATGAGATTCGGAATTTTTTTTGGTGTCAACAATATAGTTACCATCTCTTACTTCTTTCTCTTATATTATTAACACATTTTTTTATATTCGAGGAATGTTCGGAATGTCCTCACCTAGGATTATTAAATCCAACTCATTTTTTACTCAAAAGCAAAACAAACAATGGATTAAAAGGTTCTCTAAGTTAGGGCACTATACTCTTACAAACACAAGATTCAAGGGTTAAGCAGACATCACCTCTCTTGACCAAAGTTTGAGAACTCGGTATCGATATTGGTTTTGGTTCCTCAAAGTTTGGTTAGTATCGCCGGGTTTCGTTTGGTTTCGTTAGTTTCAGTCCAAATTTTGGTTGATATTCATGTGGTGTATACATGTATATGTATATTAATACATACATATATGTATGTAAATATAGATATGATTTGAAACTTAAAAGATAGTATTAAAGAGATGACTATTTAGCAAAATATATAAAAGAAAATGCTATGTAATTTGAAAATTATAATTGATATTTCTTATTTTCTGTTAAAGAGATAGAGTATTTAAGTTGAGGGAGTGATGGGTTTTATAGGTACATGTGGGCCTTTGATATAAGTGGGTTTCCAACAATAAGACTTTAATACTTTCCCCTCCTCTGAGAAAGAAGAACAGGAACAAAAGAAATAGAAGCCTTATTGAGGTGTGACCCATTTTATATTTTGTACCCATGTGTTTCTTTTGTTGTTTTCAATGTGGGACTATCCTTAAAGTCCCATCATTCGGTTTTTTTACTTTCAAACACCCCTCACGTGCAACCATCACTTTTTTCTTTGGTGTTGTCGTCATGTTGATAGTACACTATTTGATAGTATTGTCGAATCGAGTTTGGAGCTCTGATACCATGTTAAAAAGATAGAGTATTTAAGTTGATGGAGTGGACTTTTATAGGTACGCATGGGCCTTTGATATAAGTGGGTTTCCACTCAATTCTTGTTGAGGCGTGACCCATTTTATATTTTATACCCATGTGTTTCTTTTGTTGTTTCCAATGTGGGACCATCTTTAAAGTCCCATCATTCGTTTTTTTTACTTTTAACATTTTCTATCTTCCTTTTTTTTAATCTTTTTCTTAATATCGGTAGATATCAGTCAATTTTGGCCATTATCGGCCGATACTTGACCGATACCGACCGATACTTGACGGATACAGACGGATATCGGCCGATGCCGAGTTTTGGAGCTGGTTTTGGACCGGTTCCAACCGATCCGATACGGTTTCGGCTGAAACCTTGAACCTTGCTCTTGACTTCTCTCGACTTCTGACATTTTTGAGACTATTTTGGGGACTCAATTAGCCAAACAGACTTGGCTAAAATCTGCTTGCTTAAGCAAATTATTTGGATATGACCATTCCAGAACTTAGGATATTTGTGGGACATATTCAAGCAATGAAAATGCTCTGTAGTTGATCCTTGGGAGCTATTTTACTTTTTCTAAGTTTATTTTACCTTGTTCCTTCTAATTCTTCATTTTCTCTATTTCTATTATTGCTCTTCTTCTCTTCCCCTTCTTTATCAGTATGATTTCCCCCTCCCCCCCCCCTCTTCCTGCTCATTACCTCTGTCTACAGCTCCCCGCCCCTTTTTTTTCATTCTTCTTTTTCTCTTTCTGCTTTGTTCGTAATTATGATTTTGGTGACCAGAAAGGCAGGCACTATCTTACCAAAGGCTTCTGGAAACCATCTTTTTGCAGCCTTGTTCATGTTTACTTTCTTGTATTTAGCATCCAGGTTAGTCATTTAGAATAAAATTAATAGAGGATTGATTTCGATGTAAAAGATGGTTGTCAAAATGTGGCAAATATTTTTGATTGAACAACTTAAGAGACATTCCATATTTTACTCGTTTGTGATGGTGTTCAGATTTCATGACAAGCATTTCTAAGTGTGTTGTTCCTAATAAACCAGTGAGATCTTGCCGTTCACATCACCGATCCTGGCCATACAAGGATATTGCCGAGATTTGTATAGGTGGGCTTATAGCTCAGGTTGCGGTCTATTGCGTAGCTAACCTACATTCCAATCAGGTTGGTTTTTTTTAGGCAAAACAAACTGCAAAATCATGCTTCACATCCAATAGTAATTCAACCTATTTCTTTTAGTTCACTAGCACACTGACTCGAATAAAGACCCATACATAATATATTACATTACTTTTTTGAACCAATAGATCTCTATTCAGGGTTTAATAGTTTTCTAGATCAAATCACCATACACCACAGTTCTAAAGCTATCACATTGTTAGGATGCAACATTTTTACATTTATACTTATAATTATTGAAAATGTATTCAGTCTTGTACAATGCATAATCCACGTTGTTGTAAACAGCCTGCTACAACCTCGCCTACCGTCACTTCACCCCTGATTCAAGATTTGGAAGGTACCATCTTTTATGATTGCTGTTAATCGTTGTCATTAAAGATTTTAGTGATAATTTCTTAGTTTCTTTATCTGGTATTCAACTTCTTAATTTCTGACTTCCCCCATATAAGTAAGGCTAATAAGGAATGATGAGTAGAAGAGGATCTAAGTTGGAGAGAACTAAAGACAATGTGACAATGCCATATGAAGCTAACAATAATGTATTAGATCATCGAACCCTATGGAAACACTAATTATCCATAGTGGATGTGCAAGAATTGGGAAAACCAAATGGACTCCATTGGAATAGGAAGCGTAAGAATAAGAAAGCAAATAGTGTCCATGGAATCGTGTAGATGATTTGGGGGTGCAGAGGGATAGTGAGACATGTGAAACGGAAAGGAGTAAGCATTGCCTAGAGGAATGAACAAACATTGGCTGAAATCAGTGAGGAGGTAACAGGGACAGCCAGATGTTAAAGCAAATTGTGCAAGACGGTTGGCTCCAGGTGCATGGGTAATTGCGCACCCTTCGGCTTGAAGGCTTAATATAATCGAGTAAGTTGTTTATCTTTGATGGCTCTGAAGAAGCACTCATTCCACCTTCAACGAAGACTGTGATCAAAGAAAGCAGTGAACAACACAGAAAACCTGCAAGAAATGGGGATATAGATACTAAAAAAGCTGACATGACTACCTAATGCGCTATTTATAGCATTTGATTTAGTAGTTGCAAAGAAAGTTAATGAAGTTACAAAGATGTATGGTAACTGCAATGAAATTATGAAATTTTAGCAGCATATCACACAATCTATATGTAGACACCCATAAAGAAAAAGGCAAAACAGGATCCAATTCACCGGAGTGAGTTTTTGTAGATGTTGGCGTGGAAACACCCATTAGGCATGACATCTATCTATAAATAAATAAGTTCACTTTATGTCGCGTGATCTAAGTGATGGGCAACACCTAGTGTGGTGTCATTTGGTGTTGCCAACTTGCAATGTTGGATCAGTAATGGTAGATTCCTACAGTGGCAGTAGAGACATGCATGCGGGCACGAAATTTATTCTAAGCATGTTAGCTGCTGACATGCTCAAAATAAATTTCCTCCTATAGTAGAGGCGGGAGTCATCCACCAATAGTAGAGGCGGGAATCATCCTCGTATAGTAGAGGCAGGAGTCATCCACCTTATTCGTAAGTATAATATGTGAAAAATTGCTCTGGAAATCACTTCTCGATCCATATACTTTTGGGTTTGGAGGACAAACATTTTAATTGATAATTTTATTAGGTGCAGCGATAATTTTATTAGGTGCAGCCGTGCAGGTCAAACTGATCTCCATTATTGAGTTAATTTTGTCACAGAACAAGCATTATGATTAGGCTTGCTGCAATACTGTTTGAATTAATAAAAACTTGGTTGACTTAACAAATGTGGCACATGAAAACAAATATCGCGCTAGCGCAGTTACTTTGTTTGCGACTCGCTCATAAATAACCTTGCCTGGTTTTCCTTGCCACTATTAGAATCTCATATGGACTATTATAAAATAAAGACATCAGGATTTCAATTCATATTCTTTCTCAATTTTTATGTATTGCATGAAAACTAAAGATAAAAGTAACTGATTCTGTTATCTTGCATAGATCGCAAAGCGTCTGGAGAAGTTCAAAACAACCATCTTCACCCAAATGAGCATGCTCGCCATCAAACATGGAGCCATAAACCTCGGCCAAGGCTTCCCAAACTTTGACGGCCCGGACTTCGTCAAAGAAGCTGCAATTCAAGCTATAAGAGATGGTAAAAACCAATACGCTAGGGGCTATGGTGTCCCCGACCTCAACTCTGCTGTTGCCGCCAGGTTCAAAAAAGACACAAATCTAGAAGTTGACCCTGAAAATGAAATTACCGTGACATCAGGCTGCACTGAAGCAATAGCCGCCACTATTCTTGGCTTAATCAATCCTGGAGATGAAGTTATTCTCTTTGCTCCTTTTTATGATTCGTATGAAGCTACCCTTTCAATGGCCGGAGCCAAAATCAAGTCTATTACTCTCTGCCCTCCCAATTTTTCTGTTCCTATGAATGAGCTCAGGAACGCAATTTCAAAAGACACTCGTGCAATCCTCTTAAATACTCCACATAATCCCACCGGAAAAATGTTTACTAAAGAGGAGCTTGAAGAAATCGCGGCTCTCTGCATAGAAAACGACGTGTTGGTTTTTGCCGATGAGGTTTACGACAAGTTAGCGTTCGAAGCAGAGCATATCTCCATAGCTTCAATTAAAGGAATGTATGAAAGGACCGTGACTATGAATTCTCTAGGCAAGACGTTTTCATTGACCGGGTGGAAAATCGGGTGGGCTATTGCACCCGTGCATTTAACATGGGGCGTGAGGCAAGCACACGCATTTCTTACTTTTGCAACTTCGACTCCTATGCAGTTTGCAGCTTCGACTGCTCTGCGGGCCCCTGAGAGTTATTATGAAGAGCTGAAGAGAGATTATGCAGCAAAGAAGAAAATATTGGTCGATGGGCTTAAGGAGGCGGGTTTTGTGGTTTATCCATCAAGCGGGACTTATTTTGTGATTGTTGATCACACGCCTTTTGGACTCGAGAACGATGTGGCGTTTTGCGAGTATTTGATTAAAGAAGTCGGCGTAGTGGCGATTCCTACAAGTGTGTTCTATCTTAATCCTGAGGAAGGAAAGAAGCTAGTGAGATTTACTTTTTGTAAGGATGAGGGAACTCTAAGGGCAGCAGTTGAGAGAATGAAGGAGAGGCTGAAGAAAATATGAAAGATGCTTATTGGCTACTCCTAATATATGTGTTAGTTTATTTATTAGATTTAAGGAGGAGCCTTTGTGTTGTGTTTTCCTTGGACAAAGAGCTAATATGGAAGATGAATGGATGCTGGAGATAAATGATTCCTGATTTTATTTGTCAAAATTAATTACATATGATTGGAGTCAATTAAAACTTGTTCTTGTTGAATTGTTTTCTTTGCTGTTTTACTTAATTTTTATCTTTTTGGTGAGTTATTTGATCGGGTTACAGGCTGTTGCTACAAGGATATAATGTTGGTATTGCTTTGGTTTTGCTAAGCCAATTTTACCATAACTCCCTGGAAAAGTGAAAATTGTCTAGGATTTTGTTTGGTGTAAATTTCATGGATCATCAGTTATAGACATGGTAAACCGCAAATAAATACCATAAATTTCCATTGGTTTACATTTACGTGCCATATGATGGTTAAACGGCTCTAATTATGATAGTCGTCCATTTTAAATTTTTTTTTTGAGAAAAAGGACAGAGTCACCTAAGCCAAATAAAACATTCCATTAAAAATATGAAATGAGAAAGCTTACAAAAACAAGTGAACCAGCAAAAAACAAATTTGAGAAAACCATCTCTATACATATAATAAAAAATAACTAAAAAGCGATTTAAACCATTTCTCACAAAATTCTTCAAATATGTAGAAGTAGACATCCTCCTCTTCAAAGCGTTCGTCCAAAAGTCCAGCAAAATATTAACTAAAGAAGAGCTCTTTTTATCATGGAAAATCCTGGAATTTCTTTCGACCCTAATACACCAGCAGAATGCCATGACAAACATATCCCAAATGTTCCTAATTTTCTTTTTGATCCTTTTGATTCTCCACTTCGTCCACAATAAGAATATTGATGCTGGATTTCTTTTAATCTTTCATAAATGTCTTTTATTATTCTATATCGATTTTACAAAAGAACATCTTAAGAAAATATATTCGATTGTTTCAGATTCTTTATTGCACAATACACACAAAGTTCCTTTGTCAAGTCATTTTTTCTTCATAACATCTAAAGTGAGAAGCTTTCCTTTAACTATAAGCCACAAATAGATTTAAAATTTTGATGGAACATTGCACCTCCATAAAACTCTAGCAATAGGACACTTACAACCACCAAATGTTATGAATGTGTATGAGGATTTAAAAGAAAATTGACCATCAACACTCCATCTCCAATTCCAAATATCTTTATGCTCGGATAAATTTGTTGAAGGGAGTAATTGAAATAAAAGAGTTAATTCATCATGATGTTCTTTAGAAAGATGATATTTAAATTTAAGACACTAAAACTATTCTTCATTTCTAAATCCTCTGATAGAAGAAACCAATGTTTCTTGATTCCAAACCAAATTGAATAATTGAGGGAATAAAGTATTAAGAGAAAAGTTTCCCAACCATAAATCTTTCCAAAATCTAATCATATCTCCTCCCTTGTTGCATACCATCTCAAGACTTCTGGAGAATGGCAAAATTGCACTTGCAACTCCTCTCCAGAAAGAGATAACAACAAAAGAATACAATATATCGTAATCCCAAAAGGATCTTCTTTCAATAATGAGCCCAACACTAATTCACATCAAGGAAGAGAAGGACCGGAGACAAGCTTCCACATCCATTTTGCTAATAAAGCAGTGTTCATATTTTTGAGATTCAGCACTCCTAAACCACCAAACACTTTTGGTCTGCAAACCTCCTCCCAACTAACTAAGCAATGAAGACCGGGCATGTTATCTTTCCCCTTCTAAAAAAATGCCTTTATAATTTTATCAATCTTCTCTCTCACCAAAGTGAGCATCACATAAATAGACATTATGTATAGCGAAATGGATGATATAACATAGTTAACTAAAACAAATATATCATCTCTAGATAACATTTTATCTTTCCAACCAGCTAATCTAGAATTAATTTTTTGTACAACTGGATATGCAAAGCAAATAGTCTAATTGGGACGCCCAAACAAACAACAAAATTTAATAATTGTCAATTGAGTTAACGAAGGATGGCGGAATAATAAGGTATCATCAGCATATTGAACATTCAAGATACCTCTATTGATAATACTCGATATTGACGACCTCCAAGATCGGGACACGTGGCAGATGACGTGTCCTAAGGCTCAGAAGAAAGGGCCCACCAGGCCATCCGGTGCCCAACCTGCGAGCACAAACTGGCCCACCTCGGGGCCCTCTACAAATGTGCCTCCTCGGCCACTCAGCTCACCCCGAGCTGCCGTAAGACCAAGATGCCTCGGCCCTCCCGCTCTTTCCCGAGCTCGCCTACCGAGGGCATCTTCTTCGGTCCTTCCGACCGACCAGCTCCACCGCTCACAGGCGTAACCTCCGCTCCGCGAATCTCGCCATGCGCAGATTCTCCGCCGGCAACATCCCACGTTCCACGCCATTGCGATCCCCATTAACTGGCGATTCGCTTATCACGCGGGCGTGACGTCGGGAACGTAACTGCCGGCAAGATTCTCGCGCCTGCTGCTGTGTGCTGCCGCCGCTATATAAACCCCCATCACAGAAGGGGTCATGTAAGCCATTCTTTTTCACTTACGCCGTTACTCTGCTCGGATATAGTCACTGACTTGAGCGTCGGAGGGTCCTTGGTGGCTCCCTACAGCCGTATAGCTTTCCTAGCGCCAAGGGCCAAAGTCCTCCCAGAGGCAGTCGAGTCATTGCCTGGCTATCCCCGGCTGGTAGCTCCTTACCACAACCGACAGGGATCAAAGTCCTCGCCATGAGGCACTGGGCAGCAACCCTGCTTGGTCCCCATCCTGAAGGATCAGAAAGCCCTCCCAGAGGCAGTCGAGGAACGAGGTTCCCTCGCCCGGCTATCCCCCGCGGGCAGCTACCCTGCCAAAACGCTGGGGATTAAAAAGCCCTCATACTGAGGCCCCCGAGCAGCTATCCTGCTCGGTCAAACAACAGGGCGCCCACCATGGGGCGCCCGCAAGGGATCAGAAGGTCGCACAAGAAGCATCGGAACGACTACCCCGACCGCGCAGCTACCGTGCCCGGCCAACCCCAGACAACGGCAGACACGCTATCTAAAACCGAGGACAGGGCAGTTCTAATCTAAACGATCTTCCCTCGACTCTGGGGCCCATAGAGATACCTCCTCGGAAACGCTCGTCGGCAAGCGATTGTAGTCAACTCGACGGACGATCGTTAGATAGAGGGTCGACCGGACAGGAAAGCACGATGGTGCAGGCAAGAATGAGTAGCATTATTCACAAACAGGCAGAACATGGAAGCTAAGGAAAAACTTCATCGCTACCAACAAAAACAGTTTTTGATTGTTTACAAAGGGTATTTTCCGGCCCCCAGGCCTTACAAAATTCAAACAAAAACAAAACAAAGACACGAGAGCGGGAGCTCTACGCCTCGGGGCCGGGCGTGACCTCGAGGTTCTCGATCTCCACCACCGGGGGCGCCGGGTCCTCGGGCATCTCCTCGCCGGGGACTTCTCCCCCTTTCTCGTCGGCGCCCACGAGGGGGAACTCAGCCCGCAGGTCCGCGTCGTCGAACCCTGGAATCCGGGACTTGACGGCATCAAGGGCGTCGTACCAAATACGGGTCGTGGCCACGGCCAGGTCGTGGTAAAAATCCTTCGACCCCTTATAGGACGCCACCGCCCTCAACTCGGCAGACTTAACCGCCTCAGCCGACGCCCCCAGCTCCTTCCGGAGGGTCTTCATCGTCTTCTTCAGGTTGCCGACGAGCACCTGAGAGCCCTCGAGCTTGCCCTCGGCGATCACGGCGGCCTCGTGATGCCGGGCGGCCTCCCTTTTTCGGGCGTCCACCTCGCCCTCCAAGGCAGCGGTCCTCGCCGATATCGCCTCCTACTCCCGTCTGGAGCTCCCCTTCAACGCGGCGAGCTGGCCCGCGGCCTCCATCGCCGGGGATACCACCTCGGTCTCCATGCGAAGGGCGAGGGCCACGTGCTGGAGAGTCGGGAAGACACAAAAAGGGGAAGGATAAGGAATATGGAGGAGGACACTAAAATCATACCGCGCACTGGGGGCTTACCTGCACGGCTTCTTGAGCGATCGACGCCAGCTGGGCCTTGAAGGTTCCCCCTGGAACCCGACCTCCCGCCGAGGTCTCTATCTCGTGGAGGAGGCTGTCCGCGACCGACAGCCCGGATGGCACCGTGAACTGGAGCCCCCCTTCCTCTACCACGGTCGGCGAAGACCGACCCCGGGAGACTCTCCGATGACTCCTCCTAAGCGGTTCTGGCGGGGAGCCGATCTCCTCTTCGGAGGCCGTGTCGTCCACGATCAGGGCCCGCTTCCGTCCCGACACCCTGCTGGGGCCCGGGGCGGGATCCACCGCCGAGCGCCCTGGGGGACCGCCACCGTGGCGGTCGGAGCGGGGGCTGCCTGCGCCCGGGAAGAGCCAGCACCCCCGGCAGGCTGCCTCGGTTGGCGCATAGCATCTCGGAGAACGCCGAAGTCCATGGATCCTGCACAAACAAACACCCCACTTATCAGCAATGCGAGTAAAACATGAACCCAGGAAGTAAGCCTAACTTACCGACGAACTTGACGGGGCTGAGCCCGGCCCAGCTCAAGACCCTCTCGGACAGCAACACATCATAACGGGGGATGGGCTCCCATGACGCCACTCTCACCGCGGCGGGGTCGTTGGACAGGTTCCCCGGCAGGCACTTCTCCCTCGACCATTTGGTGGGCACTGGCCAGTCCTCGCTCTCGGGAGGGGAAACGAAGAAAAATTTCTTTTTCCAATCATGAATGGAGGAGGGCAAGGCCACGACACCGATCCCGGCAGCAACCCCGGGCCGTTTCCTAAAGGCAAAGTACACCCACTTGGGGTCGCCCGCTCGACCGCCGGGGTGACTTTTGAATATAAGGGAGGAATCGAGGAGGGAAAGACTAAAGGGAACCACCTGCAGCCTCAGGCGGATCAAGAAACCGAGGAGAATCCTCCATGAATTCGGCACTAACTGGCCGGGGGCCAGACCGAAGAAGTTTAGAGCGGCGATGACCTCGGGAGAGAAGGGCAAGTGCATTCCGCCCCAAAAAGCTTCCAGGTACAGGGCAATCTCCCTGCCCCGCACCTGATCAGCCCTCTCTCCCTCCTTGGCCAGACGAAGTACGAAATGCGGAGGGATGTGGAAGCGAGCCCGAGCGTTGGCGAGCTCGTCCTCATGCCTCACCCAGCACGGGATGCTGGGGGCCACACCTACCGCCTCCTCCCTGAAGGCGGCCCCCGCCTCGCGACCCCGGGGAGAAGGGCCAGCCCCTGCTCCCCTGGAAGACTCGGGCACATCTAAAGGAACCCTAGTACCTACCCTTACAACATCTACCAATTCTACAGAAGGAGAAGACATCTAACCTTGGAAAAGAAATTCTGCAGGGGTTGGAGTAAAGGAGGAGAGACGAGCGCCGAGCAGCTGGGGCGTGAGAAAAGAAAATATGAAGGAGTAGGGACCCTAGGCTGGGCCCCACCCCATTTATCACCGCCTGCGACCTTATCCAACGGGACCCGTCGTCTCCCGCCGAAACGGCCCATTGCGCCCAGCGGCTCAGATCATTCCACGTGGCGGCCCCGTGATTGACTGCGTCCCATCAGACGCCGCAGACCTGCGCGCGTCACGTCAGCCGATCGGCGCCTGACACGTGGACCGTCGTTTCAGCTGCAGAGTGCACGAACCGGCACACTTTCTTTAAATGCGAAGATCTCGCCCTGATTCGCTAGCGGAAAAGACGACCGACGGCCCGAGGACTAGCCCCGATGAAACCCTAGAAGGGATCTCGCCTCGGGAGGCCCGGCTGTCCACTCCTGACCCGACCTGCTAGCTAGTCGGGACAAGAGTGGGGGGCTAATGATAATACTCGATATTGACGACCTCCAAGATCGGGACACGTGGCAGATGACGTGTCCCAAGGCTCAGAAGAAAGGGCCCACAAGGGCCGACCAGGCCACCCGGTTCCCAACCTACGAGCACAAACTGGCCCACCTCGGGGCCCTCTGCGAATGTGCCTCCTCGGCCACTCAGCTCAACCCGAGCTGCCGTAATACCAAGATGCCTCGGCCTTCCCGCTCTTTCCCGAGCTAGCCTACCGAGGGCATCTTCCTCGGTCCCTCCGACCGACCAGCTCCACCGCTCACAGGAGTAACCGCCGCTCCGCGAATCTCGCCATGCGCAGATTCTCCGCCGGCAACATCCCACGTTCCATGCCATTGCGATCCCCATTAACTGGCGATCCGTTTATCACGCGGGCGTGACGTCGGGAACGTAACTGCCAGCGAGATTCTCGCGCCTGCTGCTGCGTGCTGCCGCCGCTATATAAACCCCCATCACAGAAGGGGTCAGGTAAGCCATTCTTTTTCACTTACGCCGTTACTCTGCTCGGATACAGTCACTGACTTGAGCGTCGGAGGGTCCTCGGTGGTACCAAACCACCCCGGGACTTGTTTGCAGGTACACGGCGGCAACCTTCTCATCCCATTTTATCCTCTTACTATCCATTGAGATCCACACGCATCAAAGGACAATCGACCCTGTTCACCTCGAGATCAAAGGAAGACAACATTTGACGGAGGCCCGAAAAGGAGCTCCATCACCTATGTTCGCTATCATTGCTTTCTAGCGCCTCAAACAAATGTACCTCCTAAGCTTTTCCAATGATTTTAGAAAACACATCTGCAATAAGCACGAACAACAAATGAGACAATAGATCTCCTTGCTTTAGTCCCCGTTTACAATCAATGAGATTTCCTTTAACACCATTTAAAATCACCGAAGCATTCCCACCTCTTAGTGTAAGCATAACCCTGACACCCATCTAGCTCCAAATTCTTTGGCACGCAGTAAATTTTCCAGAAACTCCAAGCTCATCATGTCATATGCTTTCTGAAAATCAATTTTAAGTATCACACATGTTTCTTTCCTTCTATGACACCTTGTCATAATTTCCTGGGCAGCAGATGATATCGTCAAATTGAAAGCCACTGATATTTTGTGGTTGTTTTTTCGCAAATTTAATATTCATGATCTTTGTCGATAATTTAAATGTTATTTATCTCTAGTATTTTAACTAAAAAGTGAAAGTTTCTGACATCTCAATTTGATTTTCAACAGTACATGTGAATGCGAACAACAATAGAAACAACGAATGCTCCAAGAAGAAAATATTACCGTTTCGATTATATCATTCTCAAAACTTCCAAAATACCGATGCTATATCATCCTAACCGTGTCAGCATTGAGCCGACCTTTAGAGGACATCTATGTTGTTATTGCTATTTATTTTAAATATGTATCTTTTATGATAAAGCAACTTTTCACTTGAAAATTACTTTGGGGTCATGTATTTGGGCATGTCGTTCATACAATTGGAAAGGATAAAAAATCTAATTAGCAATGGTGAATTATACTATATATCTTGTGGAAGAGGACTCCCGCGATAGTAAAATAAACCTTTAGGAGTTGAAATGATTTTAGGTACGTGATTTTTCTCAAAAGAATCAGACTTGATTGGAATATAATAGGGATGTTGAAAACCATGCAATCTTTTTATAAAATGTTGTAACGACAATATCAAGTAGTTCATTCGGTCATCAGCAGTTTGTGCTCCAATAGGAAAATAATGGTTTATGGGTTTTGTTTTTTATTCATGTGGATGTGATTCTTTGTTATCATGCTGTAGCAGTTAAGAAAATTTAATTGCTCAATTTATCATGAAAAATGCCTCTGTTAATAATGTTGACTTATCAAATAAATCTTCTAAGCTCATTCTTACAAATATTTTTGCCTGTGTATTTTTATATAATACAGATTAAAATTCGATTTTATTATCTTAATTTGGTCCAATGTGAGCGATTTGATTTTCAATCTCCTCAACAGTGAAGAAACCGAAATAAACCAATAACAGCTTCATAAGTGAACTAGATTAATTTAGCTTGGCACAAGATTTTTAGATATATTTATTTGTCCGTGGCTTTCACTTGATAATAATATGAAATTAGTAAAAGTAGAAATTGGGCGTATAACTTGTTCTTCTATCAATTTCTAATTCCAAACTTACTATATTAATGTATTGGAATATATTTTAGCTCATGATATATTATAATCTTGTACATTCACCAAAGCATTAGCATTACTTTTGGAAATATATTGTTGCAAGATGCATTTGTAGATCAAATGAATTTTTTTTCACTCCACCAGTGTTTTACCCTTTGTATTTTGTTTGGTTGATTTGGCAAATATACTTGTAAATGTATGCAATTTGCACATTCCATTTAGGGAAAGGAAAATGAAACATTACTAACGAATATAAGATTCATGCGGGATTTGAAGGCTGCATTAATTGAGCATGCGATATGCTTTTAATTTGAAAAGGGTCTAAACAAACTTATTGAAGTCTATAATGAGAAAAGTTGGAACAGATGTTGCTATGGTTTGAACTAGATATATTTAAATCAGAAATATGGGGTTGTGAGCGTCCCCGGGTACCGCTACTTAGGGCCTGTTTGGTTGCAAAGATTATTAAATTTGGATTCCAAAATAGTAGGGATGAAAATTTCTGGATTTGGTATTTTGTTGTTTGGTTGGTTTTGGATTTCTAGTATTGGATTTGTAGATTCTTGTAATCTTTGTTTGGTTGATGAAAATAAAGTGTGATTTGGATTTGAGGATTTTAGAGAGAGAGATAGAGAGAGGATTATTAAATAAATAAAGTACACATGTCTCATCTAAAAGTACAATGAATAGTGTCAGATCCTTGAAAATACTTGAAATTTTTTAGGATTCAGGATTCCATGTTTTGTGGTAGGCCCCCATAAAAAACAAAGGAATCCTAAAACTCCAAATTCTCCAACCAAACAAAAAATTATGGAATCCTAGGATTCCACAATCCAAATCCTAACAAATCCTGCAACCAAACAGGCTTGCGGACGCAATAGGCTAAAATAGGACGTGTCTCACTTTAGTGTCAGGTGGGTGGGACCCACTTCCTCATCTATCTCTTGCTCGCTCGCTCGCTGCAGATGCCCGCCATATTAAAATGTAGGCTGCAATTTGATTTATTAGATTCTGCAAGAGTTTGAAAGATATCTAGGATCCACTTATGTATTAAAACAATCATGTTCAAATTAAAATTCAAATATCAAAAATCGCAATTTGTCTCGTATAATATCCGAGCTAACACTAGACGAAGTAATTCATATGTATAATTAATTTGTATTACCTGGTTTGGATATCAATAATAAGATCCAACATGAACTATTATTATCACCCTATCCATATCATATGAAATTTGTTTCGAAAGATTCATATTAAAAAGGTTTAATTGCAAGAAGCTTCTATATCTTACCCCACAAGCATCATCTGCGGTTATCAACCAAAACCCTTAAACATTGATTCGAATTAGAATTTGTCGATTTTCATTTGGGAAGATAATATCCTAGAATGCATCTATGTTTTACTTCAATGAAAATCTTAGACATTTTCTTATCAGATGTAAGTTTCGTTGGTTTGAAACAGGATCTTTCTATATAATCTTGTCAATAATGTTGAGAAAATACATAATACATACATAGGTTGAGATTATAAAATCGACCAGAATTAAAAAAAAAAAAAAGAAGAAGGGATGAAAGGTTTAGGTCAAAATGATGATGACAATGATGATAAACTGCTAAATTGTAGGAAATGCCTTTAATTTTTGCTTCAATAATAGTAGGTAACATCCCTAATTTTTAAAAGTTGCATTTTCCCGCTCAACCTTAATTTATTCTCAAAATGTGCTTCATTTAAATATTTAATTTTAAAATATCCTTTTTTCCTTCATTCTTATTACATTTAAATATTTAAATAAAAGGTATTTTGGAATTAAATTAAAGTCTAGCAAGAAAAAGTCCAAGTTCTATAAAGTTTGGGGTATCCTAGGCAAAAGTAAAATGCGTTTCCCGCAATTTAGTCAAAAATAAAATAAAAAAGTCAAAAAAAGCTTAGGAGCTAGAAAACCTAGGAGAGAGGCAATTTGATATTTTCTTTTTTTTCCTTAGATTTACTTATAATAAACTTATCCAAACAACCATTTGCAGGACCAATTTGGGATAAAAAGGACAAAGTGAACAGGAAGTGCCAGCTTTTAATCTGTGCCAACACGTGTATTCTAACAAGTGCCTCAATACCAAGTATAAAGAATATTCATTTTTATTTTTCATTACAACTAAATTCATTAATCTCTTTCTCTATGTATAACAATTATTATATTCTTTGTTTAATGAGATACAAAACTTAA
The DNA here is from genome assembly GCA_030015575.1 of Agapanthus africanus. NCBI lineage: Eukaryota > Viridiplantae > Streptophyta > Magnoliopsida > Asparagales > Amaryllidaceae > Agapanthus > Agapanthus africanus. The sequence goes on from CM057340.1 coordinate 765,078,953, forward strand.
ACAAACTCGCACGGTGAGTCAAAACATACCCAAAAAAATCACAATCTCCCGAAGTGCAACTGTATTCTAATGATAGAGCTCTTTTGCAGTGAAGCAACAGGTGAATTTCCGTTTTCATCAAGTTACAAATTATTATTCAAAAAGTAAAAAATCCTGTTTTTTCTTCCTTGTAGATTTTCATCCCCAATCCTTCCTTGCTTCTCTCTTGGAAGCAAACGAAAGCAAACTTGCAACTTCAAACTCAAAAACAATCAAAACCCTAATTTCCCCCCCCCCCCCCCCCCCAACAGAATCGCTTCCTCCATCTCCCAAAGCAATCCCTTCTCTTCCTCCATCATCTCCCTAACCCTTAGAGTTCCCCTAACATATGAAAGATGCCCACCATCTCCATTATCAAAACCCTAACCCTAACCCTAACCCTAACATCACCACCACCATCATGTCCCTCCCCCTCCGACGCACGTGCCGCCTCTTCTGGTGCTACCAATGCCAGCGCTCCGTCCGCATCATCTCCTCCCCCTCCTTCGTCGTCTCCTTCTGCCCTCGCTGCTTCGGCCAATTCCTCCACGAGCTCCACTCCTCCCCTTTCCCTCCTCCTCCTCCTCCTCATCCTCCGGCGATGCTTCCCCCACCCACCCCTCCGGCGGTGGTCCCCACCAGGCCTCTGGCCGCGGCCCCCACCCCCACCCTTACCGGGGATCACTACTCTGGGCCCGGCCTCGCCCAGCTCATCGAGAACCTGACCCAGAACGACCGCACGGGCCCGCCGCCTGCCCCGCCCTCCGCCATCGAGGCCCTGCCGTCCGTCCCGATCAGGGAGGAGCACCTCCGGGACGGGTCCCAGTGCCCGGTGTGCAAGGAGGACTTCGAGGTGGGGGAGGAGGCGCTCGAGATGCCCTGCAGGCACGTGTACCATTCCGACTGCATCATGCCGTGGCTCAGGATGCACAACTCCTGCCCCGTGTGCCGGTTTCAGTTGCCGAGGGGCGAGGGTTCTAGAGGAGCTGTTGGTGGTGGCGGTCGTGGTGGAAGCGTGGGTCGAGAGATGAGTAGATGGAACCATGTGCCGGCGCTGTGGCCGTTCCGGGGATCGGGGCCTAGGAGATGGGATTATGGTTACCGTGCGAGGAGGCACGGCGAGGAGGAGGATCCGTTTGAGAGTCCGGCTGGTAATAATTCGATTGCTTGTCAGATGTTTAATTTGGTTTTATTTTCGGTTGTGTTCTTTTATATCTTGCTATAGGAGTCGTTCTTTCTTCTTCTGTCGCGCACACTTGTTCTTACAATTAATGGAGATATACATTGATGACTTGTTTACATTGTGATAATCTGTTTTTCGTTTTATCTTTGTTGCGAACATAGTTTTTGTAATTTTTAGATTTTTCAATATATGAGATTGGGCCTCAAAAAAATGAGAAAAAAGGATTTCAATATGATTCCTTATGAAAAATCAAACATGTACCCGATCAGAGAGATAACATGGAGTATCACAACTGTTCATACTTTTCATCACTTCAAATTTAGCTTTAATCAGGAGCGATAGATGTCAGGTTAATTGGAAGTTAATTTTTTTTTATATTAACAGACCCCATTTCGACAGGAAAAGAAATTATCTGATGATGATAATATGAATTACTTGTTAAAGGTGGATAATTTAAAAACCTAGGTCCGGTTGAACTTTATCAGCTAGCGTACGGGCCTTTGTTGCTAATATAATATACTCATGTTCATTGTCTCCTTGGCTAAGAATTTGGCACGATAAAGTGATTACATTGGGTTTGTTGGCCCTTTTTAAAAATTTTAAATTTATCAGCTTTTTCATAAAGCCTTCTCAATAATTAGTTTTATCTCATAATCGACCGCATTATTATGTGAGAAGGTGACATTGATGACCAAATTGATGTTATCGAATATTTGTTTTCGACATAAAGAAATGACGCGTTGGAAAGTGACCAGATATATAGACTACTACCTTTTGGTTCACTAATTTTTTTTATAAATATCTGCAAAATCAAATTATGAAAGCAGAAGTTGTAAGCTACAACCATATAGTCGATCTCTAAACTTTCGTTTAGGACTGCCAGAATTGAGTAGCATATTGAATGATACTTGTTCGTAAATAATCAGCATTATAGTGTTTTATTGGGTTCGATCGTTTTCAGTTTCCTTTGGTAAGCTACTTTCAAAATTTTACACATCTAATTAATTTACATGCTTAATATTTCCTAATCAAGAAAAAAAAAGTCCATTCATTTATAGTCAATGCCGACTCATTTCTTAACCTGGTGACTTTTGCAGCATTTTACTCTTGGCTGCGAACATGGTTTCTCCTCTAGCACTTATCCTATGGCAAGTCATTCTAGAAGAACATTGTTTCTGCCTAAATGCTTATGTACAGTTAAGTCCATCCCTCCATTTCACTCATGTATCATCAGCATCATTAATTGCCTTTATCATGATTTAATGTTACCTTGACTGTCAACGAACAAATTCTGCACTTCTGATTTCTCTATTTTCTTCTAAACTCGGACTAGCCCAGGCAATTTTTTTTAAAGGAATCTTATATTTGCAACTTGCAAGAACCCTGAGCCTTGAGACCCAAAAACCAGCTTGAATCGATGGGAATACCGTCTTTTATACTGAACCCTCAAATATAGGTTAGGGCATGGTTAAAAATCTCTGCAGATCTCGATCCAAGATGGCCGATTCCGATGTTAAAAATGAATGTCTGAGATGAGATACCGATACCGTTCGATACAGAGTTGTATTAGATTTTACCGCTTTGATTAGTATTGAGTGTATAAATGGGTTGGTGGGCTTATTAATAGGTTTATTGTTTACGTTTCGTTTGGCATTAATCAGTTAATAAAAAATAATATTATGGCTAACCAACTATTTTACACATCATCAATTGTCAAATAGTTTGTCAAATTGTTTATGGTTGCTATTACTATTTATTTAATTTCATAGTTTTTATCTTTTAAAAATTTCATGCGATATAAAATACGAGATATTTCTGTCTTTTCAATCCGAGTTGGCCGATATGGCCGATTTTGATTCCAAAAGCGACCACCTGACACAAACTGATACCGAGGAATTGTCAAGGTTAGAGGATTTTTGTACTTGGAGCACGTTATAGGATGAGATCGGGGCCTTCCATTCTCACTAAATAATCGTTTATCCACTTCTCTTTAATAATGCATTTTGGTGTGCTTCCTTGTCGTATTAGTGACATACCTGTGATGATGATTGTCCATTTTGCTTGTAGCTTTAGCATTCTGTTTTGCTTATGCTTTTATCAGAGAAGAAATTTGTAGCATGTTATGCTTCTCCTGACTGTTAAAAGAGTGTCAAGTCAATGTTGAGAGAAATTTTTAGAATTTGATACTTATGGTTTTTTAGAGAGCGATCAGCCAATGATGATGGCATTTGGAGGAATTGGAAAGTATTAAGGGCACCACCTAAATTTTACATATGGAAATTCTTCAATGAATATCATTATCTGATCAAAAACCCATCCATGTTTGTGTGTGGTGTGTATGTATGCATCTTATAATATTAGTCCAACTTCTTATGTAGTTCTTCATTAAACAATCTTACAAATATTTCTATTTTTATGTATGTGATGTGGTGCTTATGTATGTATGTAATGTATGAAAGCATTATATGTACATATAATGAGGTTGCGTATGATATGTCATGGTCAGGATTTTTTGTACTACAGGGTCAAAAGTCAACTGTCCTATGTGTTTTTGGACGATAGACACCATTCATTGTAATCTTAGGTCTAAAACAAGGATATATCAAATTTCATGAGGCTTTGGTACTCTTAATTTTCCACCCACTTGATGCAATGGCAAAGCTTATGGGAAATATAATATTTTGTGTACTATGTTTTAGACCAAAATGATCAAGATGAACATAAACAATCGTCCAAAGAAGTGGAGTGACCGTCAATGTTCTAAATTTCGGATGTCGGTGTCGTGTCGGTTCGAAAATTTTGATGTCGGATATCAAATATCGTGAAATGTCGGATGGTATTATCAAATATCGGGTACTACATTTTTGTAATGTAATGCCATTTATATAAGTCATATTATTGAAAAAATATTAAGTTATTCAGATTTTTATCTTTCTCAATAGCTCAATGATAGAGCGGCAACCTAATAGGTGTAGTTTACAATCCCCAAAACCAAAAAAAAAAAAAAATTACACCCTCCCCCCCTAAATTTCCCTCATAATAGTAAATGTCGGCCTAAATGCCGACATCACGACATTTCGGCCGACATTTATCAAATATCGTTACCCGATATTTTTTTGCATGCCTGTGTCGTTTTCTTCTCAAAACCGACATTTCGACGATGTCGGACGACAATTAGAACACTCGTGACTGTTGACCGGTTTAGGAGGACAGTTCCATCCTCTGCACTTGTACATGAGTTACTTGAAAACTATCTAGCGCTTATGCTTCTGTTAACATGGAACTATTTTGTTAAAGGGGCATTTTGCAAGACGATTACAGCATGAACATACTTATAATGCATCCTAATTAAAAAGAGAGCTCTTTAATTTTTATAATAGCTATTGCACAACCAATAATTACAACATTGACATATTCCTATTGACTTACCGAGTAATAATGAGAAATAGAAAATAACCCGTAACAATATCTTAGCCTTTGAAAATATCTATTTGTTCCATCGCATATCATACTTCATTCCATGTCAACATTTCTACTTCTATTTTACGTATCTCGTTTGACACCAGGTAGCCTGCAACGTACTACCTACGTTCCATTTTAAGTGTCTATTTTTTTTTGTTCCATTATAAGTGTCCATTTACAATATCAATACTAATTTTTGTGTTATCAATACAAATTTAAATTTTGATTCCTATAGTTACATTAATAACATTAATGAGGTTAATATAGAAGTTCAATGTAGGAATTTAGCATTAAATGAGGTTAATATAGGAATTTAATATCAACCATATCATAACTTTATAGGAATTTAACATCAACCATATTAAAACCAAAAATGGACTCTTAAAATGGAACGGAGGCAAGAATGTTTTTCCCCATCCACATGCCATCATTTTTCATGCTTGGATAACCTTGAATTATACTCATTAGCCTCTTATTGCTGTAGATATTAATGGCACCCGAATCGTCAACTTTTAGATTTTGCTCGTTGAACTTCTAGATTTTGCTCCGCATATCCATACCATGTCATATATATATATATATATATATTTATTTATTTATTTTGTAGATGGCTGCAATATATTGATTGGAGCCTTGTGCTGGCCTGTAGCATTTGTCATCTATGCCTCTAGTTGGATCTGCCGGAGGCAACATTTCTGGCTTAAAATCTCTGTATCTGCGCAGCTTTTAAACTTATAATTGTTTCCATCTGTTCTCAACCACCCTTCTAAAATTATCACCTCAGTGGTGCTTCAAACATATATGCTGTTTAATATTTGTTTATTTTATGTTTGAAGATATCCGGCTCAATGTTCTAAAAAGCGGTCTAGACGGCCGCCTAAGCGGAAGCGGTCCCAAACCGTTCCTTTGTGACCCTAAACGGTTGCATTAAACGGTCTAGATACTTTAAGCTCTTACATAGGCTCTCCCGTCAAGATAGGTGCTTAAGTGGTTTATAATATAACTTCAAGCGTCAAGTTTAAGGTTTTTTTTCCTTCTAATGATACATGACCAAAAACCTTTCTAAAATACAATACACGTCTCGATCTATTTTCAAATTACACGAAGGAGGAAAACCACAAAGTTTTCCCGTTGACTCTTTTCTTCATTCTCCTCTCAAATATTTGAAGGATCGCCGACAAGGCGACAATAACCCTAAGTAATTTCATCTAAATAATTTTATGATCTTCTCATGTCTCTCAACTATTTTTTCAATTTTATATCATGAAGCATATACTTTAGAGGCTATAAAGTTCAATTAGGAATCTATGATTTATCATTATATTACATCTAATATCATGTATTATAATTTTTTGATATTATACATTCCATTCAATGTGATGTTGCTATATAAATTTAGTGCCCCCCCCCCCCCCCTAATTACATTGTTCTAAGAATATTTTTTATGATTTTTGATGTTACATGTCATATGAAATATAATTGTAATTAAAATTAAAAAAACCAGCCTAGGTGGTGCTTAGACGGCGCCTAAACGGATAGACGCTAGATGGTACCCTAACCACTAGCGCTTTTTACAACCTTGATGCGGCTTTCGCCGCCTCTCCATCTATACTCCATTCTTGAACCTATCTGTTTGTTTGATCTCATATCATGTTCCACAAAAAAGAAGGAATCCACAATAATTTTGAGAAGTTGAAGGAGTACATCCATTCTAAACAACATTGTTGTGTCAAAGGCTTATCAGAATGAAAGAATCTCCATCTACAATTCAGTATTACGCCTTGTGCGTTATTTGTAGATTTTGGGTTATCAAAGGAAAACTTTGAATAGGCATGTGGGAAGCCCCAAGGAGCTATAAATACTTCTGTTTAGAAACTCCGTGGAATCATAAAACTTACTTCCTTGCTCTTACCAGGTAGTGAATGCAGACTATTGCACACATTCAAATTACTTCATTCTCTTCTTTATCGTTGCAACTATGAAATATAATCAATGTCTAGCAAACTGTAGTAAATTAAAGGTGTTTTACAGCAAAAATGCAAGAAAACAAGAAATAGAAGCTAAAGTAAATTATTTTAAGTCTCAGTTTCTGTGTTATTATCATTTTTTAAGTTTGTACACCTTCACAAGATATATCAGTTCACAAGGAGAATGAACAAAGTGTTTCCATTATGGGATGGTTTGGTTATGTAAAATTTTCGTGTTGTTTACCAATGCATTGATTTTCTTTTCCCTTGTTATTTTACCCACAGGCCACCAAAGGAGATTACCGAAGATTTGTCAGTCCACAATATCAGCGTATTGTCATCAACTATGGGAGCAACTCAAGTAATAAGTTTTGTCTCCTGGAAAAGCCTCAAAGCTCCTGCATATAAGCATACCATTATATCGTCCGTTTCATGCTCAATATATGTAGTTCTATTACCAAGGAATTCTCAAGATTCCGAAAAACGTAACACTGAAAAATCTGTACACCTTGTAAATGATTCATACTTTGACTACAAGTTTCACAGCAATGTGATTTGGATTTGTGAAGTTGGCAAAAACTGATATATGTGCTAATCCAATGTCTTTGTATGCATGGTATATAATTTCTTTCCATGTGCTAGGAAGCATCCATTATGTTGCAAACCTTGCATGAAACACAAGCTGGTTTTAAATGTTAAAAGCTAACCTAAAACCGTATCTTCTGTTTAGTGTCAGAAGTTAGAATGCAGATAAATGTACGGTACAGTGACACCAAATGAGCAAGTAAGATCGCTCAACCTCTGAGATGATGATAGACACGGGCCCTGTAGATAGGAACGGGTTCGGTAGTATTCAAAATGTATCCACATCAACTTCCAACATCTCTATAACTCTGATCGGGGACAGACGCTCTGATCGCGTCATCAGAATGCACTATAACCCCCCACTTTACATAACTTTCTTTTGATGCCCTCGTTCTCAACAGGTTTGCAAATTTCAGGTCTTTCAACTTCCACGAGTCGATCGTAGATCCAAGTAGGGTAGTAAACTTGGTTCGAAGTCTCGACATCTCTCCACGATCAGATTTGTAGCATCCCAAAACTATAAACATCATATTTGTATTAGCGTATTGAAATATGTGAGATGCATCTTGAAAATAGAAAAAAATATAGAAAAATATATATTTAAAAAACGGCCTTAGGACTGCCCACAAAGAAGTCTGTTTTTTCTTTTGGGTTACTTAGTACCAAAGAACTCTGTTTCGAGCAACCAGTATAGAAACCACATAGGGTTTTGAAGGGAAAAAACATCATATTTCCTAGCCCTAGTTATTCATGTGTTCTGAATTTCAAAGCAGCTAATAGTATATATCAAGATACACAACAACAACAACAACAACAGAGGATTGGGCTAAAATCAAAATCCATTTCATGAAGTTTACTAATGTAAACGAGAAGTTGCACTGTACATAACACCACCATGGCCAATATAACTTTCAGCTATGTTACAATTTTAAGTGGAGATTACTATTATGAATACAACAATTGCGGAAATGATTATTATGACCCCAACACCTTTATCGTTTGTGCAGCAGCTGTTGGAATTGCATTAAAACTCCCATGACTTCCAAATCTTTAGTTTTACAAGTGTACCTGTATCATATCATACAGTTTCATTTAAATATCAAGGTAATTTAAGCATAAACAACAGCAATACACCTCAGATAGACCAGAACAAAGAGTATATGGGATAAAACCAATAGCGAAGCAAAATAAACACACGAAAATAGGGGGTGAACGTAAGAAGATAGAAACGATGGAACCAGCAAAGAGATGACGAATTACTCTCCATGAACCATCGATGATTATTTTTCACTTTAAAGTTCGGTAGACCATTTTCCTTTTTTATTTTTGAGGAAAGGGGTCCTGCGCTACCCCTTTCCTACGCAACAGAAACAAAAGGGAGTGTGGGGCCCATGCATACGCAAGATCCCTTTCCTCTTTATTTCCCCCTTTTTTTCTTACCCCTTTGAAAGACTGCCCCATTTCTGGACTCATGTATTTTGCTGGCCCTTGTTTTATGAAACGGCTTGGAGGGAAATATAATAGAACAGAAAGAAGAATGGAAAAACATGGGGGTAATTTAAGAGCCTAACAGGCAAAAATGTCATGTGGCCAAATTATGGTTGATGATCGACGACGAAGGATCAGCTCAAAGTTAATTTGAAACTTAACATTAAGATGTTAGAAGTGACATGTAGCTTCTATCAATCTATTGGAAAATATGCATTTCTTGCTGCAGGTGTTATACATCAATCCTGTACTTCAGTGCATTGGGAACTTTGAAAAAGGTTCTATAAATGCATGTTTATACGATTGAACTATGATTCCATTCTATAATTTTCTTACAGATTCCAGAACCCGAATATTGTTGAATTTGATTTAAATTTTGATTAGTTAGGAATTAGTTAAGATTTAAATCTAATCTCTTTAATTTAGATTTAAATCTAATATCTAGATTAAATTTATATTTATCTCTAATTTAAATATGGATTTATCTCAAAACATTTATTTACCCTAAAAGTATGAAACTTTCTCTAAGGATTTAATATATCCATAATTCTTTAATAACCTAGGGTTTGATTAGATTGGGAGAGAGGAAGCCACGCATGGTCACAGATAGAGAAGTTTTGTAAGAGAGTAATTCTTTGTAAAGAAGGATGAGAAATCAGTGTAATCACTTGTAATTATTTCTCATAGTGGAAGTTCTCGTTGCGGGTTGCAGGATTAGGTGCTGGTTGTGCCGAAGCTGGGTAAATCTTGTGTTGTTTTTTGGTGGGTTCTTTTCGTATGATTTGGTATCTGTTGGATAGTTCCTTTTCAATCTACCCTAAAACAAAATTCTTGGATTTCCGATGCGCATAGATATGTAATTCTTACAAGTGATATCAGAGCGTCAAGTTCGTGTTTTGGAGTTAGTCGGGGAGAAATCTATAAATTACGAGATCGAAAAGTTTGATGGGCGCAATAATTTCGGTCGATGGAGATTGAATATAACGACGTTGCTGAAGCAACAAGGTATGCATAAGATTGTCTTTGCAAAAGACAGAGTTCCAGCGATGACCACGATAGCAGAAAGTATAGAGATGAAAGTCAACTCACAGTTCGATCTAGCTTTCAATAGCCAAGAAAGTTCTTCGTGAAGTGGCGCAAAAGATGACAGCGGCAGGATTGAGGAACAAGTTGGAGTCCTTTTACATGAAGAAATATCTTACTAACCGATTCTATCTAAATCAGTCCGGAAAGCGCGTAGAAGTTCTTCGGTTCGGATTAGACGGAGGATTCTCTTCGCAGAAGTTCGCGGGATTATGCAAGCCGGAGAGTATCGTGTATCAATACACCACATTGAGAGATCCTCGTGTCAGATGTCATTGCGGTGCGGATAATTCGGACAATTGGGATGAATTGAACTTTACAGCTTACGGTTGGTTTTCCGAGAGAGTTTCGGACTAGAGCCCTATCTACTGCCGAGTATCTCATCGATCGGCCACCATCGACAGTGGCATATATGAGAATTCCCGAGAAGTTATGGACTGGAGGGGCTGGAAATTATTCAGGGCTTCATGGTTCTAGATGCGGAGCAAAAGGTACATATCGTGGTGTCCTAATACTAAGGATGGAGTAATCAGCCGATATTTGATAGTCGTTGAGTCTGCGATGTCTTGGAGAAAACAGACCCGTTGTTGGTTTATGGTCCAAGATACGTGGCAGAATGTCTACGAGACTAAAAAGATAAGGTTCGAGAACCTATTGGTCAAAGGAAAAAGGAGGTCCAGATTCTAGGATGGAGCCATATGAGGTTGAAGCTCCACGTACGGTTTTGAAGCCGAGCCTTTCCAGCAATAGGTAAAGGGAAGACTGCTATGCATACTCTCTAATGCACTCTTTTCTATATTACAAGTACTAAGGTTTACTGAACAACTACCCAATCTATCAATTGAAGCGTGAAATCGCGCATTTACCTGCCAGGCCAAGCAAATCTATAAACATCTAAGCCAAGCAATAGTAAAAGCTAGCCAGCTGCAGGGAGCGAGCCTACAGTGGTGTAGTCAATCCAACATACTGAGACGAGTTAAGCCTTGCTTGTAAATGCATTCCTTAACAAGCGAGTAATGTAAGCCTTTCCCCTTCGATCCTTTGCACGTTCTTAGGATCATCAGTCTCTGGTGTGCTAGGCACGGTATAAGGGGGGAGAGAGCATTGTTCGTTGTTCACAGTCTCGCTATCCTGCACCAAGCCCGCTGACCAATAAGGGAAGGAAGGACCCGATGAGAAGAGTAGCATCGCCCGAGTAGTTTCCATTATGTGACGATCTTTCCATAAAAAGAGGTCTACTCGAAAGCTATAAGCCTCTAGGATTTTACTCTTCCCAGTCGGTCCTGATTTCATTAGATTCTTTTCGGTAAGGTTTAAAGCAAGTTCCGAGTGAATGAGATTCTTTACCCTATTTACTTTAAACCTTATCCTCGTCCAAAAGGGAAAGGCTATCAACCCTATTCATGAGCGAGGGAATTTCCTTAGATTCTTTCTGAACCGAACCGGGAAAGCAAGCATCCAAAGCAGCAGAAGGAGAAAGAGAACAGGGCCACTGAGCCAGGTGGTGTTCGAGACTTTAGTCTAGGTTATAGAAGATGAGGTGGTCGGTACTCCGATTCAGATGGAGAATCCAATAGAGCCAATGGTGCAAAGGTCGAGTACAGTTCGGCACACAGGAGTGGTTAGGGACGAGTTTTCAAGGCAAGAGGATCGGGAGTTCGACAAAAAGACTGTATATTTGATTCGTGGCACTAGTAGTGTCATGGATGGGAATTGCGTCGGTTGCAGTAGAGTATTGAGTATGTTCTAGCTCATTATGGGATGGAGACTTGACTCGTGTTTTCTCACTTAGAGGCGCACTTCAGGTTTTCGGCGATATTATCAGCAGGTATAGATTAGGCCGGTGATAGGGGCAGATGGAGGTCAACGATGGGTTACATGCTAGGCACTGATGCAGTACCAGGGAGATCGACGCTTCAGTCCGGTATCACGATTTCAACAATGGAGGCATGGTTGTTAACCGTCATGCAGACGGTTAGAGAGTCCATCTATTTGCGTAGATTTTGGGTTTGGATGTTCCACAAGAGGTGAAAGTTCTTGTTGGCCTAGAGAAATGTGATATCTATTACAAAGATTAGTACCCTAGAGGATCCAACGGATGCATTTCTAAGATGATTCCGATCCAAGTTCAAGTTTTGCCTGATAAATTGTTGAGGTGCTTTCGGGCACAATGCGACGAGAACATAGTTCCAAGGTATTGAGAAAGTGAAGAGATTATGGCAAATTTGAATTAAGGTGGAAATTGTTGAATTTGATTTAAATTCTGGATTAGTTAGGATTTAAATCTAATCTCTTTCATTTAGATTTAAATCTAATCTCCGGATTAAATTCATATTTATCTCTAGTTTAAATATGGATTTATCTTCAAGTATTTATTTACCCTACAAATATAAGACTTTTTCTAGGGATTTAATATATCAATAATTTTTTAATAACCTAGGGTTGATTAGAGTAGGAGAGAGACGGCCAAGCACGGTCACGGATAAAAATGGTTTGTAAGAGAGTATTTCTTTATAAATGAGGGTAAGAAGTCGGCGTAATCCCCTATAATTCTTTTTCATAATGTAAGTTCTCGTTGCGGGTTGCGGGATTAGATGCTAGCTGCGCCGCATCTAGATAAATCCTGTGTGTTGTTTTTTGGCGTGTTCTTTTTGTATGATTTGGTATCCGTTGGATAGTTCTTTTTGTATGATTTGGTATCCGTTGGATAGTTCTTTTTTCAATCTACCCTAAAATAAAGTTCTTGGATTTCTACTGCGCATAGATACGTAATCCTTACTACAAATATAACCTAATTCACATCGAATGTAGGCTTGGTTTTGAAGGTCAAAGTGACAATTGTCTACGTTCATCATCGGTAAGTAATCAGAACTCAAGATCTGAATAAAAACCGGTTAACCGAATCAAGGAAGTAATCACAGTTCAAGGGATTGACTATGTTATGGCATGCTTTCAGCCAGTACATTATGCAAAGTGGCAGTACAAGGTTCTTATAGCTTGGACTAAACAATATTGATCAAAATATAAAGGTAAATGCTGATAGTTATATAGCCGCTGAAGGCTAATCCGAACACACCTCAAACGGAAGCAGCTTTTGATTCTTCAATACCAGGGAATGAACTCAAGGTCCTGATCACATGCTCATACACTTCAATTCCTTTCAGGAAAACAGCATCATTCAAGAACTGCATCCAAAAAACAATTAAATAGCAATAAACATAAGTTATTGAACCAAGTTATTAAAAATTGGGCCAAATTTCACAAAAATACTTTAAACTTTCCGTGTTTTTAAGATGGACACCATAAACTTTTTTCCGTAACAGATAAATAATCTGAACTTGGTAAATTGCAAATAATTACCTTGAAGTTTCAATTTAATGCCTCGAGCCATTTTTTACGGAAGGCATTTAACTTTATACATCACTTTGTTATTTCACCAAAAACGACATTAAGGTAATATATTGAAAGCTTGAGGTATTTATTGAGATGAGAGAGAATAGGACTAGAAGTTTGTTGGTAGGCGGCTCTATTGTGATGAGAGGTCAAAAGCTCAAGGCACGCTACCAACATGTTCAAGAGTACTTTCCTTATTGTTCATTCAAGAAAATGACAAAAGAAAAAACAGGATGTCACCTCATTATGATCATGAAGTAGAATGGGGGTGTTCGCCATTGGTGAAAACCCAAGAGTAGGAATGCCCATCTGCCTCATGAACCGAGCATCAGTTGTGGAAGCTAAGATCTCAGGCTTTTGGAGTTTTCCACCAGAAGATATGACAGCTTCTTTGAAAACAGACCACCATGGGTTAGAGTCATCGGTTGCAGTGGCTAGAGGACGCCCATGATTATCCCTTATGGGTCCTTTCTGTATCAACTGCCAAAAAAGTTTTACTGAATACTGAGATTTAGCCAAAAATTCTGGTTCAACATAAGCATAATATTCACAATACACTAACTAAAGAGTTAGATGCAGCACCATAACTGATGATCATTCATGCATGAGATATATGGTACAAGGAATTGTTAGTTTTAATCCGGTGTGCATGCACTATCTTATAGTCACAAAAGAGGAAACACAATGCTTGAACACAGAACTTATCAACAATAAAAAGAAGAAGAAAAGGACGGGGGGAGATAGCATAATGATTTACATAAAATGATAAATTTCATAAAGCACCATCATACTTCTATGGTTTTTGAGATAGCACCATCGAACTTAGAAAAAGCCATGAACCCCCCTTGGAGGGTATTTTTGTCAAGGCATTTTCCTCAAAAATGCCAAATTCAATTAAATATAGGGACTATTCGGTCGACATACAAGGTCATTTTGGGATGATATAAGCCGCTTGTGTCTTAAACGAGTTGATGAAACTAACAATTCATACAACATTGCCAATTTGGAGGGGGGGTTCATGGCATTTTTTAAGTTCCCTGGTATTATCTCAAAAACACTGGAAATTCAAGGGTGTTTTATAAAATTACCCTTAAAGAAAACTAGATTTGAACCAAGTCAATGACAGACAGTATAATATTAATATGTTGTCCTGGCAAGGTACAAAGACACATCATGTTCAATTCCTTTTTCTTTTTTCACTCCTTTTCTTTTCTGAATAGCATCATTAAACCATTGCATTATGCTTATCGATATACTTTACATAGTGGGTACATGTATACCTTTCAAAGTAACCCAGAAATTAAAATTTTGTGATAAATTAATGAGATTGTTATTATTTGATTTCATGAGCAAACTATTACATAATCAATTATATATTATTAATTAGTTTATTCTGACTAGTAAACCAACCATACTACTATACTTGTTGTTATGATGATGCGTATATATTGATTTAATGGGTTTATAATTCCACATAATTTAAGACGTTGGTATCAATATTAAGGTTTTACTAGACAAGTGTAAGCCTCAAGTGCTTTTTGACCAATATCTAAAACACCGATTTGAAGTGATCATTTCCACCAGGTAAGAAATATGAAATGACCGATATAAATTATTTAAATGTTTATTAACTTTGTAAAATAAACATTTAAAATAGAAATGGGCTGATATTATCAGTAAAATATTGACATTGGTCTACGAAGTATATCTATGCCAATCATACCAGCATATATTGTGAATATCGACTTATTACCACTAGCTCATAGCTTTATAAATCTTTTTATAGAATGAATCTCAATATAACAAGTTTTTGGTGCAGACCCTCCTTTTAAATCTCAATAACAGGGATAGAAAATTATTCAAATAAAAAGTTTCTTCAATTATTTTTATTTTGTTTTATGGTCTTTCTTCGGCTTGATCCAATTAATATTTTCCAAATCAAAGAGAATCTTTAGGATTGTTCAATTGAAGGAATTTAAAAACTCAAATACGAATAAATTCCATAAAAAAAGGAAAAAACAAAAATACCTCTTGTGGTTTTTCCACAACAAAATCCAGAATGCCTTTATCTATGGTGGTCGCAAATAAGATTACTCAAACGAGTAGCCCTTGTGATTTCACGATCGAGATGTTCTAATGTGTATGTCTTGTGCTTCCAAACTTACTGTACCAATGTATATGCAGATTGAAAAAATATTGTAGAGAGAATTGAAGGGATAATAAAATAGAACCCTTTTCTTCATATTGTACGTTCGAAAAAGAAAAGGAAAAGGAGTGGTAACTTCAAATTAGTTACCACTAAAAAATTAACTCTCATCCTATTATTAATTTTTAATTAATAATTATAATAATTTATTTATTTTAGCTAAAGGCTGACTTGGGCACAGACCCAAAAAATCCAACAATCTCCTACTTGCACAAGATGGACTGCTTTGACCCAAAATATACAACTCTTCATATGAACAAATAGAACGTATGCCCTGCGAGTTATGTTGAGATACAACTTTAAGTACTCGTCGGTCAGCCCAAAACAAACAATTCGTTGCATTTAGAACATGTACTCGTTGGTCGGCCAGTTATGTTGAGATACACCTATAAGTACTTGTCGAGGATAAAAATCAAATATGACTTATGAGGGATAAGGGATGTTCAGACGAGTGCAACGGAAATTAAGTCTTGGCACAGCGACAAAGTCATAGAAGATTTTGCTTCATAAAGCCATTATGTATTCTTAACAGTTTGATAGTTGGGCTTCCATATTGCAGATACTCATGCTTACAGATCATACGTTTTATTTGTCTGTACGAAGAGTTGTATGTTTAGAGCCGAGAGTAACGCCCACCTTGTGCAAGTAGGAGATTGTTGGATTTTTGGGTTTATGCCTAAGTGGGGCCTTTAGCCTAAATAAATAAATTATTATAAATATTAATTAAGAAACTAATAATAAGATGGGAGTTATTTTATTAGTAGTAACTAATTGAAAGTTGCAACTACTTTTTTCTTGAATGTACAGTATAAAGAAAATGGTTATATTATATTATCCCTTCAACTCTCTCGAAAATATTCTCTTCAATCTGGAAATATATTGATACAGTAAGTTTGGAAGTACAAGGTATACACATTACGACATCTAGATCGTGAAATTATAAGAGCCTGCTTGTTTGTGTAATGCTATTACTTGCGATCACTATTCACTATAGATTAAAACATCCTGGATTTTATTGTGGAAAAACTACATGAGGTGTTTATGTCTTTTCCCTTTTATTATGGAATTTATGCATATTTGAGTGTTTAAATTCCTTCATTTGGTAATTTTCTAAGTTTTGGTTTTAGGTTGTGTCTTTGTTATATTGTTGACACTCTTTCAATGTTGCTTTGTTGTCGTTGTCAACTTAAATTTTGTTGTGTTGTTTTGCTTTGTTGATACTCTATTTATATGCAACGTCATCTTGAATGATAATATACATTTGGCAGCAACTTTTCTTAAAGGAATTTCTCAAAGCTTCTTTCAAGCATCAACCATAACATCAATCTATAATGAGTTTTGCGCTCAAACTAATTAATTGGATAACCTGAGGGCACATGCTGTTATAATATTAAATTAAAAATTCACCTTGAGTTCAAGTCGACTGCCACACATAACTTCCACCTACATTGAACTAATTAGCAATCTTGCATCAGAAGAAGGCAAGAACTTTTTACCATAACCCGGGTCATTAGGCAAAACATTTGATAAGACTATCATGCTTATTAAATCAAGATAAAGAAGCTTACAAGAAAGAGGAGTGAATACAATTTATGAAGAAAATATTCACTATATAGCTGCCTAAGAATATAGGCATGGATCTTTCGCCTTTTCTCTCACTAAAAGGATATGTTGACTTGATGTAAAAAAGTTCTTATAGCTTAAATAAAATATTTAAAACTGATATATTAAGATAAACTAATAATAGGCTAAAAAAGATTTAATAGCTAAGTCTTAAGTGAAGACTTGTCTTAGCGGTTGTTTGGTTGGTTTGAAATTAGGGATGTCAATTGGGACGACCAGATTTGGTACCGGTCAGGTGAAGTTTGACCAACCCATAGTTGGACCCAATAATTTTGGATAATCGTGTTTAGGTATTTTTTGACACCCCTATTTGAAATGGTGCTGCAGCGGCAACACTAGCAACATTTCAATTATTTTTGGTATTTGGATTGATATAGTATTGCAGGTTATAGCTGAAAAAGAACACTTGGTGCTGCAGCAACAACACTTGCAACATTTCAATTATTTTTGGTATTTGGATTGATGTATTATTGCAGGTTATGGCTAAACACTTGCAAGTGATGTCATCGCCAAATTGGCTGTTATACCACTTGCAGCCTCTTGTATAACAAGTTGAACTACTAGGAAGAGAGACCTTTCCAGCCAAAACAAGAAAATAATTATATGCATTATGACTTGCAGTTAGCTACAAGGTCAGAGTTGTATCCGTAATAACACAACTTGCAACTAAATAAACACACAACTTCTATTCCTATGCACTGACACTATTTACAAGGTGCAAAAACGTTTGTAACGAACCAAACAAGAGTTTAGTATTTGTTGCCAAGACCTATTTGGATAGGGGAAACAAGACACTCCATATCCTGTAAATGTAAACTCTTTTCTTTAGATAAACGACTTTAAATTATCATCTATGTTTTCAGCTACAGCTTCAGCGATAAGGGCAGGGGATCACAGAGGCTAGGAAGGTCTCAAAGTTACTCAGGAATCTTATTAACTCTTCTCTTTCTTAATTTGGTAATGTAAGCACTCTAAATTCATTTATTTTTTTGCTATTAGTCCACGCCTTTTTGCAGTGTGTTCAGGACCGTAGTTTGGTTTGACCCTTTGACTTTCTCTTCTGTGTGAAATACAATAAAGAAGGCATAAGACTTTAACACTTTTCCAAGTCTAGGAAGATGTTTGGATGGTTACTCGAGTCTTGGATGGGTATGTAAATTGGAAAATTGAGACAAGTTAATTCCATTATCTAATGAGATGCATTCTACATTCTATGTTAAATCCCTGTCTAGCTTATAGTTACTGGAGTAGGAACATGGCAAAAACTCTAAAAATGTTGGTGTCAAGGTGATGACAGCCAAGAAACTTCGGCGGCATGTTTCCTTCTTCACTGTGTGTGGTGAAGTATAGCCGACTCTAAGAGAGAAAGGGTTGGCATTGCTGATGATGTTTCCTTATGCACCATTTAGGTGCTACTAATTCATGAGTAGATGAAGTCACAAGGAGACAGAGACAATCTGAATATTCCTTGGCAGAGCAATTGCACCTCCTAATTCACACCAACAATAGATCCCATTCCTGTATGTGGCAGGTTTAACTTTAAGGGATGTAAGCTAAACAATAAAAAAAACCGAAGATTGGTATGCCTTCAGTCTTCACTGATTTGTTTTATTAGCCAACCTGAATAAATTTATACGAAATCATTATTCTACCATTTTGTAGGTGAATACCAGAAAGCAATATGTTTGCTTGGACGCTCTTCATCTTTAAGAAAGGAACACCTGGAAGGCTGGTGGTATAGGATTAGTTTGAAGACCAGTCAAAAGCTTAAGGTAAATAAAGTCGCTATACTACAGCAACAAGGAATTAGCCTACCATTCAAGTAGACATACCAAAATGACCCGAAAACCAAGATATCATTTCCCTTAACCACTAAACTCTATGGAATGAGAACAAAACAGAGGTTAAGAGCTACAAGGAAAATGCAAAATAAAAGCCAATGGCTACCGGTTCAATGACAAACAATGGTCCCGAAAACGGTTGGAATCAAACAATATATACTATGATGGTTCCATTAAAGTATTTAATGGACTATAAAGATGAAAGAATCATGGTAGATGTAGCCTTTCTACTAAATGTATAATCTGTACAGCAGAATCTGAATCCAAAGGTTTTAAGACAGTGGCTCCACATGAACCACATCACCCTAAGACAGCAAGATGACTTGTCGGTTTGGGGCATGCTGTGAGCCTATCAGCAAAAGTTACGGTTGTCAGGATATATCACCAGACCTGATTTCAGAGGCATGTGACCTTTCATCTAATTGGATGAATGCATCATTCCCACATTCCATACAGATGCTCTACTATCTTCCAATATTTCCTGAAAGTTTTGTGACTATAGATGCAATAATCGATGAGTCATGCAACAAGATTTTAGTTATCATTACCTCATGTAACATACGCGACACCATTACAGGGTATATTTAAGTTTGCGACTTCCTTGAACAAATGTTCATAGTTTGATAATCAAAGTTGTCAAATATATCGTTTTTCTTATATATTGTATAGTATACCGTGTCGTATCATAAATTGTAAGATATGTTGTTCTCTTGGCAGTAACTAAGCAATTAAACATACAACTATATATTTCATTAAAATATGATTAAATTATTAGTACGAAATATAATGTATAGGTAAGCATCGTTCACACAACTGACACAATAAACGTAAACACAAGATACATGAATCAACAAAAGTCATGTGAATAAGTATAATAAATGACTCGAGCATTCAAGTATTCAACAATGAAACACAACAAGCCAAGGGTGATGATCAGAATGATTCTGAGATGAATATATGTAATTTTTTGCAAACAAATATGATTATAGTTGTATCTCAATAAATTTTTTGCAAACAAACCAAGGTTTTTTCTTCCTTCTCTGGCCTACCATGTTTCATCTTCCCTATATTGTTTTGAACTCTACATTTATGATATTTAGTTCTGCTCTATTTTAATTATTTTTTTTCAATTTAACGCCTAAAGGATCTCCCAACACATGAACCTACACGTATAAAAAGTGCTACTGCTGGGAACACTTGGTAGGTATATTTTATGATTCTTTGCCTGTAGCAAGCAAAATGCTGAAAAATCAAAGAAAATGGAATATTTGATATTTTGAAACTTAAGTGATTTTTTTGTGCTACAACATATAAAATATTGAGAATTTTGAAGAAAATATATAAAATAGGAATTTTAGAATGTTGCAATTTTCATGTGCTATAGTCGGTAAAATGAACAAAACAAAAGAAATCATTTTTTTTAAATATCATGATTTTTGTTTGCAAAAATATCATATTTCTAAAAATATCAAAAAACCGATTTTCATGATTTTTAAGTGTTATAGCATACAAAATATGAAGAAAATAGGAAACAATGGGATTTTTGAAAAGAAAATGAGATTTAAAAAAAAAAAAGAATTTGTGATTTTCGTGAGCTATAGCATGCACAATATTGAAAAGCAGAAATTCTTGGCAGTTTGCCAGCTTCCATGTGCTATAATATGCAAAATATTACAAAACTTTCGCGTGTTTCATGTGCATGCAGAATATAATCAAATGTGAAGGAAACAGAAAATTAAGATTTTTGAAAATATCGCAATTATTTTGACCTATAGTAAACCAAAATTGTTGAACACTCAAAGAAAGAAAATTAATATTTTTTGAAAATTTTGATTTGCGTATATTTTACTATGTTATAGTAAGCAAAATATTTTAAAACCAAATAAAACAAAATTGAGATTTTTGGAAATTTTGCCTTTACATGTGTACATGCAAACTATTGGAAATTTGAAATAAACAAAAAAAAAATTGGGATATTAGAAAAGTTCGAGATTCATGTGTATATAACAAGCAAAATACAGAAAAAACAAAGAAAACGGGAATTTTTGACATTTTTCAAAATATTGAAAATTCGGAGATTTTTAAAAATATTACCATTTTCATGTGCTAGAAGCAAAATATCGAAATACGGAAAAAACAAAAAAATTGAGATTTTTGAAAATTTCCCGCATTGCAAGCAAAAATATTATGAAGAAATCAGAAAATTTTGAGATTTTTGAATTCATGATTTTTTGTGTGCTAGCATACAAAATATTGAACAAATTAAAAAAAACAAAAAAAAATTAGAGTTTTAAATTTCACAATTTTGATGTGCTATAGCACAAAATTTTGAAAAAGGGCAAAAAATCATATTTCTAAAAATTTCATAATTTTCGTGTTATAGAAGAAAAACAAAAACATTCAAAACATTCAAAAATTTCTTGATTTTCATGTGTTCCAACATACTGAGTATGGAAAATTTGAAGAAACGAAAAATTTCATGATTTTCGAAAATTTCGTGATTTTTCCTGCACTCATGTAGTAAGCAAAATATTGAAAAATGTTTCCCCATTTTCATGTGCAAAATATTGAAAAACAGAAGGGAAAAAATAGATTTTCAAAAATTTTGTGATTATGAGGTATTACAACCTACAAATCATTTCATAATAAACTTCTAAATTAAGCTGATTTTATGGATTTTGGACTGCGTACACGCACATTGCATTGGAGCCCTTGCTAGTATACTATGTAGCGCGGGATTGGATACGGATACGGGATAGGCTCCGATACGGATTCGCATATTCGCAATTTTCCAAAAACTTAGGATACGAGATATGTTTTTATATCAATTTTATAATTAAATAAATATGAATATATATTAAGATATACACAGATATATAATGAAAAATAAATAATGTCATCATGTTAGATATTCAACGCACTTTAAAATTTTCGAGAGAAAAAGAAAAGGCGTCGATTTGAGAGAGATTGGTGAGACATTTACAAGTCCTAGCGAATCCAAAAGAATTCAAGAGTTTCGGACTCCGATTCGGATTCGCGATCGGGAACGGTTCGTGAGGCATTTACAAGTATATGTGCCTCATAGTTAGTATATACTATGAAGGTTCAATTAAGGCATTTAATGGCCTATAAAGATAAAGGAATCATGGTAGATGTAGCCTTTCTACTAAATGAAAATTCCATACGACAAAATTTGAATCCAAAAGTTTTAAGACAGCGGCTCCGCATGTTCCACATCACCCTGGGACAGCAAGATGTCCGTCAGTTTGGGACATGCTGTGATCCTTTCACTGAAAGTTACACTTGTCAGGAACTATTGATGCTTATAATTAATTACCATCACCAGACCTGATTTCAAAGGCATGTGACCTTCCATTCAACTGAATGAATGCATCATTCCCACGTTCCATACGAACATGATATGTATCGCATACGCTTTTCTTATATATTGTATCGTATACCATGTCGTATCATATAACGCAAGATATGTTGTTTGCTTGTGCAATGTTTAAGCAATTAAGGCTTAAACATACAAATATATGTTTCATTAAATTATGATTTAAGTAGCAATATGAAATATAATGTATAGTAAAGCGTCGCCCACACAACTGATACAATAAACACAGACACAAAAATATGTGAATCAACAAAAGTCATGTGAACAATCATAATAAATGACTCAAGAGCATTCAAGTATTCAACAATGAAATACAAGCCAAGGATGATAATCAGAATGATTTTGAGATGAAAATATGCACAAAATAAAAAAATTCAAACAAAAGAGATTGTAGTTGTATCTCAATGAATTTTTTTGTGAAGAAGGTTTTTCCTTCTCTGTACTTCCATTTTGCTCTCCCCTATATTTGTTTTGACCTTTACATTTATGATATTCAGATTTTCTCTATTTTATTATTATTTCTCTCTTCAATTTAATGCCTAAAAGGGTCTCCCAACACATGTACCTACATGTATCAAGGGCGCTATTGCTAGGAAGGTGTATCAAACAGGGCCCTACATCATAGTATATCAACATTTCTTGTATTCAAAACCTACAGCATATGGTGAACATCTAGAAGACAGGACAAGCTAGGTTTTAAGCATTACAAACTTGGAAAAATTAACAGGGGTGAGGGATTGTATGGTTGGGCGATACACTGACTTGTGGGAAGTTCCTGTGAATAAGAAAAACAAAGCCCATAGAAATATGGTACTATAGATGAACTACCCTTTTACATCAACGCCCTTCCTACTATTAAACTTGGTGTGTTTGTGATCAAGGACCTGTGAATCCATCGCCCTCCAGATTTGCTAAAACAGTTGGTTTATTTAGGGAATTGACATAGAATATTAGAAACAATCCTTGAAATACCTTGTATGTCAAGTTCCTTGAAGCTGGAGCCCACTCCTCATCAATTCTTTTTCTTACGAAGTCAGGATCTACTGTAGGAGGAAGGCGTACATCAAATCCTACCTCAGCTTCTGAAGGTTGCATGTTCATCACAAAACCCTTCAAGACAAAAGAAAAGTGTTATTTGGACACACAATCATAGATGTAACACTATTTACACTTATGAATCTGCAGAATGAAGATCCGAAAAAGACAAAACCTGTGTTACTTTCATGGAAAATTACAAAATATTATGTGGTTTCCATGCTCAATGAGAATACAATAGCATTATGGCATACTAGCTAGCCAATATAAGTACTTTCCATAAATAACCTAAAATATACTATAATAGGATACTCTAGTCAGAATGTTCTCCTCCACAATTATCTCTAGAGCTCCTCGCCTCCATCATTCTGCACCACCATTTTGGTCCTCTCCTTAGTCTCTATGTCTTCACCCTTTCTGCGCAAAGTATGCATGCAGCGAAGGTTTGTGTCAAGGCAAATAATTAGGTTGGCTGGCATTGATTGATTGCCGTAAGGTATAATCATTTGTTAAGATTGGAGTTGGGAGAGGAGCTCTTTTCTACTTTTCTCTTTTGTAAAATAACAAGACTTTGAGTGCAGAGAGACAAATTCTTTCAAATTTCTGCTTTGCATATATGAAATTATTTCTCTTGTTGAATAAGAAAATGAAGATGGTTAGGAATATCAGTTAAGCTTTTCTTTACCTATTGTTTATAGATAACAAAATATTCTAACAAGTAAACTTTTTGAGTTCACAATTTCTTTGTTGTTGAGTAAATGTGTATGTATATAAAACCCTATGCATTTATTATGCACAACTTTTTTTAAAGCAAAGGATATAGACCAAGAGAGCTCTTGAAATAGTGAGTGGTACGTGAATGACCAATATTGTTGAATCACTCGAGTGTTAGTGACATACAGATATATTGTGTGGGTATGTAACTTGTTTGACAAGCTTTGTTGTTCAATGGTGCCAAGCTTTCCTGGTTGATGGCCATGTAATCACGTATCCAATCCTATTGGGTTTCATAGCACATGAAATACTATAAGTTTGATTGATTAGAGAGTGGTCTTGGGTTTCTTCGAACCTCCACTACTTATGGACCTCTAGGAATAGCAATTACGCCCTTGATTTGAGTGATAACTCCCCACGTTCTTCTTTTATCATGGTTGCATGGCCCCAACTGTTTGCATGTAGTTACCCATGTTCTTAAGCACATACATCTGTTGAGGACGTCCTATTTCGGTCGATTAATTATAATGTGGCCGATGAATGATACCAACCGATGTCCTTTGTCTTTGGTTGTTTCAAAGAACCGAATTTGTCAATCTTCGGACGTAATTTTGTGAAGCCGAATTTTGATGCAAACATCTTCCTTAGTGCTTTGTGGCATTTCTTCTCACAATCGCATTCACTCACAACCTTCATATTATTCTTATCTTAAGGATTAGATGCACTTGCCTCGGTTCTTTTTCAACATCATGAACATGACATACTACCTTGTAGATATACTAATTTACCTTTCTTAGATATTACCCTTAGGATGCAGATATTACGAATTTATGATCCTAGTTGTCGATACCTCGGCGTCACTCATGATATAAATATGATTTTAAATATCAGCCGATCCTAATCCGAGATATCCAATTCTGATCCCAAAACTAACAACCTAAGTTGCAACAATATTAAGCCTTGTTATCGGGTTCATCAATTAATTTTTGAGATTTTAGTATTAAGTCTATTGGGTTTTGAGATTTTAGTATTAAGTCTATTGGGTTTGCAGGTTTATTTATGAGTGAATGGATTATTGGTTAATTTGACATCATTAATTACTAAAAATGTCAATAAGTTTATAGTTATCTTACAAGATACTTTCCCATTGACATCATAATCCGAACAAAACAAAAGACTTACAAGAGAAAGCAACTCGAGATGAAGCTGACCTTGCATAAGCGGAAGTGATCCATGGCTTAGGTCCACCATGCAAGATTTGCAAGAAATTATTATTACATACCGCTTCTTTACAATGTTAAATATGAGATTGGGGGCTTCTTGTGATATATATTGTATGCAAGTTATTGAACAAGCTTATTTGTTTAATGATCAAGTCATTAGCTTTAATTGATGGCAAGGTCATCATAACACTTGAAGACAACCCTTTTTTTCTCAAACAGGTTCACTAGAGACCATAATTCGAACTTTACTGCTTGTCGTAATGAACTAAAATATTCCCAGCCTCGACTATTCAAGAGTCAATACAAAAGAAATGTATAATGCATGATGGTTGTTTTCAACAAGACTACCTCTTCAGTTTACTAAGCCAAGAGTAATTCTATTTCGGGTGGATTGAGTATTTTACCGCTTGCCTGGATGGGTAACTAGTTCTAAATACTCGATCAAATTGTTTGTTGATGAAGTCATATCTTTAATTCCTTAAACAACACTATAGCTAACCGCCTAGCCCTAATTACTTCATAAAAGCATTTACTGAATCGTGTTTCATAACATACGAATCAATTTGATAAACTCACCGTAGGACTAGGCGTTCCGGCCTTCAAATACACCAAATTCACCGAAACCACCTCCGCCGCGGCCTTCACCCCACTCTTCACCATCTCAAACTGGCTCTCCCTGAACCTCCCCACCCTCTCCACACACTCCATCAAGTTCTCCACCGCCGACCACTCCACCATCCTCGACCCATGCCCCGGCGCCCCAACGGCCTTAACGATCAACGACCAAGGCATCCTATCCGCGTAAAACACCCTAAACTCGTCCGTCACGGACGCCTGCCCCTCATCCAACACAAACCCCACATTCAACTCCCTAAACTCCTCCGACTGGACGAACTTGGCATTCCCGTCTGCCCCGCCGATCTCCTCGTCGGGGACGAGGGAGACATGGATCGAGCGGAGGGGCGTGAAGGGGTCAGATGAATTGGAGTGGAGGTTGCGGAGGGCCTCGAGGTATTGGATGGCGATGGACTTGTCGTCCTGGGCGCCGCGGGCGAAGATGCTGCCGTCGACGTAGGCGGCGGAGAAAGGGGGGTGAGACCAGTGGAGGGGGTCGGCGGGGACGGAGTCGAGGTGGGAGTTGAGGAGGAGGGAGGGGAGGGAAGGATCGGAGCCGGGGATGGAGATGAGGAGGAGGGGTTTGGGGGTGGAGGGGTCGGAGGAGAAGTCGAGGAGGCGGAGGCGGAGGTTGGGGATGGGGAGGGAGAGGGCGAGGGAGGAGAGGAAGGAGACGGCGGGGGTGTAGCTGGGGTTGGGGTGTGGGGTTGGGATCTGGAGGTATTGGATGAAGTTTTGGAGCTGGGATTCTTGGTAGGGGGTGAAGGATGTGGTGGTGGTGATGGCGGTGGAGAAGAGAAAGAAGAGGAGGTGGAGGGAGGACATGGTGCGGTGGTGGTGGTGGTGGTGGTTTTAGTCAAATTGGGTCACTACAGATGGAGCTGGAAGTCTGAAACTGAGGATTTTGTTTGGGTTTCCCCTACCTCTGGGGTTTTGACTGCATAAAACTTGCTTTTGGGATGTAACTAACCTGGTATGAATCCGCATGAAAATATCGTACAAAACAAAACAAGCTTACACAAATTGAGCAAGCACAAAACGACAGAGGAGAGAAGGGACACTGATAAAATAAGAAAATATTATGAGTGAGAGCAATTCATATGGTATATAAATATGACTAGTCGACAAACTAGATAACAATAGATAAATTAGAGACAAAAACTAGTTTATATATAAAAGTCCGGAGAAAAATATGAGGAAATAAAGATAACTAAGACAGAAATGATATAAGTATGAAATAAATAAACAAACTCCTATCATGCGGAATAATAATAATTGTATTAAAGAGCATAGAAAATGAAGTACATTCCCAAGTAACCAAACGAAGATATGAAAATGAAAATAGCTGGCATAAACAAGAATAAAGCAAAAAGAAACTATGTAGATAATCAAGATAAAACGTGTATAGGAGAAAAACTAAACAGTTAATAAACATAATTTTAGAATTTAAACAAGAGATCACTAATAAACCGACTGAATATAAATGATAACACTATAATAAAATGCTAAAGTAAAGTAGAGTAGTAGTTAAATTGAGCTGGCATTCTGTAGTTAAAAGTAGATAAAAGTCCAAACAAAAAGCATGAAGAATAACACAACATATTAAGAAGAATAACAATAAGAAAAGCATTAGTATGGAAATTTCACTAGAAAATAAAATATACAATGTAAATCAAAACAATTGAAAAGTTTGGAAATTGTAGAGAACTTCGGGACTATAAGCAAAACTAAAAATACTTACTAACACATAATGGAAATCTAACTAATTATAAATAAACAAAATTCTAAATTTAAAATAGTAAACGTTACCAATTATAACTATGTCAACATAAAAATAACACTAGCAATATACCATAGTCTAGCCGGAGAATGGATTGCGGTATATATATCAAAGATCGACGCCGTGAGCAAGCACCCGAATGAAAGAAATGTGAAGAGGAATTTGGGTTGCCCGGAATGATATAAAGACAAATGATGAATATCGGATTCAAAATCAGGAAGAGATATAAGTTAACAAAAAGCATAGGGTTTGACAAATTCAGACAGGGGTATGCGGCAAGATACAACCTAATCAAGAAAAGGTAGTCAGGGGTGCGGCGATAAACCATGTTGTTAACTAAGTTGGGCCTAAGTATAATGAGTCAAACAAAAGTACTTAATCACAATTCACAATTTTATTGCATTCAAACCAAGAATTTCAACAGATACAAGATCTAAACGAAAGGAAACAACTACTAAATAGAGTAACAATATCTTTATTGAAAGCAGGAAAAGTGATAACTCCGCGTCAGTATCTAAATCTCTATGATCTCGTGAAGTAAGTCTGAATCTTGTGTTGGGTCCATTTCATCCTCGAAATTCAAGATACGAAACAACCAAGTCGCTCAAGCAGATATGGAAGGTGTTGACGTATCTCCTCCTTGCAGCTCTTTCTTCATAAGGCAACCATTGACAAGATATTCGCCGGATCCATAAATCAAGCACTGTCCTTTGGCCCAGCGATGGTCCCTCTGAAGGTGTCCTAGCCTCTTGCAATAACCACAAATTTGGGTTCTCCGCTGCTTTTGTCGCTGAGGAACAAATGAGCGCTTCATCTGCACACCTCTTCTTTACTTAACAGGGATTCCCCTACGATTGGGGAACTCCTCCTGATGCTCAAACTAGTTGCCTCCTTAACCTCTCAGCTAAAAGATCATTCGTCCTCTCCTGGGCTTCCCTCAAGCCTTGCAGTACACCCAAAATCTCAGCGATCTGACTCTGGGGAATGGAGGTGAAAGGAGAGTCGTTGGAAGCCATGATTCTGAAACAATAAATGCTTGGATGACACGCTGGAGGCCGGCGCCCCATATGCCTGACACGCGGGTGCTGGGCGTCAGCAGGAAAAGGGACTTGGTCCCTGCACTGGGAGCTGTGCTCCCGATTTGACTTCTGGAGTTAAACTCATGAAAAGAGATTTAATTATGGAGTTAAACTCCAACAAATCTTGAATGAAGTTAAACTCCAACAAATCTTGAATAGAGTTAAACTCCCAGAAATCTTTGTAAGAGATTGAAGGGGACCCTCTTCTTCTCTTCTATAGCCTTGGCTCTTTTTTTTAGGCTTAGATCTTCCCAAAATGGGATTTTTTGGAGATGGATCTCCTTCTTTCTTCTCTCTGTTGGCTGGATCTGGGGAAAAGGGTGTGAGACTTAAAAATATTCCCTTTTAGAGATCTGATGGGAGATCTGAGCTCCCCTTTGTGGGTTTTGTGGTGAAAAACTATTTATTTTTGGAAAAAGAAGAGTAAAACTCTTGATTTAATTCAGAAAAGGAGAAGAAGATTTAGAACCTTGAGGAATCAGGAGGAGACACAAAAACCCTAGAATTTGAGAGAATGAGAAGTTCTCTTCATTTCATTATCATGTTACCTTTTATAGACTTACAAATTTGCATATAGCCCATTGGGCTTTACAAAATGGCATTTTTGCCCATCTCATGCCTCATGTGCTCATTTCTTTTGCACATGAGCCATGGGCTTTACAAAAATTTGGCTTTATGCCCAATTTTCTTACATTTATTCATAAAAATTACATCAAAATTATTTATTACATGATTTTCATTTTGGCATGGGAGAGGACGGCCGCGGGGCTCGACTTGGGTATGAGCCACTTGACCTGGGCTTGGGCCCGCTTAGCTTGGGGTTGACTTTGACTTTGACTTGGTCAAACGGGATGCAATTTTTGACCCCAACAAGGGTCTCCATCAAGCATGTCTCGACTGGTATCCAAGATAAATGGACAGTGCTCAATATCTTACCTATGACACTGATATAACTGCTTCCATAACCGTCTCATACCAATTATAGTTACACTTATATATGTCCCATAGGTGTCGACAATGCAATAACTAATTGGTTCCGCTGATTGTGTACAAGTAAGTGTCACTTTACTTATTCAATCACGCTTTTACACTAACGTACTTGCCACAATCCAATCGCTAACATTTATCACTTGGTAATGTAATACGGTCACTAGGTTATCAATGTATATGACCACTATTCAATGAGGGTATAACTGCTATATGATATGATAAGAATGCAATTAATTATGATACGAATAAAAATATAGCAGCCAGTGTCATACAACTTGCAAAATTTACTATAAATCACATGTACAGAATTAAGCAAAACAATATAAAAGGGGTAAGCAATATATTTAATTGTCTTTACATCAAAATTGGTTTCGTGTCAATCGGGTTTCAGGCTTGCTAGTTATGGTCATTCCATTTTAAGTGTTTACTGCTGGAAATCCAATTTCTGAACTGAAAGTCC
The DNA here is from genome assembly GCA_030015575.1 of Agapanthus africanus. NCBI lineage: Eukaryota > Viridiplantae > Streptophyta > Magnoliopsida > Asparagales > Amaryllidaceae > Agapanthus > Agapanthus africanus. The sequence goes on from CM057340.1 coordinate 765,109,095, forward strand.
GTTTCGTAACACATTTTACTCCCTGTTGAGATCATAATTAGGCGATACTACAGTATATAATATGTAGATTCATCTATTATGATTTCCACGCATTAGACAGATTAACAATAGTCATTTTGTTTTAGGAGTTATGATCAGATTACTGATGAAGGGTGCAAGCTGAAATGACAGAAAACTGCCGTATATGTCATTCGTTTAAAATATGATTTAAATACCAAATGATACTGGAATTTAGTGAAACTAGTACCATTAGAAAGCTAAAACAATTGAATACGCAGCGGTAATTGGATCCGCACACTATCATAATTAAACATTAAGATTTCATGTGTGTAAATGCATGTCAAGGGATAAGTTCATGCTGCGGACTGCAGTCCAAGGTTAGGTAAGTTCTTTGTTTTCGATATTCAGAGAATGTATATAATAGTAAACCTACATGTCGTGTTAAATATCATGCAGTACAATTCGCAACGAACCCAGACACGCTGCGATTGGATTTTTCTGAAATTAATTAGGAATTTAACGGTGTCAAGTGTTCGGTAAAACGCGAGTTTCGGTATAGAAGCTAAGACGTCACTATATGTGTGAAAACGATATTGATTTGCCACCAAATTTCTACAGAATATTTGTTAACAGTGTTAGGGTCTAAATACCATGAGTTCTGCCATTTTATATTTTGTTTTCGCATAAGGTTCGCATCGAACACCTAAGACCAATATTCGGTCATCGATCGAAACTAACGTTTCTTCTAACAAACTAAATTAGATGTTAACCACTTAATTTATACGCGTTACTAACACAGTAATAAGCCCCAGTTGGGCTCTACTCAAGTAAAACAGCATGATGATTCGCTACACAAAATTCAAGTATAGGTTTCGATCCAATTATATTTTTTTTATATATCAAGTTATAACATAGTTTCTTTAGCTAACGCTTATTATAGCATGTTAAATAAGTGAATAGGGATTTCACTTGCCTTGGCGATGGTGGCAAAGCAATGACGACGAGCGTGGCACGGACATGTCGCACGTACGGGCAGCAACCAACAAGATATCGGCAACAAAGCTTGGGATAGGCTATGGCTCGAGCTCATGGCACGGTCTCGGCATGGGCTTGAATGAAGCTTGGTCTTTGTCAGCGACGTGTTGGGGGATCGCTGCGGACGACAGCGAGGCAAAGATTCACGTCGGCGATGAGAGGAGGTGCTATGGGTTGTGGCCGTGGGGTCGGGGAAGAGAGAGACAGAGCTCGAGTTTGTGGGCGGAGGTGAGGGGAGTTATGTAGTGGTGGATGCTGTTGTCGTCGGGGATGGCAACAGCGAGGGAGGCAACGGAGGCTCGAAGGCGTTCGATAGTGGCTGAGGTAGGCTCGGCTTGGAAGCTCGGCAGAGGCTATGGCACAGAGCAGAGGGAGGCACGGAGCAGAGGCGGCAATAGCACAGGCAGCGACGGCAGCTAGGGTTCGAAGTGCTCGGGCTCGTTGGCTGGGCTATGTGAGGAGACGAAGGGGTTGGGAGAGGAGGAGACGAGGAGGAGTGGAGAGTCGAGGCGGCGGGAAACGATGGAGAAGCTCATCGGTGATGGAGTCGTGGAGCCGTGGTGATGAGGGCGTCGAGATGAGGTAGACGGTGACAGTGAGATGCTGGCGGCTCCGGTGGTGGTGGAGAGGAGAGGATGGAGAGGGTATTCGGCGGTGGGTTTGCAGTGGAGGTACTCGGGGGTGAGGAAGGTGGTGGCAAGGCAGCGAGGGGATTGCGGAGCGGTTAAGGCGAGGGCGGGGATCTCGGGGGTAGTTGAGGGAGTGGACTTCGTCGTCGTGGCCGTTGGGGAGCGGGTCTCATGGGTAGCGCGAGGGAGGGGAGGACGATGATGATGGGTTGGCGTTGGGGTTTGTGGCGACGTGGCCTCGTAGGTGGAGATGTTCGTGCGGAGGACCGTTGCAAGAAGGAGGGACGAGTCGTGCGGAGGTGGCGCGAGGAAGGAGGAGACGGGGATTTGAGCGGGAAAAGAAGAGAGAGAGAAAGAAGAAGGGAGTGGGGGAGTTTGGGTCGGGTCGGGTAGGTCGGGTCAGGTTTGGCTGGGGAGTGGTGAAAGGGTTTATGGGCCTTTAGGGTTAGGAATGATAAAAGGGTTTAGGGTTTGGGTTTAAGGTTTAGGCTAGGAAAATATATGAAAATTAATTGTAAAAATTTTAGAACTTCGTGGGTGTTATAAGGGTGTTATAGGCAATACATGCTATCTGGTTTATCTTTATCTTAACATGTGATGTGTTTTACTTAGTATTTCATATCTTGTATACATGTTGATAAACCTTTTAGGATCTTTGCTTGACTATAAGGACTATGATGTAGATCATACTAGTGGGGCTTGTGTAGTCCAAAAGCATATCCTTTAACAGTTCCTAGTCGAGAGAATATCGAGACAGGGCATCGATATTTCAGAGTAGACTAATGTGTACGTTTCTTGACCCGGGGGTCGATGGTTGATCCCACAATCATTGGTGTTCGACATCAAAGATTGTACACAGGTGCTCATTGGAGAATGGGTACACCGAACATGACTGGTCGAGAACTCCTAGATGGTATCATACCTATCGTCAGATAGCAGTTCTCTGGTGGCACTTGTACATGTTAGTCTGTAGACCCGAGATCGTCATAGTGTCTTGTGTGGTCCCCACTGTGCTTTGATTCCTCCCTACCATGGCTCTATTGAGTCGTGCAAACAGATGGATTTTGGGTACAGTCCCGAATCACATGGAGGCGGTGAGCGATAGGAGGGCTTTCGTCTCTCCCAGTATAGAGAGTTGATGTTGCGCTATACTCGATTGGCTAGAACTGCAAATCCCTGGCCAGGGTTGCTTAGATTTACTGATAAGACTTATCAGTAGTTTCTCGAACTGTTATGAGCCACACATCGGCATGACTTATCAAGTTACCGGGGTCTGGCGTTTACCACCCCTAGACTTCATATGCGATATATCAGATGAAAAGACCGGACTGTACGGTAAGTGTTACTTGTAGGCTCGTTGGGGTTAGGACGAGTTCGCTCGTCAGCCACCTTTTCGACATGTACCTGGGTAGCCGTTACGCACAGCTAGTGCCGCTGACGGGCTTGTGGTTAAACCCATTGCCAGCGTACTGTCAAGTCTTTAGATTCCCACACAGAGGGTTTCCCTGGTTCAGACGAAACGATGTGGAGGCCGTAAGGTGTTACGGCAGGGTTTCGATCATATACGTGTACTGGCTACACGGATGATGTTCGTACGGATAATACTGATAGGCTTTGGTTTAAACCGGATACCAGTATTGTATTATTGGATTATCGGTATCGCATTGTATTCGTATTTTTCGGAATACGAATAAGGGTATATTTATACGGTATACGATGAGAGGGGCATTCTTGTAATTATATAAGAAAAGGGCTTCTAGAATGAGACACCTCATATATGGATTTTTATTTTGTGAAAATAAAATAAATGAGGTGGAATTTGGAGACTTTTCCAAGCATGGATAAAAGCATGGCAAATGAATAGTGTATTCATTTGGCTTCACTATTGAAGTATGGTGGGTTATTTTTCCATAAAATAATCCATGCTTCAATTATTTGATTTTGAGCCATATCATTTCATTCATACTTGACCTAGCTCATTCTTACTCTCACATTCTCTCTCCAAGGTATTTCCTCCTTCAAGCTCAAGCCTAAACCTTCACATGAGTTGTAAATCATAGGCTTAGAGATCAAATAATCCACTAGATATTCTCTACATCATCTAACTAATCACTCTTAGCAAGCTTGACTTCTTAGTTACTTCTTTAGAAGAGGTTGAAGCTTGATCCAAAGCTCTCGGGTGGATTATCTATCATATAAAGGTGACCGGAGATCGAGATCTTCTCAAATACCCAAGGAACCTAGAGACGCAGCGGAAAGAAGACCCGAAGGACCAGTTCACGAAGGTATAACCCCTATCATAGCAGCTAAAACTCCTAGATAGGGTTACTAATTATGGTTTAGTATAAGATCTGAGAGTAATAGTCGATGTCGCATGCTACAAAATTATTGTTTTCTACTTCCGCCTCCCCACAAGTATTGTGAGGGTGTGCAACATCTACTAACATGAGGGTGAACCCAGCCGGAATTTTTGTATAAGTATCCTAAGATTATAATACACACAATCTATTTTGAGCTTGAAACTGTAGGGTTCCTTAGCACCCTCACTATGTTTTCTAAGGCATCAAGCATGCAATTTTAAAAATTTAGTGTGCTAAGAAACCCATAACCGAGGATCTAACTAGAAAATTAGGGTTTAACAAAAGCAAGTAAATATCTTTACTCTAAGTGAAATGGGAATACAACCTTTATAATCCGGTCCTTCACTTCTAAAACTTCATGTAGTAATCCCTTTGCTCCAAGTAGTGGTGTCCCGGACTCTCCTTAGACTCCACTAGACGAAAGGAACAAACTTGCTTGAAGAACTTCGAGGCCGAAGATGATGTACGTCGAGAAATCTCCAACTCAAGCTACCTCTTCACTAATTGAGAATTAGTGAAACAAACAAGCTATACTAAATGGCTAGTCTAGTGTAGATTGGTGAAGTATGAATTTTGCCCACTTTAGAATAATTTTTCTTACTCTTTTTCTTCACCTCACTTGTAGCTAGAGAGTATGAAGAAGAAGAAGAAGAAACTCAAGAATGATCAAGTGTGAACCATGGGTGAAAAAATATCATATATAACTCATGTAGAGACTAAATCATGGCTAAAGATAATGGTTAGCTTAATAAATATCTAGAGTAAAACAAATTAGTGGACTAAGTCAATGGGTTCCACAAGCTTCTCCAAGCTTCAATCCATGACTAATTTCTACCTAATTTTGTTTATCCCTAAATAAATAATTACCCTTAATTATCTAGGTTATAGTATGAGTCTCGTACACCCATGTACAATGTATCATCGAGCATAACACAAAATAATTACATTAACATATATCACATATACATTAAATGTATAAAGAGAAAACATTTTCTTAAGTGAGCTAATATTAGTTAATGTATATTAATATATCAAATATATAATTATACATTAAATTATTAAATCAACACTTGATTTAATAATCCGGATGTATCGCATACAACCGACTAATATCATTTATATGTATATTACATATACATATAACATATCATTGAATCAACACTTGATTCAACAATCCGGTTATATCACATATAACCTATATCGCGAGATTAGAATATTGTATCACATATACGTATTAATCTCGGTCCCGCACATATCACATATGTGCCCTACTTCGTTTCGCTTGAGCCAGAAAACCTCTGTGTAGGACTCTAAAGACTTGTCAATACGTCGGCAGCAAGTAATGATTATATCAGTCACCCACAAGCCGTCAGCGGTATTAGCCGGACGTAACAGCTACCCGGGTATTGAGCGATCAGAATATCAACAAGCAAATCTGCTCGTATTGAGCGATCAGAATATCAACAAGCAAATCTGCTTATACTCCCGTGAATCTAATAAGTAACACTATCATACAGTCCGGTCTCTTCGTCTGATATGTCGCATATCTAGTCTAGGGATGGTAAACGTCAGACCCCAGTAACTTGATAAGTCATGCCGATGTGAGTCTCATAACGGGTCGAGAAACTACTGATAACACTTACTAGTAAATCTTTGTATTAGGTCTGACCAGAGACTTCCTGTTATGGACAATCGAGCACAATGCAACATCAACTCCCAATACCGGGAGAGACGAATCCCCTCCTATCGCTCATTGGCTCCATGTGACTCGGGACTGTACCCAAAAACCAACTGTTTGCACGTTCTCTTGAACGTGGTAGGGTGGAAATCAAAGCACAGTGGGAATCACACAAGAGTCTATGACGATCTCGGGTCTACAGACTAACCTGTACCAGTGTCACTAGAGAACCGCTATCTGACGATATGTATAATACCATCTAGGAGTTCTCAGCGAGTCCTGTTCGGTGTACCCAGTCTCCACTGAGCACTCGTATACAATCTTTGATGTCAAACACTAATGGATGTGGGATCATCCATCGCCCATCATATGGGTCAAGAAACGTATACGACAGTCTACTCTGGAACATCGATACCCCGTCTCGATACACCTATGAATATGAACAATTAAAGGATTAACTTATGGACTACGCTGGCCCCATTAGTATGATCTCCATCATAGTCCTGGTAGTCAAGTACACATCCTAAGGGATTTATCAACATGTGAGAGAAAGACAATATCACAATACAAGTCTACATGTTAAGATAAAGAGCAACCAGATAGCATACTATCATGTCGAGCAAGAAAGTCCTCTCTATATATGTCCAAGCATCCACTATAATATATAATCATGTACAATAATGGCCTCTAGGGCATACATACAACTAATAATCTCCCATTTGCACTAAGGCCAGTTGTTGTAGTATCTCATACCCAACATCCCAAAGAGTCTCTCAAATTGTTTCTAGGGTATGGCCTTCGTGAGTGGATCCTCCGTGTTATTCTTCGTGTCAACTCTCCTGACCTCGATCTCCCGGCGATCAACTATCTCCCGGATCAGGTGATACCGCCTCAGAATATGCCTGGATCGCTGATAGGACCTGGGTTTCTTGGCCAAAACCACTGCTCCATTGTTATTACAATACAAAGGTATTGGATGCTCGATAGACGAAACCACACCAAGTTCGGTTATGAACTTCTTCATCCAGACAGCCTCTTTGGCGGTATCGTTGGCAGCGATGTATTCAGCCTCCATTGTCGAGTCTGCCACGGTTTCTTGCTTGGAACTCTTCCAACAAACCACCGCTCCATTGAGGGTGAAGACAAAACCCGAGACCGACTTAGAGTCGTCCTTATCACTCTAGAAGCTCGAATCGCTAAATGACACCATTTGGAGTTCACCTTTACCATACATCAAGAACATTTCTTTAGTCCTTCTCAAGTACTTAAGAATGTTCTTCACAGCTGTCCAATGATTCTCTCTAGGATCTACTTGATACCTACTCACTACACCTAGTGAGTATGCTACATCGGGTCTAGTACACAACATTGCGTACATGATAGTGCCTACTGCCAAAGCATATGGTATCCCTTGCACGCGAGCCCCCTCTAAATCAGTCTTGGGAGACATCTCTTTAGAGAGAGTGAATCCTGAGATTGTGGGTAAATTCCCACGCTTGGAATCTTCCATACTAAACCTCTTTAGTATGGTATCAATGTACCTGGATTGGGACAATCCCAACATCTGTTTAGATCTATCTCTATAGATCTTAATCCCCAAGATGTAGGAGTCATCAGCTAGATCTTTCATTGAGAATCTTTGTGATAAGAAGAGCTTGACCGAGTGCAGCATAGGAACATCATTTCCTATCAAGAGTATGTCATCTACGTACAATACGAGAAAGACGGCCTTACTCTCTGCAACCTTCTTGTATACACAAGGTTCATCTATGTTTTTGATGAGGTCAAACTCTTTGACCGCTACATCAAAACAAATGTTCCAACTCCGCAATACCTGTTTTAACCCGTAGATTGATTTAAGCAGCTTTGCACACCTTTCCGCTGCTCCCACTGTCCATGAAACCCTCTGGTTGTGTCATGTACACGCTTTCTTCTAAATCACCATTTAGAAAAGCGGTCTTGACGTCTATCTGCCAGATTTCGTAGTCATGGTATGCAGCAATGGCAAGTAGGATCCGGATGGACTTAAGCATAGCCATTGGAGAAAAGATTTCATCATAATCCACACCTGGTCATTGATGAAAACCTTTTGCTACAAGTCTAGCTTTGAAAGTCTCAACTTTTCCATCTACACCAAGTTTTTTCTTGAAGATCCACTTGCTCCCGATAGGTTTTACCCCTTCAGGAACATCTTTCAAAGTCCATATTTTGTTGGTGTACATGGATTCCATCTCAGATCGCATTGCATCCAGCCATTTCACAGAGTCCCCACTCGTGATAGCCTGCTCGAAGCTAGTTGGGTCATCATCTTCCATGATGCAATCCTCGCTCCCACCATCAATGAGAAAACCGCAGTATCTCTCAAGTGGATGGGGAACCCTACTAGATCGGCAGAGAAGCTGAGGTTCATTGAGGACTACTGAATCCTCTGGTTCCATTAAATCATCAGTTGTAGTTTGTGCGATTGGAACTTCTTCCAGCTCTACCTCTTGGCCACTAATTTCTTTTATAAGAAATTCCTTTTCCTAAAAAGGTGGCATGTTGAGCAACAAACACCTTTTGTTCCTTACTATGTAGAATAGATATCCATATGAATTCTTTGGATATCCCACAAACATGCAAAGAACTGATCGTGCCTTGAGTTTGTCCGGATTTTGCCTTTTAACATAGGCCGGACAACCCCATATCTTAACTCGTTTAAGATATGGTCTCTTTCCACTCTATATCTCATATGGTGTTGTAGGCACTGATTTAGATAGAACTTGTTTCAATATGTATGCTGCTGTCACAAGCGCATAACCCCAAAAGGAAATAGGTAATTCAGCGGTGCTCATCATAGAGCATACTATATCTAATAGGGTGCGATTTCTCCGCTCCGATACACCGTTGTGCTGTGGTGTATACGGAGGAATGAGCTGAGAGAGAATCTCATTCTCTTTTAGATAGTCCAAGAACTCCGTGCTCAAATATTCTCTTCCTCGATCAGATCGAAGGATTTTAATACTTTTACCCGTTTGGTTCTCAACTTCATGCTTATATTTTTTGAATTTCTCAAAAGCTCCAGACTTGTGTTTAACAGGAACACATGTCCGAATCTCGAGAGATCGTCAGTAAATGTAATAAAGTATGAGGAACTATCCCTGGCATGTGTAGACATGAGACCGCATACATCACTATGTATCAGTCCCAAGAGTTCCGTAGCTCTTTCTCCGTGTCTAGTAAATGGAGTTTTGGTCATCTTGTCTTTGAGACATGACTGGTAAGTTTCATAAGATGAAAATTCGAACGGATTCAAATATCATCCTTATGTAACTTAGCTAGTCGTGTCGCATTGATATGACCAAGTCTACAATGTCACAAAAAGGATTCGTTCATTTATGAACTCTTCCTCTTGTGTGTGTTCTGTATACTTAGAACTGTGGTTTGATTTAGAACGTATATGCCATTGCATAACGTACCTGATCCAATCAACTTTTGATTCAGAAAAATATTCATAACATTATTCTGCAATACAAAATTATATCCTTCTTTACTTAATAAAGAGACTGATATAATGTTGCATATAAGATTTGGCATGTAATCAAATTCGTTCAGAATCAATGTATTACCACTTGGTAATACAAGGTGATATTCGCCAACTGATTTGGCTGCAACAATTGCACCATTTCCAACTCTTATATTTTTATCATCCATTCCCAGTTCTCTACCTTTCCTTAACCTATGAAACAGATTACATATGTGGGATCCTGATCTGGTATTTAATACCCAGAACGTAGAGCACAGTGAAAAACAGTTCTCAGTAATGAACACACCCGAAGAAAATGCATCAACATGTTCTTTCTTCGATCGGGTGGCATGAGAATTCTGGCATTCCCCTATTTCCTGCTCAAACTTATAACAATTATAAGATAGAGCGGAACCAACATTCCCCAACTCAGTATAATAAGCAGGTTCGGTCAATACATCCATATTATTATCTTGATTAAGGCGTGACATGGTTGCTACCTGGAGAGAGAGAGAGAGAGAGAAACACTTAGCGTCTACTCTAGCAAGATTAGATTGGTTATTATCTTATCTAATTAGGATGGCTCCCAGTGTTTTTATCAAATCTTCCTTCAAACCCTAAAAGGTAAGACTAGCAGGGATTAATTACACCCTACAAGTTCGCTAACCGTTCAGCCAGACCAGTGTCGGTACTTTGAGGGAGGTTCCCGGTGCTTTCGTACGGACCTAATTAAAGTAAATCTCGTTTTCCTAGAGGCATAACCCCGTTGACACCTTTCTAGACACATAATGGGTTAGCTAATTGTAAAGTGCAAAACTCTCCCAGGAGTAACACTTACTCGCAGTGGGTATCGGGATCCAACTATCTCATAGAAGGTATGCAATCTCATTGCAAATTTCAACACTTAAATTCCCGATAATATTTTGCCCCAAGCGATTTATGATCTTGACAACGTCAACAAATCATAAACCGCAAGTCAAGTTCAACCCGTTCATTTCGTGATTGAATTAAACACACCCACACGACCTTTGACAAGGTCAACAAGGTCGTACGACTACCCTAATCCAATCGCATCATATGTGTTGCAGATAAGCACTAATTAGCTACTGCACACTACGCTTTGACAATGTCAACAAATACAGCACGGATACTAAATAATCCTTATCTGAAATGACGGAGGGCTATGACATGTTTTTAAGAAAACCTTTTGCGTAATGAACTTGATATCGTTGTAGAATCGAGTGATTTGAAAAGAAGTGGTTTAAGCTCCACTTTTAAAATCGAATAGTTTTCAAACCAAACCAAATGGGTTGTAGCATTTGCTAGCTTTTGCTAAAGAGGTCATTCCCGGTGAAGGGATCTTGGCTCTTTCCTCATCGAATGAGGTGTTGGATATTCATCAAGGAATACCGATATGCAAAGTAAGAACTAGAGCTACCTTTTTGAAAATTTGATTCTACAACATTTTTAGGTTTTTTTTCCTTTCATTAATCTCATTAATAAAATCCCATCATTTATGCTTCCTAAGCAACACAGAAAAAACGAAAATACAACGTACGCTTATGTCATCCGCATTCGCCTCGGGGCCCGTCTTCACCGTTAGGTTACTTAACTACCGGCAAAGCGGGGGCTGGACTAGTGCGGATGCAAAACATAAGCAAAGTTTATTATATATCATATATATAATAATAACATTCGTCTCATCATATAAAGTGATCATGTCACGCCCCGCTTCCCAGAGTGCGCTAAGATAGGCACGTGACAGAACCAACCATGCTACCTGTGGATAGGAAACATCCCTCCACAGTCACATTACGGCTGTCTAGAGATATCAAGAACAGGAAAATATAGTAAACTATCCAGTACATGTCCATATGCCAGAACGAGTCAAGAAATAATATGCTGCGGAAGCAAAAGATCCAAATACAATAATAATCTGGAAAGTACGGAAATAACTAAACTAACTGGATCATCACTGCACGGCCTGTCGGCTGAAGTACTCCTACTCGGCCTGCGACAAGGGTAGCGGATCTGGGCCATGCAAAACCCAGACGTCAGTGCGTCATAATATCAACAATAATATAATCAGGGGGTAACAAGTCATACAGGCATGAGTATGAACAGTAACAAGTCATCAGTAACAAGTAATAGTAACATGAATATAGATCAGTGAACAGGATATAAACAGGTGAAGTGCAGTGAGTAGTCTAAACTGTGCTATAGGGTTATCTACTCTAAAGTTATTCGAAATTAATTAATGTAATTCTCATCGTAACCCATCGGTCTATGCCCCATTCAACCCCACGGGACTACGATAACAAGATATGATAGACTGTGAGTCTATGTCCAGTTCAACCCCATGGGACCACGGTAACAAGATGTAATAGCCCTTTGAGTTACGTTCGGATACATTCTTGATTTCCCCATACCCCCAAGGTTATGTGTGTAAGTCAGGTATTGATAAATCTGGAGCTAATGCCAACACAGGATCAAGCAGGTACAAGTTTGTCTGTATAGACAACAGGAAATGTCCGTAGGGACAACAGGTCAAGATTGTCGGCATTAGTAACAAGATCAGGTAACATATCGAGCCGTGGTATATCTGGTCATGTCAGGTGGTGTACATGTATCAAGTCATGTCAAGTAGTGCACAGGTATCAAGTCATATCAGTAGTAATGTATCAGGTCATGTCAGGTAGTGCACAAGTATCAAGCGGGTGCTCATAATCAAACTGTAATAAGTATGGGTGCACAAAATCAAGTATAGAGTACTAATATACAATAAAATGAAATAATGTGACATGGTATGCAAATAGATATAAAATCAATGATATGGATGCACAATTATCGATTAGGGTTCCAATTATAGTTCCAATACTAATTAGGATGCACTTTATTAAACATGGGGTGTTAATATCACAATATTATGTATTAATGTGATCTATAGATGCAATTATATATATTTTAAATGAGATGGATGCAAACGGGTATCCGAAAACAGTAAAACTGTAAAATGGTAATGTGGGATGTACAACTAAGCAATATGAGATGTAAATATTCCATTGGGTGTAGTATATTATAATATAGTATGTAACAAGATAGGTTTGCATGCGCTAGATGTAAAGTAACACGTACGGATGCATACGGATGTCGAAAAACTGTAAAAGTAAACATGGGGTGCATAATTTGAAATACCAGTATTATATTTATTAAAATAGATGTATATACAGTAATGTAGCATGTAGCAAGATAAACTTGCCTAGACGGATCGCGAAACGGATATGTACGGTACGTCCGACGTCGGCAAAATATCGCGACGCACGCACGGCACACGGGACCGGTCCAAGCTACGCAAGAGGGTGATCACGCAGGTAAGGTACATTGTCTGGGTCATCAGGAACGGCAGCGACGTCACGTCTCCGGCGATCTATGAAAATACAGATCCAAGAAATAAAGAAAAAGAAGAAGAAGAGGCACCTGTGATGAGGCTACGGGGTTCAAGGCTCGAGCAAGGGTTGCAAGCTAGGGTTTGATGGGTTCTGTGCGAGATGCGAGGTGGTAATGATGACGAGTGCACGGAGGCGACGGGGTCAGAGCTCTGGCGAGGAAGCATGTGAGGCAAAGGGTTGCAGCGATGGATGCGACTGGAGTTGTGTCGGGGTTGAGAGAGGTGGCTGCGATGGTGATGAAGGGGTGCTCAATCGAAGGGGGGTCGGTGATAGTGTCGGGGTCGAGGGTTAAGGCTGCTAGCTAGGGTCTCGGTTTGGGATGCAAGAGAATGGGAAAAGGGAGACGGGGCTGTCGCCGATGAGGTTAGGACGCTGGGTTTCTTTTAGGTTGAAGAAACAGAAGATGACAAGGGCGATGGTGAGGCACCGGTGAAGGAGGGGTCCGAGTTCCGGGTGCAGGCCGGAGTTGGGTTAGATGGGTTCGTAGGAGGGGTCGGAGGCGATTGATCGGCGATGGTGTTAGGTTGGGTAAGGGTCTCGATGTGGTGATGGGTTCAGGGAAAAGGAGGTGGCAATGGTAGCTGTGGGGTTAGGAGCGATAAGGGGTTGCTGGGTGGGGTGAGGTCGATGATGGTCTGGGTTCATGGCGAGAGGAGTCATGGGGAGAAGAGAGAGGTGGTGTTGTCGGAGAGGGAGACGAGGGTGACAGGCGAGGGTGGAGGACGCGGGTGCGGGCTTGGGTTCGAACGCGAGGAGGCGACGGTGGGAAAAATTTAGAAGAAGAAGAAGAGAGAGATGGGTGAGGTGGTCAGAATAGTAGGTTAAAATATATATGACAGAGAGAAGAGAGAGGAGAGAGAGAGTGTGCGTAGAGAGAGAGAGAGAGCTGTGTAATCAGTTAGGATTTTAGTATATAAAAAATATTTTAGTTTAAAAAAATGGTATATAAACAGTTAGAAATATTATATTGATTATATTTGAGATTTTGGCTAATAACAAAAATAGTCTAAAACACGCCCAGGTCGGGTCTAAAAATTTAGTTTTAAAATATGAAAAATATATGCGACGTCCAAATTTCAAAATGAATGCTCAGGTAACGAAAATGCATACCCCCAAGAACGGATGCACGTACGTGCGCGTAACCATCCAAACAAGTCCGTTTCACTGAACGGGACGAGAACAAAATACGCGGATGCTACCATGGGGTTAGGGGTATCATGCAGGCCATGTTATGTAATTTTAAATTATTTTATATGGCTTAAAATGTTATATGGTAAAAGATGTAATGCCAGATAAGATGCCAGTATGCAGTATTCATGAAAATGCACGTGTCTATGTAACAAGTCAGGATAATTCGTAAACATGAATCAAACAAGTTTCAAGCAAGCGGGTCGGGTCGAATGCAATGTAAAATGTAAAATACCATTCACACCAAAAACACGATAAATCAAGAAAATACCACAAATAAGGAAATAAGTGAACTGAAATTGGTATAAATGAACTAGGGTGTTACAGATCACATCACAGAACATTACAGAAGAAGTCGACATATGAAATATTGGATATACTAGGAGTTCCGCGTTTTAAATTAAGCTGGTAAAAAACACGGATTCTACGGTCGCGATGAATAGCCAAACCCACATCCTTAGACCTACCAATTCTAGACTTAGGAGACTCGGTCTCGACTCCTCGAGATGGTCTCCCACTGGACTCTAGAACCCAGTTACTCGTGCTCCTCGCCTTGGGTCTATCCTAATACGAAAAAGTAAATAATATACATCAATGACGACATCATCCTCAACCCGGAAGTGCCTCGATAAAAGAATATTACATATACGTTTTTACATGAGTGAAAATGAAAAACTCTCATCTCACCTAAAAAAACACGGCTATTCAAACACGACGATCCAATATAACATAACACAGCAACACATAACATCACATGTTATCAACGTAAGTAAATATGCGTATCCCAATTGTCGTTGTCATATAGCAACAAAACCGGCGATACATCACATATTACACTTACGGTCGCAGAAAAGAAAGTGAAGACTACAACAATTGGAATCCGCAACCACCTTTGACATCATAAACCCGAAATATCACATACTTCGGATTTCATGCCTAACCATATGAATTCATTAGACATCACAAACCCGGAATATCTCATATTCCGAATTTCATGCCTAACCTTATAAACCCCGCATTTTAATCTCAATATTGAAAACACTTTTCAATAACCAGTCGGGTAATTCAATAAGATTCCCGATAACCTGATCGAATGCTCGTCAGAAACTTTAGTAGACGGACGCACCCCCCGATGCCGTCGACGAAGTGCACTTAGACGGAGCACCGCGGCCGCGAGCACCCGGGAGGATACTTTTGGCAACAGGGTTCTCCTACAGCCACTTGGTCGGGGCTTTGGGGCGTGCCTATCTAGTAATGTTATCCGGTGGGTATCCGCGTACACTACGTGATTGCGACAGAATTTTGATCCATATTAAACCCCCGTGGCAACCGATCAAATGTGACTAAATTGCCGGGTTTACAAAATTCAAACTAGTTTTCACAAAACTAATTATTATGAATTTCAAATATTGTATCACATATCAATATGAAACCCGAAACGATGTTAAAATACGACTACGAAACACTCCGTATTGCCACTACAGAAAAATAACTTCACATGCAATCTTAGCAAAATCAAACAATACCTGAAAAACCAAACCCCAGAGACTGGAACACCAAAGAAAATTGAAGCCCAAACTTTAATCCAAAACCAGCCAGGCCGGTTTTTTGCAATGTTTCGCCGGTGAAAAATCGGTGGAATGGGCTCGTTTTTCTCTGGTGTTCATATTACATCACATGTAACATTTTACACCTGTTTAAAAAAATTCCAGAGAACTTTTTAAAAACAACAGAAACTAGGGTTTTGGTTTCGAGGTTTCGGAGTTGTTTCGGTTTCGTAATTCTACTAATATCGTCTAATTTTCTAGGTTGGTTCTGATACCACTGCAGGGTTCCTTAGCACCCTCGCTATATTTTCTAAGGTATTAAGCATGCAATTTAAAAAATTCAGTGTGCTAAGAAACCCATAACCGAGGATCTAACTAGAAAATTATGGTTTAACTTAAGCAAGTAAACATCTTTAATAAGTGAAATGGGAATACAACTTTTGTAGACCGGTCCTTTACTTCTAAAGCTTCGTGTAGTAGTCCCTTTACTCCAAGTAGTGGTGTCCCGGACTCTCCTTAGGCTCCACTAGACGAAAGGAACAAGTTTGCTTGAAGAACTTCGAGGCCGAAGATGACCTACGTCGAGAAATCTCCAACTCAAGCTACCTCTTCACTAATTGAGAATTAGTGAAGGAAACAACTTATAATAAATGGCTAGTCTAGTGTAAATTGGTGAAGTGGGAATTTTGCTCACTTTAGAATAATTTTTCTCACTCTTTTTCTTCACCTCATTTGAAACTAGAGAGCAAGAAGGAGATGAAGAAGAAACTCAAGAATGATTAAGTGTGAACCATGGGTGAGAAAATATCATATATAACTCATGTAGAGACTAAACTATGGCTAAAGATAATGGTTGGATTAATAAATATCTAGAGTAAAACAAATTAGTGGACTAAATCAATGGGTTCCACAAGCTTCTCCAAACTTTAAGCCATGACTAATTTCCACCTAATTTTGTTTATCCCTAAATAAATAATCACCCTTAATTATCTAGGTTATGGTATGAGTCTTATACACCCATGTACAATATATCATCAAGCATGACACAAAATAATTACATTAACATATATCACATATACATTAAATGTATAAAGAGAAAATATTTTCTTAAGTGAGCTAATATTAGTTAATGTATATTAATATATCAAATATATAATCATACATTAAATTATTAAATCAACACTTGATTTAATAACTCGGCTGTATCGCATACAACGGACTAATATCATTTAGATGTATATCACATATACATATAACATATCATTGAATCAACACTTGATTCAACAATCCGGTTATATCACATATAACCTATATCGCGAGATTAGAATACTGTATCATATACACGTATTAATCTCGGTCCCGCACATATCACATATGTGCCCTACTTCGTTTCGCTTGAGCCTGGAAATCTCTGTGTAGGACTCTAAAAACTCGTCAATACGCCGACAGCAGGTAATGATCATATCAGTTACCCACAAGCCGTCAACAGTACTAGCTGGACGTAACGGCTACTCGGATATTGAGCGATCAGAAGATCAACAAGCAAGCCTGCTTATACTCCCGTGAATCCAATAAGTAACACTACCGTACAGTCTGGTCTTTTAGTCTGATATGTCGCAAATCTAGTCTAGGGGTGGTAAACGTCAGACCCCAGTAACTTGATAAGTCATGCCGATGTGAGGCTCATAATGGGTCGAGAAACCACTGATAACACTTACCAGTAAACTCTGTATCAGCCTTGGCCAGGGACTTCCTGTTATGGCCAATCGAGCACAGTGCAACATCAACTCCCAATACCGGGAGAGACGAATCCCTTCCTATCGCTCATTGCCTCCATGTGACTTGGGACTGTACCTAAAAACCATCTGTTTGCACGTTCTTTTGAACGTGGTAGGGTGGAAATCAAAGCACAGTGGGAATCACACAAGACTCTATGACGATCTCGGGTCTACTGACTAGCTTGTACCAGTGTTATCAGAGAACTGCTATCTGACGATAGGTATAATACCATCTGGGAGTTCTCGGCGAGTCCTGTTCGGTGTACCCAGTCTCCACTGAGCACCCGTATACAATTTTTGATATCAAACATCAATGGATATGGGATCATCCATCGCTCATCATATGGGTCTAGAAATGTATACACTAGTCTACTCTGGAATATCGATGCCTCGTCTCGATACACCCACGACTAGAAACAATTAAAGGATGAGCTTATGGACTACCCTGGCCCTACTAGTATGATCTCCATCATAGTCCTGGTAGTCAAGTACATATCCTAAGGGTTTTATCAACATGTGAGAGAAAAACAATATCACAATATAAGTCTACATGTTAAGATAAAAAGCAATCAGATAGCATACTATAATGTCGAGCAAGAAATTCCTCTCTATATATGTCAAAGTACTATAATATACAATCATGTACAATAATGGCCTTTAGGGCATACATACAACTAACAGAAACATCCGTATTTTGTAAGTATTACGTTTTTTCATAATTTTGAAAATATATCGGTTTAAAAATTGTCATATCTCCAAAATGTGTCAGGAAACAATTTTTCCTAAATTGAGACCCTAGCTCTAATATTTGCCCACTTCCAAAATTATTTTTTCCTTATACCAAAAGTTAGAAAGTATTGAATTATTCGCGTCTCTAATGAATTTGAGACTAAGTTACTATGAACTACCCTAGCTTATCAGTGTTTGTTTGTGTGTATGCGCACGTGTATATGTATGTATGTATGTATAAGTGTGTGTAAGTGTGCATGTGTATTTGTGTATATGTATGTATTTATATGTAAGTGTGTGTGAGTGTGCATGTGTAATTTTGTGTGTACATACGCACACAAATTAGATTTGATTTTGTAAAATTTAAACATCAAACACAATGATTTATTTATCTTGGAAAGATTGCTTTTGTTTCAAAAAATATTGATATAACATAATTTGATGATTTTTTTATATCAAAACCTTCGACATAACATGACGGACGAAAACATGCTCGAATTTATTTCTAGGAGTACTACATATATATAGAATTTTCAGTCTATTTCAAAGGAAATATTGAATTATTAGCGTCTGAACTCGAATGAATTTGAGGCCAAATTACTCTAAACTACCTATTATCAATGTTTGTCGATTGAGAAAACGGGTTATCAGCTAGTAGCTTATAAAACAACCGTCAACTAGTTCTTAATATGTCTCAATTCGACCATCAAATACAATATCGCCACCGTCTACCTTGTTTTTCATGCCAAGATGAATATATGTCTAAAAATTTAGATGATTTAAACCATTATAAGGGGTTAATCAAGTGTTGTCACGCCCCGCTTCCCAAAAGACGGAAGCAGACACCTGACGAAACCCGCAACGTATTTATTCCGAGAAAATCCTTTCTCGAAACAAATACGCTAAATGTATATAAGCAATATAAAAATGACAAGAATGAACATGATAATGAAAATTCCAACAACTATATTTACATGCCAAACTTTACAAAATTTAAACCGATACAAGAACATAAACTGAAAGTGCTTAATATGTAGCATACTGAAAATAAAAGCTGAAAGAAACTAAAGATCTGCTTGTGATGCAAACTGGTCATAATCCTCAGCAGACGGTTCCACCTCTTCAGCCCTTAGATACCCTAATGAACATCCAAGGAAAGAAAGAAACATGGTGGATGTCCGTCAGCGAACTTGCACTCGGTAAGCCCAAAAAAGGATAGGAATGTGAATGTGGTAAATGACAGCATGTAACTAGAATATGAATTCTAATGTGGTTATGTAAATTAAACCTAGCAACTATATGCACATGGCAAGACGATACGAATATAAGCATGGTAAGAATATATGAGCATGGCAAATAAATATAGCATGGTCATATATTGTAGATATAGTGAGCATGTAACAAGTGAAGGTGATGAACATGTAATGAATAGAAATATGTCTTAAAGAGGTCACTAAAAGAGTAAGCTAACTAAGCTATGTTCAAGTGTGAATGTTAACCAAATCTCAAGAGTGTTACCGAACCCAACATGCTATCGTTCAGAGGTAAGGAACCACGGGCCCGAATCAAAAGCGCTAGTAACGGGATTTCAATTGTCGTTGATATATTCCAAACCCAACATACTATCGTCCAAGGGCTTAAAAACATGGGCCCTCATGATAGATTGCATGTGTTAATATTCATGGATTCATGTACTAGGAAGGAATCCTGAAATTTCGTTGGATTCATATTTAAACTATCCCTACACCCCACGTATCTAATTTATAGTTATAGGCATAAGTCTTGCCCGAATCAACGAATATATAAGAAGTATACCATTTCAAGATTCAAGTCAAGTTCATGTATTTATGTCAAGTTCAAGTATTCATTTCAAGTCATTACGTATTCATGATTCGGATCAAGTCTAGTCAAGTATGTAATAGTTTTGATCGAGTAAGTCATGCAGATACAATTGAGTTCATGTCACGTTCAAGTAGTCATATCAAGTGCAAGTATACAAGTCAAGGTGTATTCATGTGTTGGGTCATATTTGATTCAATATTATTAAAGTAATATGATTTTTGTGAATATATGAATTTTATATCGGGGGATAAGCAAGTGGTAACACTGATTGTCTCCGGCTCCCGGAGGCACAAGAGAGAATATGTCATTTAAACCCATCCGTTACCTAAATACTTTAAAGAATAGTTATTTCATGGATTCTAGGTATTTATGTGAAAATATATCATTTGGAAATTCTAAGGTATTTATTTAAAATTAAACCATTTGAAAGCTCGAGGTTTTTTTTAATATAAAATACTTTATGTTAAAAGTAAATCTCGAGCGTGTCTTGGGAAAAATATATTAATTAAAATATTGAGTGTGTTTAATAATAATATACTTTAAATTTTATGGTATTTTAGTGACAAAACCTAATCTGTAAAAGTTTAGAGTATTTTAATAAAAACCAACCTTCCAAGAATTATGGGTATTTTCTTGAATTTTTTTTTTCTAATTTAGGACCTCGTATTCCTTTAACTTAATTATAACTTATAAATGATGGTACTAACATAACAAATTTAATTCATAATCTTTTATTTTATTTTAATATGTTAGAAATTATTTTAAGGTTCGATTTTCCTTTCTTTTAAGACCGTGCTCCGTGAAGAGCTCCGCGTCTTACTCCACCAGACTCAGAATGTGCTTTAACCAGTACCATCCACAATGAGCTCCTCTAACGTTGTAGAGACGAATTTGCGAAAGAAAAATATTATATAATTCTATTAAAACTCTAGGGCATTTTAGTAAAAATATACTATTAAAATCGAGATGGTGTCTTGATAAAATTATACTATAAAGTTGTTTATTTTGTTGGACAATTGTTAGTTGTATCGATTATTTATTTATATTCAACATACAGTTTATACTTATAATAGACAAGTTACCTACATAACAGATAACATTTTGTTTTACATATACATACTGTTTAAATAATTATTTGTGTATGATATGTATATATAAGCTATGTTGTGCGAACTCCATCCAGAGAGCAACAGCGAATGCATTAAATTGTGAACTTCCTTCCTAGCACTCAAGTACTATTATTGTCTACATGTTAATACAAGTATGAATTTGTTGGTTTCATTAAAAAAACTAGTATGTGTATGTTGGGTGCCAAAAAGTGTACACTGTCATAGACAAACAGATCGAATGCATTATTCAAAATTGTTTTCTTATCTCATATCTGTATTTTAACATGAGCATTTCTGCTTAACATATTATTGCCAACATTGTATTAATAGGTCGTCGGGTCAATATCTTCAAAAAGGTTTTAATAGGCACTTCATGTGGCTTCTCAAGAATTTAATCATGTCCGAAGATTAATTCTATGTTCTAGACTTTAGACCATAAAATCATTTACTGGTTTGATGCTATTTAACCCTGACAGTTATGCCAGCCAGATTAGTTTGAGTTCCAAACAAAAAGATACCTAGCATAAATGTTTTAAACTACTGCTCATGCATTTTGCATACTACAAGGAAAAGTAGTTCGAAGAACTAGCAGAAAAAAATACTGATCATATTTTCCTAAAAAGAAAAGGTGTTTATAAGCATATCAAGGTCTTCCTTTAAAAATACTGATGCTAAATCACCAATCTTCTAAAGCACTTCAGTATTACCTAATAATTTAATCTAATGAATTATTATTTCATATAATAAATTTTTAATTTTTTTTAAATTGAGATGATAAAGACCTCATGGAATATCATGGAATGTACAAGGAGGAGATACAATGATAGAGAAGGGAGAGAGTGGAAAGGACTTACCGGTGGTTAGAATGTAAGGAAACGACAGAAGGTTTCATTGAGGTATTTCATCCAACAACTCATGCAAATTTGAAACGTGATTGAAGATCTGAAAGCGTGGAAATGATTGTTACGCTCACGCGGACTCGGGTCTAGCCTTATAGCCTCTCTTCACAGCTCGTGGTCGTGCCAAAAGGGCGTCGAAAGTCGAGGGTTGATTGGATGTTGTTGGTTTTGGTGGCGATGTTGTCGAAGGTGATGGCTATGGCGACGGGTTGCCGCAGAGGGGCGAAAGGGGTCGTCGAAGTGGCCAAAGTAGTGCGTGTGTGAGAGAAAGAGAGAGAAAGGGAGAGTCTGTGTGTGGGAGAGAGAGAGGTCAGTTCATTGACAGGGAGATGAAGGGGTGAGGTTGGTTTGAAGGAGAGGAAGATATGAAGGAGGAGAGGGGACGGTTAATGCATGGGAAATGAAGGGGCAACAAGCTCAAATAAATATGATTAATTTAAAAACTCATGCGACTTTGTTGGGAATGAGAAAGGGTTAAATTAGTTGTAAATGAAAGAGGAATGGATCTGGGCTGGGCCTGGGCCTGGAATAAAAGAAGGAGAACATGAAAGAAAAGTGTGATTTAGGTGAGGGTTTGTGTTTTGTTTTAGTTAGAATAAAAATATATATATGGGTGTGGGTTAGAGTTTGGATTAAAGAGTTTGGGTAAAGAAAAATGGAATTTGGGCTTAATAGGATATGAAAATAGGTGGAATGCTTAAATAGTATATTTAGATAAAAGAAAACAAAATATAACATAGTATATTTAATAGGAAATAAATGATACGGAAAATACTAAAAACAATTAAATACCATATTTTATTAAAAAAGGATAATACGAAGGTATACGAATTTTGGGGTGTTTACAAGTGTTCCCAACTTATGTAAGCCATATTCATCTAAAATTTTATACACATTCATTCCGGCATGAAAAACAAAGTAGATGGTGGCGATGTTATATTTGATGGTTGGAGTGAGCCATATCAAGTACTAGCTAACGGTTTTTTATCAGCTACTAGCTGATAACCCATTTTCTCTTGTCGATTACCTACCTTGCAAAAATTAATCAATATAAGCTTCCTCAAATTGCTAAATTTAAGGGGGGAATCCCTTTCAAAATCAAAATTTTAGAAAGTTAATGAAATTAAAAAGTGGGTAAAATGGTTTTGGCTCTAAAGGACCAAAAAACATAAGTTTAGGATTTTAGGAGCAAGTCAATTGGAACAACGAATTAGAACTGGAACAAATTGAGTCAATATATTAGTTAGTGTTAATCAATTAGAATTGGATCTTAATTTTCTGAATTCAGTGTTAGTCATGAATAGAACTGGAACTAAAATAAAAAATGTTTCAATCAGAACATTTTTTATAATAAAATGTGTGTTCCATCCTAAAAAATTATCCCATCAAATATAGAACAAAAATAAAAAAACCATAACTGCAAACCCTAGCCTCCCTTCTCTCCCCTGCTCTCCTCTTCCACCACCCTCCATGTTTTCTTTCTACAAGCATTCAAATCATTTGTCCTTCTCTTTTATCGAAAAAATCCAATTTATTTAACACAGAGTTTCTCGATCTCTTTTAACTCCAATTAATTTAAAGATATCCAAAATTAATCAGAAAATGGAAAAAAATTTAATCAGAAAATCAAAAAAATCATAAAAACCTGTATCTATGCGCTAATTTGATCAAACTAAAACAAAGACATGTTTAATTATGTTGTATCGGTATACAAAATCTCATTTTCTATAATTTAAGCGGTAAAATAGTATTCGATCTTGCAAACATTTAGAAACAAATAAACATTTTCTGGTTTATTGGTAAAAAAAATTCATACATCTTTCAATCGTATTATTTCAATTGTTATTTTTATTTGATATAAACTAATAATGAATTTTTTCACATATATAACAACGAGCATATCTCGGTTGGTCATAGCGATATACTAGTTAGCGATAGTTCATTAACGTTGAATATTTTTTTAAAATAAACTAGTATCTCGTGTTCTAGTTTAGTTTGGATTACACTAATAAAAAATAATAATCTAATATAATTTCAATTTTCAGTTCTAGTTTGGTTTTAGAATCCTATAAAAAATTCTAATTCTATAAAAATTCTACGAAATTGTTCTGGTCGCAAAAGTCCCAATTCACTAACAAGTTAGAGTTTACAAAACCATGCAAATATTTGTAATACATACTTTTTGTTTATAAATTGTCTATTATGATATAGTGGATATTTTTTGGTTAACCTAACTTAAGGAATTAACTTTTTATACTTATGATCTGTCATCAATATATGAGATAATGGAGAAAGTAAAGAGAGTAGATGACAACTCCTTATAACTTATGACTCATGATTTCTCATTTCATAAGCCTATAAATAGAGATATTATAAAATGCATTAGATACAACAAGAATAAATAAATACTTTCTCTATATTGATTTTCTATATTTCGCTCTTATCTCTATAAATCTTTCTTAACACGTTATCAGCACGAGTGTCATCAACTTTAAGAGCTAAGGTAATTCTTTTAGGTAATCTTGATGACTTATGAATTTCGATAATCCTATTATTTGGTTTTAAAGATAGCGTAAATATGAATAGCTGGTTAGTGTCACTTGCTTATCTTGTTTTACCTTAATGACACTAAACTTGTATACACTTGTTGTTTAGCCAGCTGATCCTATATCTTGTGTATATTGAATAATATATCAATATCGACATGCTTTACTTGTATTATATTCTTTGATATCGATATATTACTCACATTCGTTATTTTGATATTCACGATATGTATATATATATACATGTGTCATTTATATTTGTTTTTCATATATCATGTATATACTATTCATAGGTTGTGATATCAAGCAATGAATGTTTTCATATACTTATGTTTCTATAACTTACTTATTTCATAATATTGTATATGATATACTTGGTCGGTTTAAGATTGAATTTCAGGATATCGAATATCTCAAGACATAAGCGTATAAAGGAGGATGGAGGAAAATTGAGGTTAAATGAAATATCTAATGGAGTTTGAAGGAATATGGATGAGAGTTTCATAAATTGCCAATTCAAGCTATAGATAGCTATAGAAGCCGAAGTCAGATATTAAAACGTTAAAAGTCGAAGTTCAAGATTTGTAGATCAATTATCAACTTCAAGATGCAAATGAGTGGATTGGTGTATTCACGTTTGAAGTGTCAAGTATCGAAACCAATTGAAGATCAATTGACCAACGCAAAATTTAAGCGATTCGCCAAAATTCAAGAGCTCGTGTCGAAGATTCAAGATTTCGAAGAAATACAATATCGATATAGGATTCTATGTAAGTACTCTATTGAATATGATTATTATCAATTATAGCTCTTGAACACTCACACACAATAGCACAAAAGTTTTACTATCTTCGGGTTTTCGAGTTTAAAGTTTTAATATTCTTAAAATCTCAAGTTTTCTGTTTTTGTGCTTGCCAGATGTCTGCCTCGTTGAAGTTCAGACGTCTGTGCACTATTGATTTTTTGACATTTAGGAATATCAGAAATCCAGAGAGACAACAGACGTCTGCAGTTCATATAGACAGATGTCTGAGGAAGGTTTTAAAAATGGATATTTTATACCTTCAAACGTTTGTCATTTGTACGTCAGATGTCTCTGATAAAGCCTCTGATTAGTTTTTTGTTTATCGACGGAGGTCTGCAGTTCAATGGGACAGACGTCTGATGAAGATTTTCAAAACAGAATTTTATAACTTTAGACGTCTGCCATTTGAACATCAGACATCCGCCGAGTTTTACCTTGCGCTCTGTTATTTATTTTGAAAAACCAGACATCTGTAGTTCTTTTGGACAGACGCGTGATGAAGGATTTTTTGTTCTTCAGACATCTGGCCAATTGCGATTCATACGTCTGATTTCGATCTGTGCTTTAAATTGTCTTCTTTAAAATGATCTACAGATGTCTGCAGCTATACGGAGCAGGCGTCTGAAGAAGAAAGTTTTTGAAAATATAGCCGTTTATAGCCGTTAGGGATTTGTTTTATTTGAGGATAGACGTCTGCTTATCTTGTCTTCAGACGTTTGCTGTCACGCCCCGCTTCCCAGTAGATGGAAACGGTGACGTGGCAGGCCGCAACGTATTTACTATGAAATAAATATGTTAAACGTAATTAAGCAATATATAAAAATGAACAAGAATGATAAGAGAATAAAATAAAACAGTAACTTTATTTACATTCAATTTTACATACAACTGTTTGAAATAAAAGATAGAATAATCAAAAGCAAATACCTAAACAATGGCATACTGAAAGTAAGTGCAGAGGAACTAGTAGTCAGGCTGAGCGGTAAACTGGTCCAAGTTTTCCTGGTTCGGTTCTATCTCCTCAGAATCCGGTCCTCCTGACGAACATTCTAAAGAAAGAAACAGAAAAGAATGTTGTCAGCGAACTAACGCTCGGTAAGTCCCAAAAAGAAGAAAGAGAATATAGTATATAAAGTGAAATGAACAGGTAAAGTTGTATATGACCGATTACTGGTATATGATAGTTATTCTAACGTGGTTGTTTGTAGTTTGATAAGAAAGGTATTCATGTATACGAGAAGAGTCCATCTTGCCCCGTGGACTATGGTATCATGTAGTACAAGGCCACGTCATAATCCACAGGACAATGACACATGAATTCATGTAGATGTCTTTTAAAGTGACCTCTCGTGCTACAATATATGTTCCATACCAATCTACCCCTTTATCCCCACGTAATATTTTCTATAGATTAGGTTTACAAGTCTTGGCCAAATCAATGGATATAAAATGTTCAGGTTCATGTTCAGAATATAATCACGTGTTCAAATAGTCTTCTTGAGTTCATGTCAGGTTATAACCATGGTTCGGTTAAGTCGAGTCATGTATGCAAGTTTGAGTTTGATATTGATTTCGAGTGTTCATGTTCATGTTCAAGTATTCAAATTCTTGTTTGATTTTGAATTCAGTTTGAGTTTGGACTCAGCTTGAGTCAGACACTTGTAAACAGATTTAACTCTTGAATTCTTGGGTTCGGCAGTTATCGGCAACTGCTGCACATGGACGGCAGGATTTGTGTCTTTTTCCAAGAGAATTGTCATCGATAACTCCGTTAAGTTGTCTAACCTAAATAGGCAAGCACTCACTTTCTTCGGCTCCCTAGGGCTCAAGAGAATTGATCCCGCTTAAACCCATATTTACTAGAATCCTTAAAATATTATTTTGTATATCTCGAGGGGGGTTTATGAAAAATATTTTTAATATAGTTAAAAATAAAACCTCGAGGGTTATTTATATTAATTAGAATTTTCATGAGTATGTGTTTTAAGTATTGAGATATTTTAATGATAAATACCTAGCTTTTAAAAGCTTATGGTATTTTATTAAAAATTAGCCTTTTTAGTAATTTGATGGTATTTTATTGATATTTTTTAATCTTTCATTTTTATAAAAATATAGTTTCATAACATAATGAAAATATGGATTTTTAATTTTATATAATTTTTAATTTTAAAATTTAGTTTTATTTGGAAAATTTGCATTTCTTAAAAACCGTATTATATATTCTTTCGAGTTCGAATACTCCGCGAAGAGTGCCGCATCTTGCTTTACTATCCTCAGAATGTGCGATAATCCGCACCATCCATTAGCGGGTCTCCTAACGAGAGTTGTAAATGCATAATTGCGAAGGAATAGAAATACCGCTTTAAAAGAAACCCGGTTTTTAAAATATGTGGTATTTTATCGTAAAATTATACTTTGAACCAAACATATATATATATAGGCATCGTGCTATGAAAACCTAAGTGTGCGTGTGGGATAGGTTGTTACCCCGTGAAGTTTTTTTTCTAAAGGTATAGTTTTAACAAAAACGAAAAGAAGTGATAATAAAGTTCAAGGTATTTTAATGAAAAAGTTTAATTATGATTGTTTCACATGCGATTCTTGGTTAAACTTGATTCTAAATATTGGTATTTAATATTACAAGTAATGTGTAAAATTAGGTTGACCATTATATAAAGAAAAAGGGAGTTTCTAAGATTTAGAAAAAAAAAGTATCGGTAATAACTCCACTTTACCGGTATAAAATTTAAAGATGAATTTCAATGAGAAGGAGGAGAGTTGGGAGGGACTTACTGTTTGAATATATCAATAAGAGATTAAGGAAGAGGGGATGAACTTTGTGGTATCGCGGGAGCTCCGGATTCGGTTTCGATTTTCGACGGAAGAAGCTTGCTCGCTAACTCTACTTGCACTTAGTATCTTTATGAGAGAGTTTTTGCTAGAATTTTCAGAATGATGCTGAGCTAAAGTATGTGGTGGTATTTATAGTGGAGAATTAGGGTTTGAAAATTAAAATTTTGGATTAAAAAGCATTAAAATGGAGTTAATTGGTGAATTGAAGGGTCTCTATTTGATTGCAGAGAAATCAAACAGTGCAGAGGAGTTGAGGGGAGTTGAAGAGACGAGTGTGTAAAGTATAGAGCTCATTAGAGCTAATCCAACCGTCCCCGCCGGCCACTAGGGCAAATCCGCTGGTCGGATCTGAGGCAAATGCCTTGAGATTCGTGCTACAAGATTAATTCTGTGTTTACACCATTTTTCATATGTTTGATTTTTCTGAACTTTTCATTTCCCCGTGTATTGCACGTGCACCTTTTTGGGCATCCAAAAAGTTAAAAAGAAAAATCAGAAAAATAATTGTGTCTGATGGGAATCGAACACACAGGCTATGTCACAGCAGTGCGAAGGCTTTACCATTGAGCTACAAATTGTTTCTTACTTTTATTGAACAAAAATAACTTATAACTCATACTGTAATAACTCTAAACTTTTTGTACAGAAATTTTCCAAATTACAGAAAGGAATACCTAAGCCTGAGCATACGTTATAAATTTGATTTGATTTTGAACAGTAAGAAGTAGATTGTAGCTCATTAGTAAAGTCTTGCACTGCTGTGACGTAGCCCCTGTATTCGAATCACCCCAGCCCCATATATTTTTAATTGATTTTCTTTTAATCTTTTAGAAGCCCAAAATTTTGCACGTGCACTACACGTAAAATGAAAAGTCCCAAATTAAACAAACACGTGCACCGAGTTATACCAAACGAAACCAACACGTGGCGAAAATCCCACCATCCCTCACCAGATTTTGCCCGGCGAGATTGGCTTGGAGACCAGCACTTCTGGTCCCCCCGTAGGGGATGGTCCCCAATTTTTTACCCTAAACCCTTGGACTCCCCCACTATTCCTATGCTGTTTATTTTCTCTGCATATTTCCAGAGAATTAAAAATGGGTATTAATCCACATTTTAATGCACATTTTAATTCTATTTTTCATTATCCTAAACCCTAATTTACCCTATAAATACCACACCACATTTCACCCCTCCTCATTCAGAATTTCATTACAAAAACTCTATAAAATTTCTAAGTCCTAAGTTGTGTAAGTGGAGTTAGCAAAGGGTAAAGTTCCGACGACGTTTCGAGGAGAATTTGGTGACGAAACGACGCCCCGACGGTTCCAATAGATTTCCTTATCTCTTCTCTTGTTTTCTAAGCTGTAAGTCCCCATTCCCTCCTCCATCTCTATTCTAAAACTTCTCTTTTTTCAAAACTCATCGGAAGCGGAGTTATTCCGACTTCCGATTCGTTTTTCTTTAAAAACTCCATTTTTCTTAAATAATAAAATACCATATTCACTAATAAGATTTAACAAACATAAATAAATATATTAGAACAAGTTTCATCTCAAAAAAATCTATTATGCAACTTGTATCGCATTTTTACGGTTAAATACCATATACTTTATTTTCGACACAATTTAACATATTTTCTTGTATTGCCTTTAGATAACTTACGAGGTAATGACCTATCTTATCAAAACAAATATCTTTGACATAGCATGATGAATTTTAGAACTCTAGTTTGCGGGAAAATACGATTTTACGAATAAATACCTTAAACATTTAAAAACTGTTTTCTTTAAAAAGTGTGTTATGTAATTCCGTGCAATTGCATCTCTACAACCTATTTTAAGGAACCCCGATCGGGATGGTATGGGTTATCGTACATTCTCAGGCCCAGTAGAGCGAGATGCAGACCTCCGCAAGGAGCATTCGATCTCGATTGAATTTTTAATACAATTTTTAAGAAAAATATGATTTTTATTTAATAAATAAATTCTAATTTTTTTTAAATATTAGATATATAAATATTATCAAAATATCTACTTTAAATATACTATATATATATTTCATGTTTTCTAAATCAAAGGGATCACCAATTTCATGAAACTATCTTTACAATTCAATACCATTCCAAGTTTACATTAAAATACCACATACAATGAAATCTAGGTTCTACTCAGTAGAAAATTTTATTTTTATAAAATATACATCTATGAAAACTCTAAAGACATAATTAAATACTTGAGGAGTATTTTGAAAATATATCAAAACTATTTTTCATAAAACCCCATCAAGTTATATTAATTTACAATAAGGACCATAGTAAACATAGATTAAAGTAGATAATCTAATAACGGTGTTATCAACATGGTAATTGTCTTGGAAAAAGACACAAATCCTGCCGTCTATGTGCAGCAGTTACCGATAACTCCAAAAAAATCAGGACTTCAATTCTGTTTAAAAGTCTGACTCCGTTCGAGTCATGGTCAAATCTGAAATCAATCTGACTTGAATTCAATTCAAGTATAACTACAATACAATATGAATCCACGAATACCAGAATATAATCTATATCAACTTGAACATGACCGAACCGAACCATGTATATACTCTGATTACATGACTATCCATTTATATCCTTTCCGTTTACTGATATCATGGTTTCGGCAAGTCTTCCATTTACTATAAGACAATACAATACCATCAGTATAATCAATACAATCAATACAAAAGACATTATGGGGTTTATAAAGGGGTAGACTGGTACGAAATATGTTAAAAGTGACACGAGGTGGCCACTAAAAGACGTAATTACATCCATGCCGTTATTCCGTGGTATTATCGACGGAACCTTGTACTACGGGTTACCAAAGTCCACTGTGTAAGTTGGACTCCTCTCGTATATACTGGCATATTCTGTACCAAGCTACAACAACTACGTTAGTATAACAAATATAACATTACCTAGCTCATCTGTTCTATTCTCTGTCTATTCTTTTTATTCTTTCTTTGGGACTTACCGAGCGATTGTTCGCTGACGACATTCCTATTTCTCTTCTTCTTTGGAAGTTGTCAGGAAGACCCGACTCTGAGGAGTTCGAGACCAGCCAGAAGCACTTGGAGCAGTTCACAGAAGAGCCTGAGTATTGACTTTACCTGTACTCATTTTATTTTCAGTTCATGCCATTATTTAGGCATTGCATTCCAGACTTGTATTTATATTTCCAGTTATATTATAAAGGAATGTTGAATAAATAAAAGTTGCTGTTCATTAAATTCATGTCTCTTGTGTACATTTTATTTTATATTGCTTAGATACACTTAGCGTGTTTACTTCTGAGTAAATACGTAGCGGACTTCGTTGCGTCCCCTTGCCCGTACTTCGGCAAGCGAGGCGTGATAGGTTTTGTTGGCGGCCCATGCAGGTCAGTGCTGCATAGAACCCTACCATGCAGGTCAGTTCTGCATGAACATGCAGGTGAATTCTGCATGAAGTTCTAAGCAATATAATACAAGAATCAGCAACTAAAAACATTCTTTATATTTCATATTTCTTGAATCTTACAATTTCATATATTTTGAATTTATCCTAACCCTATTTTTCTTTCAAGATTATGGATTCTCCAAACAACACCAGCACCAATTTCAACAACACATCACCACTGTCATCAAACTTTTCTTGAATCTGTTATACTTTCCTTCTACAAATTTCGAGAACGAAATTTTTATAAGGAAGGTAGAATGTAACAACGCTAAACTTTCTGTATAGAATTTTTCCAAAATACGGAAAGGAATACCTAAGCCTGAGCACAAATTATAAATTTGATTTGCTTTTGGACAGCAAGAAATAACTTGTAGCTCATTAGTAAAGTCTTGCACTGCTGTGACGTAGCCCCTGTGTTCGAATCACCCTAACCTCATATATTTTTAATTGATTTTCTTTTAATCTTTTAGAAACCCAAAGGTTTGCACGTGCACTACACGTAAAATGAAAAGTCACAGATTAAACAAACACGTGCACTGAGTTATACCAAACGACACCAACACGTGGTGAAAATCACACCATCCCTTACCAGATTTTGCCCGGCGAGATTGGCTTGGAGACCGGCACTTCCGGGACCCCCGTAGGGGATGGTCCACAATTTTTTACCCTAAACCCTTGGACTCCCCCCACTACTCCTATGCTGTTTGTTTTCTCTGCACATTTCCAGAGAATTAAAAATGGGCATTAATCCACATTTTAATGCACATTTTAATTCTATTTTTCATTACCCTGAACCCTAATTTACCCTATAAATACCACACCATATTTCACCCCCCCTCATTTAGAATTTCATTACAAAAACTTTATAAAATTTTCAAGTCCTAAGTTGTGCAAGTGGAGTTAGTAAAGGGCGAAGTTCCGACGACGTTTCGAGGAGAATCCGGCGACGAAACGACGCCCCGATGGTTCCAATAGCTTCCCCTATCTCTTCTCTTGTTTTCTAAGTTGTAAGTCCCCATTCCCTCCTCCATCTCTATTCTAAAAATTCACTTTTTTCAAAACTTGTCGAAAGCGGAGTTATTCCGACTTCCGATTCGTTTTTCTTTAAAAACTCCATTTTTCTTAAATAATAAAATACCATATTCTCTCATAATGTTTAACAAACATAAATAAATATATTAGAATAAGTTTCATCTCAAAAGAATCTATTATGCAATTTATATCGTATTTTTACGGTTAAATACCATATACTTTACTTTCGACACAATTCAACATATTTCATTATATTGCCTTTAGATAACTCATGAGGTAATGATCTACCTCATCACAACACACATCTTTGATATAGTACAATGAATTTTAGAACTTTAGTTTGTGGGAAAATACGATTTTACGAATAAATACCTTAAACATTCAAAAACCGTTTTCTTTAAAAAGTGTGTTATGTAATTCCGTGCAATTGTGCCTCTACAACCCATTTTGGGGAACCCTGATCGGGATGGTGCAGGCTGTCGCACATCCTCGGGCCTAGTAGAGCGAGATGCAGACCTCCACAAGAAGCATTCGATCTCGATGGAATTTTTAATGCAATTTTTAGAAAAATGTGATTTCTATTTAATAAATAAATTTTAATTTTTATAAATATTAGATATATAAATATTATCAAAATATCTACTTTAAATATACTATATATATTCCATGTTTTCTAAATCAAAGGGATCACCAATTTCCTGAAACTATCTTTACAATTCAATATCATTCCAAGTTTACATTAAAATACCACATACAATGAAATCTAGGTTCTACTCACTAGAAAATTTCATTTTTATAAAATATATATCTATGAAAACCCTAAAGACGATAATTAAATACTTAAGGAGTATTTTGAAAATATATCAAAACTATTTTTCATAAAACCCCCTCAAGTTATATTAATTTACAATAAGTACCCTAGTAAACATAGGTTAAAGCGGGACCAGTTCTCTTGAGCCTCAGGGAGCTGGAGAATATGAGTTCTTGCTTATCTAAGGTAGATAATGTAATAACGGTGTTATCAACACAGTAATTGTCTTGCAAAAAGACACAAATCCTGATGTTCATATACAGCAGTTACCGATAACTCCAAAAAAATCAGGACTTCAATTCTGTTTAAAAGTATGACTCAGTTCGAGTCATGGTCAAATCTGAAATTAATCTGACTTGAATTCAATTCAAGTATAACTACAATATAATATGAATCCACGAATACCAGAATACAATCCATATCAACTTGAACATGACCGAACCAAACCATGGATATACTCTGATTACATGACTATCCATTTATATCCATTCCATTTACTGATATCATGTTTCGGCAAGTCTTCCATTTACTACAAGACAATACAATAAAATCAGTACAATCAATACAATCAATACAAAAGATATTATAGGGTTATAAAGGGGTAGACTGGTACGGAACATGTTAAAGGTGGCATGAGATGGTCACTAAAAGACGTAATTACATTCATGCCGTTGTTCCTTGACATTATCGACGGAGCCTTGTATTATGGGTTACCAAAGTCCACGGTGTAAGTTGGATTCCTCTTGTATACACTGGCATATTCTGTACTAAGCAACAACCACCACGTTAGTATAACAAATATAACATTACCCACCTCACCTGTTCTATTGTTCTCCTTCTTTCTTTGGGACTTACTGAGCGATTGTTCGCTGACGACATTCTTATTTCTCTTCTTCTTTAGAATGTTGTCAGGAGGATCCGACTCTGAAGAGCTCGAGACCAGCCAAGAGCACTTAGAGCAGTTCACAGAAGACCCTGAGCATTGACTTTACTTGTACTCATTTTATTTTCAGTTCATGTCATTGTTTAGGCATTGCATTCCAAACTTGTATTTATATTTCCAGTTGTATTGTAAAAGAATGTTGAATAAATAAAATGAGTCATCACGTGTATAATAAATAGCAGGATAAAATAATAATGCATTCGTGGAGTCGAGATCAGTATTGTGAAGCTTCTCAAATTCGCAACTGTCGGAAGCTGTCTTTTCGACAGAATATACATCAAATATATGAGCATAGGGTTCGAAGGGCTGACTTCCTAACTTGTAGATGTTAAGCTCAATTGTCATCTTTCCAAAGGACAGGTTCATTGAACCGTTACGACAATTGATTATCGCGTTGGAAGTTGCTAGAAAAGATCGACCTAGAATTACCGGGATTTGGTTCTGTTGATTTGCTACAGGCTGTGTATCTATAACTATGAAGTCCACAGGGAATATAAATTCACCGACTTTGATTACCACGTCATCTAGCTCACCCATAGGGTGGGTGATAGATCGATCAACCATCTGGAGAGTGCAGTGTGCAGGTTCAACTCTCCTATACCTAATTGCTCATAAACAGAATACGGAAGTAAGTTAACACTAGAACCTAAATCAAGTAGAGCGCGATTGATGTTTCTACCCCCAATAGCAATAGATATTGTAGGACAACCGGGGTCCTTATGTTTCTTAGGCACATGTTGGATAAAACAATTGCTCGTATTACTCGCTAAGAAAATTTTTTTAGGCATTTAAATTTTCTTTTTCCTAGTGCACAAATCCTTTAGAATTTTCTCATAGGATGGAACTTGTTGGATAGTATCTAAGAGAGAAATATTTATGTTAACTTGCTTAAAAATTTACGTAATCTTCTCCATTTGTGGACTTGGTCTGTTGGCCCTCAACTTATTTAGAAAAGCGGCTTTATCAATAAGGGTTGGATCCAACTTTTGAGAAGAAGTTTGTGGGGATGGAATGGATCCCAAAATTGGATTTAGGATGATCGTAGATGGTAATTCCTTCAAGGAAATGGGCCGAGGGTTCGAATCTAGTGGAAAACAGAGAATGGGCTCATAAGAAGATGTTAGATCAGACGAAGAAGGAGTAGAAGTAGTAACCGAGGTATCATCAATATCATCAACTTCAACTTGTTCACCAACATGATTGTTCAGCACTCTTTCCGATCTCAACGTAGTTACGGCACTCATATTATGATTTTGAAGGATGAGATTTGCACTTTGTGAGTGGCCGGGATTTGGTAGAGGTTAAGATGAAAGTCTCCCTTTCTCTCTCTCACTCATCGCGGCATTTAACTGTACAATTTGTGTTTCTATCGATTTTATACTTTCACCGTGGGAAGCAGTGTGTTGCACTAACTTTTGGATAGAAGATGTTAAATTAGATGTCGTTTACGTGGACTGTTTAATGAACGTTTCTAAGCTTCATTCGAGTGCAGAGATTTTATTGGTATCGGCCGTTGAAATATTATTATAAGGAGCAAAGTTGTTGGCCGGATTTTGAAAGGCTTGCGATTGAAAGGGTTGCTAAATTTGTTATTGTGGCGGTTGTTGCTATGGAGGAAGCCTTTGATAGTTATTTTAGCTTGAGAACTGATTTTTATTTTGAAATTGGTTTTGGTTCTAAGCAAAATTAGGATGATTCCTCCATCCCTGATTATATGTGGATGAATAAGGGTCATTCCTAGGTTGTTGCTGAAATGCAGCATTGGTTTTTTCATAACCTTGAGATGGAGGATTCAAATGACATTCTTCTGTTAAATGTGATGGGTTAAAACAACAACCACACACGGTTTTGGGGAGCGTAACTTGGTTTAGGGAGGCTAAAAAGAATTTGCTTTTCATAGCTTCGAGTTTCTTTTGCATCGCAGCCATTTCCGCTTTCACTGCGATGGAAACGTCAAGCTGATGGATACCTGCCCTAGATAAAGACGATGTTGGTCTAGTTCTCTCCCATTGTAATGTTTGTTTGGCGAGATCTTCCAGAAATTTCCATACTTCGCCATTGTCTTTTAACATGAAATGATATTGACAAATAGTTTCTAGCATTTGTTTTGTGGCTAGATTAACACCCTCATATACAATGCGGCAAAGTTGCCATCTATCGATTCCGTGATGAGGGCATTGGACAAGAGGATCTTTAAACCATTCAAAGCATTTCTTAAAGGGTTCGTTGGGAAGTTGGACAAACTGGTTAATCTCGCTCCAAATACGGGCGGTCTTGTGATGAGGATAGAATTTCTTAAGGAATGCTATAATGAATTCATCCCATTTACTGATAGAATATGCGTCGGTGATATAAAGCCACTTTTCTGTGAGATCACACAAGGTAAAATGGAGAAAACGTAATCACAGAGCATCCTCTGAAAGTTGGGTGATACTCATCATAGCATATACGTTTTCGAACTTGGGTATAAAAACGTATTCATCTTCAGATTCAAGCCTATGAAATTTGGGCAATAATTTGATGAAGTGGGGTTTAATTTCAAAATTATCCCCATTGGCTGGTGGAAGAGACAGACAAGTAGGAAGGGGTCCGCGTACGGGATAACATCTTTCTTGAAGAGAGATGTGTAGTGGATTTTGCGCACCTACGGGTGGTGGCAAGGTGGTATCGTTAAATCCCGATGGAGATCTGTCCATTTCGGAAGATGTGGTAGGTGGATGAGAAATAGAAGATGAAGAAGTGTCGACTTCGGAGTTGATAGAAAAAACGCGGACAAGACGGGCACTAGAATCTCGTGTCCAGACGATCATGCACTGAGTGGGTTTAGTGCACGTGGCAGCGTGTTATATGTATGAGAACACTTTTTAAAGAAGGTTTGTTTTGAAAAAAGTCGGACGTGAGGCTTGACTCAACAAATCACAAAATGCATAATCAATCTCTAGAGCTAGGGTCACCTAGGTCAACTCACTAGACTGCTCCTAGACTTCTAAAGGACAAGATGCGGGATCAATCCTCTACAACCTCCTTATCAATCTTGTGGCCAGGTAAGTGGGAGGTATCCGCTATACGAATCACCGAAATAGCGAGTCTAATTAAGTAACCGTTTTCCTTAGTCACACTTGCCTTAGACACCACAAGAGAAATGCGGATAAGCAATAGATTATCCACGACCCTCCTTTGTCCTAATTAAGTGCGACAATTATTAGAGGGTTGGTCTAAATATTTTTTAATTAATGTAGGGTGAGAGTATGCTCGTTTGTGATTTGTAGGGTCTAGGAAGGGTGATGAAATCCCCACCTAATCTGAGTTTGGATTTATTTCCCCTTAAAATCCGGTTTAAGTATGCAAAATACAAACCGAAATCAAAACACGCAAAAAGATTTTTTAGCGGCGATGTTTGCAAAGAATCCTGCAAATAAAATTAGATTATTGGAGCTTTAGAGGAGAGAGAAAGATAAAAAGAGAGTACTTGAGGATTTTAGGGGCTTAATTCCACCAAGAGACCGTGGTTCCGCCGTCAACTGCACCCTATTGCCGCGGTTCCGCCGTCGTGTGGAAGGATCGTTTGCTAATTTTTCTTCAGAGCACCCCTATGCTCCTCTGGTCCACGTTGAAAGTCTCTGAATCTCTGTTTCCTTACTCCAGTTACTCCAGATTTCCTTACAAAACTCGCACAATAATCGTTAGATACACAAGATGCGGTTTTGGTTCTTTTTTATTTTATGTTTGCTTGATTTTATAAGAAATCAACCCGAATAACAAGAAAAAATACGACCGTTTTCTCAGCAACGGCGCCATTTGGTTGCTCGTGTGCAAAAAAGTGTTTTGTAAATAACCGCAATCAAGACGTTGTCGCTAGTAGCTAGCCGCGATGAGTACGGGTCATCTGCAGGGAAACGTGGACTCTTTCCTTGCTTTAGACGAGTTGATGAAAGATGGGTGATTGTTTGTCATTATATTTTAAAACGGATATAAAATTTATAATAAAAAGGCTTGTAAGGTTCATAGGACTTAATAATAATGGATGAATAATTAAAAATGACTCATTTTATTTTTTAATAGTTTAAAACTAAAGTGATGGTGATGAATGTAGATTAGGATTCTTGGAGAAAACTAGGGTTTCCCCACTACTAACCCTTCTTCTTTCATTGATCTCTATTCATGTCTAGCCCTTAACAAAACAAGTATTCAACCAATCTCAAATCGTAGTCGTGACTATCAATAAATTGGTAGCGCGCCCGATAAGAAGGTTAATATTTATTTTGCTAAACTTTATAAACTTTAAATGTATAAAATTAGTTAAAAAGTTTTTCATCCATTATCCTGCCCTATCATACAAACCCTAGCAAGTTAGGAATTACTCGCTCATGGCTAGTGATTTAGAAGAAAGGTTTAAGAAGAATGAAAGTATAAGTAAGATGCAGAAAAGTAATGCGTAAAAGTAAGTACAGAAATTAAATGCGGAAAATAAATGCGAAAAAAATTAAAACTAAAAACTACCCTTATTAATCAACTATTGCATTTACAATTCTCCTTAGAAAGTAGATTATAAGAACCCTAGTTTTGCTATAGATCTCTCTCTTGTTAGAGGTAGATGAATAAATGATGATCACTCGGATACGTGAATCTCTTGGATCTCTCGATCTCTTCGATGATGATCTTGAATGTACAGCTCTCGTCCTTTTATATAGTCCCTGAAAGCAGAAACTCTCGATGCGATCTGTGAATATATGCAGTTAAGATTATGATCCTAAAATCTCACATCCAATGGCTATCAAAGAGCCGCAGAACCGCCGCATCCTAGTAGAACTAGGATTTAAGATTTCTTCTAGTCTATTGTGTCGACATGTGGAGATCCTTTTGATATATAGATTCTGAAAAAATCGCTCTGAGTCTCTGCCGTTGCTTAATTCCTTGATTTCTTCTAAATTTCGGCAGTTTCAGTTCCGATATCCCGATTTGACTTGGATCTCTTACTTGGATTCCAGACCTGAGCTAGTACCTGCACAATATCTCAAATCAAAGTATTAGTAGTATTTGGTATTTTTAAGATATTATTCTAACCATTTATATGATATAATATCTTAAGAATATTGATTAAAAATATTTGATATGATATACATATTTTAATTACTAATATTTCATTTAAATATTATATGCATATATTTTCCCTAATTATATTAATTATAAATGTAGAAACATATGATAATAAACTTTTACAAATAAACCCACATATGTTCTGTATTTACAATTAACACCTTTTATTTATTAATAATAGTAGGGAAAATGTTCATACAAATGTGCAATATTTTACACTAATCAAGCATCGCAGAAAGAAAAAAAATGAAAATGAAATTCCTCTGCCCTGCAGGTAGGTCCACAACGACTCATGTATACAATCCATGGGCACAAATGAAAGAAAGGGAACCATATTTTCCCATCAGGCTTCGTCAAAGAGAGAGCCAGATCTTGATGGCTACATCTACAGCCTAAAGATCGACTCGACTTGCTTTTCATTCCAGCAGGGTGCAGACAAGACGTCATCAAAGACACAAGGATCGAATAAAAGAAGAGTGATGGCAAAACTCTAGCTCCAAGTCTTGACGGTACATATACAACCTAGAGACTATCCCGACATTCCTTCTCATTCCAGCAGGATCCAGACGCAATGTCACCATCAAACAAGAAAGACCCAAGGGTCAAAAGCAAAAAATGGAGCCATGGCAAAATCCTAGCTCTAAGTCTCGACGGTACATATACAACCTAGAGACTATCTCGGTATCCCCCCTCATTTCAGCAGGGTGCGGATACAACTATCAAATGAAATTGGAGCGATGGCATATTCCTAGCTCCGGACTTCAATTACAATACAAACAACACAGAAGTCCTACAGATGTCTACCCTACTTCAGAAAAGAATCGGCGTGACATTGCCAAAGCAAAAAAACCCGAGGTGAAAGCATATTCCTAGCTTCGGGTCTTAACAGCAACTCATATAAAACCTAAAGACCGTTGGAGATCGTCCCACCTTAGAAGGGTGCGGTTATGGCTCATCGGGGCTCAAATTGAGCCTAACCTCAAGTAAAAAAGCGTCATGGAAAATTCCTATCGCTTGCTCTTTCGACGATAATAGGACCTAAAGAGATTACTTGAAAACGTCTTGTCCAGCCTCCGAAGGGATCAGAGACATGACAGTCGCGGGGCTACTCGAACATCAGCTTAAAGATTGCATATTGAGGAATATATCAGCCAACACGACCGTACCACGGACTTAAACCCTAGTACCACAAAACCTAACAGACCTCTGTCGTAAAAAGAATGGCGGTTATCTACATACAGCGTTAGGATAAGTTTGCCTGTAAACCCAAGGGAGGTAAACTAAAGATACTCTGAAATGAGTGAATAAACTACAAACTCCAAAATGAGTATATAAACTACAAACTCCGAGATGAGTACATAAAGTAAAGACTCCGAAACGAGTGAATAAACTACAAACTCCGAGATGAGTACATAAACTAGAAACTCCGAAATGAGTGAATAAACTATAAACTCCGAAATGCGTACATAAACTAGAGACTCCGAAACGAGTGAGTATATAAACTACAAACTCCGAGATGAGTACATAAACTAGAGACTCCGAAACGAGTGAATAAACTACAAACTCCGAAATGAGTACATAAACTTAAGACTCTGAAATGAGTGAGTAATCTAGAAACTCCGAAATGAGTACATAAACTAGAGACTCCGAAACGAGTGAATAAACTACAAACTCCGAAATGAGTACATAAACAACATCGCGCCGAATCAAAGCAATCAAGAAAAGGAAAGTGCAAATATGAAAGGAAAAAAGGGCTTATCATTCATACTACATCATCTGAGGTCTACAACGGCAAGACGCTAAACTCCGGACATGGATTCTCAAACTCAAAAGCAAGTTTGAGCAATGCACCTTCAGCTTCATCGACCATATTTTTGTGCAACTTCTCTCGGATGCAAGCGTCAGGGTCACCACTGATGTACTCCACCCTCTGATATGCCGATACCATTTCTTTCTGCTGAAATACGTGGTGCAAGAAGGTGCCGAGATTATCTCTCTGTTTCTTTGAGATCAACCCCATCAAGTACACTGAATGTACCTTATCCTCAGCATCATCGAGCGCTTGAAGCGTCAACGGCATAACCTCAAGGCGTCCGGGTATAGCTTCCTAGATCGACCCAACGACGATCTTCAAGAGGGCAGAATGGCGGGGAAGCAATCGACCGTTGTAATCATCAAAGCGACGTATCACCGCGTCGCATTGGGCCTCAGTAAGCTCCTGGCCTTGGCAACAGTCTTGGATGCGGATCTCCTCGTAAGAGATAATCTCTTCAAGATCATACATATGACCAGCCATGGTACCTAAAAAAAGGGGTTGAGAGTTAGTAATTAGCATATTAAAATCACTACAGTGGGCCCCATAAAATCAAGATGATGGCTCATCAATGATGAGACATGTGCCTATCGTGAGAATCCGAAAAGGATTCTTATTAAATAAATAGTGCCCATTAAACAGTGGAGTTAAAAACTCCCAATATTCCCTAAAATGCTGGCTCTTTAAACAAACAACAGATTAAAAAGAAGGGATTGAAACCCCCCAATAATAATAATAATAATAATAATAATAATAATAATAATAAAACATATAAGGACGGTAAAGGGAATGAAATTCCCAAAGTTCTTAAGATCCAAATCAGAGCCAAGCTCTGCAAAAAAAAAGGAATTAAATTCCCCTAGACAGTGGGATAAAATCCCAGAACAATCCCCATGCTGAAAGAATTCATGGGTTAATTGACGGAATCAAATTCCAAAACAAGTGTCAAGATTGACAGTAGAGTAAAACCCTAAATAAGAGAATTAAAGATTTTCAAGTCTTGGATGAGAACATTCAGATCCATGATCTAAGTTTTTTTTAGATCTCCAAAAGATCGATTCAAAAAAGAAAAGAGAGCTAAGCTCTGTCGAAACTGATAATGGACTTACAATCCAAAACTAAGAAAATATATATGCTCAAAAGGAATTAAGAGCTAAGCTCTGTGCACAGTTCTTACCAAGAAATTCTGGGGGACAGAGATCTAAGTTCTGAGAGGAGAATTAAATTCTCAAGGAAGAAAAAAGAAGATGATGAAACGGCAGTCATCTCAAGAGCCAAAGGTCCTATTTATAAGATGTAAAGGGACGGTTCAACTCACCAGGAAATCAAATGGTGGAAAAAGTGACACCGTTGCACCCACGCGTGAGCCACGTGGGAACAACGGTGGGGGGCATTTGTCCCTCCCTAAAAAAAAGAGAGCAAAGCTCTGTTAAATTTGAGACAGTGCCTCACGTGTTTCTTACGAGGGCGCCAGTGCCAGCTCTAATTTTGTGGTGGCGCAGCACGCGCTCCTTACGCCGGCGCCAATGTGCAAAGCACAGAAACGCTTTCTGAGTAAGAATTAAATTCTTATATGGCGCCGCACGTGCTCATCACGCGGGTGTCAATGTGCGAAGCACAGAAGTACCCATCATAAGAATTAAATTCTTAAGTGGCACCCACGTGCAAAACACGTGAGCGCCGACGCCTAAGTAGAATTAAATTCTACGCTTCCCTAAAAAAAAGTTGGGATACTCTCTGTTAAACAGAGCCATTGGATCAAAGATCCAATGGAGATGATAAATCATCAAAATATAGAATTAAATTCTATTAGGAGAAAATATCTCCCAAATCTTTCTAAATAAGAAAGATACTCTCGGTTGGGTCAATGATCCAATAATAGAATAAAATTCTATTTTTGGGAATATATTCCCTCAATCTTTCTAAACAAAAAAAGATTGCTCACTATAAAATAGAGAACTCTTGGATTAAAAATCCAATGGTGATTAAAAAAATCACTATTTTACAGAATAAATTCTGTATATGGGTAAATATTTCTCCAATCTTATTAAAAATAAGAAAACATATTCTGTAAAACAGAAGTCCTTAGATCAAAGATCCAATGGTAGGTAAAATTCCGCAAATCAATTTTGAAACCAATTAAATCAATTAGAATCTCTCAATGAGAGATTTTCTCAAAACCAATTAATAATCTGCCTCCACTATATAAAGGACCCGAGACTTCAAGTCTCACACACACAGGGAGACCACAAATAGAAAAAAAAACTATAAGCTTCTAAAAAAATACAGAAAGCTTTAAAAAAATAACAGAGAATTTAATTCTCAAAGAGGAAGGCTTCCCTTTCAAAAAGAGAACCGAGGTAAAGAGAACACAGAGATCAAAATATCTCTTATATCTATTTTAAGGGTTTAACCCTTCTCAAAGAACTTAATTCTTTCTCTGGATCAGAGATCCACAAAATAAGTCTCCTACAATTTGAAAATTTAATTCTCATCGGGAAAATCTTGTTCTTGGGATTCAAAGATTCAGAAAAGAATTAGATCCAAAAGAAAAAAGGAAAAAGAACCTATAAAAGAACTTAGTTCTTAAAGAAAAACCTGATCCCGGATCTTCAAAAAACAAAGATCTTGGTGATTATTCATAGTCAAAATACCATTAACAGAGATTTAATCTCTAAAAAGGGGAAAAAGACTAGTGCCTCACGTGCTTTCCATGTGGGCGCCCTTTTAACAGCGCCTGACGCCTCATATGAAAAACACGCGGGTGTCCAAAACAGAAGGCCAACGCCTCACGTGAAACACACATGGACGTTAAGTAAAAGTTCTTAGCACTCCATATATAGCCAAAACGGTTAAGTACTTAGCACTGATTAGGCAGCGCCCACTGTCGCACGTGCTCCTCACGTAGGCGCCATATAAAAAGTGCTTAGCACTTCATATATAGCCAAAACGGCTGAGTGCTTAGCACTAATTGGGCAGCGCCAAATGCTGCACGTGCACCTCACATAGACGCCATAAGAAGTGCTTAGCACTTCACATTTAGTCAAAATGACTAAAGTGTTCAACATTTATTGGGCAGCGCCCATGACTGAATGCTTCATATGACATACATGTGAGTATCAGAGCTCAAATAAGTGCTTAGCACTTTTACATAAAAAGAAAATGGCTGAACAAACAGAGCCCAAATAAGTGCTTAGCACTTTTGAATTAAAAAAAAGAGGAAAAAAGACTAAGTAGACTAAGCCCAAATTAGTTAAGTCTTTGAAGTTTTCTTACAGTTGAGCCCAAATGCTCTTTTGCTGGATCTTAAGTAAAAATGAACCTAAAATATTGCTAAGTTGATCTTAGTCCCAAATAAGACTAACGTATCCTTAACGAAAACAAACTGAGCCCAAATGCTCACTTATATATTTAAGTTGATCTTATCAAACTAGATTAACGGTCCTTAAATAAAACAAAAATATTTCTGAACCGTAGGAATATACAACCTAAGTTAAAAAACCCGTCAAGTAAA
This sequence comes from Agapanthus africanus, assembly GCA_030015575.1. Taxonomy (NCBI): domain Eukaryota; kingdom Viridiplantae; phylum Streptophyta; class Magnoliopsida; order Asparagales; family Amaryllidaceae; genus Agapanthus; species Agapanthus africanus. The sequence goes on from CM057340.1 coordinate 765,153,738, forward strand.
TCCTTGACCCAAGCCCAAATCTAAAATATACGGATTTGGACTAATCCGTGCCCTACGGACGACGACATAAACTAGTCTCCGTATACAATCCACGGGCAACCAAAACAAACAAAAAAACAAACGACATAAAGTGAACTGCTGGAGAAGGAGAAAGTGGTTATCGCAATGCGGTAACGTAATTAACTGCAGGGGATTGCGCCTGCAGAGAAGAGCATCCCCACAATCAAAAACCCGTCATAAAATGAGGGGAATATGATATAGTCTGCTACAACGGTCGCATCTGTCCAAATCTCTGATATATGATGCCATAAATCAACTTGGTATCTTCGGAGAGGTGGATGGAGAAGTCCAAATAGCATCTGCCCCCAAAATTCAGGCCAGACGTCCCAACGTCTCGGTCCGTGCCTTTCGGCGGTGAACGGTCTTGATCTGATTGACAAGAGTGGATTGGACTTGTAAATTCACCAAATATGAAGTGTTACCTGACATAACTAATTCAATCTCCAATCCATGCAATTCTTGTTATATTCTCCACTGAGCGGTGAGGTTCATTGCTAATGGCTGGTGACTAAGTGCATCAGGAACTACATTCACCTTCCTAGGATGATACTGTAAGTTGATGTCGAAGTCTGCCATAAGTTCTAACCTTCTTCTCTACCGTATGTTGAGTTTCTTCTGAGTAAATACATACTTTAGACTTTTTTGGTTAGTGTATATATCCACTCGTTCTCCCAAAATATAGTGGCGCCAAATCTTGAGTGTGAAAATGACAGATGCCAACTCCAGATCATATGTTAGATAGTTGCGCTAATAAACCTTTAATTGTCTTGATGCAAAAGCCACAACCTTTTCATGTTGGTGTAAAATACATCCTAATCCTTTACCAGACGCATCACAATATACAACAAATCCGCCAGATTGATCCGGTATTACAAGGATAGGTGCAGAGATTAACCTTAACTTGAGTTCTATAAAAACCTTCTCACATGCTTCTAACCACACGAATGCTTCGTCTTTACGTGTGAGCTTGGTCAGGGGTGCTGAGATCTTTGAGAATCCTTCAATGAATCGTCGATAGTATCCTGCTAAGCCCAAGAAACTTCTTATATCTTTCACCGTCTTTGGTGTTGGGCACTCGCTGACAGCTGACACCTTAGCTGGATCCACAGCGATTCCTTCGTCTGAAACAATATGTCCGAGAAATTCGACATGATCTAGCCAAAACTCACACTTGCTGTACTTGGCGTAGAACTGATGTTGTCGTAATGTCTCCAGGACAATCCGTAAGTACTCGGCGTGTTCCTTCCGATTCTTTGAATACACCATGATGTCGTCGATGATGATGACAATGAACCTGTCTAAGTACTCTCGGAAAACTTGGTTTATCAGGTTCATAAAGATGGCAGGTGTATTGGTCACTCCAAATGGAATTTTGAGATATTCATAATGACCATAACGAGTCCTAAATGTCATCTTCGGAATGTCGGACTCTTTGACCTTCACCTGATGATAACCCGAACGATGATCTAGCTTTGAAAAGACACAAGACCCACTTAACTGATCGAAAAGGTCATCGATGCGCGGTAGTGGATACTTGTTCTTAATCGTCACTTCGCTCAGAGCTCGATAATCCACACACATGCTGTAGGCACCTTCTTTCTTCTTCACTAGTAACACTGGAGATCCCCAACTTGAAGTACTGGGTCAGATCCAACCATTCTTCAGCAGTTCGTCCAACTGAATACGGATCTCCTTCAATCTCTCCGGACTTAACCAGTATGGAGCTTTGATTACAAGTTGTGCACCAGGTTATAAATCAATACTAAACTCAAGAGCTCGATCGGGAGGCAAACCTGATATGTCTTCAGGGAACACATCTTCGAACTCTCGAACTACTTCGGGCTTTTCTTCTTCCGCAGGTAGAGAGAACACTTCTGTATTTTTTGGTTTAGCACGGTAGCTTCCTGGCTCCAAGGTTCTATCTCCACTTTTGAAATAGAAGGCTGGGTGATCTGATATCTCAAATATTACACTCCTTTGACGGCAGTCAATAGTAGCACAAAATACTCCCAGCCAATCCATTCCCAAGACAACATCAAAATTTGGTATGTACAGTACATTGAAATTTGCGTAGAATTCTCGACCGTAAACCACAACTGGGCATTGATCATACCCCAAAGTTGCCTTCAGGACTCCATTCCCGGAACTGACATTCTAGCTTGAAATGAGTGGCTTCATGGGAATCGCATGCGTTTTCACGAATCGTTGTGACATGAAGCAGTATGAAGTTCCAGTGTCGAAAAGTGCGAGTGCAAAAAGGATGTCTACTAGTATAGTACCTAAGTTGTGTGAGATCGTGTTTTAGATATAGGAAAAGTATGACGATACATAAGGATTGAAAGATTGAAAGAATGAGGGATTTTACCAGTGATGACTTATCCTGTAGCTTCGGCCTCCTCGGCCGTCATTGCAAAAGCCTGTCGTCTCGGTACATTCCTCCTTACTGGAGGCACATTCCTCTGCCCTTGAGGCACATTTCTCTGTGCCTGGTGGAATTGACGGTAAGGCTATGCAGGTGGTCCACATGGAGCTGGTGTAGGAAGCGCTAAGTGGGGTGCATGTGCTTGAATGGTTGGCCTCTATGGGGATATAATTGCGGGTTTCGGTGCTAGTGCTGTGTTAATACGATATAAGCATGCTCCTATAGCGTGAGTAGATGCGCTATAAATCAAACACAGGCTATTTGCGCGCCTGTAGTCCTTCGCCAAGTGTCCAGTTCTCTTGCAGTAGAAATAGAAATCTGGACTGAACCGGTTAAATGATCCTCTTGGCCTCTTAGGTGCAAAAGTCGGCCTAGAAAAGGCTCCTCCTGTCATCTGGGTAGCAGGGCGTTTGATTCCAGCTGTTTGGGGCTTACCCTTCTTCTTGACTACAACTTCATAACGACGTGTTGCCTTTAGGGCGAGTTCAAGAGTTGGGCAGTCGCCTGTGGCTAATGTTGCATGAATTTCCGAGTCTAAGCCTTGTTGGAATCGTCTAGCCCGAATCTCATCAGTCGGGATCAAGTGTGCTACAACCGGATAAGATGTTGATGTCAGGATAGTGATGTGTCTTACGGAACAGAATTTGATACGAATTCTTTTCCTGCTAAGCATGATGAATTCGGCATCATATTCATCCACGGATTTTACCCATATGGAGCCTTGTTGTAGGTGGATAAACTGTTGTTCTACCTCAAAATGGGCATTCTCGGGGAAGAACTTCGCATCGAACAGATCGCGGAACATCTTCCACTCTATAGGTTATGTGAGATGGCTTTCTTCAGCTTTCTACCAGACTCTTGCGCTATCGGTGAGCTGGAGCATGGCCACATGAACCCAAGCTATGTCTGGTACTTATGCTACGGCAAGGTCGTTCTCTATACTCTGGGCCCATTCTTCAGCCACAAGAGGATTTTCTTTCCCTGAAAAGTTCCTGGGATGCAATGCACGAAATTGCTTTACTCCAGGTGCTTCGGCTTCGGGACGGTTCATCAGAATAGAAGTCTGCAGCTGCTGGCCCTCCAGAAGGTTTTTTATGGCTTCTAAAACCACCGTATGTTCATTGATTGGAGCAGCAACGGTAGGGGAAGGTGGTAAAATAGGTGGCGGTGTGTTGCCATTGACATTGGTACTGGTGTTGTTGGAAGAATCCATCATCTTGATAGAAAAGGAAAGGTTAGGATAGATTCAAGAAATTTGAAATGTAAGGAATGTATAGTTGCTGATTTTTATAATTCTTGCGATATATTGCTTAAGACTTCATGCAGAACTGACATGCATGCGCTTCCCAGTAGACGGAAATGGTGACGTGGCAAGCCTGCAACATATTTACTATGAAAATAAATACGTTAAGCGTAATTAAGCAATATAACAATGAATAAGAATGACAAGAGTAATAAAATGAAACAGCAACTTTATTTACATACAACTGTCCAAGATAAAAGATACAATAATAAAAGCAAATGCCTAAACAATGGCATACAAAAGTAAGTGCAGGCTGGAAAGAGCTAGTGTTTTGGTTGAGCGGCATACTAGTCCAAGTCCTCCGGGTTGGGCTTTATCTCCTTAGAATCCGGTCCTCCTGACGAACATTCCAAAGAAAGAAATAGAAATAAATATCGTCAGCGAACTAGCGCTCGGTAAGTCTCAAAAGAAGCAATAGAAGATAGTATATAATGTGAAATGAAAAGGTAAAGTTGTATATGATCGTTCACTGGTATAAGATAGTTATTCTAACGTGGTTATTTGTAGTTTGATAAGGAAGGCATTCACGTATACGAGAGGAGTCCATCTTACCCCGTGGACTATGGTAACATGTAGTACAAGACCCCGTCATAACTCATAGGACAACGGCACGTGAATTCATGTAGGTGTCTTTTAAAGTGATCTCTCATGCCACGATATACGTTCCGTACCAATCTACCCCTTTATCCTCGCGTATTGTATTGTATAGATTAAGATTACAGGTCTTGGCCGAATCCATGGATATAAAATGTTCCGGTTCATGTTCAGGATGTAATCATGTGTTCAGGTAGTCATGTCGAGTTCATGTCACATTATAACCATGGTTCGGTCAAGTCGGGTCAAGTATACAATTTTTGAGTTTGATATTTGAATTCGGGTATTCAAGTTCATGATCAAGTATTCAAGTTTGTTTTTGATTTTTGGGATTCTGGTTTGAGTTTGGACTCAGATTGAGTCAAACACTTGTGAACGGATTTAACTCTTGACTTTCTTAGGTTCGGGAGTAATCGGTAACTGCTGCACATGGACGGGAGAATTTTTCTATTTTTCCAAGATAATTACCATTGCTAACTCCGTTAAATTATCTAACCTGAATAGGCAAGCACTCACTTTCTCCGGCTCCCTGGGGCCCAAGAGAATTGATCCCGCTTAAATCTATATTAATCTAGAGTTCTTAATTATTGTTTGTATATCTCGAGAGGGTTTTATGAAAAATATATATTAATATTATTTTAAAAATAATCTCAATGGTGATTTACAAGCTTTAAGGTTTTCATAGGCATGTATTTTTATCATTGGGTATTTTAATGATAAAAACTTAGCTTTTAAAAGTTTATGGTATTTTATTGAAAACTGACCCTTTTTGGTAACTTGATGATATTTTATTAACATTTTAATCTTTCATTTTAGAAAATATAGTTTCATAATATATTGAAATTCAGATTTATAATTTTTATATAATTTTCAAAAATTTAGTTTTGTTTAGAAAAGTCGCGTTTCTTAAAAACCGTATTTTATTTCCTTTCGAGATCGAATACTCCGTGAGGAGTTCTGCATCTCGCTCTACTGTCCCAAGGATGTGTAATAATCTGTACCATCTATTAACGGGTCCCCTAACGAGGGTTGTAGAGGCGTATTTGCCAAGAATTACAAAATACCGCTTTTAAAAGAAACCCGTTTTTGAAAAGATATGGTATTTTATTGTAAAAGTTATTCTTTGAAACAACCATATATATATGTAGATATCGTGCTATGAAACCAAAGTGTGCATGTGGGGTAGGTCATTATCCCGTGAAATTTTCCTAAAGGTATTGTTTAAACAAATATCTAAAAGAGGTTTATACTAAAATTCAAGGTATTTTAATGAAAAAGTTCGTTTATGTTTGTTTCACATGAAAATTTTGATTAAACTCAGAGCCAAAAGATTGTAATTAAAGTTACAAGTAGGATGGTAAAATTAGTGTGACTTATGTATAAAGAAAAAAGGGGTTCTAAGTTTTTAAAAGAAATGTATCGGAAGTAACTCTACTTTACCGATATACATTTAGGGAATGAAATGAGATAAAAAGAAATAGAGATGAGCGAGACTTACAGCTTGGTAATATCTAGAAGAGAGTAAGGAAGAAGGGAGATGGCTTCATGGCATCGTGGAAGCTCCGGAAACGGCTTTGATCTTCAATGGAAGAAGCTTGGTTGCTAACTCCACTCGACTCCACTTGCACTTAGGAACTTATGAGGTGATTTTGATAGAAATTTTCAGAATAGAGGGGAGCTAGGACATGGGGAAATATTTATAGTGGAGAATTAGAGTTTGGGAATTAAAATTTTGGATTAAAAAGCATTAAAATGGTGTTAAATGGTGAATTGAATGGCCTCTGTTTGATTGCAGGAAAATTAAACAATGCAGGGGAGTTAAGGGAAGTTGAAGAAACAAGTGTGCAAAGCACGAAGCCATTTGGGCTCATCCTGACCGTTGGCGCCATCCCTTTTGGGGAAATGGGCGATCGGATCTCAAGCTCTTGCCTCGAGAATCGTGCCACGTGGGTATTTGCGTATGTATACCTCATTACGCCTGTTTGATTTTTCTGAAACATTTTATTTCTCCGTGTATTACACATGCAACTCTTGGGCTTCCAAAAATTAAAAAGAAAAAAACTAAAAGTAATTGGGTCTGATTAGAATCGAACGCGTAGGTTATGTCACAGCAGTGTAGAGGCTTTACCGGTGAGCTATAAGTTGCTTCTTGCCTTTATTTAACAAAAATAACTTTTAACTCTTACACAGGTTGTAATACTCTTTTCTGTACAATAACCCAAAAATTCTGTACAGTGATTTCAGAGTCGTTGCAACTTTCTTTAGGCATACGAGCCCATTCCACTAAACATATCTCCACCGAGACAATCACATTGTAAACCCGCAACCAAACACGTCACTCGACACATGAGTGACTCTGTCACGCCCCGCTTCCCAGTGTACGAGAAAGTAGACGTGGCGAAGCCCCCGGCGTATTTACTCAGAAGTAAATACGTTGAGCGTAAATAAGCAATATAATAAATACACACAAGATATATAAATAAACATCAACTTTTTATTGATTAACTATTCTTTACTTACAACTGGAAAATAAATACAATGCTGGAAAGCGATGCCTAAACAATGGCAAATGAACTGAAAGTAAAGTAAGTACAAGTGAACTAAAACTCCGAATCCTCGATAAAGCGCTCCAAATCGTCCTGGCTGGGCTCGATCTCCTGAATGTCGGGTCTTCCTGACAACATTCCAAAGAAAGAAGAGATAGGAATGTCGTCAGCGAACAATCGCTCAGTAAGTCCCTGTAATACCCAGTTCTGACTATACCGTAACCGTATTTTAATAAATAATTTCCCAATGTTTTTCCCCAAATTTTCATACATAACTTTTCTATATTTTTCTAAATATAATTTCTATATTTTCCTAACCTAAACACAAACCCTGACCCTTTTTAATTTTTCCAAATTATATTTTCATAATCTACCCCAAAGCCCAACCCACAATTCTAACCTACCTGACCCGACCTGCTGCCCTCTTCTCTTCTTCTTCCACACTCCTTTCATTTCCCGCTCTTTTCCCCCAACGTTCCCCGCTTCTCGCGCCCACCTCCACGAGACCCGCGCCCGCTCGCCAACTCCTCCGTGCCTCACTCGCTTCCCCTAACGATCACTCCTTCCAACGGCTCCCCTCTTCTCACGCCCATCGCCGTGAGACCCGCTCTCCCCACGTCCCCGCTTCCCCCACATCTTAACCGAGCCTCTCCTTTCTTTTCCATCTGCATCTCCGCCTTAGCCCCTCCATCGCCAAGTTCTGCATCACCTCTTCGGCCAACACAACCACCGCCCTTCACCGACGAGCACCACGACGAGGTCGAGCTACCCTACAACCTCAACAGACTGCCGATGAGCTTCTCCTCCCTGCAACTAACCGAGATCCCCTGCTACCTACTCGCCCTCTCTTCCTCACCGACCTTCCCTCCTCTTCCGGCCGCGAGGACCCCCGACTTAACCCCACAGCACCCGCTGCCACCATCATCGTCTCCATCTTCTTCCTCCTTCCTCAAACTCCATCACCGGCGCACCAACCTCGATCCCGAGCACCTCTCCATGACCACCACCATCTCAGTCATCACCACGGCTCCATGAATCCACCGTCGAGATCCTCCTCCACGAGCACCGACAATATCGTCATCATTTCTTCGAGCAAGCTCAAGGCTCTCTTCACAGCCGACGAGGCCACTGCCACCGGCCATCCCTCCTCTCGCCTTACCCTATCACCAACTAAAGCATCCAGACCTAAGCAACTCCAGAACTAAGCTAAGCTCCCTACTGCTGAGTTATCGCTAAACTCCTAGCCGTCGCCTGAACTATCGCCGCATTTGCCCAAGCCACCTCGTTGCGGACGTAGCTCCGAGAACAGACCCTCGTGCCCACTCTCTGAACCACCGTGCTCACTTCGAGCCCACCGCGTACCCAGACATGTCTCACCCCGTACCAAGTCCCCATGCCACATCGTACCCAGTCTCCATGCCACGTCGTGCCAGCCCCTATGCCACACCGTACTCGATCCCATGCACGCACCGTGCCCACTCTCACACTAGAGTCGTGTCCCGTACCGTGTTGCGCCGTGCCATACCCGTATCACGCACCGAGTCAAGACCGTGCCCAGTACCGTGTCACGCCCGCGTCATCACTACGCCCACTACCGTATCATGCCCGTGTCGCCACCGCGTCTAATACCGGGTCACTGCGCATCGCGCCCGCGTCGCGTACGTGTCCAGCATCGCATCGTCTCGAGTGTCGAGATGGATCCCGCACGTGGTGTCGTTTCTATATCAAGAGACCAAAGGTAAGTGAAATCCCTCACTTGTTTATCATGCTATTTTTTACATAAGTAGAAGCAATTTCATAATAACTTGATATATATATAACTATATTTGGATCGTAACCACCGTTGAAACTACATAGTGAACCATAGTGCGATTTTATTGATTGGAGCTTGATTAAGGCTTATTACTGCGTCAGTATTACATAGAGGATATATGGTTAATATTTAAATTCAATTGTTTAAAGAAAACTAGTGTTTCGATCGTTTTCCAGATGCTACCATAAGTGTTTGATGTGAACTATAAATGATAACTAAATCAAATATGGCGGAAATTATGATATTTAGACCCTAACATTGTTAAAAAAATTTATGTACAAATTTGGTGGCAAATCGATATCATTTTCACACATAAGTGACGCCCTAACTTTAATACCGAAACCTGCGTTTTACCGAATACTTGACATTGTTAAATTCATAATTAATTCCAGTAAAATCCAATCACAGCGTGGCTGGGTTCACTGCGAAGGGTACTGCATAAACTTTAACACGATGTGTATATTTACTGTTAGATATATCCTATGAACATCGAAAACAAAGAACTTACCTGACCTTGGACCGCAGTCCAGAGCAGGAACTTACCATTGACTTGCAATTATACCCTTGAAACCTCACTGTTGTGATAGTGTGCGGAGACAATTACCTCTGCGTATAAATTTTTTTTATATTTCCAATGGTACCAGTTTCACCAAATTCCAGTATCATTTGGCATTTGAATCATATTTTAAACGGCTCACATGTACGGCAGATTTCTGTCAGTTCGGCTTGCGCCCTTTATCAGTGATCTGATCATAACTCCTAAACCAAGATGACTATTATTAATCCATCTCCTGTTATGTAAAGATAACTCATATCCCTACAATTAGTTGAACAGTAGCATCGCCTAATTATGCTCCCAACAGGGAGTAAAACGTGTTACGAAACGGACTTCCAGTTCAGAAATTGGATTTCCCGCAGTAAACACTTAAAATGAAATGATCATAACTGGCAAACTTGAAACCCGATTGACTCGGAACTAATTTTTCTGTATATATGATTAAATATACTGCCTACTCCTTTTATATCGTTTTGCTTAATTATGCACGTGTGATTTTATATGAATTTTTCTAGTCCAACCGACACCGGTTCCTCATATGTTTTAGCAGTGCATTTACTATATCCCCATCATGTGCATGATTGTCATACTCTTGTAAACAGTGTTCATTTGCATCGATAACCTAGTGACCGTGTTACATTACCTAGTAATAATATTAATGATTGGATTGTGGCAAGTACGTTAGTGTAAAAACGTGATTGAATAAGTGAAGTGACACGTACTTGTACACAATCAGCGAAACCAGTTAATTATTGCATTGTCAACGTCTATGGGGCATATATAAGTGTAACTATAACTGGTATGGGACGGTTATGGAAGCACTTATATTAGTGTCATAGGTAAGACATCGAGTACTGTCCATTTATCTTGGATACTAGTCGAGACATCCTTGATGGAGATCCTGTCTCCAGTTCTCGCGTAGACTTGTCATGGAGTGACTAGTATTTGGGTTTATGGTCGGTGTTTGATGTAGACCACGGGTGTGGGGTAGTTTGAGTATGAGTTCGATCAATGGAATCTCAGGAGTCCCACTGCCGGTATATATAGCGATTTCGGGAGTCGTATGGATGGTATTACTGATTATTAGTGAGCGTGATTTGAGCCTATGTTCCCTTGCCCCTGGGGCATACCCTTAGGTTGGGGATACTCCTGCGGTGGTTGATACTCACACTTGGACTGACGATGGGTTTAGCGACCTGGACATTGAGACTTAGAGACTGATTGCTTTAGTGACATGGATACTGCATTGATTACTTATCTGATATACTTGCTTTATCGTTACCTGTACCGGTTATTTCATGCTTGCGTCTATATTTACTGCTTCTGGTTTATCATCATTGCACATTATATGTATATATTGCTTTTGTGTCGCTCTGACAACCTGAGTATGTATGCTCAGAGTGAGAAGTGGACTGAGCTCGGATCAGGACCTGTCTTACCACGAGGATATTGCGGACATCTAGATCAGCGACGCCAGTGCTATCTTTTCTTTGGACTCTATCTGGTTAGTGTTATATCTATTTTGATAGAATTAGTGACTGCATTTCTCATTACCTGTGCTATGATTACTGATTATGACGTAGTGCTAGAAGCCGAAATGTGACTACAGCAGGATATTTTCTCGACTGTAAGAGCATGGCTGGCCTTGTCACCCCTCGTATTTCGTATTTTGGGAAGCAGAGCGTGACATGGTTTTGTTGGTATCAGAGTGCCAGGTTTAGATTGGGATTACAGTTTTCGACTAGGGCTTGACAATTTAAGTCACCCTTTCGGTCTAAATTGTAAACTTGTTATCCTTGACCTTGATTCATATAGTGTGTCCTGCTACATATTTTGATCTTATTCGGTAGAGTTTTGGATAACTTGGTAGAGTTATGTGGTTGTAACTATGAACTACAACATAGTTACAATATTGTACTCTGTTTGAGTGACTTGGGGTTCTACCTTTGATTCCTTCATCGATTGAATACTTTACCACATAATCTTATTTTGATCGTCGAATCTTTATCTCCGTTTATATCTTATATAGTTCCCGAGTTTTCAAATCTATTTTACATTTTCATCCTTATACTTTTCCTATTGATCCTACACCTGCTTACATTTCTTATCGGACTCGTTGTATTCTCACGTCTTTGTTTCTTCAAAGTTATCATATCACGTTGCATATCTTTAAGTTCCTATCAGCGTTGTGCAGCGAAAGTTAAAACTTGGTTTCCAATGACTCTTCTTCCATCTCCACTCCCCGAAGTCAGACCGTCGAGATTTTGGGCGAACTGCAAGGATTGAGAGAAGCCCAGGAGAGGACGAATGATCTTTTAGCTGAAGGGTTAAGGAGGCAGCTAGTTCGGGCACTAGGAGGAGCCCCGGTCGTGAGGGAATCCCTATTAGTAAAAGATGAGACGTGCATATGAAGAGCCTTTTGGTTCTCAGCAGAGAAGCAACGGAGGACTCGAGTCTGCAGTTATTGCAAGAGGCCGGGCACCTTCAGAGGAACCGTCGTCAGGCTAAAGGATGGTGTTTAGTTCAGGGATCCGATGAGCAGCATGCAACGGTTGCCCTCGGAGAAAAGTGCTAAAATGAGGAGATCCATTAACACCCTCCATGTCTTTTGAGTAGTTGTTTGTTTCGTTGTTTTGTAGTTTCGTTGTTTTCGTTTTTTTAATTTTAAGGACGAAATTTTCTGTAAGAGGGTGATGTAATAACCTGTATTTGCCGTATGATCTATTCCATGTTTTAATAAAATTTATTTTGATAAATTTCCAAGATATTTTCCCTATTTTCTATTTTTCTCCAATAATCCCTATGAATATTTCTCCTATATTTCTCTAATTATCATTAATCCTAATTCTATAACCCTAACTCAAAGTTTTCCTATATTTCTCACTTGCAGCCTATAGCTTATATCGTTTCTGGGTTTTCAAATATGTTCTCCATCTTTTCGTTCTTGTACCATTCTTGATAACCTAATTCATGCTTACATTTCTTTCCGATCAGGATGCGCTTTCACATCATCGTCTCTTCAAACTTATCAAATCAAGTTCTATACCTTGAAGTTCTTATCAGAGCCGCGCAGCGGAAGCGTGGTGGATCCATAACCACAGTTGAGTTTGCTGTGGTGTTCGTCGATAATCTACTGGGTTTCTCCAGGAAAGTCTATCCGAGAACGTGAGGACATCCGTCGGTGTTTTCCATATATGTTTGTGTAGCTTGTTTTCGTTCTTTGAATTTCGAGGACAAAATTTTCGTTTTAGGTGGGTATGATGTAACACCCAGTTCCGACTATACCGTAACGAATTTTAATAAATAATTTCCCAATGTTTTTCCCCAAATTTTCATACATAATTTTTCTATATTTTTCTAAATATAATTTCTATATTTTCCTAACCTAAACCCAAACCCAAACCCTAACCCTTTTTAATTTTTCCAAATTATTTTTTCCTAATCTACCCTAAAGCCTAGCCCACAATCCTAACCTACCTGACCCAACCCCTGCCCAACCCGACCCGCTTCCCCCTTCTCTTCTTCTTCCTCACTCCTTTCGTTTCCCGCTCTTTTCCCCCAACGTTCCCCGCTTCTCTCACCCACCTGCACGGGACCTACGCCCGCTCGCCAACTCCTCCGCACCCCACTCGCTTCCCTCCACTCTCCAACGGCTCCCCTCTTTTCCCGCCCATCGCCGCGAGACCTACTCCCCCCATGTCCCTGCTTCCCCCATGTCTTGATCGACCCCTCCCTTCTTTTCCATCTGCATCTTCGCCTTAGCCCCTTCATCGCCAAGTTCTGCATCACCTCTCCGTCCAACACAACCGTCACCCTTCACCGACGAGCACCACGACGAGGTCGAGCTTCCCTACAACCTCAATAGACATCCGATGAGCCCCTCCTCCCTGCAACCAACTGAGCTCCCCTGCTACCTCCTCGTCTTCTCTTCCTCACTGACCTTCCCTCCTCTTCCGGCCATGAGGACCCCTGACTCAACCCCACAGCACCCGCTGCCACCGCCATCGTCTCCATCTTCTTCCTCCTTCCTCAAACCCCATCACCGCCGCACCAACGTCAATCCCGAGCACTTCTTCGCGACCACCACCATAGCAGCCATCACCAAAGCTCCATGACTCCACCGCCAATTTCCTCCTCTACGAGCACCGATAATGTCGTCGTCATCTCTTCAAGCAAGCCTAAGCCTCTCTTCACAGCCGATGAGGCCAATGCCACCGGCCACCCCTCCTCTCGCCTCACCCTATCACCAACCAAAGAACCCAGACCCAAGTACAACTCCAGACCTAAGCCGAGCTCCCTACTGCTGAGCCATCGCTGAACTCATAGCCGTCGCCTGAACCGTCGCTGCCTCTGCCCAAGCCACCTCGTTGCGGACGCAGCCCCGAGAACAAACCCCCATGCCCACTTCCTGAACCACCGTGCTCACTTAGAGCCCACCGTGTACCCAGACGTGTCGTGCCCCGTACCCAGTCCCCGTGCCACATCGTACCCAGTCCTCATGTCACGTCGTGCCATCCCTCGTGCCACAACGTACCCGATCCCATGCACACACCGTGCCCACTCCTACACCAGCGTCGCGTCCCGTGTCGCGCCATGCCACACTCGCACCATGCACCGAATCAAGACCGTGCCCAGTACCGTGTCATTCCCGCGTCATCACCTTGCCCACTACCGTATCAGGCCCGCGTCGCCACTGCGTCCAATACCAGGTCACCGCGCATCGCACCCGCGTCGCGCACGTGTCCAACATCGCATCGTTTTGAGTGTCAAGACGGATCCCGCACATGCTGTCGTTTCTATATCAAGCGACCGAAGGCAAGTGAAATCTCTCACTTGTTTATCATGCTAATTTTTACGTGAGTAGAAGCAATTTCATAATAACTTGATATATATATAACTATATTTGGATCGTAACCACCGTTGAAACTGCATAGTGAACCATAGTGCAGTTTTATTGATTGGGGCTTGATTAAGACTTATTACTGCGTCAGTATTGCATAGAGGATATATGGTTAATATTTAAATTCAATTGGTTAAAGAAAACTAGTGTTTCGATCATTTACCGGGTGCCACCTTAACTGTTTGATGTGAACTATAAACAATAACTAAATTAGATATGGTGGAAATCAGGATATTTAGACCCTAACACTGTTAACAAGTGCTATGTACAAATTTGGTGGCAAATCGATGTTATTTTCACACAAAAGTGACGCCGTAATTTTAATACCGAAACTTATGTTTTACCGAATACTTGACACTGTTAAATTCATAATTAATTCCAGAAAAATACAATCGCAGCTTGCTTGGATTTGTTACGAAGGGTACTGCATAACCTTTAATACAACGTATAGCTTTACTATTAGATATATCCTATGAATATCAAAAACAAAGAACTTACCTGACCTTGGACCGCAGTCCAGAGCAGGAACTTACCCTTGACTTGCAGTTATGCCCTGAAACCTTTCTGTTTAATTGTGATAGTGTGCAGAGCCAATTACCTCTGCGTATAAAATTGATTTATATTTCCAATGGTATCAATTTCACCAAATTCCAGTATCATTTGGCATTTAAATCATATTTTAAACGGCTCACATGTACGGCAGATTTCTGTCAGTTCAGCTTGCGCCCTTCATCAGTGATCTGATCATAACTCCTAAACTAAGATGACTATTGTTGATCCGTCTCCTGTTATATAAATCTAACTCATAGACCTACAATTAGTTGAACAGTAGCGTCACCTAATTATGCTCCCAACAGGGAGTAAAACGTGTTACGAAACGGACTTCCAGTTCAGAAATTGGATTTCCCGCAGTAAACACTTAAAATGAAATGACCATAACTGGCAAACCTGAAACCCGATTGACTCGAAACCAATTTTTCTGTGTAGATGATTAAATATACTGCCTACTCTTTTATATCGTTTTGCTTAATTATGCACGTGTGATTTTATATGAATTTTTCTAGTCCAACCGACATCGGGTGCTCATATGTTTTAGCAGTGCATTTACTATATCCCCATCATGTGCATGATTGCCATACTCTTGTAAATAGTGTTCATTTGCATCGATAACCCAGTGACCGTGTTACATTACCAAGTGATAATATTAGTGATTGGATTGTGGCAAGTACGTTAGTGTAAAAGCGTGATTGAATAAGTGAATTGACACGTACTTATACACAATCAGCGGAACCAGTTAATTATTGCATTGTCGACGTCTATGGGGCATATATACGTATAAATATAACTGGTATGGGATGGTTATACAAGCACTTATATTAGTGTCATAGGTAAGACATCGAGTACTGTCCATTTATCTTGGATACTAGTCGAGACATGCTTGATGGAGATTATGTCTCCAGTTCTCGCGTAGACTTGTCATGGAACGACTAGTATTTGGATTCATGGTCGGTGTTTGATGTAGACCGTGGGTGTGGGGTAGTTTGAGTGTGAGTTCAATCAACGGAATCTCAGGAGTCCCACTGTCGGCATATATAGCGATTTCGGGAGTCGTATGGATGGTATTACTGATTATTAGTGAGCGTGATTCGGGCCTGTATTCCCTTGCCCCTGCGGCCTACCCTTGGGTTGGAAATACTCCTGCGGTGGTTGACGCTCACACTTGGACTGACGATGGGTTTAGTGACCCGGACATTGATACTTAAAGATTGATAGCTTTAGTGACATGGACACTGCATTGATTACTTATCTGATACACTTACTTTATCGTTACCTGTACCGGTTATTTCATGCTCACATCATTGTTCTATATTTACTGCTTCATGTTTATCATCATTGCACATTATATGTATATATTACTTTTGTGTCGCTCTGACGACCTGAGTATGTATGCTCAGAGTGAGAAGTGGACTGAGCTCAGATCAGGACCCGTCTTACCATGAGAATATTGCGGACATCTAGATCAGCGACGCCAGCGCTATCTTTTCCTTGGACTCTATCTGGTTAGTGTTATATGTGTTTTGATAGAATTAGTGACTGCATTTCTCATTACCTGTGCTATAATTACTGATTACCACGTAGTGCTAGAAGCCGTAGTGTGACTACGACAGGATATTTTCTCAACCGTAGGAGTATGGATGGCCTTGTCACCTCTCGTATTCCGTATTTTGGGAAGCGGGGCATGACTGTCCCAAAAGAGAAATAGATCAAGTAAAAGAAATAAATCTGATAATTTATCTGTTTTTGTTATATTAACGTAGTTGTTTGTACCTTGGTACAAAATATATCAGTGTATATGAGAGGAGTCTAACTTGCTCCGTGGACTAAGGCATACAAGGCCCCATCAAAACCCACGGGACAACGACAACGGATATTTAGGTTAGGTGTATTATAGTGACCGTCTCATTCCACTTCTACATTCCGTACCAATTTACCCCTTAAAACCCCTATAAATTTATATTGTATCGATTGTAATGATTTATTGTATAAGGCTTGCCGAAACCATGGTATAAGTTGTTCATGTAAAAAAATCGGATGTAAACGGATAGTCGTGTAGTCACGTCAAGATATATCCATGTTCGGTCAAGTCAAGTCATGTTGCATGTTTGATATAGTTCTGGTATTCATATTCAAGTTCAAGTATAGATTGGATTCATGTTGTATTAGAGTTAAGATTGGATTGTGTTCATGTTTAAATTGTATTCGGATTAGACTGAGACTCAGATTGAGTCAGACAGTTAAACAGAATTGGATTTCTGAATTAGGTTTTGGAGTTATCGGAAACTGCTGCACATGGACGGCGGGATTTGTGACTTTTTCCAAGCCAATTACCATTGATAACCCCGTTTTAGTTTTCTAGCTTAAATAGGCAAGCACCCACTTTCTCCGGCTCCCTAAGACTCAAGAGAATTGGTCCCGCTTAAACCTATATTTACTAGGGTCCTTAATATAAATTAATATAACTTAAGGGGGTTTACGAAAAATATTTTTAGTATAATTTCAAAATAAACCTCAAGTATTTATTTATCGTATTTAGGGTTTTTCATGGATGTAATTTTTTTAAAAATGAGGTATTCTAGTGAATAATTACCTAGCTTATACATGGTATTTTAGTGTAAAATTGACTTGTATGGATTATTGATGGTATTTTCATGAAATTTGTAATTCTTTTCTTTTGTTTAGAAAATATGGAATTTATTATATATTTAAAATATATGGCTGATAATATTTATATATAATTATTAAAAATAAATTTATTTATTAAATAGAAAATCACGTTTTTCTTAAAAATTGCATTAAAAATTCTATCGAGATCGTATGCTCGCTCTACTAGTCCGATGGATGTGCAATAACCCACATCAACCGAATCGGATTCCTCAAAATGGGTTGTAGAGGTATAATTGCAAAGAATTTAAATAATACAATTTAAAGAATACGGTTTTTAATAGTTTATGGTATTTTAATGTAAAAATCGTATTTGTCCCAAAATATTGTTAAAAGCTAAACGTACTATGTCATAATGCATGTTGTGAGAGGTAGGTCATTACCTCATGAGATTTTTTAAAGGTAATACAAGCAAAAAATGATAAAAGATGTCATATGTAATTTTATGGTATTTAAACGTAAAAGTGTAATAAAAGTTGTTTTATATGGAGTTTTGAAATGAAACTTGCTTATAATTATTGTTTAATATTTAACAAACAAAGTATAATGATTTAGATAACTAGTTCTTGAGAAAAGTTGTTATTTTAAAAGTTTTAGAAATGAATGTCGGTATAACTCCACTTACCGATATCATTAAAAAGAAGAAGTTTTGAGATGTGAAAAGAAAAGAAGAGAGAGAACTTATTAGCTTAGAGAATAGAGAGGAGTTTGAGGGAACTTTTGATGGCTTCGTAGAGTTGCGGGGTCGCCGGAATCGTCTTGAATCGTCGCCGGAAATTGACCTAGTGCTAACTCCACTTGTACTTTTCTTTTACTTGGAAATTTTGAAAATTTTAACAAAAGATTTCAGCATGAAGAGGGATCAGGTGTGGGGTTGTATTTATAGGGTAGAATTAGGGTTTTGAGAATTGAAAAGAGAATTAAAAATGCATTTAAACTTGGATTAATGGTGATTTTAATCTCTCTATTAATTTACAGAGAAATCAAACAGCATGGGAGTAGTGGGAGTAGGCCAAAGGACTGGGGTGCAGAGAATGGGGCATTACCGATGGTTGAGCCCGGCGCCGCTGGCCCAAGTGATGATCTCGCCGGCCATCTTAGGGCTTTGGGTGTTGGGATTCATGACACGTGTCCCTCTCGCAGTTAATAGCATTTTGCACATGTTTGATTTTCTAGATTTTCATTTCTTACGTGTATTGCACGTGTAAACTTTTGGGTTTCCAAAAAGTTTAAAATAAAAATCAGTAAAAATATATGCGGCTGATGGGATTCGAACACAGAGGCTATGTCACAACAGTGCAAGGCTTTACCAATGAGCTACAACTGTTTTCTTGTTGTTCTTAAACAAATTAAATTTATAACTTATACTCAGGCTTGAAACTCTATTCTGTACATTAATTTGAAAATTTTTGTACAATGAAATTGGAGTCATTACAGACTCTTCTTTCTACAAGCACTTACACCCCTCTTTTACAAAGGCACGATAACATCTCGGTCCTCACACAAAAAAAAAGAAATAAAAATCTTTTACTCTTCTCTCTTACACAGGACTCTCTTGCACTCACGATATCCTCATACAAAAAAAAGAAGAGGGTTGTTCCCCTCCGAACGGCGGCCGAGACATTAGGACGCCTCGCCTGAGATTCGGGGCAGATGCTATTTGGTTTTATCCGTCTACTTCTCCGAAAATGCCAAGTTGATTTATGGCACCGTGTATCGGAGGTTTAGACGGATGCGGCCGATGTAGCAGACTTCGTCAGATTCCTCCTCGTTTGAGGGGTTTTTGATTGTGGGGACGCTCTTCCCTGCAGACGTAAGCCCCTGCAGTTAATTACGCTACCGCATCGCGGTAACAACTTTCTCCTTCTCCCGAATTTCACTTCATGTCGTGGGTGTTTGTTTTGTTTGTGTTTGCCCGTGGATTGTATACGGGGACTATTTATTTCGTCGCCCGTAGGACGTGGATTAGTCCAAATCCGTACTTTCTTAGATTTGGGTTTTGGGTTTTGGTTTAAGCATACATTAGCCATATTTGAGGCTAAGATCAAGTTAAACGTTTGTTAAGAATACATTAGTCTAATTTCCAGACTAAGATCTACTTAACGGGATCGTCTAGATCCATTTCCAGTTTAGGGACATGGTGGTCCATTTAATATATGGCCATCGGGACCCGTCACCTCTCTGACGACGTTGAAGGATTACAAAGACATGTGTCAGAGGAGTTCGGAGATGTACCCTTGAACCAAAGTTGATTGGGGTCTTATAATCCAATTTGGGACTAAAGTCTGTTTGAATGTTTAAGGATACGTTAGCCATATTTGAGGCTAAGATCAACTTAAACGGGATCGTTTAGATCCAACAAAAGAGCGTTTGGGGGCTCTGTTGTTCCAGTTTAGGGACGTAGTGGACCATAGGTAGTTTAGGGACATTGCGGTCCATTGGTAGTTTAAGGACATTGCGGTCCATATTCCAGTTTAGGGACATGGTGGTCCAACATTCCTATTTGGGGACGAGCATTAGTTTAAGGACATTTCGGTCCAACATTTCTATTTTGGGACAAATATTAGTTTAGGGACGTTTCGGTCCACGAGTTTAACGACCCCGCAGTCCGTATCGATATGTGGTTGTCGGGACCCGTCACCTCTCTGACATCGTTGAAGGATTACAACGATAGGTGTCAGAGGAGTTCAGAGATGTACCCTTGAATCGGATGTAAATTGATTTAGGGGAGCAGCCGTGCTCAGTCAATTTAGTTTGAGGACTTACGGCCATGATTGGGCTAAGTCCAGTTGAAAAATGTTCAACGCTTTTATTTGTCTTTGGCCTATTAGGCCTATGCTAGAGCTTTGCCCCTTTTAAAATAATGCATTGCATTTCTTATTTTGTTTGGGCTCTGCCCTTTTATAAATGATGTAGAGCATCAATTTTGCTTGGGCTCTGCCCTTTTATAAATGATGCAGAGCATCAATTTTGTTTGGGCTCTCCCCTTTTATTGCATTGCAATTTATTTTGGCCTACTAGGCCTTTTTGATTTGGGCCTGGCCCTTCAGTAAACAATGCAGTGCATTTGTCAGGCGCTTTGCGCCAATCATTGAGCGCAAGCGCTTGTGGTGATGACACGTGTCACGCTCTGGTGAACGCAAGCGCTGTTAGCGCAGTGCGCTGCACTGCTGCGCTGCTGACACATAGCGCGCTCTGGTGAGTTGCGCCAATTTCAGAGAGCAAGGCTCTATTTCAAAAGCGCATAGCGCAAATGGTTTAGATGCTGACACATGGCGTTCTCTGGTGAGTTGCGCCAACCCAAGAGCGCAACAGTGCAGTTTTGCAAGTGTAAGGCACTATTAACTTGAGAATCTTTTAGATTCCAGAACCAATGGTTCATAAACAAGTGCAAAGCACTTATTATTTTTCTTTTTATTGAAGATTATTGATCTTGTTCTCAGATCAATTATCTGTTCATAAGAGAATTTTCTCTTTTTTCTAAAGGTTTTTACCTTTTTTGTTCTTGAGGAATTCTCTCCAATTCTTCAGAGTTCTCGATGATGATGTTTTGGGGTCTAGGGGCCTTTATATAGTGCCCATTGATTAGTTAAATTTATTAAAGAGATCCTTCTCTGAGTGATTTGGGGAATTTTCCGCACCGTTGGATCTTTGATCCAAGGGCTTCTGTTTTACAGAAGGCAATCTTCTTGTTTTTAACAAGATTGAGAAAGATCTTTCAGAATTTTAATTCTGTTTGGCGCAAGCCCTCCAGCGCGTGACACGTGTCAAGCAGCGCAGAGCGCAGCGCAACTGCGCTGACACGTGTCGCGCAGCGCAACTGCGTTTGCGCTGATATGTGTTGTGCAGCGCTTGCGCAACTGCGCTAGCGCAACTGTGGTGCCACATGGCACGCAGCGCAGAGCGCAAGTCAGCTGAAGCGTTGCTCCTTTTAATTTTTGTTCTAAAATAGAGCTTTGCTCTGATTGGGCGCGCTGCCTCGGGCACTGCGCTCTCTGCGCTGGCGTGCCTGATTTTGACACGTGGCGCTCTGCGCGCAGCGCAGGGGATCTGAAGCGTTGCTTCATTTATTTTAACTTTAATTTTCACTTTAATTTTCAAAGCAGAGCTTTGCTCTGATTGGGGAAACAGAAGCGTTGCTTCGTCTCCCGCCTTGGAATTTGAACAGAGCTTTGCTCTGATTGGGGTAAATAAATGCCCCCCCACCGTTGCGCTTATGTAGCCTCTGAACTTGAGCGCAGCAGTGGCGGAATCCCAACCGTCGCGCCATCCCTTAGAAGTTGAAACGACTCTTTAATGCTTATAAATAGGACCTTTGGTCCCTTAGATGATTTTCATCTCTTAAGATTTTTACTTTCAAACAGAGCCTTGCTCTTACTTTCAAGAACTCCAAGATTTAGGACACTTTTTAGGTAAAATTTTTAATTAAATTAAATTAATTTTCATTGACAGAGCCTTGCTCTCAATAGATCCCTGATCTAAAGAAAACCCATTTAGGGTTTCACTTAGAAGAGTTTTGCTTTATAGGTCCAAAGGGATCTAAAGAGAACTAAAGAGAACCCTGTTAGGATTCCATCAATAGAGTTCTGCTCTCTGAAATATTTCATTTATAATTTCTTGATTCATTAATGGAGCTTTGCTCCTTTTAAATCATATAGCAGAACTCTAGAGTTGTTGATTTTTGCCGATCTTCTTTTATAGGAGTGATGGACGCCCACATGTACGACCTCGACGAGATTATCTCCTATGGGGACATCCGCCGACTCGGCCGTTCCCAAAATCGAGAATTTACTAATGCCGAATGTGCATAGATCATGAGTCGCTTCGATGCGTACAACGGTCAACTGCTTCCCCGACGTTCCTCTCTCCTGAAACTTATCGTGGGAGCCATCTGGGAAGCACTCCCCTTATTCTGTTCCGGTGTGCCGCTTAGGGCGTTGGATGCCGCTGAGGATAAAGTGCACTCGGTGTACCTGATGAACTTAATCTCGAAGAGACGGCGAGACAATCTTGTCGATCTCCTGCACCAGGCCTTCCAACAGTCCGCCATACTTGCTGCTTACTGGAGGGAGGAGGACATCCGTGGGGACCCCGACGCTTGTGCTCGTGAAAGAAAGCACACCAGGATGGTTCGCCAGGCTTGGAAAGTCTTAGATAAGGTTACTTTCGAATTCCTCAATCCATGTCCTGGGTCCGAGGTTATACCGTTGTAAACATTTCAATAATGTTGTTGTTTATTTCTTTGTGATTGTAAGAACCTTTTGAAATATGAATGGAAATTTTTTATTTCAGCTTGTCTTATTTCTCATTCTGAGTGTTTTGCACATGCATGAATGGATGTGTCTCGAACGCTTGATCAAATGCAAATCGAATGTCCTTTCTGTCGCTTTCCTCTTTCTTTTATTATCAGTATACTGCTTTAGTAAATATGGTTGACAGGTGATAGAGCGAGCATCCTGTATTGGCTTCTTCAAAAGGCAGCGATGGCTTAGGCCGCAGGTTCAAATCTGCTGCCTAAGACTTTTCAACTTTATGAGCCGTGAAGCTCTCATAAAGACTTTTCTCCTTACGGATCGAGAGGATCTCATAGGTGTATTTTCTCCTTAGGAATCGTGAGGATTTCTAAGTGCGTTTTCTCTTATAAGTCGTAAGGATCCTATAAGAGTATTTTTCCCTCTTACGAGTCGAGAGGACTCGTAAGCGGTTGTTTCCCTCCTTGTCGAGATTCGACTTTGGAGAGTGAGACCCGTGAATAGCATACAAGAGACCATTTTGGGCTAACTTACAGGGTCCCAGTGTTTAGGGAACAAGTTTTTTTAATCCTTACTGCCTAAGACTTTATCTTACGAGTCGAGCCGCATCGAGAATTTCTCGCAAAGACATCAATTTCTTCACAAGTCGAGACGAATCGAGCATTTCTCGCAAGAATATCCTAACGTCACAGTTAACCTCTGCTCTTTACGACAGAAGTCCGTTAGAGTCTGTGGTACTTAGGGTTTTGGCCGTCGTACCGTCGCATCAGCTGATATATTCCTGGATAGGCAGTTGTGCTGTTCGAGTAGCCGTGCGACTGCCGTGTCTCTGACCCCTTCGGGGGCTGGACAAGACGTCTTCAAGCAATCTTCCTAGGCAGATTGACCATCGGAAGAGCAAGCGTTAGGAATTTTCCATGCCGCTTTTTACTTGAGGTTAGGCTCATTTTGGTGAGCCCCGATGAGTCATATCCACTCCACGCTGGTGTGGGATGATCTCCGATAGTCTTTCAGGTTTTATGTGAGTGGCCGTCAAGACCCTGAAGCTAGGAATTTGGTCTTTTCTTCGTTTGCTGGCATCGCGTCTGCTGTATCGAGACGAATGTCGCGGTGGGAACTAGGGATTTTGCCGTGGCTCCATTTGTTTGATTGTCGCGTCTGAACCCTGCTGGAGGAAGAATGCTGGGGTGACATCTCGTCTGCTGTATCGAGACGAACGTCACGGTGGAGCTGGGATTTTGCCGTGGCTCCGTTTGTTTGATTGTCGCGTCTGATCCCTGCTGGAGGAAGAACGCTGAGGTGACAACTCGTCTGCTGTATCGAGACGAACGTCACGGTGGAGCTGGGATTTTGCCGTGGCTCCGTTTGTTTGATTGTCGTGTCTGATCCCTGCTAGAGGAAGAACGCTGGGGTGACATCTCATCTGCTGTATCGAGACGAACGTCACGGTGGAGCCGGGATTTGGCCGTGGCTCCATTTGTTTGATTGTCGCGTCTGATCTCTGCTGGAGGAAGAACGCTGAGGTGACAACTCGTCTGCTGTATCGAGACGAACGTCGAGGTGGAGCCAGGATTTGGCCGTGGCTCCGTTTGTTTGATTGTCGCGTCTGATCCCTGCTGGAGGAAGAACGCTGGGGTGACATCTCGTCTGCTGTATCGAGACGAACGTCGCGGTTGTCTCTAGGTTGTTAGTGAACCGTCGAGGTTTAGAACTAGGGATTTTGCCGTGGCTCCGTTTGTTTGATGATGTTGCGTCTGCTGTTCGAGACGAACGTCGAAGTGGTGACCATTCTGCACTGGTGTAGGGATGATCTCCAGTTGTCTTTCAGGCTTTATATGACTCGCCGTTAAGACCTTGAAGCTTGGAATTTAGCCTTCGCTTCGTTTGTTCTGTCATGTCCGAATCCTGTTGGAGGAAGGACACTGTTGTTGACATTGCGTCTGCTGTAACGAGACGAATGCTGAGGTAGAGCTGGGATTTTGCCGTCACTCCTCTTTACCGACCATAGAGTCCTTTGTTGACGTTGCATCTACATCCTGCTGGACTGCGAAAGAACGCCGTTGTTGATATTGCGTCTGCTGTAACGAGACGAATGCTGAGGTAGAGCTGGGATTTTGCCGTCACTCCGCTTTACCGACCATAGAGTCCTTTGTTGACGTTGCATCTACATCCTGCTGGACTGCGAAAGAACGCCGTTGTTGACATTGCGTCTGCTGTAACGAGACGAATGCTGAGGTGGAGTTGGGATTTTGCCGTCACCCCGCTTTGTTTCGACCATGGGGTCTTTCATTGGCGTTGTATCTGCATCTGGTTGGAATGAGGAGAAACACCGTTGGTGATCTCTAAGTTGTCGATATCGACGTCGAGACCTTGAAGCTAGAGATCTTCTTTTTGCTCCGTTTGTTGACATTGTGTCTGCAATATTGCGACAAATGTCGAGATTGTCTCTAGGTTGTCTATGAACCGTCGAGATTTGGCTTCGCTTTCTGATGAAGCCTGTTGGGAAGGTATGGTTCCCTCTTTGTTCGTGCCCCTGGATTGTATACAGGGATCGATGTGATCTCACATGTAGGGCAAAAAGTTTCATTCTTTCATTTTTTTTTATCATTTCAGCTTTTTATATCATGAAAATCGCGATTGCCCAATCATTTCGGCTGTTTTTCGCGGTGTCCAATCATTTCGGCTATTTGTTTTATTTTTACTCGCTGCTTTTTATTGCGAATTGCCCAATCATTTCGGCTATTTTGTATGCATACATTTTTACTTGCTGATTTTGTTGCAAGCTGTCCCATCATTTCGGCTATTTCGTATACATTTTTGGCTCGCAGACTTTTATCGCGAGTGTGGAACTTAGAATCTGGTGCCAATCTTAGCATCAGCATCGCTACGACTGGAATATTAGCAGGAGCGAATCATCATTTGCCATGAAAGGACTTGGAATTTGATACTGATTTAGGCATCAGCATCGCTACAACTGGGATATTGCCAGGAGCGAATCATCATTTGCCTCTGTCGACGTTGAACAAAGGTGGCTTAGCGAACAGGGTTAGGATCCCGTCGACTAAGGCTTTTGACTTCATGAGCCGTAAGGGTCTCACAAAGGTATTTCTCCCTACAAGTTGTGAGGATCTTGTAGGTGTATTTTCTCCTTAGGAATCGTGAGGATTCCTAAGTGTATGTTCCCCTGTAAGTCGTAAGGATCTTACAAAAGGGTTTTCTCCTTATAAGTCGAGAGGACTTTCAAAAGTTGTTCACCGTATGGACATATCCCCAGTCACGGGTGGGACTTGGTTAGGGAAATGTTTATTCGCGTCCGTGGATTGTATACAAGGGTCAGTGCTGAGCCACTTATAGGGCAATATCGAAGGTTGTGGGGGTTGCTTAAGCACAGGTTTAGGTCTCTGTAACTTAAGACTTTCAAATCTTATGAGTCATGAGGGTCCCATAAGAGAGTTCTCCTTACGAGTCGTGAGGATCTCGTAAGTGTATTTTCTCCTTAGGAATCGTGAGGATACCTAAGTGTGTTGCTCCCTTATGAGTCGTAAGGATCTCACGCGGTTGGTTTCTCCGTACAAGGTCGAGAGGACCCTGCAAATGTTTTTTAACGAGGATGCGCCCTTTCGGGTTTTCACAAACACTCGCCGGTAGCCCAGCTGTTTTTACTCAAGGAGCCCTTTCGGATTTTCATCCGTGCCCATTTTGCTTATGGACATACCGTTTTTTTTTACGAGGTCGCGCCCTTTCGGGTTTTCGCGAACACTCGCCGGTAGCCCTGCTGTTTTTACTCACGGAGCCCTTTCGGGTTTTCATCCATGCCCATTTTACTTATGGACATACCGTTTTTTACGAGGTCGCGCCCTTTCAGGTTTTCACGAACACTCGCCGGTAGCTCTGCTGTTTTTACTCACGGAGCCCTTTCGGGTTTTCATCCGTGCCCATTTTGCTTATGGACATACAGTTTATATTTTTTTTTATCTTTTTTTTCATTCTCGTCGGTCTGAGGGTGCCGCGGTAGTAGTTTAAGGACGTTTCGGTCCGCCGTTAGTTTAAGGACGTTTCGGTCCGCCGTTAGTTTAAGGACGTTTCGGTCCGCCGCTAGTTTTAGGACGTTGCGGTCCATTATTAGTTTAAGGACGTTTCGGTCCGCCGTTAGTTTAAGGACGTCTCGGTCCGTCATCGCTGTATTTGAGGCGAATCTCTAGTTTACTGACTTTTCGGTCTACGGGGCTTTCTCTATGACCGAGCATGATGCCCCGGCGTATCCATTTTTCTCGGAGCGTGGGGTTGTGGCGGGCTCACCTTCCAGTTTTCGGAGATGACGAACTTGCCCTGTTGGTATTGGTCTTCAACCCAGTTTTTGAAGACGTAGCAATCCTCAATCAGGTGACCTACCGTTTGGTAGTAAGGGCAATGATTGAGATCGTTAACATCGCCTGGCCACAACGGATGTTTTGGACTTGGCAGATTGATGAGTCTATCGCGCACTGCTAGCTCGAACAGTCTCCTTATTTTATCTTGAGGAAACGAGTAAGGACGTTTCAACTTTTCATGGAGGGGTTGCTGCTTGTTGTTTCGGCAAACAACCGGTTTAGGGCCACTCGATTGCTGTTGAGTATTGGCTACGAGGGCTGTTTTCCCCTTCTCTTTATCCTTTTTGTTCGATCCTTTGTTCGCGAGGCCGAGACTTTTTCCGAGTAGCGTGCGATTGCACGGCTGAACATTCTCGCAACTCCTCAATTCCTTCATTTTTGAAATGGATTCCTTGAGAGAGGGTTGAGGCAGCTTCTTCGTCAGAGTCGCTTCCGAAGGTGATAATTTGCGATCCCTTGGAGTCGGCTCTGTGACAGTCGGCGGCGGCTCCCTTGCGCTCATCTATCGCATTTTTCTGATGTCTACGAGCTCCACACTTTGTCCTGTTGAAGTGTTGCTTTTGAGCGACATACCCTTGCCACCAACACTTAAAGGAGTCGCAGTTTTCGGTAGGATGTATGATCTCCTGATGATATAAGCAGAAGTTATGATGCATCTCTACTCCACCGAGAGTATTTTCTTCAGAGGGTGGTAGCTTCATTCCCGCTGACAGGGCTTTAGCAAACCTTTTCCTTGTCTTGAATTTGCTTTTATCCGCAGCGGATGGCTTTTAATTTGACGAGAGTGCCTCGACTCCTTCGTCTAGTCGGCGGTGTTTGGCTCCTTCCAGTATGGCTATCTCACGCTCTTGATTGGCTTTAACTTTCAGACGAATCTCATTCAGGAAGGCATCGATCAACTCGTCTGACGGCCGCGGAATTTCTGGTTCAGGGTTCGTCCTCGGTTTCTCGGCGCAAGGAGCCTCTTTATCATCCGCCAATGAGTGAGAGATCATATGACAAGCTGCCCCCGGTGCGTCCATCTTCTTTGGAGTGTGCGGCTGTGGTGGGTTTACCTTCCACTTTTCAGAAAACGCAAACTTGCCTTGTAGGTATTGATCCTCGATCCATCCCTTGAAGACGAAACAATTCTCGATCGGGTGACTTACCGTTTGATGGTAAGGGCAGTAATCGAGATTATTAAGATCTCTTGGCTGCAACGGACGTTTTGGATTCGGCAGATTGATGAGTCTGTTGCGTACTGCCAGTTCAAACAGTCTTCGCATTTTATTCTGAAGAAATGAGTAAGAACGTCCTAGTCTCTCCTCGAGGGATGGGCGTGGATGCGCATTATTTTGGCGAACGACCGGTTTTGAGTTGCTCAGCTATTGTTGAGCATTGGCAACGACAGTCACTTTCCCTTTTCCTTTCTCATTTCGAGAGTCTGGTTTTGGAGGAGACGGTCCGTGGCCCATCTGGTCCATTTGGGCTAATTTGTCGATCAATGCTTGGAAGGTGGTCGGCCTGAAGAACATCATGAATTGCGAGATGGTCGCTTGCGGATCAAGAGTGCCCACGAACATGCCTACCGCAGGTGCCTCTTCTATGCGTTGTTCGCATTTCGACCATAGGTTTCGCCATCGTGTTGCGTATTGGACCCATGTTTCGCCTGGCCTTATCCTGGCATTTATCGGTGTTGTTATCGGGGTGCGTTCACTAGCACTCACGAATCTTTGTGTAAACAATAACTCCATCTCCGCAAATGTTTTGACAGAGTCGTTAAGTAGCTCTGAATACCATTCAAAGGCTGTTTCTGCTAAGTTGCCGACGAATTGGCGAAGCAACAGTTTGTCATCGCCTCCAGTGTTGCCGCATAAGGCCCTGAATTAAGCGACATGCTGATGTGGATTCCCTGTCCCTTTATATACGTGGAACTTAGGGATCGTATATCCCGGCGGGTAACTGATTTGATCATACCAGCCTGGATAGGGTCGTCCAGTTCTGACAGTTCGCCCAGCCGATTCACTCGCCTAATGAGCTCGTATTTGCTGAGCTATATAGTCATCCAGTGCGACCTTGGAAATGGTTTTTTCCTTGGCCACTGAGAGAGCTGGAGGAGGATTAGGTGTCTCCCCTCTGTCGTCTCCGACAATGATCTGAGGATCTTCAGCTGGAGGGTTTGGGTGTATCATCATCCCTACTATATCTTGGAAGAGGAGCGCCATTTGTTTTATATTGGCAGCTTGTTCTGCTGCCTCTTTGTCCTTCTTTTCGAGAACTCTGCGTAGGTAGTCAGCATCGGTTTCTTGCTCGTGACACTGTTCTGATGATGCCTCCGAGCTTTCTTTTGGCCCGGTAAGTGCAGCCATTATAGTCATCATTTCCTGAAGCTTCTGTTGCTGCTCCTAGGCTATTGTCACGGATCAGGTGAGCGGTCGGTGACCCGTCGAAGTACGGCTTTCCTTTTTTCCGAAAGCCATATAAACAGTGTGCACCACCATGCTCCCAGCCTTGGGGCGTTTGTGTTCAGCGCTTTTACGGTTCGCCATGTTCATAGGGGCTCTTTGTGGCCTCCTTTTCCTTTGAGGGATTGGAGATGAGGGGGCCGTTGTAGTGGGCACCCAAATAGCTGTTGCTTTTTGTGGCTTGACGGAGTAATCCTTCTCCTTCCGAACCTTCATCTTTTTCTGTCGTCGGAGGTAGTCTTGATCGATCACTGACTCTTGGACTTGACGCTAGACCTTGTAGATTTTAGAGGACAACCGTTGAGGGGGCTGCCCTTGCTTTTTCTCTGGAGAATTCTCCACAGGTGGAGGAGTTCATTTCAACACCGCAGTAGGAGAGTTCCTGCGCACCGTGTTCAGCAATTCAAAGTTGTTCCCGGTTGGAACAACAGCATCGATCCCCACCGTTGGAGCTGGCGGAGTTATCCCAGAGGGGGAGTTGCCCTCAGCCTTCCTTACTCAGTGCCAATGGCGACATTGACCGTGTCGTGCAGACGGAGTTGTTCTAACCGTAGGGGTGACCTCCTCATGTCCCCTGTGTTGGTCAGAATCTGCTGGTATCAGCCTTTTAAAGACCGACGTCCGTTGAATGAGGACGGCCAACTTGTCAAAAGCAGACTTCCGAGCAGAGGAAGCAACCTTGGTGATCTCGCCTGAAACTGGAATAGGGATAGCTATCTGCTTCGGGATAACTTCTTCTGATATTGCTGGCTTTTTCATGGGCCCGTTGGAGCTCTGACCCAGCCTGTTAAAAACCGAAGCAGTGAAGTTGAGCAACCCGTTGAGAGGGACCGCGGCAATGGTAAGTTGATCAAAGACTGACTTCTTTGGGGCTTTTTGCAACGTCATTGGGGCATTGAAGCTCATCGGTGGGAGCATAGTCTCGAAGAATAGTCCAGTGGTGGCTTGAGTTACCTGCTCCACTGGTATCTTGAAAAAAGAGGCCACTTGGGGCCCGTAAGTCACTCCTCCAGCAGAGACCGAGCGAAAGTTGCAGTTGCAAGCAGTGCAGTTTGAAGCCATTGATCTTCTGTTTTCTGCACGGAGCAAGACACCGAATCTTAGTACCTCGAATCCACAGGGAACCACAGCAAACCGCGATTCGTTCG
Organism: Agapanthus africanus; assembly: GCA_030015575.1. Lineage (NCBI taxonomy): Eukaryota > Viridiplantae > Streptophyta > Magnoliopsida > Asparagales > Amaryllidaceae > Agapanthus > Agapanthus africanus. The sequence continues at coordinate 765,184,368 of CM057340.1, forward strand.
TGAACACGACACACGAAGTGTGGAGGGGCGTGCCAGAATCTGTTCCCCTCCGAACGGCGGCCGAGACATTAGGACGCCTCGCTTGAGATTCGGGGCAGATGCTATTTGGTTTTATCCGTCTACTTCTCCGAAAATGCCAAGTTGATTTATGGCACCGTGTATCGGAGATTTAGACGGATACGGCCGATGTAGCAGACTTCGTCAGATTCCCACTCGTTTGAGGGGTTTTTGATTGTGGGGACGCTCTTCCCTGCAGGCGCAAGCCCCTACAGTTAATTACGCTACCGCATCGCGGTAACAACTTTCTCCTTCTCTAGAATTTCACTTCGTGTCGTAGGTGTTTGTTTTGTTTGTGGTTGCCCGTGGACTGTATACGGGGACTATTTATTTCGTCGCCCGTAGGACGTGGATTAGTCCAAATCCGTACTTTCTTAGATTTGGGTTTTGGGTTTTGGTTTAAGAATACGTTAGCCATATTTGAGGCTAAGATCAACTTAAACGTTTGTTAAGAATACGTTAGTTTAATTTCCAGACTAAGATCTACTTAACGGGATCGTCTAGATCCATTTCCAGTTTAGGGACATGGTGGTCCATTAATATATGGCCGTCGGGACCCGTCACCTCTTTGACGACGTTGAAGGATTACAACGACATGTGTCAGAGGAGTTCAGAGATGTACCCTTGAACCAAAGTTGATTGGGGTTTTATAGTCCAATTTGGGACTAAAATCTGTTTAAATGTTTAAGGATACGTTAGCCATATTTGAGGCTAAGATCAACTTAAACGGGATCGTTTAGATCCAACAAAAGAGCGTTTGGGGGCTCTATTGTTCCAGTTTAGGGACGTAGTGGTCCATAGGTAGTTTAGGGACATTGCGGTCCATTGGTAGTTTAAGGACATTGCGGTCCATATTCCAGTTTAGGGACATGGTGCTCCAACATTCCCATTTGGGGACGAGCATTAGTTTAAGGACATTTCGGTCCAACATTTCCATTTTGGGACAAATATTAGTTTAGGGATGTTTCGGTCCACGAGTTTAAGGACCCCGCAGTCCGTATCGATATGTGGTTGTCGGGACCCGTCACCTCTCTGACATCGTTGAAGGATTACAATGATAGGTGTCAGAGGAGTTCAGAGATGTACCCTTGAACCGGATGTAAATTGATTTAAGGGAGCAGCTGTGCTCAGTCAATTTAGTTTGAGGATTTACGGCCATGATTGGACTAAGTCCAGTTGAAAAATGTTCAACATTTTTATTTGTCTTTGGCCTATTAGGCCTATGCTAGGGCTTTGCCCCTTTTTAAATAATGCACTGCATTTCTTATTTTGTTTGGGCTCTGCTCTTTTATAAATGATGTAGAGCATCAATTTTTCTTGGGCTCTGCCCTTTTATAAATGATGCAGAGCATCAATTTTGTTTGGGCTCTCCCCTTTTATTGCATTGCAATTTATTTTGGCCTACTAGGCCTTTTTGATTTGGGCCTGGCCCTTCAGTAAACAATGCAGTGCATTTGTCAGGCGCTTTGCGCCAATCATTGAGCGCAAGCGCTTGTGGTGACGACACGTGTCACGCTCTGGTGAACGCAAGCGCTGTTAGCGCTGTGCGCTGCGCTGCTGCGCTGCTGACACGTGGCGCGCTGTGCGCTGCGCTGCTGACACGTGGCGCGCTCTGGTGAGTTACGCCAATTTCAGAGAGCAAGGCTCTATTTCAAAAGCATATAGCGCAAGTGCTTTAGATGCTGACACGTGGCGCTCTCTGGTGTGTTGCGCCAACCCAAGAGCGCAACAATGCAGTTTTGCAAGTGCAAGACACTATTAAGTTGAGAATCTTTTAGATTCCAGAACCAATGGTTCATAAAAAAGTGCAAAGCACTAATTATTTTTCTTTTTATTGAAGATTATTGATCTTGTTCTCAGATCAATGATCTGTTCATAAGAGAATTTTCTCTTTTTTCTAAAGGTTTTTACCTTTTTTGTTCTTGAGGAATTCTCTCCAATTCTTCAGAGTTCTCGATGATGATGTTTTGGGGTCTAGGGGCCTTTATATAGTGCCCATTGATTAGTTAAATTTGTTAAAGAGATCTTTCTCTGAGTGATTTGGGGAATTTTCTCTACCGTTGGATCTTTGATCCAAGAGCTTCTGTTTTACAGAAGGCAATCTTCTTGTTTTTAACAAGATTGAGAAAGATCTTTCAGAATTTTAATTCTGTTTGGCGCAAGCGCCCCAGCGCGTGACACGTGTCAAGCAGCGCAGAGCGCAACTGCGCTGACACGTGTCGCGCAGCGCAACTGCGCTGACACGTGTCGTGCAGCGCACAGCGCAGCGCAACTGCGTTTGCGCTGACACGTGTCGCGCAGCGCTTGCGCAACTGTGGTGCCACGTGGCATGCAGCGCAGAGCGCAAGTCAGCTGAAGCGTTGCTCCCTTTAATTTTTATTTTAAAATAGAGCTTTGTTCTGATTGGGCACGCTGCCTTGGGCGCTGCGCTCTCTGCGCTGGCGTGCCTGATTTTGACACGTGGCGCTCTGCGCGCAGCGCAGAGGATCTGAAGCGCTGCTTCATTTATTTTAACTTTAATTTTCAAAGCAGAGCTTTGCTCTGATTGGGGAAACAGAAGCGTTGCTTCGTCTCCCGCCTTGGAATTTGAACAGAGCTTTGCTCTGATTGGGGTAAACAAGGGTTTATATTAAGTACAATACTCTCTAAGAGTTTCTCTCAAGCTCAAACTAATATTCTAGTATGTAACAGCCCTAAACTTTCTGTACAATTTTTTTCAAAAATACAGAAAGGGGTATTTGAGTCTGAGCACAAGTTATAACTTTGTTTTGCTTTTGAACAGCAAGTAAGAGCTTGTAGCTCACTGGTAAAGCCTTGCACTGCTGATCCATAGCACCAGAGTTCAAATCCCATCAGCCACACTTTCGTTTTATTTAAAATTCTTTTAATCTTTTAGAAGCCCAAGAGTTGCACGTGCACTACACGTAATAGGGTAAGTTACAGAATAATCTAACAGGTGCAATAGGCTAGTTGAAGCGTCGTGGACACGTGGCCCCAATCTGAGCCCTCCTCACCGGAATCCGACCGGCGAGACTTGATATTGGGCCGGCGCCGCCGGTTCAACTTGGACCAAACCCTATTTTTTTTCAAACCCTAGCGACTCTTGGACTCCCTCCATAATTCCAGGATTGTTTATTTTCTGCACATTTACAGAGAATATTAAAACCCCTTTAATCCCAATTTTAATGCAAATTTAAATGCATTTTAATCACACCCCAAACCCTAATTTGTCCTATAAATACCCACTCTATTTTTACACCCTTTCACACTGAAATTTCCTACTAAAACTCTCAAGAAAATTCCAAGATCCTTTTGTGTGTAAGTGGAGTTAGCAAAGGGCGAAGCTCCGACGAACTTCCGGCGACAATTCAAGGAGTTCCGACGACGAACGACGCACCGACAACTCCCACCTCTTCCTCTTTCTCTCCTCTAGCCAATCATCCAGTAAATCCCTACTTCTTCTTCTTTTCTCTATTCTAGAAACATTCAAAACTAAAACCCGACGGAAGCGGAGTTAATCTGAATTCCGATTTGGTTTTTCCTTAAAAAGTTCTATTTTTCTTAAACACAATAATACCAAACTCTTATGTCATGACCATTAAACAGTAACAAAGGCAATAGGACAATTTTGACATCAAAATAATAACCGTACCAAGTTTTATTCCACTTTTACATTAAAATATCTTCATGTTTCATTTCGACATGCTTGAACTTTTAAAACCGTATTATCTTAGAAAACCCACGAGATAATGATCTATCTCCTCACAACACACATATCTAACATAGCACGACGGAAATTTGGGAACATAGATTTGGAAAAAAATATGACTTTACATATAACTACCTTTAACTTATAAAACTTTTTTCTACAAGAAGTGTAATTAACAAATCTTTGCAATTGCACCTCTACAACCCATTTTGGGGAGCCCGTTCGGTATGGTGCGGATTATCGCACATCCTTGGGCCTAGTAGAGTGAGATACAGACCTCCGCAAAGAGCATACGATCTTTAAAGATTTTTAATACATTTTTCTTTAGAAAATATGATTTCTATTATCAATAAAACTTATATTTTAATAAATAAATATATATGTAATTAATATCAAAATATCTATTTTTAATATTTATAATATTCCACATTTCCAAAATTCAAGAAAAACATTCCATTTACAAGAAAATACCATACAATTCCAATATTTCAAATAAATACCTTATACTTTAAAAATTAGGTCATATTCACTAGAAATTTCATATTGAATAAAAGAAACATCTATGAAAACTCTAAAGACGATAATTAAATACTTGAAGTATATTTTGAAAGTATAACAAAACTATTTTACATAAAACCCCCTCAAGTTATACTAAATTACAATAAGGACCCTAGTAAACATAGGTTTAAGCGGGACCGGTCTCTTGAGTCTTAGGGAGCCGGAGATATGGGTGCTTGCCTATTTAAGGTAGACAACTTAACAAACGGTGTTATCAACACGGTAATTATTTTTGAAAAAGACACAAATCCTGCCGTCCATGTGCAGCAGTTACCGATAGCACCAAAATATAATTCAAGACTTCAATTTCTTTTCTAATTGTTTGACTCAGACTGATTCTCAATATAATCAATCTGACTTGAATATGATTCAAGTATCAAACTACAATACAACATGGATCTATGAATCCGGTTATTCAATCTAATCAATCTATATTGACTGAGCCGAATCATGGATATATTCCATTTACATGTTCATCCATTATATCCGTTCGATTACTGATATCATGGTTTCGACAAGTCATTCAATTACAATTTACAATACAAGACAATACAATACAATCAATACAAACAATACAACCAATACAATAATACACTACGGGGTTTATAAGGGGTAAACTGGTACGGAATATATTAAAGGTGGCACGAGGTGGTCACTTAAGACGTAATTACATCCATACCGTTGTTCCGTGGTATTATTGACGGAGCCTTGTACTACGGGTTACCAAAGTCCATGGTGTAAGTTGGACTTCTCTCGTATACACTGGCATCTTCTGTACCAAGCTACAAACAACTGCGCTAATATTATAATAAAACATTATAAAACTACTCTCTCTCTCTCTCCCTGTCTATTCTATTTCTCCCTCATCTTTAGGACTTACCGAGCGATTGTTCGCTGACGACATTCCTTTTCTTTCTTCTTTGGAATGTTGTCAGGTGAATCGGACCTTCAGGAGATCGAGCCCACCAGTGAGGACTTGGACCAGCTAGCTTTCGACCCAGAGCTTTAGATTTCTTGTACTTACATTTCTGTATTTTTCATTTCTGTTATGCCACTGTTTAGGCATTGCTTTCCATACTTTTCAGATGTATTATAAAAAGAATGTTAGTAAATAAAGTTGCGGTTCATTTACGTTTGTCTCTTATGTACATTTACTTTTATATTGCTTAGATACGCTTAGCGTATTTACTTCTGAGTAAATATGTAGCGGCCTCGTCGCGTCCTCTGCCCGTATACCGGGAAGCGGGGCGTGACATAGTAAATATGGATAATCAATTGAAACTCTTGAATTTTTTGTGTGTAACTGTAATTAGATAAGCAAATGAAAATCTCTTTAAACTCTCACAATATGTGGGAATTTTCTTTTTAACATCACTTGGATATTTGCAATACAAAAGCTCAAGAATTTGAGTAAGTGCTGCTAAGAAAAATCCAACCCAAAACTCTTTTATAGCCCAAAGAAAAATAACTCAAAAACAAGTGGGGACAAGCAGTTTGAACACATGGCAGACATCTGAAGACAAGATGGGCAGACGTCTGTCCTCAAATAAAACAAATCCACAATGACTAAAACGGCTATATTTCTAAAACCTTTCTTCTCCATACGTCTGCCCCGTATAGCTGCAAACGTCTGTCGATCATTTTAAGGAAGGCAATTTAAAGTACAGATCGAAGTCAGACGTCTGAATCGTAATTGGACAGACGTCTGAAGAACAAAAAATCCTTCATCAGACATCTGTCCAAAAGAACTACAGACATCTGGTTTTTCAAAACAAATAACAAAGTGCAAGACAAAGCTCAGCAGGCGTCTGAAGTTCAAATGGCAGATGTCTGAAGTTATAAAAATCTATTTTGAAAATCTTCATCAGACGTTTATCCCATTGAACTGCAAACGTTTGTCGATAAACAAAAAACCAATCATAGACTTTAGCAGAGACGTATGGAGTACAAATGACAAATGTATGAACGTATAAAATATCTATTTTCAAAACCTTCCTCAGACGTCTGTCCATATGAATTGCAGACGTATTTTGTCTCTCTGGATTTCATATATTCCCAAATGTCAGAAAATCAACAATGAAAAGACGTCTGAACTTCAACGAGGCAAATGTCTGGAAAGCACAAAAATAGAAAACTTAGGGTTTTAAGAAAACGAAAACTTTAAACTCGAAAACCTGAAGATAATAAAACTTTTGTGCTATCTTGTGTGAGTGTTCAAGAGTTTTAATTGATAATAATCAATTCGATAGAGTACTTACATAGAATTCTATATCGATATCGCATTTCTTCGAAATCTTGAATCTTCGACACTTCGACACGAGGTCTTGAACTTTGGCGAATCGCTTGAATTTTGCGTTGGTCGATTGATCTTCAATTGGCTTCGACACTTGACACTTCAAACTCGAACATGCCTATCCACTCACCTTCACCTTAAAGTCGATATTTGATCTACAAATATTTAACTTCGAATTTTGACGTTTTAATCTCAGACTTCGGTTTCAATAGCTTTCCACAGCTTGAATTGGCAATTTGTGAAGCTCCGTCCATATTCCTTCAACCTCCATTAGATATTTCATTTAAGCTCAATTTTCCTCCATCCACCTTTATACGCTTGTATCATGAGATATCCGATATTCATAAATTCAATCTCAAAACGACCAAGCATATCATATACAGTGTTATGAAATAAGTAAGTTATAGAAACACAAGTATATGAAAACATTCGTTGTTTTGATATCATAAGTTATGAATAGTATATACATGATATATGAAAAACCAATATAAAAGACACATGTATATACATATACATATCGTGAATATCAAAATAACGAATGCGAGTAATATATTGATATCAAAGAATATAACACAAGTAAAGTATGTCGATATTGATATATTACTCGATGTACACAAGATATAGGATAAGCGAGCTAAACAACAAGTGTATACAAATTTAGTGTCGATAAGGTAAAGTAATATAAGTAAGTGACACTAAATAAACTATTCATGTTTAAGCTATCATCAAAACCAAATAATAGGATCATCGAAATCTATAAGTCATCAATCTCCCCCTTTTTAATGATGACAAAATATGAATAGAAAATAGTATATCTATATCAAATAAAACCAAATATTTGATATCGATATAATAAAAACTCCTATTATTCTCCCCCTTTTGACATAATCAAAAAGAGTATTTAGAGAAATTAGAACGTTTTAACTACTCCCCCTAAACATATGCGTACACCTAAAACGAATCAAACGTTTAAATCACTCCCCCTAAATATATGCATAGGAGAACACTAGGAAATGCACAAAATTGAAAAAGAAGCTCAACTCGTATCCAAATATATATATATATATATATATATATATATATATATATATATATATATATATATATATATATATATATATATGAGATAAGAAAGTAAGGCAATATACATGCACAACAACCATATGAAAGAAAGATTAGTAAATTCTAAGGCATGTGGAGGCAAGTATGGGTTGATACCAATTGAAAATGAACAATTTTAAAAGTGGGGCTCAACTCATACACAAAAGTATGTTTTGAAAATGATATACAATGAAAATCTCAAAAACATGTGCTAACTTATAAAAAGTAAAACAAGTTCTGAAACTTATGAGATAGAATACATGTCGTAATACGAACCATATGATATCAATGAAAAACATAATCATATTACACATGTACAAAGTGTGTGCGTGTATTTAAAAACAAGAATATGATTTTAAAAAGTGCACAATACAAGATTGGGAATGTAAATATGAAATATTATACTTCAATAGCGTGACACTTTCATATCACAATCGCTTGAATCTCCCAAGAATGAGAAGCAAGCCCGAAATATCGATTCATGAGCCCTATCTCACAATCACTTGAATACCAAATCAATAGAGCTCAAACATAAAGTATAATTGAATACATGTGATAGAAATTAATGATCTAACTCATGAATTGATCAAAATATGCACATATAATCAAGATGATACCAATGGATGGTTCAAATGTGCAATTAACTCACATAGAATAGAAACCAAAAGAAAACAATATGATACCAATTGGAAATAATTGAAAACCGAGTAGGACTACTTTAGGATGTAAAGCCTACAGGATATGAGCACGAAGGTCTGATACTAATTAAAAATAACGGAAGCCTAACCAAAATAGTCCAAGAGGGGGGGTGAATAGGACTAAGCTATCGATATGCCCAAATTTAAAAAATATACTACACCTGCTAATAGAGAACACAATTGCAAAGCTTAATAAATGATATAACAATATGATAAGAGGCTAAGCAAACTACAATTGTGAAACAATAAATAACAAGCCAGCAACAATATCAAGTTATGGGCATATAAAGCGAGTAGGGAACAAGCATGAAATTTCTAATTTATGGATACCTGCAAGCAATTAGATACAAATATAAATGGCAAGTTATAAAAGAGAGAGATAGAGAAATTGCAAATAAAATCAATCGTAGGCACGCAAGGCTTTTAGAGTGGTTCGGGAGATCTCCTAGTCCACTTTATTAAGGCGTACGAGTCCGTTCCACTAAACACGTCTCCACCGAGACAATCATGCTGCACACCTGCAGCCAAACACGTCACTCTACACACGAGTGACTCTTATCTCTACAAGCACTTGCATTTCTCTCTTACAGAGGCACCGATAACGTTTCGGTCCTCACACAAAGAAAAAAATACAAATCTCCCACTCTTCTCTCTCACAAAGGACTCTCTTGCATTCAATATATCCTCACACACAAAAAAGAAGAAGGTTTAAAATAAGCACAATACTCTCTAGGAGTTTATTTCAAGCTCAAACTAATACTCTAGCAAGAATGAATAATAAATTGAAGTTCTTAATCTTTTGTGTGTGAAAGTGATTGGATAAGAAAATGAAAATCTCTTTAAACTCTTATAAGATGTAGGATTTTTCTTTTGAACATCACTTGGATATTTGCAATAGAAAAGCTCAAGAAATTTAGTAAATTATGCCAAGAAAAATCCAACCCAAAACCCTTTTATAACCTAAAGAAAAACAACTCAAAAACAAGTAAGGACAAGCAGTTTAAACACACGGCAAATGTAACAACTCTGAAATCTCTGTACAGAATTTTTCTGTTAATAAACAGAAAAAAGTTTGACAGCCTGTGTATGTGTCATCCCCGCTTCCCGGTGTACGGGCAAAGAGGCGCGACGAGGTCCCGCGACGTATTTACTCAGAAGTAAACACGCTAAGTGTATCTAAGAAATATAAAATAAAATGTACACAAGAGACATGAATATAATGAACAACAACTTTTATTTATTCAACATTCTTTTACAATACAACTGGAAATATAAATACAAGTCTGGAGTATTGTACCTTTCTTTCTGATGAGATTATCATTCGGAATATCGATGGAAGTTTTGAGGACATATTCACCGAAGAACTCGCATTCTTAAAAGACATAGATATTGTGATGAATCAACCTCCATCCAAAGAAGTTGACCACCACCCTTTCTTCTTATCAAGTACGAGAATGCGAATATTCCACCTACTGCTTATCTTTCATATTCTCGTTTTCATCCCCCATCACTGTTTCGTCTCTATCGACCGAGATGTAAACCCGTTCAATTACACCTCTTATCTCCTCCCTACTTCTTTACGTCTATCTGTAATATGATCTGCTACCAACCATGGTATCACATTGATAAAATATTCGAATGGTTGGTGTTGACTTTTGGTCTTTGTAAAATTTTGTATAGACCAATAATATTTTTCCCCTCTTATATTAAATTTCAATGCTTAAAAATACCGTTTTACTTAAGTATTGGGGGGAGAAGAAAAATATTTTGAAAATGGCTCTTGAATGAATAGAAATTTTTGCACCATTTTGAGCTAAAAATAAGTTTGGGGAAGGATTTCACTGTCATTACCTTTTATCCCCTTTTACTAATTATTGAGAACTTTTTCTCCTAAATCTACAGGTTTTGAGATTAAAAGATAACATCAGTGAGAACACTGCTGCAAATTGGTTTGGGGGAGGTTTGTGCTTATTCATGCATCATTTTGCATTATACTAAATAAAAACACTAAAATTTATTGATAATGAAAGTTAGAAAGCGAAAAATACATATGAAAGAAAGGAAAAGATTTATGAAATGCAAGAAAATTAGATATTTTAAAACAAAACTAGTAATAGGTAGTCATGGGCTATTGTCCCAAGGGTTAGTAAGATGAAGGGAATCACTAATCTGCGGATAGAAATAAGTCTGAAAATTAGTCCGTATTCTTGAGTCCAAATATCTGAACATTGATACTCTACTATACGCACTTGCACACTTCTTGAAAGTTAGGATAGTAGAGAATACCTTGAAATTCTCTTGTCTAAAAGTCTTCGTATGAAGAAAAATATATCAAAAAAATATAAATGACACATAAAAATGGTGAAGAAAAATAAACACTGGTTTTGTAATTACTTAAGGCGGCATAAAAAAATATAGCGAGAGTGCCTTATCACTTAGTGCCTTAGACCGACTGGTTTGGGAGTTACCGCTAAGCCTTAGGTGTTGCAAGACTAGAATATTGCTAATTACGCCTTAATGAGTGAGCACATTTGGTAATCGGTTGGTTAGTATCTCAAGAAGTATTAACGGTCGCATGAAGAATGTGTGAGCAATTCCATTTATAAAATATACACCGACTAAAAAGTACTAAGGAAGATGGACAAGAGTATGATAGCTTGAATTGAATTCTCTAAGTGTAGGAATGCCTTTTAAACACACATAGGGGTATATGATCGATATTTGGAAGAAATGTAAGGAGGAAGGCTAAAGACGATGTGTTATTGAGGGACGATGTGATTTCTGACATTTTTCATGACTATTAAGATAGGGCTCAAGGCAACTAAAATGCTAGTATAGTTTGAAATTCTTATTTTCAAGTTCTTTCTTTTATAAGTTTCTTATTTTTGTATATAACTTTTATTTTCTTTCTTTTATTATGGGATTTTGTGGGTGTAATCCGCTGAAAACCCTCAGGAGACAACACTCCTCCTATTAGGGACACCTAGAGGTTTAAAGGTTTGTTGCACGTGCTAAGCGCAATCGTGTTGCCTACAAAAGTGTGCTTGTTAGGTTTTTCTTTTTCTCTTTAATAACCAGTTTGCTCGGGACGATCAAAGTTAAGTTTGGGGATATTTCATTAGTCTAAAATATTGCACATTTGTATAAACATTTTCCCTACTATTATTAATAAATAAAAGGTGTTAATTGTAAAAATAGAACATATGTGGGTTTATTTGTAAAAGTTTATTATCATATGTTTCTACATTTATAATTAATATAATTAGGGAAAATATAACATATAATATTTAAATGAAATATTAGTAATTAAAATATGCATATTATATCAAATATTTCAAATCAATATTCTTAAGATATTATATCATATAAATGGTTAGAATAATATCGCAAAAATACTAAATGCTACTAATATTTTGAATTGAGATATTGTGCAGGTACTAGCCCAGGTCTGGAATCGAAGTAAGAGATCCAAGTCAAATCTAGATATCGAAACCGAATCTGCCAAAATTTAGAAGCAAATCGAGGAATCAAGCAACGATAGAGACTTAGAGCGATATTTTCAGAATCGATACATCAAAAGGATCTCCACATGTCGACACAAAAGATTATAAGAAATCTTAAATCCTAGTTCTACTAGGATGTGGCAGAACCGTGGCCAACATGGATATATGCGGCGGTTCCGTGGCTCTTTGATAGCCATTGGATGTAAGATTTTAGGATTATAATCTTAACTGCATATATTCACAAATGGCATCGAAGGTTTCTGGTTTCAGGGGCTATATAAAGGACCGAGAGCTGTACATTCAGGATCATCATCGAAGAGATCAAGAGATCAAAGAGATCCACGTATCCGAGTGATCATCATCTATTCATCTACCTCCAACAAGAGAGAGATTTAGAGCAAAACTAGGATTCTTGTAATCTACTTTATAAGGAGAATTGTAAATGCAATAGTTGATTAATAAAACTAGGATCCCTGTCACGCCCCGCTTCCCCGAGTGCGCTAAGATCGGCACGTGACAGAGCCAACCATGCTACCTGTGGCTAGGATACATCCCTCCACGGTCATATTACGGCTGTCTAGAGATATTAAGAGCAGTAGCAATAAAATAAATTATCTAGTATATGTCCATGAGCCAGAATAAACGAGTCAAGAAATAATATGCGGAAGCAATAAATCCAATAAACAAAACAATCTGGAAGGTACGTCCCAAATACGGGTTCACATCAGGAAATAAAATAATGCTGAAAGGAAACTAAATTAGAATACTGACAGGTCCTCACTGCTCGGCCTGTCGACTGAAGTACTCCTGCTCGGCCTGCGACAAGGGTAGCGGATCTGGGCCATGCAGAACCCAGACGTCAGCGCGTCACTATATCAACAGTAATATAATCAGGGGGTAACAAGACATGCAGGCATGAATTATAAAATAGTAATATGAATGTAATAAGTAAGCAGGGAAATAGAACAGTGAAGTGTAACAGTATATGTGAAGTGCAGCGTTAAAACTAAACTGTGCTACAGGGTTACTACTCTCAAGTCTGTGAAATCAATTTAATGAATCGTCGATATAACTCAGTAGTATCCCGTGCGTACCCGGGACCACGGTCCAGACTCTCGGGACTGAATCCGAGACATGCCGCTAAGCACAAACAGGAAACATGTACTGACGAATGATGTCAGCAAAATCATCCTGGGACTGGCCTAGCCCCCAAAACTGATCAGTATAAGTATCGAACTGTCGAGTTACAAGTCAGGTCTCATCATTGATTTCCCCATACCCCCAAGTTATATGTTCAAGTCAGGTATTGATAAATCTGAAGCTAATGCCAACACAGAATCAAGCAGGAACAGGTTTGTCTATACAGACAACAGAATATATCCATCGGGACAACAAATCAGTATTGTCGGCATTAGAAATAGGATCAGGTAACATGTTAAGTAGTGGTGTATCAGGTCATGTCAAGTAGTGCACGGTGTGTCACATGGGTGCCCAACAGTAAAATGTAGCAAGTATTGAATCATGATAAAAGTACGGATGTATAGTAAAAGCATGGGTGCACGAATATCTATCAGGGGTTACATCATGACTATATAGGATGCACAATATCAAGCATGGGGTACTAATGTAATAATAATATGAGTTAAGGTAATATGGTGTGCAACTAGGTATGCAGAATTAATTGTATGTATACACAAATAAACATGGATGCTCAATTAACTATCAGGGGTTACAACTACAGTTCCACGACTATGTAGGATGCACATTATCAAGTATGGGGTGTTAATACAGCAGTAATATGAAATAACGTGACATGGCATGCAACTAGATATATAATTAATGGAATGGATACACAAATATCGATCAGGGGTTACATTTACAGCTCCAAGACCAAGTGGGATACACATTATTAAGCATGGGGAGTTACTATAATAATAACATCTGTAGATGCAGCTACATGTATTTTAAATGATAGGGATGCATACGGGTATCCGAAAAACAGTAAAACATTAGTATGGATGTATAATGCAATCAACATGTAATATTTGTAGTCATATGGATCCAAGATAAGTATTATAGCATGTAGCAAGATAAACATGCCTGAACGGATCACACGACGGGTGCGCATGGCACGTCCGTCGTCGGGTATTTGTCGCAACGCACACGCAGCACGCGGGACGGGTCCAGGAAAGGCAAGAGGGTACTCACGCAGGCAAGGGATGTTCACTGGATCTCTCGAATCGTCGGCAGCGGCACGGCTCCGGCGGTGATCATCGGCAAATGTGAAATCAAGAAAAGAAAGAAGAAGAGAAAAGAAGAAGAAGAAGAAGAAGAAGAAGAAGAGAAGGCTGGGTTGATTCTGGGGTTTCTGGGGACAGAGGAGGAGAAGGGGACGATGAACAGGGTCACCGGTGTGAGGGTGTGCAGGTGAGGCTCAAACGATGAGTGTGTATGCAGGGATGGGTGCTCAGGTTCGGGGTTCTTGGTGTTGGGGTGTGCAGGGGAGAGAGAGGTGATAGTGGTGATGAAGAGAAGGAGGAGGTGGTGACGACGAGAGCGAGGGTGGTGGCGACGGCGAGGTTGGGACGTGGGTTCGAGCTCGGAGGCTTCGGGTGAAGACGAGAGGAGGCGGGAAAAGTTTTTGAAGAAGAAGGAGGGAGGTGAGAATATGAGAGTGATGAGGGGTTGAGGATGAGGGTCGACGGTGAAGGCAGGCTAGGTTAGGGTTTCTGTGGGTTTCGTCGCGGGATTAAAAAGAAGAAGACACGAGGAAGAAGGGAGGTGAGAGTAGCGGTGAGGGGTAACGAGAATCAAGAAGGAAATAGTGTTTGCGAGATGAGAGAGAGGGGGGGGGGGGAAAGAAAGACAGGGAGAGGTTAAACTGTTAGGATTTTAGTTTTGTTTTATTATTAAAAATATACATAGGTGTAGAGAATGAGCTGTAACAAAAAGATTTCTTTAAAGAAAATTTTAAAAGATTAATCTGTTACGAAATTTTATAATATACTGTTTAATAAAAAAATATTATATTGATAAAACATTTAATATTTGGCTAATACAAAAATAGTCCAAAACGCGCCCGGGTCGAGTCTAAAAATCCAATTTTAAAATACGGAAAATATACGTGTCAACCAAAACCAAAATTGGATATCCGGGTAACGAAAATGCATACCCCCAAGAACGGATGCACGCACGTGCACGTAGCCATCCAAACAGGTCCGTTACACTGAACGGGACGAGAACAAGGTGCGTGGATGCTACGACGGGGTTAGGAGTATCATGCAGGCCATGCAATATATTTTTAAAATATTTTTCTTGACTTTAAATGTTACATTAAAAAATACAGATGCCAGATATAATGCCAGTATGCAATGTATAAAATAAAATGAAAGTGCACGGGTCCATATAACAAGCCAGGATAAATCATAAACAGGAATCAAGACGGGTTTCCAGCAAGCGGGTCGGGTCGGATGCAAATACAGATGTCAAATACACTATTCGCACCAAAAACACAATAAATCAAGAAAATACCATAAATAAAGAAATACTTGAAAGAACTGGTATAAATGAAGTAGGGTGTTATATTATACCCAACTACAAAAAGAATTTCGTCCTCGAAATTCTAGGAACAAGAAAAGATAAACAAACAAGAATCTACAAGAATATGTATGGAAACTTCTGTCAAATCTCGTCTTCTCGTTCCCAAGTCGATTCTCCATGCGAGCGATTCCCCAAGAAACAAGTACGAGAGGGATAATCTTGTTCTTGAGGACTTTTTCTCTTCGATCAACAATCGACATCGATCGTTCCTCAAAAGTCAAATCCTCCCTTACAATCAGCTCCGAATGATCTAGTGCGTGTGTTTCATCTCGAACATACTTACGGAATTGAGATACATGAAACACGTAATGAACATTCGCCAAAAATTATGGTAACGCCAATCGATAAGCCACTTCTCCAACACGCTCCATAATCTCGAAAGGCCCCATGAATCGAGGACTAAGCTTGCCTCGACTCCCAAACGAATCACTCCTCTAGTCGGTGATATCTTCAAGAATACCATATCACCAACAGCGAACTCTAGAGGTCTTCTCGATGTATCAGCCTAACTCTTCTGTCGATCTTGTGCTGCCTTCATATGATTTCGGATAGTATTAACTTTCTCCACGGTTTGCACGATCAAATCCGGTCCCAACAATCTTCGTTCTCCAATATCGTCCCAACAAACAGGTGATCGACACTTGCGACCATACAATTTTTCGAATGGAGCCATCTGAATAGTCGCCTGAAATCTGTTATTATAAGAAAACTCCACCAAATGTAGATGATCCTCCCACGAACTCTTGAAGTCCAACATGCAAGCTCTCAACATATCTTCAAGAGTTCAACATACTCTTCAAGGCTCCTCAAGTAGACCAGAATATCATCGATGAACTCCACTATAAACTGGTCCAAGAACGGTGAAAAGATTCGGTTCATCAAGTCCATAAATATCGCCGGTGCATTCGTGACTCCGAATGGCATCACTAAATACTCGTAATGTCATACCGAGTTCAGAACGCAGTCTTGCAAATATCCTCTGATTTAACTCGGATCTGATGATATCCGGATCGTAAATCCAGCTTCGAGAATACCCTTACACCACTGAGTTGCTTAAACAATTCGCCAATGTGAGGGATCGGTTACTTGTTCTTAATAGTCACCTGGTTTAATTCTCGATAATCGATGCACATCCTCCTTGTGCCATCTTTCTTCTTTACTAGAAGAACTGGAGCTCCCTAAGGTGAATTGCTGCTGCGAATCCAACCCTTCTCAAGCAATTCGGTAAGCTGCTTCCTGACTTCTTCCAACTCCACTGGTGTCATTGGATAGTACGCCTTTGAGATTGGCGCTGCACCAGGAACAAGATCGATCGCGAACTCCACATCTCGTTTTGGTGATAAACCCGAGATGTCCTCGAACACGTCCATGAAATCTCGATCTACAGCTGGCGCTTCCTCCTTATCAACTTCCATCGTCGAAAGAACATTGCTTGTCGGCCTAGCCCTAAACTCTACTGGCCCTACAGAACTGCTTCCTCTAGCAAAAACAAACTTTGGATGTCTGGGAATCTGGAAAATCACTTTCTTAGCCCTACAATCAATGCGAGTGTGGAAAGTTCCGAGAAAATCCATTCCCAAGACAACATCAAAACTGCCGGTATCGATCACCAAGAAAACTGCAACTAACTCTCATCTGAAAAACAACTGAACAATCCTTACACTCACTACTAGCTATGATCTTCCTATTCCCAGTGTGTATGTCCCAACAACTAGACAGTTGTGCAATAAATTGAATGTGCAGCAATAAACTTGGACGACATAAAACAATGGGATGCACCAGAATCGAATAATGCTAATGCGGGAAAAACATGAACAAGTAGGATACCTGAAACAACTTCATCTGAAGCCTTGGCCTCTTCAGCCGTCAGTGTAAAGGCTCGAGCTTGATTAGGTCCCTGAGTTATGTGCTTCTGCCCATGAAACTGCCTCTGCAGTGGCCTCTGAGAATCCTCCTTCAAATGAAGCTTCAACGGGCAAACATTGACAGTATGATCAGCCAATCCGCAAACCAAACAAAATCCAAGCATCCTTCGACACTCTCTCTGCACGTGTCCGGGTAGATGGCAGTACCCACAAATCTTCCTTCCCTTTTTCTCGGGCACGACTGGCTTCTTCATCGGTATAATGCCACGCCTGTCCACCGGGATACCTCTGCGTATAGGCGCTTGATTCGGCGTAACCGCCGGCTTCCGTACCACAATTGCCTACAGCTGCGCACCCTCTGTCTTCAATGATAAGCTCTGCTGCTCTCTGGCTGATTTTAGAACTTGCGAGAAAGTGGTCAAACCCAGAGATATAATGTGCCTCTGGATGTCCACGTTCAAACTGCTCATGAACCTCCGTGCCCTATCAGCATCGTTAGCAACCAAAGGTCCAGCGAATCTACTGAGCCATGTCCACTCAGCCGCATGTGCATCCACGGATCCACCATTCTACTTCAAGCTGATGAACTTTTCTTCCATTTCTTCCCATGCAGTCTGCGGAAAGAACTTCTCTAAGAAACTCTTCGAGAAAGTTGCCCAACTGATTGTCTTGGGCAAGCAGGTCACTTCCACGAGCCAGCACTCATGGGCATAGTCCACCAGTTGGATGCGTACTACATCCACTCTCTTGTCCTCCGGAATCTGTGCCGCAACGAGCAGATTCTCCGTATCAACTAGCCACTGCTATGCTGGCAACAGATCCTCCAAACCAGTGAAAATGGACGGACTAAGTCTCCTGAAATCCGCCATGGTACCCATATGCTCAACTGGTTTGGCCGCAACATTGTTCACGGACTGCTGGACGGTTCGCAAACCTTCCTGAAAAGCTTCAGCTTGCCGCTGGTTCTGCTCGGTTTGACGCTTTTGGTTCTCCAATATCCCATAGATTACTCCAAGCAAAGCCCGACACACCTCTGGTACGATCGCAGATTTCTATCCGCCATGTTCCTGAAACCAAAACACCGAAAAGGATTAGTATGATAAACAAGATTCAAAACTTGCGATAAATAATGACCGTAAATCAAGGATATGAATCAAGACTAGGACTCCAAGTTACTTAAATAGAGTACCGCATTGTAACCATACTGCAATTCATAATTACAATTACATAACTCTGTTCAAGTCGCCTAAATCCTAGTGAAAACAATAGGGAACTAAAAGCATCAAGTCGAGATGCAAAGTGGTTTGCATATCGTCAGGACTGGGGTCAAGAGAAAGATATGATTCAAGAATCACGATAACCAAGTGGCAGGACATGTTCCTAATCACGAATTTTCCAATTCGTGTATTGGGTCCAATACCCAACTTTAAAAGAATCAAACCCGATTAACCTAAATCCTATGTCTTTGATACCAAACAAACCTTATCACGCCCCGCTTCCCAGAGTGCACTAAGATCGGCACGTGACAGAGCCAACCATGCTACCTATGGCTAGGAAGCATCCCTCCACAGCCACATTACGGCTGTCTAGAGATATCAAGAGCAGTAGAAATAAAATAAACTATCTAGTACATGTCCATGAGCCAGAATAAACGAGTCAAGAAATAATATGCGGAAGCAATAAATCCAATAAACAAAACAATCTGGAAGGTACGTCCTAAATACGGGTTCACATCAGGAAATAAAATAATGCTGAAAGGAAACTAAACTAGAATACTGACAGGTCCTCACTGCTCGGCCTGTCGACTGAAGTACTCCTGCTCGGCCTGCGACAAGGGTAGCGGATATGGGCTATGCAGAACCTAGACGTCACCACGTCACAATATCAACAGTAATATAATCAGGGGGTAACAAGACATGAAGGCATGAATTATAAAATAGTAACTTGAATGTAATATGTAAGCAGGGATATAGAACAGTGAAGTGTAACAGTATATGTGAAGTGCAGCGTTAAAACTAAACTGTGCTACGGGGTTACTACTCTTAAGTCTGTGAAATCAATTTAATGAATCGTCGATGTAACTCAATAGTATCCCGTGCGTCCCGGGACCACGGTCCAGACTCTCGGGGCTAAATCCGAGACATGCCGCTAAGCACAAACAGGAAACATGTACAGACGAATGATGTCAGCAACATCATCCCGGGACTGGCGTAGCCCCTAAAACTGATCAGTATAAGCATCGAACTGTCGAATTACAAGTCAGGTTTCATCATTGATTTCCCCATACCCCCAAGTTATGTGTTCAAATCAGGTATTGATAAATCTGAAGCTAATACCAACACAGGATCAAGCAGGAACATGTTTGTCTATACAGACAATAGGATATGTCCATCGGGACAACAAGTCAGGATTGTCGGCATTAGAAACAGGATCAGGTAACATGTCAAGTGGTGGTGTATCAGGTCATGTCAAGTAGTTCACGGTGTGTCAAGTACGGATGTATAGTAAAAGCATGGGTGCAAGAATATCTATCAGGGGTTACATCATGACTATTTAGGATGCACAATATCAAGCATGAGGTACTAATGTAATAATAATATGAGTTAAGGTAATATGGCGTGCAACTAGGTCTGCAGAATTAATGGTATGTATACACAAATAAACATGGATGCTCAATTAACTATCAAGGGTTACAACTACAGTTCCACGACTATGTAGGATGCACATTATCAAGTATGGGGTGTTAATATAGCATTAATATGAAATAACGTGACATGGCATGTAACTAGATATATAATTAATGGAATGGATAGACAAATATCGATCAGGGGTTACATTTACAGCTCCAAGACTAAGTGGGATACACATTATTAAGCATGGGGTGTTACTACAATAATAACATGAATTAATATGATCTGTAGATGCAGCTACATGTGTTTTAAATGATATGGATGCATACAGGTATCTGAAAAACAGTAAAACATTAGTATGGATGTATAATGCAATCAACATGTAATATTTGTAGTCATATGGATGCAAGATAAGTATTATAGCATGTAGCAAGATAAAATTACCTGAACGGATCGCACGACGGGTGCGCACGATACGTCCGTCGTTGGGTATTTTTCGTAACGCACACGCGGCACGCGGGACGGGTCCAGGCAAAGCAAGAGTGTACTCACACAGGCAAGGGACGTTCACTGGATCTCTTGGATCGTCGGCAGCGGCATGGCTCCGGCGGTGATCACCGGAAAATGTGAAATCAAGAAAAGAAAGAAGAAGAGAAAAGAAGAAGAAGAAGAGAAGGCTGGGTTGCTTATGGGGTTTCTGGGGACAGAGGAGGAGAAGGGGATGACGATGAGGGTCACCGGTGTGAGGGTGTGCAGGCGAGGCTCAGGCGATGAGGGTGTGTGCAAGGATGGGTGCTCGGGTTCGGGGTTCTTAGTGTTGGGGTGTGCAGGGGAGAGAGAGGTGATGGTGGTGATGAAGAGAAGAAGGAGGTCGTGATGACGAAAGCGAGGGTGGCGGCGACGGCGATGCTGGGACGTGGGTTTGAGCTCGGAGGCTTCGGGTGAAGACGAGAGGAGGTGGGAAAAGTTTTTGAAGAAGAAGGAGGGATGTGAGAATATGAGAGTCACGAGGGGTTGAGGATGAGGGTCGACGGAGAAGGCAGGCTAGGTTAGGGTTTCTGTGGGTTTCGTCGTGGGGTTAAAAAGAAGAAGACACGAGGAAGAAGGGAGGTGAGAGTAGAGGTGAGGGGGTGACGAGAATCAAGAAGGGAATAGTGTTTGCGAGATGAGAGAGAGAGAGGAAGAAAGAGAGAGAGGGGTTAAAATGTTAGGATTTTAGTTTTGTTTTATTATTAAAAATATACATAGGTGTAGACAATGAGCTGTAACCAAAAGATTTCTTTAAAGAAAATTTTAAAAGATTAATCTGTTACGAAATTTTATAATATACTGTTTAATAAAAAAATATTATATTGATAAAACATTTAATATTTGGCTAATACAAAAATAGTCCAAAACGCGTACGGGTCGGGTCTAAAAATCCAGTTTTAAAATATGGAAAATATACATATCAACCAAAACCAAAATTGGATATCCGGGTAACGAAAATGCATACCCCCAAGAACGGATGTACGCACGTGCACGTAGCCATCCAAACAGGTTCGTTACACTGAACAGGACGAGAACAAGGTGCGCGGATGCTACGACGGGGTTAGGGGTATCATGCAGGCCATGTAATATATTTTTAAAATATTTTTCTTGACTTTAAATTTTACATTAAAAATGCAGATGCCAGATATAATGCCAGCATGCAATATATAAAATAAAATGAAAGTGCACGGGTCCATATAACAAGCCATGATAAATCATAAACATGAATCCAGACGGGTTTCCAGCAAGCGGGTCGGATGCAAATACAGATGTCAAATACACTATTCGCACCCAAAACACAATAAATCAGGAAAATACAATAAATAAAGAAATACTCAAAAGAACTGGTATAAATGAACTAGGTTGTTACATTTTACGCATTACTTTTCTGCATCTTAATTATATTTTCATTCTTCTTCAACCTTTCTTCTAAATCATTAGCCATGAGCGAGTAATTCCTAACTTGCTAGGGTTTGTAGAATAGGATAGGATAATGGATGAAAAACCTTTTAACTAGTTTCTATATATTTTAAAGTTTAGCAAAATAAATGTTAACCTGTTTATCGGGTGCGCTACCAATTTATTGATAGTTACGACCATGATTTGAGATTGGTTGAACACTTGTTTTGTTAAGGGATAGACATGAATAGAGATCAATAAAAGGACAAGGGTTAGTAGTGGGGAAACCCTAGTTTTCTTCAAGAACCCTAATCTACATTCATCACTATCGCTCTAGTTTTAAACTATCAAAAAATAAAAGAAGTCATTTTTAATTATTCATCCATTACTACTAAGTCCTATAATCCCTACAAGCCTTTTTATTATAAATTTTATATCCGTTTTAAAATATAATGACAAATAATCACCTATCTTTTATCAACTCGTCTAAAATAAGAAAAGAGTTCACGTTTCCCTGCGGACGACCTGTACTCATCGCGGCTAGCTACTAGTGATACCGTCTTGATTTCGGTTATTTACTAAACACTACTTTTCGCACATGATCAATCAATGCTCTATCTTTTCAGCTTTTATGTCGCGAAAGTCACGATTTCCTAATCATTTCGGCTATTTGTCGCGGTGCCCAATCATTTCGGTTATTTTTGTTTTTACTTGCTGCTTTTTATTGCGAGCTGCCCTATCATTTCGGCTTTTTTTAAGGGATTTGAAATATGATACCAAACCTGGCATCAGCATCGCTACCATCGGAATATTGCCAAGAGCGAATCATCATTTGCCTTGAGAGAACTTGGAGTTTGACACTTGTTTAGGTACCAGCATCGCTACAACTGGAATATTGCCAGGAGCGAATTATCATTTGCCCTTGTCGATTTGAACAAAGATGGATTAGCAAACAGGGTTAGGATCCTGTCGACAAAGGCTTTATGGCTTTATGAGCCGTAAGGGTCTCATAAAGGTATTTCTCTCTACAAGTCGAGAGGATCTCGTAGGTGTATTTTCTCCTTAGGAATTGTGAGGATTCCTAAATGCTTTTTCTCTTGTAAGTCGTAAGGATCTTACAAGAGTGTTTTCTCCTTTGTTAGTTATATGTATGCCCTAGAGGCCATTACTATACATAGGATGTATATTGTAGTGGATGCTGGGACATATATAGGGAGGACTTTCTTACTCGACATGATAGTATGCTATCTGGTTGAATTTTACCTTAACGTGTACACTGATTGTCTCCCTGTTATATGTTGGTAAAGCCCTTAGGATCTGTACTTGACTACCTGGACTATGATGCGGATCATACTAGTGGGGACATGGTAGTCCATAAGTACATCCTTCAAAGTCCCTAGTCGTGGGTGTATCGAGACGGGGCATCGATATACCAGAGTAGACTAGCGTATACCTTCTCGACCCATACAGATGGGCGATGGATGATCCCATATCCATTGGTGTTTGACATCAGAGATGATATACGGGTGCTCAGTAGAGACTGGGTACACTGGACGGACTCGCCGAGAACTCCCAGATGGTATTATACCTTACGTCAGATGGCAGTTCTCTGGTGACACTGGTACAGAGTAGTCTGTTGACCCGAGATCGTCATAGAGTCTTGTGTGGTTCCCACTGTGCTTTGATTTCCATCTTACCACGTCCAAGAGGGCGTGCAAAACGGTGGTTTTTGGGTACAGTCCCGAGTCACATGGAGGCAATGAGCGATAGGAGGGGATTCGTCTCTCCCGGTATAGGGGGTTGATGTTGCGCTATGTTCGATTGGCTATAACAGGAAATCCCTGGCCAGGGTTGCTGAGATTTACTGGTAAGTGTTACCAGTAGTTTCTCGAATGTTATAGACCTCATATCGACACGACTTATCGAGCTATTGGGGTCTGACGTTTACCACCCCTAGGCGAGATATGCGACATATCAGACGATCAGACCGGACTGTACGGTAGTGTTACCGGTTGGATTCACTGGAGTGTGAGCGGGCTTGCTCGTCGATCTTCAGATCGCTCAATACCCGGGTGGCCGTTACGTTTAGCAGACCGCTTGCGGCTTGTGGGTGTTTGATATGATCATCATCTGCTGCCGGCGTATTGACGAGTCTTTAGAGTCCTACACAGAGGTTTCCTGGCTCAAGCGAAACGAAATAGGAGTGCATATGAGATATGTGCGGGACCGAGAATGATACCAGTATGTGATACTGTTTACGATTCTCGCGATTTGTGACATTGATCGGTTATATGCGATATAGCCGGGTTATCGGATCAAGTGTTGATTCGATAAGTTGTTACTGTTGAAACTAGTCGGTTATATGCGATATGACCGGATCGTTAAATCAAGTGTTGATTTAATGATTTAATGTATAATTATATATTTGATATATCACTTTACATTAACTAGTATCGGTTCACTTTAAATGGATTTTCTCACTCGGGTGTGCGCATTGCATATGCGATATGATTTTGTGCACTTGATTGTATCATGTTTGATGATACATGCTTTTTGGTTAAGTGTAAAGTATTAAACTATGGTTAAGTGGATGATTAGGGTTTTTACTTATTCATTTATTTATTTTATTTATTCTTTTTGGAAAATAAAATGCAAAGAGAAAAATGGTGGAATTCTTTTGTTCATTCATGAAGCTTCATGAATACTTTGACTTAGTCACCATTTTTGTCTTCATACCTAACCTAACCATTCACTTAACTTGAGTTTAGTCTCTACACATAACCATGGTTGGATTATGATAAGTTTTGATTTTATTTTCTATTTTAAAATGAACTTATCATAACACTTTCTTTTTCTTCTTCATCTTCTTCCTTGAAGAAAGCTTCACTTCATCAATGGTGGATTGATGAAAAGTGTGAGAAATCCAATTCTAAAGTGAACCCACTTCCTATTTCTTCATCCTCTACCTCTTGCCAAGTAGTAGAGTATGTTTCCTTCACAAGTTTTCTTGACTTGGTGAAGTTGGAGCTTGATCTAGCGATGCTTCGACGTAGATCATCTTCGGCATAGACATCGACGACCTAGCTCGCCTATTCTCCGATGAAGCCGACGCTAGAGCCCGGAATTTGTTTTGGACAGCGAGAGGACTTCATTGCGGAGCTATGGATGTGGAGCACCGGATCTACAAAGGTTGTAT
Organism: Agapanthus africanus; assembly: GCA_030015575.1. NCBI lineage: Eukaryota > Viridiplantae > Streptophyta > Magnoliopsida > Asparagales > Amaryllidaceae > Agapanthus > Agapanthus africanus. The sequence goes on from CM057340.1 coordinate 765,209,507, forward strand.
TTCCGTATAAACCTTAGTTAAGTTGTTAACTAGTTTTGTTTCGCCTAGAAATCTAGCCAACGATCCGTAGTTTAGGGTTTCTTGGCACCGTAAATTTTGAAATTGGCATGGTTGATACCTTGTGGGACCTCTTGAGAGTGCCTAGGAACCCTACAGTGGTATCAGAGCCTAGCTAGAGCCTTAGGTGAAGTCTAGACGGAGTTTGAAGTCCGAACGAACCCGAAAACCCATTTCAAAAATGCTCTCTGTCCTTTTTCTAAAAACAGGGATTTTTGTGAATTAAAAATTGCCAAAAAATTCAGAAGGGAAACCTATGAGTTACTGTGAAGCACGTGGCTCTAAATCGATCAAAAAGCCGCGGAACCGCGGCCCCACCCTGGGTTTCGCGGCGGTTCCGCGGCCATGTTGGTGATTTAGGTCACGTGTCTTGCACAGTAATTCTTGTGTCAAAGAGCTGAGTCTTCTGGAAATTTTTATATTTTATTCAAGAGTTGAATTTTCTGGGGTTGTTTTGGGGATTCGGTGTTTCGATCGGAGTATCAGATTTTGTCTTTGTGGCTTTCCGGATAAGTTTCAGAATATGTTAAAAAGTTCGACCGGATATAAATACCCAATTTTTCCCCTGTCGGGAAATTTCCAAGTGTTGGATTTTTCCGTAGTTTAATGACGTTCTAAGTAGTGCAAGTAACGCGATGGACCCTCTAGAAGACAACAAACCTTAACTCGATTATGCGACCGTCTTGAACTGCCCTTTGAACCTTCGGGTTTGGGGCAGTACAGCGTGCCACATGTGAGGCGTTGGCTTGACCCTTCTACGGCTGGACCGTTGGTATTGAGGCACGAACTGAATGTTCTTAGACTTATTTCATGTGTTGAGCTGTATCGGGAAAACTTGGGTGTTCGACTGTTTGATCGAAAAGTTTAATATTTTCTATTTATCCGGAATGTGATACAATAATTGGAATTCACAAGAAGTTATGAGATAACTGAATGAATGTTATAAACATAGCAATTTAGTCTCACTTGATCGGTTGCCACGGAATTTTGATGTGATCAAAAGTCCGTCGCAATCACGTAGCGTACGCGGATACTCGCCGGGTAAACTTAATAGACAGCCTCACTCCATAGCCCCGACCAAGTGACTGTAGGAGAACCCCGTCGCCGAAAGCATCCGTTCGGGTGCTCGCGGTAGCGGTGTTCCGCCTTGGTGCACTTCGTCGACGGTATCGGGGGTGCGGCCGTCTACTGAAGTTTGCGACGAGCATTCGATCAAAATGTCGGGAATCTTGTTGAATTACCCGACTTGATATTGAAAAGTGTTTTCAATTTTGAGACTAAAATGCGGGGTTTATAATTGTTAGCATGCGATGTCTAAGTAATTCATTTGGTCAGGCATGCGATGTCTGAGGAGGTTGCGGATTCCAACTGTTGTAGTTTTACACTTTCGTTTCTGTGACCGTAAGTGTAATATGTGATATCGCCGGTTTCGTTGCTATATGTCAACGATAATTGGGATGCGCATATTTACTTACGTTGATGACATGTGATGTTATGTGTTGCTGGATATGTTATATTGGATCGTCGTGTTTGAATAGCCGGGGTTTTTTATGTGAGATGGGTGTTTTTCATTTTCATTCATGTAAAAACTTGTATGTAATATTCTTTTATTGGGGCGCTTCCAGGTTGCGGAAGTTGTCACCGTTTGTATATTATTTACTTTTCCGCACTAGGATAGACCCAAGGAGGAGAGCACAAGTAACCGGGTTCTGGGGTCCAGTGGGAGACCAACTCGAGGAGTCGAGTTCGGGTCTCCTAACTCCAGAATTGGTAGGGTTGCTTGCCGCTCTCGTAGGGGTCTAGGGGTGTGGGTTTGGCTATTCATAACGACCGTGGAATCCGTGTTTTATACTGGCTCGTATTGAAAACACGGACGTCCTAGTATATCCAATATTTCATATGTTTCTTCTGCTGCGATATCTGTGTTGTGATCATGTGATGTTCTGTGATAGATACAGTATATAGTATATATGATATATTATATAGACGTTACTTATGTTTTACACCCGCGCTAGCCCTGCCCCGCTCTGCCGTTAGTTACCTAACCTAACGGTGCACGAGGGGACATCGAGGCGAATGCGGATGGCATAAGTGTACGTCGTATTTATCTGTGATGTTTAGGTATTTTAAATGATGGGACTTCATTAATGAGATTAATGAAATAAAAAGAAACCTAAGATGTTGTAGAATCGAATTTCAAAATAAAACAGGTAGCTACAGTTCTTGCTTTGCACAGAGGTATATGTGATATATCCTGCACCTTATTCGATGAGGAAAGGACCGAGATCCTTTCACCGGGAGTGACTCCTTTAGCAATAACTGGCAGATGCTACACATTCGGTTTTTCTTTTGATTGCTTTTAAGAGTTTTTGCTTTGCACAGTGATATATATGATATATCCCGCACCTCATTCGACGAGGAAAGGACCGACGATCCCTTCACCGGGAGTGACTCCTTTAGCAAAACTAGAAAAGCTTCAAAAACACTCCATTTTTAAAATCATTTGATTCTACAACGATATCAAGTTCATTACGCAATAGGTTTTCAGAAAAACCTGTCGTAGCCCTCCGTCATTTCAGATAAATCCTGTTTAGTATTCGTGCTGCGTTTGTTGACCTTGTCAAGGCGCAGTGTGCGGTAGCTAACCAGTATTTATCTGCTTATGCATATGATGCAGATTGGGTTAGGGTAGTCGTGCGGCCTTGTTGACCTTGTCAAGGGTCGTGCGGGTGGGTTTGATTCAATCAAGAAATGACGGGTTGAACTTGACTTGCGGTCTATGGTTTGTTGACCTTGTCAAGGTCATAGATCGTTCGGGGCAAAATATTATCGGGAATTTCAAGTGTTGAAATTTGCAATGAGATTGCATACCTTCTATGAGATAGTTGGATCCCGATACCCACTGCGAGTAAGAGTTACTCCTGGGAGAGTTTTACACATTACAATTAGCCGATCAAGTAGGTGTCTAGAAAGGTGTCAACGGGGTTACGCCTCTGGAAAAACGAGGTTTACATTAATTAGGTTCGTGCGAATGCACGGGGGACCTCCCTCAAAGTACCGACACTGGCCTGGCTGAAAGATTGGCGAACTTGTCGTATGTAATTAATCCCGGCTAGTCTTTCCTTTTAGGGTTTGAAGAAAGATTTGATAAAAAACAGTGGGAGCCATCCTGATTAGATAAAATAAAAACCAATCTATTCTTGCAAGAGCGCACGCTGAGTGTTTTCTTCTCTCTCTCTCCAGGTAGCGACCATATCACGCCTTAATCAAGATAATAATACGGATTGTTGACCGAACCCGCTTGTTATACTGAGCTGGGGAACGTTGGTCCCGCTCCAACTTATAAATGTTATAAGACAGAGCAGGAAATTAGGGAATACCAGATTTCCCGTGCCGCCCAAACGAAGAGAGTGCATGCTGATGCATCATCTTCGGGTGTGTTCTTTATACAGAACTGTTTCTCTATTCTTTACGTACTGGGTATGTGATACCGGATCAGGATCCCGCATATGTAATATGTTACATGGGCTACAAATAGGTAAAGAACTGAGAACGGGTGATAAGTTTCATGAGGCAGAAAACGGGGCAAGTGCTGCAGCCAAGTCTGTTGGTCACTGTCACCCTGTATTACCAATACATTGATTCTGAACAGATGTTATTAGATACCGAACCTGATATGCAAAATCATATCTGTCTCTTTATTAGTAAAGAAAGGATATAATTTTGTATTGTTGGATAATGTTTTGAACATTTCCTATATCAAAAGTTGATCGGTTCAGGCACGTTATCTAAAAGCATTGACGTTCTAAATCAAACTACAGTTCTTAATATATGGAACACACACAAGAGGAAGAGTTCAGAACTGAACGAATCCTTCTTGAGGCATTGTAGACTAGGTCATATCACTGCGACCCGACTAGCTGAAGTTACATGTAGATGCATATTTAAATCAGTTTGAATTTACATCTTGTGAAACTTGCCAGTCATGTCACAAAGATAAGATGACCATAGCTCTGTTTAATGGAAACAGAGAAAGAGTTAGTAAACTCTTGGGATGATACATGTTGATGTATGTAAGGTCCCCTGTCTACACATGCCAGGACTGGTTCTTTGTACTTCATTACATTCTCTGATAATCTCTCAAGATTCAGACATATGTTCCTGTTGAAACATGAGTCCGAGCCTTTTGAGATATTCACAGAATATAAGCGAGAAGTAGAGAACCAAAATACGGGTATAAGTATTATGTCCTATGATGAGATCAGGGAGGAGAATACTTGTGCATGGAATTCCTGGACTATTCTAAAGGAGAATAAGATTCTCTCTCAGCATTACTCCTCCGTATACACCATTGCAAGATGGTATATCGGGGTGGAGCAGATACACCCTAATTGATATGGTGTCCTCTATGATAAGTACTACTGAGTTACCTTTTTCCTATTGGGTGTTATGCACTTGAGAAGTTGCATACCTATTGAATAGGGTTCGAATCAAATCAGATCACTGCCTACCACTCCATATGGGATATGAAAAGGGAAGAGCCCATGTCTTAAGCTAGTTAAGATTTGGGGTTGTCCGGCCTATGTCTGAAAAGCAAAATCCGGATAAGCTCGAGGCAAAGTCAGTTATGTAGAACTGGAAATGTTCCAGCTATACAGACTGCAGCTGATGATTTGATAGAACCAAAGGATTCAGTAGATTCCAACGAACCTCAGCCTCTCCGCCGATCTAGTAGGGTTCCTCACCCACCTGAGAGTTACTTCAGTTTCTCTATGATAGTGGGAGCGAGGATTGCATCATGAGATGATGACCCAACTAGTTTCGAGCTGGCCATCAGGAGTAGGACTCTGTAAGAATGGCTGGATGCTTAGTGATCTGAGATGGAATCTTTATGCACCAACAAAGTATGGACTTTGGTTGCTATATCTGAAGGGTTAAATCCCCATCGGGAGCAAGTATATCTTGAGAAGATTACTTGGTGTACATGGAAAAGTTGAGACTTTCAAAGCTAGACTTGTTAAGGGTTTTCGTCATCGACCAGGCATGGATAATGATGAAACCTTTTCCAGTGGCTATGCTTAAGTCCATTCAGATCCTACTTGCCACGGCTACATACCATGACTACGATATCTGGCGGTTGGGTGTCATGACTGCTTTTCTAAATGATGTTTTAGAAGAGTGCGTCTATAAGTACACAGCCAGAGGGCCTCGTAAACAGTGGGAGCAGCGGAAACGTGTGCAAGCTGCTTTATAGGATAAAGCAGGCATCGCGGAGTTGGAACGTCTGTTTTGATGAAGTAGTCAAAGAAGTTGACATCATCAAAATGGTAGATGAACCTTGTATAAACAAAAAGGTAGTAGGGAGTATGGTGACGATCCTCGTACAGTACGTGGATGACATACTCTTGATAGGGAAGGAGTTTCCTATGCTACGCTCGATCAATCTCCGCCTATCACAATGATTCTCCATATAGGATCAAAACGATACCTCCTAAATCCTGAGTTTTAGATCTATGAGATAGATCTAAATGGATGTTAGGATACTCACTATTAGTAGTGAGATGGTATCAATCGATCCTGGGGAGAATCACTGGAAGTGTTCCAGGGTGATAAAGACGACTGAATGTTAGTCACAGGCATTGTCTTTACCCTCAGTAAAGGGACGGTATGTTGGAAGAGTTCCAAGTTAGATACCGTGACATACTAGACGATAAAGGCTGGATACATCGCTACTTAAGATGCTACCAAAGAGGCTGTTTGGGTGTATATTGGTTCATGAGATGAACTATGTTCCTCCCATTGTGTGACAATGGAGTTGTGGCTTATGCCAAGGAACGCCGGTCCCATCAGTGATCCAGACATATTCTAAGGCAGTATCACTTGATCATGGAGATGGTTGATCTCCAGGGTGATCGAGGTTAGGAGAGTAGACTCAGAGGACAACACGGCGGATCCACTCACGAAAGGCCTTTTCCCAGAGAAAGACTTTTATGGGATGGTTGTGTATGAGATACTGCAACCACTGCTACAGATGGCCCTAGTGCAAGTGGGAGATTGTTAGTTATATGTATGCCCTAGAGGCCATTACTATACATAGGATGTATATTGTAGTGGATGCTGGGACATATATAGGGATGACTTTCTTGCTCGACATGATAGTATGCTATCTGGTTGATCTTTACCTTAACGTGTACACTGATTGTCTCCCTGTTACATGTTGGTAAAGCCCTTAGGATCTGTACTTGACTACCTGGACTATGATGCGGATCATACTAGTGGGGACATGGTAGTCCATAAGTACATCCTTCAAAGTCCCTAGTCGTGGGTGTATCGAGACGGGGCATCGATATACCAGAGTAGACTAGCGTATACCTTCTCGACCCATACAGATGGGCGATGGATGATCCCATATCCATTGGTGTTTGACATCAGAGATGATATACGGGTGCTCAGTAGAGACTGGGTACACTGGACGGACTCGCCGAGAACTCCCAGATGGTATTATACCTTACGTCAGATGGCAGTTCTCTGGTGACACTGGTACAGAGTAGTCTGTTGACCCGAGATCGTCATAGAGTCTTGTGTGGTTCCCACTGTGCTTTGATTTCCATCTTACCACGTCCAAGAGGGCGTGCAAAACGGTGGTTTTTGGGTACAGTCCCGAGTCACATGGAGGCAATGAGCGATAGGAGGGGATTCGTCTCTCCCGGTATAGGGGGTTGATGTTGCGCTATGTTCGATTGGCTATAACAGGAAATCCCTGGCCAGGGTTGCTGAGATTTACTGGTAAGTGTTACCAGTAGTTTCTCGAATGTTATAGACCTCATATCGACACGACTTATCGAGCTATTGGGGTCTGACGTTTACCACCCTTAGGCGAGATATGCGACATATCAGACGATCAGACCGGACTGTACGGTAGTGTTACCGGTTGGATTCACTGGAGTGTGAGCGGGCTTGCTCGTCGATCTTCAGATCGCTCAATACCCGGGTGGCCGTTACGTTTAGCAGACCGCTTGCGGCTTGTGGGTGTTTGATATGATCATCATCTGCTGCCGGCGTATTGACGAGTCTTTAGAGTCCTATACAGAGGTTTCCTGGCTCAAGCGAAACGAAATAGGAGTGCATATGAGATATGTGCGGGACCGAGAATGATACCAGTATGTGATACTGTATACGATTCTCGCGATTTGTGACATTGATCGGTTATATGCGATATAGCCGGGTTATCGGATCAAGTGTTGATTCGATAAGTTGTTACTGTTGAAACTAGTCGGTTATATGCGATATGACCGGATCGTTAAATCAAGTGTTGATTTAATGATTTAATGTATAATTATATATTTGATATATCACTTTACATTAACTAGTATCGGTTCACTTTAAATGGATTTTCTCACTCGGGTGTGCGCATTGCATATGCGATATGATTTTGTGCACTTGATTGTATCATGTTTGATGATACATGCTTTTTGGTTAAGTGTAAAGTATTAAACTATGGTTAAGTGGATGATTAGGGTTTTTACTTATTCATTTATTTATTTCATTTATTCTTTTTGGAAAATAAAATGCAAAGAGAAAAATGGTGGAATTCTTTTGTTCATTCATGAAGCTTCATGAATACTTTGACTTAGTCACCATTTTTGTCTTCATACCTAACCTAACCATTCACTTAACTTGAGTTTAGTCTCTACACATAACCATGGTTGGATTATGATAAGTTTTGATTTTATTTTCTATTTTAAAATGAACTTATCATAACACTTTCTTTTTCTTCTTCATCTTCTTCCTTGAAGAAAGCTTCACTTCATCAATGGTGGATTGATGAAAAGTGTGAGAAATCCAATTCTAAAGTGAACCCACTTCCTATTTCTTCATCCTCTACCTCTTGCCAAGTAGTAGAGTGTGTTTCCTTCATAAGTTTTCTTGACTTGGTGAAGTTGGAGCTTGATCTAGCGATGCTTCGACGTAGATCATCTTCGGCATGGACATCGACGACCTAGCTCGCCTATTCTCCGATGAAGCCGATGCTAGAGCCCGGAATTTGTTTTGGACAGCGAGAGGACTTCATTGCGGAGCTATGGATATGGAGCACCGGATCTACAAAGGTTGTATTTCCGTATAAACCTTAGTTAAGTTGTTAACTAGTTTTGTTTCGCCTAGAAATCTTGCCAACGATCCGTAGTTTAGGGTTTCTCGGCACCGTAAATTTTGAAATTGGCATGGTTGATACCTTGTGGGACCTCTTGAGAGTGCCTTGGAACCCTACATCCTTGTAAGTCGAGGGGACTTACAAGTGTCGTTCACCATATGGGGATATTTCTCGCCATCGGTAGAACCTGGTGGGGGGTATGTTTATTTATGCTCGTGGATTGTATATAAGGGTCAATATGGGACCGTCTGTAGGGAAACTTGGGGGATATGACGGATTACGAATAGATTTAGATCCCTGTAACCAAAGACTTTCAAATTCTATGAGCCATGAGGGTCTCATAGGGGGAAATTCTCCTTACGAGTCGTGAGGATCTCGCAAGTGTATTTTTTTACGAGATTGCACTTTTCCGGGTTTTCATAGGCTCGCCGGTAGTCCTGCTATTTTTACTAACGGCGCCCTTTCGGGTTTTCATCCGTGCCCATTTCACTTGTGGATATACCCCCCTTTTTTTGAATGGCGAAACTCTTGAAAGTAGCTTCGTAGCAGGTGACCCATCTGTTTGCCGGTGGGATTTAGGAGGTGGTTTCATCGCTGGAGTAGCTGTGTAGCCAGTGGGACTTGAGTTGCAACCTTCGCCATTAGGACTTTGATTGCAATAGAGATCTCAAGGGTGCATATCACTGTATTTGGGAGCGATGTGCTAGTTCAGGGACATTTCAGTCCATTATCGCTATGTTTGAGGCGAAATTTTAGTATAGGAACATCTCGGTCCGTTGTCGCCATATTTGAGGCAAAGTTCTAGTTTTTCATCTCGGTCCATTGTTAGTTTAGGGACATCTCGGTCCATTATCGCTATATTTGAGGCGAAATTTTAGTTTAGGGACATCGCGGTCTGTTGTCGCCATGTTTGAGGCGAAGTTCTAGTTTAAGAACATCTCGGTCCGTTGTTAGTTTAGAAACATCTCGGTCCGTTGTTAGTTTAGAAACATCTCGCAATGTTTGAGGTGGATAGTTAGTTTAAGGACTTCTCAGTCCATTTTTAGTTTACAGACATCTCGGTCCGTTATTAGTTTAGGGACATCTCGGTCCGTTGTCTCCATTTTTTAAGCGACAGAGCTTTTTGGATGCTACTCTCAGAGTCCTGACACAGGCAGATAGCGAGCGGACACAAGCGTCGTCATCTATCATTGGCCTAAGTCGTGACTCGTCATCGTAGTATTTTTAAGGAATCGGCCGTTTATTGGCCAGAAGGGTCCTTCACCATGCATATCCATGAGCAGTTAGGCTCCACCTTGGTAGACTTTGTCTATAATGTACAGGCCTTCATAGTCCGGCTCAAACTTCGTCTGTTTTGGACGATTGGGGATCTTTAGCCTTTTGACGAATAGCACGAGTTCGCCTTGGCGAAATGTTCTCGGCCTGGCCAGTTTTTCGTATGACCGCATCATCCTTGCCTTAAAGCTTCCAGATTTTGTTGGGCTATAAGGCGAGTTTCGTCGAGGGCATTGTTCAGTCGAAAATATTGCACATTTGATATAACATTTTCCTTACTTTTCTTAAATATTTAAAGGTGTTTATTATAAATATAGAATATATATGGGTTTATATGCAAATTTACTCTTTATCATATATTTATATATTATAATTAACATTATGAAGGAAAATATATGCATATAATATTTATATAATATTTTTATTATGCATATCATATCAAATAATCTTAATCAAATTTCTTAAAGATTTAATACCATATAAAATGATTAAGATAATATCTCTAATATAACAAATATTACTAATATTAGTTATGGAGATATTGTGCAGATTTAGCTTAGGTCTAGAAATCGAGATATCCAAGATGTCAGGAATGAAATCTGCCGATAAAGTTGAATCAAATCGTAAAATCATGAATGGCAGAGACTCAGAGAAGATATAAAGAATCCAGACATTGAAGTGATCTCCACGTGTCAACATGAGAAGGCACCTGAATATTGGAACCCTAACTTCCCCAAATAGCCGCGCTTCCATGACCAATAGACACAAATAGCGGTGGATCCACGACCATTTAATGGCCGTAGGATATGAAAATTTGGGAGTTGGATCGTGATTGCATATCTTAACCTATGAGATCCAGAGTTTCTGATTTAAGGGCTATATAAAGGACCGAGGGCTAAAGTTAGAAATCATCACCTTTAACACGAATAAAATCACCGTCAAGAACAATATATCCACGATAAGTCCGCGATTCGACATGATAGAGCGATGTGAATATCGACGGAACATCTACTTCCTACGAGGCAGAGATCGAGAGAACCTTCTTCTTGTAATCTAAATTCGAAGGATTTTTACTTGTAGCGTTGATTAATAAAGGTAGATCATTTGCTTAATTATTTCGCATTTAGTTTCTGCATTTACATCATGATCTCCTTCTCTATCTTCTCTTCTATCTCAACCATGCATGAGTAATTCTTAGCTTGCTAGGGTTCGTAGGATTAGGGTAGATCAATGGATGATAAAATCTCTTAAATTCTTTTACATCTTATAAAGTTTATAAACTTTAGCAAAATAAATGTTAATATCCTTATCGGGCACGCTACCAATTTATTGATAGTCTCGACTGCGATTTGAGATTGATTAATAATTATTTTGGTAAAGGCTAGACATGAATAGAGATCAATGCAAGGATAAGGGTTAAGAGTGGGGAAACACTAGTTTCTTCCAAAAGAACCCTAATTCACATTCATCACTATCGATCTAGTTTTAAATCTATTAGAAAATAAAATGAGTCATCTTTAATTAATCATCCATTACTATTAAATTCTATGAACCCTACAAACCTCTTCTTTATAGATTCTACATCTGTGTATCGTAGATCTATAACCAATCACCCCTTCTTTCAATCAACTCGTCTAAAGCAAGTAAAAGATTCGACGTTTCCCTGAGGACGACCCGTACTCATCTCGGCTAGCTACTCACGATACCGTTATTATTTACGACACACTTTTTTCAAACCAATCAAATGGAGCCGTTGCCAGGGATACGTGCGTAATTTTTTCTTACTATTTAGGTTGAATTCTTATCCGATCCATAAAATAAAAAATTAAAAACAGCAAATTGTATATTTAACGATTAGTGTGCGACTTTTTGCAAGTGAATCTGGAGTCACTAGAACGAGAAATTTGAGATTCAGAGACTTTCAAAGAGGACCAGAGGAAAAAAGGAGGCACTGTAGAAAAATTTGGCAGAAGAACCCACCATTGCGCGGCGGAACCGCGGCAACATGGTGGTTTTGGCGGCAGAACCACGGCGGCCTTGGAGAATTGTGCCCCCAAAAGTTTCTGGTATATTCCTCATATCTTTCTCTCTCTTTTAGATATCCAATAATTTGATTTTCGGCAGGATTCTTTGCAAAATATCGCCGCTCAAAAATCTTTTGCGTGTTTTGTATTAGTTTGTTTTTGCATAATTTTAACTGGACATTTAAAGGCAAGACCAAAATTCAAATTAGGTGGGGATTTCATCACCCTTTCTAGGCCTCACAAATCACAAAACAAGCATCCGTATAACCCTTCATTAATTAAAAAATATCTAGACCAAGACTTTAAGGACCGTCGTGCACAATTAGGACAGAGGAGGGTTGTGGGTATTTTATCGCTTATCCGTATCTCTCTTGTGGTGTCTAGGCAAGTGTGACTAAGGTACATGGTTACTTAATTAGGTCTGCTATTTTTGGTGATTCGTATAGTGGATACCTCCCACTTAGCTGGCCACAAGAGTGATAAAGAGGTGCTAAAGGATTTATCCTATGACTTGTCCTTTGGAAGTCTAGGAGCTGTCTAGTGACTTAACCTAGGTGACCTTAGTTCTAGAGTTGATTGTGCATTTTTTGTGATTTGTTGAGTCAAACCTCATGTTCAACACTTTTTAAAAACAAACCTTTTTAAATAGTTCTCACACACGCTGCCATGTGCGCTGAACCCGCTTAGTGCGTAATCGGCTGGACACGGGATTCAAGTGCTCGTCTTGTCCGCGTTTCTGCTATCGACTCCGAAGTCGGTACTTCTTCATCTCCTTTTTTCTCTCCACCAACCTTATCGACTGAGATGGATGGTTCTCCATCGGATTTTACCAATACCACACTGCCACCACCCGTAGGTGCGCAGAATCCATCGCGCATCTGTCTTCAAGAAAGATGCTACCCAATACGCGGTCCCCTTTCTACTTGTCTATCTATTCCACTAGCAAATGAGGATAATTTTGAAATTAAACCTCACTTCATCAACCTATTGCCCAAATTTCACGGGCTTGAGTCTGAAGACGCATACGTTTTTATCACCAAATTCGAAAACGTATGCGCAATGATGGGCACTACACAATTTTCTATGGTTGCTAGGAGATTACGTCTTCTCCTTTTTATCTTGTGCGACCTAGCAGAAAAATGGCTTTATAGCACTGCCGCACACTCTATCGCCAAATGGGACGAATTCATTATATCATTCCTTAAGAAATTTTATCCCAATCACAAAATCGCCCGTGTTCGATGCGAGATTAACCAGTTTACCCAACTTCCTAACGAACCATTCTGGAAATGCTTTGAAGGGTTCAAGGATCTTCTTTTACAATGCCCCCATCACGGAATTGATAAATGGCAACTTTGCCGAATTATATATGAGGGTGTTAATCCTGCCACAAAATAGATGCTAAAACCATTTGTCAATGCCATTTTATGTCTAAGGACGATGGTGAAGCTTGGCAATTTCTGGAAGATCTCGCCGAACAAACTTTACCGTGGAAAAGCGTTAAACCAATTTCATCCACATTGAGATCAGAAAGAGTGCTGAATAACTAAGTGGGTGAACATGTTGATGTTGATGATATTGATGATATCCTGGTTTCTACTTCTACTCCTCTTTCGTCTAATCCAAAAACTTCTTCTGAGTCTATTCTCCATTTTCCACTAGGCTCGAGCCCGCAGCCCACTTCCTTGAGTCAACTTCAAACGATCCTAACTCCAATTCTGGGATCCATTCCATCTCCACAAACTTCTTCTAAGTTGGACCCAACCCTTATTGATAAAGCTCCTTTTCCAAATAGGTTAAGGGGCAACAGACCAAGTCCACAAATAGATAAACTTGTGGAAAATTTTATCTATTTGTGGAATTGTGGAAAATTTAAGCAAGTTAATATAAACATTCCTCTCCTAAATGCTATCCAACAAGTTCCATCCTATGCGAAAGTTCTAAAGGACTTGTGCACTAGAAAAAGGAAAACTCAAGTACCTAAAAAAGTTTTCTTAGCGAGTAATGTGAGCACATCTTTTACCCAACAAATAGCCCAAAAATGAAAGGACGCCGGGAGTCCTACAATATCTATTGCTATTGAGGGTAAAAATACCAATCGTGCTCTACTCGATTTAGGCGTTAGTGTTAACTTGCTTCCGTATTCTGTCTATGAGCATTTAGGCATCGGAGAGTTAAAACCGGCGCACTGCACTCTTCAGATGGCCGATCGATTTATCACCGAACCTAGGGGTGAGATAGAGGACGTGTTAATCAAAGTCGGGGAATTTATATTTCATGTGGACTTCATAGTTATTGATACACTGTCTGTAGGAAACACTCGAAACCAAATCCCGGTGATTCTAGGTCGACCTTTCCTAGCAACTTCCAACGCAATAATCAATTGTCAAAACGGTTCTATGACCCTATCCTTCGGGAAGATGTCAATTGAGCTTAACATTTACAAGTTGGGAAGTGAACTCTCCGAACTCTATGCTCAAGTATGTTCTATCGAAACAATAGATTCCGAAAGCAGCAAACTTGAAAAGCTTCACGAGACTTATCTCGACTCCACTAGTGCGTTGTTGTTTGATCTTGCTATTTATTATACACATGAAGACCCTTCTATCGACAAGTCCACACCCAAGTCCGAATCTTTTGAATTGTCGAATAAGTTAGTCGAGCTATCCGGGTCAACATCTAACGCTAAATATGAACCTTTTATGGAGTCCGAGGATCATACCTTTCTTTCCGATGAGATTATCATTCGGAATATTGATGAAAGGTTTGAAGAAATTTTTGCCGAAGAACTTACATTCTTAGAAGATATGGGAGTTGTGATGAATCAATCCCAATCCAAAAAAGTTGGACCGCCACCTCTTCTTCTTATCAAGAACGAGAATGCGAGTAATCCACCATCATTGTTTCGTCTCTACAAACCGAGATGTAAACCCGTTCTATTACACTTCTTATCTCCTCCCCACTTCTTCACGTCTATAGGTGACATGATCTTCTACCATCCAGTGCGTTACATCGATAAAATATTTGAATGGTTGGTGTTGACTTTTGGCCTTTGTAAACCTTTATATTGACCAATAACTTTACCCCCCTCTTTATAATTTTAAATGATTAATATGGTTTCACTCAAGTTTGGGGGGAAGAGAAATATTTTGGCTCTTGAAAGAAAATAATTTTTTTATAAAATTATGAGCCAAAAATAAGTTTGGGGGAGGATTTCACTGTCATTTATTCATGTCCCTGTTACTAACTTTTTCTCCCAAGTCGACAGGTTTTTTTAAGTCTAACAGATGACATCAGTGAGGTCACTGCTGCAAACAGATTTGGGGGAGGTTTATGCCTATTCACGCATCATTTTGTATTATACTAAATATAAGCACAAAAATTTTTAATAATGAAAGTTTGAAAGTGAAAAATTACATATAAAAGATATAAATAGTTTGAGAAAAGCAAGAAAATTAGATATTTTCTTAAATGAAGCTAGTAATAAGTGGTTATGAGCCGTTGTCCTAAGAGTTAGTAAGATGAAGGAAATTACTAATCTGAGGATAAAAATAAGTCTTAAAAATAGTCCCTATTCTTAAGGCCAAATATTTGAACGTTGATACCCTACTATACGCACTTGCACACATCTTGAAATTTAGGATAGTAGAGAATACCTTGAAATGCCCTTGTCTAAAAGCCTTAGTATGAAGAAAAATAAAAATATAAAGAAAAAAAATGGTGAAGAAAAATGAACATTGGTTTTGTAATTGCTTAAGGCA
Source organism: Agapanthus africanus (assembly GCA_030015575.1). Taxonomy (NCBI): domain Eukaryota; kingdom Viridiplantae; phylum Streptophyta; class Magnoliopsida; order Asparagales; family Amaryllidaceae; genus Agapanthus; species Agapanthus africanus. Next base: position 765,224,776 of record CM057340.1, read on the forward strand.
GCATAAAAAAAATATAGCGAGGGTGCTTTATCACATAGTGCCTTAGACCAACTGGTTTGGGAGCCACTGCTAAGCCTTTGGTGTTGCAAGACGAGAATATTACGCCTAAATGAGCGAGCACATTTACTAATCGGTCAGTTAGTACCTCAAGAAATATTAACGATCGCAGGAAGAATGTGTGAGCAATTCCATCTAAAATATTCACCGACTAAAAAGTACTAAGGAAGATGGATAAGAGTATGATAGTTTGAATTGAATTCTCTAAGTGTAGGGATGTCTCTTACATATACGTAGGGGTATATGATCGATATTTAGAAGAAAGGTAGAGAGGAAGACTAAAGGCGATATTTTATTAAGAGATGATGTAATTTCCGACATCTTTTCATGACCATTAAGATAGGGTTCATGGCAACCGAAAAGCCAGTGTAGTTGAAAACTCTTATTTTCAAGTTCTTTCTTTTATACTTCTTATCTTTGTATTTAACTTTCATCGTTTTTCTTTTATTATGAAATTTTGTGGGTGTAATCCGCTGAAAACCCTCAGGAGACAACACTCCTCCTACTAGGGACACCTAGAGATTTAAAGGCTTATTGCATGTGCTCAGTGCAATCGTGTTGCCTACGAAAGCGTGCTAAGTTTTTCTTTTCCTCTTTTTCTCCCTCTCTTGAATAACTAGTTTGCTCGGGATGATCAAAGTTGAGTTTGGGGGTATTTGTTCAGTCAAAAATATTGCACATTTGATATAACATTTTTCTTACTTTTCTTAAATATTTAAAAGTGTTTATTATAATTATAGAACACATGTGGGTTTATCTGCAAATTTACTCTTTATCATATATTTATATATTATAATTAACATTATGAAGGAAAATATATGCATATAATATTTTTATTATGCATATCATATCAAATAATCTTAATCAAATTTCTTAAAGATTTAATACCATATAAAATGATTAAGATAATATCTCTAATATAACAAATAATACTAATATTATTTATTGAGATATTGTGCAGATTTAGCTCAGGTCTGGAGATCGAGATATCCAAGATGTCGGGATTGAAATCTGCCGATAAAGTTAAATCAAATCGTAAAATCATGAATGGCAGAGACTCGGAGAAGATATGAAGAATTCAGATATTGAAGTGATCTCCACGTGTCAATATGAGAAGGCACCTGCATTTTGGAACTCTAACTTCCCCAAATAGTCGCGCTTCCGCGGCCAATAGCACAAATAGTGGCGGATCCGCGGCCAATTAATGGCCATAGGATCTGAAAATTTAGGAGTTGGATCGTGATTGCATATCTTAACCTATGAGATCTAGAATTTCTGATTTTAGGGCTATATAAAGGACCGATGGCTAAAATTAGAAATCATCACTTTTAACACGAAGCAAATCACCGTCAAGAACAAGAGATCCATGGCGGGTCCGCGATTCGACGCGATAGAGCGACGTGAATTTCGACGGAATATCTACTTCCTACAAGGCAGAGATCGAGAGCAACTTCTTCTTGTAATCTAAATTCGAAGGATTTGTATTTATAACGTTGATTAATAAAGGTAGATCATTTGCTAAATTATTTCACATTTACTTTCTGCATTTACATCATGATCTCCTTCTCTATCTTCTCTTCTATCTCAACTATGCGTGAGTAATTCCTAGCTTGTTAGGGTTCGTAGGATTAGGGTAGATCAATAGATGATAAAATCTCTTAATTTCTATTACATCTTATAAAGTTTATAAACTTTAGCAAAATAAATATTAACATCCTTATCGGGCGCGCTACCAATTTATTTATAGTTTCGAACGCGATTTGAGATTAGATTAACAATTGTTTTGGTAAAGGCTAGACATGAACAGAGAACAATGCAAGGATAAGGATTAAGAGGGGGGAAATCCTAATTTCTTCCAAAAGAACCCTAATCCACATTTATCACTATCGATCTAGTTTTAAGTCTATTAAAAGATAAAATGAGTCATATTTAATTAATCATCCATTACTACTAAATTCTATGAACCCTACAAACCTCTTCTTTATAGATTCTACATCCGTATATCGTAGATCTACAACTAATCACCCTTTCTTTCAATCAACTCGTCTAAAGCAGGTATAAGATTCGATGTTTCCCTGAGGACGACCCGTACTCATCTCGGCTAGCTACTCGCGAGACCGTTATTGATTGCGGTTAACTTTATTTACGACATACACTTTTTCCAAATCAATCAGGCATCGAGCTCTTCAAGCTGAAGATGAGCATTTTCTTCATTTGTCAGCTTGTATCGAACCGCTACTCGTAGAGAGGGGAGTTATATTACCAGGGAAAGCACATCTTCCATGCTGAATACCAACGCATATGGTGTGGTACTCGTGACCATTTTGAACGTTATTCGGTATGCCCAGAGAGCTTTGAGCATCCTTTCGTGCCAGTCTTTTTTTGTTTTTGGACACCGTTTTTTTTATAATCTTTGTCAAGGTCTTGTTGAAAGATTCAGCTAAACCGTTAGCCCGAGAGTTATAGAATGAAGAGTATCACCAATCTATTTAATGTTGTTATGCAAAGCGGCTGATTTTATGACTTCTATAAGCTGGCCCATTATCCGAGATAATTCGTCGCGAAGTGCCGAACCGATAGATGGCATGTGTTCTGAAGAAATGGATGATGTTCTCCGTCTTCACCTCCCTCAGTGGTACTACTTCTGCCCACTTAGAGAAGTAGTCGGTCGTTTTCAGTATGAACCGATGTCCTTTGGAAGATACCAGCTCATTGGGGCCAATTATATCGGTTTCCCACATTTCGAACGGCCAGCTAGCCACTGTTGGGTGTAGCGGATTTGGATGTTGGTGGATGAAGTTTCTATGAATTTAGCACGAGTGACACTGCTTCGCATATTCGAGGCAGTCCTGAATCATTGTGGACCAATAGTAACCCATTCTTTTTATTTTCAGCCTCATCTTTGGTCCAGCTTGGTGAGAACCGCAGAGTCCGTCATGAGTTTCTCGGAAGACTCTCTTCGCTTCTTCTGGTCCCGGGCATCTTAGCCATAGACAGTCGAACGATCTCTTATATAGAGTATCATTGACGAAGGCAAAGTACGGAGCTCCTTTCATGAGCTGATGTCTAGACAACGCATTTTTGGGCGTTCATTGGGATTTGAAGTAATCTATGAAGACTTCCCTCCAATCCTTGACCTTTTCTTTGTCCTCTATTTGAAGAGCAACTTGTCTGGTCATTTCTTTTCTTTCGGATGGATCTATTAAGTCTTCCGAAGATATATCTGTTGGTGTGAGAATCCTGCGGCTTTGCACAATGATCCTTACGTCATCGAGGTCTTCATCGGCCAATTCCTTTGCCAATTTGGCTAATGCATCCGTCTTACTGTTTTCTGCACGCGGTATACTCTCCAATATATAGGAGGAGATTTGTGTCAGCAGTTGCTGCACTCTTTCATCATACTTTATCAGCTCTAGCTTGCACGTCTGATAGTCGCCATTTACTTGGCTAACGATCAGCTGGGAGATTCCATATATGAAGAGGTCTTTGATTCTCATATCGATAGCGATCTCGAGACCTGCTATCAAAGCTTCATATTCAGTTTCGTTATTAGTTCTTAGCTCCTTTAAGGAGAGGGCGTAACGCAATATCCCTCCTTGCGGGGTCATGAAGATAAGGCCCACCCCGGCTGTCACGCCCCGCTTCCTGGTGTACGACGAGGGACGTAACGTGGCCGCTACATATTTACTCAGAAGTAAATAAGCTAAGCGTAACTAAGCAATATAAAGTAAAGTACACAAGAGACAGGAATGTAAATGAACAACAGCTTTATTTATTAAACATTCTTTTATAGGTACAACTGAAATGTAAATACATAAGTAGAAAGCGATGCCTAAATAATGGCATAACTGAATGAAATAAATATGTACAGGTGCCTACAGCTCTGGGTTAAATGGTATCTTCTCCAAATCTTCAGTGCTGGGCTCGATCTTCAATGAGTCCGAATCACCTGATAATATTCCAAAGAAAGAAGAAAGGAATGTCGTCAGCGAACAATCGCTCGGTAAGTCCCAAAGGTGAGTAGAGATAGAATAGACAGAAAAAGAATATATCTTATAATGTTTGATTATATTGTTAACGCTGTTGTTTGTACCTTGGTACAGAAAATGCCAATGTATACGAGAGGAGTCCCACTATTCCGGAGACTAAGGTATACGGAGTACAAGGAACCGTTCAGCCATGGTACAATGGCAATGGATATTCAGGTTAGGTGTATTATGGTTATAATCTCGTGCCACTTTTAACACCTTCCGTGCCAATCTACCCCTTATAAACCCCGTGATGTCTTTTGTATTGATTGTATTGTTTTGTTATATAGATGGATGACTTGCCGAAACCATGATATCAGTAAATGGAATGGATATAAATGGAGAGTCATGTAGATAGAGTATATTCATGGTTCGGTTCAGTCAATATAGATTGATATAGATTGAATATACGGATTCATGGATTCATATTGTATTGTAGTTTATACTTGAATCACATTCAAGTCAGATTGATTAGATTGAGACTCAGTCTAAGTCAGACACTTTGAAAAGAACTTGAAATCCTGAATTAGTTATGATGTTATCGGTAACTGCTGCACATTGACGGCAGGATTTGTGTATTTTTTCAAGACAATTACCGTATTGATAACACTATTTGTTAGATTGTCTACCTTAGATAGGCAAGAACCCATATTCTCCGGCTCCCTGAGACTCAAAAGAACTGGTCCCGCTTAAACCTATGTTTACTAGGGACCTTATTGTAATTTAGTATAACTTGAGGGGTTTTTATGTGAAAGTAATTTTGGTATAATTGCAAAATACACCTCAAGCATTTAGTTATCGTCTTTAGAGTTTTCATAGATGTATATTTTGTAAAAGTGAAATTTATAGTGAGTAGAACCTAGTTTTCATAGTATATGGTATTTTATTGAATTATCGGAATTGTTTTATGTTTGGATGGTATTTTCATGTAACGGTCCTCTAGAAAACTTGGAATATTTATATGATATAAATAAAATAGATATTTTTATAATAGATATATATATTTATTAAAAATAAATTTTATTTATTTTCTTGTAGAAATCTCATTTTCTAAAAAAAATTCATTAAAATTCCATCAAGATCGAATGCTTCTTTCGGAGGTCCGCATCTCGCTCTACTAGGCCCGAGGATGTGCGATAATCCGCACCATCCCAAACGGGGTCCCCGAAAGTGGGTTGTAGAGGCGCAATTGTAAGGAATTATTTAATACACTTTTTAAAGAAATGGTTTTATAAGTTGATGGTATTTATTTGTAATGTCGTATTATCCTATGAATATATTCCTAAAAATTTATCGTGCTATATCAAAGATGTATGTTGTGATGAGGTAGGTCATTACCTTATGGGTTATCTAAAGGTAATACAAGTTTTATGTTGTTTTATATCGGAAATGAAGTATGTGGTATTTTACCGTAAAAATACAATAAAAATTGCATAGAAGAATATTTTGAGATGAAACTTATTTTAAAGTGTTTGTTAATGTTTGCTAAATATTATGTGAGAGTATGGTGTTTTTTTGGTTAAGAAAAATAGGGTTTTAAAGAAAAACCGAATCGGAAGTCGGATTAACTTCGCTTCCGTCGGGTTTTAGAATTGAAAGTTTTAAAGTAGAAGAAGAGAGGGGAGATGGGACTTACTGGCTTTTGAATAAGAGGAGAGATAGAGGAAATTAAGGAAGGCTTCGGGGCGTCGTTTCATCGCCGGAAACACCTTAGAACTTCGCCGGAACTTCGCCCTTCGCTAACTACACTTGCACACTATTAGGACTTGAAAGTTATTGAGAGTTTTGGCAGGGAATTTCTGAGTGAGGATGAGTGAAATGGAGTGTGGTATTTATAGGGAAAATTAGGTTTTAGAGGGTGAAAGAATGCATTAAAAATTGCATTAAAATTTGGATTAAATGGGGTTTTATTGTTCTCTGGATGAATACAAAGAAAATAAACAATGTGAGAGAAGTGGGGTAGCTGAAAGGGTGCTCGGGTGAAAAGATGGGGAGCATTACCCATGGGGCCCCCGGTGGTACCGGTTTTACCAAGGGTTTCGCCGGTCTAAATCCGGTGGAGGAGCTCCAGATTTTCGCCACGTGTCCCTCACGATCCATATACTCTCGTGCACATGTTTAATTGATCTGTAACTTATCATTCTACGTGTAGTGCACGTGCAAACTCTTGGGCTTCTAAAAGATTAAAAGAAAATTTAATAAAAAGATAATATGGCTGGAGGGATTTGATCACAGGGGCTACATCACAGCAGTGCAAGGCTTTACCAATGTGCTACAAGTACTTTCTTGTTGTTCTAAACTAAAACAAATACTTATAGTATACACAGGATTTGCAAATATCCCAATTGTACATTAACTTTTAAACAATTTTCTGTACATTGAAATTGGAGTTTTTACAGTCTACCCTCCTTACAAAAATTTTGTCCTCAAAATTTACAATTTATTTTAAGGACTAGTTTACAAATAAATGAGGGTATCTTGCACGTATCTCATTTTTCCTTTCCCATATTGATTCTCCTGGTGTGTCCTTTCTCCACATCACTTGAACCAAGTTGACTTTTTTGTTCCGAAGTGACTTCACCTTTCTATCCGGAATCTTAACAAGTTGTTGCTCACAGGATAAGTCTGGCTGTACAGTGAGCTCGGAGTGATCAAGAATATGGCTGGGGTCACTCACATACCTTCTGAGTTGTGATATGTGGAACACATTATGCATCCCTTCCAATGAAGGTGGAAGTGCCAAGCGATAAGCCACTTCATCGTCTCGTTCGAGTATGTCGAACGGTCCAATATTCCTCGGACTAAGCTTACCCCGTCTTCCAAAACGAATCACTTCACGGTTTGGAGATATCTTCAGAAATACATGTTCTCCCGGTTGAAACTCCAAGTGACGGCGGTTTGCATCAACCCAGTGCTTCTGTCGATCTTGGGCTATGCGCATTGTTTCCCTGATAGTACGAACTACGTTAACATTGCTACTATCATCTCAGGTCCAAAGAGTTCTCTATCTCCGATGTCGTCCTAACTTAATGACGATCGACACTTCCTTCCATAAAGCGCTGCAAAAGGTGCCATTCCTATACTTGCTTGGTAGCTGTTGTTGTATGAAAACTCCACAAGATGTAGATGATCTTCCCACGATCCTCCGAAGTCTAGCATACACGCTTTTAGCATATCTTCTAAGATCTGAATAGTTCACTGAGACTAACCATCTGTTTGTGGATGATAAGCTGTGCTAAAATTTAGACTTGTTCCCAAACTAGCTTACAGACTTTGCCAAAATTGTGATCGAAATCTAGTGTCACGATCGAAGACAATGCAAACCGGTACTCCATGTAATCTCACGATTTTCTGCATGAGTTCATGGGTATCAGAGATAGTACATATTGAAGAGTTTAAATCTTACATAGATTTTTACCTCCATGTACTTCTTTACCAGTGTCTCAGTAAATTGGCCAACTCGAAAAGGAATAAAGTGAGTCGACTTTGTGAGTCGATCTATAATAACCCATACCGCATCGTTACCCTTCGTGCTGCGAGGAAAAGCAGTCATGAAATCCATTGTGATGTGTTGCCACTTCTATTCTGGGACAGGTAACGGTTGAAATAAACCAGCTGTCCTGTGATGTTCAGCCTTTACTTGCTGACACACCAAGCATTTAGCGACGCTTCTGGCTACTTCACGCTTCATTCCATGCCACCAATAATTTTGACGCAGATCTTTATACATCTTTGTACCTCCAGGGTGTACTGAATAAGGAGAGTTGTGAGCTTTTTTCATCAACTCTTCTCGCACAGGACCTTTAGGTACACACAATCTGCTGCCGTATCTCAAAGATCCGTCTTCATGGATGATGAAGTCTGTTCGAAGTCCACTTTCTGTTTTTTCTCTGATCTTTTGCAACTTAGCATCACTTTCTTGAGCTGCTTTGAGCTGATTGACAATGGTGGATTGAACTTGTAAATTCATCAAACTTGAAGCATTACTTAGCATGACCACTTCAATCTCTATTTGATGTAAGTCTTGTTGAAGTTTCCGTTATGCGGTGAGATTCAATGCTAATGGTTGGTGACTCAAGGCATCAGGTACTACATTCACCTTCCCTGGGTGATATTGCAGGTTGATGTCGAAATCCGCCATGAGTTCTACCATCTTCTCTGCCGCATATTCAACTCTTTCTGAATAAACACATATTTCAGACTCTTCTGATCTGTGTATATGTCCACTCGTTCACCAAGAAGATAATGACGCCAAATCTTAAGAGCAAAAATAACAGCTGCCAACTCCAAGTCATGCATCGGATAATTACGCTCATGAATCTTCAGCTGTCTTGAAGCATAAGTTACAACTTTACCATGCTGATGTAGAACACATCCTAATCCCTTACCGGATGCATCACAATGCATTACAAAACCTCCAGATTGGTCTGGTATAACGAGAATAGGCGCTGATGTCAATCTTGACTTGAGTTATACGAAAACTTGTTCGCATGCTTCTGACAACATGAATTCTTCATCTTTACGTATGAGCTTGGTTAGGGGTGTTGCAATCTTTGAAAATTTTTCAATGAACCTTCTGTAATATCCAGCTAGACCCAAGAAACTTCGAATGTCCTTCACTGACTTCGGTGTCGGCCATTCGCTTACTGCTGAAACTTTAACTGGATCTACAGAGATTCCATCACCTGATACAATATGTCCGAGAAAACCGACTTGATTTAGCCAAAACCCACACTTGCTGTATTTGGTATAGAGTTGATGCTGTCATAGAGTCTCCAGGACAATTCGTAGGTGCTCGGTATGTTCTTTCCGACTCTTAAAATACACCAGGATGTTATCGATGAAGATGACAACAATCCTGTCTAGGTACTCTCGGAAACCTTGATTCATTAGGTTCATGAATATAGCCGGTGCGTTGGTCACTCCAAATGGCATCACAAGAAATTCGTAATGACCATAGCGAGTTCTGAATGTCGTTTTATGGATATCAGATTCTTTGACCTTCACCTGATGATAACCCGAACGAAGATCTAACTTGGAAAAAACACAAGATCCACTTAGCTGATCGAACAGATCGTCGATGTGCTGGAGTGGATACTTTTTCTTTATAGTTACATCGTTCAAGGCTCTATAATCAATGCACATTCGATATGAACCTTCCTTCTTCTTTACAAGCAGAACTGGTGATCCCCAACTTGAAATGCTGGGAAGAATCCATCCTTTCGCCAATAATTCGTCCAACTGAGTTCGGACTTCCTTCAAACCTTCCGGACTTAATCGATACGACGCTTTGATCAACGGTTATGCTCCTGGTACTAAATCAATGCTGAATTCAAGAGCTCGATCGAGAGGCAAACCTGATATGTCTTCAGGAAACACATTGTAAAATTCTTGAACTATTTTTGGCTTTGATCCTTCCTCCACTTGAATTGCTGCAATTACTGTCTTCTTCGGTTTTGCCTTGTATGTACTTGGCTTCAGGGTACGGTCTCCGCTTTTGAAATAGAAGACCGGATGTTTTGGAATCTCGAAGACTACCCTCCTTTGACGACAGTCAATGGTAGCATAGAATGTTCCGAGCCAATCCATACCTAAAGCGACATCGAAATTCAGTATGTCCAACACCTTGAAGTTGGCATAGAATTCTCTGTTGCAGACGACCAATGGACACAGATCGTATCCTAACACTGCTTTTAGAATGCCGTTCCATGAACTGACATTCCAGCTGGATATGAGAGGTTTGACTGGAATCGCATGAGTTCGGACGAACCGTTACGACATAAGGCAATGAGATGCTCCAGTATCGAAGAGTGCTAGTGCAGGAAGTGAGGCTACTAAGATTGTACCTAAGTTATGTGGGATAGGTTTTAGGTATAAGAAAAATGTATGGATATGTATAAATAGATGGGAAAGTAAAGCTTGAAGGGAAAATGTTACCAGTGATGAGTTGGCCGGTAGCTTCACCTTCTTCCACAGTCATTGTGAAAGCCTGTCATCTCGGCACATTCCTCCTTACTGGAGGAGCATTCCTTCGCCCGTTCCTTCGTACTTGAGGTACATTCCATTGAGCTTGATGGAACTGACGAGGAGGAGGTGCAGTCGGTCCATGAGGAGGTGGAGCAGGTAGTGTGAGTCATGGAGCAGGTGCCTGGATGGCTGGGCGCTGCTGATAAGTGATTGCTGGCCTGGGTGCAGCATTTGGATTGTGCCTATGAGGAAAAGACCCTATGTCATAAGTATTTGAGCCGCAGACTAAGCAAAGGTGATTTGCACGCCGGCAGTCTTTCACCAAATGTCCATCTCTCCTATAGTAGGTGCAAAACGATGGGTTGGGCCGGTTGTTCGGTACTCCCGCTCTCCTGGGCATAAATTATGGCCTTGAAGAGGCTCCTCCTGCCATCTGAGTGGCAGGGGGCTTCATTCCGGCAGATTGAGGTCTGCCCCTCATTTTCACCACTGCCTCATATCGCCGGGCAGCTTTCAGGGCCAACTCGTGGGTTGGGAAATCCCCTATAGCTAAAGCAGCTTAGATTTCCGAATCTAACCCTTGCTGAAATCGTCTGGATCGGATATCACAGTTGGTATTAAATGTGCCGCAAACCTGTTAAGGTATTATATTAGTTGTGTAGTATGTGATATTTGAAAATCGAATATTGAGACATATCTTACCTACTGAGCATGGTGAACTCAGAATCATATTCATCTACTGACTTGGTTCACATTGAACCCTGTTGTAGATGAATAAATTGTTGCTCCATGTTGAATCGGGCAGTCTTATGGAAGTATTTCGCGTCAAACATATCGCGAAAAGTCCTCCATTCGATCAGTTGGTCAAGACGACTTTCTTCCACCTTCCACCAGACACGTGCAATGTTAGTGAGCTGCAGCTTCGCAACTCGAACCCAAGCGATCTCTGGCACTTATGCCGCTGCCAGATCATCTTCAATACTCTGAGCCCATTCCTCAGCTTCTAGAGGGCTCTCTTTTCCTGAGAATTTCTTGGTGTGCAAAGCCCGGAATTGCTTTACTCCAGGGGCTTCCGCTTCTAGGCGGTTCATCAAAATAGCACTCTGCTGCTGCTACTGTCCCTCGCTGCGGATCACCTCAAGCAGTACTGTCTGCTCATTGATCGAAGCAGCGAAGGTAGGTGTAAGCGGTAGAGGTGGTGGAGTGTTGTTGAAGTTAGTGCTGGTGTTGTTTGGGGAATCCATAACTTTGAAAGAAAAATTTGGGTTATGACAGATTCAAAATATATGAAATTGGAAGATTCAAGAAATATGTAAAGAATGTTTTTAGTTGCTGATTCTTGTGTTATATTGTTTAGGACTTCATGCAGGATTGACTCGCATGTCCATGCAGAACTGACCTGCATGTCCATACAGAGTTAACCTGCATGGGCCGCCAACAAAACCTGTCACGCTCCGCTTTCCGGTGTACGGAGAGGGGACACGACGAGGCCGCTACGTATTTACTCAGAAATAAATACACTAAGCGTAACTAAGCAATATAAAGTAAAGTAAACAAGAGACAAGAATGTAAATGAACAACAACTTTATTTATTAAACATTCTTTTACAGGTACAACTGAAATGTAAATACATGAGTACAAAGCGATGCCTAAACACTGGCATAACAAAAATGAAATAAATATGTACAAGTGCCTACAGCTCTGGGTAAAATGATCTCTGCTCCAAATCTTCAGTGCTGGGCTCGATCTCCAATGAGTCCGAATCACCTGACAATATTCCAAAGAAAGAAAAAAGGAATGTCGTCAGCGAACAATCGCTCGGTAAGTCCCAAAGGTGAGTAGAGATAGAATACACAGAAAGAGAATATATCTTATAATGTTTGATTATATTGTTAACGTTGTTGTTTGTAGCTTGGTACAGAAAATGCCAGTGTATACGAGAGGAGTCACACTATTTCGGAGACTAAGGTATACGGAGTACAAGGAACCGTCCAGCCACGGTACAACGGCAATAGATATTTAGGTTAGGTGTATTATGGTTATAGTCTCGTGCCAATTTTAACACCTTCCGTACCAATCTACCCCTTATAAACCCCGAGATGTCTTTTGTATTGATTGTATTTTTTTGTTATATATATGGATGACTTGCCGAAACCATGATATCAGTAAATGGAATGGATATAAATTGGGAGTCATGTAGACGGAGTATATCCATGGTTCGGTTCGGTCAATATAGATTGATATAGATTGAATAGATAAATTCATGGATTCATGTTGTATTGTAGTTTATACTTGAATTACATTCAAGTTAGATTGATTAGATTGAGACTCAGTCTGAGTCAGACACTTTGAAAAGAACTTGAAATCCTGAATTAGTTTTGATGTTATCGGTAATTGCTGCACATGGACGGCAGGATTTGTGACTTTTTCCAAGACTATTATCTTGTTGATAACACCGTTTGTTAGATTGTCTACCTTAGATAGGCAAGCACCCATATTCTCCGGCTTCCTGAGGCTCAAGAGAACTGGTCTCGTTTAAATCTATATTTACTAGGGTCCTTATTGTAATTTAGTATAACTTGAGGGAGTTTTATGTAAAAATAATTTTGGTATAATTTCAAAATACACCTTAAGCATTTAATTATCATCTTTAGAGTTTTTATAAATTTATATTTTATAAAAGTGAAATTTATAGTGAGTAGAACCTAGTTTTCATAGTATATGGTATTTTATTGAATTATCGGAATTGTTTTATGTTTGGATGGTATTTTCCTGTAATGGTGATTCATTTAGAAAACTTGGAATATTTATATGATATAATTAAAATATATATTTTGATAATAGATATATATATATTTATTAAAAATAAATTTTATTTATTTTCTTGTAGAAATCTCATTTTCTAAAGAAAAATGCATTAAAATTCTATCGAGATCGAATGCTTCTTTCGGAGGTCTCTATCTCGCTCTACTAGGCTTGAGAATGTGCGATAATCCGCACCATCCCGAACGGGGTCCCTAAAAGTGGGTTGTAGAGCGCAATTGTAAGGAATTGTTTAATACACTTTTTAAAGAAATGGTTTTATAAGTTGATGGTATTTATTTGTAATGTCGTATTATCCCATGAATATATTCCCAAAGTATCATCGTGCTGTGTCAAAGATGTGGGTTGTGATGAGATAGGTCATTACCTCGTGAGTTATCTAAAGGTAATACATTTTTTATGTTGTTTTATGTCGGAAATGAAGTATGTGGTATTTTATCGTAAAAATACGATAAAAATTGCATAGAAGAATATTTTAAGATAAAACTTGTTTTAAAGTGTTTGTTAATGTTTGTTAAACATTACATGAGAGTTTGGTATTTTTTTGATTAAGAAAAATAGAGTTTTAAAGAAAAACCGAATCGAAAGTCGGATTAACTCCGCTTCCGTCGGGTTTTAGAATTGAAAGTTTTAAAGTAGAAGAAGAGAAGGGGAGAAGGGACTTACTGGCTTTTGAACAATAGGAGGGAGAGAGGAAACTAAGGAAGGCTTCGGGGCGTCATTTTGTCGCCGGAAACTCCTTGGAACTTCGCCGGAACTTCGCCCTTCGCTAACTCTACTTGCACACTATTAGAACTTGAAAATTTTTGAGAGTTTTGGCAGGTAATTTCTGAGTGAGGATGAGTGAAATGGAGTGTGGTATTTATAGGGAAAATTCGGGTTTAAAGGGTGGAAGAATGCATTAAAAATTGTATTAAAATTTGGATCAAATGGGGTTTTATTGTTCTCTGGATGAATGCAGAGAAAATAAACAATGTGAAAGAAGTGGGGTAGCTGAAAGGGTGCTCAGGTGAAAATATGGGGAGCATTACTCATGGGGGGCCCGGTGGTACCGGTTTTACCAAGGGTTTCGCCGGTCTAAATCCGGTGGAGGAGCTCCAGATTTGCGCCACGTGTCCCTCACGATTCATATACTCTCGTGCACATATTTAATTAATCTGTAACTTATCATTCTACGTATAGTGCACGTGCAAACTATTGGGCTTCTAAAATATTAAAAGAAAATTTAATAAAAAGATAATGTGGCTCGGGCGATTCGATCACAGGGGCTACGTCACAGTCGTGCAAGGCTTTACCAATATGATACAAGTACTTTCTTGCTGTTCTAAAGTAAAACAAATACTTATAGTATACACAGGATTTGCAAATACCCCAATTGTACATTAACTTTTAAACAATTTTCTGTACATTGAAATTGGAGTTGTTACACCGGCTTTGATTATGGGGGTGTTTTGCTTTCGCCTTTTCACGAAAGATGCTCCATCGAAGTAGAGTTCCTATTGGGAATCATTTTCTTTCTTCTCTTCTACGATTGTGTCGAACGCATGTTCATCCAACAACTCGCAATTTAAGGGGGAGTCGGCTGGTATCAGATGCTCCACGAGAAAGTCGACAATGATTTGCCCTTTCATTACTTTGAGGGGACGATACGTTATCGAGAACTCCATCAGGAGGAGAGCTCATTTGGTAAGCTTTCCTGTTAATATGGCTCTTGACATCAGATATTTGAAAGGATCCACCTTTGATATAAGATGGATCTCATGTACCAAGAGCTTCGTTATCGCGAAGATCAGTGTCAGGCAATGCTTTTCGATAGGGGAGTAGTTGTTTTCTGTCCCCAAGAGAACTCAACTCAAATAGTATAGAGCCCTCTCCTTTCTTTAATCGTTCTCTTATGCCCAAAGCACCCCAAGAGAATCCTCAAGGGCTGTTGTATATAGGATAAGGGGTTTCCCCTTATCCGGGGCGATCAATACCGGCAGATTTTGCAGGTATTGCTTGATTTCGTCTAGTGCATTTTGGCACTTTTGATCCCAGACGAACGGGGTCCCCTTCTTCATTAGATGATTGTAGGGACGGCATTTTCCGGAGAGATTGGTTATGTACCGCCAGATCTTTGAGAGATCGATTTCGATACCACGATACCGTATGATAAATCCTAGGAATTTTCCTGAGGAGACTCCAAACGCGCATTTTAGAGAATTCATCTTTAGATTATACTTCCGAAGACGCCGGAACACTATTTTTAGATGCTCCCAATGTTCCTCGTGAGATTTTCTCTTCACCACTATATCGTCGATATAGCATTCGACAATCTCATGGATGAGGTCATCGAAGATCTTTGTCATGGTCCTCTGGTAGGTAGCACCAGCATTGAAAGGCATTACCTTATAATAGAATATGCCCAGCGGAGTCCAGAAGGCAGTATGCTTTTGGTCTTTAGGATGCATTTTTATTTTATTGTATCTTGAAGATCCATCCATGAAGGAGAAGACCTCATGGGTAGACGTGTTATCGATCATCAGCTCGATAATAGGTACTGGGAAATCATCCTTCGGGCAAGCTTTGTTAAGGTCCCGGAAGGTCACGCAGATGCGCACCATCCCATTTTTCTTCATCACTGGAACGATATTAGTGATTCAGTCAGGATATTGAACTTCTTGGATGAAGCCGGAGTCGATTAGTTTCTTGACTTCAGCGTTGGTACTCATCTCAAGTTCGAGCCGCATTCTTCTTGGCACCTGTTTGACTAGCTTTATGTCCGGCGATATAGCCAGTTTATGTACTGCTACCTTTGGATCTAGACCTGGCATTTCGGAATAGTTCCACGCGAAATAGTCTTTATATTGCATGAGAACATCTTTTAACGTGGCTATCTATTTTTCAGATAGTAGCTCACTGATGAATTTAGGCCTCGGATCATTTTCCGTCCGTAACTCAATTTTTCTTAGGTTGTCCGCCGTGGTGTGTATCCCATCTTCCAGCTCTTTTGGTGCTGGTAGAAACTCTGAATCACCCCTTCTTCGTCTTCATTTGCGAAGCACATGTGGAGGTCATCCATAGTCTCGTGCCCTTCCTCTTTTGAGAGTGTTATCATATGGCAAGTATGAGTTCGCTTCCATTCCGATGTTGAGTTGTTCCTATTCTCACGGTATAGGTCCTCTGTGGCTCATGCTTTAGCGGTGGGGTTACCTTCCAGCTTTCGGATAAAGCGAACCTGCCTTGTTGATATTGGTCTTCTACGCAGTCTTTGAAGGTGAAGCAGTCTTCGAGGGGATGACCTATTGCTCGGTGGTAGGAGAAATAATCTAGATGATAGACCTCGTTTATTTTTTCAGGATGCCAAGACTCCGGAAGTGTCATCATTTGGTGCTTCTTGACAAAGTTGAATATTTTCCTTGTTTTGTCTTAGGGGAAAGAGTATCCCCGACTCATCTTCTTGATAAAGGACGGGTTCCAATCGATCTTTTCTCGATTGCATGGCTTCTTGGATCCGCTTTATTGTTTTCGAACATTGTTTGCGTTCTTCGCCCTGTTTTTGCCTCTACTTCGGGATTTTTCCCTTTCGCGAGAACATACAACCGGCCGGGGATGAAGAGCATTATAGTCTTCCTTCTCCGCAGATTGTTGATTGACGCGCTGCGTCCTGAATTTTTCATAAATTGCCATTTCACGGCTGTGATTATCTCGGCTCTTTTGACAAGCCTCTTTTATTAGCTTATCTATTTGTTGTTTGAGTGACGGACTTAACGTTTTTAGAGCTGGATTTCGCTCTGTTTCAACGTCACAGCCATTTGGAAGAGCATTTTCCCCTTCACTGGAGCATTTTATGACGTGGAAACTGTGGAACCACTCCCGTTTTTTGGGCTGAACGTATCCGACCCTGGTTGTCTCCATCTTTCGTTGGGCATCTTTCGTTGAGTCCCGGGAATATCCTAAATATTTTTGTAGAATTAGGCTTACTGAACAGTTTGTTCGAGGGGTACATCTTGGCACCTTAACAGCCTTTTCAATTTCTCCACATAGTATCTTGGCGTACGGATTGGTTGAAGCCTATCGAGTGCAAAATCGATACCATGGCAGACTTCTTTTTCTACTTTGGTCTCCGTAGATTGGTAGAAGAGGTTCGCCTTTTCACCTCTTCGCCTGGGAGGGACGTAGAAAGTCTGTAGTTCTTGTACGCTGTATGTATCGAGTGCATCAAGTTCTTTGTAATGCCGAGATGAATCCTTTGTGATTTGCAGACTCTGATCAGCTCCGGCGAGAGTTTGCACTGACGGGCGGATGGAGAACACTGCGTTGGCCTCGTCCTCTGAGTCGCTACCAAAGAACAAAATATGAGTAAATGGTCCGGGCCTATTGTTTTCTTTCTGGGGTTGCCCCAAGTAGACTATTTTTTCATTTTCCTCAGTATCGCTCCCAAAGATTGGGATACTAGCGACAGAATTCTGTTTATCCTCCGGCTTATGACACCTTTCCGTATCCTCAAAATCTGGTAGGAAGTACTTTGCGTCATCATATTTTCGGACCTCGTTTATGGAGAACGGATTTAGCTCCCATGTGACGGTGTATTCCAAGACGTCTTTGAAATACTTCATACAATGATATTGTGTAGAAGGGATGACGTTGTACTCATATAACCAAGGCCTGCCGAGCAAAACATTATAGCAAGTCTTGGCATCAATGACATGAAATTCGATATCAGTGACGAGCAGCTCGAACCATAATGTCAGTATTACGGACTCGAGCGTCCGTGATGATAGTGAGTCGAACCGGAGATGGTAATTTTGTCTTGGGCCAGATGTTGAACATTCATGCAAATCTCCTTCAGCACTCTTACATTGAGAAGGTTGACGGAGAATCCGTTGTTGATAAGGATTTTTATTATGTTGATATTGTGGCTGTACCCGGTGATGTATAATGGACGATTATGTTCGCACGTACCGAGAAGGAGATCTTCATCACTGAATGTAATGTCAGTCATGTGGTCCCCTGCCAGTTCATCTTCCATCTTCTCTTCCACGAAAAAAGCTTGGAACTGATCGGGCTCTTGTAATGCCTTGATCAGAGAATCTTGTGCCTCTTTGGACAGGAGGAGAGCATCCAATATGCTCGGTTGTGAGGGTATTTTCGTCAGATGTGCTAGGACATTGTAATCCACCTTATTTTTCTTAGGCGGGTCCCTCGCCGCGAGCTCTTTGACAACTCCATCATCGAGGGAAATTTCCTCAGAGATTTTTTCTTTCCCTTTGTCCTTTTTGTTCGAACCTTTGTTTTTAGGTCCAAGGTTCTTTTCAGGAAGCGTGCGGTTACGCAGCTGAATATTCTCGCAGTTCTTCTCCTCCTCTTCTTTTTCATAGGTGGAGTCTTTGAAGAGAGGGCTGAGAGGCATTCCTTCCTCAGAATTGCTCCCAAAAGTAAGAACTTGGGGTTTCCCCCTTCCGAACTGGTATCAACCATATGATAATTGCCAGTCGTTTTTTCATGCGCATCTGTCGCACTATTTTGTCATCGACGAGCTTCGTGCTTCATCCTCTTGAAGTGTTTTTGATGGGAAACATATCCTTGCCACCAATTTTTGAAGGCACTACGTTCCTCGGTGGGGTGGGTGACCCTCCGATGATATAAATAGTAGTTTGGATGTGAATCCTCTCCATCGAGGCATATGACTATGAGAGTGTTACCTACGAGAAGTAGCAGCTTCATTCCCATTGACAGGGCTTTGGCGAACTGCTTCTTTGTTTTGATCCATCTCTTATTTGTTACAGGTACGCTTCGGTTTGGTTGGAGTACTTTACGACTCATCATTGCCACAGCTTCTTCATCCTGATGCTGACGCTTAGCCTTTTCATATATGGCTGTTTCGCATTCTCGGTTAGCTTTGATTTTTTGAAAGGTTTCGTTTAACAGCCTATCGATTAGGCTTTCTGGAAATTCCGGGGATTTTAGCGCCGATTCAGCCCCTGGTTCCTCCGCATTGTTTATTGATGCCAAGGGAGTTTTTTCGTCATTTAACAATGAATGGGAGACCCTGTAGCAACTTACTACATGGTCCCCGGTGTCTTTTGACGAGTCATTTCCCTCATCGTAGTCGCTATCTTCGTCCTCAAGAATATGCTTGAGGAACTCTTAGAGAGTGACCGGTGTCCGCGCCTTCTGGTTGTACTCCTCCAGCGCGCCAATGTACTTTTGTAGGTCTGTGCGCTTGTCGTCATACTCGGCAGGCTGCACAGGCTTCTTGGTATTCTTCTTTTTCTTTAGAGACTTTGAAGGCTTGACTTGGGAGTTTTGCCCTTTGTCAACAATTTTCGGTGTGGGACGTGGTTTCAGCATCCTTTCGATAATTTCAGGTTTAAGTAGGCTTTTCCACCTGATTGCTGGACATGCCTGTAGATCTTTCAGCATTCTTTTGGTTTTTGCTAAAAGAAAGACTTCCCATGGAGTTTCTTCCACGAGTGAGCATGATGCCCCCGGCGCATCCACCTTTTTGGGAGTGTGCTTCTGTGGTGGGTTTACCCTCCAGTTATCAGATAGTGCGAATTTCCCCGACCAGAGGATATAGCTGCAAGTACGGTCGTCATTGATCGATAATATTAAAGCAGCGCAATCGCACGATCCAAGGTTGCAGAAGTTTCGAGAACAGATGGAAGCTGGACTTCGAACGGACCTGTTGATTTATGAAGATGGTTCGTTACGATATGGTAGTCGTTTATGTGTGTCGAAAGGAGATATTCATGAAGAGGTTATAAAGGAGGCACATAGTTCCGCAAATTCCGTACATCCAGGAGGCACGAAAATGTACCGTGATCTACGACAGCATTTCTGGTGGGAAGGCATGAAAAGAGAGATTGTTCACTTTGTAGCGAATTTGTTGGTGTGTCAGCAAGTAAAGACTGAACATTAAAGAGTAGCTGGTTTACTGCAACCACTTCCGATTCCTCAGTGGAAGTGGAAACATATAGCCATGGATTTCGTGACAGCTTTACCGCGGAGTCCAAAGGGTAACAATGTAGTTTGAGTGATTGTTGATCGATTGACCAAGGCAGCTCATTTCATACTGTTTCGAGTTGGTCAGTAGACGGAAGCACATGCATGAGATTGTGAGATTGCATGGAGTACTGAGCATCGTTTCCGATCGTGATACCTGATTTTTGTCGCACTTTTGGAGGAGTTTACAGGAAAGTTTGGGGATTCGATTGAAGTTTAGCACCACTTATCATCCTCAGACAGATGGCCAGTCAGAAAGAACGATCCAAACTCTTGAAGATATGTTGAGAGCATGCATGTTAGACTTCAAGGGTTCATAGGAGGATCATCTGCACTTGGTGGAGTTTTCGTATAATAACCGCTTTTAAGCGACTATTCAGATGGCTCCATTCGAAGTATTATATGGTCGCAAGTGTCTCTCACCCGTCTGTTGGGACGATATTGGAGAACGAAGATTGTTGGGACCGGATCTTATCGTGCAAACCGTGGATAAGGTTAATACGATCCGAAATCATATGAAGACAGCGCAAGATCGGCAGAAAAGTTGGGCTGATACAGCATGAAGACCTCTGGGGTTCGCAGTTGGTGATCTTGTATTGTTGAAGATATCACCGACCAGAGGAGTAATTCGATTTAGTAGTCGAGACAAGCTTAGCCCTTGATTCGTGAGGCCTTTCAATATTATCGAGCGCGTTGGAGAAGTAGCTTATCGATTAGCTTTACCACCATCCTTGGCGAGTGTTCACGACGTGTTTCATGTATCTCAACTCCGAAAGTAAGTTAGAGATGAGACGCACGTACTAGATCATTCGGAGCTGACAGTAAGGGAGGACTTGACATACGAGGAATGATCGATAGCGATTGTAGATCGAAGAGAAAAGGTCCTCAAGAATAAGGTTATCCCTCTAGTACTTATTTCATGGGAGAATCGTTCGCACGGAGAATCAACTTGGAAACGAGAAGATGAGATTCAACAGAAGTTTCCACACCTCTTCTCTTAGATTCATGTTTACTTGTCTTTTCTTGTTCCGGGAATTTCAAGGATGAATTTCTTTTGTAGTTGGGTATAATATAACACCCTAGTTCATTTATACCATATTCTATTTGATTATTTTCTTTATCTTGTGGTTATTTCCTGATTTTATTTGTTTTTGGGTGCGGATAGTGTTTTGGTATCTGTATTTAGTATCCGACCAGACCCGCATGCTTGAAACCCATCTTGGTTCTTGATTATGTTTTATCCTTGCTAGTGCAGAGGATCCGTGCACACATATATGTTCTATATACTTGTATCATACATCTGGCATCTGCATATACTTTAAATAATACAATTATAGTCAAATAATATATTTTGAATACCTAGCATGGCCTGCATCATACCCCATACCTTATGGTTGCATCCGTACATCGTGTTCTCGTCCTGTTTAGTGAAACGGACTCGTTTGGATCGCTATATGCATTTACGCGTATCTGTTCTTGGGGTATGCATTTTCTTTAACTGGACATCGCAATATGGTTTTGGTTGATACGTATATTATCCGTATTTTCAAACTGTATTTTTAAACACAGCCCGGACATGTTTGGGAGTATTTTTGTATTAGCTAGAAATCTCATATATATAATAAAATATTCTTTATATATTTATAAACTGTTTTATACGTTTATAAATTTTCTTTAACCTAATATATATATTTTAAAATATTCTTTATCCTAAACAGTTCACAATCCTAACGCTCTCTGTCTCTCTCTATAAATATATATAGAGAGAGAGAGAGAAAGAGAGAAGAATGGAGGAAAGAGGCTATAGGAGGGAATTTCCTCCTATGGCATCATAAAAATACGCCATAGGAGGTGTATTCTGACGATCGGAATCCATCATCTTCATCATTATCATCGAAGATGTGTGTACGCATCATTATCATCGAAGATGTGTGTACGCCAAATTTCATGTGATTCTACAACTTTTTCACCGTTGATTGAGCAATGTAAAAAGTTCTATTGTCGGTAAACCGTTAATTTTGAACCCATTAATTCAATGGTGAAAAAGTTGTAGAATCATATGAAATTTGGTATACCCATATCTTAGATGATATCGATGAAGATGATGGGCGCCGATCGTCGGAAAAAACAATGGAGTTTGTATTTTTTCGACGCCATAGGAGGAAATTCCCTTCTATGGCATCTTTCCTCCATTATTCTCATATATATATATATATATACTTTTTTTTAAAAATATTTTCTAAAACCCACGTTCTCTCTCCCCCCACTGTTCTTTCTCCTTCCCGCCTCCTCGCGAACCCTAACCCACGCCTGCCCTCATCGCCGTCACTGCCACCACTCTCGCCCTCATCCCCTCGTCGCCGACCCCTTGTAGACCTCACCTCCACCTCCTCCACTCTTCTTCCTCTCCATCCCCGAGCTCTAAACCCTGCAAACCCATACCCGACGACCCAAGCAACCCTCAGCACCCATCACCGCCGGCGACCCCTCGTCACCACCCCCTTCTCCTCTACTCCCTCTTCCTTTCCTCTTCCTCTTCTCCCTCCAAGCACCCAAAATTCCCTGCACACCCCGACACCGAGAACCCTAGAACCCTAGTACCCACTGCCATTGCCGTGGACCTCGCCGTCGACGGCCCATCGTCGACATCACCCCCTCACCGCCTCCTCTGACCCAGAGCCAAGCCAGAACACAAACCCCAGACCATCTTCTTCTTCTTCTCTTTTCCTTTCTTGGTTCGTGTTTTCCGGTGATCGCCGGAGCCGTGCACGTCGCCGACGATCCGGACGACCCAGTCGTCGTCGTCATCCAGCATGGTCATGTTCGTGAGTAGCCAAGCCCAGTCCCGTATGTGCGTCTGTGCATCGCGAAATTTACCCGACGTCGGACGCGGCGTACGTACCTCATCGTGAGATCCGATTAGGCAAGTTTATCTTGCTACATGCTATGCTACTATATTTATATTTATATGAATAAAAATATTACATGTATTTTAATTATGCATCACATGTTACAGTTTTACCGTTTTACGATACCCGTACGTATCCGTACTGACTATTGCATATCTAATTACATGCCGGAACACCCTGATGTCATTTCACTATTATATTATCATGACATGCTATGTAGCTTGCATCATAAGTAGTCATGGATATATATAGGTTATTACAGATAGACACATATGCATCCTGATATCAGCACTATTTATCATGATCCCGATATCGTTTACAGTTTTACTTTTGGTATCCTTTTGATACATATGCACTATCTGACATGCCCTGATACACTACTTGACTTGTTACCTGATTTTGTTACTAATGCTGACAATCCTGTTGTCCTGACGGACATAACCTATTGTATACATAGACAAAATATGTACCTGCTTCATCCTGTATTTGTATTAGCTCTATATTATCAATACCTGATATGAACACATAACCTTAGGAGTATGGGGAAATCAAAAGTGTAACTGAGTGTAACTTAAAAGGATATTACTTGATCCGTGGTTCCGAGAGGTAATGGAACAGAATCATTCGTGATTCTTGCTACTTGATCCGTGGTTCCGGGGGGGTAACGGAACCGAATCATTCGTGATCTTACTACTTGATCCGTGGTTCCGGAGGGTAACGGAACAGAATCATTCTTGATTCATACATCTTGATCCGGGGTCCCGGGGGGGTAACGGGATATATACTTTTGAGTTACATGGAGGAGTACATTCATTGGTTTCAAATACCTGTAAGATAGTTAACCCAGAAACACAGACCTTAGGAAACACCCAGCCTATTTGACTACCTATAGCCTGTTGTTATATCGCTTGTGATTGCTTTTGTTTATATTCATACCTGCATATCTGGTTACATCCTGGTTCTTAGTATTTGTCACGTCCCACTTCCCAATGTACGGGTAAGGAGACATGGCAAGTCCACGATGTATTTACTCAGAAGTAAACACGTTAAGCGTAAATAAGCAATATAAATGTAAAGCACAAGAATGACAAGAGATGTAATAAAACAGCAACTTTTTATTGATAACCATTCTTTACATACAACTGAAAAGTAAAGTACTATGAAAGAAAGCGATACTTAAACAATGGCATATGAACTGAAAGAAAAGTAAGTACAGGTAGGAACTAGAACTCTGGCTCCTCAGTGAACTGCTCCAAATCGTCCTCGCTGGGCTCGATCTCCTGAGAGTCAGATCCTCCTGACAACATTCCAAAGAAATAAGAGACAGGAATATCATCACGTACTAGCGCTCGGTAAGTCCCAAAAGATAGAATGTAATAGATATGTAAAGAGAATAGAATAGGTAAAGTATGTCTTTGTTATGTTAACGTAGTTGTTTGTAGTTTGGTACAGAATTTATCGGTGTATATGAGGAGTCCAACTTGCTCCGTGGACTAAGGTAAAATCTAAGTACAAGCCCCCGTCAAAACCCATGGGACAACGGCACAGGATGGTCATGTAGGTGTCTTTTAGTGACTATCATCGTGTCACTTTTAACACATTCCGTACCGGTCTACCCCTTTAAAACCACATAATGTATATTGTATTGTTTTGTAGATATAACACTTGCCGAAACTATGGTATAAATTGTTCATGTAAACGGTTCAAAATATAAACGGATAGTCATATATTCAAGTCAAGATATATCCATGGTTCGGTCAAGTCAAGTCATGTTGCATGTTCTGATTTTGTTCTTGTATTCATGTTCAAGTTCAAATGTTCATTTTTGGTATATTGGATTTATGTTGAATTGGAGTTGAATTCATGTTTAAATTGTATTCAGATTAGACTGAGACTCAGATTGAGTCCGACACTTTGACAAAATTGGATCATGAATTAGGTTTAGGAGTTATCGGTAACTACTACTCATGGACGGTAGGATTTGTGTTTTTTTCCAAGACAATTACCATTGATAACCCCGTTTTAGTTTTCTACCTTAAATAGGCAAGCGTCCACTTTCTCCGGCTCTCTGAGGCTCAAGAGAATTGGTCCCACTTAAAACTATATTTATCAGGGTCCTTAATATAATTTTATATAACTTGAGGGGTTCTTATGAAAAATATACTTTCAAAATAAAGCTCAAGTATTTGTTTATCGTGTTTAAGGTTTTCATGGATGTAACTTTTAAAAGGTAAGATATTCTAGTGAATAAATACCTACCTTAAATAGTTCATGGTATTTTAATATAAAATTTGACTTGTATTGATTCTTGATGGTATTTTCATGAAACTTGTAATTCTTTTATATTCTAGAAAACATGGAATTTTATTATATATTAAAAATAGATGGTTTGATAATATTTATATAATTATTAAAAATTAATTTTTATTATTAAATAGAAATTCCCGTTTTTCTTAAAATTTGTATTAAAATTCCATCGAGATCGTGTGCTCCGTGAGGAGGTCTGCATCTCGCTCTACTAGTCCCGAGGATATGTGATAATCCACACCATCCCGACCGGGTTCCCCAAAATAGGTTATAGAGGCATAATCGTAAGGAATGAATTAACACAATTTAAAGAAATCCGAGTTTTTAATAGTTTAAGGTATTTATTTGAAAAGTCGTATTTTGCCACAAAAATATTGTTCAAGCGAATCGTGCTATGTCAAGATGTGTGTATGTGATAGGTAAGTCATTACCTCGTGAGATATTCTAAATGTGTGCTAAACTAAATACTTAAAAGATGTCATATGTAAAATTTATGGTATTTAAACAAAAAACGCAAATTAAAGGTACATAACATGATATTTTAAGATGAAAATTGTTCTCAATATTTTTTTCATGATTACTAGGCAAGATATAGTGATATGGACGAGTGATTCTTAAGAAACATTGTGATTTTAACAATTTTAGAATCGAATGTCGGGATAACTCTACTTCCGAAAAGTTTTGAAAAGAGAAATTTTAAAGGTGAAAGAATAGAATAAGGAGTGAGACTTACTAGCTAGAAATAGAGAGGGGAGGTATAGAAAGAAGTTGGTAGCTTCATGAAATTGCGGGGTTGCCGAAACCGTCTCGAATCCTCGCCGGAAAGTGACCTTGGGCTAACTCCATTTGTACTCTTCTTTGACTTAGAAAATTTTGAGAATTTTTGACAAGAGATTTCAGAATGAGGAGGGCTGGAGTATGATATTGTATTTATAGGATGGAACTCCCTTTGGCACAAAAGAAAGTCTGCTATCAAATCCTTAGGGTTTAGGGATTGAAAAGAGACTTAAAAATACATTAAAAATGAGATTTATGATGAAAATCAATTCTCTGGATAATTGTAGGAAAAATAAACAGAATAGGAGTAGTAGGGTAGGCCAAGAGGTGTTGTGGGCGAAGCACGAGGGACTATCCCCTACGGATGGGACCGGCAGTGTCGGCCAAAAGCTTCATCTAGCCGACCATCAAGAAGAGGTGGGGGCTTGGATTGGTGACACGTGTCATAGCTGGTGTTAACTCTAATTTGCACATATTTGATTTTTGTGACATTTCATTTTACGTGTATTACACGTGTAAACTTTTGGGCTTCCAAAAAGTTTAAAATAAAAATTCAGAAAATAATATGTGGCTGATGGGATTCGAAAACAGGAGCTACGTCACAGCAGTGCATGGGCTTTACCAGTGAGCTACAAGTTGCTTCTTAGTATTCTTAAACAAGAATAACTTTTAAATTGTGCTCAGGTTTGCAAACTCCTTTCTATATTTTAAGAAGAAAAATTTTGTACAAAAATTTAGGGTTGTTATAGTATTGTTTGATATTATGACGCATTGAAGTCTGGGTTTTGCATGGCCCAGTTCCTCTATTTCTATCGCAGGCCGACCAGGAGTATTTTAGCCGTCAAGCCGAGCAGTGAGGATCATGTTAGTGATATTTAGTTTAGTTTCTTTTCGCAGCTTTTATTTCCTGATGTGAGCCCGTATTGGGATGAATTTCCAGATGTTATTATTTATTGGATTTATCGTTTCCGCATATATATATTTCTTGACTCTTTTATTCTGGTAGTTGGACATGTATTAGATAGTTTTTATATTTTCTTACCGTTCTTGATATCTTATAGACAGCCGTAATGTGACTGTGGTGGGATGATTCCTATCCACAGATAGCATGGTTGGCTCTGTCACGTGCCGTAGTCAGTGCACTCTGGGAAGCGGGACGTGACACCCACAGTGGGAGATTCTTCAATGGGCTGTTCGCAATTAGACCATAGGTTCCGCCACCAGATTGCATATTGGACCCAGGTTTCTCCTGGTTTTACCCTGGCATTGATTAATGCCGTAATTGGAGTACGCTCGCTTGCGCTGGCGAAACGCTGTGTGAACAGCAGTTCCATCTCTATGAATGTTTCTACGGAGTCATTTGGGAGCTTTGAGTACCATTCAAAGGCCGTTTCTGACAGGCTGCTAATGAACGGCGCAGCAACAGTTTGTCGTCGCCTCCAATGTTGCCGCACAGAGCTCTGAACTGCGCGACGTGCTGATGGAGATTGTCTGACCCTTTGTACACATGGAACTTAGAGATCGTATATCCCGGTGGGTACTTGATTTGGTCATATCAGCATGGATATGGTTGCCCAGTTCTGGCCAATCGCTTCATTTGCTTGATGAGCTCTTATTTGTTGAGCTATATAATCATCAAAAGCAGGCTTAGAGATTGTTTCCTCTTTGGTTGTTGATAAGGTCGGAAAAGTGTTTGATGTTTTCCATCTATCATCCTAGATGATTATCAGCGGATTCTCGGCTGGAGGTTCTGGTTGGATCACATTCCAACCATATCCTGAAACAAGAGCGCCATCTGCTTCATGTTAGTGGCTTGTTCAGCGGCTTCTTTGTCTTTTCTGTCGAACACCCTTCGCAGGAACTCTGTATCGGTCTCCTGCTCATGGCGCTGTTCGGCCTCTTTGTCCAGACTTTCTTTCTGTCCGGTAAGCGCTGCCATTTTGGTCAGTATTTCCTGGAGCTTCTGTTATTGCTCCTGAGCCTTATTCAGCGACCGAGTTTCCGATCGGTGACTCACCGAAGAACGGATTTTTTTATTCCCGGAAGCCATGTAGACCGTATGTACTGTTATGCCCTCGGTCTTGGGGCGTTTGGGTCCATCGCCTTTAGAATTTGCCGCTAGCGGTGGGATTTTCTACAACCTCGTCTTTTTGTGCGAGGTTGAAGTTAAAGGAGCCATTGTAATAGACGCCTGTGTAGAAGAAGTCCCTCTCTTTATGACGGAGGGATGGTCTTTTTCTTGTCAAGCATTCAATTTCTTCGATTGAGGAGAATAATCTTTGTTGATCACAGAGTCCTGAACTTTCCACCAGACCCTATGAATTTGGGAGGAGAGCCGTTGATGAGGCTGCTCCGGCTTTTCCTGCACTGTGACTTCTGCAGGCAGGGATGATTTCTTTAGCACCCACGTTGGAGAGTTCCTGCACATCCTCCTGAGAAGATCAAAGTTGTTCTCGGTTGGAACAATAACATCAATTTCCACCATTGGAGCTGGGGGGGATAAGTCCAGGGGAGGAGTTGCCCCTAGCTTTTCTCACTTGGCGCCAATGGCGACATCGAGAAGGGACTGCCTCAGATTTGGAAGCGGCTTCTTCATATCCCCGGCTTTGCTGAAGGGCTGCTGTTGGTGTCAGCCTATTGAAGACCGACGTCTTGATTGAAGTTTGGGGAGGGCCGGCCAATCTTTCGAAGAACGACTTTCTGATGGGGAAAGCGCTTTTGACAGCTTATCCCGTAGAAAAAGTTGGGAGGGCTGTCCATTTTAGGACATCCCCTTCAGATATCACGAGCCTCTTTACGGGCCCTTTCAAGCTTTTGCTCAGCTTGTTGAAGATTGGGACACCAGATTTGGACGGCCCGTTGAGAGGGGCCGTTGTGGTCCCTAGTCGATCGAAGTTCGACCTCTTGAGAGCTTTCTCTTGCGGTGCTGAAGCACCAAAACTCACTGGTGGGAGCATGGTCCCAAAGAACAATCCAGTAGTAACTTGTGTTACTTGCCCCACCGATATTGAAAAGATAGAGGCCGCGTTGGGCCCGTAGGTGACTCCTCCATCTAGGATGGAGTGAGAGTTGCTGTTGCAAGAGGTGCATTGGGAAGCCATTGATTTTCTCTGCATAGGAGAAAGACACCAAGCTTTAGTACCTCGAATCTAAGGGCAACCATAGTGAACCACGATTTTTTTTGCGAAACACGACACACGAAGTGGAGTGGAAAGAGGAAGAAGTCCCACCAGGCGTGCCAGAATCTGTTCATTGCCGGAAGACATGGACCGAGACGTTGGAACGTATGGCCTGAATTTTAGAGGTAGATGCTATTTGGACTTCTCCATCCACCTCTCCGAAGATACCAAGTTGATTTATGGCACCATATATCGGAGGTTTGGACAGATGCGACCGTTGTAGCAGACTATATCATATTCCTCCTCATTTTATGAGGGGTTTTTAATTGTGGAGATGCTCTTCCCTGCAGGCGCAAGCCCCTGCAGTTAATTATATTACTGCATTGCGATAACCACTTTCTCCATCTCCAGCAGTTTACTTCATGTCGTATGTGTTTTTGTTTGTTTTGGTTGCCCGTGGATTCTATACGGAGACTAGTTTATGTCTGATTTCATTTAGTAATTCTCCCAAAATCTCGTTATGACTGATTTCATTTACGTTTTCAGGATTTTAAATAAGTGAGTATAACTCTGCAGTTTTTAAAATGAGCTCTACTTTAAAATTATGTGGAGAGAATATTACTGATGTAAATTTGTTAGAAAAAACATATTCTACTTTTCATGCCACGAATGTGAAACTTCCTAGTGCTCTTGCCGTTATAACCGCGGCCAATAAGGAATCGAAAAACAAAAATTTTACAGGGAGTACTAAAAACTAATCCCTAGCGATCGTTTCAAACACTAAACTAGAAAACTAATCATGCAAGGTTATAGAAACTACAACTTTTATCGCGTGTCCACCCAATCGTGGAAAACCCCTCCAAACTCCTCGTAGGCCGTCGGAAACAAGGTTGAGAGACGATCGCCCTTGCCCAAGATGATCCACTCGAAAAAACCGATTCAAGCTCCAGTTTCACCTAGTGAATCAACTGTCACTCCAAGCATGCTTGAAATGAAGTGTGGGGATATAGGATTTTTCCACCATCTTTTTCTCTCATAACTCAAAGCTCAAGAGAGCAATGAAGAAGGAGGAAGTGAGTAGTGTTCCCTCATGAGAACTGAATAAAATATAAATAAAGCAGCAAGGAAAACCCAAAGTAGAGCATCACGTGTCCACACGTGACCGGGCCTCACGTGCAGACACGTGACCTTTTGTGAGCAAAGTCTATCTGCGCCTGAAAGCCTAATTGGTATGGTCATGTGTCCACACGTGACCGGGCCTCATGTGCAGACACGTGACCTTTTATGAGCAAAGTCTATCCGCGCCTGAAAGCCTAATTGATGGGGTCACGTGCCGACACGTGATGGTTTCCTGAGCTCTCTGAACCAATAGAATTAAATTCTAATTAATTGCTTAATCTGTGAAGTCACGTGATAGACTCTTAAACCCTCTGAAATAATAGAATTAAATTCTAATTAAAGGAATCAAAAGCCCTAATTGGAAAAATATTTCCCTAGATCTTTCCAAACAAAAAAAGGTTGCACTCTGTAAAAGGGAGCACCGTTGGATTAAAAATCCAATGGTGATTAAAAATCACCAATTTATAGAAAGATTCTATACAAAGAAATATTTTCCTAAAATTTGTCAGGAACAACAAATAAAATATCTTTTGGATTAAAAATCCAATGGTGAATAAAATTCACCGAATGATCTAAAAAGATCATGTTGGTTATAAAATCAATCAAAATCTCTCAATGAGAGATTGGCTTAACAAACTGATTCTTTTCTTTCTCCTATAAATAGGAGCCAAGAAAAGAAGAGAAAAGGAAGGATACAACAACATAGAGAGAATACAGAAGAAAAAAGAAGAAGAGAATTTAATTCTCCAGAGAGAAGAGAAAAAGAAAACTCTAGGTAAGAGAAGGAAGGAGTTCATTCTATAAGCTCCCACAAAATAAAAGAGAATTTAATTTTCAAACCAAGAGTTTAACTCTTCTAAATAAGAACTTAGTTCTTCCTCTGGTTGAAGATCCGCAGAAGCAGATCTCCCCATAAGTTGGGAATTTAATTCTCATTGGGAAGATTCTGCCATGCAGATCTAAAACCTAAGAGAAGATCTAAGTTCAGGGAATTCTATTCTCCCACAAAATATATAGGAATTTAATTCCACCAACAAAGATAGGGTTTAACCCTTAATACAAGAACTTAGTTCTTCCTTGTGGTAATAGATCTGCAGAAGCAGATCTCCCCATAAATTGAGAATTTAATTCTCATCGGGGAGATTCTGCTATACAGATCCAAAACTTAGAGGGAGAATTGGTTTAAAGAATTTAATTCTTTCAAACACATAGGAATTTAATTCCTCTAAAATAAAATTAAGGTTTAACCCTATAAAAGAATTTAATTCTTAAACAAAGGGATTTAACTCTCTGTGCACATAAAAGAGATCAGTACCCAACATGATCACGTGCTCCCACATGACCCTTGAATAAGCTTCATAAATAAAAAAGGAGTAAAGCTAAGGCAGAACAGATTTTGGGCGTCTCACGTGTTCCCACGTGACCCTTAGCAATTATCAAACAAAATAAGGTTTCTACCCAAAGGCAATGCCCACCTAAAGGATGCCTCACGTGTCTCCACATGACCCTTAGCAATTATCAAACAAAAGAAGGTTTCTACCTGAAGGCAATGCCCACCTAAAGAATGCCTCACGTGTCTCCACGTGACCCTTGACAAATACCTTTTTAAAGAGAAAATAAGGGAATACTAAAGGATTAATATCCAACTCATGGGTACCCTCACGTGTTTCCACGTGATGATCATAAAAGATCAAGTTTCTAATGCTTATATGCATATTCTGGGAGCAAAAATAGAAGAAGTAAGGCCCAATCTTCAGGCGCCTTACATGACCCCACGTGAGCACTATATTCCTAATGTTTAACACTACTTTAAGCGCATCACGTGGGAACACATGATCGTCAAGTATATTCTAGTGTTTAACACTATATTCGAGCCAATCTTAGCCCAAATTAGCTAAGTCTTCCAAAGGCAAGACCCCTTGAAACTGAACCCTAACTATACTCTTGTCTTCCAAAATTGATCATCTCACATGGCATTCAAAGTAATTCCCAGAGCCTTTCAGCCAACATTGGTTCAAGGGTACATCTCTTCATACCTCTAATATGTGTCGTTGTAATCCTTCAACATCTTCATAGAGGTGACGGGTCCCGACAACCAGATATTCCCCGGACTGTGGGGTCCTTAAACTCATGGACTATGATGTCCTTAAACTTTACAGACTATGATGTCTCTAAACTACCACGGACTGTGAGGTCCTTAAACTCATGGACTATGATGTCCTTAAACTTCACAGACTATGATGTCTTTAAACTAAACCGCAATGTTCTTAAACTAAAACAATAGAGCCCAAATGCTCTTTTGTTAGACTAACGTGTCTTTAACAAACTGTTAAGTAGATCTTAGTCTAAAATTAGACTAACGTATCCTTAACAACCGTTTAAGTTGATCTTAGTCTCAAATGAGATTAACGATCCTTAAACCCAAATCTAACAAAATACGGATTTGGACTAATCCACGCCCTACGGGTGACAACATAAATTAGTCTCCGTATACAATCCACGGGCAACCAAAAAATAAAACAAACACACATGACATGAAATGACTATCTGGAGAAGGAGAAAGTGGTTACCGCGATGCGGTAGCGTAATTAACTGCAGGGGCTTGCGCCTGCAGGGAAGAGCGTCCCCATAATCAAAAACCCCTCAAACGAGGGGGAATCTGACTAAGTCTACTACAACGGCCGCATCCGTCTAAACCTCCGATATACGGTGCCATAAATCAACTTGGCATCTTCCGAGAGGTGGATGGATAAAACCAAATAGCATCTGCCCCCAAATTTAGGCAAAACGTCAGTCTTCCCGGTCTTTCGGCAGAGAACAGATTCTGGCATGCCTGGTGGGACTTTTTCCTATTTCCACTCCACACTTCGTGTGTCGTGTTTCGTGAACAAGTCGCGGTATGACATGGTTGCCTTTGGATATGAAGTACTAAGATTTGGTATCTTGCTTCGTGCAGAAAAACAGAAGATCAATGGTTTCAAACTGCACTAATTGCAACAACTCTCACTCCGTCCTCGCAGAAGGAGTGACCTACCGGCCTCAAGCGGCCTCCCTTTTTACAATGCCGGTGGACCAGGTGACGCAAGCCACCACAGGGCTATTCTTTGGGACCATGCTCCCACCAATGAGCTTCAACGCCCTATTGTCGTCGCAAGAAGCTCTGAAGAAGTCGGTCTTTGATCGGCTTACAACTACCGCGGCCCCTTTCAACGGGTCGCCCAAGTCTAGTGCCTCAGTTTTCAACAGACTGGGCCAAAGCTCAAGTGGGCCCGTGAAGAAGCCCGCGATACCTGAAGCGGCCATCCCAAAGCGGATAGTCATTCCTATTCCTAAAGTCATCAGAGCGACTTCCCCTACTAAGGAGTCGGTCTTTGCGAGACTGACCGTTTCAGCTCCCGTTCCAACTGCTACCCCTGTCCGAAAGTCTGCCTTCGACAGGTTGGCCATCCCCTCTCAACGGACGTCGATTTTCGATAGGCTAACGACGACAACAACCCCTTATCAGAGCAGGGGGCATGAAAAAGCTCATCCAATAGCAGATGTGGTCCCTTCCGCGTGACATGCTCGCTGTCGTCACTGGCGCCAAGTAAGGAAGGCTGGGGGCAATTCCCCTTCTGGACTGACTCCGCCAGCTCCGATGGTGGAAATTGATACTGCTGTTCCAACTGGGAACAACTTTGAACCACTTAGGAGGGTCTGCAAGAACTCTCTGACTGCCATGCTAAAAGGATCTCCTTTGCCTATGGAGAACGTTACAAAGGTGAAGCCAGAGCAGCCCCCTCAGCGGCTGTCCTCTAAAATTCATAAGGTCTGGCGACAGGTCCAGGATTCGGTGATAGATCAAGACTACTCCCGCCGATCGAAGAAGATGAAAGTTTGGCAAGAGAGGGACCGCCCTATCATCCCACAGAAAGTGTCGTCCACTTGAGTGCCCGCTGCAACGGCCCCCTCAACTTTGACCACCCACAAAAGGAGAAGGCCGGAGAAAATTCCCGCGTCTGCGATGAATCTAAAGGGTGCTGAACCTAAACGCCCTAAGACTGGGGGCATGGTGGTGCACACTGTTTATATGACTTCCGGAAAAGAGAAAAGCCGTGCTTCTACGGGTCACCGACCGCTCACCAGATCTGTAACAAAGGCCCAAGAGCAACAACAGAAGTTCCAGGAGATGCTAACACAGATGTTTGCACTCACTGGGCCAAAAGAAAGTCCGGAGATATCGTCAGAACGGTGTCATGAACAAGAAACTGATGCTGAGTTCCTCTGCAGAATCCTTGAGAAGATGGACAAAGAGGCCGCGGAGCAAGCGGCCAACATAAAACGAATGGCGCTTTTATTCCAAGACATGGTTGTGATGATGTTACAGCCGGATCCTCCAGCTAAAGACCCTCCGATTATAGTTGAAGACGATAGGGGAAAGACATTGAACCCTCTTCCGGCTTGTTCAGCAGCCAAGGAAGAGACCATTTCCAAAGCCGTCCTGGATGACTTTATCGCTCAACAGATACGAGCTCATCAGGCGAACGAAGTGGCCGGCCAAACTGTTAAGACAGGACGACCATATCTGGGTTGCTACGACTAAATAAAGTACCCACTGGGATATACAATCCCTAAATTTCATGTATATAAGGGGACGGGGAATCCACACTAGCACGTTGCTCAATTCAGGGCTCTGTGCGGCAACACCGGAGGTGACGATAAGCTACTGCTTCGCCAGTTTGTTGGCAGCTTGTTGGAAACAGCGTTTGAATGGTACTCCGAGCTCCCGAACGACTCCGTTAAGATATTTACAGAAATGGAGTTATTGTTTACACAAAGGTTCGCAAGCGCTAGCGAGCGCACCCCGATCACCACATTAATTAACGCCAGAGTGAAGCCAGGCGAAACATAGGTGCGGTACGCGATACGGTGGCAGAATCTATGGTCGAAGTGCGAGCAGCGCATCGAAGAAGCGCCTGCAGTAGGTATGTTCATGGGTATTCTTAATCCGCAGACGACCATATCCCAGTTCATGATGTTCTTCAAGCCAACTACTTTCCAGGCCTTGATTGATAAGCTGGCCCAAATGGATCAGATGGGTCATAGACCATCTTCTTCGAAGTTGGAATCTCGAAACGAAAAAGGGAAAGGAAAAGCGACCTTCATCGCCAATACTCAGCAGCAGCCCAGTGGTCCAAAACCAACTGATCGCCAAGATGATAGACGGCGATTCTTCAATGAGAAACTGAAGCGCCCTTATTCGTTTCCCCGGGATAAAATGATGAGACTGTTCGAGCTGGCGGTGCGCAGCAGGCTCATCACCTTGCCGGATCCAAAACGCCCATTGCAACCCGGTGAGGCCAATAATCCCAATTATTGCCCCTATCACCGAGTGGTAGGCCATCCAATCGAAGATCGCTTCGTCTTCAAAGGCTGAATTAAGGACCAATACCAACAGGGAAAATTTGCACTATCCGAGAATTGGAAGGTAAGCCCGCCTCAGCCGCACGCTCTTAAAAGGGGGGACACACCGGGGGCATCATGCTCTTTTATAGAAAAAGCTCCATGGGAGGTCGCTCTTTCAGCCAAAAAGAAAAGAATGCTGAAGGATCTCCAAACATGCCCGGCAATCAGGTGGAAAAGTCCGCTGGAACCCAATATCATTGAGGGAATGCTGAAGCCGTGCCTGACTCCAAGAATTGGTAACGATAATCAAAACGCTCAGGCCCAGCCGTCAAAGTCTTCAAAGAAGAAGAAGAAGAAGACCAAAAAGCCCGTGAAGCCTAATGACAAGCGCACGGACCTGCAAAAACATATCGACGCACTGGAGGAATATAACCAGAAGATGCGAACCTCGGTCACACTCCAAGAGTTTCTCAACCACATTGATTGGTTCGAAAAAGTGTTTGTTTGTAGTTAACCGCAATCAATAACGGTGTCGCACGTAGCTAGACCAAGATGAGTACGGGTCGTCCTCTAGGAAACGTGAAACCTTTTACTTTTACTTTAGATGTGTTGAGAAAGAGAGGAGGGATAAAAGAATTTTTATAGAATGGTTTCTAGATCTACGTTAAACAAGAATGTAAAATATAGATCTAGATTATTTTAGAGATGTAGATAATATAATAAGAGGGCTTGTAGGGTTCGTTAGGATTTAGTAGTTATGGACGATTAATTAAAAGTTACCCTTTTTATCCATTAATAGATTTAGAACTAGAACGACGGTGATGCGTGTAGATTAGGGTTTCTGGAGGGAAAAGGAATCCCACTCTTAACCCTTATCTCGACACGGAACTTCGTTCATATCTAGCCTTTACCAAAACAATCATTAATCTAATCTCTAATCGCGTTCGGAACTAGCAAAGAATTGCTAGCGCGCCCGATTAGGATGTTAATGATTCTTTTGATAAAGTTCCTAAACTTTATAGGACTTAAAAAGGGTTTAGTTATTTTCATCGTCCATTAGCCTATCCTAATCCTACGAACCCTAACAAGCGGAGAATTACTCACGCATGTTGGGAGAAGAAGATGAAAAGACAAAGAGGGAAAACATAATGTAAGATGCAAAAACAATTAAATAAAATAACTATCTTTATTAATCGACTTGAACAAACTACACTTTAATCCGTAGAAAATGATTACAAACTAGTTGCTTATCGATCTTTCCTAAGGAGGTAGTCGAACAGTCGATGATCAGCCTGGATGCGTGAGCGTCTGGAGCTTCGTGATCTCTTCGGCTTGATAGCTTTTCCAAGAGGCTCCCGGTGCCCTTTTATAGTGCAAAGCTAGAATATTTAGACTGGAAACTTGGTAAAATTCAGCAGTGATTGATCTCCCAAAATCTTGCCTTCCAACTCCTTATTATTGCGGCGGATCCGCGGCAAATGGGGGCTAGGGCCGCGGATCCGCGCTCAAAGGGTGAGATCTCTTTATGAGTTTTCTTGTGCTTGCATCTTATGACATGTGGCAATACTAGGCACCTTCAGAATTCAGAAATCTTCTCTCGGTTGCTTCCAGACTTGGTCTCCAAGTTTTGCTTCTTAATTTGGCAAGTTTTCTTCAACAAATCGATTTGTTTGATAAATTCTGCATAACAACTTGGAAAATTCTGCACAATAATCTCAAATAATATTTAGTAGGCTTATTTCTACTAGGATTTGGTCAATAGATTTATTTGCATACATTTTCCTACCAAATACTAATTAAAATATATTAACACATGGAAAATAGTGTCTTTACACATAAACCCTCATATGTATAATATATCATAATAAAGTCCTTTTTTTAATATGAAAATGGTAGGAAAAATGTAATACAAATGTGCAGTTTTATCAACTGAACAAATACCCCCAAACTTATCTTTGATCATCCCGAGCAAACTAGTTTATTCAAGAGGGGAAAAAGAAAGGAGAAAACTAAGCACACTTTCATAGGCAACACGATTGCACTGAGCACGTGCAACAAGCCGTTAAACCTCTAGGTGTCCCTAGTAGGAGGAGTGTTGTCTCCTGAGGGTTTTCAGTGGATTACACCCACAAAATCCAATAACAAAAGAGAGATGGTGAAATTTACATATAAAGATAAGAACCATAAAAGAAAGGCCTTGAAAAGAAAAGTTTCCAACTATACTAGCTTTTCATTTGTCATGAGCCCTATCTTAATAGTCATGAAAAAATGTTAGAAATCACATCATCCCTCAATAAAACATCTTCTTTATTCTTCATTCGTACCTTTCATCCAAACATTGATCATATAACCCTACGTGTGTGTAAAGAACATCCCTACGCTCGGAGAATTCAATTCAAGCTATCATACTCTTGTCCATCTACCTTAGTACTTTTTAATTTGATGAATATTAAGATTTGCTCACACATTTTCATGCGACCGTTAATACTTCTTGAGGTACTAACAGACCGATTACTCATGTGCTTGCTGATTAGGTGATAATATTTTTCTCGTCTTGCACCACCTAAGGCTTAGCAGTGACTCCCAGACCAGTTGGCCTTAGGGCACTAGGTGAAGAGGCACCCTCGCTATATTTTTTTATTGCTGCCTTGGCGATACAAAACTAGTGTTCATTTTTTTCTTTCACCATTTTTATATTTTCTTCATTTTTATTTTTTCATTTCCTTCATACTTTGGCTTTTAGACAAGAGCATTTCAAGGTATCCTCTACTATCCCGAGTTTCAAGACGTGTGTAAGTGCATATAGTAGGGTATCAACATTCAAATGTTTGGCTTCCAGAATAGAAACTATTTTTCAGACTTATTTTTATCCTCAGATTAGTGACTTCCTTCATCTTACCAACCCTTGGGACAACAGCTCATAACTACTTATTACCAGTTCGTATAAGAAAACTTCTAATTTTCTTGGTTTTCTTAAACTATTCCTATCTTTTGGATGTAATGTTTCACTTTCTATTCTTTTGTTATAAAAAAATTTTAATGCCCGGTGTCAAAGATAATTCAGTGAATACAAACCTCCCCCCAAACCTATTTTCAGCAGTGTCCTCATTGATGTAGCCTTTTGAGAACATGGACCTGTATACTAAGGGAGAGATACAAGGGGTAAAATAATAGTTAAATGAAAAATTCCCCCAAACTTATTCTTTGACACGCACAGATATTCAATCAAATCCATTTTTTACTCACCTCCATTCTTAAAATGAGAAAATGTTACAAAAACATGGAGGTGAGGCGAAGAAAATTTAGTTTTGATAAAGCGGCTCCTGTAAAAACAGGAGCTCCTCCGCGGGGTCAGCAGAAAAATACGGTTTTAATCTATGCCCATTTACTTTAAAAATTGAACCGTTTTTCAAATTTTCGACCTCAACTGCCCCGTGCGGGTGTACATACCGCACCACAAAAGGTCATTTCCAACGAGATTTAAGCTTACCCGAATGAAGATGGAGACGGGAATCATAAAGAAGGACTTGTTGCCCCGATGTGAAGGTTTTTCTAAAAAGATTTTTATCGTGAAATACTTTAGTCCTATTCTTTACTATCAACGCATTATCGTAAGCTTCATCGCGGAGTTCGCTTAGCTCATTCAATTGTAGCTTCCGATAGCTGCCTGCATGATCAAGATCAAAATTAAGCTCTTTAATAGCCCACATTGCCTTATGTTCAATCTCGACAGGGAGGTGGCATGCCTTCCAAAACACAAGGCGGTATGGAGACATACCAAGATCGGTCTTATAAGCGGT
Organism: Agapanthus africanus; assembly: GCA_030015575.1. Lineage (NCBI taxonomy): Eukaryota > Viridiplantae > Streptophyta > Magnoliopsida > Asparagales > Amaryllidaceae > Agapanthus > Agapanthus africanus. The sequence goes on from CM057340.1 coordinate 765,264,054, forward strand.
GCGGAATGCCCAAAGAGCATCCGTCAATTTGGTTGACCAATCCTTACGGTTTTTCGAAACCGTCTTCTCCAATATCTGTTTGATCTGCCTATTTGAGATCTCAGCCTGCCCGCTTGTTTGGGGGTGATAGGGTGTAGAAAGCTTGTGGGTGATTGAATATTTCCGCATCAAGGCCTCGAAAGACCTATTGCAGAAATGTGTCCCGTTGTCGCTAATTATAGCGCGAGGGTGTCCGAATCGCGAAAAGATATTTTCTTTAAGGAACTTAATGACAACTTTGTTGTCATTAGTGCGACAAGGTATAGCTTCCACCCACTTCGAGACATAATCAACCGCTAACAAGATATATAGATTCCCAAAGGAGTTGGGAAAAGGGCCCATAAAATCAATACCCCAAATATCAAATATTTCCACAACCAAAATAGGTTGGAGCGGCATCTCAATCCTTCGTGAAATCCGACCCAAATGCTGACATCGCGGACAAGTTTTGCAATGTTCAAATGCATCTTTAAATAATGTTGGCCAATAAAAACCACATTGCAAAACTTTTTCCGCCGTTTTTCGATGTCCAAAATGACCGCCGCATGCCTGATCATGACAAAATGATAACACGCTCTTGAATTCATCGTTAGGGACACACCTGCGAATGATTTGATCGGAACAATACTTGAATAGATATGGTTCATCCCAGTAAAAATATTTTACTTGGGATAAAAATCGAAGTTTGTCTTGTTTCGACCAATCGCTAGGTATAAGTCCCGTCGCAAGATAGTTCACGATATCCACGAACCAAGGTTCGTAGGATACGTTCAAGAGCTGTTCGTCGGGAAATGAGTCATTTATCGGCACGGTCACAGTTGGCGAAGAAGTGAGGCGTGAAAGATGGTCGGCTACAACGTTTTCACATCCACTCTTGTCTTTGATGACAAGATCAAATTCTTGTAACAATAGGATCCAACGTATTAGCCTGGCCTTCGCATCCTTCTTCGATAAAAGATGTCGTAGGGCGGAGTGATCTGTGTAAACCACAATAGGCGAGCCAATCAAGTAGGGCCTGAATTTCTCTAATGCAAATACAACTGCCAAGAGTTCTTTCTCGGTAGTTGTGTAATTTATTTGTGCATCATTCAAGGTCCTACTTGCATAGTAAATTACATGTGGCATCTTATCAATGTGCTGTGCTAAGACCGCACCAATAGCAAAATCTGATGCATCACACATAAGCTCGAACGGATGGTTCCAATCCGGAGATGATAAAACGGGGGCTGTAGTGAGTGATTCTTTAAGCGATTCAAAAGCAGCCTCACAATCCGAATCGAAGTGAAAAGTAGTGTCCTTGGCCAATAGAAGGGTTAAGGGTCTAGCAATTTTGCTAAAGTCCTTAATAAATCTCCTATAAAATCCTGCATGACCAAGAAAGGATCGTATATCTTTGACGCAATTGGGACGAGAGAGGTTTTGAATGACATCTATTTTAGCTCTGTCAACCTCAATGCCTTTATGTGAAATTATATAGCCAAGTACAATACCCTCTTGGACCATAAAATGACATTTTTCCCAATTCAAAGTCAAGTTCTTATCCTTACAGCGGGTAAGAACAGCGTCAAGATTACGAAGGCATTCCTCAAAGGAGTCCCTAAAAATGGAGAAATCGTCCATAAAAATTTCTAGAAAATTTTCCACCATATCTGAAAATATCCCCATCATGCACCGCTGAAATGTAGCGGGAGCGTTGCATAACCCAAAGGGCATGCGTCTATAAGCAAAAGTTCCGAAAGGACAAGTAAAAGTGGTTTTATCTTGATCCTTTTCGGCGATGGGGACCTGGTTGTAACCAGAGTATCCGTCCAAGAAACAGTAGTATTCGTGTCCCGCTAATCGTTCTAACATTTCGTCAATGAAAGGTAGAGGGAAGTGATCTTTTCTCATCGCGGCATTGAGTTTCCTGTAATCGATACATACGCGCCACCCAGTTTGGGTGCATGTTTGGATTAACTCATTAGCCTCATTAGTCATGACCGTGATGCCAGACTTTTTAGGGACCACATGAATTGGACTTACCCATTGGCTATCAGATATGGGGTAAATTATTCCACTATCAATGCACTTGACGATTTCTTTCTTTACCGCCTCCTTCATAACGGGATTTAACCGTCTTTGTGGGTCTCAGGTTGGTTTGGCTTCATCCATCAGATGTATGTAATGTTCAACAATTAAGGGACTAATCCCTTTGATGTCGGCCATTGTCCAACCAAATGCTTTCCGATTCGATCTCAACACTGCCAAAAGTGCATTCTCTTGCTCTAAGGCTAGAGAAGCGGAAATAATCACTGGCAAAGTCTCATTCTCTCCTAAATATGCATATTTAAGATAAGAAGGTAGCGGTTTGAGATCAAGAATTGACGGAGAGACAATAGAAGGTGGGGTAAGCGAATGATATTCGGACTCCCGAAGAGATTCAAAACTTGCATAAGATATTGACTCGGAAAGTGCTGCTGACTTTTGCAACAAGTCAACGGGTTCAATCTCAAGGTCGGACTCATTGAACATATCCTTACTATAAAGTGATGCAAGATCAAACGATGTCTCATTAATGTTGTTGAGAACATTAAAGCAAAGCTCCTCATCCATGCAGCTTTCGGAAGCTATCTCGTGGATGGAACAAACATCCAGCAAATGAGCAGAAGGTTCTGATGGCTGACTTCCTAGCTTGTAAATATTAAGCTCAATTGTCATTTTCCCGAAGGATAAGTTCATAGAGCCGTTACGACAATTAATTACAGCATTAGAAGTAGCTAGGAAAGGTCGACCAAGTATCACCGGGATTTGATTGCGTGGGTTTGCCACAGGTTGTGTATCTAAAACAATAAAGTCCACGGGAAATATGAATTCCCCGACTTTAATTAACACATCCTCTAGTTCGCCCCGAGGTTTGGTGATAGATCGGTCTGCCATTTAGAGAGTACAATGGGCAGGTTTTAACTCTCCAATTCCTAACTGCTCGTATACTGAATAAGAAAGCAAGTTGACGCTAGCGCCTAGATCGAGTAAAGCACGATTTATATTTTTACCCCCAATAGAAATAGAGATTGTAGGACAGCCGGGGTCCTTACGTTTCTTTGGTATTTGTTGGGTAAAAGCTGTGCTAACATTACTCGTCATGAAAACCTTTTTAGGCACTTGAGTTTTTCTCTTCCTAGTGCACAAGTCTTTAAGGATTCTTGCATAAGATGGGACTTGTTGAATAGCATCTAGGAGAGGAATATTCACGCTAACTTGCTTAAACATTTCCACAATCTTCTCCATTTGCGGGTTAGGTCGGTTGGCCCTTAATCGGTTTGGAAATGGAGGGTCCAACGTTTGTGGAGAAGACTGTGGGGATGGACTCGATCCCAAAATTGGAGTGGGAATCGACTTAGATAGATTTGGCGAAATGGGCGAAGGGTTCAAGACTTGGGGAAAACAGAGAATAAGCTCGGACGAAGGTGGGAGACTAGACGAATTAGGGGAAGAAGAAGAAGAAGGGGTATCAAATGTGTCACTGTCATCAAATTGCTCACCCACTCGGTTATTCAGCACTCTCCCTGATCTCAACGTAGTAATGGCATTCACATTATGACTTTGTGAATGGCCAGGATTTGGTAGGGGTTGAGAGGGGAGTTTCCCTTTTTCTCTTGCACTCATTGCTGCGTTTAACTGTGCGATTTGGTTTTCTATTGATTTAATACTCTCACCATGGGAGGAGGAGTTTTTCGTTAGGGTATCAATAGAAGACTTCATCTCAGCCGAAAATTGCATGGATTGTTTCATGAACATATCCAAAGTTTGTGCAAGTGAGTTGTCAGTACCGGCCACTTGTGGCGTAGAAATGCTGGCCGGATTTTGGAAATTCTGTGACTGAAAGGGGGGCTGATTCTGTGGTTGTGGTTGCTGTGGAGGAGGTCTTTGAAAATTACTTTGTTGGTTTTGATTCCAAGAAAAGTTAGGATGATTCCTCTATCCTTGATTATATGTGGAAGAATAAGGGCCGTTTCTAGGTCGCTGCTGAAAAGCAGCATTAGCTTGAAATGATGCGTTCATAGGACATTCTTCCGTTAAGTGTGAAGGATCCGAACAGCAACCACAGACGGTCTTGGGAAGCGTGACCTGATTTAGGGAGACTGATGAAAGTTTGTTCTCAATAGAATCGAGTTTCTTCTGCATCGCTGCCATTTCGGCTTTTACTGCGATGGAAACATTGAGCTGGTGAATACCTCCCTTAGTTGTAGGTGGTCTTACGCCTTCCCACTGCAACGTGTGTTCAGCAAGGTCTTCCAGATATTTCCATGCTTCACCGTCATCTTTAGACATGAAATTGCATTGACACATTGTTTCAAACATCTGCTTTGTCGCTGGATTAATGCCCTCATATATAATCCGACATAAATCCCATCTTTGTATTCCGTGATGGGGGTATTGGACAAGCAGATCTTTGAAACGTTCAAAGCACTTCCAAAATGGTTCATTGGGAAGCTGGGTAAACTGGTTGATCTCGCTCCTAATGTGGGCAGTCTTATGGTTTGGGTAAAACTTCTTAAGAAATGCTACGACGAATTTATCCCAATTAGTGATAGAGTGTGCGGCAGTATTATAAAGCCATTTTTCGGCCAAGTCGCACAGTGTGAATGGGAGAAGACGTAAGCGCATAGCATCTAAAGTCAATTGTGAAGTACCCATCATTGCGCATACGTTTTCGAATTTGGTGATGAAAACGTACGCGTCTTCCGACTCAAGCCCGTGAAATTTGGGCAGCAGGTTGATGTAGTAGGGTTTAATTTCGAAATTATCCCCGTTAGGTGGTGGAAGAGATAGACAAGTAGGAAGGGGACCACGAATATGGTAGCATCTCTATTGGAGAGAGATGCGCGGTGGATTCTGCTCACCTGCGGGCGGTGGCAGCGTGGTGTTATAATTAGATGGAGTGCCGTCCATCATGATCGATGTGGTGTGTGGTGGGGGAAAAGAAGATGAAGAAGTACCGACTTCGGCGTCGATACCAGGAACGCGGACAAGACGGGCACTAGGATCCCGTGTCCAGCCGAGCATGCACTAAGCGGGTTTAGTGCAAGTGGCAGCATGTGTGAGGTTTAAAAATTGGCTTGTTTTTGAAAAAGTGGGACTCAAGACAAATCACCCTAAGATGCACAAGCAACCCTAGAACTAAGGTCACCTAGGTCCAGTCTCTAGACCGCTCCTAGACTTCCAAAGGACAAGCCGCAGGATCAATCCTCTACCGCCTCCGTACTACCCTTGTAGCCAGGTAAGTGCCAAGTAAGTGGGAAGGAACCACGTCGTGGGCCTAATTAAAAACCACTAACCTTTGACACACTTGCCTAGGCACTACAAAAGTAATGCGGATAAACGATAGATTACCCACGACCTTCCTTTGTCCTTATTGAGCGCGACAGTCCTTAGAGTCTGGTCTAGATATTTTTTAAATTATTGAAGGGTTGATCTATATGCTCAGTTTGTGATTTGTGGGGCTTAGGAAGGGTGATGAAATCCCCACCTAATCTTGATTTGGTCTGTTCCCCTTAAAGTCCGTATTAAATATGCAAAACAAAACCAATCACAAAACTTTTGCAAAAAGATTTTTGAGCGGCGCAATTTTGCAAAGAATCCTGCAGAAAATAGATTTTATTGGATTTAGAGGAGAGAGAAGGAGTTAAGAAATATACCAGAGAAGTTCGGAACCCTAGATCTCCTGTTTCCTCAAGTCTGTGACTCCAGATCTCCTTGCAAAAATTCAAGCATAAATCGTTAAATATGCAATTTGCAGTTTTGTGTTAATAATGATATGACTCGTCTAAGAAATCAACACAAATAGTAAAAATAAAAAATTACGCACGTATCCCCGGCAATGGCGCCATTTGATTGGTTCGAAAAAGTGTTTGTTTGTAGTTAACCGCAATCAATAATGGTGTCGCACATAGCTAGACCGAGATGAGTACGGGTCGTCCTCTGGGAAACGTGGAACCTTTTACTTTTACTTTTGATGTGTTGAGAAAGATAGGAGGGATAAAAGAATTTTTATAGAATGGTTTCTAGATCTACGTTAAACAAGAATGTAAAATATAGATCTAGATTATTTTAGAGATGTAGATAATATAATAAGAGGGCTTGTAGGGTTCGTTAGGATTTAGTAGTTATGGACAATTAATTAAAAGTTACCCTTTTTATCCATTAATAGATTTAGAACTAGAACGACGGTGATGCGTGTAGATTAGGGTTTCTGGAGGGAAAAAGAATCCCACTCTTAACACTTATCTCGACACGGAACTCCGTTCATATCTAGCCTTTACCAAAACAATCATTAATCTAATCTCTAATCGCGGTCGGAACTAGCAAAGAATTGCTAGCGCGCCCGATTAGGATGTTAATGATTCTTTTGATAAAGTTCCTAAACTTTATAGGACTTAAAAAGGGTTTAGTTATTTTCATTGTCCATTAGCCTACCCTAATCCTACGAACCCTAACAAGCGGAGAATTACTCGCGCATGTTGGGAGAAGAAGATGAAAAGACAAAGAGGGAAAACATAATGTAAGATGCAAAAACAATTAAATAAAATAACTACCTTTATTAATCGACTTGAACAAACTACACTTTAATCCGTAGAAAATGATTACAAACTAGTTGCTTCTCGATCTTTCCTAAGGAGGTAGTCGAACAGTCGATGATCAGCCTGGATGCGTGAGCGTCTGGAGCTTCATGATCTCTTCGGCTTGATAGCTTTTCCAAGAGGCTCCCGGTGCCCTTTTATAGTGCAAAGCCAGAATCTTTAGACTGGAAACTTGGTAAAATTCAGCAGTGATTGATCTCCCAAAATCTCGCCTTCCAACTCCTTATTATTGCGGTGGATCCGCGGCAAATGGGGGCTAGGGCCGCGGATCCGCGCTCAAAGGGTGAGATCTCTTTATGAGTTTTCTTGTGCTTGCATCTTGTGACATGTGGCAATCCTAGGCACCTTCAGAATTCAGAAATCTTCTCTCGGTTGCTTCCAGACTTGGTCTCCAAGTTTTACTTCTTAATTTGGCAAGTTTTCTTCAACAAATCGATTTGTTTGATAAATTCTGCATAACAACTTGGAAAATTCTGCACAATAATCTCAAATAATATTTAGTTGGCTTATTTCTACTAGGATTTGGTCAATAGATTTATTTGCATATATTTTCCTACCAAATACTAATTAAAATATATTAACACATGGAAAATGGTGTCTTTACACATAAACCCTCATATGTATAATATATCATAATAAAGTCCTTTTTTTAATATGAAAATGGTAGGAAAAATGTAATACAAATGTGCAGTTTTATCAACTGAACACACATCCTTGAAGATAGAGATGGCGATGAAGATGAGGGAGAAGACTCATCAGAAGAACCTGAGGATTATGTGGTAAGCTGCCACGTGATCTCTCACTCGCCGAATGATGGTGAAGAAGCTTTTGATACAGAAAAACTGGGGGCAGATCCCGAACCGGAACTCCTAGAACCCTCAAACGAGATGATTGACATGCTGCTGAACGAGGCCTGTCAAAAGAGCAAAGATGATCGAAAGCGCGAAATAGCCATATTCAAAAAAGCCAAACGCCGGCGACTGAATGAAAAGGTTGAAGTACTCCAACCAGATCGAAGCATGTCCACCGCAGACAGAAGTAAGCTTAAGACGAGGAAACGATTCGTTAAAGCCCTGTCAGTGGGAATGAAGCTGCCACCCTCCAAAGGAAACACTCCTGGTAGGATACACCCTGACGAAGTGGATGCACATCCCAGCTACTGTTTATACCATCAAAGGATTGCACACCATACTGAAGAATGCATGGCCTTTAAAAAATGGTGGCAAGGGTATGTCGCTCACAGACAACACTTCAAGAGGATGAAGCATGAAGCTCGTCGAGAGCAGAAGAGCACGACAGATGAGCATAAAAGAACTGCCGGTGAATGTCACATGGTTAATTCCGGGGGATCGCAAGTTCTCACCTTTGGGAGTGATTCTGATGAAGAAATAGCCCTCGGCCCTCTCTTCAAGGAATCCATCTCTGAAACAGAAGAGATGAAGACCTGCGAGAACATTCAGCTGCGCAATCGCACGCTACCTGAAAAGAATCTCGGACCTGCAAACAAGGGATAGAACAAAAAGGAAAAGGGGAAAGAAAAAGTCCCTGAGGATATCGCCCTCGATGATCGAGTCGTCGAATAGCTGGCAGCCAAGGACCCGCCCAAGAAAAACAAGGTCGATTACAACGTTCTGGCACACCTGAGGAAAATACCCTCGCAACTGAGCATTCTCGATGCCCTTCTGCTATCTAAAGAGGCGAGAGATTCTTTGATCAAGGCACTCCAAGAGCCCGAGCAGTTTCAAGCTTTCTTTGCCGAAGAAAAGATGAAGGACGGGCTGGAAGAAGTGTACACAACTGACATCACTTTCGGTGATGAAGATCTCCTTCTCGGAACGTGTGAGCACAACCGCCCCCTATATGTCTCCGGGTACTGTCATGACATCAAGATAGGAAGATTCTAGTTGACAATGGGTCCTCTGTCAATCTCCTAAATGTGAGGGTGCTAAAAGAAATCTGCATGAGCGTTCAATATCTCGCTCGGGATAAAATCACTATCTCCGGGTTCGACTTCTAGTCATCACGGACGCTCAGGTTTGTGATACCGACGTTATGCTTTGGGCTGCTCATCACTGGCATTAAATTTCATGTCATTGACGCCAAGACATGCTACAACGCTTTGCTCAGCAGGCCTTGGTTACACGAGTACAATATCATCCCTTCTACACAACATCAGTGTATGAAGTATTTCAAGCGTGGTCTCGAGTATACCGTGACAGGGGAGCTGAACCCATTTTCCGTAAATGAAGTCCGAAAGTAAGAGGATGCAAAATATTTCCTGCCAGACTTTGAAGACACGGAAAGATGCCATAAACTGGAGAATAAGCAAAAAGCTATCACCACTATTCCGGTCTTCGGGAGCGATACTGTTCAGTTGATAAAACTGCACATTTGTATTATATTTTTCCTACCATTTTTATATTAAAAAAAGGACTTTAATATGATATATTATACATATGAGGGTTTATGTGTAAAAGCATTATTTTCCATGTGTTAATATATTTTTATTATCATTTGGTAGGAAAATGTATGCAAATAAATCTATTGACCAAATCCTAGTAGAACTAAGTCTACTAAATATTATTTGAGATTATGGTGCAGAATTTTCCAAGTTGTTATGCAGAATTTATCAAACAAATCAATTTGTTGAAGAAAACTTGCCAAATTAAGAAGCAAAACTTGGAGACCAAGTCTGGAAGCAACCGAGAGAAGATTTCTGAATTCTAAAGGTGCCTAGGATTGCCACATGTCACGAGAAGAAAGCCCAAGAAATTTGATCGAGAGATCCCAACCTTTGAGCGCGGATCCGCGGCCAAACCCACCCTTGGGCCGCGGATCCGCCGCAAGTCTAGGGAGTTAAAGCACAAGATTTTTTGGGGTGAATCAAATCTATATTTTTCCAAGTTTTCAACAATAAGATTCTGGCCTTGCACTATAAAAAGGCACCGAGAGCCTTTTGGAAAAGCCATCAAGCCGACGAGATCACGAAGTCCAAGACGGCTCACGCATCCAGGCTGATCATCAACTGTTCGTCTACCTCCTTGGAAGAGATCGAGAAGCAAACTAGTCTTTGTAATCATTTTCTAAGGAATCAAAGTGTAGTGAATTTTGTTGATTAATAAAGGTAGCTTTCTTTTTCTTATTCTAATTCTTTAGTTTAATTATGCAATTTCTTTCTATCTCTTTTTCTCCCAACATGCACGAGTAATTCTCCGCTTGTTAGGGTTCGTAGGATTAGGGTAGGCTAATAGATGATGAACATCCCTAAACCCTTTTTAAGTCCGATAAAGTTTATGAACTTTATCAAAAGAATCATTAACATCCTAATCGGGCGCGCTAGCAATTCTTTGCTAGTTCCGACCGTGATTAGAGATTAGATTAATGATTGTTTTGGTAAAGGCTAGATATGAATGGAGTTCCGTGTCGAGATAAGGGTTAAGAGTGGGATTCCTTTTCCCTCCAGAAACCCTAATCTACACGCATCACCGTCGTTCTAGTTCTAAATCTATTAATGGATAAAAAGGGTAACTTTTAATTAATCGTCCATAACTACTAAATCCTAACGAACCCTACAAGCCCTCTTATTATATTAATTATATCTTTAAAATAATCTAGATCTATATTTTACATTTTTGTTTAACGTAGATCTAGAAATCTTTCTATAAAATTCTTTATCCCTCCTCTCTTTCTCAACACATCTAAAGTAAAAGTAAAAGGTTCCACGTTTCCCAGAGGACGACCCGTACTCATCTCGGTCTAGCTACGCGCGACACCGTTATTGATTGCGGTTAAACTACAAAAACACACTTTTCCCTACCAATCAAATGGCGCCGTTGCCGGGGATACGTGCGTAATTTTTTATTCTTACTATTTGTGTTGAATTCTTATACGATCCATATCATAATTAAAACAAAACTGCAAATTGCATATTTAACGATTTGTGTGTGAATTTTGCGAGGGAATCTGGAGTCACAGACTTGAGGAAACAGGAGATCTAGGGTTCATACTTCTCTGGTATATTTCTTAACTCCTTCTCTCTCCTCTAAATCCAATAAAATCTATTTTCTGCAGGATTCTTTGCAAAATTGCGCCGCTAAAAAAAAAATCTTTTTGCAAAAGTTTTGTGATTGGTTTTGTTTTGCATATTTAATACGGACTTTAAGGGGCAAAGACCAAATCAAGATTAGGTGGGGATTTCATCACCCTTCCTAACCCTACAAATCACAAACTGAGCATATAGATCAACCCTTCATTAATTTAAAAAATATCTAGACCAGACTCTAAGGACTGTCGCGCTCAATAAGGACAGAGGAAGGTCGTGGGTAATCTATCGTTTATCCGCATTACTTTTGTAGTGCCTAGGCAAGTGTGACAAAGGCTAGTGGTTTTTAATTAGGCCCACGACGTGGTTCCTTCCCACTTACCTGGCAGTTACCTGGCTACAAGGGTAGTACGGAGGCGGTAGAAGATTTATCCTGCGGCTTGTCCTTTGGAAGTCTAGGAGCGGTCTAGAGACTGGACCTAGGTGACCTTAGTTCTAGGGTTGCTTGTGCATCTTAGGGTGATTTGTCTTGAGTCCCACTTTTTCAAAACAAGCCAATTTTAAATCACACACACGCTGCCACTTGCACTAAACCCGCTTAGTGCATGCTCGGCTGGACACGGGAACCTAGTGCCTGTCTTGTCCGCGTTCCTGCTATCGACACCGAAGTCGGTACTTCTTCATCTTTTTTTCCCCCCACCACACACCACATCAACCGAGATGGACGGCACTCCATCAGAGTATAACACCACGCTGCCACCGCCCGGAGGTGCGCAGAATCCACCGCGCATCTCTCTCCAAGAGAGGTGCTATCCTATCCGTGGTCCCCTTCCTACTTGTCTATCTCTTCCACCACCTAACGGGGATAATTTCGAAATTAAACCCTACAACATCAACCTGTTGCCCAAATTTCACAGGCTTGAGTCGGAAGACGCGTACGTTTTCATCACCAAATTCGAAAACGTATGCGCAATGATGGGTGCTTCACAATTGACTTTAGATGCTATGCTCTTACGTCTTCTCCCATTCACACTGTGCGACTTGGCAGAAAAATGGCTTTATAATACTGCCGCACACTCTATCACTAATTGGGATGAATTTGTCATAGCATTTCTTAAGAAGTTTTACCCAAACCATAAGACTGCCCGTGTTAGAAGCGAGATCAACCAGCTTCCCAATGAACCATTTTGGAAGTGCTTTGAACGTTTCAAGGATCTACTTGTCCAATGTCCTCATCATGGAATCAATAGATGGGATTTATGTCGGATTATATATGAGGGCATTAATCCAACGACAAAGCAGATGCTTGAAACAAATTGTCAATGCAATTTCATGTCTAAAGACGACGGTGAAGCTTGGAAATATCTGGAAGACCTTGCTGAACACACGTTGCAGTGGGAAAGCGTAAGACCACCTTCAACTAAGGGAGGTATTCACCAGCTCGATATTTCTATCGCAGTAAAAACCGAAATGGCAGCGATACAGAAGAAACTCGAGGCTATTGAAAGCTAGTTCTCATCATTCTCCCTAAATCAGGTCACGCTTCCTAAGACCGTCTGTGGTTGCTGTTCGGATCCTTCACACTTAACGGAAGAATGTCCTATGAATGCATCGTTTCAAGCTAATGCTTCTCTTCAGCAGCGACCTAGAAACGATCCTTATTCTTCCACGTACAATCAAGAATGGAGGAATCATCCTAACTTTGCTTGGAATCAAAACCAACAAAGCAATTATCAAAGACCTCCTCCACAGCAACCACAACCACAGAATCAGCCCCCCTTTCAGTCACAGAATTTCCAAAATCCGGCCAACATTTCTACACCACAAGTGGCCGGTATTGACAACTCACTTGCACAAACTTTGGATATGTTCATGAAACAATCCATGCAAAATTCGGCTGAGATGATATCTTCTATTGATACCCTAACGAAAAACTCCGCCTCCTATGGTGAGAGTATTAAACCAATAGAAAACCAAATCGCACAGTTAAACGCCGCAATGAGTGCGAGAGAGAAAGGGAAACTCCCATCTCAACCCATACCTAATCCTGGCCACTCACAAAGTTATAATGTGAGTGTTGTTACCATGTTGAGATCGGGAAAAGTGCCGAATAACCGAGTGGGTGAGCAGTATGATGATAGTGACACCAATGATACCCCTTCTTCTTCTTTTTCCCCTAATTCGTCTAGTCTCCCACCTTCACCCGAGCCTATTCTCCGTTTTCCCCAAGGCTCGAACCCTTCTCCCATTTCGCCAAATCTATCTAAGTCGATTCCCACTCCAGTTTTGGGATCGAATCCGTCCCCATAATCCTCTCCAACGTTGGACCCAAAACTTATTGATCAAGCACCTTATCCAAACAGGTTAAGGGGCAACAGACCAAGTCCATAAATGGAGAAGATTGTGGAAATTTTTAAGCAAGTTAACATAAACATTCCTCTCCTCGATGCTATTCAACAAGTTCCGTCATATGCAAAAATCTTAAAGGACTTGTGCACTAGGAAGAGAAAAGTTCAAGTACCTAAAAAAGTTTTCCTTGCGAGTAATGTGAGCACTGCTTTTACACAACAACTACCCAAGAAACGAAAGGACCCCGGAAGTCCTACAATTTCTATTTCCATTGGGGGTAAAAATATCAATCGTGCTCTACTCGATCTAGGTGCTAGTGTAAACTTGCTTCCGTATTCTGTTTATGAGCAATTAGGGATCGGAGAGTTAAAGCCGGCGCATTGCACTCTTCAGATGGCCGATCGATCTATCACCCAACCTAGGGGTGAGCTAGAGGATGTGTTAATCAAAGTCGGGGAATTCATATTTCCTGTGGACTTTATCGTTATAGATACACAACATGTGGCAAACCCACGCAATCAAATCCCGGTGATACTCGGTCGACCCTTTTTGGCCACTTCCAATGCAGTAATCAATTGTAGAAACGGCTCTATGACCCTATCCTTTGGAAAGAAGTCAATTGAGCTTAACATTTACAAGTTGGGAATTGAACCCTCCGAACCCTATGCTCATGTGTGTTCTGTCGAATTAATGGATGTCGACAGCAGCGAATTTGATCAACCTCATGATACTGACTCTTTTCATATGTTGTTGCTTGATACGGACTCTTCGACCGAGTTATCCGGGTCAACATCTGATGAGGAACTTTTTATAGAGTCTGACGATCACCCTATTTTTTCTGAGGATATTATTCTTCGGGGTATCGATGAAAGCTTTGAGGAAATTTTCACTGATGAACTCGCATTTTTACAAGACACGGGTGTTGAGATGAATCAACTCCAAGATGAAGAAATTGGACCTCTACCCCTTCTTTTGGACAATCATGATAATACGAGTAATCCATCATCACTATCACTGTGTCGTCTCTCCAAATTGAGACGCAATCCTTTTCCATCACACCTCTTATCACCTCCCCACTTCTTCACGTCGAAAGGTGACATGTTCTTCCACCAACCTTGGTGCTTCATCGATAAATTTTTTGAATGGTTGGTGTTGACCTTCGGTCTTTGCAAAGCTTGGCATTGACCAATAACCTTGACCCCCTCGTGTGATTTTAAAAGATTAAAATTGTTTAACTCAAGTTTGGGGAGGGGGTTGGTATATTTTGGGCTCTTGAAAGAAAATGATTTTTACAAATTTGTGAGCCAAAAATAAGTTTGGGGGAGGATTTTCACTTTCATATATTCTTTCCCCCATTAATAATGTCCTTCCAAGCTTACAGGTTTTTGTGATCCAGCGGATAGCAACAGTGAGGACACTGTTGAAAACAAGTTTGGGGGAGGTTTGTGCTTATTTACACATCAATTTGCATCATATTTTGCATAAGCACAACATTTTCAAAAATTTAAAAAAAAAATTCTTTTATAACAAAAGAATAGAAAGTGAAAAATTACATCCAAAAGATAGGAATAATTTAAGAAAACCAAGAAAATTTGAAGTTTTCTTAAACGAACTAGTAATAAGTAGTTATGAGCTGTTGTCCCAAGGGTTAGTAAGATGAAGGAAGTCACTAATCTGAGGATAAAAATAAGTCTGAAAAATAGTTTCTATTCTGGAAGCCAAACATTTGAAAGTTGATACCCTACTATATGCACTTACACACGTCTTGAAACTCGGGATAGTAGAGGATACCTTGAAATGCTCTTGTCTAAAAGCCAAAGTATGAAGGAAATGAAAAAAAAATGAAGAAAATATAAATGGTGAAAAGAAAAATGAACACTGGTTTTGTATCGCCAAGGCAGCAATAAAAAAATATAGCGAGGGTGCCTCTTCACCTAGTGCCCTAAGGCCAACTGGTCTGGGAGTCACTGCTAAGCCTTAGGTGGTGCAAGACGAGGAAAATATTATCACCGAATCAGCAAGCACATGAGTAATCGGTCGGTTAGTACCTCAAGAAGAATTAACGGTCGCATGAAAAGGTGTGAGCAAACCTAAGTATTCATCAAATTAAAAAGTACTAAGGTAGATGGACAAGAGTATGATAGCTTGAATTGAATTCTCCGAGTGTAGGGATGTCCATTTCACACACGTGGGGTTATATGATCAATGTTTGGATGAAAGGTAGGAATGAAGAATAAAGACGATGTTTTATTAAGGGATGATGTGATTTCTAACATTTTTTCATGACTATTAAGATAGGGCTCATGACAACTGAAAAGCTAGTGTAGTTGGAAACTCTAAATTTTCAAAGTATTTCTTTTATGGTTCTTATTTTTATATGTAAATTTCACCATCTTTCTTTTGTTATAGGATTTTGTGGGTGTAATCCGCTGAAAACCCTCAGGAGATAATACTCCTCCTACTAGGGACACCTAGAGGTTTAACGGCTTGTTGCACGTGCTCAGTGCAATCGTGTCTGCCTACGAAAGTGTACTTAGTTTTCTCCTTTCTTTTTCTCCTCTTAAATAAACTAGTTTGCTCGGGACGATCAAAGATAAGTTTGGGGGTATTTGTTCAGTTGATAAAACTGCACATTTGTATTATATTTTTCCTACCATTTTTATATTAAAAAAAGGACTTTAATATGATATATTATACATATGAGGGTTTATGTGTAAAAACATTATTTTCCATGTGTTAATATATTTTTATTATCATTTGGTAGGAAAATGTATGCAAATAAATCTATTGACCAAATCCTAGTAGAACTAAGTCTACTAAATATTATTTGAGATTATGGTGCAGAATTTTCCAAGTTGTTATGCAGAATTTATCAAACAAATCAATTTGTTGAAGAAAACTTGCCAAATTAAGCAGCAAAACTTGGAGACCAAGTCTGGAAGCAACCGAGAGAAGATTTCTGAATTCTAAAGGTGCCTAGGATTGCCACATGTCACGAGAAGAAAGCCTAAGAAATTTAATCGAGAGATCCCAACCTTTGAGCGCGGATCCGCGGCCAAACCCACCCTTGGGCTATGGATCCGCCGCAAGTCTAGGGAGTTAAAGCACAAGATTTTTTGGGGTGAATCAAATCTATATTTTTCCAAGTTTTCAACAATAAGATTCTGGCCTTGCACTATAAAAAGGCACCGAGAGCTGCTTGGAAAAGCCATCAAGCCGACGAGATCACGAAGTCCAAGACGGCTCACGCATCCAGGCTGATCATCAACTATTCGTCTACCTCCTTGGAAGAGATCGAGAAGCAAACTAGTCTTTGTAATCATTTTCTAAGGAATCAAAGTGTAGTGAATTTTGTTGATTAATAAAGGTAGCTTTCTTTTTCTTATTCTAATTCTTTAGTTTAATTATGCAATTTCTTTCCATCTCTTTTTCTTCCAACATGCGCGAGTAATTCTTCGCTTGTTAGGGTTCGTAGGATTAGGGTAGGCTAATGGATGATGAACATCCCTAAACCCTTTTTAAGTCCTATAAAGTTTATGAACTTTATCAAAAGAATCATTAACATCCTAATCGGGCGCGCTAGCAATTCTTTGCTAGTTCCGACCGCGATTAGAGATTAGATTAATGATTGTTTTGGTAAAGGCTAGATATGAATGGAGTTCCGTGTCGAGATAAGGGTTAAGAGTGGGATTCTTTTTCCCTCCAGAAACCCTAATCTACACGCATCACCGTCGTTCTAGTTCTAAATCTATTAATGGATAAAAAGGGTAACTTTTAATTAATCGTCCATAACTATTAAATCCTAACGAACCCTACAAGCCTTCTTATTATATTAATTATATCTTTAAAATAATCTAGATCTATATTTTACATTCTTGTTTAACGTCGATCTAGAAATCTTTCTATAAAATTCTTTATCCCTCCTCTCTTTCTCAACACATCTAAAGTAAAAGTAAAAGATTCCACGTTTCCCAAAGGACGACCCGCACTCATCTCGGTCTAGCTACGCGCGACACCGTTATTGATTGTGGTTAAACTACAAAAACACACTTTTCCCTACCAATCAGATACCGAGGAGGAATAAGAGATAGTTTATTCGGGACCGTCCCAATGCAGCAAGCCGAGACCATCTATCCCTATTCTGGTCTTCGGCGGTGACTCTGAAGACGAAGTCAACGCAGTGTTCTCGGTCCGTTCATCGGTGCAGGCCCTCACTAGAGACGATCAGAGTTTGCAGATCGCTATGGTTCTGCAGCAGCACTACAGGGAGCTTGATGCACTTGATACCTTTAGTGTGCAAGAACTACAGACGTTCTACATTCCTCCCAAGCGAAAAGATGAAAATGCGATCCTCTTTTATCGATCCGCGGAAACCAAAGTGGAAAAAGAAATCTTGCATGGTGCCGATTCTGCACTTGACAGGCTCCAGCCCATCCGTCTGCCCAGATACTATACAGAAGGATTAAAAAGGCCGTTATGACGCCAAGGCGTACCCTTCAAACAGACTGCTCGATAAGCTCAGTTCTACAACAGGATCTGGAACGTTTCTGGAACTCAGCAAAAATTGTCCAACAGGAGAATGGAAACGATCGGGCTTGGATACGTTCAATCCAAGAAACGGGAGTGATTCCATGGCTGCTACGTTATACATGATTTCGATGAAGAAGGAGATGCTCTATTGGAGGACGCTAACCCTGAACCAAAACGAGGTCCCTCCATGAAAGTGCCAAGTCCGTTGTTCGAAGAACAGATGGACAAGCTAATAAGGGAAGTGGGTCAAAAAGCCCGGGATGACCATAGCCATGAAATGGCCATCTATGAGAAAACCAGGACGTAGCGCCTCCTTCAGCAGGCTATGGAGAATGATGATGCCCTTCATCACCAGCCCGTCATACGGAAGACTCGACGTGGAGGCAAAAATAAACTGAAGAACGGAAAAAATGTTCGACAGCAACAAAGCAGGTCCAAGAAGCCACGTGATCGAGAATTGAGCAGCCAGGATCCGTCTCTTATAAAGAAGATTGGTCGAGCATATTCTTTTCCCCGAGACAAGACAAGGAAGATATTCGATCTTGTCATGAAATATCAAATGATTACCCTCCCGGTGTCCAAGCTCTCCAAACATGCAGACGAGGTCTCTCACCCGGATTATTGCTCCTATCACCGAGCAATAGGGCATCCTCTCGAAGACTGCTTCATATTCAAAAACTGGGTAGAAGACCAGTAACAGTAAGGCAGGTTCGCTCTATCCAGCAGTTGGAGGGTAACCCCACCTCAGAAGCATGAACCGGAAACAACGTATATGGCGAGAGTAGAACTAGATCAACATCGGTCTTGGAAACGATCTCGTAGCTGTCAAGCGATAACGCTGTCAGGAGAAGGAGTACGCGAGGATATGGCTGACCTCCCTTGATGCTTTGAAAATGATGACGACGAAGTGATCTCAGAGTTTCCACCGGCACCAAAAGAGCTGGAAGATGGGATACATACTACTGTAGATAACCTCAGAAAAATCGACTTGGGGAAGGCAAACGACCCACAGCCGACGTTCGTCGGTGAGCAGTTGTCTAAAGAAAAGGTGGCTACGCTCAAAGACGTGCTCATGCAGTATAAAGACTGTTTCGCATGGAACTATTTCGAGATGCCGGGACTAGATCCGGAAATAGCGGTGCATAAATTGGCGATATCTCCGGACGTCAAGCCAGTCAAACAAGCGCCGAGAAGAATGCGGTTCGAACTTGAAATGAGCATCAATGCCGAGGTCAAGAAGCTAATCGACTCCGGCTTCATCCAAGAGGTACAGTACCCTGATTGGATCACCAACATCATCCCAGTGATGAAGAAAAATGGGACGATGCGCATTTGCATGGACTTTCGGGACCTTAACAAAGCCTGTCCAAAGGATGACTTTCCTATACCGATCACCGAGCTGATGATAGACAACACGTTCACTCACGAAGTCTTCTCATTCATGGATGGATCATCGGGGTACAATCAAATAAAGATGCATCCCAAAGACCAAAAGCATACCGCTTTCCGGACCCCGCTAGGCATATTCTGCTACAAAGTGATTCCTTTCGGTCTGAAGAACACCAGCGCTACCTATCAAAGGGCCATGATGAAGATTTTCGATGACCTCATACATGAAGTCGTCGAATGCTATATCGACAACTTTGTGGTAAAAAGCAAATCGCACGAGGAGCATTGGGAGCATCTAAAAATAGTATTCCAACGTCATCGGATATGCAACTTGAAGATGAACCCTCTTAAATGCGCGTTCGGAGTTTCCTCGGGCAAATTCCTAGGATTCATCGTACGATATCGAGGCATCGAGATAGACCCGTCAAAGATCAAGTCAATCATGGAAATTCCCCCGCCAAGAACTCTCAAGCAACTGCAGTCTCTCCAAGGGAAGCTCACGTATATTCGGCGGTTCATAACCAATCTTTCCGGCAAATGCCGTCCCTACAGTCACTTGATGAAGAAGGGAACCCCGTTCGTTTGGGATCGCAAATGCCAAAGCACACTGGATGAAATCAAGCAATACCTGCGGAATCCGCCAGTACTGACCGCTCCGGTCAAGGGAAAGCCCCTCATTCTATATACAACCTCCCTTGAGGGTTCTCTAGGCGCATTATGGGCACAAGAAAAAGACCAAGGGAAAGAGAGAGCCCTCTACTATTTGAGTCGAGTGCTTCTGGGGGCAGAAAACAATTACTCCCCCATTGAAAAACATTACCTAGCATTGATCTTCACGATAACGAAGCTCAGGCACTATGCTTTGGCACATGAGGTCCACCTAATATCAAAAGTGGACCCTTTCAAATATTTGATGTCAAGAACCATACTAACAGGACGACTCGCTAAACGGGTCCTTCTCTTGATGGAATTCTCGATAACTTATCGACCTATCAAGGCAGTGAAAGGCCAGGCCATCGCCGACTTCCTCGTTGAGCATCCCATACCTGCGGATTCACCCCTAAATTGTGAATTGCCAGACGAGCATGCATTTGACACAATCGACGGGGAGAAAGGAGATAGTAACACCCGTTGGGAGCTCTACTTCGACGGGGCATCTTCCATAAAGAAACGAAAGCACAGCTCCCCTATAATCAAGTCTGGGGCAGGCCTCATCTTCATGACTCCACAAGGAGGGATAATGCACTTTGCCTTTTCCCTAAAAGAGCCGAGGACAAACAATGAAGCCGAATATGAAGCTTTGATAGCAGGTCTTGAGATCGCTGTCGACATGGGAATCGAAAACCTCCTCATATACGGAGACTCCCAGCTGGTCGTTAGCCAAGTAAACGGCGATTATCAAACATGCAAACCAGAGTTGGTGAAGTACGGCGAGAGAGTGCAACAATTGCTGATTCAAATCTCTACCTACGCCTTGGAAAGAATACCGCGTGCGGAAAATAGTAAGGCAGATGTGTTAGCCAAGCTCGCTAAAGAACTGGCCAACGAGAATCTCGATGACGTAAGGATCGTTGTGCAAAGCCGTCGGGTTCTCGCACCGGCAGAAATATCTCTAGAGTCGTTTGAAGAAAAGAAAATGACCAAGCAAGTGGCCCTACAGATAGAGGACCAGGAAAAGGTCAAGGATTGGAGAGAAGTCTTTATAGACTATTTCAAATCCCGTCGAACACCCGAAGATGATTCCTCAAGACATCAGCTCATGAAACGAGCTCCATCCTTCGCCTTCGTCAATGATACTCTATATAAGAGATCATTTGATTCTCTATGGCTAAGATGCCTGGGACCTGAAGAAGCAAGGAGAGTCGTCCAAGAAACTCATGACGGACTCTGCAGTTCTCACCAAGCCGGGCCGAAGATGAAACTGAAGATCAAAAGGATGGGCTACTATTGGCCCACAATGATCCAAGACTGCCTCGAATACGCGAAGCAGTGCCACTCGTGCCAGATTTACGGGGACTTTATCCACCAGCATCCAAATCTGCTACATTCAACGGTGGCTAGCTAGCCGTTCGAAATGTGGGGAACTGACATAATCGGGCCTATTGAACCAGCATCGTCCAGAGGACATCTATTCATATTGGCGACAACCGATTACTTCTCCAAGTGGGCAGAAGCAGTACCACTAAGAGAAGTGAAGACGGAGAATATCCTCCATTTCTTCAAGACACATGTCATCTATCTGTTCGGCACTCCACGACGGATTATCTCCGATAACGGGCCGGCCTACAGAAGCCACAAAATCAACCGCTTCGCACAACAACATAATATAGACTGAATATACTCTTTGGTATATAATCCCCGAGCTAATGGTCTAGCTGAGGCTTTCAACAAGACCTTGACAAAGATCATGAAAAAGACGATGTCCAAAAATAGAAAGGATTGGCACGAGAGACTGTATGAAGCTCTCTGGGCGTATTGAACTACGTTCAAAACGGCTACAAACACAACGCCGTATGCATTAGTATTCAGCACTGAAGCAGTACTCCCCTTGGGGATATAGCTACCCTCCTTACGAGTGGCAGTTCATTACGAGCTAACGGAAGAAGAGAATGCTCATCTTTGGCTTGAGGAACTTGATGCCCTCGATGAAACCCAGCTCATGGCGCAGCAAAACTTGGAAGCTTACAAAGCAAAAATGACGCGCTCATATGAGAGATTGACTAGGCCGAGAACATTTCGCCAAGGAGAACTCATGCTAGTAGTCAAGAGACCTATGATTCCCAATCGTACCAAATGAGGGAAATTCGAGCCGAACTATGAAGGCCCGTACATTATAGACAAAGTCTACCAGGGTGGGGCTTACTTGCTCATGAATATGCATGGCAAAAGACCCTTCAGGCCAATAAACGGCCAGTTCTTAAAAAAATACTACGCCTGACGAGTCACGGCTTAGGTCAACGATAGATGACGACGCCTATATCCGCTCGCTATCTTCCGCAGCCCAAACTCTATAAGTAGTATCCGACGAAACCTCGCCTCCAAAACATGCGACGGACTATAATATCCTTAAACTAACAACGGACCGTAATATCCTTAAACTAGCAATGGACCGAAACGTCTTAAAACTGACGATTGACCAAGACGTCTATAAACTACTACGGACCGCAGCATCTCAAGGCTGACAAAAAAAACGGTACATCCATAAGCAAAATGGGCACGGATGAAAACCCGAAAGGGCTCCGTGAGTAAAAACAGCAGGGCTACCGACGAGTCTGTGAAAACCCAAGAGGGCGCAGGCTCGTAAAAAAATTCGTGCACACTTACGAGGTCCTTTCGACCTTATAAGGAGAAAATACCTGCGTGAGATCCTTACGAATCACAAGGGAGCAACACACTTAGGAATCCCCACGATTCCTAAGGAGAAAACACACTTATGAGATCCTCACGACTCGTAAGGAGAATTCCCCTTTAAGACCCTCACGGCTTATAGGATTCAAAAGCCTTAAGCTATAGGGATCTGAACCTGTTCTTAAGCTGTCATACACCCCGATTTTGCCCTACAAGCGGTTCAATATTGACCCTTGTATACAATCCACAGGCACAAATAAACGTTTCCCCAACAGAGTCCCACCACTGACGAGGGATATCTTCATATGGCAGACAACCCTTGTAAGTCCCCTCGACTTATAAGGAGAAAACACTCTTGTAAGATCCTTACGACTTATAAGAGAACACACACTTGGGAATCCTCACGATTCCTAAGGAGAAAATGCACCTACGAGATCCTCACAACTCATAGGGAGAAATACCTTTATGAGACCCTTACGGCTCATGAATTCAAAAAGCCTTAGTCAACAGGATCCTAACCCTGTTTGCTAAGCCAAATTTGTTCGAACTGACGAAGGCAGATGATGATTCGCTCCTGGCAATATTTCAGTTGTAGCGATGCTGATGCCTAAATCGATATCAGATTCCAAGTTCCATACTCGCGGAAAAAATTAGCGAGCCATAAATGCATATGAAATAGCCGAAATGATAGGGCAACTTGCAAAAAAATCAGCAAGTAAAAGATATGCATGCAAAAAAGCCGAAATAATTAGGCAACTCATAATTAAAAGCAGTGAGTAAAGAAGAAGAAAAATAGCCAAAATGATTGGGCGCCGCAAAAAATAGCCGAAATGATTGGGCAATCGCGACTTTCACGATACAAAAAGCTGAAATGATAGAGCATCGCGGAAAGAAAACAAAAAATAATTCATATAACATGAAACTTTTGCTCTGCAGGTGAGATCACATCGATACCTGTATACAATCCAGGGGCACAAACAAAAAGGGAACCATATCATCCCACCAGGCTCCATCAAAAAGAGAGCCAAGTCTCGACGGCCACATCTACAGCCTGGAGACCCACAACAGCGTTCCTCCTCATTCCAGCAGGATTCGGACACGATAATTAATCTCGGAGCCACGGCAGAGTCCTTAGTTCCAAATCTCGACGGTTCACAGACAACCTAGAGACCACCTCGACATTCATCTCGTTACAGCAGACGCAACGTCAACAAGCGGAGCCACGGCAAAGTCCCTAGTTCCAAATCTCGACGGTTCACAGACAACCTAGAGACCACCTCGACATTCGTCTCGTTACAGCAGACGCAACGTCAACAAACGGAGCCACGACAGAGTCCCTAGTTCCAAATCTCGACGATTCACAGACAACCTAGAGACCACCTCGATATTTGTCTCGTTACAGCAGACGCAACGTCAATAAACGGAGCCACGGCAGAGTCCCTAGTTCTAAATCTCGACGGTTCACAAACAACCTAGAGACCACCTCGGCATTCGTCTAGTTACATCAGACGCAACGTCAACAAACGGAGCCACGGCAGAGTCCCTAGTTCCAAATCTCGATGGTTCACAAACAACCTAGAGACCGCCGCGACATTCATCTCGTTACAGCAGACGCAACGTCAACAAACGGAGCCACGGAAGAGTCCCTAGTTCCAAATCTCGACGGTTCACAAACAACCTAGAGACCACCTCGACATTTGTCTCATTATAGCAGACGCAACGTCAACAAGAGAAGCCACGGCAAAGTCCCTAGTTCCAAATCTCGACGGTTCACAAATAACCTAGAGACCACCTCAACATTCGTCTCGTTACAGCAGACGCAACGTCAGACAAGCGGAGCCATGGCAAAATCCCTAGTTCCAAGCCTCAACGGTTCACACGCAACCTAGAGATAACCGTGAAATTCATCTCGTTACAGTAGACGCAATGCCCGCAAACGAAGCAAAGGAAAATCCCTAGCTTCAGGGTCTTGACGGCAACTCAAATAAAACCTGAAAGACTATCGGAGATCATCCCACACCAGCACGGAGTGGTTATGACTCATCGGGGCTCCCAAACCGAGCCTAATCTCAAGTAAAAAGCAACATGGAACATCCCTAACGCTTGCTCTTTCGACGGTAATACTACCTGGAAGATTGCTTGAAAACTTCTTGTCCAGCCCCCGAAGGGATCAGAGACATGACAGTCGCAAGGCTGCTCGAACAGCAAGATTGCTTATCGAGGAATACATCAGCCAACGCGACGGTACGGCGGACAAAACCCTAGTACCACAGACCCTAACGGATCTTTGTCGTAAAGAGTAGAGGTTAACTGTGACGTTAGTACATTCTTGCGAGAACTTCTCGATTCGTCTCGACTTGTGAGGAAATTAGTGTCCTTGCGAGAACTTCTCGATTTGGCTCGACTCGCAGGGAAAAGCCTTAGGCAATGGGGATAAGGACCTGTTTCCTAAGCACTGGGGCCCTGTGAGTCAGTCTAAGATGGGCGCTTGCATACTATTCACGGGCCACACTCTCCAAAGTCGAAAATCGACAAGGAGGGAAACAACCACTTACGAGTGCTCTCGACTTATAAGCGGGAAAATTCTCTTGTGAGATCCTCACGACTCTCAAGAGAAAACACACTTAGGAATCCTCATGATTCCTAAGGAGAAAATACACCTATGAGATCCTCTCGACTCATAGGGAGAAAAATCTTTATGAGACCCTCACGGCTCATAAAATTGGAAAGCCTTAGGAGGCAGATCTGAACCTGACTCCTAAGCCATCGCTGTCCTGCAAGAAGATCAAAATCGATTATCTACAAAACACATCTGCTGAAAAGGGACACATCACCATGAAACAAAATATGTCATTTATTCATGAATCAAAATGAATACAAAGTATAATCTATAAAAGAATCAAAAAATACTCTCATTCAGGAACATATACATTTGTTTAAGCCGGCGGACGGTTTAATAAACTCTTCAGTTCATCCTTCTTCCGCTGGGTCTCGGCTTCATAATTTGTTATTGTTATGAGACGGGCCTCCGCTTGAGACTGTTGTGCCTGGTATGAGGCGAGCCGACCTCCAAGCTCCTTTTCAGCAACTTTATGGGCTTCAACTATCTCGCAAGTGAAAATAACAGCTTTATCAATAGCTACCACCTCCCTGATAGCTTCTTGAAGCACCCGCCAAAGTTCATACGCATGAGTGGTCTTGGCCGTGAGTTCAGCTTGAAGTTCCCCCAGCGCATCGGAAGCCAGCTCCCTCTCCGAAAACTTTCGGTTGAGCGACTTCTCACATGACTGCAGATTTGCGGTGCACCGTTCAACAAGCCCCCGCAAGCTCGCCTTTGCAGCCACGACCTCTGAAGGAAGGCGTGTGCACTCAAGACTATATAAGCAAGCCTCCACCCGACAACAAAACTCAACCCAGACATGCACCAATGTCTCATCATAGTAAGCAGCAAGAAAGGGAAGAGAAATGTTGGTTTCAGCAGCAAATTCTTCGGCCGTGATCGAGCTACCAGTACGAAGATTTTCGATGAGAGCCGACAAAGAGTGAAGGCTTTTCTTCGCCATCCGTGCAGATGCACGTAGGGCATAAGGGCCAGGTGGCATAATGATGCGAGATTCCAACGGGGTAAGAACGGGCAAAGCTGTTAAGATTCATAAACAATCAGCGAGATTTGCAAACAAAGAGTAGATGGAACAACATTGAAACTTTGCTTACCCATAGTCATGCAAGAAGGGTTTAAAAGATCTCCAGGCCCATCGAGGATCTCAACTTCGTCGTCAGCCTCCAGAACTACAGAAGACATTAGCATCGTTATACGAAATAATAGTAATGCCATGAGAAGGGGCAAATAATACTAATCTTACCCAGAAGAGAGGACGATGCGTTGTGGGGATATTGCCTGCGGAGAGACCATCTCGAGCAAACGCTGGAAAGATTTTCTGGGGGACAGGTCCGCGATGGACGCCGCCAATCCTCATAATTCTGAAAAGACGGAAGGATTCAGATAATGAAGAGATCATTAAAACAAAAGATAGAAGAATACCTTCGATACCCCTCCCACTTTGAACAGGAGGGATAGCAGCTTCGGCAGCCTCTTCCATACCCTCAAGCACATCATTGGAGACATTTGCTGGTGTGACGGCTATCAGTTGAGGGGCAGCAGCCACCACTTCAGAGACGGCAATCTCAGTTACCTGTTCCACCATCTCTATGCCATCACCAGAAAGGTCCATTAAATCCACGGCCGGGAGGGACACCTCTTCAGGGTGAACGGGTATAAGGGGAACAGATGTCGCCAATGGAAGCTCTGCAGCAGGAATAGAAACTGTAGCGATCCCCTCCACACCTACTGGTGTCTCATCGAGGATATTTACAGAGTCCACGGTCAAGACGCTACTCGAGCATAGATTCTCTGCTATGGCCGAAGTCCCTGCAAAGTTTTATGAAGATAAGAAGACATATATAGCAAAACAAATTACTTACCAAAGGAAAAATACAGAAAACGTGCATACCAATACGCCAAGATGCCTCGAGTATAGCTTTTTCAAGCCGACGTTCCTTCCTAAGAAGGTATGCTCGCCGGGGTTCTAGGGTAGATTCATGGCCGCTGGTCTACAACGACAACTCATCTTCAGAAGCGGCTGAGATAGGCTTTTTGAGGGCTATCTCACCCCCTGCTCCAGAGGACCTATAAATACTCGCCGTATAGATGGAGGATCTTCGTAGAATATTACGGCTAGATAAGAACTCTTTGAAATGCGCACGTTCTCGGTCTCATCCTGAGAACGCTTTATAGCCTCAGTCAATTGTGCGGCTTCCTCGGCAGATGAACCTGGAAAAAGAAGACCATCATCCGGCTCTTGCATAGATATTGGTTCGTTTTGAACGATAGGCCCAGATTCCATTAAAAGGTCAAGCAGACCGGTGACTGTCTTCTTCCTCCGCTTCGACCCGGAACTAGCGCTGGAAGATGATCTCTTTCTTCCCTTCGGCGCTTTGGTGCGAAGTTGCCCAGCCTCGCCTCCAGTATCCTCTTTTAGCGGTGCTACCGATGATGACACTGCCATCGATGATGCCGCAACTGATGGAACTGCTAGCGACGCCTCATCAGAAGCCCTTGCCTGAGCTCTAGTGCGTATCGGCATACCAACTGTGGGTGGAGTCAGGCCTGCATCCACCGCCTCAGGAATAAGTAAGGCACCAGTATCCCTCAAGGGAGGGCGAACCATTGTCCGCGGTCGCGGCGGGACTCCCATAGCCTGGATCGGGGCGGGAGCTCTATATCCAAAAAGTATCCTCCTCTCCTCAGCAATGATGGGACCAACTCGGTGGCGGTACTAACCCGTAAAAGCCCCCACACACCTTGGAATGTAGTCGGCCTCAGGGATCATGAAGCGAGAGCCGGTGTTCAGCCGCATGAAGTGATGAGTGGCGTCACGAACAACTTCCATAGACGAGCTGGGCTCCACTATGAATACCTCAAAGGGAACACCCTGGTTATAACCCAATTGCCGGGCAAAGCGATGTGGATTATATTGCATAAAAAGAACCGCATCGTTTCGACGGAACACCAGATAACCCGGTCTGATCGAATACAAGTGCATGGCTTCCCTAGACTTCAAGGATGGTGCTCCCTCTTTCAATAAATCAAACAGCTGCTGAATAGGTCCCGAAGAAGTAGAGAGGACTCGATCATTGAATACCATCCCGCCTTTGTTGGCATAAGGATTAACCAGCACACGAAGAGCCCCTAACTGAGTCGGATCAGGAGCAGAAGCGTCCACCAATCTCATGAGCCGCGGGAAGGTATGGACATCATAAAAACCCGGTCTCTGGTGCGCAATGAACTCCCCTAACACGTGCATTTCAATCCACGACGTAAAATAATGAAGAGAGAAACTCACCACATCCACACCCGAGGTCGAGGTATTGGCCGCAGTGCTCAGCCCATGGTACAAGTGCGATAACCCTGCAATGCCCATCGCTAGTTGTGTCCCTTCGGCAATGCGATGAGCAGGATAAATGACCGAGACTCTCATAAAGCGACGATACGTTGGAACGACAAACCAACAGAGCCAAAGGCTGATAAAACCAACGAAGAAAGTTCCTTCATCCATACCGGGAGCCGCAATCGATTCAAAAGGTACGGCCGAAAAGATTGGGATGTAAAACTGTGGCAAATCTTCTTCTTTGGCCGGTAGCTTATTTAGCCCAAACCCGAAGGGGTCGTTAATATTCGCGAATTTTGGAGCCTCCTTTGATAGGACGTCTCCACGAAGGAAGCAGGTGATCAAACTCTTAAAAGTGATGCCGTGTTTCTCTGACTCTGCGAACAGCTTCTCGAAAATACCCAGATTCTTGATTAGACTTGGATACTTATGACGGATGGCATTTTCGGTCGACAAGCCGTCAAGTATAGCAGGTACAGTTGTGAATGCATACTCGTCAGGAGGCAGCAATTCTTCATAGGGTGCTCCCCTGATCGGCAATCCGGAGATCTCGTGAAACTCTTCCAAAGAAATCGAAACCTCGCAATCCCCTAACAAGAAAGTGTTGGTGGGAAGATTCCATTGATTTAGGAAAGCTTTAACCCATCGGACATGGGGAGACTGGTAATGAAAGAGAGACGCATACACCGCCTGATAAAACCCGACCTTCTGCAGTCGCGCACGATGAGCGGACAAGATGTAACCAGCCCAAAGAAGATAGCCCGTTGGATGGCGAGGGGTAAGCCCTATCTTATAGACTTGTCCCCAGGGCTGGGCTTCACCTTGGCAAATATGATGCCCTAAGATATCTATGGCTGGAAAGGGATGGTTTGGTATCCAGTTGTCGACGGCTCAAGCCGGCTCGTAGGAGTCCAATCCAGCACCTCCACGGCAAAGGCAGTCTGCGGATGCTCCAACGGCAAGAATGGGTGGAGAGGCTCCGTTGGCACCTCGCAAAGAAAACTACGGCGGCCCCGAATGATATGCCCATACCAGGTT
This sequence comes from Agapanthus africanus, assembly GCA_030015575.1. Taxonomy (NCBI): domain Eukaryota; kingdom Viridiplantae; phylum Streptophyta; class Magnoliopsida; order Asparagales; family Amaryllidaceae; genus Agapanthus; species Agapanthus africanus. The sequence goes on from CM057340.1 coordinate 765,293,357, forward strand.
CCCCACAAAAGCAGGTTGGTGCAACCCGGGTCATGAGCCATAATCATTGCCATCACTTCTTCGTCAGACGGTGATTGAGGAAAAGCAGCCTCCGAGCAGGTAAAAGGAAAGTATGGAAGAGAAACCATTGTTCCTGAAATAAGGGAAGGGAAAACTGTTAATGAAACCTACACGTGTGTATATATATATATATATATATAAGCAATGAATGAAAACGACAAGCAACTTATTTCATGGGACCATTAGTTGCAAAACACATGGGCCCCCACAAAATCAATATGGCGGCTCGCTAATGATGAGGCACGGTAATCATTATGAGAACAAAAGGAAGATTCTCAATAAATGAATAGTGGAGTTCAAACATCCCTGCACATTTCCCCAAGGAAAAGCCCATCATGAACTCTGTGCAAATCAAGCAAAATCTCTCCTAAAATTTTGTTGTCAAGAATAACTGAGGATAGAAATCCCAAGAGGTCTTCTTGTTAGAACTAAGTTCTCTGAAGGAATTAAATTCCTTTTGAACAGAGGAATTAAATTCCAAGAAAATTTTCAGAGCTGAGCTCTTTGGAATGGAATTAAATTCCAGAAGAAAACAAGTACCATCATCAATCCCCTGAGATCAAAAAAACGCCTAATATTGAGGGTTTACTACCTAAAGATCGTGCATTCTTAGTGCTTTGAAAGATGAGTTCTTATTAAAGGGAAAAACCCTTGGTGTGGATTTAAAATCCAAAGAGAATTTTATAAAAGGAGAAGAAAAGTTCATCGGCCGCTTAAGATCCTTACCTGAAAAATGATTCTTTTTGTTGAGAGAGTCAAACACTGGATTTTGTTTTGTTAAACAGAGAACTGGGCTCTGAGAAAGAGAATTAAATTCTCAAGGCAAGAAATTGAAGAAGAAAGAAGATGAAGGGGTGGAGGCGCTGCTGAAGAGATCCTTGCATTTATAAGACATGATAGGAAACGGTTCATCTTCCCCGCTCCTTAGGAAAATCCAACGGCCACAAAGGTGACAGCGTTGCACTCACGTGCAAACACGTGAGAACAACGCTGTGGGGGCATTTGTTCCCTCATAGGAACTGAATAAAATACAAATAAAACAGCAAGGAAAACCCCAAAGTAGAGCATCACGTGTCCACACGTGACCGGACCTCACGTGCAGACACGTGACCTTTTGTGAGCAAAGTCTATCTGAATCTGAAAGCCTAATTGGTAGGGTCACGTATCCATACGTGACCGGGCCTCATATGCAGACACGTGACCTTTTATGAGCAAAGTCTATCCGCGCCTGAAAGCCTAATTGATGGGGTCACGTGCCAACACGTGATGGGTTCCTGAGATCTCTGAACCAATAGAATTAAATTCTAATTAATTACTTAATCAGTGATGTCACATGCCAACACGTGATAGACTCTTAAACCCTATGAAATAATAGAATTAAATTCTAATTAAAGGGAATCAAAATCCCTAATTGGAAAAATATTTTCCTAGATCTTTCCAAACAAAAAAAGTTGCACTCTGTAAAAGATAGCACCGTTGGATTAAAAATCCAATGGTGATTAAAAATCACCAATTTATAGAAAGATTCTATACAAGGAAATATTTTCCTAAAATTTGTCAGGAACAACAAATAAAATATCTTTTGGATTAAAAATCCAATGGTGAATAAAATTCACCGAATGATCTAAAAAGATCATGTTGGTTATAAAATCAATCAAAATCTCTCAATGAGAGATTGGCTTAACAGATTACTTTCTTTCTCCTATAAATAGGAGCCAAGAAGAGAAGAGAAAAGGAGGGATACAACAACAGAGAGAGAATATAGAAGAAATAAAGAAGAAGAGAATTTAATTCTCCAGAGAGAAGAGAAAAAGAAAACTCTAGGTAAGAAAAGGAAGGAGTTCATTCTATAAGCTCCCACAAAACAAAAGAGAATTTAATTCTAAAACCAAGAGTTTAACTCTTCTAAATAAGAACTTAGTTCTTCCTCTGGTTGAAGATTCGCAGAAGCATATCTCCCCATAAGTTGTGAATTTAATTCTCATCGGGAAGATTCTGCCATGCAGATCTAAAACCTAAGGGAAGATATAAGTTCAGGGAATTCTATTCTCCCACAAAGTATATAGGAATTTAATTCCTCCAACAAAAATAAGGTTTAACCCTTAATACAAGAACTTAGTTCTTCCTTATGGTAATAGATCTGCAGAAGCAGATCTCCCCATAAGTTGAGAATTTAATTCTCATCGGTGAGATCTGCCATACAGATCCAAAACTTAGAGGGAGAATTGGGTTTAAAGAATTTAATTCTTTTAAACACATAGGAATTCAATTCCTCTAAAATAAAATTATGGTTTAATCCTATAAAAGAATTTAATTCTTAAACAAAGGGATTTAACTCACTATGCACGTAAAAGAGATCAGTACCCAACATGATCGCGTGTGCCCACGTGACTCCCCCTCCTCAATGATCGAAAGAGAACAAATAAGTTTAGGTCACGTGCTCCCACGTGACCCTTGAATACGCTTCTCAAAATAAAAAGGGAGTAAATCCAAGGCAGAACAGATTTTGAGCGTTTCACGTGTTCCCACGTGACCCTTAGCAATTATCAAACAAAATAAGGTTTCTACCCAAAGGCAATGGCCGCCTAAAGGATGCCTTACGTGTCTCCACGTGACCCTTAGCAATTATCAAACAAATGAAGGTTTCTACCCGAAGGCAATGCCCACCTAAAGGATGCCTCACGTGTCTCCACGTGACCCTTGACAAATACCTTTTTAAAGAGAAAATAAGGGAAAACTGAAGGATTAATATCCAACTCATGGGTACCCTCACGTGTTTCCATGTGATGATCATAAAAAATCAAGTTTCTAATGCTTATATGCATATTCTGGGAGCAAAAATAAAAGAAGTAAGGCCCAATCTTCAGGCGCCTCACGTGACCCCACGTGAGCGCTATATTCCTAATGTTTAACACTACTTTAAGCACATCACGTGGGAACACGTAATCGTCAAGTATATTCTAGTGTTTAACACTATATTCGAGCCAATTTTAGCCCAAATTAGCTAAGTCTTCCAGAGGCAAGACCCCTTGAAACTGAATCCCAACTATACTCTTGTCTTCCAAAATTGATCATCTCACATGGCATTCAAACTAATTCCCAGAGCCTTTCAACCAACATTGGTTCAAGGGTACATCTCTTCATATCTCTGATATATATCGTCGTAATTCTTCAATGTCTTCAGAGAGGTGACGGGTCCCGACAACCAGATATTCCCCGGACTGTAGGGTCCTTAAACTCATGGACTATGATATCCTTAAACTTTATAGACTATGATGTCTCTAAACTACCACGGACTGTGAGGTCCTTAAACTCATGGACTATGATGTCCTTAAACTTCACAGACTATGATGTCTTTAAACTGGACCGCAATGTCCCTAAACTAAAACAATTCAGCCCAAATGCTTTTTTGTTGGATCTAAATGATCCCGTTAAGTTGATCTTAGTCTAAAATGAGACTAACGTGTCCTTAACAAACTGTTAAGTAGATCTTAGTCTAAAATTAGACTAACATATCCTTAACAAACGTTTAATTTGATCTTAGTCTCAAATGAGATTAACGATCCTTAAACCCAAACCAAACCCAAATCTAAGAAAATACGGATTTGCACTAATCCACGCCCTACGGGCGACAACATAAATTAGTCTCCGTATACAATCCACGGGCAACCAAAAAATAAAACAAACACACACGACATGAAGTGACCATCTGGAGAAGGAGAAAGTGGTTACCGCGATGCGGTAGCGTAATTAACTGCAGGGGCTTGCGCCTGCAGGGAAGAGCGTCCCCACAATCAAAAACCCCTCAAACGAGGGGGAATCTGACGAAGTCTGCTACAACGGCCTCATCCGTCTAAACCTCCGATATACGGTGTCATAAATTAACTTGGTATCTTCGGAGAGGTGGACGGATAAAACCAAATAGTATCTGCCCCCAAATTCAGGCAAGACGTCAGTCTTCCCGGTCTTTCGACGGAGAACAAGTAGATGGGAGCTTGTATGAAAAAAGAGCTAAGTGTTAAATGAGTGAATTATAAGAGAAGAATGGCTTCATATTTTTAACCAAGAAAAAAATATCACAATCATTTTTCAATAAACGATTGAAGCACATCTCTCTCTGTATGTCCTCAACCATACCCAAACCCACCTCACTCTCCACCTCATTTTCAATTGATTTTCTAAAAAGAAAATCAAATAATGAGATGTCATCTTTCTAGAAATATTCCATATAAATACGGAATACAACCTGGCATACGTATCGAAATCCATATACATGTATCCGTATAAAAATATGAATAGCCAAGGGAGAGAAAATGAATAGTGAACATAATACTAGAATATATATATTAAATATATATATATATTAAATATATATATATATATATATTATTAAATCATAACTTGATTCAATAATCCGGCTTAATCCTAAATCGGCTAGTATTATCAACTGTTCGATTAAAATTCGTGTAGCCAGTACGCGTATTTAATCGAACCCCTGCATGTACCAACGTACGACCTCTACATCATAATGCCTGAACCGGGAAAGTTCTCTGTGTGGGACTCTAAACACTCGACAATACGTTGGCAGTGATTTACTGGATAAATCCAAAACCACAAGCACGTCAGCGGCACTAGATGTACGTAACGGCTACCCAGGTATCTACCGAAAGAGAGGTCTACAATCAAATCCGTCTGTACCATACTGAGCCTAAATATGACAATCTCCGTATATTCCGATCTCTTCGTCTAAGTGTATCATATACTAGGTCTAGGGATGGATAATTTCGGACCCTTAATAACCCAATAAGTCGTGCCGGAGTCAAGCTCATTACCAACCGAGAAATTACTGAAATCCTATTAGTAAATCTCATCCACCGTAGCCACGGATTTATGGTGATGGCCAACCGAACATAGCGCGGCATTGACTCCTAATACCAGGAGAGATGAATCCCTGACAATCGCCCACAGTCTCCATGTGGTTCAAGACTGTATCCAACTAAAACCTGTTTGTACGACTCTTTTGAGCTTTGGTAGGATAGTAATTTAAGTACAATGGGAACTTACATGAGACAAATGACGATCTCACGTTAAAGGACTAACATATACTCATTCCACTAGAGAACTGCTATCTAACAATAGATATAATACCATTTAGAAGTTCTCGCCGAGTCCGTCTAGTGTACTCACCTTCAGTGAGCACCTGTATATTATCTTAGGTGAAGAAACACCAATGGCTTGTAAGACTGACCACCACCCCTTGTCGGGGTCCAGAAACGTATACACTAGTCTACACCAGAATATCGATACCCAGTCTCGATACTCTCTCGACTAGGGACATTTAAGGATGTGCTTATGGACTACCCAGGTTTCATGTATATGAACGCCATCATAATACTAGTAGTCAAGCAAGAATCCTACGGGCTTTATCATTATATATTAGCGACATGTAATTACAAGTAAAACATATACACATGATGATAAAGAAAAATCAGATAGTGTACTATCATTTCGAGTAAGACTGTTCTTTCTGTATAGGTCCACCTTCAATTATCATAATCGCCTAGCTGCAATTACAATAATTGACTTGAGAGCACTATATCCAACAATCTCTCACTTGCACTTAAAATAAATTATTGCGGTATCGCATACCCACAGCTCGTGTACTAACGAATACATAACTTCTCTACTAATCAGTTTCGCAAAGCTCGTTTTAGAAATATCCATGTTCGAGAAATAGCCTTAATGAGTAGATCCACTACAATGTTCCGACTTCATCTCTTTATATCTCAACTTCGCGGAGATCAACAATCTCCCGAACTGAGTGATACCCCACCTCAAGAATTTGTCTGGATACTTGATGGGACCAAGTTCATAAATGAACAATTTTATCCAACAAACTTCTTGAGTTGTATTCTCGGTTGAGTCATAACCAGTATCCTGCACCATATCTACCTCAATATCTCTATTGGTACTCCATCCAATATACTGCTCCTCAGAAGAGGGTAAACTCAAAACTCTGACAGCATCTATGTCATCCAGGTCACCTGGGAAGCCGGAACCGGTAACCGCCTCCTTAGGAAGCAGTCATTACCACACACCAAGAACATCCTCTTATGTTCTTTACCGCTTTCCTTTATTTATTTAGGATTGGATTAATATTCGCTTGCTACAGTAAGTGCAAAAGCAATATCTGGTATGGTATATGACATCACATGATTGACTCATTTACCTAAGCAAGTGATATGTCATTCATGTGAGTCTCTCTCTTCATCAGTCTAGAAAACATCTCTTTAGAGAGAGTGACTACATCACCTGTAGGTAAACCACCACGCCAGGAGTCATCCATTCTAAAATCCTTTAGAATGGTGTCCAAATACCCAAATTGGGATACTTCCTAAATCTAGATCTATCGATATAGATCTAGTCATCAGAATTCTTGATATATTATCCATATCCTACATGGAGAAATATCTGTGACAACCAAAGTTTGATCGATTGTAGTATAGGAGCATCACTTCCTATCAGGAGTATGTCATCAAAATCCCAGGACATAACTATCTACATCCTTCTTACTAGGTTCATCTGTTGCTTTGATTAAATCAATCATCTTGACTGTCATATCAAAAACAGATGATCCGTCTCCGCTTTACCTGCTTTAATATACAAATAGACATAAGCTAGTTGCACACCTTCCGCTGCTCCTACTGACTACGATAACTTTCTGGCAGAGTTGTATACACGTGCACTTCTAAATTCTCATTTAAAAAGACGTTATAGTCACCCTCTTGCCAGATATCATGGTCTTGAATATCAACAGTGTCAAGTCATATCCGTATGGACTTTAGCATAGACACTGAAGTAAAAGTTTCATCACAATCTACACTGGGTATTTGATGAAAACCTTTCACTACAAATCTAGCCTTATTAGATTAATACCTCTCCACCTACATAGATCTTGAAATCTATTTGCTTTTAATGAGTTTTACCCCTTCAGAAGCACCCAACAAATTTAATAATTTGCTGAAATGCGTGGAGTCCAACTTGGATATATTGCATCCAACTATCATCCGGAAGTCACCACTTCTCATGGCCTGCTGAACTGGTAGGGCCATCATCACCTGTTAGTTATATATATGCCCTAGAGGCCATTGTTGTACATATGATGTATATTATAGTAGATGATTGGATATATATAGAGAGAGGACTTTCTTGCTCGACATGATAGTATGCTATTTGGTTTCACTTTGTCTTAACATGTTGACTTGTATTGGTTTACTGTCTTGCTCTCACATGTTGATAAAGCCCTTAGGATATGTACTCGACTACTAGGACTATGATGCAGATCATACTAGTGGGGCCAGGGTAGTCCCAAAGTACATCCTATAACTGTTCCTAGTCGAGAGAGTATCGAGACAGGGCATCGATACTCCAGAGTAGACTAGCATATACGCTTCTTGACCCATATGATGGGCGATGGATGATCCCATATCCATTGGTGTTTGACATCAGAGAAGGTATACGGGTGCTCAGTGGAGACTGGGTACACTGAATGGACTCGCCGAGAACTCCTAGATGGTATTATACCTATCGTCAGATAGCAGTTCTCTGGTGACACTGGTATAGGTTAGTCTGTAGACCCGAGATTGTCATAGAGTCTTGTGTGATTCCCACTGTGATTTGATTTCCACCTTACCACGTTCACGAGAACGTGCAAAACGGTGGCTTTTGGGTACAGTCCCGAATCATATGGAGGCAATGAGCGATATGAAGGGTTTCGTCTCTCCCGGTATTGGGAGTTGATGTTGCGCAGTGTTCTATTGGCTATAACTGGAATTCCCTGGCCAGGGCTGTTATGGAGATTTACTGGTAAGAGTTATCAGTAGTTTCTCGACCCATTATAAGCCACACATCGACACGAATTATCGGTTACTGAGGTCTGACGTTTACCACCCTAGACTGGATATGCGACATATCAGAGGAAGAGACCGGACTGTACGGGAAAGTTACTGATTGGATTCACAGGAGAATGTACAGGCTTGCTTGTTGATCTTCTGATCGCTCAATACCTGGGTGGTTGTTACGTTTAGCTGACCGCTTGCAGCTTGTAGGTGTTTGATATGATCATCACCTACTGCCGGCGTATTGACGATCTTTAGAGTCCAACACAGAGAGGTAAAACGGAGTAGGAGCACATATGTGATATGTGCGGGACCGAGAATAATACATGTATGTGATACCGTATTCGATTCTCGCGATATGTGATATCGGCCGGGTATATGTGATATAGCCGGGTCATTGGATCAAGTGTTGATTCGATGAACTGATAAAGATTATATTAGTCAGTTATTTGCAAAATAGCCGGATTATCGGATCAAGTGTTGATTCGATAATTTAATGTATAATTATATATATTTGATATATTATATTAACTAATATAAGCTCACTTAAAGATTCTTTTTCTCACTTGATGATACATTGATGTATATGTGATATATGTTAATTGTATTATTTTCTTTTGTTACAAAATATATGTGATATATAATATTGTAACTTGTTAGGGTTACAATTGCAATTAGGGTTTTGAGATTAAACCATACTAGGGTTTGATTAGGGTTAATGTTTTGGATTATGTTATGGATGAGCTTTGACGAAGCTTCATGACACATTGAATTTGTCCACCCTCTTTGTTTTATCCTTGATATTTTGCTAGATATTTGTTAACCCAAACCCTAACCCTAGTCTATGGTTAAGTCTCTACAAGGGATAAGCATGGCATGCTTAACCCTTGGTTGCAATTCTAACCTCAACAATAATTCATTTTCATCACTCATTCTTCTTCATCTTCTTCTTGCTTCACAAAAGGAGCTTGCTTGATTTTATTTTTGTGATGAAATAAAGTGAGAAATTGAAAACAATAAAGAGAAAAATTCTTACTTCATCATCCTCATCTATTCTAACCACTTAGATTAGGGCATTTACTTCACTAATACATCATTTGAGAAGTGTGAGCTTGGGTTAGAGTTTCCTCAAGGTAGATCATCTTGGATCTTGAAGATTACTAGCAAGGATGCATCATTCTCTTCGTGGAGCCTCTCTAGAGTTCGGGAGCATGATGATCGCAGCGAAGGGACTTCAACCCAGAGCTTATGAAGCGAAGGAACGGACTATAAAGGTTGTAATCCCTAACTCTTAGATGTTAAGTTGTTAACATATAGGTTTTGTTTGATTCTCTAGTTAAAGATCTTGGGTTAGGGTTATCTAAAATGGAAATTTTTTTAACTTAGCATGGATGATAACTCCCGAAATCTTGCTGCCGTTGTAGATAACCCAACAGTGGTATCAGAGCCTAGCTAGAGAATTAGACGGATTAGTGTAGGATTACGAAACCGAAACAACTCCGAAACACCCGATGCAAAACCTTAGTTTCTATCGAATTATTTCTGGTGTCAAAAAAATTTTCAAACAGTTGCAGAATGTTGTATGAAATACAATATGAACACAGTCCAAAACCCACCCCCCTGCTTGGAATTTGGCCAGCCAGAAGGCCTTAAAATCCGGCGTGCTTGGATTTCTATGGGAGTTTGGGGTTGAGTTTTGGGTGGTGTTCTGCTCTCTGGGGTTTGGTAATTCAGGTGTTGTTTGTTTTTGCTAAATTTGCATATGATGTTATCTTTTTCCAGAGGCAAATTCAGAGTATTTCGTATTCATAATTCTAGTTATTGTTTCGGTTATTTTAGACGGTGTTAAAAAGTTCGATCGGAAATCAAATACCCATTTTTTCCCCTGCTGAAAATTTTTCAAGAGTTGAATTTTGCATAGTTAAAGAACATTCAAATATCGTGCAAGTGACGCGGTGGACCCTCTAGAAGAACGTAAACCTTAACTCGATTATGTGACCGTCAGAACCGCCTCTAAACCCTAGGGTTTGTTGTAGTTCAGCGTTGCTACATGTGAGGCGTTGGTTTGACCCTTCTACGGCCGGTCCATTGGTACTGTGGTACGTGATGGATGCTTTTAAACTAAGTTCAAGTGTTGAGCATTTAGGGAAATTTTGGGTATTTGTTGATTTGATCGAAATGTTTAACGTCGTCTAACTTTTTCTGTAATGTGATACAATATGTGGAATTCATATAGTTAGGCATGAAATCCGTAATATGTGATATTTCGGGTTTACGATGTCTAAGATGATTATGGATTCCAAATGTTGTAGTTTTTCATTTTCTTTTCTGCGATCGTAAGTGTAATATGTGGTATATCGCCGTTTTCGTTGCTATATGTCAACGACAATTGTGATAGGCATATTTTCTTACGTTGATGATATGTGATGTTATGTGTTGCTGTGATATACTATATTGGATCGTCGTGTTTTGAATAGTCGGGGGTTTTATGTGAGATGAGGTTTTTATTTTCATTCATGTAAAATTCATTGTATGTAATATTCTTTTATTGGGGCATTTCCGGGTTGAGGATGATATCACCATTGTATATTATTTACTTTTCCGCATTAGGATAAACCCAAGGAGGGGAGCACAAGTAACCGGGTTCTAGGGTCCAGTGGGAGGCCATCTCGAGAAGTCGAGACCAGGTCTCCTAACCCTAGAATTGGCAGGGTTACTTGCTGCTCTCATAGGGGTCTAGGGTTGTGGGTTTGGCTATTCATCGCGACCGTGGAATCCGTGTTTTATACAAGCTCAAAATAAAACACGGACCTTCTAGTATATCCAATATTTCATATGTTATCTTTTGCTGCTGATATTATGTGATGTGATCATATTATATGCGTGAGACGAGTGCTTTATTATTGTATATATGATATATAATAAACGTTGCTTATATTTTACACCTGCGCTAGTCCCGCCCCGGTATGCCGTTAGTTAAGTAACCTAACGGTGCATAACGGGACACTGTGGCGAATGAGGATGGCATAAGCGTACATTGTATTTTCGTTTCTTCTGTGATGCTTAGGAAGTTTAAATGATGGGATTCATTAATGAGATTAATGAAAGAAAAGAAACCTAAAAGATGTTGTAGAATCAAATTTATAAAAAGGATAGCTCTAGTTTTGCTTTGCATAGCGGTATTCCTTGTAGAATATCCAGCACCTTATTCGATAAGGAGAGAGCCGAGACCCCTTCACCGGGAGTGACATCTTTAGCGAAACTAGCAGATGCTACAACTCACTCGGTTATGTTTTTGACAGCTTCTATAGTTCTCACTTTGCATAGCGGTATTTGTGAAATATCCTGCACCTTATTCGATAAGGAAAGAGCCGAGATCCCTTCACCGGGAGTGGCCTCTTTAGCGAAACAAGTAAAAGACTCAAAAACACTCCTTTTCAAAATCACTTGTTTCTACAACGATATCAAGTTCATTACGCAAAATGTTTTCATAAAAACCTGTCGTAGCCCTCCGTCATTTCAGATAAAGACTATTTAGTATTCATACTGCGTTTGTTGGCCTTTGTCAAGACGTAGTATGCGGTAGCTGACTAGTACTTATCTGTTTAAGTATGTGATGCGATTGGATTAGGGTAGTCGTACGACCTTGTTGGTCTTTGTCAAGGGTCGTACGGGTGGGTTTAATTCAATCAGGAAATGACGGGTTGAACTTGACTAGCGTCCTATGGTTTGTTGGCCTTTGTCAAGATCATAGGGGGTTAGGGGCAAAAGTATTATCGGGAATTTCAAGTGTTGAAATTTGCAATGAGATTGCATACCTTCTATGAGATAGTTGGATCCTGATACCCACTGCGAGTAAGAGTTACTCTTGGGAGAATTTTACACATGACAATTAGCCGATCAAGTAGGTGACTAGAAAAGTGTTTACGGGGTTATGCTTCTGGGAAAACGAGGTTTATTTTAATTAGGTCCGTGTGAAAGCACGGGGAACCTCTCTCAAACTACCAACACTGGCATGGCTGAAAGATTGGCGAACTTGTAAGGTGCAATTAATCCCGGCTAATCTTACCTTTTAGGGTTTTAAGGAAGATTTGATGAAAACAGTGGGAGCCATCCTGATTAGATAAGATAATAACCAATCTAATCTTTCAGGAGCATACGCTAAAGTGTTTTCTTCTCCCTCTCTCCAGGTAGCGACCATGTCAGGCCTTAATCAAGATAATAATATGCATGTATTGACCAAACTTGCTTATTATACTGAGCAGGGGAACGTTGGTCCCACTCCAACTTATAATTGTTATAAGTCCGAGCAGGGAATAGGAGAATATCCGGATTCTCACGCCGCCCAAACGAAAAATAAGCATGTTGATGCATCTTCTTCAGGTGTGTTAGTTATCGAGAACTGTTTCTCAATTCACTCTACGTCCTGGGTATTAGATACCGGATCAGGACCCCACATATATAATATGTTACATGGGCTACGGAAAGGTAGAGAACTGGGAGTGGGTGATCATTCTATAAGAGTAGGGAATGGTGCAAATGTTGCAGCCAAAGCAGTTAGCGAATATCACCTTGTGTTACCAAATGGTAATACGTTGATTCTGAACGAATGCTATTACATTCCAACTCTAATATGCAATCTTATATCAGTTTCTTTATTGAGTAAAGAAGGATATAATTTTGTAGTACAGGATAATGTTATGAATATCTTCCTGAATCAAAAGTTGATTGGATCAGGCTCGTTAAATAATGGCATATACGTTCTAAATCAAATTACAGTCCTTAATGTACAAAACACACACAAGAGGAAGAGTTCAGAAATGAACGAATCCTACTTGTAGTATTGTAGACTAGGTCACATCAATGCGACACGGCTGGCTAAGTAACATAAGGATGGATATTTGAATCCATTCGAATTTTCATCTTATGACACTTGCCAGTCATGTCTCAAAGGCAAGATGACCAAAACTCCGTTTACTGGACACGGAGAAAGAGTTACAGAACTCTTGGGACTGATACATAGTGATGTATGTGGTCCCATGTCTACACATGCCAGGAATGGTGCCTCATACTTCATTACATTCACTGACGATCTCTCAAGATACGGACATGTGTTCCTGTTGAAACACAAGTCTGAAACTTTTGAGAAATTCAGAGAATATAAGCACGAAGTCGAGAACCAAACGGGTAAAAGTACTAAGATCCTTCGATCTGATCGAGGAGGAGAATACTTGAGCAATGAGTTCCTGGACTATCTAAAAGAGAATGGGATTCTCTCTCAGCTTACTCCTCCATATACACCACAGCACAATGGTGTATCAGAACAGAGGAATCGCACCCTATTAGATATGGTGCGCTCTATGATGAGCACTGCTGAGTTGCCTATTTCCTTTTGGGGTTATATGCTTGAGACAGCAGCATACATATTGAATCAAGTTCCCTCTAAATCTGTACCTACCACACCATATGAGATATGGAGTGGAAAGAGACCATGTCTTAAACGTGTTAAGATATGAATGTTTAACTGGATGGCTGTTACGTTTAGCTGACCGCTTGCAGCTTGTGGGTGTTTGATATGATCATCACCTACTGCCGGCGTATTGATGATTCTTTAGAATCCTACACAGAGGTTTCTTGGCTCAGGCAAAACGGAGTAGGAGCACATATATGATATATATGGGACCGAGAATAATACATGTATGTGATACCGTATTCAATTCTCGCAATATGTGATATCGACCGGGTATATGTGATATAGCCGGGTCATCGGATCAAGTGTTGATTCGATGAACTGATAAAGATTATATTAGCCGGTTATTTGCAAAATAGCCGGATTATTGGATCAAGTGTTGATTCGATAATTTAATGTATAATTATATATATTTGATATATTACATTAACTAATATAAGCTCACTTAAAGATTCTTTTTCTCACTTGATGATACATTGATGTATATGGGATATATGTTAATTGTATTATTTTCTTTTGTTACAAAATATATTATATATGTGATATATAATATTGTAACTTGTTAGGGTTACAATTGCAACTAGGGTTTTGAGATTAAACCATACTAGGGTTTGGATTAGGGTTAATGTTTTGGATTATGTTATGGATGAGCTTTGAGGAAGCTTCATGACACATTGACTTTATCCACCCTCTTTGTTTTATCCTTGATATTTTGCTAGATATTTGTTAACCCAAACCCTAACCCTAGTCCATAGTTAAGTCTCTACAAGGGATAAGCATGACATGCTTAACCCTTGGTTGCAATTCTAACCTCAACAATAATTCATTTTCATCACTCATTCTTCTTCGTCTTCTTCTTGCTTCACAAAAGGAGCCTGCTTGATTTTATTTTTGTGATGAAATAAAGTGAGAAATTGAAAACAATAGAGAGCAAAATTCCTACTTCATCATCCTCATCTATTCTAACCACTTAGATTAGGGCGTTTACTTCACTAATACATCATTAGAGAAGTGTGAGCTTGGGTTAGAGATTCCTCAAGGTAGATCATCTTGGATCTTGAAGATTACTAGCAAGGATGCATCATTCTCTTCGTGGAGCCTCTCTAGAGTTCGGGAGCATGATGATCGCAGCGAAGGGACTTCAACCAGTAGCTTATGAAGCGAAGGAACGGACTATAAAAGTTGTAATCCCTAACTCTTAGATGTTAAGTTGTTAACATATAGGTTTTGTTTGATTCTCTAGTTAAAGATCTAGGGTTAGGGTTATCTAAAATGGCAAAATTTTTAACTTGGCATGGATGATGCCTCCTGAAACCTTGCTGCCGTTGTAGGTAACCCAACATCACCATGATGCTGACCTTTCTGTCACCGTCTACAAGGAAACCGAAGTATCTCTCGGGTGGCTGAGATCGCCTACTAAATCTGTGGAGTGGCTAAGGTTTTTCGAGTCCAATTGAATCTCCAGATTCTACTAAATTTTCAGTAACCGTTTGCGGTTCTGGAATCACTTCCAGTTCTACCATACTCCCACTAGTTTCATTTGCAAAAATATTTCTTTTATAAAAAAGGTGGCGAGTCAAGAACAATGTCACTATTGATATTGCAAATGGTAGAACTTAAACCCCTGTGAATACTTGGGATAACCCATAAACTGCCATTAATGAAACGTGCCTTGAGTTTGTCCGTATTCTGCTTTTCAACAAAAAACCGGATAACTCCATATCTTAATATCCTCAAGATATGTTACCATTCTATGTCCATATAGAATCTAAGGCACTAATTTAGATAGAACCATATTCAATTGGTATGCAATTGTCTCCGGTGCATATCTCAAATGGAAGAACCATACAACATTACTCATCAAGGAGCGCACCCATGGATGAGTAACCTGTAAGAGAATCAAGTTCTCAATATTACTATGATAGAATACGTAGCATAAGTATCACATCTTCGATCACTTCAAAGAATTCTGATACTTTCAACATATGGTTCTCTACTTTATTCTTATACCTATAAAATTCTTAAAATCTTCGGACCTTGCATTTCAATGAATGAGTGTCTAAAACCAGAGAACTCATAGGTAAACTGAATGAAATAAGATTACCAACCCTCTGTCCTAAAGAACACCGGACAACTTACATTACCATGTATAAGTTCCATGAGTATACAAACTCAAACTCCGTGTGTCATAAATTGAAAAACTGTATTTTGGTTAAGAACGACTATACCGTTATTCAATGCACTTTATCTTATCATCAACTGATAAAGGTAAATACTTAGAACACAATTTCAAAATTTATATCTCACTTTATAAAATAAAGATACAGATATTCAATTTTAAAAATTGGTGCATAACAATGGTTATTCGAAACCAAATATTTGCCGTTAGGCAAAACCAGATGATTTAATCTAATATAACCAATTGCTATAAATTCCGATATTGAGGATAAAATTGCCCATTTCCTAATATTCTACTCATACTCAGCATCTATAACGTCATACAGATATGAGATTCTAATCTGGTATATATATACCCCGGAGTCAGAATTAATTGGGAAAACCTTTTTCAATTATAATATCACAGAAATTATATAACATGAAAATGTTTCTAGAGGTAGCTGAGCATTCCTAGTAATGCTTCTTCCACTATCCAGATTCATGACAGTAGTTGCAATTTCCTTTGCTCTCAGTTCAACCGCTTTATATGTCTCCATATCTTACCTTCTATACATCACACTTAGGCTAATTGGTTTTCTTCCTTCCTTACCTTTCGACACCAATCTAAGATTTGGAAGAAGACTATCCAATAAGCGTAATAGATATACTCTCCTAATACAAGAAGCTCTCGACTAGAGAGAAGGTGAAGTGGGAGAGACAACATAATTATACAATCCAAATTCTTCAGAACCAGTGATCATCCTCGACTAAAATATTTTTTTTGAATTCGTATGTAACTATACGAGATGGCCTTTCCAAGCAATATGGATTATCGTAGTGATACAGCATGTTCTGGAGAAAGTAAAGGGAAAGTAGAAGTGGCAGGGATATGCGAATTTGTCATGAACCGTGATAACCCAAAACCAAAGTGTGTAAGAAGGTTCGGTTAACTTGGTTAATGATTTTTAGTTTAAGGTCAGTCAAAGTCGAAAACCGGATAGAGAAAAGAAACACTCAGCGTGCACTTTATCAAGATTAGATTAGTTAATCACTTTATCTGATCAGGATGGCTCCCACTGTATCTTCGAATTCTTCTTCAAACCCTAAAAGAAAAACTAGTCAGGATCATGTACACTTTACAATCCCGCTAACCGTTCAGCCAGATCAGTGTTGGTACTCCGAAGGAGGTCCCCCATGCTTTCGCACAATCCCAATTTAATAACCCCGTTTCCGCAAAGGTATAATCTGATTAACAGTTTCTAGATACCTAATAGGTTAGCTAATTGTGAAGTGAAAATCTCCCGAAGAGTAATATCTACTCATTGTTGGGAATCGGGACCCAACTATCATTGTGTAATAACCTTTACGAAAGCTGACCAAAATTACCACACTCCAAAAGGTTTGCGTAAATTTGGTAAGTTTCCCTTATGTTTGAAATTCTCGATATAGTTTTTGCCCCAAGCGTCTTATGACCTTGACGGATGCCAACAAATCATAAGTCGCAAGTCAAGTTCTATCCATCATTGCCCTGATTAATTTATACCCACCGGTACTCACCCTTGACGGATGCCAATAAGGCTGTACGACTGTCCTAAATTAATGTATCTCTATACTGCAGAAAAGTAACACATAGTTACCGCACACTATACCTTAACGGATGCCAACAAACATAGCACGAATTCTAGGCGCTGCCTATTTGAAATGATGGAGGCCTGCGGCTGGTTTTTGGCAAAAAAAATTTAACGTAATGAACTTGATATCGTTAAAGAAACTCAAGTGGTTTTGAAAAGGAGTGGTTTAGGCTCCGCAATTTAAAATGAGTGGTTTTGAAGAAAACAGAGCGTATATAGCAACATAAACTTTTGCTTAAGAGTGAACCCCCATAAAGGGAGCAAGACTCTTTCCTCATCGAATGGAGTGCAGGATATTCCTAACCGAATAGTTCTATGCAAAACAAAAGAATAAGACTACAGTTTTAAAATTTGGTTCCAATAACATCATTTAGGTTTGTTTTCCTCGTATTAAACATATAACGCGGTCCCATCATATTAAGTTTCTAAGCCACACCAGAAACAACCAAAATAGTATGCTTTTATACGCCATTCGCATTTGTCACAGGGTCATGGATCTTCACCGTAAGGTTACTTAACTTACGGTAGGGCAGGGATAGGGCTACCGCGGATGCAAAACATATATAAACATCTAATATATATAATATATATCATCACAGTAATGTAATAACATCACAGTCATGCAGTAAACAATATGGAATAGCGGATAAACTAAGAGCCCCGTGTTTCATCTGAGCCGCAAATGAGACGCGACGTTTTCCTGTCATGTGGATAGCCCGTACAATATCGATCCTAGACCCCTACGAGTGCGGCAAGCCACATGCCAATTATAGAAACTGGGTAATCCGCCGTCAACACCATGAGTCGGACACCCGTCGCTTTCTCGAGTCCGGTAACTTGGGAACTCCTCCGCGGGTCGATCCTATAACCCCTACAAGTGCGGCGAGCAACCCGCCAATTCTAGAGCGAGGCGGACTGGTCTCAAACACCATGAGACAACTATCTACCACACTCTAGAACCCGGCTACCCGAGCACTTCTCCAGGGTTAATCTTAGTATAGAAATGAAATATATACAATGATGACATCGACCGCATTCTGGTCGAGCCCTAATAAAAGAATATACATAAAACGGAAACGGTGGCCACAAGTTGGAGCTGGTCCTGAACAAATGAATACAAATAAATCACAATTGTACAAACACATTGCATGAGGGGCTATCCAACACGACAATCTGGCTAAAACCATCACAAGATATATATACAACAACAAACAACACCAAAATATATGCAACCCCGTCTAATCGAACATATAGCAATTAGACGACGTTATTCAACACATAAACAACATCAAAAACAGATCATAAACGCTGCTAAAAAAACGGTCTCGAAATGCCCCTATATAAAAACTACATAAACTGAAATATGAAGCAAAACGGATCATACCAAAACTCAAGTTTCTAGCATTCTAAGCTTCTGGCAAAAACCAGGGACTTTTAGCAAAAAGTGGGGGGACCAAAGTTGAATTTCAGCGGCCAAATCGACTCGGGTTTTATGCCAAGTTTCATTTTCAAAGACAAGTCCTCTGCAATAATTTTTAAAAAAAATTCAGGCAAAGTTTTAAAATGGACAGTAGCTTGGAATTCTGAAACAAGTTACGGAAAAGTTTTCGGTTTTGAAACTAAAACATCGTCTAATTCAAGTTCTAGTGTTTGGGTTAGCTCTGATACTATTGAAAGTTCCTAGTTCCTTTGCCGCTACAACCGCGGCAAATACGGAATCGAAAAACAAAAATTTTACGGGGAGCACTAGAAACTAATTCCTTGCGTTCATTCCAAACACTAAACTAGAAAATTAAGCATG
Source organism: Agapanthus africanus (assembly GCA_030015575.1). NCBI lineage: Eukaryota > Viridiplantae > Streptophyta > Magnoliopsida > Asparagales > Amaryllidaceae > Agapanthus > Agapanthus africanus. The sequence continues at coordinate 765,312,374 of CM057340.1, forward strand.
CAAGGATATAGAAACTACAACCTTTGTCGTGTGTCCACCCAATCATGGAAGACCCCTACAAACTCCTCATAGGCCGTCAGGAACATGCTTAAGAGACGACCGTCCTTACCCAAGATGATCCACCGAAGGGAACCGATCCAAGCTCCAGTTTCATCGAGTGAAGCAACTGACGCTCCAAGCTTGCAAGAAATAGAGTGTGGGGATGTATGATTTTTCCACCATCTTTTTATCTCATAACTCAAAGCTCGAGAGAGCAATGAAAAAAATGAAGGAAGAGAGGAGATGGGAGCTTGTATGAAAAAAGAGTTAAGTGTTGAATAAGTGAATCATGAGAGAAGAATGGCTTCATATTTTTAACCATGAACAAAATATCACAATCATTTTTCAATAAGCAATTGAAGCACATCCTTCTCAACATGTCCTCAACCATATCCAAAGCCACTTCACTCTCCACCTCATTTCCAATTGATTTTCTAAAATGAAAATCAAATAATGAGGTGTCCTCCTTCTAGAAGTGTTCCGTATAAATACGGATTACAATCCGGTCTACATATTGAAATACATATACGCGTATCCATATAAAAATACGAACAGCTAAGAGAGAGAAAATGAATAGTGCGCATAATACTATAATATTAAATATATATATATATATAAATCAAAACTTGATTTAATAATCCGGCTAAATACTAATCCGGCTAGTATTATCAACCGTCCGATTAAAATCCGTGTAGCTAGTATACGTATTTAATCAGACCCTTGCACATACCAACGTACGACCTCTACATCATATCGCCTGAACCTGAAAAACCCTCTGTGTGGGACTCTAAAAAATCAACAATACGCTGGCAGTGATTTACTAGATAAATCCAAAACCACAGGCATGTCAGTGGCACTAGCTGTACGAACGGCTACCCAAGTATCTGCCAAAAGGGAGGTCAAAAATCAAGTCCGTCCGTACCCTACTGAGCCTAAATGTGACAATATCCATAAAGTCCGGTCTCTTCGTCTAAGAGTATCGCATACCAGGTCTTGGGGGTGGATAATCTCAGATACCCGATAAGTCATGCCGGAGTCAAGCTCATCACCAACTGAGAAACTACTGAACTCCTATCGATAAATATCATCCATCATGGCCACAGATTTATGGTGATGGTCAACCGAACACAGCGCGACATCGACTCCTAATACTAGGAAAGACGAATCCCTGATAATCGCTCACAGCCTCCACATGGCTCGAGACTGTACCCAACTAAAACATATTTGCATGACTCCTTTGAGCCGTGATAGGGTAGTAATCTAAGTACAGTGGGAACTCATACAAGACAAATGAAGATCTTAGGTCAAAGTACTAATCTGTACTCATGCCACTAGAGAACTGCTATCTGACGATAGGTATAATACCATCTAAAATTTCTCGGCGAGTCCGTCCAGTATACTCACCTCCAGTGAGCACCTATTTACTATCTTAGGTGACAAAACACCTGTCACGACCCAAATTAGGAATGCGACCGGCACTTAAATCACGCAACGTCTAAACGCGTAATGTAATTCAAGTAAGCCGAAAACCCAGAAATCTAAACCATAAAAGATAGAGTAGTAAAGACAATTAAAACATTTGTTAAAAACATTTAAAATCTCAAGTTAAAATTTCAAAACTTAAATCTATTTTCTTAAAAATTTCGGCAGCATCTCCTTTGTAAAAACTAGCCCCAAACGGGTACAAAACATAGAATATAAATAAAGCATCCCCAAACGGGAGCATCTCAGGCCTAAAGGCGGAACACAACCACAACAGGTAAATATACGACGCCGTAGCGAAGAAGTAAGCAAATAAGAGGTATAACAACATAATAAGAGGTAAAACAATATCGCAACATGAAATAAAAGCCGGCCCACACGAGCGCGACAACCAGAAACACAAATAATATACAAATATCGAATCTCTCGGTCACGTCTCTAAGTCAAATACATAATGGTGGTAGATAGAGAGTACTAGATACAGATAAGATATACAAGAGAAATATATGGATACTCGCACAAAAAAAACCACTAACAAAAGGTCTCACACCCAACAATAGTGGTATCCACCGGAAATGATGCAATAAAGAGCCTGCCGCGACTACATTGAGGGTCAACCCTGCAAAATACTGTGGCACAACGGGGGTGAGTTGCCAACCCGTGAAAAGTAAATAATATCATACAGGTAATCACATGCATGCACGATAACGAACCAATCCTATGTATACAGTCATGATGGTATATGTACAATAATATGAGATGCAACATAATCCAAATCAAGGTACTACATCGGGGTACAACACTATGTGTACATAATATATCATAAAAGTCCTGAGTGTGGGATAAAAACAGAGCCATCCTCAATAAATCATCATCATAGAAATCTGGTGTCCATCAACGACACCTCAAAATCCCAAAATCTCAAGCGCCGTCACTCTGATCGGCCCTCGTGTCCATCTCATCATCTAACTCCGAATGGTATCCTCCAGATATCCATCGAGTTTCCATACAATCACCGGTAAAAATAGAGTTTTCGTCGGTCGAAAAGTGAAATCTTAGGTCCGGTTTCTAGTGTAAACACATGGCTCTAACATGATTCTACTGTATTGTTAGATTAAATTGTGGATCACCCTAACAACAGCAGATTCAACAGAGACACAAAACTAGCAAAAGTATGATATTTTGCACAAAACTATAATTTTAAGGTTTTAAACTGAAACTAATTAGCACACAAACTTCCTTAGAGCCTAATTAACAGCTAAGGATCATTACCTCACCACAACTTAGGAAAAACCCTAGCTTTCCAAGCTCCAAGTCACCACAAGAGGGTTTGAGCATGAATTGTGAAGGTTTAGTGAGGTTTGATGAAGATTTAGGCTTAAGGTTTTCAAGAAGTGGGTTATTTGGTGAAGAAGAAGAAGAAGAAATGAGGGAGAGGGAGAGTTGTGAGGAATAATGAGAGAGAGTGAGGTGAAAAAACTTCGGTCAAAGGTCTTGCCGTCAGTGAAGGTTCTTTGGCGTGTCCCGAACAGCACAGATGTCACATGGGAAACCGAGAGCGAGATGCGGAAAAAATTCCTTCATCTCTTAGAAGGTACGCATAGTAAGATTTTTAAATTCGGGGACCGAATTTATTTAAGGGGGAAAGATTGTAACACCTTAGAATGTGATTAATGTTAATTAAACGATATAATACGAGTTTTTAATAAAATTTAACCAATAATTATTTTCACATATTTTATTTAATTAATTAATATTTTATTTAATTATTTTTGTGCTTACACACATATGTGCATGTTAATTAGGGTTAAGGAGGTGTTAACCATGCTTTACTAGCCATGACACACTTAACCATTTTCCCATGTCATGTTACGTATATGTTATATTTTTTTATTATCTATTTTAAGTAAAAGGGTTTTAATTGTTTTGAAAAGAATGGCATGATGAAGCATGGATGCATGATGTCTTGGGGGGACAAGACATGGGAGGTAATTAATGAAGAGAGAGAGATAGAGATAGAAAGAGAGAGAGAGAGAGAGAGAGAGAGCATGGCTCCAGCTGGATGGTCTAGTGTTGAATCAAGTGAGAAGGGTCATGAAGGTACTTATGAAATATCGATACATGAAAAATGGGGTGAACATCCGGAAAACTAGACGGAAGTGCCAAACGATAGGCAACGGTACCAACTTGCTGAAGGATCTCAAAAGGACCCACAAACCTAGAACTAAGCTTCCCTTTCTTCCCAAATCTCCTCACACCTTTCATCGAAAAAATCCGTAGGAATACATGATCACCCACTGCGAACTCAAGTCTGCGACGATGACGGTCGGCATAAGACTTCTGCCAGCACTGGGCTGCTCTCATCTTGTCTTAAATCAACTAGATCTTCTTCGTAGTCTCCTGGACTAGCTGTGGTCCCAAAATCCTACTCTCGCTGAGTTTGGTTCAATAAACTAGCGATCGACATTTTCTCCCATACAATGCCTCAAAAGGTGCCATCTGAATCGTCTCCTGAAAACTGTTACTGTAGAAGAGCTCTATCAAAGGCAAGTGACGATCCTAACTGACACCAAAATCAAGCATGCACGCTCGAAGCATATCCTTGAGAGTCAGTATAGTCCGCTCTGACTGACCATCGATCTGCGGATGGAAAACGGTACTGAAACTCAATCGGGCTTCCTGATGTTTCTGCCAAAGACAACTGGTAAACTGGGTGCTTCTATCGGATACAATGCATGTAGGAACGCTGTGCGAACGCATAATCTCATCAATGTACATGTGAGCATACTGAGCAAATCCGAAAGTGGTCTTCACTAGAAGGAAGTGAGCCGCTTTCGTCAACCGGTCAACAATCACCCCAAATGGAGTCATACCCTCGACTGGGCCTAGGTAGACCCATAATTAAATTTATGGAGATCTGCTCCCATTTCCATTCCGGAATGGGCAACGGCTGCAACTCTCCTGCCGGTCTCTGATGCTCATCCTTGACTTGCTGACAAGTCGGGCACCTCGAAACGAAATTCAAAACATCTCTCTTCATCCTTTCTCACCAGTAGATATCTCTCAAATCACGATACATCTTGGTGGAACCTGGATGAACATTGTATGCTGACTGGTATGTCTACTCTAGGATCTCGCGTCTCAGCCCCTCAAAATCTGGTACACATAGACGAGTACCAAAACGCAGTACACCCTGGTCATGAACCATAAACTCCGAATCTCAAACCTGCCGAACATGCTCTAAGATCTCGGACAAACGAGTATTGTCGGACTGTGCCTCACGGATACGGTCAAGTAAAAGTGGACGGGCACAGACATGAGCAAGCCGCCCTCTAGCGGAAGTGAACTCGAACTGTACTCTACTATCGCACAAGATCTGCCAATCTGTAGAAGACTGTCTCTAAACTACGCTAAAATGGAATAAGCTACCTCCGGGCCTACGACTCAAAATATCAACTACCATATTCGTCTTGCCCGGGTGATAAAGGATTTCACAATCATGATCCTTCACAAGCTCCATCCAACGGCACTGCCATAAATTCAAATTTCGCTGTCGGAAGATGTACTTAAGCTTTTATGGTCAGTAAAGATTTGACACGACTCTCTGTACCAAGTAGTGTCTCCAAATCTTGAGCGTAAAGACCACCGCGGTCATCTCAAGATCATGAGTGGGATAGTTCTGCTCGTGCTTTTTCAACTGCCGAGAAGCATAAGCGATAACTCTGTCATGCTGCATCAACACACAACCCAGCCCCACTCTAGAAGCATCACAATAAATGACATAGCCGCCTGATCCTGAAGACAAAGATAGAACTGGTGCAGTCGTCTAACGAGTCTTCAACTGCTGGAAACTCTTCTCACATGCCTCAGTCCAAAGAAAAGGAACTCCCTTCCGGTTCAGTCCGGTCAGCGGTGTAGCGATACTCGAGAAATCCTGCACGAAACGGCGATAATAACCGGCTAAGCCCAAGAAGCTGCGGACCTTTGTCACTGATACAGGTCTGGGCCAAATTTGTATGGCCTTGATCTTCTTTGGGTCTACTTGTATACCGTCTCCCGTAATCACGTGACCCAAGAAGTCAACACTATCAAGCCAGAATGCACACTTCGAAAATTTAGTAAACAGATGGTGCTCTCTCAATGTTTGCTTAGTGATCCTCAGTGCTGCTCATGCTCCTCTCGACTTCTGGAGTAGACCGAAATGTCATCAATAAACACAATAATGAACTGGTCAATGAACGGCCTCAAATCCGGTTCATCAAATCCATGAACGCTGCTGGGGCATTGGTGAGTCCGAACGACATCACCAAAAACCCATAATGCCCATAGCGCGTACAAAAAGCAGTTTTCGGAATATCATCATTCCGAACCCGCAACTGATGATAACTCGACCTCAAATAAATCTTCGAAAAATGTCCCACACCCTGGAGCTGATCAAACAAATCGTCAATGCGAAGTAAAGGATACATATTCTGCACTGTAACTCGGTTCAATTGACGATAATCAATACAGTTTCATACTTCCGTCTTTTCTCTTGACGAACAGAACAGGAGCTCCCCAAGTCGAAACACTCAGACGAACAAGTTCCCTATCAAGCAACTCTTGCAACTGATCCTTAAGCTCTTTATGCTCCACCGGGGCCATCCGATAAGGTGGTAGAGAAATAGGCCCTGTGCCAGGAATCAAATCGAAGCAAAACTCGATATCGCGCTCTGGCGGCAATCTAGGTAACTTGTCAGAAAAAACATCGGGAAACTCTCTCACAATTGGAACCTGGTCCCACGGGACCTTTGTGGCTCTAGTATCATGAATATATGCCAAGAATCCCCGACATCCTTTCCTCAAAGCCGACTAGCGCAAAGGGCAAAAATCAAACTGTTAGGGACGGCACTGTGGTCCCCCTGCACAACATGAACTGACTCTCCCGAAAAACAAAACCTAACTGCCTTCTCACGGCAGTCCACAGACGCATAGCAAGTAGCTAACCAGTCTGTGCCGAGGAGAACGTCAAAATCCAACATATCAAGAAGGATCAAATCGACGGACGAATCTCAATCTCCAAAATGAACGGTACAAGACTGAAACACATATCGTGCAACCAAAGACTCTCCAATGGAAGTAATCATGAAAAGTGACTCATCTAACAAGGACGAACCTCGGCCTAACCTTAGTGCCAAGTGTGTGTGTGCATATACGAATGCGTAAATACCGGGTCAAACAAAAAGCACGCATCGAAAGAAAACACCGAAAGAGTACCTGTCATACTGCATTCGACACCTGCACCTCCTGAGGAGTCAACGCAAATACTCGGGCCTGTCCTCTACCGGCAACTGGCTGTCCTCCGCCTCTGTCATCTCATCCCCTCTAAAAAAGACCGCCACGACCATGGCCTCTCTGAGCATAGGTCTATCATGGAGAAATAACAGGCATAGGAGGCAATGCTCTCTGAGGTGGTGCAGGTAGTAAGGTAACATGTGGAACGGCTGCCTCGCCCTGGCACCTCACGGTACAATCCCTGATGCGGTGATACCGACTCCCACACCACAAACATTCCAACGACGACTGCTGACCCTGTGGATAAGAGCTATATAACTGGCGTAGTCTCAAGCCTCTGCTATCACCACGGTCTGGAGGGGGTCTGCTGCAGCGTCTACCTAACTGCCTCTGAGCTGGCACACTGGTACGAATCCGCTTTGGTCCTGGAACGATCGAAGTCTCGGAAATACGCTCCTCTATCAGTAGGGCTGTGTCCATCACTGCTGAATACCGTATCAAAATGTTGGGCGCTAATGGAGAGGAAAACTGGGTATCAAGGCGTCGCACGAACCTCTTGATGCGCTTCACTTCAGTATCCACCAGATATGGAGCATATACGGATAGCTGGGTGAACTGAATATCGTATTCTTCCACTGTCATACTAGGGGTCTGGTGCAAAGACTCAAAGCTGTGAGCTCGGGCATCCCTGACGCTCTGCGGAAGAAAACGAGCATGAAAAATCGTCGTGAACTCATCCCAGGTCATAGGAGGAAGACCTGCAGTTCGACCTCTCTCCATAGACTCGCACCAAGTCTGGGCAAGACTCTCCAGATGGAAACTAGCAAACTCGACCGATCTCGCATCGGAACATCTCAAGGAACGGCAAATCCTGGCCATCCGGTCAAGAAACTGTTCGCCGCCGAAAACGGGAGACGAGACCGCGTAGGTCGTCTTGCCTGAATTTGGGGCAGATGCTATTTGGTTTTATCTGTCCAGCTCTCCGAAGATACCAAGTTGATTTATGGCACCGTGTATCGGAGGTTTAGGCAGATGCGACCGTTGTAGCAGATTTCGTCAGATTCCCTCTCGTCTACGAGGGATTTTTTAATTGTGGGGACGCTCTTCCCTGCAGGCGCAAGCCCAGTAGTTAATTACGCTACCGCATAGAGGTAACCACTTTCTCCTTCTCCAGATGGTCACTTCGTGTCGTGTGTGTTTGTTTTATTTTCGGTTGCCCGTGGATTGTATACGGAGACTAATTTGTGTTGTCGCCCGTAGGGCGTGGATTAGTCCAAATCCGTATTTTCTTAGATTTGGGTTTGATTTGGGTTTAAGGATCATTAATCTCATTGAGATTAAGATCAACTTAAACATTTGTTGAGGATACGTTAGTCTAATTTTAGACTAAGATCTACTCAACGGGATTTTGGATCCTTTAAATCCAACGAAAGAGTATTTGAACTCTATCATTTTAGTTTAGGGACATTGCGGTCCATAAGTGTAAAGACATCATAGTCCATGGAGTGTCTGGTTGTCGGGACCCGTCACCTCTCTGAAAACGTTGAAGAATTACAACGACACATATCAGAGGAATGAAGAGATGTGCCCTTGAACCAAGGTTGGTTGGGAGATCTGTAGTCAGGCTTGGGACCAAGACCATTTGTGAGCACATGGGCTCAGCTGGTCTGAACTAGGGACTTGTGGCTAGCTTGGGCTCAGCCCATTCAGTTCTGATTAAACTGTTGAACATTTGTTTTGATGTTGAATATTTGTTTGGTTGTTAAACATTTATTTGGGCTTAGCCTCTTTTGTTCAATAATGTTGAGCATTAATTTGGGTTTTGACACCCCTTTTTCTTTTGTCTTTTATTGAGTGTTGAACACTCTTTGTAGCGCAGAGCGCTTTATGTATAGAGCACTTGGCGCTGAGCACCAGACCTGGAGCGCTGAAGCGCTTCTTATGAAATAGCGCACACGTGAGAAGCATGTAGCGCGCTTGGCGCTGAGCGCCAGACCTGGAGCGCTAAGGTGCTTCTTATGAAATAGCGCACATGTGAGGAGTACGTGGCGCGCTTGGCGCTGAGCGCCAGACTTAGAGCGCTAAGGCGCTTCTTATGAAAATGGCGCACACGTGAGGAGCACGTGGCGCGCTTGGCGTTGAGCGCCAGCCAATGAGTGCAGAGCGCTCTTTATTAAGTAGCGCCCACGTAAGAAGCACGTAGCGCGCTTGGCACTGAGCGCTAGCCAATGAGTGCAAAGCGCTCTTGATCAATTCTGTGCTCTGAGAATTAAGTTCTCGTTTATAAGAGACTTTGTATTGTGGATCTAAGAACTAAGTTCTTATTTTAATAAGAGATGCTATGATCTCTTCTGTTTTTGTGAAAGACTTTGTCTTTGTCTTATAGATCTGTGATCTAAAGAGAACTAAGTTCTTCTCCCTCCTTTTTTTATGATGAGATGCTCCAATCTCTTCTACTCTTATGAAAGACTTCTGTCTTTGTAGATCTATGATCTAGAAAAAGAACTAAGTTCTTTTTTTTTGATGAGATGCTTTGATCTCTCTGTTTTATTTACCTTAAAGAAATTCTTCTTTTCAGAGCTTACTCTTCTCTTTTTCTTTTCTGAGAATTTGAAGTTTATGGGGGGTTCCTCTCTGCAAGACTTGAAGTTATATAGAGGAGGCTGATTTGTTGAATCAGTTAAGGAGATATTTTCTCTAATTGATTTGAGGATGTTTCCCACCGTTGGATCTTTGATCCTAGGGCTTCTGTTTTACAGAAGACATCTTTCTTGTTACTTAACAAGATTGGGAAATTATTTTCCCCTACAGATATTGTTCTCTATCTTGGTGATTTTTAATCACCATTGGATTTTTGATCCAACGGTGCTCTGATTTATAGAGCACAATCTTTCCTGTTTGGAAAGATTTGAGGAGTATTCCCTCAACAGAATTTTATTCTGGTAATTTGATAATTTATCATCTTCGTTGGATCTTTGATCCAATGGTGGAGAACATTTAGTTTTAGCGCTTGGCGCTCTCGTGTTTTGCATGTGAGCGTTGCTTCAGAGTTTTTAACTCTTAGCGCCGGCGCACGTGGCGCTAGCGCTCTCGTGCATTGCATGTGAGCGCTGCCTCAGAGTCTTTGACTTTTAGAGCTGACACTCCTGACGCGAGCGCTTTTATGAAGCGCTGCTTCATTTCAAATTTTAAAATTTGAACAGAGCTTTGCTCTGATTGGGGGAAACAGGAATGGCCGTGGATCCTCTGCTGCATCGGTGCCAGTAAAAACCAGAGGCTTCAGCCGCATAAACTCTGCTAAAGATACGACGAAAATCTCTGTAGCGGTAGGTATGACCATCTGAGCAGTAGGTACAATCACGGTCCCCGTAGTAGGTGGAACAACATCTGCTCTCTGTGCTCGACTGATCTCGACCAAAGATCCAATCATCTGATGTAGGTCCTGAACACTGGCCTCTAGCCTAGAAATATGACCAGAAGAAGGTGGATCAACCTGCTCCTGAAGAATAGATGTACCGCCCTTGTCAGTCCTCGTCTCAGACGAGCCTGCCATGACCTCGTCTCAAGCGGCAGCTCTCTGAGCCCTCGTAGTCTTTGGCGGCAGAGTGATTGGAATAAGGAAACAGGATTCGATAAGGATATAGATTCGAATCATAAGGATACATGGAATCAAGGAAGGAATTATAAGCCAATATGTCATAAGGTCACTTAGGCGGAGTACCGTGTCATAAGTATGCCGCGGAATATACACACGCTACGTCACTCTGCTTAAGCTACCTACTCCATCATACTAAGGGTCATCCTACACACCGAAAGGTAAAACCTAGCGCTCTAATACCAACTTTGTCACGACCCAAATTAGGAACGCAATCGAAACTTAAATCACGCAACGTTTAAAGACATAACGTAATTCAAGTAAGCCGAAAACCCAGAAATCTAAACCATAAAAGATAGAGTCATAAAAACAGTTAAAACATTTAAAATCTCAAGTTAAAATCTCAAAACTTAAATCTATTTTTTTTAAAATTTCGGCAGTACCTCCTTTGTAAAAACTAGCCCCAAACGGGTACAAAATATAGAATATAAATAAAGTATCCCCAAACGGAATTATCTCACGCCTAAAGGCGGAACACAACCACAACCACAACAGGTAAATATATGACGCCGTAGAGAAGAAGTAAGCAAATACGAGGTAAAACAACATAATAAGAGGTAAAATAATATCGCAGCATGAAATAAAAGCCGGTTCACACGAGCGCGACAATCAGAAACACAAATAATATACAAATATCGAATCTCTCAGTCCCGTCTCTAAGTCAAATACATAAAGGTGGTAGATGAAGAGTACTAGATATGGATAAGATATACAAGAGAAGTATATGGACACTCGCACAAAAAAACCCACCTACAAAAGGTCTCACACCCAATAGTAGCGGCATCCACCGGAAATAATGCAATAAAGAGCCTTCCGCGACTATACTGATGGTCAACCCTATAAAACACTATGGCAAAACGGGAGTGAGTTTCCAACTCGTGAGAAGTAAATAATATCATACAGGTAATCACATGCATACACGATAACCAACCAATCCTACGTATACAGTCATGACGGCATATGTAAAATAATATGAGATGTAGCATAATCCAAATCAAGGTACTATATCGAGGTACAACACTATGTATACAGAATATATCATAAAAGTCATGAGTGTGGGAAAAAAACAGAGCCATCCTCAATAAATCATCATCATAGAAATCTGGTGTCCATCAACGACACCTCAAAATCCCAAAATCTCAAGTGTCGTCACTCTGATCGGCCCTCATATCCATCTCATCATCTAACTCCGAACGGTATCCTCCGGATATCCGTCGAGTTTTCATACAATCACCGGTAAAATAGAGTTTTCGCCGGTCGAAAAGTGAAGTCTTGGGTCCGGATTTCTAGTGTAAACACAGGGCTCTAACAAGATTCTACTGTATTGTTAAATTAAATTATGGATCACCCTAATAACAACAGATTCAACAAAGACACAAAACTAGCAAAAATACGATATTTTGCACAAAACTATAACTTTAAGGTTTTAAACTGAAACTAATTAGCACACAAACTTCTTTAGAGCCTAATTAACTGTCACGTCCCGAAAGTACGGAACATGACCGGCACTTAGGCTACGAATGTTTCAAGGCGTACGTGCTCTAAGTAAGCCGAGCCCAGAAAATCCAAACCAAGAAAGTAGTAGAGTATAGGAAGAACCATAACAAATCCACCAGTATGCAACATAATATACAACGCCTAAAGGCGAGGATCACAACAGAAAAGGAAACTCAACAGCAAGAAACCCAGAGAAATATAACGTGCGACTCTAAGGTCGAAAGAATAAACATCACTGGTCTCTATCTCAAATAAGTACATGTTTGGTTAATGGAACTTCTAGATACAACTGAAATATAATATACAAAGTATAATGGTGGGTACGATACAAATAACCCACCTACTAGCAAGTCACCTGAAAGAAATTATGCCCGCAAAGCCGTAATGCAACCCGTACGGCAACACTTGCAAGAAACTGGGGCACAACGGGGGTGAGTTGCCAACTCGTGAGTGGAAAAAGATCTACGAACAGAAAATCGCATGTATGACGCAATCCTAGGTCATACGATCAATATATATAATCCTCAAATATATAACCAGCAATCTAAAACCATGGCTAGTGTAAATATCTAACCCAAGTGTAATCCCATGTGCCTGTGTCAGTGCATCAGGTGGCAATATATCATATGGATAATGTATGAATGCATGAAACAGAATGCATGTACTGAAGAAAACTGCTTTCATAAATTTGTGAGATTTCTGTATTTTTAAAATGAGGTATCATAATGAAATCAGCATAAAACAGTGCCTAGCATCGGCACAAAACATAAATCTCAATATCTCGATATCTCTGTATCACAATCTCTGTACCTCAATATCTCAAATCTCAATGTCTCAATCATAATATCTAGGGCGCCGTCAGTCCAGATCGGCCCCTAACATCCATCTCATGACCACGACGGTATCCTCCGGATATCCGACGTGTCGGGTAATATCACCGGTCGGTAGTGCTCCCCTGCCAGGCTCAACGCCATCTCCTGCGATCTTCTTGCCCCGGAGTACCGCACCGGGCCCACCATGTACCCGAAACGGTTCCTCCACTCCTCGAATCGGGTCTCGAAATCCATCAACAAACTCATGGTAGACGACTCATACATCATGGGAAAACCGCACTTTTTATATTTAAAAAGAGAGAAAGCAGTTTATGTAAGTTTTGCGGTTTTCCCCCAAATCCAGAAAACATCATGGAAATCCGAATCATCAATAGCATGTAAAACCATGAATATAAGCATGAGAATCCATGAATGCGGCATATAATGAACAACAGTATGCATGAAGTGACAGGTAATAACTACAATGTCAAGCTGGCATATAAGGCAAGCATACTAAAATCATGTCACTACTAGCTAACAAGCTAAATCAAGCAATAATATTTTCTAAGTGTTCGTGACATGGCAATTACCGATGAAGATGTGTGTGAGCCGGCAAATAAGTGTACGTGGTACATACACATCATCGGTAATGGTGCTGGTGTCCTAACAGCAGGATATCAATAATGAAATATGAATCATAATAAGTATGCGATGCAGAGTAACAACAATAATATGCGGGAGCTAAATGCTAAACACAAAGATAGCTAAACTGTATCTAATGTCATCCGAGTCATACAGCTACGCCAACTAAAGGCTGAGCTAATAGGTTAACTGCAGGTAAGGTAAACCGCCTAACCTCTGAGTCGATATATGTATATGTATATATAGTCGGTGATCCGCCTCAATAATATCACATCCGATAACATATCTTTATAATCAGTTATTCCCAAATCAAGAGTGCGGATCGAACATCAATTTATACCTCGTACGCAAGTCCGTCGTACGGCATCCCCAAATCTGGGTACGGGTCAATATCACATTTGTCAAATCATTCATCTGTTATTCTCTTTATCAAATATCATAATCTGGGTACTGACCTATGTCTAGTACAATGCTAACATCATCACTATAATCAAGATCTGACTACTGATCGACAGTCTCGTATAAATCAATATCATCATCATATATTGTCAATATAATCATAATCCGGCTTCCGATTGACAGCCTTTAGCAAAAACGATATCATCAGCACATATCATCTCAAGGAGTAAACAACGCCCAAGGCGGCCTATCACGAATATCTTGTCATGTCATATCATATCACATGTCGATCATTTTACATATACTTGTCACTATTTCTATGGCATCATAATCCCAAAATCCGCTACAGTATCAAGACGTATCCTAAGTACGAATTTTACCATATCACCGATATCATAATCTTGGATCAAATATCATCGACTCATCTCAATCCCATGTATCATCCTCAAAACCTTATGCGAACACATAGTCCCATACCTATGTGAACACATATCTATATAGAATCCCGTCTATGCACATATGAAGTAATGATGTATGCAAGTATGTATGTGTGGGAGTGTGTATATGTAGTGCACCCACAATCCTAGGGTTTCGTAACCTTTCACAAATCCAACATGCCAATATCCATCCTAAACATCATTAATAATCCCAAATGACATATAATAATTGTAGGTGTGTATACGCATCCGTATACATCACCTCGGACTGCGGGGGTGCTATACGTCATCCACCCGACTTCTCCCCGTAGATATAAATCTACTCACCTGTCTTATGTGTGCTGGTGCCGATGTCGCCATTGCATCTCCAACGCTTCGACGCCACGTGGGGTACCTACAAGGATATCATACGCTAAAACACATGAAAACCATGTCGGAAATCAAAATGGTGCACGCTACGCCCATAGGTAAAAACCTGTGGCCTCGCGTGCAAACACAGCCAAAATCCACTGCCGTTGACGTCCAAACGCCACCCGACAGAAACGAATCATCGAATACCAAAATCCATACGAAACAAGTCGTAAATCATACGCTAACTCATGAAAATCAACTCAGATTCTATCCAAACTGGAATCAGTCAAAAAGACATACAGGGGGTCAAATCTACATGAAATAGGGCTGTGCATGCAAAACGAGGGGGTTCTCCCCTGCTCTGGCCGCAAATTGCGGCCAGGGGGAATTTATCTGCGGCCGGGGTTAGGTGGTTGGGGCTAGGGTTTTATGGGATGGTTCCAGGGTGCCTGCACAGCTTACTGCCAAGTCAATTTTGTCTTAGGGTATCTCGGGTTGTAGCAGATTCCAGAAAGGTCACCAAATCCTCAAAATCGTCAAAATACGCCAAATCGAAACGTTCACGTAACTAACTGGGAATCTAGGGTATGCTGGGTTAAACTGGTCTCAAATATACCTAATAAGGTTATACCAACCATCAAAACCAACACTTGGTCAAGTCTCACTCAAATTTATCTAAACTAGCACTAATCTACTAAATAACACTAAGTTTTCAGTTTTACGACCATATTCAAGCAAGAAAGGAGTTGGGTTGCAAGATTATACCTCAGGGGTTTCTAGGATGAATGAGAAGGGAAGAAGGAAGAAGGAGGAAGTGGGGTGGTGCTGCTGAAGTGCCCCGGGACTGAAGTTGCTGTTGCAACAGAGGCTGATGCTGGTTCTGTTTTGGGTTGCTGCTGCTGCTGTAGTTATTTTGTTGCTGTTGCATTGGTGTTGTGTTGTTGTGGTTTTGGTGTTGTGGGAATGGTTGTGGTGGTGTGGTGGTGTTGTATGTAGCTGCAGGGGTTTATGGTATTGCTGGGGCTGGTTCTGCAGCTGCTACTGCTTGCAACTGCCAAGGCTGATGTTGTTTTTGTGTTGCAGTAGCAGCTGCAGCGGTGAAGGGGGTCGTATATGTGGTGAAGTTGAAGTATCTAATATTGGGTTGGTGTTGTTGATGGGGTTGCTGCTGAGGCAACAGAGGTCTAGGCTGATAGGTGCTGATGATGCTACTGCTGATGTGATGAAAATTGGGCTGATGTTTGTGCAGCAACTGATGTTTCTGATGGGTTGCTTTGGGAGGGGCTGAAGTGTGCTGATGTGAGTGTGTAGGTGGCTGATGTGGTGTTAGGGCTGGTGTAGGGTTGGCTGAGTGTTGTTTCAGCTGCTGATGTTTGCTGATGCTGATACAAATGGGGGCTGAAGTGTTGATATTGGGGGGGCTGCTGATGCAGCTGCTGCTGGTGTTGGAGTGGTGTGATGTGTGAGAGTGAGAGGTGTGAGGGAAGATTTGATAAATGAGAGGAAGTGCTAAGAGTTGGAGGGGGTGTGAAGGAGCACACAATGAATAATGAAAAATTGGATGGATCATGGCACACTCTAGCCATCTCTCTCTCTCTCACTCAAGATCAACTAACCCTAATCACCCTTAGACAAGGCCAAAACCCTTAGGTTAAAACTAATTAACCTAACCAAATGGTTCAACCCACCATGGTCATCTAAACATGGTTCAACCCTAGGCCACCATAAGTCCAAAACATGAAACAAGTATGACAAGTGTAGAAAATGTTATGTGCACATTTTGCACATAAAGCCAAAAACCCAAATTAGCGATTTTTAATCGCGGTTAACACCAAAATATCATAACTTAACCATAAAAACTTAAAAATGACATATTTCCACAAAATACCCTATTTTAGAATTTCCAAACTCTTCTCCCGAATTTTTCCCATTTATCGGTATTTAATTATACCGACTATTAAAATATTTATTAAAAATTAATATTAAATTACGAAAATTCCCAAAAATAATATTTTATTTTTTTGAAATATTACATTAACAGTTAAGGATCATTACCTCACCATAACTTAGGAAAAACCCTAGCTTTCCAAGCTCCAAATCACCATAAGAGGGTTTGAGCATGAATTGTGAAGGTTTAGTGTGCTTTGTTGAAGATTTAGGCTTATGGTTTTCAAGAAGTGAGTTATTTGGTGAAGAAGAAGAAGAAGAAGAAAAGAGGGAGAGGGAGAGGGAGAGTTGTGAGGAATAATGAGAGAGAGTGAGGTGAAGAAAATGAGAGAGTGAGAAGGTGATGTGAGAATGAGCCATACTCTATCTCTCTCTCTCTCTTCATTAATTGCCTCACATGCCTTGTCCCCCCAAGCCATCATGTCTCCATGCCTATCATGCCATTCTTTTCAAAACAATTAAAACCCTTTTACTTAAAATAGATAATAAAAAATATAACATATATGTAACATGACATGGGAAAATGGTTAAGTGTGTCATGGCTAGTAAAGTATGGTAAACACCTCCTTAACCCTAATTAACATGCACATATGTGTGCAAGCACAAAAATAATTAAATAAAATATTGATTAATTAAATAAAATATATGAAAATAATTATTGGTTAAATTTTATTAAAACCCCGCATTATATCACTTAATTAACACTAATCACATTCTAAGGTGTTACAACGCCAAGGGCTTGTGAGACAGGCCATCGCCCCTCATCGAGATCTAGAAACGTATACACTAGTTTACTCCGGAATATCGATACCCAGTCTCGATACTCCCTCAATTAGAGGCATTTAAGGATTTGCTTATGGACTACCCAGCTCGCACGTATATGATCGCCATCATAATATTGGTATTCAAGCAAGAATCCTACAAGTTTCATCATTATATATTAGGGACACATAATTACAAGTAAAACGTATACACATGATGATAAAAGACAAACCAAATAGTATACTATCATTTCGAATAAGACTATTCAATCTGTATAGGTGTTCCTTCAATTATTATAATTGCCTACCTGCGATTACAATAATTGTCTTAAGGGCACTATATCCAACAGAATGTGCTCCTGCAGCAGTAGTATCATACAAAGGGTTTTAGAAAATATTCTTAATTAATTTCATGGATTCTTTTGGCTGAAAAAAATAACGAGCTATTAATGAAAAATCATGAATCTCGTCCTACTGGTTCTGCTCCTTTCCCTGAAGTGAATGCGACATTTCCTATTAATTCTTGGCATGGACAAGGTCATGTCCGTGGTCGTAATAATCATCGTGGTTGTAGTGATTACAACAAAAACTTTTCTAATTTTAAGAACAAAAATCATCATCAGAAGATGAATAATATTTATGGGAAAGAAAAGATCAAAAGTGGACAAAACAAGAATTTAGAAGATATTTTTCACCGATACGGCACGAACGGGCATTGGTCGCGTATCTGTCATATGCCGAAACACCTTGTTGAACTTTATCAAGTATCAGTGAATTTGAAAAAATATAGAGGCAAATCTTGCCTTCCAAAATGATAATTTCGACATTGGATCTATTAGTATGACATAATTTGATGTAGCGGACTTTCTCAAACATCCAAAAGCGAGAATTGAAAATTTAAATAATGAGGAGATTATCCCAAATAACTAAAATTCTCCTTTAGCACTTCTATATTTCTTTGTAAGCATCTGTCTTCTTAGTCTCATATGTAATATTCTTTTTCTTTTTTCCCCTAAATTTGCAGTGTTTCTTACAATATATTTTGTTTTGTTTTAATGAAGAATATGGATATTTCCGGATCTTTAGTCGGATTCAGGATCAATGATGAAAATGTAAGTCCCATAGATAGTCAACAACGCACACGATACGTACAGATATGAAATATTTTTCCCATCTATTAATGGCTGAAGCCAATGTTAAAACGATATCAAGTAGTACAAAACTAATCGAAAGCTCTGGAAGAGTAAATATATTATTATCTAGAGAAACAAAGTTTATTATTAATAGTGCATTAATCTCAAGTAAGTCTCAAAGAAATTTGGTAAGTTTTAAAGATATTCATCTTAATGGATACCATATTGAGACTGTAAAAGAAAAAAATAATGAATATCTATATATTACATCTTTTGCCTCGGGTAAGAAATACATACTTGAAAAACTATCAACATTCTCTTCTGACTTGTACTACACAAATATTAATACAATTGAAACCCATGCTAAAGTAAATCAAAAGTTCATTGATCCAAATACTTTTATTATTGGCATGATTGATTGGGACATCTTGTATCAACAATGATACGAAAAATTATTGAGAATTCACACGGGCACACATTGGAAAACTAGAAGATTTTTCAATGTAATGAACTCTCATGTGCTGCATGTTCTCAGGATAAATTAATTATTAAACCATCACCATTAAATTTTGGAATTGAATCTCCTACGTTTTTGGAACGAATTCATAGTAATATATGTAGGCTTATTCATCCACTATGTGGACCATTTAAATATTTCATGGTTTTAATAGATGCATCTACAAGATGGTCACATGTGTATTTATTATCAACTCACAACGTTGCCTTTGAAAGATTACTTGCTCAAATAATTAGATTACAAGAACAATTTCCAGAATATGAAATTAAGAGAATACGTCTTGATAATACTGGTGAATTTACATCCCTAGTATTTAACGATTATTGTATGTCAATTAGGATAGTTGTTGAATATCGTGTTGCTTATATTCATACACAAAATGGTTTAGCTGAATTATTTATTAAATGCCTCCAATTAATAGGTAGACCATTAATTATGAGAACAAAGCTCCCAATTTCGATATGGGGGTATGCTATTTTGTATGCAGCGGCACTTGTACGTATCAGACCAACAAGTTATCATAAGTTTTCCTCTTTACAATTGGCTTTTGGTTAGGAGCCAAATATTTCCCATTTAAGAATCTTTGGGTGTGCGATATATTTTCCAATTGCTCCACCAAAATGCATTAAGATGGGTCATCAAAGAAGGCAGGGAATATATATTGGTTTTGAGCCCCCTCCATAATTAGATATCTTGAACCATTAATAAAAGATGTATTTACGGCACGGTTTGCCGACTGTCATTTTAATGAAAATGTTTTCCCAACATTATGGGGAGAAAATAAACAGGAAAAAAAGCTTACATGGAATGCGTTATTTTTATCTAAATTTGATTCTCGCACAACACAATGTGAACTACAAATTCAAAGATAATACAGTTGCAATCTATAGCAACTCAGCTGCCAGATACCTTAACCGACCTAATTAAAGTAATAGTATCACATATTCCTGCTGTTAATGTTCTAGTTAGATTTGATGTCCCGGAAAGGGAATTGCTGAATATTGCAGCAAATGAGTCTACGGCACATTTAAAACGTGGTAGACCGGTCAGTTTCAAAGATAAAAATTCTCGAAAGAGAAAAGGAGTAAATAATCAAATTGCCCAGATTGAGGAAGCAGATAATCATGAAGAGACCCAAGACATAATTGATAATAAAACCCAAGAAGAGGTTCAGGTACCTAGTAATAACGAAAAGAATGAAAATTATCACACCCCGCTTCCCAGTGTACGGCGAAGTGAACGCGACAAGGTCCGCTACGTATGTACTCAGAAGTACATACGCTAAGCGTAGCTAAGCAATATAAAGTAATCACAAGAGACAAAAGATATAGAAATAACAGCAACTTTTTATTAATAACATTCTTTGTACAATACATGAAAAGAAAATACATCTGAAATGAAAAGCAATGCCTAAACAATGGCATAACAATAAATGGAAATACTGGAAAGAACAAGGTACAATATCTAGAGCTCTGGGTCTTCGTGGAACTGCTCCAAATCTTCACCGGTGGGCTCGATCTCAGCTTGGTCCAACGCACCTGACGACATTCAAAGAAGAAAGAAATAGAATGTCGTCAGCGAACAGATCGCTCGGTAAGTCCCAAAGAATAAGAAGAATGAGAATGACAGAGTAACAGTATTTTCTAAAGTATTTCATTGTTGAATATTATGGAACATTGTGTTAACGTTGTTGTTTGTAACTTGGTACAGAAGGATGCCAGTGTATACGAGGGGGATCTCTATATGCTAGAGATCATGGCAAAAGGAAAGTATAAGGAACCGTTATGCCACGGTACAAAAGCAATAGGATTCAGGTTAGGTGTCTTAATCTGACCACCTCGTGCCACCTTTAACACCTTCCGTACCAATCTACCCCTTAAACCCCGTTGTGTTTTAACAGTATTGTTGTATTGGAATATGTAAGTTGGGTGACTGACCAAAACCATGATATCAGTAAGCATGTTGTAACTGTATAATCAGGTAAATGGAATATCAGGTTAATGGATGAATATACATGGTTTGATTCAGTCAAAATGAATATATTGTTAATTGGATTCAGGGATTCATGTATTCAAATTGTGTTGGAAAATAAGAGAATCTTGAATCATATTCAAGTCAGAAATAGTCAAACTCTAACCCGAGTCAGACTAAAAGAAAGATAATTTGAAGTTCAATATTAGTTAGGGGCCTTATTGTAACTTGTAAAACTTGAGGGGGTTTTATGTAAAAAGTACTTTTGTATAGTTTTCAAAATACACCTCAAGTATTTTATAATCGTCTTTATTGTTATAATGAATGTGTATTTTATTTGTGTTATTCTAGTGAATATATCCTAATAAAAGTATTAATTGTTTTATCTGAAATTCATGGTATTTTAATGTAACTTTTAATCTTTTAATTTTAGAAAAAAGTGGAAACTTTATCTTATGATAAAATAGGTGTTTAAATGATAATTATATATATATAAACACATGAATAATTTTTAAATGAATATTTTATTTTCAAAAATCTCATTTTTCTTAAATGCCGTATTTTAAACCTTTCGAAACCGAATGCTCCTTGCGGAGGTCTGAATCTCGCACTACTAGCCTGCGGGTGCACGATGAACCGTACTATCCCTAACAGGTTCCCCAAAAGTGGGTTGTAGCGGCACTTTGCTTAGGTTTTATAAACACTTCTCATTTAGGAAAACGGTTTTATAAATATAAGGTATTTATTTGCAAAAGAGTATAGTTTTCCGTATTTTAGTTGTTAGGGTTTCCTAAGCCAACTAGCCTATTTCTAAGGTCTAAACGATGAGTCATTAGAAGCCTCAAATCGCCTCTTCACCGTCAATTGCGGCCAGGTAAGTGCCAGGTAAGTGGGAAGGAACCACAGTCATGGGCCTAATTAAAAACCATTAGCCTTAGACACACTTGCCTAGACACCACAAGACAGTTTAGATAAACGATCGATGTCCATGACCTATCGTGCTTTCATTTTATTTAAAATTTTATACAACTTAAAGCTTTCAAGTAACGGTTATAAAGAATATGGTATTTTAGTGAAAAGTCCTGTAATTTCGTATTCTATGTTTTGACATATATCAATTAGGGCTATAATTGAGTGCGTGTAGAGGTGGGTCATTATCTCGTGACTTATTTTAAGTTTTGATGAAGATTAGAGGTTAAACATGATATGTTAAACTTGAAGGTATTAAAGTGCAAGAATACGGTATTCGAAAACGTTATCATTTCATGTGTGAAAATTCATTCAAATTGGTTTTTACAAGTTTAGTGATCAAGATAACATATTTAGGAGTGAGGGAATTGATTAAACGAAGAAAAATGAACTTCATGGTATTTTTATGAAAAGAATACGGTTTTGCAAAGAAGTTATCATTTCATGTGAGAAAGTTTGTTTAAATTGGTTTATGGGTGATTAATAGTCAACATGAATATAGGTAGGTATTATGTATTAGGTGACAAGTGGAAATTTATAGAAAAACTGAATCGGAAATCGGTTTGTCCGATTTCCGTCGGGTTCCAAAAAGTCGTATTTTTACATTAAGTAAAAGAGAGATAGAAGAGATGGGACTTACGAGTTTGGACAAGCTAAGGGGGCTAAAGAAGGTGGTGATTGTCGATGCGTCGAAAACGTCGCGAAGGTTCTGATCCGGTCGCCGGAATCCGTCGTCGGTTTCGGCAGCGCTTCGCTTCTCGCTCTTTGCACCAAGTTCTCAAGAATTTGGAAGAGTGGACTTAGAGTGGTGAGGTGAAATGGTAGAGGATAGGGGTATTTATATAGGTCTAGGCTAGGGTTAGGGTTTGGATTAAAAAATATTTTAAAAAATGTAAAATTCATTAAAAATTCATTAAATTTGGACTTAAAAGAGGTTTAATGGAAATTGTGTAACAGTACTGGAAAATTGGACCATGCAGGGGGGTTGACCAAGTCAACATGAAACTTTTTCGTGTTGACGACTCGGCCGACCGGCCGATTCGGCCGAGTCAGGTGTCTTTGGGTAGGGTTTGGTCTGGGGGAGATTTTGGTATAGTTTGTTTTTTATAAATTGCAATAAATTGTGAGTTATGGCTGTTTGACCGTTTGACTTCCCAAAAAAATTAAAACAAAATGATATAAAAATTATGTAGGGCATGGGATTCAAACTCTGGTGGCTTGGTTCAGCAGTGCAAGGTATTACCAATGAGCTACAAGCTCCTTCTTGTAATTATTGTGAGGAAATAGATGCGCCGGCCGGACTCGGCCGAGTCAGGGCCGAGTCAGGTGTCGTTGGGTAGGGTTTGGTCTGGGGGAGATTTTGGTATAGTTTATTTTTTATAAATTGCAATAAATTGTGAGTTATGGCTGTTTGACCGTTTGACTTCCCAAAAAAATTAAAACAAAATGATATAAAAATTATGTGGGGCATGGTATTCGAACTCTGGTGGCTTGGTTCAGCAGTGCAAGGTATTACCAATGAGCTACAAGCTCCTTCTTGTAATTATTGTAAGGAAATAGATACTTAAATTGTTTCCAGCAACAACAATACTCCAAGTATACATCATATTTAAAGTAAATTTTTGGTATACAAAATTGGAGTTGTTACAATCTACCCTCCTTACAAAAATTTCGTCCTCAAAATTTACAACTTTTATTTAAGGACTAGTTTACAAAAAGGTGCGGATATCTTGCACGCATTTCATCCTCCCTTTCCCACGTGGATTCTCCTGAAGTGTCTTTTCTCCACATTACCCGGACCAAATTAACTTCTTTGTTCCGAAGTGTCTTCACTTTCCTGTCCAGGATCTCCACAGGTTGTTGCTCGCAAGACAAATCGGGCTGTATCATGAGCTCGGAATGATCAAGTACATGGCTGGGGTCACTCACATACCTTCTGAGTTGGGATATGTGGAACACGTTATGCACTCCTTCCAATGAGGGTGGAAGCGCTAAACGATATGCCACTTCACCGACTCGTTCGAGTATATCGAACGGTCCAATGTATCTTGGACTCAACTTTTCCCGTCTTCCAAATCTGATCACTCCGAGGTTCGGAGAGATCTTCAGGAATACATGATCTCCTTGCTGGAACTCCAAGTGTCGTCTCTTCGCATCAGCCTAATGTTTCTGTCTATCTTGGGCTATGCGCATTCTTTCCCTGATAGTACGAACCACATCAACGGTCGCTACTATCATCTCTGGTCCAAGGAGTTCTCTATCTCCGATGTCGTCCCAACTTAATGGCGATCGACACTTCCTTCCATATAATACTGCAAAAGGTGTCATTCCTATACTTGCTTGGTAGCTGTTGTTGTATGCGAACTCCACAAGATGCAGGTGATCTTCCTACGATCCTTTGAAGTCGAGCATACATGCTCTGAGCATATCCTCCAAAATCTGAATAGTTCGTTCCGACTGACCCTCTGTTTGTAGATGATAAGCCGTGCTGAAGTTCAGACTTGTTCCCAAGCTAGCTTGCAGACTTTGCCAAAATTGCGATCAGAACCTGGTGTCACGATCGGAGACAATGCAGACCGGTACTCCATGAAGTCTCACAATTTCCTGTATGAGTTCATGGGTATCAGAGATAGTACATTATGAAGAGTTTTTAAGTCTAAATTAGATTATTACCTCCATGTACTTCTTCGCTAGTGTCTCAGTTGATTGGCCAACTCGAAATGGGATGAAGTGGGCCGACTTTGTGAGTCGATCCATAATGACCCAAATCGCATCGTTACCCTTTGTGCTGCGAGGAAGAGCAGTTACAAAGTCCATCGTGATGTGCTACCACTTCCATTTTGGAATTGGTAACGGTTGAAGTAGTCCAGCTGTCCTGTGATGTTCAGCTTTTACCTGCTGACACACCAAACATTTTGCGACACTTCTGGCTACTTCACGCTTCATTCCATGCCACCAATAATTATGACGTAGATCTTTGTACATTTTGGTACCTCCAGAATGTACTGAATAGGGAGAGCTGTGAGCTTCTTTTATTAACTCTTCCCGAACAGGACCCTTTGGTACACACAATCTGCTGCCGTATCTCAAAGATCCGTCTTCATGGATGATAAAATCTGTTCTGAGTCTATTCTCCACTTGTTCTCTGATCTTTTGCAACTTAGCATCGCTGGCTTGAGCTGCTTTGATCTGATTGACAATGGTTGATTGAACTTGTAGATTCATCAAACTCGAAACATCACCTGGCATGCCTAGTTCAATCTCCATCTGATGTAGGTCTTACTGAAGCTTCCACTGGGCAGTGAGATTCATTGCTAATGGTTGGCGACTAAGAGCATCAGGTACTACGTTCACCTTTCCTGGATGATATTGCAAGTTGATGTCAAAGTCCGCCATGAGTTCTAACCATCTTCTCTGCCGCATATTCAACTCCTTCTGAGTAAACACATACTTCAGACTTTTATGATCTGTGTAGATGTTCACTCGTTCACCAAGTAAGTAGTGGCGCCAAATCTTAAGAGCAAAAGTGACGGCTGCCAACTCCAGATCATGCGTCGGATAATTGCGCTCATGAGTCTTCAGTTGTCTTGAAGCATAAGCCACAACCTTACCGTGCTGATGTAGGACACATCCTAATCCCTTACCGGATGCATCACAATGCACTTCGAATCCTCCAGATTGATCCGGTATGATGAGAATAGGTGCAGATGTCAGTCTTGACTTGAGTTCTACGAAAGCTTGCTCGCATGCTTCTGACCACACAAATTCTTCATCTTTTCGTGTGAGCTTGGTCAGGGGTGTTGCTATCTTCGAAAAGCCTTCAATGAATCTGCTGTAATATCCAGCTAAACCCAAGAAACTCCGAATATCCTTCACTGATTTTGGCGTAGGCCATTCGCTGACTGCTGAAACTTTTGCTGGATCTACAGAAATTCCTTCTCCTGATACAATGTGTCCAAGAAAACCAACTTGATTTAGCCAAAACTCGCACTTGCTGTATTTGGCATAAAGCTTATGTTGTCGAAAAGTTTCCAGGACAATTCGCAGGTGCTCCGCATGCTCTTTCCAGTTCTTAGAATATACCAGGATGTCGTCGATGAAGATGACAACGAATCTGTCTAAATACTCCCGGAAGACTTGGTTCATAAGATTCATGAAGATTGCTGGTGCATTGGTCACCCCAAATGGCATTACTAGAAATTCGTAATGTCCATAGCGAGTTCTGAAAGTTGTTTTGTGAATATCAGCTTCCTTGACCTTCACTTGATGATAACCTGAACGAAGATCTAGTTTGGAGAAGACACAAGATCCATTTAGCTGATCGAATAGAACGTCGATGCGCGGGAGTGGATACTTATTCTTTATAGTCACTTCGTTCAAGGCCCTATAGTCGATGGACATTCTGTATGAACCTTCTTTCTTCTTCACCAATAGTACAGGTGCTCCCCAACTTGAAGTGCTGGGACGAATCCATCCTTTCGCCAGTAATTCGTCCAACTGTGTTTGAACTTCCTTCAATCCTTCCGGACTTAGTCTATACGGTGCTTTGATCACTGGTTGTGCTCCTGGTACTAAGTCAATACTGAATTCAAGAGCTCGATCGGGAGGCAAACCTGATATATCGTCAGGGAATACATCGTCGAACTCTCGAACTACCTCCGGTCTTGATTCTTCCTCTGCTTGAGCTGCTTCAACTATTGCTTCACTTGGCTTTGCTTTGTAGGTACTTGGTTCCAGTGTACGATCTCCACTCTTGAAATAGAAGACCGGATGATCTGGAATCTCAAATACTACCCTCCTTTGACGACAGTGGATGGTAGCATAAAAGGTTCCAAGCCAGTCCATTCCTAGAACCACATCGAAATTTGGTATGTCCAGTACCTTGAAGTCGGCATAAAACTCTCGACTGCAGACGACAACTGGACACAGGCTGTATCCCATAGTTGCCTTTAGAACACCATTTCCAGAACTGACGTTCCAGCTGGATACAAGCGGTGAGACTAGAATCGCATGGGTTCGGACAAACCGTTGCGACATAAAGCAGTGGGATGCTCCAGTATCAAACAGTGCAAGTGCAGGTAGTGAAGCTACTAGGATTGTACCTAAGGTATATGGGATAAGTTTTAGGTATAGGGAAAGTGTGTAGGTAAACAAGACTAAAAGATAAGTTTGAGAAAGAAAGTTTACCAGTAATGACTTGGCCAGTGGCCTCAGCTTCTTCAACAGACATCATGAAAGCGTGGCGCTTTAGCACATTCCTCCTGGCCTGAGGTGCATTCCTCTGAACGTTCCTTTGAGCTTGATGGAACTGTCGAGGAGGAGGTGCAACTTGTGGTCCCCTAGGTGGTGGAGGCAGTGCAAGTCTGGGAGCAGGTGCCTGAAGAGCTGGTCTCTGCTAATAGGTATTTGCTGGCCTGGGTGTAGCAACTGAGTTCTGTCTTTGGGGACAAGATCCAATATCATGAGTGGCTGAACCGCAGACTAAGCAGAGGCGGTTGGCTCGATGGCAGTCCTTCATCATATGTCCAGTTCTCTTGCAGTAAGTGCAAAAGGCCGGGCTAGGACGATGAGTTGGTACTCCAGGTCGCCTTGGCACGAAAGATGGTCTGGACGTGGCTCCACCTGCCATCTGGTTGGCAGGGCGCTTGACTCCCGCAGACTGAGGTCTGCCCCTCTCTTTTATTACTGCCTCATAACTGCGGGCAGCTTCTAGGGCTTCCTCATGAGTCAAAAGCTTTCCTGTGGCTAGAGCAGCCTTAATCTCTGTGTCCAAACCTTGCTGAAAACGACGGGCTCTGATCTCGTCCGTCGGTATCAGGTGTGCCGCAAATCTGTTTAAAGATTGTGTTAGCTGTGTAGTATGTGATAACTAAAAATTGAACTATTGTGACATATCTTACCGGCTCAACATGGTGAACTTAGCATCGTATTCATCTACCGATTTCTCCCACATTGATCCTTGCTGTAGATGAATAAACTGCTGCTCTATAGCGAACCTGGCAGTCACAGGGAAATATTTCGCGTCGAACTTCTCACGAAATGTCTTCCATTCAATCGGCTGTGCTAGACGGGTTTCTTCCGCCTTCCACCAATTGCGAGCATTATCCGTGAGCTGTAGCTTCGCTACACGGACCCAAGCGTGGTCTGGCACTTGAGCTGCTGCCAGATCGTCTTCGATGCTTTGTGCCCATTCTTCCGCTTCAAGAAGGCTTCCCTTACCAGAGAACTGCTTTGGGTGCAAAGCTCTGAATTGCTTTACTCCCGATGCATCGGCTTCAGGACGATTCAAAAGTTTTTGCTGTCCCTCGAGAAGATTGCGGATCGCCTCGAATAGCATCGTTTGCTCAGTGGGTGGTGCCGGAACAACTGGTGTGAGAGGTAGTGCTGGAGGGGTGTTGTTAACGTTGGTGCTGGTGTTGTTCGGAGAATCCATGACCTTGAAGAAAAATTTGGATTAGGACAGATTCAAATACATGAAATGATAAGATTCAAAGAATAGTGATTTGCAAGATTCAAGGAATATGAATTGTAAAGAATGTTTTAGTTGCTGGTTCTTGTGTTATATTGCTTAGGTTGTTCACGCAGACCAGAACTGCATGACAGGGATTCATACAGCTCTGACCTGCATGGGCCACCAACAAAACCTGTCACGCCCCGCTTCCCAGTGTACGGCGAAGTGAACGCGACAAGGTCCGCTACGTATGTACTCAAAAGTACATACGCTAAGCGTAGGTAAGCAATATAAAGTAATCACAAGAGACAAAAGATATAGAAATAACAGCAACTTTTTATTAATAACATTCTTTGTACAATACATGAAAAGAAAATACATCTGAAATGAAAAGCAATGCCTAAACAATGGCATAACAATAAATGGAAATACTGGAAAGAACAAAGTACAATATCTAGAGCTCTAGGTCTTCGTGGAACTGCTCCAAATCTTCACCGGTGGGCTCGATCTCAGCTTGGTCCAACGCACCTGACGACATTCAAAGAAGAAAGAAATAGAATGTCGTCAGCGAACAGATCGTTGTTGAATATTATGGAACATTGTGTTAACGCTGTTGTTTGTAGCTTGGTACAGAAGGATGCCAGTGTATACGAGGGGGATCTCTATATGCTAAAGATCAGGGCAAAAGGAAAGTACAAGGAACCGTTATGCCACGGTACAAAAGCAATAGGATTCAGGTTAGGTGTCTTAATCTGACCACCTCGTGCCACCTTTAACACCTTCCGTACCAATCTACCCCTTAAACCCCGTTGTGTTTTAACAGTATTGTTGTATTGGAATATGTAAGTTGGGTGACTGACCAAAACCATGATATCAGTAAGCATGTTGTAACTGTATAATCAGGTAAATGGAATATCAGGTTAATGGATGAATATGCATGGTTTGATTCAGTCAAAATGAATATATTGTTAATTGGATTCAGGGATTCATATATTCAAATTGTGTTGGAAAATAAGAGAATCTTGAATCATATTCAAGTCAGAAATAGTCAAACTCTAACCCGAGTCAGACTAAAAGAAAGATAATTTGAAGTTCAATATTAGTTAGGGGCCTTATTGTAACTTGTAAAACTTGAGGGGGTTTTATGTAAAAAGTACTTTTGTATAGTTTTCAAAATACACCTCAAGTATTTTATAATCGTCTTTATTGTTATAATGAATGTGTATTTTATTTGTGTTATTCTAGTGAATATATCCTAATAAAAGTATTAATTGTTTTATCTGAAATTCATGGTATTTTAATGTAACTTTTAATCTTTTAATTTTAGAAAAAAGTGGAAACTTTATCTTATGATAAAATAGGTGTTTAAATGATAATTATATATATATAAACACATGAATAATTTTTAAATGAATATTTTATTTTCAAAAATCTCATTTTTCTTAAATGTCGTATTTTAAACCTTTCGAAACCGAATGCTCCTTGCGGAGGTTTGAATCTCGCACTACTAGCCTGCGGGTGCACGATGAACCGTACTATCCCTAACAGGTTCCCCAAAAGTGGGTTGTAGCGGCACTTCACTTAGGTTTTATAAACACTTCTCATTTAGGAAAACGGTTTTATAAATATAAGGTATTTATTTGCAAAAGAGTATAGTTTTCCGTATTTTAGTTGTTAGGGTTTCCTAAGCCAACTAGCCTATTTCTAAGGTCTAAACGATGAGTCATTAGAAGCCTCAAATCGCCTCTTCACCGTCAATTGCGGTCAGGTAAGTGCCAGGTAAGTGGGAAGGAACCACAGTCATGGGCCTAATTAAAAACCACTAGCCTTAGACACACTTGCCTAGACACCACAAGACAGTTTAGATAAACAATCGATGTCCATGACCTATCGTGCTTTCATTTTATTTAAAATTTTATACAACTTAAAGCTTTCAAGTAACGGTTATAAAGAATATGGTATTTTAGTGAAAAGTCCTGTAATTTCGTATTCTATGTTTTGACATATATCAATTAGGGCTATAATTGAGTGCGTGTAGAGGTAGGTCATTATCTCGTGACTTATTTTAAGTTTTGATGAAGATTAGAGGTTAAACATGATATGTTAAACTTGAAGGTATTAAAGTGCAAGAATACGGTATTCGAAAACGTTATCATTTCATGTGTGAAAATTCATTCAAATTGGTTTCTACAAGTTTAGTTATCAAGATAAACATATTTAGGAGTGAGGGAATTGATTAAACGAAGAAAAATGAACTTCATGGTATTTTTATGAAAAGAATACGGTTTTGCAAAGAAGTTATCATTTCATGTGAGAGAGTTTGTTTAAATTGGTTTATGGGTGATTAATAGTCAACATGAATATAGGTAGGTATTATGTATTAGGTGACAAGTGGAAATTTATAGAAAAACCGAATCGGAAATCGGTTTGTCCGATTTCCGTCGGGTTCTAAAAAGTCGTATTTTTACATTAAGGAAAAGAGAGATAGAAGAGATGGGACTTACGGGTTTGGACAAGCTAAGGGGGATAAAGAAGGTGGTGATTGTCGATGCGTCGAAAACGTCGCGAAGGTTCTGATCCGGTCGCCGGAATCCGTCGTTGGTTTCGGCAGCGCTTCGCTTCTCGCTCTTTGCACCGAGTTCTCGAGAATTTGGGAGAGTGGACTTATTGTGGTGAGGTGAAATGGTAGAGGATAGGGGTATTTATATTGGGCTAGACTAGGGTTAGGGTTTGGATTAAAAAATATTTTAAAAAATGTAAAATTCATTAAAAATTCATTAAATTTGGACTTAAAAGAGGTTTAATGGAAATTGTGTAACAGTACTGGAAAATTGGACCATGCAGG
Source organism: Agapanthus africanus (assembly GCA_030015575.1). Classification (NCBI taxonomy): domain Eukaryota; kingdom Viridiplantae; phylum Streptophyta; class Magnoliopsida; order Asparagales; family Amaryllidaceae; genus Agapanthus; species Agapanthus africanus. The sequence continues at coordinate 765,343,556 of CM057340.1, forward strand.
GGGGTTGACCAAGTCAACACGAAACTTTTTCGTGTTGACGACTCGGCCGACCGGCCGAGTCCGGCCGGCAGCGCCGGCCGATTCGGCCGAGTCTCCTGCCGATTCGGCCGAGTCAGGGCCGAGTCAGGTGTCATTGGGTAGGGTTTGGTCTGGGGGAGATTTTGGTATAGTTTATTTTTTATAAATTGCAATAAATTGTGAGTTATGGTTGTTCGACCGTTTGACTTCCCAAAAAAAATTAAAACAAAATGATATAAAAATTATGTAGGGCATGGGATTCGAACTCTGGTGGCTTGATTCAGCAGTGCAAGGTATTACCAATGAGCTACAAGCTCCTTCTTGTAATTATTGTAAGGAAATAGATACTTAAATTGTTTCCAGCAACAACAATACTCCAAGTATACATCATATTTAAAGTAAATTTTTGGTATACGAAATTTGAGTTGTTACAAAAATGAAGAGATCTCAATAAATTATATATTTACTGGAATAAGATGGAACCGAAAAGAAACAATCATCGATGATATTTTTTTAATAATATAATGCTAGTTATTATGGAAGAAAGTGAGGATCTTGAACCAAGATCAGTCAATGAATGTCGACATAATGATTGGCCAAAATGAAAAGACGCAATACAAGAAGAATTAAGCTCACTTGCAAAACGTGAGGTTTTTGGACCTGTAGTCCAAACACCTAAAGGTGTAAAGCTAGTGGGGAATAAATTAGTATTTATGCGAAAACAAAATGAGAAAAATGAAGTCGTTGGATATAAAGCACGACTTGTAGCACAAGGTTTTTCCCAAAGACCTTATACTGAGTTTAAAGAAACATATTCTCCTGTGGTGTATGCTATTACAATTCGATATCTTATGCAGTACAAGAAAAACTTGATATGCGTCTGATGGATGCAGTTACAGCTTATTTATATAGATCCCTTGATAGTGATATTTATATGAAAATCCCCGAAGGTTTTAAGATTCCAGAAGCATGTGGTTCTATATCCCGGAATATTTATTCGATCAAATTATACAAATTCTTATATGGATTAAAATTATCTGGACGTATGTGGTATAATCGCTTTAGTGAATATTTATTTAAAAATGGTTATATAAATGACGAAATTTACCCATGTGTTTTTATAAATAAATTTTTATTTGGATTTGCTATAATTGCCCTATATGTTGATGATTTAAATATTATTGGAACTCCTGAAGAGCATCCAAGGGCAGTCGATTACTTAAAAAAAGAATTTGAGATGAAAGACCTTGGAAAAACAAAGTTCCGTCTTGGCTTACAAATCGAGCATTTAACAGATAAAGTTTTTATTCATCAATCAACTTAAACAGAAAAGGTCCTAAAACGATTCTACATGGATAAAGCACATCCATTAAGTACCCCAATGATTGTTCGATCACTTGATGTGAATAAGGACCACTTCCAGTCTCGAGAGGATAACGAAGAATTACTTAGTCCTGAAGTACCGTACCTTAGTGCAATAGGAGCACTAATGTATCTTTCTAACAATGCACAACCTGATATAGCATTTGTTGTTAATTTATGTTGCGCCACGGCAGCGCCCCGGCCGTCTTACTCGAGGCCAAATTGCGGAATCAAAAATTTTCCTTACTCGGAAACCGGCGCTACCGCGGACAAAGAAAACCCGGATCGAAACCATTAACCTAATGCTAGCAATCAAGAGATAGGGTGAGAAGTATACCGAGTGATCCGAGTCCTCCGGTCTTCTCTTCATCGTCCCGATCTCCCGCGGAAAGTCTTGTCTCCATATCGTCGCCTCCTCGCCGGAAATGGCACCACATCGCCTGCGTCTTTTACGGGCTCCCGCCTCAATACCGAGGCAACTCGAGCATGAAGCCGGCAACTCGACATGCTCAAGATGTGCTGTAGAATGTAGTGTAGAAGATGCTTGTCTCACTTGGGGTTTGTTGCCATGGTGATGGAGGAATCAAGAATAGAAAAATGGTGCTTGCATTTTTCTAGCAAGAAAATGAGATCAAGAATGAAACTCTCAAGATGAAGCTCTCTTCTTCTTCTTCTCTCTTTCTTTTTCCTCTCATGAAAAACTTATCATCATCTCTTAGAAAATGGTGGAGGAAAGATTATGAAGTAAGAAGGGAGGTGAGTGTAGGAGATGTAGAAAAGGTGACCACAAACAAACATGAACCATGCTTGTTACTATTAAACCCATACCCACATCAAATCACAATAAATGCATCATGGAGCAAAAGAAATGAAAGCTATCATAATCAATACTTTTGCAATAAAACCCTCCACAAAGTGTTATTTGCAAACTTGCAAATAACCCCCTCCATCAGAAAAGTCCGGCCGGGAAAGAATAAAGGAAAACCGGCCGGAACGGAATGCAAACTGGCAACTCCAGAAAACTGGTCCCGTAATAAATTACAGGAAAACCCCGATACTGTGCATACACACCCGCATCTGTATTCCGTCCGGATACAAATGCAAAAAGACAAAATCTACACTGTACTAAACTAGGACCGGCTTAAACCAAAACCGGCTAGTGAAAACTGTCCGATCCTGATCCGTGCAATACCGCACGCATCTGATCGAACCTTGCCATATATCCATACGGCCACTAGTACAAAGCAGTCCGATCCTGATCCGTGCAATACCGCATGTATCTGATCGGACCCTGCCATATCTCCATACGGCCTCTACAGCGTTTCGCCCGAAAGCTGAGTAACTGAAAGTGTGGTGGACTCTAAAGACTCGTCAATACAATGGCTGTGGATTTAACCACTAGCACGTCAGAGGTATAAGCCAATACGTGACGGGCCACCAGCTATTGACTAAAAGGGACGTCGATGAGCGAACTCATCCTGACACCCTACTGAGCCTGTCAGTGACAATATCCGTACAGTCCGGTCCGTTCGTCTATGAGGATCGCATGTCGGGCCTAGGGGGTTGGTAAAAGTCAGACCCCCAAAGGCGGTACAAGTCGTGTCGGAGTGTAGCCTAGAACGCCCTGAGATACTACTGGAATACCTACCAGTAAATCTCCTGCCTCGGCCGAGGGCTTTGCGTAATGGCTCTCCTAGACACAGCGCGACCTCACCCCCAATACCGGGAGAGACGAACCCCTGCAGATCCGCTCACTGCCTCCATGTGGCTCGGGACTGTACCCAACTAAAACCTGTTTGCACGACTCCTTTGAGCCGTGGTAGGGTAGTAATCAAAGCACAGTGGGAACTCACACGAGACAAATGACGATCTCAGGTCGATGAACTAACCTGTACACATGTCACCTGGGAACTGCTATCTGACGTCTGGTATAAGCCCAACTAGCAGGTTCCCGGCGAGTCCTGTCCGGTGTACTCATAACCCAATGAGCACCTGTATACATCTTAGGTGAACCAACTGACACCAGTGGCTTGTGAGACCGGCCACCGCCCCTCGTCGGGGTCTCGACTGTATACACTAGTCTACTAATGGAGTATCGATGCCCTGTCTCGAAACTCCTACGACTAGGGACCTTTTAAGGATGTGCTTATAGACTACCAGCTCCCACGTATATGATCGCCATCATACTGCTGGTCGTTAAGCAAGAATCCTAGGGGCTCTATCAACGTGTAATAGCGACATGTCAGGTCACCTAAAGCAGTACACGATGATAAAGATAAACCAGATAGCATACTATCATCTCGAGTAAGACTGTTCTACCGGGATAGGTCCTCCCTCAATCATCGCAATCACGTGCCTGTGATCCAATAATTGACTCTGAGGGCACTATCTCCAACAATCTCCCACTTGCACTCAAGGCTAATTATTGCGATGCCGCATACTCACAGCCCGTGTGATACCGAACACCCAACTCATCTACTAGTCAGTCTCACAAAGCTCGTTTGCGAAACTATTGCGTTCGAGGAATAGCCTCAGTGAGTGGATCCGCTGTGATGTTTCTTTCTATGTCTCTCTATATCTCAAGTTCGCGGAGAAAGCCATCTCCCGAAATGAGCAATACCTGTCTTAGAATGTCTGGATGTCTGATGGGAACTAGCTCATAAATGAACTCCAAATCCAAACTTCTTAGACTGTATCGTCAACCGAACTTAATCAGTATCCTGCGCCAAGCCTCCCTCAGTATTGCCTTGGACCACCTGTCCAAAATACTGCCCCTCGTCGGAAGGAAAACTAAAACTCTGACAACCTCCTTGTCGTCCATGTCACCTTGGAAGCCTGGAATGATAACCGTCTCCTAAAGGAGGCTGACGTTATCATATCCCTAGAACATCAACTTATGTTCTAAAACTGCTTCCGACCGTTTCTCCAGGATTGGATCAATGTCAACTTATTGCATCTAGTGCAAGAACAACATCTGGTGTGGTACTTGACATCTCATGATTGACTCAATTGCCTAAGCAAGTGATCTGCCAATCATGAGTATTCCTCTCCCCTTTAGTCTATAAGACACCTTTAGAGAGGGTGACACCATCAACTGCAGGTATACTACCGTGCCTGGAGTCGTCCATTCTAAATACTCATAGAATGCTGTCAAGGTACCCAGATTGGGAAACCAGCCAAATCTAGATCTAAAACCATAGATCCAGTAACCAGTATGTCTGATATAATGTCCAAGTCCCTTTTGGAGAAACCACTGTGTGACGACCAAAGTATAACCGATCGTAGTATAGGAATATCACTTCCTACTACCTTCTCAACAGATCCATCCCCTATTCTGATGACGTCAAACCTATGACTGTCACATCAGAAATAGATGATCTATCTCCGCTACATCTGCTTTAGTCTATAAATAGATATAAGCCTGATGTCCACCAATGCTTCCGCTGCTCCCTCTGACTACGACAACCCTCTGGCAGAGTCATATAGACGTGCACTTCTAAAGCTAGTTTAGAACGACGCTATACTCATCCTCCCACCGGGTCTCGCAGCCTGGAACAACAACAATGGCAAGTGTGGGTAAACAAGAACTTTCCTGTCACCGTCCTTGAGGCTACCGGAGTACCTCTCGGGTGCCTGAAGTTACCCACCGTATCTGCGGAGTGGCCAATGGAATGTCAAATCAGATTGAATCTTTAGGTTCCTTATTAAATCTTCAGTAATCGTTTGCGGTTCTGGAATTACTTCCAGTTCTACCATACTCCCACTGCTGTTTTTGAAAAAATCCATTTTTAATAAAACTGTGGCAAGTCTAGAACAATATTTCTATTGATCTGCCAGATGGTAGAAAATCAACCCTCGTCATAGCCTGGGTCAACCCACAAACAGCCATTACAGAAACATGCCTTGAGTTATCCGGAGTCTGGTTTTAAGCATAAGCCGGACAACTCCCCGTACCTTAACATCGTTAAGATATGAACTGTTCTATATCCAATATAGAACCAGAGGCACTGATTTAATTGAACCAGATTCAAATCATGCAGCTGTCTCCAGTGCATGTCAACTAAATGGAGAGAGGCCGATCAGCGTTACTCAACTTAGGAATGCTTCCAATTATGAGTAACCTGAAAGAGAAGCAATCTCTTAATCATTACTATCAACTGAACACCATACACAAGTATCTACATCTTCGATCACTTTGAAGAATCCCGATACTTGCTATACCTGGTTCTCTACTCTATTCAAATACCTATAACTCCTCAAAACTCAGACCCTGTGTTTCCACGAAACACATGTCTAAGAACTAGAGAAGTTAAAAGTAAACAGAATATAGTACGAGAACCAACCCCTCTGTCCTGATGGACACTGGACAACATACAATGCTCTGTATAAGTCCGCTGAGTCTAACAACTCTTTCACTGTGCGTCGTAGGTTGAAAACTGTACTTATGGTTAAGAAGAATTACACCGCTGTTTAATGCTCCTTACCTAACCATCCACTGATATAGGTAAATGTCATCGACATAATATCAAAAGGTATATCTCACTCTATGAAAATAGACGTACAGATATATCAATTTGAAATTGGTGCATAACCGCGGATATTCAAAACCAAAAAAATTGCCGTCCGGCAAACAACCCAGGTGACTTCCTCAAATATCACCGACTACAATGAATCCCGATATAGTGAGGATGATCACCCAATTCCCAATAACTTACTCCCACTCATCATCTGTAAAACCATACAGATGTGAGAATCATACCTGGTAAATACATACCCTGGAGCAAGTGTCTAACTGGGAAATCAGTTTTCCATTAACAGTACACAGTGAAACTGAAACATTGAAATGTTTCGTCGGGGTATCCTGGTATTCCTAGTAATGCCTCTTCCATTATCCTGATTCACAACTGTAACCGTATAATTCTTTGCCATCATTCTTAATCCCTTCATATGTCTTTAGTCATTACCTTCTGTACACCCCTTTAGGCCAGATGGTTTTCTTCCTTCCCTACCGTTCGGCACCAGCCTATGGTTTGGAAGAAGACTATCCAAAAAGGCATAAAGGGTGTACTGTCCTAATCCTAGGAACACTCGCAATGCGAGAGAAGGTGAAGATAAAAGACACCTGAATGTACTTTATTCCTATTTCTCCTGAACCAGAATCCATCCCCGAACTGGAACAAGTTCCTTTCGAGTTCGTATATAACCATACGATGGAGTATCCAATAAACTGTGGATCTTCGTAGTGATACGGAGTGTCCTGGAGAAATACAAAGGTGATTTAGGATTGGCGAAGAAATACTTGGTTTGGTCGTGAATAGCAGTCGCAACTTACTTTGCCCTCTTACTAATCCCTTGCTTTGTCTTAACTTAATACCTTCTGTACACCGTTTAGGCTAGCTGGTTTTCTTCATTCCCTACCGGTCGGCACCAGCCTATGGTTTGGAAGAAGACTATCCAATTTGCGTAATAGGTGTACTACTCCTAAACCAAGGAGTACTCGCAACTTGAGAGAAGGTAAAAGGGAAAAGACAACTGAATAATCCTATCCGTTTTCTCCAGAACCAGAAACCATCCTCGAAGTCCTTCGAGTTCGTATATAACCATACGATGGTTTTGTCCAATGGAAGTGGACGTTCGTAGCAATACGGGGTGTCCTGGAGAAAAGGGTAAAAGTAGGAGTGGCAATGAGGTCTGCAACTCTGACAATCCAAAAAGCCTGTGTTAAGTAGGTTCGGTCAACTTGGTCACTGAGTCATAGTCCAGGGTGGGGTCAATGGTCGCTGCCAAGAGAGAGAGAAAAGAAACACTCAGCGTGCACTCTAACCTAGATCAGAATGGTTATCACTTTGTCTAATCAGGAAACCTCCCACTGTACCTCAAATTCTCCTCCAAACCTGAAAGAAGAATTAGTCGGGATCACCCGAGGAGTAAACCAACTCATCAGTGGGAATCGGGATCCAACTATCATCGCATGATAACTTGACGGAATGCACTCAAGTCACCACACTCCAGAAGGTATGCGCATGCTTGGCAAGTTTCAGTTCTTTTGAAACTCCCGATGTGTGTTTTTACCCCTAGGACTCAAGTGACCTTGACGGAGTCAACAAATCAAAGAGTCCTAGTCAAGTTCATCCCGTCATTATCTGGATTGCATTAAACCCACCCGTACGTGCCCTTGACGGAGTCAACAAGGCCGCACGACTGTCCTAACCAATCCCATTTATGCAACAAACAAGCACTACTTAGCTACCGTACACTACGCCTTAACGGGGTCAACAAACGCAGCACGAATACTAAATAATACTCATAAGAAATGACGGAGGGCTACGAATGGTTTTTGGCGAAAAACCTTTAACGTAAAGAACTTGATATCGTTGAAAGAACTGCATAGCCTTTTATAAAATATAGTGACGAAAACCTTTACTAAAGAGGTCACTCCCGGTGAAGGGATCTCGGCTCTTTCCCCGTAGAATGAGGTGCAGGATATTCCAACTGAATACCACGATGCAAAACAAAAGTAATCGGCTATAGTGAAGTTAATGCCCTGACGCAAACTTCTGTCCAAGGGGTCACTCCCGGTGAAGGGATCTCGGCCCTTGCCTCGTCGACTGAGGAGCAGGATATTCCAAATGAATACCACGATGCAAAACAAAAGCGAACGTCCTTGCAATAACAGCTTTTTGAAAAATGTTCCAACAACATCAGATTAGGTTTGTTTAGCTTGCATTGATCCGAATCAACGCAGTTCCATCAATTGATCACACCACAAAGAACGAAAATATACTGACGTACGTATATGCCATCTGCATTCGCCACTGGGTCCCGTCATCACCCGTTAGGTTAGCTAACTAACGGCAGAGTGGGGACTGGACTAGCGCGGATGAAAAAACATATACAACGTCTACTAATATATATACCAATATATAGTATTTCGCTCAAGGCGTGAATAAAATGCAACATCACAGAAATGTACAGCATCACAGAACAATACAGATATCTGGAAGCCCCGGGTTTCACAGAGCCGCTGCTGAAACCCGACGTTCCCCTGGTCGTGTGGATAGCCTGTGCAATGAAAACCTAGACCCCTACGGGCGCGGCAAGTCACCCGCCAAAACCTGAAGCGAGGCAGCCACCCTCCAGCACCGTGAATGGACCACCCAGCACTTCACGGAATCCGGTAACTTGGGCACCCCTCCTGGGTCAACCTATACCCCCTACGAGTGCGTCGAACAGCCCGCCAATTCCAGACTGAAGCCCCCTCCGTCCCAATGCCATGAGATGCGGGCTTGTTGCCCTCCAGAACCCGGCTATCCGCGCACCCCACCGCGGGGTAATCCTAGTACAGAATAGTAAAATATACAAACACCGGGTACATCGACCGCAACCAGGTCGTGCCCCAAAAGAATAATACAAACAGGCAGTGACGGCAGTCCACATGTCGGACGCTCGCCCCGCAATATCAAATGTACATAATACAACAAAACTGTACTAGCATTGCATCCAGGCTATCCCCCACGACCGATCCGCAACATCACAGCATAAACATAGAACATCAACGTGAAAGTCACGTTCGCAAATCCGTATAACCGGGCTATAGCAGCTAGACCGGATTTACCGATCGAGTGACATTCACGGTCGCAGATATAATGTAAATACTGTGAAAATGTGTTTAAAATTTTCCGATTGACCAAAAAATTAACAAGTGGGCCCCCAATCAAAACTGTAGCACTCACAGAAAACCTGGGCCCAATTTTAATATTCCAAAACCCCTAATTTTAGCCCAAAAGCCCACTGCAAAAAAATAATCATACGAACCCAAAATCCAGCGGCGGAAGCGCGGCCAAAAGGTGGTTTTGGCCGCCCTTCCGCGGTCGTACAGAGTGATCACATTACCAAATTTTTGCAGTATTCTTAGAACTCCCTGCACATCATTCTGAGACCACCTGAAAAATTTTTAGACTCCAAAAAATTTCGACAGAAACTGATCGTGCTTGAAAAATACGGTTTTTGGAAATTTTGGTCGATCGGAAACGCAAACACATCAAACGAAGCTAGGTAAGGTTAATGGCGTGGCTCTGATACCATGTTGCGCCACGGCAGCGCCCCGGCCGTCTTACTCGAGGCCAAATTGCGGAATCAAAAATTTTCCTTACTCGGAAACCGGCGCTACCGCGGACAAAGAAAACCCGGATCGAAACCATTAACCTAATGCTAGCAATCAAGAGATAGGGTGAGAAGTATACCGAGTGATCCGAGTCCTCCGGTCTTCTCTTCATCGTCCCGATCTCCCGCGGAAAGTCTTGTCTCCATATCGTCGCCTCCTCGCCGGAAATGGCACCACATCGCCTGCGTCTTTTACGGGCTCCCGCCTCAATACCGAGGCAACTCGAGCATGAAGCCGGCAACTCGACATGCTCAAGATGTGCTGTAGAATGTAGTGTAGAAGATGCTTGTCTCACTTGGGGTTTGTTGCCATGGTGATGGAGGAATCAAGAATAGAAAAATGGTGCTTGCATTTTTCTAGCAAGAAAATGAGATCAAGAATGAAACTCTCAAGATGAAGCTCTCTTCTTCTTCTTCTCTCTTTCTTTTTCCTCTCATGAAAAACTTATCATCATCTCTTAGAAAATGGTGGAGGAAAGATTATGAAGTAAGAAGGGAGGTGAGTGTAGGAGATGTAGAAAAGGTGACCACAAACAAACATGAACCATGCTTGTTACTATTAAACCCATACCCACATCAAATCACAATAAATGCATCATGGAGCAAAAGAAATGAAAGCTATCATAATCAATACTTTTGCAATAAAACCCTCCACAAAGTGTTATTTGCAAACTTGCAAATAACCCCCTCCATCAGAAAAGTCCGGCCGGGAAAGAATAAAGGAAAACCGGCCGGAACGGAATGCAAACTGGCAACTCCAGAAAACTGGTCCCGTAATAAATTACAGGAAAACCCCGATACTGTGCATACACACCCGCATCTGTATTCCGTCCGGATACAAATGCAAAAAGACAAAATCTACACTGTACTAAACTAGGACCGGCTTAAACCAAAACCGGCTAGTGAAAACTGTCCGATCCTGATCCGTGCAATACCGCACGCATCTGATCGAACCTTGCCATATATCCATACGGCCACTAGTACAAAGCAGTCCGATCCTGATCCGTGCAATACCGCATGTATCTGATCGGACCCTGCCATATCTCCATACGGCCTCTACAGCGTTTCGCCCGAAAGCTGAGTAACTGAAAGTGTGGTGGACTCTAAAGACTCGTCAATACAATGGCTGTGGATTTAACCACTAGCACGTCAGAGGTATAAGCCAATACGTGACGGGCCACCAGCTATTGACTAAAAGGGACGTCGATGAGCGAACTCATCCTGACACCCTACTGAGCCTGTCAGTGACAATATCCGTACAGTCCGGTCCGTTCGTCTATGAGGATCGCATGTCGGGCCTAGGGGGTTGGTAAAAGTCAGACCCCCAAAGGCGGTACAAGTCGTGTCGGAGTGTAGCCTAGAACGCCCTGAGATACTACTGGAATACCTACCAGTAAATCTCCTGCCTCGGCCGAGGGCTTTGCGTAATGGCTCTCCTAGACACAGCGCGACCTCACCCCCAATACCGGGAGAGACGAACCCCTGCAGATCCGCTCACTGCCTCCATGTGGCTCGGGACTGTACCCAACTAAAACCTGTTTGCACGACTCCTTTGAGCCGTGGTAGGGTAGTAATCAAAGCACAGTGGGAACTCACACGAGACAAATGACGATCTCAGGTCGATGAACTAACCTGTACACATGTCACCTGGGAACTGCTATCTGACGTCTGGTATAAGCCCAACTAGCAGGTTCCCGGCGAGTCCTGTCCGGTGTACTCATAACCCAATGAGCACCTGTATACATCTTAGGTGAACCAACTGACACCAGTGGCTTGTGAGACCGGCCACCGCCCCTCGTCGGGGTCTCGACTGTATACACTAGTCTACTAATGGAGTATCGATGCCCTGTCTCGAAACTCCTACGACTAGGGACCTTTTAAGGATGTGCTTATAGACTACCAGCTCCCACGTATATGATCGCCATCATACTGCTGGTCGTTAAGCAAGAATCCTAGGGGCTCTATCAACGTGTAATAGCGACATGTCAGGTCACCTAAAGCAGTACACGATGATAAAGATAAACCAGATAGCATACTATCATCTCGAGTAAGACTGTTCTACCGGGATAGGTCCTCCCTCAATCATCGCAATCACGTGCCTGTGATCCAATAATTGACTCTGAGGGCACTATCTCCAACAATTTATTAGCAAGATATAGTTCTTATCCAACCCGAAGGGACTTGAATGGAATTAAGCATATATTTCGATAACTTCAAGAAACGATTGATATGGGTTTATTTTATTCGAATATGTTGAAATCTCAACTAATTGTGTATGCAGATGCATGATATTTATCTGATCCGCACAAAATTCGATCTCAAACAGAGAGATATTAGAAATTCATAAAGCAAGTAAGGAATATAATTGGACAAGATCGATGACCCAATATATCTAAGAAATTTGTGGTCTACGTTCATATAAAGAAATTCCAACAACACTATATGAAGATAATACCGTTTGCATTGTCCAGCCAAAGAGTGGATTTATCAAAGGAGATAGAACGAAACATATTTCACCAAAGTTCTTTTTTACGCATGACATTCAAGAAAATGGCAAAATTAAAGTTCAACAAATTCGTTCAAGTGATAATCTAGCTGATTTGTTTACCAAGGCATTACCTATTTTAACATTTAAGAAATTGGTTTATAATATTGGAATGCGTCGGCTCAAGGATATTTCTAACAGGGGGAAATAATATGCGTTGCACTTGTTTTCCTTTATCCATGGTTTTTCCCACTGGGCTTTCCTTACAAGGTTTTTATCGAGGCATCAATTTGTTCGTATTATTTAACGTAAATTATAATGTACTCTTTTCCTTAGCTAGGATTTTTTCCCACTAGGTTTTCCCTTGTAAGGTTTTAATGAGGTATATCTTTTCAAAATGGACATATAAAAGGGAGTGTTATAAATTGTATTATTATGACATAGTGGATTTCTTTTGGTTACCCTAACCTAAGAAATTAACTCTTTATACTTATAACTTGTCATCAATATATGAGATAATGGAGAACGTGGAGAGAGTGGATAATAATTTCTTGTAACTTATGACTCTTAATTTCTCATTTCATGAGCCTATAAATAGAAGTATTGTAAAATGCATTGGATATACTAAGAATAAACAAATACTTTCTCCATACTGATTTTCTATATTCTTTCTTATCTCTATAAACCTTTCTTAACACTTTTCATATTTTTAGATTCATGGTCTTTTTTAAGTCTTTTTTCCTATTTAGTAAATAACCATAATTCCCTTCTTTGTTCCCCTCCCAAATACTCCCATGTGCATGTGAAGTTCAATCGGTCAAAGAATCAAATTGCCGTTTTCAAACTACTGCACATAATTTGTTAACTACTATAAACCTGTTAACTACTTACACATAACTATACATAAACTATCAATTACCACACATAGCTATGTGTTTAAGTTAAATGTTATATACAATAGTTAACATGTTGGCGTGGCCCCAGAGAAGGACATTATAAGTATTAAATAAAATCGGCCAAAAGCAAAGGACCTAAAAAAAACATAAAAACTATGTATTTATAAACTTTTTGTCCAACCTTTTTGATGATGCTCGAGATCGGCGATCTCCCAAATCGTGACACGTGTCAGATGACGTGTCCCAGAGCTCAGAAGGAAGGGCCTACAGGGGCCAACCAGGCCATCCCTGTGCCCGACCCGCAAGCACAAGCTGGCTCTCCTTAGAGCCCCCATGCATAAATTGGCTTCCTCGGCCTGCCAGCTCGCCTCCGAGCTATCACAGGACCAAGATGCCTCGGCTCTCCTGCTCGCCCCCGAGATCTCCCGCCGAGGCCATTTTCCTCGGTCTCATCGACCGACCAGCGGTACCACTCGCAGGCGTAACCGCCGCTCCGTGAATCTCGCCATGCGCGAGATCTCCGCCGGCCACATCCCACGTTCCACGCCATTACGATCCCCATTAATGAGCCTGTCTCGCCATTAATGGGAAGATCCGCTTATCACGCAGGCGTGACGTCGGGAGCATAACAGCCGGCGTGATTCTCAGGCCTGCCCCTGCATGCTGCTGCCGCTATATAAACCCCTCTCCAAGAGGGATCAAGTAAGCCATTTTTACTCCACTAAGCTGTTACTCTGCTCGGATCTTATTACTGACTTGATCGTCGGAGGGTCCTCGGTGGTACCAAACCACCCCGGGACTTCCTTGCAGGTACTCGGCGCAAATCTCCTCCAACCCATTGAGATCCACACGTCGCAAGAGATCATGCTCCAGACCAAATCCCAGCCGTCAATCATAGCTATCGGCAGATCAACGGGAGATAACATCTGAAGGAGACCGGGAAAGTCCGCCTCCATCAGCTGGCGCTGTCTGTGGGAAACTAACTCCACAAAAACTAAAGTTCATCTCCCGATCTCCAACCACATGGATAGCGATCACCCAGAAGATCCAAGCACCAGCCGTCGTCTTCCCCTCAACGGAAGCGCGGATGAACCTCCCCCGGCGATTGTCGTCGACGCCCTTGCCGGCCGAATAGACCGACTGGCGTCCATCATTGAAGCGCTCGTCCGCGTCCAAATAGCAGGGCCTGAACCCCAGATCGTCGCTCCTCCGTCTTGAGAAGACTCTGCTCGCGTCGGCACGACTGACCACCGACAAGCTACCTCCCATAGCCACAGATCTCCCGGACCGGTACTCTCTGCAGCCCACTGGGCGCCACACAACTCCACACTAAGATCCGCTGCCAGAGCGCCTCGCCTCGAGCCTCCTCGCGACCCTTACCCTTCCGAGGAGATGTCGGTCAGCTCGCCTGTTCCCAGGCATGACCCACACCCCCTCCCTCGACGGGGTCGTGAGGACGGGGCTCGCCACGGCGGCTCGAGGGCTACCTCGCCCGGGAATCTGAGGAAACTCATTGAGAAGAACCGGGGCCGCGCCCAGACGCGGGTCTCCCACAGCAGAGGCAAGGGATCGGAGGGTGCTAAATCCTCGGGGTTCCACGGCCGACTCGACGCCCTCGAGAAGAAAATCGAGGGCATACATCGGGAAGGTCACCTCTTGGGCGATGGGGCTAAGTATGCCGCCGGCTCGCTCACCAAGCCATTCACCGAGGAGCTGCTCGCCGTCCATGTCTCCTCGCACAACAAGCCCCCAAAGGTCTCTCTCTTTGACAGGAAAACCGACCCGAAGGACCATTTGGATGCTTTCACCGCGGGGATGAGCTTCCAAGACCACTCCGACGCCGCCCAGTGCCGAGCTTTCCCGGCCACCCTCATCCGCTCCGGGCGGGACTGGTTCCGAGGACTCGAGCCTCGCTCGATTTCAACCTTCGACGAGCTGGCCACTCAGTTCCTCGGCCAGTTCGTTGGGAACCGTCGGCAAAAGCGCACGGTCAACTACCTCTTCACAATCAAGAGCAAAGACAAGGAGACGTTCAAAGCCTATGTCACCCGCTTCTACAATGCCCTTCTTAAGGTCCCCGAGCACCGGGATGAAACGGTTATCACGGCGCTCAGGTCGGGTCTTAGGCACAAAGAGTGGCCATGCTCCTTTGCACTGGCGCAACCTAAGACCATGGCCGAAGTGAAGGCATGGACTGAGCGTGAAGTCCAGCTCGAGTCCGAGGTAAATGCGAACCTTCCCTGGGCAGACCGAACCGACCATAAGAAGAGGGCAAGGGAAGAGAGACCAGAGCGTCAGCAGCCCTACCATCCTAAGTTCCAGGAGTACACCCCGCTTAACGTCTCCCAAGCAGTGCTACTGGAGGAGGCTAAGGGCGAGGGGTTCTTCAAGTTCCCTCCGATCCCGCGTCAGGCCGCGAAGCGAACCCGAGGCCCCTGCTGCAGTTTCCACAGGTCGTTCGGCCACTCCACGGAAAATTGCAAGCAGCTACGGGACTACATCAAGGAGCTCATCTGATCAGGATACCTCGCCGCCTACCTGAGGGATAAGCGGCAAGCCGACCGCGAGCAGGAGCAGCGTCCCTCTCCTACCGAGCTGACCATCGGCCAAATCATGCTTGTATCAACAGATGATACATCCGGCGCCCGTGGAGCCCAGTACCCTCTGCCGAGCATGAAGACCAGCAAATATCCGAAAGGCTCGGACTGTGCAGATAAAGTCATCTACTGGCATGTACTTCTTTTTCAAAGGCAATGTAAACTCTTCCTAGAATCTGCTGCTTATGTAATAAAAAGATCGATGGAACATTGTGAAAAAGAAGAAAATAGTTTTATTTATTCAAAAAAAGGGTACTAGGGGCTCCTCGGCCATACATAAAAAAAAATTACAACAGCAGGGGAAGGGGGTGCAAAGAGCACTGCTCGTGATACTCCGAGAAGATTTTCGCCAGCCGAGGCCTCACGGAATCCAGCCTCTGCCCTCGATTCCCCCCGCACGCGTTGGCACCGAGCCTCAATTGGTAGCACTCACGGAGGAGCGCCACCTAGTGGTTCAGCCGACCAGCAAAGATCAGGACAAAACGCCTCAGAGACCGTAGCTTGCCCACGGCCTCGTCTTGGAGCTGCTCGGACAGGAGGTTGTAGAGCCCCGGAGATGCCCTCCAAATGGAGTACATCAGCAGCTGCAGCAGAGGAGAGCGCCAGGGGAGAAGCCGGCCGAACTGATCCTCGATGCTGCTAAAGACCAACTGCACCGTGTTCTCGGTGCAGTTCCGGTCGTAAAGGTACACGTCTTCGAAGTGAATGATGTCGGGGATGGTGAAAGGGAAGTCTTCCATCTTTACGCTTTTCTTGTGAAGAGAGGAAGGACTAATACTCCCTCCGCTTTATAACCCGCTGCGCTCCCAAAGGACCCAACGGCCGCCCGTTTTCGCCCACAAAGGTGCCGCCACGCAGCAAATATTGAGCCTTTTCTGGAGAAATCGAAACAACGCGGTTCTGGCGCTTCGCCTCCCCCACGCATTCAATGCGCATGTTACGCATACCCACCGCGACTGTTCCTATTCCCCATACCAACACCGGGAAGGTCGGACAGAACATCATGAAGAGTCAACCGCGCTGCTTCACTGCCCGGTTATCCTTAGCCGGCCTCCTACGGCCCCTCCAACGCTAAGGATCAAAGCCCTCGTCTAGAGGCAGCCGTGCAGTTACCCTGCCCGGCTATCCCTAGCCGGTAGCTTCCCACACACAATGCCAGGGATCAAAGCCCTCGCCAAGAGGCAACCGCGCAGCTTCACTGTCCGGTTATCCTTAGCCGGCCTCCTACGGCCTCTCCAACGATAAGGATCAAAGCCCTCGTCTAGAGGCAGCCGCGCAGCTACCCTTCCCGGCTATCCCTGGCCGGTAACTTCCCTGCACACAACGCCAGGGATCAATGCCCTCGCCAAGAGGCAACCGCGCAGCTTCACTGCCCGGTTATCCTTAGCCGGTCTCCTGCGGCCCCTCCAACGCTAAGGATCAAAGCCCTCGTCTAGAGGCAGCCGCGCAGCTACCCTGCCCAGCTATCCCTGGCCGGTATCTTCCCTACACACAACGCCAGGGATCAAAGCCCTCGCTAAGAGGCAACCGCGCAGCTTCACTGCCCGGTTATCCTTAGCCGGCCTCCTGCGGCCCCTCCAACGCTAAGGATCAAAGCCCTCGTCTAGAGGCAGCCGTGCAGCTACCCTGCCCAGCTATCCCTGGCCGGTAGCTTCCCTACACGCAACGCCAGGGATCAAAACCCTCGCCAAGAGGCAACCACATAGCTTCACTACCCGGTTATCCTTAGCCGGCCTCCCACGGCCCTTCAACGCTAAGGATCAAAGCCCTCCCTAGAGGCAGCCGAGCCCGACCCTTGCTCGGCTATCCCCGGCTGGTAGCTTCCTACCACAACCGACAGGGATCAAAGCCCTCGCCAAGAGGCACCGGGCAGTAACCCTGCTCGGCCCCCATCCTTCAGGACAAAAGCCCTCGCCAAGAGGCACCGGGCAGTAACCCTGCCCGGCCCCCGTCCTTAGTAGTCTTCTTACAGCCCCTCCCGCGCTAAGGATCAAAGTTCTCCCTAGAAGCGGTCGAGCCCGACCCTTGCTCGGCTATCCCCGGCCGGTAGCTTCCTACCATAACCGACAAGGATCAAAGCCCTCGCCAAGAGGCACCGGGAAATAACCCTGCTCGGCCCCCATCCTGAAGGATCAAAGCCCTCCATAGAGGCAGCCGAGCCCGAACCCTTGCTTGGCTATCCCCGGCTGGTAGCTCCCTACCCACAACGCCAGGGATCAAAGCCCTCGCCAAGAGGCATTGAGCAGCTACCCTGCTCAGTCATCCCCGACTGGTAGCGCCCTACCCACGACGCCAGGGATCAAATCCCTTACCAAGAGGCACCGAGCGGCTACCCTGCTCGGTCATCCCCGGCTGGTATCTCGCTACCCACGACGCCAGGGATCAAAGCTTCACCAAGAGGCACGAGCGGCTACCCTGCTCGGTCATCCCATACTGGTAGCTCCCTACCCACGATGCCAGGGACCGAAGCCCTCGCCAAGAGGTGCCGAGCGGCTACCCTGCTCTGTCATCCCCGGCTGGTAGCTCCCTACCAACGACGCCAGAGATCAAAGCTCTCTCCAAGAGGCACCGAGCGGCTACTCTGCTCGGTCGTCCCCGGCTAGTAGCTCCCTACCCACGACGCCAGGGATCAAAGCCCTCGCCAAAAGGCACCGAGCGGCTACCCTGCTCGGTCTTCCCCAGCTAGTAGCTCCCTACCCACGACGCCAGGGATCCAAGCCCTCGCCAAGAGGCACCGATCGACTATCTTGCTCGGTCATCCCCGGCTGATAGCTCCCTACCCACGACAACAAGGATCAAAGCCCTCGCCAAGAGGCATCTGAAGCCCTCAGAGTGAGGACACCGAGCTCTCTTAGGTTTGGCACATCTGCAGCGGGCAGCCTACCACCCACTAAACGCCACTGATCTTAAGCACTCTCTAAGATACATCAGTTCTATATAAGTCCGAGAGATCCCCCCTCGACTTCGGGGCCACGGAGATACCTTTTTCCCAGCAGCCTTTGCACTTGGCAAATGATAGAAACCAACTCGACGCGCGATCGCCAGACGAAGAACCGACCTGACATGGAAGCTCAACAGTGCAAATCTGAATATTCTGCGAGTATTCGACATGGAAGCTCAACAGTGCAAATCCGAATATTTTACGAGTATTCTTCACAAACAAAGGATAATATAGAAGCAATGAAACAGCAAATGTTTTATTCGCACAAACGAAATTCTTTACAAAGGTATTGGGGGCTCCCCAGCCTTACAAAATTCCCGATGAGACAAAATAAAAAAGCAGGAAGACGAGGGGCTTCAGGCCTCGGGGCCAGGCGCGACCCCGGGAACCTCAATATCTACCACGGCTCGGACAGGGTCCTCAGCCACTACCTCGTCAGGGACCTCTTCTTCTCCGAGGTCGTCCCCCTGCTCGTCGGCACCCATGAGGGGGTATTCAGCCCGGAGCTCTTCATCAGAGAACTCCGGCATCCGGGCCTTGACGGCGTCGAGGGCCTCATGCCAGATGTTTGTAGTGGCTACGGCTAGGTCGGAGTAGTAGTCTTTCGACTTCTTATAGTCCTCCACCGCCTTAGCCGCCCCGAGATTGGCCCGCTTCACCTCCTCGGCCGCCACCTCCAACTCCTTTCGGAGGGTCTCCACCGTCTTCTTCATGGTGTCGACGAGCACCCTGGCATCCTGGAGCTTGGCCTTGGCGGCTAGGGTGGCCTCATGGTGCCGGGCAGCCTCCTGCTTCGAAGCCGCCGCCTCCCGCACAGCAGCAGCCACCTCCTGCTTCCCAGCCGCCACCTCGCCCTCCAGAGCGGAGACCCTCACCATCACCGTCTCCAGCTCCCGCTTGGAGCTCTCCTCCAGCGAGGTAAGCGGGCCCGCGGCCTTCATCGCCGGGGCTATCATCTCTTCCTCCATGCGGGGGGCGAGGGCGACATGTTGGAGGACCTGAGATAATCAAAGAGAGGTCAGAAAGACAAAGGAGGCACCAAATCTCATGAATAGCCGAGCGCTTACCTGCACGGCTTCCTGGGCAATGGACGCCATCTGGCCTCTCAGGGTCCCGCCGGGGTCCCTGCCCCCTGCCGACTTCTCGATGTCGAACAGCAGGCTGTCGGCGACGTCGAGCCCCGAGGGCACCGCAAAGCAGAGGCCCTCCTCCTCCACCATGATCGGGGAGACCGGGGTCCGAGGAACCTTTCGATAGACCCTCTTGGGGGGCTGATGGAGACCCGGTCTCCTCCTCCGAGGTTGGGCCCTCCTGTTCACGCACCCGCTTCCGGCTCGGCGCTTTGCTGGACTCCGGGACGGGGCCCGCCCCGCAACGCTGAGGAGGTATGGCCACCGGAGGCACCGGGACGGCGGCTGAAGGAACTGGGACAGGCTTCGAGTGGGAGGAACTGGGACAGGCTTCGAGTGGGAAGAACTGGCGCCTCCAGCCTTCGGGGCCTTCTTCGGCTGCCGCATGGAGGCTCGGAGTTCGTTCATATCCATGGGTTCTACACAAAACAAGATTCAGTGGAGTCAGTGTCGCATACAAAAATAAAGCAAAACGCAAGCCTAACTCACCGACGAACTCGACAAGGCTGAGCCCGGCCCAACTCAAGGCCCGCTCAGATAGCAACACGTCAGGTCGGGGAACGGGCTCCCACGACGCCACTCTCACCGTTGCAGGGTCATTAGACTGAGTTCCCGGGAAGCACTTATCCCTTGACCATTGGGTCGGCACGGGCTAGTCCTCACTCTCGGGCGGCGCAACAAAGAAGAACTTCTTCTTCCAGTCATGGATAGAAGAAAGCAGGACTACAACTCCTGACCCGGCGGCACCCCCTGTCGCTTCCTAAAGGAGAGGTAGACCCACCTCGGGTCTCCCACTCGACCCCAGGATGATTTTTGAAGAGAAGAGAGGAATCAAGGATGGAGAGACTGAAGGGGACCGCCTGTAGCTTCAGGCGGACCAGGAACCCGAGGAGGATCCTCCATGAGTTCAGCACTAACTAGCCCGGAGCTAACCCGAAGAAGTTCAGTGCTTCGACGACCTCCGGAGGGAAGGGCATGCGCATTTCGCCCCAAAAGGCTTTCAGGTACAGGGCGATTTCCCTATCCCGTACTTGGTCCACCCTCTCTTCTTTCTTGGCCAAGCGAAGCGTATAGCCAGAAGGGATATGGAAGCGAGCCCGAGCGTTGGTGAGCTCATTATCGTGCCTCATCAAGGACGGCACGCCAGGAGTGGCGTCCGCCGCTTCCTCCCTGGGGACTGCTCCAGTCGCACGATCCCGGGAAGAGGATCTGACCCTTGCTCCCCGGGAAGACTCGGGCTCGGCTGGAGGGTCCCTAGAGCTTACTCACACCACATCTACAGACTCTACAAAAGAAGACATCTAACCTGGAGAAGAGGAATCCTCGGGAGGCAAAGGCAGAAAAAAGATGAAGAGCGCCGAGCTATCAGGACTTAAAGCGAGGAAAATATGGAGAGATAGGGGCCCTGGAATGGACCCCATCCCTATTTATTACTGCCATCGCCATCATCCAACGGCGCCCTTCATCTCCCACCAAAACGACTCCTCGCATCCGACGACCCCGATTGCTCCACCTGTCGCTCCAGCATTGGGCCGCATCCCATAAGACGCTGCAGGTCTGCAATATATCGCGTCGTCCAACCGACGCTCGACACGCGGACCGTCGCTTCAGTGACAGAACACATGAACCGGCGCACCTTCCTTAATTGCAAAGATCTCGCCCATGATTCACAAGCAAAAAAGACAACAGATTGTCTAGGGACACGTCCCGATGATATCTTCAAAGGGAGCTCACCCCGGATGGCCCGGCAGTCCACTCTCGAACCGACCCGTCAGTTGGTCGGGACGAGAGTGGAAGGCTAATGATGATGCTCGAGATCGGCGATCTCCCAGATTGTGACACGTGTCAGATGACGTATCCCAGAGCTCAGAAGGAAGGGCCTATAGGGGCCGACCAGGCCATCCCCGTGCCCGACCCGCAAGCACAAGTTGGCTCTCCTCAGAGCCTCCATGCACAAATTGGCTTCCTCGGACTCCCAGCTCGCCTCCAAGTTATCACAGGACCAAGATGTCTCGGCTCTCCCGCTCGCCCCCGAGCTCTCCCTCCGAGGCCATTTTTCTCGGTCTCATCGACCGACCAGCGGTACCACTCGCAGGCGTAACGGCCGCTCCACGAATCTCGCCATGCGCGAGATCTCCGCTGGCCACATCCCACGTTCCACGCCATTACGATCCCCATTAACGAGCATGTCTCGCCATTAATGGGAAGATCCGCTTATCACGCAGGCGTGACGTCGGGAGCGTAACGGCCGGCGTGATTCTCGCGCATGTCCCTACATGCTGCTGCCGCGATATAAACCCCTCTCCCAGAGGGATCAAGTAAGCCATTTTTACTCTACTAAGCCGTTACTCTGCTCGGATCTTATTACTGACTTGACCGTCGGAGGGTCATCGGTGGTACCAAACCATCCCGGGACTTCCTTGCAGGTACTCGGCGCAAATCTCCTCCAACCCATTGAGATCCACACGTCGCAGAAGATCACGCTTCAGACCAAATCTCAGTCGTCGATCGCAGCCATCGACAGATCAACGAGAGACAACATCTGAAGGAAACCGGGAAAGTCCGCCTCCATCACTTTTAAACCCCAGCAATCTAAGCCTACGGTCTTTTCCCCGCAGGGGCCTAGAATGATTTTTCCCTGAAAAGGGTAATGGTGTTTAGGGAACCTATATTTAAAGGTCGGGTGACGTAAGCTAAGCCAAAATTGCAATCAGAACGAGCTTACACCATTTATATGCACTATTCATATCCCTCCCAGAAACATAGTATACAGGGAAAATATGAAAACTAATTATTTATTTGTTTTCTATTGCATTAATTAATTAATTAATCAATAGGTTTTAAATGCACGATTTCTTCCATAAGTAATAATTACGTACACACGCACACAATTAATCCCTTGATTAATATATGCACATGATGCAGCAAAAGCTTGCAACACATTTTGGCTCTAAGATATTTGCAATCAATACCTTTAATTATCATGGAGATAATTAATTTTCCTTCCCTTTCCTCTCTATAAATTACCTTATGCTCTTCATTTTCTGTAGTTCTAAGTTGGCTACTGATCCTATGAAAATGGCTTACTTATTCTACTCGGCTGTATTCTTCTGTATCTCTTTGACTCTAGTGTTTGTTCCAATCCCAAGAACTTCACTCTCTCGGACGCCGCTGGCACTAGTAAAACAGGGGGTTGCCCCTACGGATATTGAAATCCGTAGGGGCAGATTTAAGTAGGCCCTACGGATTAATCCGTAGGGCTAAAAGGTTGCCCCTACGGGCCCAGACGTCCAAGAATAAAAATATTAATTCTTAATTTGGTGTTTGCCCCTACGGAGCCGCAAACCAAGGACCTACGGACAAATCCGTAGGGGCAACTAAATATCGATTTAATAAAGGCACAGATCGATCGCCTACGCTAACTTTCTCCCTCTCTCGATCGCGCGCGAAAGAAAATCCCCAAATCGCCACCGCCGTTCTCGTCATCGCCACCGCCGTTCTCCTTGCCGCCACCGCCGTTCTCGTCGCCACCGCCGTTCTCGTCGTCGCCACCGCCGTTCAGGTGAGTAAACCTTCATGTAAATTAAAGAATTTTTTGATTATTTAGAGCTAGGGTTCATGGCTGGGTCTGGAGTTGCGCCCGTGAGTTGGGGTTCGGCAGGGGTCACGGTCGGGGTCGGGGTCGGGGTTGGGGTTAGGGTTAGGGTTGGGGTTCGGCTGGGGCTGGGGCTGGGGTTAGGGTTTGGCTTAGGGTTGGGGTTGGGGTTTAGCTGGCCGCGCTGGGGTTAGGGTTAGGTTGGGGCGGGGCTGGGCTGAGGCTGGGGCTGGGGCTGGGGCTAGGTTGGGGTTGGGGCTGAGGCTAGGATGGACATGGCTAGTTTTCGTGTGGGCGGTTTAATGGTGGTTGGTCAACTAATATCCAACTTGGAGAGAGTTTTAATGGGTTAGTTGAGGATATGTAAATGTTATGAGCATGGCTAGTTTTCGTGTGTGGGCGGTGTGATTGGTTTTGACGGTTGTACTCATCGCGACCTATACTAGTATAATTGATTTGATGGGAGAAAAACGTTTGACAGCAAGGTATGATTTAGAGAGAGATCCATCTGATTGTCGACTAACGGTTGTCGTAGGAATGATTAGTAGTGCAAGATTGATTATACGTGAACAGTGTTGGTTAAATTCCCGTGTTGCTTGATTATTGCTATCAACTTTTAATCAATGACGGGTTTTTAGGAAGATAAATATGATTAAATGATCTGAATTTGTTTATCGGCTTAACTCATGCCTAACAACATATTTCGTAACTCGGCCATTTATAATGCTGCTTACAAAGAGAACAAAAAGCACGGATAGGCTTAATTTTCATCCTACTGGTTACTTTTTTGGGAATTTGGAGTTGGTATTTACATTTTTTTAATGATGTTGGTTCGTTCTTTTAAAATGATGGTTGGAGTTGAATTTGATTAGACAAAAACTCCATTAAGATTAATTTATCTAGTGTTGTCACATGACTTGATGATATCCTAATCCCTTGTTGGAAAATTATATATATATATATATATATATATATAATGAAGGAAAGAATTTTCTTTTATGGCGTCGAAAAAATACGTCCTTCCTTATTTTTTCCGACGATCGACATACATCATATTCTTTGTTATCATCTAAGATGTGGGTACAACAAATTTCATGTGATTCTACAACTTTTCACCGTTGATTTAGTGGGTTCAAAATTAAGGGCAATAAAATTTTTTACATTGCTAAATCAACGATGAAAAAGTTATAGAATCACATGAAATTTGATGTATCCACATCTTAGATGATAACGAAGAAAATGATGAATACCGATCAATGTTGCGTATAACGTTTTATGATATCAGTATCCTATATTTGTAGTTTTAATTGTTGATTGTTATAGATGAATACCATTGCAATAATAGTTTTTGGTTGATGAATGCTATTGCAATGTAGGATGATCAGTTCTATCAATCTTGATCTCAATGGTTTAAAATCATGTTACACATACAACACGAATGCACAACAAACGCATAATTAGAGAGCGATTCGAGATATTCAGGTTAAAACCAATATATGATACTCGATGATAATATGAAACCTTCATATTCCCATCGATACTCATATATGAAACTAAAAGCGCCACTTAGTCCCCGTCTATCGGTTAACATACGTGCGATGCTCGTCGTAACCTAGAACTATACGAAAGTTGTTAAATATCGGACAGTATAGCTCGATACTAACAACCGTCGTATAGTCTACGCGACGAGAAAATTCAATCGTATGGTAACCCATAGATTTGTCCCGTGTGGACAAGTTAAGAATGTATAAAGCAAACGCCTTCATTCACTTGTGTTTTCATCCGTTTCGAGATAATTCGTCGGTACCTTTCCGTTGGTTCTCCGTGTATAAAAATAGATTAGATGTTCATTTCAACGTTGTTTCACAGCTTTGAAATGATTATCTATTCTATTACAGTGTACTCGGAAAACAGCGGGGAGGTGCTGCCGAAATTTACTCGAAACGGTTGAAAGCACAAGTGATGGGCGTTCGCTCTATACATTCTTAATGGGATAGAAGCCTACCCCCGACAGCCGGAACACACACATACAACAAGAATACACAACAAACACATAATTAGAGAGCGATTCGAGATGTTCGGGTTAAAACCAATATATGATACTCGATGATAATATGAAACCTTCATATTCCCATCGATACTCATATATGAAACTAAAAGCGCCACTTAGTCCCCGTCTATCGGTTAACATATGTGCGATACTTGTCGTGACCTAGAACTATACGAAAGTTGTTAAATATCGGACAGTATAGCTCGATACTAACAACCGTCGTATAGTCTATACGACGAGAAAATTCAATCGTATGGTAACCCATAGATTTGTCCCGTGTGGACAAGTTAAGAATGTATAAAGCAAACGCCTTCATTCACTTGTGTTTTCATCCGTTTCAAGATATTTCGTCGGTACCTTTCCGCTGGTTCTCCGTGTACAAAGATAGATTAGATGTTCATTTCAACGTTGTTTCATAACTTTGAAATGATTATCTATTCTATTACAGTGTACTTGGAGAACAGCGGGGAGGTGCTGCCGAAATTTACTCGAAACGGTTGAAAGCACAAGTGATGGGCGTTCGCTCTATATATTCTTAATGGGATAGAAGCCTGCCCCCGACAGCCGGAACACACACATACAATAAGAATACACAACAAACACATAATTAGAGAGCGATTCGAGATGTTCGGGTTAAAACCAATATATGATACTCGATGATAATATGAAACCTTCATATTCCCATCGATACTCATATATGAAACTAAAAGTGCCACTTAGTCCCCGTCTATCGGTTAACATATATGCGATACTTGTCGTGACCTAGAACTATACGAAGGCTGTTAAATATCGGACAGTATAGCTCGATACTAACAACCGTCGTATAGTCTACGCGACGAGAAAATTCAATCGTATGGTAACCCATAGATTTGTCCCGTGTGGACAAGTTAAGAATGTATAAAGCAAACGCCTTCATTCACTTGTGTTTTCATCCGTTTCGAGATATTTCGTCGGTACCTTTCCACTGGTTCTCCGTGTACAAAGATAGATTAGATGTTCATTTCAACGTTGTTTCACAGCTTTGAAATGATTATCTATTCTATTACATGTACTTGGAGAACAGCGGGGAGGTGCTGCCGAAATTTACTCGAAACGGTTGAAAGCACAAGTGATGGGCGTTCGCTCTATACATTCTTAATGGGATAGAAGCCTACCCCCGACAGCCGGAACACACACATACAATAAGAATACACAACAAACACATAATTAGAGAGCGATTCGAGATGTTCGGGTTAAAACCAATATATGATACTCGATGATAATATGAAACCTTCATATTCCCATCGATACTCATATATGAAACTAAAAGCGCCACTTAGTCCCCGTCTATCGGTTAACATATGTGCGATGCTTGTCGTGACCTAGAACTATACGAAGGTTGTTAAATATCAGACAGTATAGCTCGATACTAACAACCGTCGTATAGTCTACGCGACGAGAAAATTCAATCGTATGGTAACCCATAGATTTGTTCCGGTTGGACAAGTTAAGAATGTATAAAGCAAACGCCTTCATTCACTTGTGTTTTCATCCGTTTCGAGATATTTCGTCGGTACCTTTCCGCTGGTTCTCCGTGTACAAAGATAGATTAGATATTCATTTCAACGTTGTTTCACAGCTTTGAAATGATTATCTATTCTATTACAGTGTACTCGGAGAACAGCGGGGAGGTGCTGCCGAAATTTACTCGAAACGGTTGAAAGCACAAGTGATGGGCGTTCGCTCTATACATTCTTAATGGGATAGAAGCCTACCCCCGACAGCCGGAACACACACATACAACAAGAATACACAACAAACGCATAATTAGAGAGCGATTCGAGATGTTCGGGTTAAAACCAATATATGATAATATGAAACCTTCATATTCCCATCGATACTCATATATGAAACTAAAAGCGCCACTTAGTCCCCGTCTATCGGTTAACATACATGCGATAATTTATTCTTTTCAACGACAAACGCACACACAAAGCATATACACGGATTTTCTCCTTTGTCAGTAACTATCATGTTCTTATATTTCTCAATAAAGTCAGCATAACCTACAATTTATATGTTATACAGTCCTTGGATACAAATTCGAAGTTAAGGACATAGAAACATCTAGAACCACTCAGAATAGTGGGATTGCGACGGTAGGATCGGACGGTATGATTTACTATGGGTACTTAAATTGTATACTCGGCATCCACTATCCCGGACGATCAGAACCCTTTTATATATTCCAGTGTACTTGGTACGATCCGCGAACCGATACGGACAGGTGGAGAAGCAGTCTTGGGACTTGGAAAGATGAATATGGATTAACCAGTGTGAACACACTTCGATTTTACGGTCAGGACGATCCGTTTATCTTTCTGAACCAAGCGTTCCAAGTATACTGCTCACAGTGTTTGAAGCATCCGGGGTGGAGTGTTGTATGCTGATGGAAACCCAGAGATGTCTACGATGTCCCAGAATACGAGGACAGCGATGAGGACGAAGAAGAGAGAAGGCTTAAAGTGCTCCGACCGTCTGTTTCGAAGGACGGGTTGTCTTCGACCGATCATGAAGTTACGTGGGTTAGAAATGACATCGACGATGAAATCCAAGTAGATATGTATGATGCGCCCACGAAACGAAAAAGGTTATCAGTAATGTTATATTATTACTTCACATTTTACGCTATATACATATATAGTCAATACTTTTAATGATTGTCTAATGCGTCCACGAACCGTTTATCTAGATTTGATGACGATGTCGGGAGCAGCGAGGGGCGGCAGGAGCTCCAGCCGCGGCAGAGGCAGAGCAGTTCTGCCGCCCGGAGAGCTCCGTAGGGAGCTTCAGAGGGCCGGTCTTGCACCTAGATCGGAGACCCCTTCGGATGCCTCCTTCCGTGTGGATTTTGCCACACCTCCAGGTATACTGCACGCATATCCATTTTGAATGTAATATTACAGATATTCATGTAGGGTTCCTAGGCACACTAATGAAGTCTCACAAGGCATCAAACATGGCTAATTCAAATTTTACGGGTGCCTACAAACCCTAATACGGATCGTTAACTAGATAATGAGGCGATGCGAACATGTAAACAATTTAAATGCTAAAGGAAAATGGCTACAACCTTTGTAGATCCGGTCCACCACCTCCATGGCTCTGCGATGAAATCTCCTCGCTGTACAAATCGGATCTTGGGCTCTAGCGTCGGCTTCATCGGAGAAAAAGCGGGCTAGGTCATCGACGACGATGCCGAAGATGATCTACGTCGAGGCATCGCTAGATCAAGCTCCAACTTCACCAAGTCAAGAAAACTTGTGAAGGAAACACCCTATACTACTTGGCAAGAGGTAGAGGATGAAGAAATAGGAAGTGGGTAGACTTTAGATTTGGATTTCTCACACTTTTTCATCAATCACCATTGATGTAGCAAGCTTTCTTCATGGAAGAAGAAGATGAAGAAGAAGAAGATGATATATATCATAAGTCTTTTTAAAATAAAAACAATATGATACTTATCATAATCTCAACCATGGTTTAGTGTAGAGATTTAACTAAGGTTAGATGAGTGGTTAGGGTTAGAGAAGAGACAAGAATGGTGGACTTGTTCAAAGCTTCAAGAAGCTTCAAATAAAACAAAATTAGCAACCATTCTTTTCTCTTTTTCTTTTCAAATGAAATAAATAAAATAAATAAATGAATAAGTAAAAGAAATGATACCCTAACCACTAACTAACCATGGTTTAATACTTTACACAAAACCAAGCTAGAATGTATCATCAAACATGATACAATCATGTGCACCAAAATATATCACATATACAATGTGCAATACAAGTGAGTAAATCCATTTTAAGTGAACCAATACTAGTTAATGCAAAGTAATATATCAAATATATAATTATACATTAAATCATTAAATCAACACTTGATTCAATGATCCGGTTATATCGCATATAACCGGCTAGTATCCAATGTATCGGCTTATCGAATCGATCCTTGATTCGATAACTAGGTTATATCGCATATAACCAATCAATACATTCATCGCGAGAATGGAACACGGTATCACATACACGAATTATTCTCGGTCCCGCACATATCTCATATGCGCTCCTATTTCGTTTCGCTTGAGCCAGGAAACCTCTGTGTAGGACTCTAAAGACTCGTCAATACGCCGGCAGCAGATGATGATCATATCAAACACCCACAAGCCGCAAGCGGTCTGCCAAACGTAACGGGCACCCGGGTATTGAGCGATCAGAAGATCGACGAGCAAGCCCGCTCACACTCCTGTGAATCCAACCAGCAACACTTACCGTACAGTCCGGTCTGTTCGTCTGATATGTCGCATATCTCGTCTAGGGGTGGTAAACGTCAGACCCCAATAGCTTGATAAGTCATGCCGACGTGAAGTCCATGACATGTGTGAAACTACTGATAACACTTACCAGTAGGTCACTGCAATCCTGGCCAGGGATTTCCTGTTATGGCCAGTCGAGCATAGCGCAATATCAACCCCCAATATCGGGAGAGACGAATCCCCTCCTATCGCTCATTGCCTCCATGTGAATCGGGACTGTACCCAAAAACCACCTGTTTGCACGACTCAGTAGAGCCGTGGTACGGTGGAAATCAAAGCACAGTGGGAGACACACAAGACTCTATGACGATATCGGGTCAACAGACTAAGCTGTACCAGTGTCACCAGAGAATTGCCATCTGACGTGAGGTATAATACCATCTGGGAGTTCTCGGCGAGTCCGTTCAGTGTACCCAGTCTCCACTGAACACCCGTATACCATCTCTGATGTCAAACACCAATGGATATGGGATCATCCATCGCCCATCGCATGGGTCGAGAAGATATACGCTAGTCTACTGTGGAATATCGATGCCCCGTCTCGATATTCCCTCGACTAGGAACATTGAAGGATGTACTCATGGAATATCCAGGCCCCACTAATATGATCTGCATCACAGTCCTGGAAGTCGAGCACACATCCTAAGGGCTTTATCAACATGTAACAGAGAGACAGAAAATATACATGTTAAGATAAAGATCAACCAGATAGCGTACTATCATGTCGAGCAAGAAAGTCCTACCTATATATGTCCCAGCATCCACTACAATATACATCCAATGTACAGTAATGGCCTCTAGGGCATACATATAACTAACAATCTCCCACTTGCACTAGGGCCATCTGTAGCAGTGGTTGCAGTATCACATACTCAACCATCCCCTAAAAGTCTCTCTTTGGGAAAAGGCCTTTGTGAGTGGATCCGCCGTGTTGTCCTCTGAGTCTACTCTCCTAACCTCGATCAACCTGGAGATCAACTATCTCCATGATCAGGTGATGCTGCCTCAGAATATGTCTGGGTCACTGATGGGACCAGGGTTCCAGGGCCAAAACCACACTTCCATTGTCATACAATGGAAGGAACCTAGTTCATCTTATGAACCAATATACACCCAAACTGCCTCTTTGGTAGTATCTTTAATAGCGATGTTACCAGCCTTTATCGTCTAGTTTGCCACGGTATCTATCTTGAAACTCTTCCAACATACCGTCCCTTTACTTAGGGTAAAGACAATGCCTGTGACTGACATTCAGTCGTCTTTATCACCCTGGAACCCTTCCAGAGATTCTCCCCAGGATCGATTGATACCATCTCACTACATCTAGTGAGAATCCCAGAATCCAATTACATCTATCTCATAGATGAAAACTCAGGATTTTAGGAGGCATCACTTTGATCCTATTGGAGAATCTTTGTGATAATAGGAGATCGACCGATCGTAGCATAGGAAATTCCTTTCCTATCAAGAGTATGTTGTCCACGTACAATACGAGGATGATCACTTCACTCTCTACTACCGTTTTGAATATACAAGGTTCATCTACCATTTTGATGAAGTCAAATACTTTGACTAGCACATCAAAACAGATGTTCCAACTCCGCGATGCTTGCTTCATCACATAAAACATCTTGCACACGTTTCCGCTGCTCCCACTGTTTACGTAGCCCTCTGGCTGTGTTCTTATAGACATTTTCTTCTAAATCATTATTTAGAAAATTAGTCATGGCACCCAACCACCAGATATCGCAGTTATGGTATGTAGCAGTGGCAAGTAGGATCTAGATGGACTTAAGCATAGTCCCTAGAAAAGGTTTCATCATTATCCACACCTGGTTGATGACTAAAACCTTTAACAAGTCTAGCTTTGAAAGTCTCAACTTTTCTATCTACACCAAGTAATCTTCTCAAGATATACTTGCTCCTGATGGGGATTTAACCCTTCAGATATAGCAACCAAAGTCCATACTTTGTTGGTGTATAAGGATTCCATCTCAGATCGCTAAGCATCCAGCCATTCTTACAGAGTCCCTACTCTCGATGGCCTACTCGAAACTAGTTGGGTCATCATCTCATGATGCATTCCTCGCTCCCACTGTCATCGAGAAACTGAGGTATCTCTCAGGCAGATGAGGAACCCTACCAGATCGGCGGAGAGGCTGAGGTTCGTCGGAAACTATTGAATCCTTTGGTTCTGTCAAATCATTAGCAGTTTTGTACAGCTGGAACCTTTCCAGTTCTACAGAACTGATCTTGCCTCGATTTTGTCCGGATTTTGCTTTTGACATAGGCCGGACAATCCCAAATCTTAACTTACTTAAGAGATAGGTTCTTCCCATACCATATCTTATATGGAGTGGTAGGCACTGATTTGATTCGAACCTAATTCAATAGGTATGCAGCTTCTCAAGCGCATAGCTCCTTAAAAGGAAATAGGTAACTCAGTAATACTCATCATAGAGCACACGATATCTAATATTGTGTGATTGCTCCGCCCCGATACACCGTTGTGCTGTGGTGTATTCAGAGGAGTAATACTGAGAGAGAATCTCATTTTCCTTTAGAATAGTCCAAGGATTCCATGCACAAGTATTCTCCTCCCTGATCTCATCATAGGACATAATACTTATACCCGTATTTTGGTTCTCTACTTCTAACTTATATTCTGTGAATATCTCAAAAGGTTCAGACTTGTGTTTCAACAGGAACATATGTCTGAATCTTGAGAGATTATCAGAGAATATAATGAAGTATAAAGAACCAGTCCTGGCATGTGTAGACAGGAGACCTTACATACACCATCATGTATCAATCCCAAGAGTTCACTAACTCTTTCTTTGTTTCCAATAAACAGAGCTATGGTCATTTAATCTTTGTGACATGACTGGCAAGTTTCACAAGATGTAAATTCAAACTGATTTAAATATGTATCTAAAATGTAACTTCAGCCAGTCGGGTCGCATTGATATGACCTAGTCTACAATGCCTCAAGAATGATTCGTTCATTTCTGAACTCTTCCTCTTGTGTGTGTTCTGTATACGAGGAACTGTAGTTTGATTTAGAACGTCAATGCTTTTAGATAACGTGCCTGAACCGATCAACTTTTGATATAGGAAATGTTCAAAACATTATCCATTAATACAAAATTTTATCAATTCTTTACTTATAAAGAGACTGATATGATTTTGTATATCAGGTTCGGTATCTAATAGCATTTGTTCAGAATCAATGTATTAGTAATACAGGGTGATAGTGACCAACAGACTTGGCTGCAACACTTGCTCCATTTTCTGTCTCATGAAACTTATCACCCGTTCTCAGTTTTTCTACCCTTTTGTAGCCCTATGTAACAGATTACATATCTGGGATCCTGATCCAGTATCATATACCCAGGATGCAGAGGATACTGAGAAACAGTTCTTTGTAATGAACACACCCGAAGGAGATGCATCATATGCACTTTCTTCGTTTGGGCGGCATGGGAATCCTGGTATTCCCCTAATTCCTGCTCTGTCTTATAACAATTATAAGTTGGAGCGGGACCAACGTTCCCCAGCTCAGTATAACAAGCGGGTTCGGTTAATACATCCATATTATTATCTTGATTAAGGCGTGATATGGTCGCTACCTGGAGAGAGAGAGAAGAAAACACTCAGCGTGCGCTCTTGCAAGAATAGATTGGTTATTATTTTATCTAATCAGGATGGCTCCCACTGTTTTTATCAAATCTTCCTTCAAACCCTAAAAGGAAAGACTAGCCGGGATTAATTACACTCTACAAGTTCGCCAATCTTTCAGCCAGGCCAGTGTCGGTACTTTGAGGGAGGTTCCCCGTGCTTTCGCACGGACCTAATTACAGTAAACCTCGTTTTCCCAGAGGCGTAACCCCGTTGACACCTTTCTAGACACCTACTTGATCGGCTAATTGTAAAGTGCAAAACTCTCCCAGGAGTAACAATTACTCGCAGTGGGTATCGGGATCCAACTATCACATAGAAGGTATGCAATCTCATTGCAAATTTCAACACTTGAAACTCCCGATAAAGGTTTTTACCCCTAGCACCTATGACCTTAACTATGGTCAACAAATCATAAGTACTAGTCAAGTTCTATCCGTCATTTCGTGATTAATTAGACCCACCCACATGACCCTTAACTAAGGTCAACAAAGTCACGCGACTGTCCTAACTAATCGCATCATATGCGGTGTAGGAAGACATCACTTAGCTACCGTACACTGTGCCTTGACTATGGTCAACAAACACAGCACGAATACTAAGTACTCTACTTCCTAAAATGACGGAGGGTTGCGAATGGTTTTTATGAAAACCTTTAACGCTTTGAACTTGATCTCATTGCGGAATCAAATGGTTTTTAAATGGAATGTTTTTGAGGCTTTTCTAGTTTTGCTAAAGTGGTCACTCCCGGTGAAGGGATCGTCGGCCCTTTCCTCGTCGAATGAGGTGCAGGATATATCATATATATCACTGTGCAAAGCAGAAACTATAGAAACGATCAAAGACAAACCGAGGGTTGTAGCATCTGCCAGTTATTGCTAAAGGAGTCACTCCCGGTGAAGGGATCTCGGTCCTTTCCTCATCGAATAAGGTGCAGGATGTTCTATAATGAACACCGCGATGCAAAGCAAGAACTGTAGCTACCTGTTTTTATTTTGAAATTCGATTCTACAACATCAATTAGGTTTATTTTCTTTCATTAATCTCATTAATGAATATCCCATCATTAAGGTCCACCTAAACATCACAGATAAATATAACGTACGCTTATGCCATCCGCATTCGCCTCGATGTCCCGTCTGCACCGTTAGGTTAGGTAACTAACGGCAGAGCGGGGCAGGGCTAGCGCGATTGTAAAACATAAGCAACGTTTATATAATATATCATATATACAATATATAATATCTGTCACAGAACATCACATGATCACATCACAGATAAATCACAGCAGAAGAAACATATGAAATATTGGATATACTAGGACGTCCGTGTTTTCAATACGAGCCAGTATAAAACACGGATTCCACGGTCGTGATGAATAGCCAATCCCACACCCCTAGACCCCTACGAGAGCGGCAAGCAACCCTACCAATTCTAGGGTTAGGAGACCCGGACTCGACTCCTCGAGTTGGTCTCCCACTGGACCCCAGAACCCGGTTACTTATGCTCCCCTCCTTGGGTCTATCCTAGTGCAGAAAAGTAAATAATATACATCAACGGTGATATCTTCCGCAACCTGGAAGTGCCCCAATAAAAGAATATTACATACAAGTATTTTACATGAATGAAAATGAAAAACACTCATCTCACATAAAAAACCCCGGCTATTCAAACACGACGATCCAATATAATATATCCAGCAACACATAACATCACATGTCATCAACGTAAGTAAATGTGCGCATCCCAATTGTCGTTGACATATAGCAACGAAACCGGTGATATCACATATTACACTTACAGTCACAGAAAAGAAAGTGTAAAACTACAACAGTTAGAATCCGCAATCTCTTGAGACATCGCATGCCTAATCAAATGAAATACTTAGACATCCCATGCCTAATAATTATAAACCCCGCATTTTAGTCTCATTTTCGAAAACTCTTTTCAATATCAAGTCGGGCAATTCAACAAGATTCCCGACATCCTGATCGAATGCTCGTCGCAAACTTTAGTAGGCGGCCGCACCCCTGATACCGTCGACGAAGTACACCAAGGCGGAACACTGCTACCGCGAGCACCCAAACGGATGCTTTCGGCGACGGGGTTCTCCTACAGTCACTTGGTCGGGGCTATGGGGTGAGGCTGTCTATTAAGTTTACCCGGCGAGTATCCGCGTACGCTACGTGATTGCGACGGACTTTTGATCACATCAAAACTCCGTGGCAACCGATCAAGTGAGACTAAACTGCTATGTTTATAACATTCATTCCGTTATCTCATAACTACTTGTGAATTCCAATTATTGTATCACATTCCGGATAAAATAGAAAATGTTAAACTTTCCGATCGAACAATCGAACACCCAAGTTTTCCCGAAACAGCTCAACACATGAAATAAGTCTAACAACATTCAGTTCGTACCTCAGTACCAACGGTCCAGCCGTAGAAGGGTCAAGCCAACGCCTCACATGTGGCACGCCGTACTGCCCCAAACCCGAAGGTTCAAAGGGCAGTTCAAGACGGTCACATAATCGAGTTAAGGTTTGTTGTCTTCTAGAGGGTCCATCGCGTTACTTGCACTACTTAGAACGTCGTTAAACTACGGAAAAATCCAACAATTGGAAATTTCCCGGCAGGGGAAAAAGTGGGTATTTATATCCGGTCGAACTTTTTAACATATTCTAAGATTATCCGGAAAAGCACACAGACAGAATTAGACAATCCGATCAATACACCGATTTCCCAATACAACCCAGAAAATAAAACTCTGGAATAAATATTAAAAATTCCCAGAAACACCAACAATAAACTATAAGAATTACTGTGCAGAAAAATGTGCCAGAGGAGACCAACTTGCCGCGGAACCGCCGCATTAGGCATGCATATGCGGCGGTTCCGCCGCACTATGAACGATTCAGAGCCCCCGTTTTAAATAGTAATTCTTATAATATTGCACTGAGGTTTCTGCATATTTTTAATCTACAAAAATCCACATTTTACAGAATTGTCCAGAGAGCATTTTAAAGTCGGGGTTTTGGGTCGATCGGACTTCTAACTCCGTCTACGCATCGCCTAAGGCTCTAGCTAGGCTCTGATACCACTGTAGGGTTCCTAGGCACACTAATGAAGTCTCACAAGGCATCAAACATGGCTAATTCAAATTTTACGGGTGCCTACAAACCCTAATACGGATCGTTAACTAGATAATGAGGCGATGCGAGCATATAAACAATTTAAATGCTAAAGGAAAATGGCTACAACCTTTGTAGATCCGGTCCACCACCTCCATGGCTCCGCGATGAAGTCTCCTCGCTATACAAATCGGATCTTGGGCTCTAGCGTCGGCTTCATCGGAGAAAAAGCGGGCTAGGTCATCGACGACGATGCCGAAGATGATCTACGTCGAGGCATCGCTAGATCAAGCTCCAACTTCACCAAGTCAAGAAAACTTGGGAAACACCCTATACTACTTAGCAAGAGGTAGAGGATGAAGAAATAGGAAGTGGGTAGACTTTAGATTTGGATTTCTCACACTTTTTCATCAATCACCATTGATGTAGCAAGCTTTCTTCATGGAAGAAGAAGATGAAGAAGAAGAAGATGATATATATCATAAGTCTTTTTAAAATAAAAACAATATGATACTTATCATAATCTCAACCATGGTTTAGTGTAGAGATTTAACTAAGGTTAGATGAGTGGTTAGGGTTAGAGAAGAGACAAGAATGGTGGACTTGTTCAAAGCTTCAAGAAGCTTCAAATAAAACAAAATTAGCAACCATTCTTTTCTCTTTTTCTTTTCAAATGAAATAAATAAAATAAATAAATGAATAAGTAAAAGAAATGATACCCTAACCACTAACTAACCATGGTTTAATACTTTACACAAAACCAAGCTAGAATGTATCATCAAACATGATACAATCATGTGCACCAAAATATATCACATATACAATGTGCAATACAAGTGAGTAAATCCATTTTAAGTGAACCAATACTAGTTAATGCAAAGTAATATATCAAATATATAATTATACATTAAATCATTAAATCAACACTTAATTCAATGATCCGGTTATGTCGCATATAACCGGCTAGTATCCAATGTATCGGCTTATCGAATCGATCCTTGATTCGATAACTAGGTTATATCGCATATAACCAATCAATACATTCATCGCGAGAATGGAACACGGTATCACATACACGAATTATTCTCGGCCCCGCACATATCTCATATGCGCTCCTATTTCGTTTCGCTTGAGCCAGGAAACCTCTGTGTAGGACTCTAAAGACTCGTCAATACGCCGGCAGCAGATGATGATCATATCAAACACCCACAAGCCGCAAGCGGTCTGCCAAACATAACGGCCACCCGGGTATTGAGCGATCAGAAGATCGACGAGCAAGCCTGCTCACACTCCTGTGAATCCAACCAGTAACACTTACCGTACAGTCCGGTCTGTTCGTCTGATATGTCGCATATCTCGCCTAGGGGTGGTAAACGTCAGACCCCAATAGCTTGATAAGTCATGCCGACGTGAAGTCCATGACATGTGTGAAACTACTGATAACACTTACCAGTAGGTCACTACAACCCTGGCCAGGGATTTCCTGTTATGGCCAGTCGAGCATAGCGCAACATCAACCCCCAATACCGGGAGAGACGAATCCCCTCCTATCGCTCATTGCCTCGATGTGAATCGGGACTGTACCCAAAAACCACCTGTTTGCACGACTCAGTAGAGCCGTGGTAGGGTGGAAATCAAAGCACAGTGGGAGACACACAAGACTCTATGACGATATCGGGTCAACAGACTAAGCTGTACCAGTGTCACCAGAGAACTGCCATCTGACGTGAGGTATAATACCATCTGGGAGTTCTCGGCGAGTCCGTTCAGTGTACCCAGTCTCCACTGAACACCCGTATACCATCTCTGATGTCAAACACCAATGGATATGGGATCATCCATCGCCCATCGCATGGGTCGAGAAGATATACGCTAGTCTACTCTGGAATATCGATGCCCCGTCTCGATATTCCCTCGACTAGGAAAATTGAAGGATGTACTCATGGACTATCCAGGCCCCACTAGTATGATCTGCATCACAGTCCTGGAAGTCGAGCACACATCCTAAGGGCTTTATCAACATGTAACAGAGAGACAGAAAATATACATGTTAAGATAAAGATCAACCAGATAGCGTACTATCATGTCGAGCAAGAAAGTCCTACCTATATATGTCCCAGCATCCACTACAATATACATCCAATGTACAGTAATGGCCTCTAGGGCATACATATAACTAACAATTCATGCCTGTTTATGTCTAAATTACTTATACTGTCAATGTTTGATTGTCTAGTTGTTGGTGATGCGTCCACATCTGGGACAGAGGCCACCCCCGCTCCTCCAGGTATGTTTATATATCATATAGTGTATGTATATTGATTTAGAATGCTATATCATAAATACACACATTCCTTTTGCTCTTACTTAGCAATTTTTATTATTGTCTAGCTGTAGGTGGTGACACCACCGCACCTGCGGGTATGTTTATATATCCTATAGTGCATGCATATTGATTTATAACGTTATATTATTGATCTACACATTCTTTTTGCAATTACTTATATAATCTATTTTTAATTGTCTAATTATAGGTGGTGCGTCCACATCTTCCGTAGGGGCCACTCCTGCCGCTTCCATACCCTCCGCATCGTCTGCAGGTTAGTATGAATAAATTTAAAATATTTATTCATTTTACATATGCTCTATAGAATAAATATGAACTTCATGGAAATTTAGCGTCGATGTTTATTTACTAGTTGGAGGGGATGCGTCCGCATCCGGGACCCCGGTTGTTCCTCACCGGAGGAACTATCGTCCCGCTCGTGCTGCTGCCCGGGCCCAGGCTCGTGCGATAGTCACCGGAGGTATATATCACACTTGAATTTTCGTTTAACATTGATTTCTTAATACAACTTTGTCTTATTATTGATTGTCTTGATATTTCGTGCAGACGCAGAGCCTCCCATCCCCAGAGGGGGACTCGAGGCCCGAATCAGTCCCATAGGCTGAGGCCTGACAGAGCTAGGGGAAGGCAGCATTCCCCCTTTTCTTTACCCTTGACTATCGCTATTCCGGTCCTCATGCCGAGAGGTTCGGCCGGTATTTGGGGGACGAGAGCCGGCTCGTGAAGAACTATCCACTTCACGTTGAGTGGGGCGAGCAGCACCAGCGCTCATTCGCCCTCTTCTTTGATCAGGCTCGAGTATGTATTAATATATATTTTCATTTGATCTATCCAATATATTTATTATTAACACTTGCAATCTAATAACAATGTTTTTTTGTATTTTCAGTTGGATTACGATTTTCAGCCTGTAGCCGACCCTGATCACCCGGGGAGGGTGCTCGACCTTCATGCTCTGTACAATGGCTTGATGAAGAACATGCAGGCCAAGGTCCGATACAACAGGAATGAGCTGAAGGCCGACTGCTACTCCCTGTGGATGGCGACCCCCAAGGCAGAGAGAGCGGCCCTCCTATCTACTCCAGCGTTTGCGAGAGTCGACGTAGAGACATGGCCTCTATTGTGCGCTTATTTCGACTCCCAACGCAAACAGGTATGTATTTTAAATGTAATTCATTATTTATGATATAATTTATTTCTTTGTGTTTCTTAATTAGAAAACTAAATGTTAATGCGTTGTGCAGAAACAGACCGTTCAGAATACAGAGAACAGGAAGTCGGCGAAGAGGGGTCGTCCCACTTACACAGGTGGCTCGAGGAACATTACTCGAGCCATGGAGTTATCGGTAAATTACAATAGACCGACCTTTGTGATATTCTGCAATATTAAGAGTTATTTTCTAATATTTCTAATATTAAGAGTTACTTTCTAATATTGCAGACATCTCGGACCGTGGAGTCAGGTGGTACACCGAGCGTGCTGTCCGCATATCTTGCCGTCCACGGCACCTCGACAGATCCCGCCACGGGCGAGCTTCGATATCCCGACGTCGCTATCCAGGAGTACTGCGTAAGTGTTAATATTTTTTCTACCCAAATTTGAAATTTTAGTTTTGAAAGGTTCAAGTTTAAATTTTATACTTATACTTTACTGCTTAATGTGGGTGTAGGAGCGGGTGGTTGAGCAGGCCCAGGTCTCGGGGATCGATTTTACCGGACAGAGCGATCCGAGGCTGCTGACCCCAGTTCTGGACGCCGCACACGGAGGGCACCACGGAGGTTGGGAGAGAGGCCGGGGACTGGGCCCTAGCAGGGCCCATATGAGGTTGGACTCCACCCCGGCGGTTACTCCTTCCGTCTCCAGTGACCGACGTGTCCATCAGGAACTGGAGAGCTTGAGGGCCACCGTTCAGGAGTTGAAGGAGATGCTGGTATGTATACTGTTTTATAGTAAAATATCATGTCATATTATATAGATATCAACATATCCATAATTAGTACGTAGCTTGAACTTATTTGGTTTTAGACTTAAGTTTGATTAATCATACATACAGATGTAATTAAAATAAACAACAAACTAGATATCCAAACGGGGTTTCGAAATAACTTAATAATGATACGAATTCGAATAATACACAGTTCTTACACGTTTATTACACACGTTAGGTCCAGACGCGACAGGGTACATCGGCCGACCCTCCACATGCATCTCCTTCGGCTGCGGCTCCGCAAGCCACTACATCGGCTGCGGTTCCGCAGACAGCTCCTGTAGCTCCACCGCCCACTCAGACTCCCGCAGCCGCGGCTCCGCAAGCGACTACCTCGACGGCGGCTGTGCAGACCACTTCGCCAGCTCCACATGCCGCTCAGACTTCCGCTCGCGACGAATTGCAGAGTTTATTGACCGAGGAGCAGGCGCGCGTTATTCTATCGTTATTCAGAAGTGGAGCTGGACCGACTAGGGTAGTTTTTTGGTTTTTATTTTTTGAAACATGTATTTATTTATATCATACACATTGTACTACATTTTGAAACTATATTGATATTGGTTTATATTTATATCATATTCAGTTTTTGGGTTTCTTTTGTATATTATATATATGCGTGAGATGTGATTATGAATACTGCAATATATGTTGTGTGACGATTAATTTTATATTTGATTGATATATATATTATTGTGCACATGACGGGAAAAAATCAAGCAGCCCATTTTTTTAAAAAAAATACAGATAATATGTACCTACGGATTAATCCGTAGGCAAACATATTGCCCCTACGGCTATATCCGTGGGGCCACTGCCACTCCCCTACGGAGTTAGCCGTAGGGGCAAAATATCAGGAATCCTGATATGTTGTCCCTACGAATAGGTACCTACGTAGATATTCGTAGGGGGTAGTACATGGACCTACGGTTATGTCCGTAGGTACATGTAATATATTAAAAAAAACAGTAAATAATATAAAATTTTATACCCTACGGATTACTCCGTAGGGGCAACAGGACCTACACAGAAATCCGTAGGGGCAAGAATTTGCCCGTAGGTGCAAGTTCAGGGCCTCAACTTGCACCTGCGGCCTTTGTACCTACGGGGTATTTTTTCGCTCCTACGCATATATCCGTAGGGGCAATCCTTATTTGTAGTAGTGTGGCATGACCGCCTCGGCTCCTGCTCGCGCGACGTGGTATGGTCCTCCGAATGGTGCAGGAAGTGATGGTATGTGTAATATATATACTAATATATGCATGCATGTATGCATGATTGATTCTTTTACAAGAAAAATGTTTTTAACACTTCATATGGCAGAAATCAATAATATATTGTGTTTTCGGTCGAGTGACGTTTTCACAAATCTAAAGGTGGTGCATGCGGATATGGTGATGCGGTAGAAAAACCGCCATACAATAAAGTGATAGCTGCAGGAGATCCTTCCCATTTTCAATCATGCGCAGGATGTGGTACTTATCTCCATAGTCACAAATTCGTCATTCGGGAATAATTCGGCGAGGTCGAAAATTCGGATTTGGAGAACTATTCGGAAAAAATCGGCAGGTATTCGGGAAAGATTCGGTAAGTGTTCGGGAAATGTTCGGGAAGGATTTCGAGCAATAAATTAATATATGAGACGCTAGGTTTTGATTTTGTGAATTATTTGCTGTTTTTTAAATTATTCGGTGTTTTATCACATAATTCGGGAATAATTCGGGAATTATTCGCGAATAATTCGCGAATAATTCGGCCAGTTCGGCAATCACGAATAATTCGGAGATTAATTCGTTTGATCAAGAATTCGCGAATTATTCGCGAATTCGACGAATAATTCGCGAATTATGTGACTATGCTTATCTCTACTATTTTAATGCTCAAGATAGATATTGTCAATTAATTACACATGCCACGAAAAATTCTCCTTAGTTTGAGAAAAATATATATCTAGAAAACCATATCTGACCTTTCAAATTAAAATAATAAAGCAAAATATTTTTAAATAATAAAAATATGCTTGATGCCTTATATATATCAGCTTAACTACATGAAACGCACATGAGAAAATGCTAGTAGTCTTTTAATTTGCTTGTTTGCATGAAAGCTATATTATAGTATCAATTTTGATACGGTAAATTACGCTAATATCCCTCAACTATCAAGTTTGTTTATTGAAATACCTAAAAAATTCTTTATTA
Organism: Agapanthus africanus; assembly: GCA_030015575.1. NCBI lineage: Eukaryota > Viridiplantae > Streptophyta > Magnoliopsida > Asparagales > Amaryllidaceae > Agapanthus > Agapanthus africanus. The sequence continues at coordinate 765,386,486 of CM057340.1, forward strand.
CAATAAATACCTTAAATTGTGGTTGTTAAGAGAATATTTTCACTAAATTACTCTCAAAAGTATATTTTACCGCAATAAAAGAACTTCAATGTATTAGTATGAGAAGAAAAGGACAATTTAGAGTATTTTAGCGTAATATATACCCATTTTGATATGATTTTTCTGTAAATCTAGGTCCGCGGTGGATGCTAATATACCAACTGAGAGAGTTTAAGTTTAGGTGCTATATATGAAATTAGCCATTATCTAACTATATCACAAGTGGTTAAGTTGTAATAAATATTATGTTGGTGAACAGGTTAATTAGTTGTAATACAAATGCTGCATGCATGCTCAGGCAATGCTAATATACCAACTGAGAGAGTTTAAGTTGTAGAATCACATAAAATTTGATGTACCCATAACTTAGATGATAACGATAAAGATGATGAGTACCGATCGTCGGAAAACACGATGGTGGACGTACTTTTTCGACGCCATAGAAGGAAATTCCCCGCTATGGCATCTTTCCTTCATTATTCTAAGGAAATTCCCGCCTATGGCATCTTTCCTCCATTATTCTAATATATATATATAATGGAGGAAAGATGCCATAGGAGGGGATTTCCTCCGCGTCAGAAAAACACGTCCTACTCCATATATATATATATATATATATAGACACACACACATACATACATATTAGAATAATGGAGGAAAGATGTCATAAGAGGGAATTTTCTTTTATGGCGTCGGAAAAACACGTCCTACTCCATATATATATATAATCTTAGTATTGTATATGCCACTCTTCTGATATGTTGCGTCCAAAAGAAAGAAAAACATTGCCCATCAGAGTGCATGTATAAAAAGCCACGGTAGCTTAGTGTTGGGTAGGTCCAGCCTCATTTATGCGGTGGACCACAATGTGAAGAAATTTTCTTCACTCTATTTTCTTAGCCTACAACCTATGAATGGTGAACTTTCTTTCCTAGTTGTAGCCGTTGCCTTCTTTGATTGAGTGCGGCTTCATCTTGTGAGCTAATTGGAAAACACAGAGAGTTTGCCGAGAGAAAAATAGAGAGAATGAGGGAGGCATTTGTTATCTCCGGTTGATTTAACCTATAAGGATTCGTAGCCAACGACGAGCACTACACATCCACCGGTTAGGATCAGGTTTTCTTCTCCATTTCATCTATACTTGATATTCTCTCAAACTCCTTTGTTCCTAGTTGTTGAAATCCAGCTCTAAAGATGACGTTCTTGGTGTTGTGATTCTCTAGTTTTGTCTAGAGAAGAAATATTATGTAAACCCGTTATTTCTACAGTGAAAGAAGTTGATCGTTGGCTGTGGCTTTTCCTGCATGGGTTTTCCACGTAAAATCAATGTACTTGTTTTGTGTGGTTGATTGGTTTGTTTATTTATTATTTCCATGTATATTTTGGTGATTGTGTGATTTTGTATAATTTTGTATCAATCTCTTCTCAACCATTCCCAACACTTAATTAATGCAAAATATCTTGTTAATTTGTCTGATGATATTTAATTTAATCATCTATTTTCATTGCTAAACTCTATAGCTTATGTTTATCTGAACTTGATCTTCAAATTTATTATTCAAACCTTCATATATAGTTGTGTTGTGTTTAAGCAAAACGAATAAGATATAAGGAAATGGATAATAAAATTAATAAATTTATATAAACTAGAATTAATTTACTGCAATTTGCATAAAATATATTGTAAAAAAAATAGTAAAAAGTGGGAAAATTTCCTTTTTCTACGGAATATAATTTAGGTGGAACCAATTTTGGAAGGATTTTTTTCTTTTTATAAATTTTGTCATAAACTGAAAGTGAAATACATCAACATTGGAAGACAAAATTAATTTTTGAAGACCCAAATGAACTTGCATTACAATAGCTTCGGATATTCTTCATCATTTTTAACTCAAAAAAAAGGGTTAATTGCGGATACATCCCATGTGGTATGAGAGGTCGAGCACTTATACCTCTTAAAGTATTATAACGTTTTTACCATCTCTAATTGAAAAATATTTTTCTAATTCTCATTATACCTCTTTCCCCTTTCTCTTCAAGTATGAAGAACTCATGACATGAAAAGAAAATCTTAGCAAAATCAACTAAATAAAATGATGATAAAATTAAAGTGAAAAATATTCATCTTGAATTTCTTTTCTCTCTTTTTAAAATTGATGGAGAGAATATGTTAAACATTAAAGTTTTAGATTAGAATTAAAAACTTAAGTACCTTCGAGATAATAGAAAAAAGTTTGGAGCGTAATGGAAGAAAAGACACTATCAAGCTTTTAGATTAAGGCTAAAATATTTTAGGATTAAAGATTGATTTTTTTAAATAGAAAAAAGGAAAAAAAGGGTAAAATGGATATTAAGAAAAAGATATATATTAACCATAAGGGATGTAAGTGTTTATTATTATAGTTCATGAGTATAAGTGTTCAACCCAGATAGTTCAGGAGGTCTTTGAGCAATTAACCCAAAAAGAAAACTTCAACATCTACTTTTAGGAAGCCAAGATAAATAACATATTAGTAAAACTCATGGAGTTATTTCGAACGTTTTTGTCATGCAGGGTTCCATGCAACAATCCAGGTTTCCATGTCGCTTTCAATGTAGATTCAGGCTCGAATCCAAGCTACTTTGCCACACTCGTCGAGTACGATTCCGGAGATGCGGACTTATCAGGTTTGGATCTTCAACAATCGGGTTCGAACACATGGCAACCAATGCAGGAATCTTTTGGTGTAGTTGGAAATTGAACGCGGGTTCACCTCTTAACGCACCCTTCTTCCTCCGACTCACAACAGGTGAATCGAAACGACAACTCGTGGCTCAAAATGTGATTCCTGCAAAGTGGAAGCCTGGTGCAACTTATGTCGGTTGATTACTTGCAAAGCAAGTCGATACAAAATTGAGAAAATAATTTTGAGGATTTCTTGGTAGTGATCCCGGCTCTCTTTGTTTCAAATGAATATTTTGGCTAAGTTGTGGTTTACTTATGAATAAAAATGATTTGGCAAATGAATGAACATGGCAAAAAAGAATTGGCAGTTATCTTAAATACATCTATATAGATATAATTATGTAATACATAAACATGACTTATATCGCAGAGGCTAAATATCATTAATCCACCCTTAATTATTAGAGTTCTTTGGTTGCCTAATTTCAATTTTTTATTATAGTTAACTCCTCAAACTTTGGTTTCAAGGGAGACTTTTTCACTGCAATGCCCTTAAATACAGAAGTTTAAGGGATTTTACAGTAATAAAAAACAATAAGTTTTAGTCAATATCTGGAGAATATAAAGTGGCAAGAAATTTTATAAATATATGATAAATTTTCTATAAAGAATATTTGCTTTAGGGGAATTGATGAATTAAATAGTCAAAATGAAGTAGAGAGTACTAATTTGGCATATAAATTTAGCTGAAGAAATCTCTACCATAAATTGAGTTTTTATGGTTTCAGTAAAATAAAAGGAGCGTTCATAATCGGTATTTGCTCAGCATAAAAATGAATCATTTCAAATTAGTTTTATAGCATTTTGATCAAATAGGCAAGGAAATAAAATCCTATTTCAATATTTAATTAGAAAACATATCACTCCATCAAAATTTTATTATGGATATCGACCCCTCAAATCAACATAAACCCATAACTTATGCATGTAAGCAAACTGATGAAATTAAATAGAAATCAAGGCGGCATGACATCCCCAGTCATAACCATTTTCTTTTTCAAAGCAGGCTTGTTTTGAAGCTCTATTTTTTTGGTGGCTCAAACTAAAATAACAATATTAGATATAATGGAAATGTCTTTGCGATTCTTGACATAACAATATTTTTCTGATAGCAATTTTACTTATATATAAAATTTCAGATCTAGAACTCAATAATAATAATAATAATTGATCAAAACAAAATTAAACAAGATTTGTTCTCATCCTCATCAGTGCTCTTCCACTTGCCGAATAACAGTTACAAGTAAGAATTCAAAGCCAAAAGGAAAAAAAATGCAACAGTTAAATCAAATTGCAAAAATAGCTCAATCGAAGAAATCATAACCAAATCAGGGACCTGTGGCTTTATTCAATGTAGACTATCCTTCTGTTTATGAATTGGAATCGACGTACTTTAAGAAAAAAATCATCAGCAGCATCATGACATCCCTTCATCTGCACAACTCTTATAATCATTCTGCATAGCTTCGGACTGAACTTAACCAATGATTCGAGCGTGTTCATCTTTTGTTCTGCGTTTAATGGTGATCTAACGGTGACACGAACCTCTTCCAAGCAAGGGATGCTGAATCTCCAACCCAACTGCAATTTGAAACAAACCATTTAAGCACTCACATTTAAGTAGCTTATTATGAGTATCGAGAGGAGAATTTTGTCAAATTTTAGCAAATAGCATGGTCTAAGAAATATATATGACACAGTGTAAAATTTTCCTCTTCTCTAATTCATTTAGTAGGATACATCTATACTCATACAGACTGAAAGCATTCCAATGTTTCTTTCAATGTTAATAATCAAATGATTAATTAAATAAAAAAAAGTTGTCATCCATCCTACTGTGCATCAGTTTATTGGGATTTTAGTGAAAACTTCTAGTTTTTAATAAGAAACATTCCAAAATTTCTTGTTCAAACAACATAATATGATATTTTACTGAAATTTAGCCTAAATACTTTCATGTTTCACAATCTTTGATGTGTTAGCCTCTCTCTCTCTCTCTCTCTCTCTCTCTCTCTCGCGCAGTATTTTTATCACCATGATTTCAACAATTATTTCCATTTCTAAATTATGAGAATATCTTGAGGAGGTAATTATTAATTTGTGCGAGCACGCTCAGAGTTAATGCTGTGAAATCACCATTCACTCATTTGGTCCTAATCTAAATGTGGTGGCATGATTTTTCTTTTACGGAGAAATCTAATATGAGTAAAGTTGCCAGTAGTATAACCTTCTTACAGCAAATCAACAAGGAGAATCCCGTTTTTGTGCAATAGCAAAGAATAGTTTAAGTTGTAAGAAGCTAAGCCGCTTCTTTAATATTTAGCACTTACATTTTTTAGGCTGTTCTTTTGGCATAAAGCTGCGAACATTGCACCTTGGATTTCAAAGCTTTGGAGCTTTGGATGGCCATTGAAGAATTCGACCAAGTTGATTTCAGGAAAAGGTTGGAGGATGTCATGGTCTCCGGTGAACTCGATCTTCATAAAGAGGTGCTTTACTTCGCTTGCACATCGAAGAATGGAGTCAATAGCGCTCCAAGTCCATTGAACCCCTTTGATACTTAAGTACTCAAGCTCTGTGAGCTTCCCTGTATCAACTTTGTATACTTTACCTGGTAAAAAGGAAATTTGATGAGCACCATTCTAATATCAATGTTGATAACCCAGAAACATAATGCATCATTAAACTCATCAATTGCGGATACCCATTTTCAAGGAAATTTGATGAGCACTAACTCCAATATTATTGAGATGGAACTTCACTCATTTTCAAGAAAAATTTCTGAACTTTGGCCATGTTTGGCTTTGGAATTCGAATAATCATGGTTCTAGTTTTAGCGAAGGTAAACATCAGCATGCAAAGGTCTAACTCAACTAAAATTATTGGGTTAATTGCCCGAAATCTCCATCTAGTCTACCCTGATATAGCATATATAATATTATACTCTCTCGAGCAATCTATTAGGTATTAGCACAAACAACCCGTCCAACTTTTCAAAACCGTAATGTTCGCTGGATTATTTCTATCAAATCAATCCATGTTATAAGGAATAGATTGTGGAAGTACCTTTCTTTTTTCATTTTTTTTAAATCACCAACTATTATCTTTTTTAATCAAAATGTTCAAATGAGTATCTAATTGTGGAAGTACCTCTACAGCTTGTTTTCGTGTCATTGGGACTTAAGAGTATAAAAGGTATGAATGACTTGATGTGAGCCCTAGTCTGCCCAAAAAGCTCCAATTTCGATCTGCTGATTTCGATCCTGTCGCGTCGGATTTCAGGAGTTGGAACTCTATGAGTTGGGTGTCCAAACAAACGATGGAAATCCAACTTTGGGTAAAAAAATCGGGAGATTGAACTCCTGATTTGCACTTTCCCCCAAAGTCATGAGAAATAATCAGGTTCCAAGTCACTTGAGGGTTATGAATTATATGGGGAAAACTACGGAGATGTTTTGTGCAATTCACCCTGAATAATAACTTTGGCTATCCTAAATAGTGTTGTTTTTTAGCCTATATAGTTATCGAACCTACAGAAGATTTTCTTTCCCCCTTCTTAGGACTTTGGATAACCCAAATATCTCACTTTTGGATTAAATTAACTCCAGTTATTCTAGCTACAAAACCAAACCCAAACATCATTATCAAAGTGTGATTTCGATCTGAAACTCTAAAAACGATAAGGCTTTTTTTTATTCAAATTTTAATCCTCATTCATGTGAATCGATCTTAAGCTCATTCTTGCAGTAGCAACAATAGTGGCACGTTAACTATTAAGCTGAATAAGCACAATCTAATCCCCAGAACTTAGGTGCAAAACTGCAATTTGCTATAAACAACCATTGGAATTTCATTATGTGTTTGCAAAATCAGGCCTAAAAGCTTGAAAGATCACCTGAGGTTTTACCAATCCCTAGGCGCACCAGCCGATGATTTCTCCCGACATAAACCCAACCAAATCCCTGAACCTCAAGCACACGCACCGGTGAGCTAATCGTCAGCGAAGAATTCCCCATCCCCAAAAAATCCAACCTACAGTTCTCCAATCTTTCCATATCGATCACAAGATTCTCAACCCCATCGCAACCAATCAGTATCAAATCCCTCAGATTCGGGCAAGCTTTAAGCGCATTGTTCAAAGCTTCATCTCTCATCGCAGCTCCCACAATCTCCAAACTCTGCAATTTAGCAAACGCCGCCCAATTCGGCGACTTAGCCAACGAAACCCCCCAAAGCTTCAAAGCCTCCAAATTCCTCGCGAGCCCGATCGAATCCATCTGGGTCGAATCGGGTTTATCCTCTAAACCCGAATCCGAAGCCATGTCCATCCTCAGCTCGAGGATTTTCAAAGTGGGGCTTCGAAGAGATAGCCAACTTTCGAGGCTTGAACCCGAAAAGGGGCAGTAGATGACGAGCTCCTGAAGATGAACAGCCGAAGAGATCATCCGGGTCATCGTCAAATCGGCCTGAGAGCGAGGGATCGAATCGAAGGAGCTTCGGGGGAAGTAGAGAGACGGGATGTATGGGATCGTCTCGTTGAAGCGTTTCGAGATGCAGCTGCATGACGCGATGTCGCGGGCGTTGTTCATTTGCGACAAGATGTGTTGGACGATCGCATCGGGCACCGACTCCATTGGATTTCGTTCCTGTTTACAGAAATCAAAGAACAATTTAAGAAAAATCAGCGAGTTTTTGCTCATCTGGCGTTCGATGAAATGCCTGCATGAGAATAACAGCAAAATTATATCTTGAGGAGACATAATTACTACTTCAGATCCAAAAACTAGCACTTCAAATAAAAATTTTAAGGAAAAAAAAACCTTGAATTTGGAGTGAGGGGCGTTGGTCTTCAGCTCTGCTCTTTGCTTAAGCAAGAGATTAGAGAAATGTGCAAATTTAAATTGGTAATGGAGCAAAGGGAGAAAGAACCTAGCTTCAGTAAAGAGGCAAGTGTATCTGTCTAAAATATGAAGCGAGGAGAGAGAAAGAGAGGAAGTTCAAAATTTAAATTTTGGATTTTTTAGAGAGCGAGAGAATAGAAAATGGATGTGTGATTGGGGTCGGCCGCTGTTTTTTTAAAACATTTTGAAATTTTGGGACCGTTCGCCCTCGCGCCTGACGAGACCCGAACATGGAAGTTTTGACAGTTTGCAAGTTGAAAGCTTCTCTCAGTTTAGAGCTACTGGTATGCATTTGGTCTTATCATGCGTCTTATTTGCATGTGAGATGCACATAAATATATAGCGTATACCGTGTTGTTTAAATGAATACTCTGTCATTTAAATATTTAGGTTTAAGAATAAAATTTAAGACATACCTTCGAAAATAGAAGGGAAAATGGCATGGATATTGGCATTATAAGAGCATAGATCATGCTTAATATATGTCGGTTGCGGTTCTTATTTGGCATATTGAGATGGATGATCCTGAATGAATCATTGGTAGAATTTTAACGATACAGAGTTAATGATTTAGAAAAGGCAAAGTCCGATTCGATATTGTAAGGGAGCAGTACTCCTTGTTCCTTTTACTTGTTTAAATTGTATCGGGAGTGGTACTCCTCCATGTCAGCCTTAAATGAGGTCAGGCAATATGTCCCTCTCATTTTTGTGGTTTAATTTTAAATTAATAAAAATTTAGGGTCTATGCCGGAACCCAAGAAGGAAGTTCAGGCTAAAAAAAGGCCGATTCGATTCGGTGTAGTATAACCAAATACTATATTATCTGCGAAGGGTTCTTTTATAAGAAGGATTCTTCGTTATTTGATAAAGCAACTACTAACAAATGGGCAGGAAATAAAACTATCGAAATGAAGTGATATGAATAGCTGGAAACCATTTCGATTAGAAGAAAAAAGGAAATACATTAACATTTGAATATAAAAATTTGAAATAAAAGGAAATGTTTTATAATGCGGCCTAAAATCAAATCCTGACAAAATAAGAATTACATGTTTTAACCGTTTAAGTATTATATTTATGTTTTTTAAATAATAAGCCGTTGCCTGATAAAAGCAAAATTTAAAGCGCGTACCTCTTGCTAACTATGAAATGGTTTTATCATTAGGCTAAAGTAGGCACTAATCTTGGTATACCTGCCCTACAAGTATTATTATAAAAGAAAACAATAAGAAGATTGACAAAAACAACACAGGAGACATCACAGATATTTTCCTTCTTTGTTTAAACGCAACTCTTATCATAGAAGACTCTCCATGTCTTAGGAAAAGACTTTCAAATTATGTTACATTTTTACATACACAAGAGAGAAAGGGGTTATACCCCTTTTTAAGGTGGGTGAGAGAGAGGCGTGGAAACCTTCAAAAACATTAAAAAAAAATTCTTTCTTTCAAAAAAATATTCTTTAAGAAACGAAATAGGAACACGTGGCACTCTTAGATGAGAAAAATGAAGCTCGGGCCCACTCTAGTGACCCAACAGAACCCAAGCCCAACTTGACCCATGTTTTACCCCATTTTGGAGCTGCGTGACCGCATGTTCATGGCTATGGGCAACAGCAGCCCTATTGACCTTTTTTGGTTATAATAACAGAGATAACTCCTGATAATCGAGCAAACGGTCTTTTAGACAATTCAAGCCCTCCCTCTCTCGCGCATGAGTTTAGGGTATGGACCAAAAGGCGGCGGGCTTTTAGCGGCCTCGGAGGTGGTTTCGGCCCCACGGTGAGCTCGTGTTGAACTCTTTACGTATGCTTTGGAAAGCGTTTGAATAAATGCATATACGAAGCATTTTAGGACTAGTTGTGTTGTTATTTGATAAATTGGAGATATATGTTTCCCATACTGTAAATGTAAGTGCACGCATCTTGCACCTATTGATGATTGGATCCTCGCACCTTGCCATGTACGTCTACAGCAAAATACAGTGCAGTTTTCATTTGTATTCATTAGTATTAGCTCTCTGGTTCTTCTAGGTGAGCTGTTAGTAGTTTGAATCTATTGGTAGCATTTGTACGTGGGAAATAGTCCCACATCGGATGGAGAGACGAATACCCAAGTCTTTATAATAATTCCTAATATTTAAATAATATCTTGAATAAAGTGGGTTATGAGCCAAGTGGGTCTGATTTCTAGCAGACTTAGAACACTTATTTATTATTGTTTTTGATTAGGCACTTGGGACATCTTGGGTTGACTTAAATAACACAGTTTGACATTTTGAATTTCAAATTCAAAGGTTGTCTGAAAAACTATCCACCGTTGTCTGAACAGTCACAAACGGTCAAACGGTTGTGTCTATTCAACTCTAAAAAGTCAACCGTTCAAACTCACTATCTTCTAAGAGAGTTTCAAGGGCTTTACTGTATCTTGGGGGTGATTGCCTTCTGCCCTACTTCCATAGTAGGGGGCAATATCACCTTTCGGAAAGTATATCATACACGCCTCAAAACTTTTAATTCTGTCTTAACCAAACTGAAACTTCAACAATCGAAAGGTGATATTCCTATAGAGACAGAAAGGGAAATGATTTTAAGAGATCTAATTTTATAAAAAAGAAATGGCCTTATTATAACTATGGAAAGAAAGGCCACTATATTAAAAATTGCAAATTCAGAAAAACCGGGAAAAAAACTTGATTTCGGATCAGAAAATAGGAACAAGGCAAATCTAATAGAAAATAAAGTCAAAGAACTTTTTGTTATGGTTTCTGACATGCAGACAGGCATGATTACGGAATTGCATATGGCTGCGGTAACTAGAACTGCAGTTTGGTGGCTGAATTCTGGCGCAACCATCCATGTATGCAATAACAAAGCAATGTTTAAAACCTACACGGATCGGAAAGGACCTGAAGAGGTGTTAATGGGAAACCATGTTTCGGCCAAAGTGCACGGTAAAGAAAGTGTTGAATTGAAATTTACATCTGAACAGAAACTTATTCTGCTTAATGTATTTGATGTTCCTGATTTGAGGAAAAATCTTGTATCTGCAAATCTGTTGTGTAAGAAGGGATTTAAAATTGTTCTAGAGTTTGATAAAGTTGTAATATCAAAGAATTGTATATTTGTAAGAAAGGGATATTCCTGTGATGGCATGTTCAAACTCGGTATTAATGAAATAAATTGTATGTTTGCTTATATTGTTGAGCATTCTTCTTCTTTGTGGCATACTAGATTATGTCATTTAAATTTTCGCTCTTTAAAGTATACGTCTAAATATGGTTACATTGCATGTCAGAATGATAAATGTGAGATTTGCGTAGAAGCAAAAATGACTAGAAAACCTTTCCCTAAAATTGAAAGAGACATTTATTTATTAGATATTGTTCATTCTGATATTTGTGAATTAAATGGTCAATTAACTAGAGGAGGAAAAAGATATTTTATAACTTTTACTGATGATCATTCTCGTTTTACATATGTATATTTATTGAGAACAAAAGATGAAACATTTGAGAAATATAAAGAGTATAAGTCAGTCGTAGAAAATTAGAAAGATAAAAGGATTAAAATCCTTAGAAGCAATAGAGGGGGAGAATATTTTTCTGATTCTTTTTCTCAATTTTGCGAAATGCATGGTATTATTCATTAAAGAACTGCACCTTATACATCTCAACACAATGGATTAGCTGAAAGAAAAAATATGAATTTAGTTGAAATGGTAAACGATATGCTTTTATATGCTAAATTACCTTTTAATCTTTGGGGTGAGGCACTTTTAATAGCATATTATATTCATAATAGAATACCATCCAAAAAAACTCATGTTTCACCATATGAAATTTGGAATGATAGAAAACCCAATTTAAACTATATTAAAGTGTGGGGGTGCATAGCATATTATAAAGTGATTGATCTGTATTAGTCTAAATTAGGGCCAAGAGGTATTAGAAGTATATTTGTTGGATATGCACAAAATTCTAAAGTATATCGACTTCTACATTTAGAATCAAATGTCATAATTGAATCGATACATGTTGAATTTTTTGAAAATAAATTTATGCATGACAATAATGATTCTAATTTGCATAATAAGGAAAATGCAGCAATTTCTAAGAAAATTACCAATAAGAAAAGAAGAAAAAGTAATGAAAATATTGAACCAAGGAAAAGTCAAAAAATCAGAAAAGAAAAATGCTTTGGTCCTGATTTTATTGATTCGTGTTCAATAGTCTTTCCCGTTGAAAGAGATAGAACCAAAGTGCTTAACAAAATACATATTCTACTTAATATAGAAAATGATCCTAAAACATTTAGTGAAGCAATATCGTCAAGAGATGCTGCATTTTGGAAAGAGGCTATTGATGACGAAATGGACTCAATAATATCTAACAATATTTGGATATTGGTTGACTTGCCTCAAGGATCTAAGCCTATAAAGTGTAAATGGGTATTTAGAAGAAAACAAAATACAGATGGCTCTATACAAACTTTCTGTCACGCCCCGCTTCCCAAAATACGGAATACGAGAGGTTGACAAGGCCAGCCATGCTCCTACGGTCAAGGAAAAATCCTGCCGTGGTCACACTTCGGTTTCTAGCACTACGTGGTAATCAGTAATCAATGCACAGGTAATGAGAAATGCAGTCACTAAATCAAAACAATTACAAAGAACTAACCAGATAGAGATCAAGGAAGTATAGCTCTGGGTCGCTGATCAAGATGTCCGCAATATCCTCGAGGTACGTCAGGTCCTAGTCCGAGCTAAATTCACTTCTCACTCTGAGCATGCATACTCAGGTCGTCAGAGCGACACAATAGCAATAAATAGAAATACATGTATAACAAGTGTAATAATGATGAATATGAAACAGTAAGCATGAAGTGACGATATGAGCATGAAGGAGCCAATACAGGTAAACAGTAAAGTAGATATATCAAATCAGTAAGCAATGCATGTCAATATACCTGTCGGTCTCTAAGTCTCACTGTCCAGGTCGCTAAACCTATCGTCAGTCTAAGTGTGAGAGTCAACCACTCGTGAATATTCCCCACCCAAGGGTAGGACCCAGGGGCAAAGGAACACGGGCCCGAGTCGCTCGCTAATAATCAGTAATATCACCCATATAACTCCAGAATTGCTGTGTATACCGGCAATGGGACTCCCAAGATTCCGTTGAACTCACACTCAAACTACCCCACACCCCGTGGTCTACATCAAACACCAACCATAAACTCAAATACCAGTCGGTCCATGACAAGTCTACGCGAGAACTGAAGACATGATCTCCATCAAGCATGTCTCGACTGATACCCAAGATAAATGGACAGTGTTTGATGCCTTACCTATGACACCCATATAAGTGCTTCCATAATCGTCTCATACCAATTATAGTTACACTTATACATGTCCCATAGACGTCGACAATGCAATCAATCAATAGGGTCTGCTGATTGTGTACAAGTACGTGTCACTTTCACTTATTCATTCACACTTTATCACTACGTACTTACCACAATCAAAATACTAATATCTAACACTGAGTAATGTACATGACCACTAGGTTACCAATGCATATGAGCTTTACATGATATGATGAGAATGCAATAATTAAGGTATGAATAAGATATCATCATTCAGTGTCCGAACACTTGCATAATTCACAATAAATCATACATGCAAAATTAAACGAAACAATGTAAAAGGTGTAAGCAGTATGTTTAATTATCTATCTATAAAAATTGGTTTCGCATCAATCGGGTTTCAGGTTTGATAGTTATGGCCATTTCATTTTAGGTGTTCACAGCTGGAAATCCAATTTTAGAATTGGAAGTCCGCTTCGTAACATATTTTAATCCTAGTTGGGATCGTAATTAGGCGACGCTATAGTTGAACAATATTTAGGATTATCAGTTAGGTTTCCAACACAAATAGTGGATCAGTAGTATCCTATATCAACATGGAGTTATGGTCAGGTTGAGGTTGATGTGTAAAATCTGTCACTGCAGAATTCAGCTAGACACGTCGACATTATAAAATGTGTTAAAAATATCATACAGAACAGGAATCCAGTGAAACCAGCGGAGTAACAAAGCTAACTTAATTTTCTACGTAACGATATAGGGTTCCGCACATTCTCGCATTTGAATAAGGATATACAGTGATTTAAAAACAAGGGTTAACTGGGATTTCTGCTATGGACTGCAGTCCAGAACCGCAATCCTCCCAGATTTTCATTGTCACGACTCATTAGGATTTAGTGAACAAAATATTTTACAGTATATTATTATGTTAGATTCGATATGAGTCCTTAAATGCCACAATCCGATCTATACATAATTTATTATAAATTTTACGGTTTAGCATGTACGAAAGTTTTCAGGTTTTACGACAGAAATCGGGACACCATTTTACGTGAGTAAACGACACTGTTTTGTAACCAAAATCTTAAAGGCTATTCATTATTACTCGGTCCATCTATTATGTTTATTTTCCGTCATTTTAAGGGGATTTTCGGATTATGGTTTGCACCGAACAATTATAATAATAATGAATCGCGATCGAAATGAAAATATAATAGCATGAAGCAAGTATTTAAACTTGCATGACGAGTCGACTATTTCACAACAGCGATGATGACACAGGCGACGGATCGCACAAGCATGGCAATACAACAGTACGGGCGCAATCACGACACGGTGCGGCTACACATGGTTAGGGTTCGGACTTGGCCTCGGCGATGGAGCTCGATATTGTGCTTGATGGCTCGGTGGGTGCGACGGATGTGCACTGGCGTTGTGACGGCCGCTGCGTTGACGACGACAATGGACACAATGATGGTGGAGTTGGCTTGGACGGCGATGACGGCAGCTGGAATAGCGGAGTTTCCGAAGATTACAGGTGTTCGATGAAATGCCGGGCGGTTTGGCTTGAAGCTTGGGGCTTGGTGGTGGTGGTGGTTGTGCGGTGGTTTGCAGGGCTCGTCGGCGGCGATCAGTGGGGTTGCCGGAGGGCGTGTGGTTGCGTTTTGGTGTCGGAAGCTCGGGTGAGAGTGGAGCACGGCTTGGCTTGGAGAGGAGAGGATGAAGGTGAGGCCCGGTGTTGGCGATGGTACTGGCGGCTCGTGAAAGGAGGCGAAGAGGTTAGTGGTCATCGGAGGGGTTGGGGATGAAGGCGAGGTCACCGGTGAGGCATGGGTTCTCGTCGGGGACGTGAGTTACAAGGGCTGAGGCGGTAGAAGAGGGAGGTGGTGTTGTCGGAGAGGGGTGACGGCGAGGGTGAAGGAGACGACAACGAGATCGGCGGCGGTGGACGCGAGCGACGGAAAGGCAGGCGAGGGCGCGGCATGGGTTTGAGCTTGCGCGCGGGAAGAGAAGAGGGAGAGATGGAGCGAGAGGAGAGGGAGTGTAAGTGGGAGAGAGAGAGAGAGAGAGTGAGCGTGGGGAGGGAGAGGGGGGAGAGAGCGAGAGAGCGAGGGGGAAGACATTGGGCAAGGACATGGGGAAGTGGACGCGGGGAGCGGGGAGAAGGACGTTGCGAGGAGGCGCGAGTCGTGGGGGTTCCTGGGTGGAGGACCGTTGCGAGGAGGGTGCGAGAATGAGGGAAGAACCGTTGGGGGCGAGGACAGGGTTGCGAGGCGCGGGTCGTGGGCGCGAGAGAAGCGGGGGCGAGGAGGGGGAAAAGAGCGGGAAGGTGAAAACGAGGGAGGAAGAGGGGATGAAGTGGGTCGGGTTTGAGGGAGTTGGGCCGGCTCGAGGGAGAGGAGAAAATGAGTGTGGGGTTTTAGGGAGTGGGCCGGGGCTTGGGCTGGGTTTAGGAAAAAGAAAAGGGGAATGGAAAATAAAAAAGTGATAGAGAGAGTGGGTTGGGCTGGGAACTAAAAGAATTAAAAAGAGTTTGGAATGAATGGGCTGAGGCAAAAATAAAAGAGATTTGGATTAGGGTTTGGGGTTTTAAAATAAATAATTATAAATGTATATAAACAAATTTTGTAAGCAGCACTTTATAAAAATACGGATATTGGTGTACAAAAGAACTGGGTATTACATCATACCACCCTTATAAAAATTTCGTTCTCGAAATTTAAAATAACGATAAGCTATAAAATAATATGCGAAAGTCCACAAAATCAGACACTAACATATAGTGATTTACTAAAAAACAGTTAGATAAAATCCAAGGTCTATATATATATATATATATATATATATATATATATATATATATATATATATATATATATATATAAGAAATAACACAACTAAAAGGATAGGCCTAAGTAAGTACAAGACATAACCATCTATAATGATAAACTATGTGCACAATACCAGAAAATAAAATGACAATAGCAAACAATAGTGAAAGAGTTGCTGATAGGCCAAAATGTTTTAGAATAAATATATCTATCAAACAATTTAAAATAACTTGAGAAAACCCATATGGCGAAATAAGAAAAATAGTATGTGCGGCCTATATTTGCGCTATTGAAAATATGACGAATAGTAGAGTATTCAGAATAAGTAAAACGGAAGTAGTTGATAACACGTAATTTTTTTTTTCGTAAACACAAAATAGTAAAAACTAAATTTCGAATAACGATGTCACTGAATGTAATCATAGTAATAAGGATTAGCACTAATAATGCATAGAGGCTAGTCAGGGTAGGGATTACAATGGAGTATGGTCCATTCAAAAAGGTCGGGATGCGGTACTTCAATCTGAATGTCGAAGAGGCTGGGGTCGGGTCAGCACAGGGTGCAAGGGTGAATAGTAATGAATCTCAGAAGGGAAAGAAATGTATTGGGGGGAGGACATTCAATGCATCATGTGAATCAATACTCAAAAGATTAGCGAACTCAGAAACTTTATTATTATTCCAGAAAATTTCAAACAACGCATTCTCGAAAGATAAAAGGTGGCCCTAAGCTATACATAGATTTATTTGGCCAGAGAAAAAAAAAGAAAAATCGCCTCAGTCGTGGTTGTGGAAGTTCAGCAGGTTACGGTAAGCTCGTGCGCTAAGATAGGGGCGTCCATTTCCATAGCGCCTCGCAGGGATTGCCACTGGAGGTTCTTCTGCCGCGGGGTCTTCTTCTTCTGGTCCTTCTGCCTCGGCTGGAGATTCTTCATCGTGGTATGCTTCCACGTGATTCGCCTCTTCTGGATCTTCTTCCACGGGATTTTCTTCCACTGGATTCTCCTCAGGGTCTTCCTCCCCTGGATTTTCTTCTACCGGGTCTTCCTTGGGATCTTCCTCTATCGGGTCTTCTTCGGGGTGCTCTTCTTCGTTGTCAGAGTCGCTGATCATGTCGACTGCTGAAGCTATGACTCCCTCGCCTTCGGAATCGTTGTTGTTGAAAATAACCTGTGGGCCATCGGTTTCTTCATCTGAACTCACCAGTATGCAGTCCAAGGAAATGCTGGACCGGGTGTCCTCATCGATAAACGGCGCTGCTCCAGGATTGGCTATGGCCTGAAAAAGAAGAGTCATGATCAGACAGTGGAACACACCAAGAAAATAACCAAGGATATGGAGCACAAGGAACATATACGGTAGGTAAGGACTGAAAATCAAAATTTAGAATACTGATACAATAAGCAGCATAAGGAAAATGAGTGGCAAGGGGACGATACATACATCACAACTCAAATTTTATTGCATTCAAACTAAGAAGTTCAACGGATACAAGATTTTAAACGAAAGGAACCATTTACTAAAGAGTGACAATATTTTATTGAAAGCAGAAAAGTGATAATTCTTCGTTGATATCTAGACTGCTGCATTCTCGTCAAGCGAGTTGAATCCTGCGCTGGGTCCGCACTATCCTCGAAACTCGAACTACGAAATAACCAAGTCACTTAGCAGGAGTGGAGAGTGTGGACGAATCTCCTCCTTATAGCTCCTTCCTTCGAGGGCAACCATTGACAAGATGTTCGTTGGATCCGCAAATCAGGCACCGCCCTTTAGCGCTGCGACAGTCTCTCTGGAGGTGTCCTGGTCTCTTACAGTATCCACAACGTTGAGTTCCCCGTTGCTTCTGTTACTGAGGAACAAATAGGCATTTCATCTTCACGTCTATTCCTTGTTTAACAAGGATTCCCTTACGATTGGAGGCTTCTATTGGCACTTGAGCCATTTGCATTCTTAGTCCTTCAGTTAAAAGGTCGTTTGTTCGCTCCTGGGCTTCCTTCAAGCCTTGCAGTACATCCAAAATCTCGACGGTCTGATTCTGGGGAGTGGAGATAGAAGAGTCATTGGAAGACATGGTCCTGAAACAACAATTTTAGGATGGCATAAGGTACAAGATATAAGGATCAGAATAAGATATAAAATGGACAACGAAACAAGAATATATGGTGAGGTGAAACTCAAACGAGTCGAAATCAAATGTAGAACTCTAAATCACTTAAGCAGAGTGCTACCTTGTAACTATGCTGCAGTTCATAATTACAATCACATAACTCTACTAAGTCACCCAAAACTCTAGCGGACGGATCAAAACATGTAGCAGAACACACTATGTGAATCAAGATCAAGAACATCAAGTTTACAATCTAGACCAAAAGGTGGCTTAGATTGTCAAGCCCTACACGGAAACTGTAATCCCATTCTAAACCTGGCTCTGATACCAAAAAAACCATGTCACGCCCTACTTCCCAAAATACAGAATACGAAGGGTTGACAAGGCTAGCCATGCTCCTACGGTCAAGGAAAAATCCTGCCGTAGTCACACTTCGGCTTTTAGCACTACGTGATAATCAGAAATCAATGCACAGGTAATGAGAAATGCAGTCACTAAATCAAAATAATGTCGGGTTCCTAGGCACACTATAGAGGTCTCACAAGGCATCAACCATGCCAAATTCTAATTTTTTTATGTGCCTACAAACCCTAATACGGATCGTTAACTAGAGATTAGGCGAAACGAAATGCTACTAAACTACTTTAGTGCTAAGTGAACGGAAATACAACCTTTGTAGATCCGGTCCTCCACCTCCATAGCTCCGTGATGATGTCCCCTCGCTGCGATCATCGGATCCTGGTCTCTAGCGTCGGCTTCATCGGAGAAATGGGCGGGCTAGGTCGTCGACTTCGATGCCGAAGATGATCTACGTCGAGGCAACACAAGATCAAGCTCCAACTTCACCAAGTCATGAAACTTGTGAAGAAAACACCCTATACTACATGGCAAGTGGTAGAGGATGAAGAAATAGGAAGTGGGTTCACTTTAGAATTGGATTTCTCATTCTTTTTCTCAAGTCACCATTGAAGCTAGCAAGCTTCTTTCTTCTTGAAGAAGAAGAAGAAGAAGATATGATAATATGATAAGAATAATCAATCAAAATGATAAATCAAAATGAAGTTATCATAATGCAACCATGGTTGAGTGTAGAGAATAAACTATGGTTTAGGTTTAATGGTTAGGTTAGGCATAAAACAAAAATGGTAGACTTATTCAAAACTTCATGAAGCTTCAACTACAAAACAAAGCAAGCCACCATTTTCCTTTTTGCTAAAAATGAATTAAAGAAAATAAATAAAACATTTAAAACCCTAACCATTAACCTAAACATGGTTTAAAGTAAACACACACCCAAGTTTGCATGTATCATCAAACATGATACAAACAAGTGCACAAAACTATATCATATATACAATGTGCACATCAAGTGAGAAAATCCATCTTAAGTGAACCAATACTAGTTAATGTAAAGTAATATATCAAATATATAATTATACATTAAATCATTAAATCAACACTTGATTTAATAATCCGGTCATATCACATATGACCGACTAATATCCAATGTGTCGACTTATCGAATCAATCCTCGATTCGATAACTAGGTTATATCGCATACAACCAATCGATACATTCATCGCGAGAATAGAACACGGTATCACATACACGCATTATTCTCGGTCCCGCACATATCTCATATGCGCTCCTATTTCGTTTCGCTTGAGCCAGAAAACCTCTGTGTAAGACTCTAAAGACTCGTCAATACGCCGGCAGTAGGTGATGATCATATCAAACACCCACAAGCCGCAAGCGGTCTGCTAAACGTAACGGCCACCCGGGTATTGAACGATCAGAAGATCGACGAGCAAGCCCGCTCACACTCCTGTGAATCCAACCAGTAACACTTATCGTACAGTCCGGTCTCGTCGTCTGATATGTCGCATATCTTGCCTAGGGGTGGTAAACGTCAGACCCCAATAGCTCAATAAGTCGTGTCGATATGAGGTCTATAACAGTTCGAGAAACTACAGGTAACACTTACCAGTAAATCTCAGCAACCCTGGCCAGGGAATTCCGGTTATAGCCAATCGAACACAGCGCAACATCAACTCCCTATACCGGGAGAGACGAATCCCCTCCTATCGCTCATTGCCTCCATGTGATTCGGGACTGTATCCAAAAACCACCATTTTGCACGCCCTCTTGGACGTGGTAAGGTGGAAATCAAAGCACGGTGGGAATCACACAAGACTCTATGACGATCTCGGGTCAACAGACTACTCTGTACCAGTGTCACCAGAGAACTGCTATCTGACGTAAGGTATAATACCATCTGGGAGTTCTCGGCGAGTCCGTCCAATGTACCCAGTCTCCACCGAGCACCCGCATACCATCTCTGATGTCAAACACCAATGGATATGGGATCATCCATCGCCCATCTGTATGGGTCGAGAAGGTATACGCTAGTCTACTCTGGTATATCGATGCCCTGTCTCGATACACCCACGACTAGGGACCTTGAAGGATGTACTTATGGACTACCATGTCCCCACTAGTATGATCCGCATCATAGTCCAGGTAGTCAAGTACTCATCCTAAGGGCTTTACCAGCATGTAACAGAGAGACAATCAGTGTACACGTTAAGGTAAAGAGCAACCAGATAGCATACTATCATGTCGAGCAAGAAAGTCCTCCCTATATATGTCCAAGCATCCACTACAATATACATCCCATGTATAGTAATGGCCTCTAGGGCATACATATAACTAACAATCTCCCACTTGCACTAGGGCCATCTAATAGTAGTGGTTGTAGTATCTCATACTCAACCATCCCATAAAAGTCTCTCTCTGGGAAAATGCCTTTGTGAGTGGATCCGCCGTGTTGTCCTCTGAGTCTGCTCTCCTAACCTCGATCCCTTGGAGATCAACCATCTCCATGATCAGGTGACACTGCCTCAGAATATGTCTGGATCACTAATGGGATGGACGTTACTAGGCATAAGCCACAACTCCATTGTCTCACAATGGTAGGAACGAAGTTCATCTCATGAACTAATATACATCCAGACTGCCTCTTTGGTAGCATCTTAAGTAGCGGTGTATCCAGCCTTTATCGTCCAGTATGCTACGGTATCTAGCTTGGAACTCTTCCAACATACCGTCCCTTCACTGAGGGTAAAGACAATGCCTGTGACTGACATTCAGTCGTCCTTATCACCCTGGAACCTTTCCAGTGATTCTCCCTAGGATTGATTGATACCATCTCACTACAACTAGTGAGAATCCTAACATCCATTTAGATCTATCTCATAGATCCAAAACCTAGGATTTAGTAGGTATCACTTTGATCCTATATGGAGAATCATTGTGATAAGCGGAGATTGACCGAGCGCAGCATAGGAAACTTCTTTATTATCAAGAGTATGTCATCCACGTACTCTATGAGGATCACCTCCATACTCTCTACTGCCTTTTTGTATATACAAGGTTCATCTACCATTTTGATGATGTCAAACTCTTTGACTAACTCATCAAAACAGATGTTCCAACTCCGCGATGCCTGTTTTATCACATAAAACATTTCACACACGTTTCCGCTGCTCCCACTGTCTACGAGGCCCTCTGGCTGTGTACTTACAGACGCTCTCTTTTAAAACATCATTTTAGAAAAGCAGTCATGACACCCAACCGCCAGATATCGTAGTCATGGTATGTAGCCGTGGTAAGTAGGATCTGGATGGACTTAAGCATAGCTACTTGAAAAGGTTTCATCATTATCCATGCCTAGTCGATGACGAAAAACTTTAACAAGTCTAGCTTCGAAAGTCTCAAATTTTCCATCTACACTAAGTAATCTTCTCAAGATATACTTGCTCCTGATGAGGATTTAACCCTTCAGATATAGCAACCAAAGTCCATACTCTGTTGGTGTACATGGATTCCATCTCAGATCGCTAAGCATCCAGCCATTCTTACAGAGTCCCACTCCTGATGGCCAGCTCGAAACTAGTTGGGTCATCATCTCATGATGCAATCCTCGCTCCCACTGTCATAGAGAAACAGAAGTATCTCTCAGGTGGGTGAGAAACCCTACTAGATCGGCGGAGAGGCTGAGGTTCGTTGGTAACTATTGAAACCTTTGGTTTTATCAAATCATCTGCTGTAGTTTGTATAGCTGGAACCTTTCCAGTTCTACATTACAGACCTTGCCTCGAGCTTGTCCGGATTTTGCTTTTAGACATAGGCCGGTCAACCCCAAATCTTAACTAACTTAAGATATGGGCTCTTCCCTTTCCATATCACATATGAAGTGGTAGGCAACTGATTTGATTGGAACCCTATTCAATAGGTATGCAACTTCATAAGTGCATAACTCCCAAAAAGGAAATAGGAAACTCAGTAGTACTCATCATAGAGCACACCATATCACATAGGGTGCTATTGCTCCGCCCCGATATACCATCGTGCTATGGTGTATACGGAGGAGTAATGCTGAGAGAGAATCTCATTCTCCTTTAGAATAGTCTAGGAATTCCATGCACAAGTATTCTCCTCCCTGATCTCATCATAGGATATAATACTTATACCCGTATTTTGGTTCTCTACTTTTTACTTATATTCTGTGAATATCTCAAAAGTTTCGGACTTGTGTTTCAACAGGAACATATGTCTGAATCTTGAGAGATTATCAGAGAATGTAATGAAGTACAAAGAACCGGTCCTGGCATGTGTAGACAGGGGACCTTACATACATCAACATGTATCAATCCCAAGAGTTTACAAACTCTTTCTCTGTTTCCAATAAACAGAGCTGTGGTCATCTTATCTTTGTGACATGACTGGCAAGTTTTCACAAGATGTAAATTCAAACAGATTTAAATATGCATCTTTGTGCAACCTAGCTAGTCGGGTCGCATTGATATGACCTAGTCTACAATACCTCAAGAAGGATCCGTTCATTTCTGAACTCTTTCTCTTGTGTGTGTTCCGTATACTAAAGAACTGTAGTTTGATTTAGAACATCAATGCTTTTAGATAACGTGCCTGAACCGATCAACTTTTGATATAGGAAGTGTTCAAAACATTATCCAACAATACAAAATTTTATCATTTCTTTCCTAATAAAGAGACTGATATGATTTTTTATATCAGGTTCGGTATCTAATAACATACGTTCAGAATCAATGTATTTAGAATACAGGGTGACAGTGACCAACAGACTTGGCTGCAACACTTGCCCCGTTTTCTGTCTCATGAAACTTATCACCCGTTCTCAATTCTTTACCTTTCTGTAGCCCTATGTAACAGATTACATATCTGGGATCCTGATCCGGTATCAAATACCCAGGACGTAGAAGATACAGAGAAATAGTTCTTTGTAATGAACACACCCGAAGATGATGCATCAACATGCACTTTCTTCGTTTAGGCGGCACGGGAAATCTGGTATTCCCCAATTCCTGCTCTGTCTTATAACAATTATAAGTTGGAGCGGGACCAACGTTCCCCAGCTCAGTATAACAAGCGGGTTCGGTCAATAATCCGTATTATTATCTTGATTAAAGCGTGATATGGTCGCTACCTGGAGAGAGAGAGAAGAAAACACTCAGCGTGCGCTCTTACAAGAATAGATTGGTTATTATTTTATCTAATCAGGATGGCTCCCATTGTTTTTATCAAATCTTCCTTCAAACCCTAAAAGGAAAGACTAGCCGGGATTAATTACACACTACAAGTTCACCAATCTTTCAGCCAGG
Source organism: Agapanthus africanus (assembly GCA_030015575.1). Lineage (NCBI taxonomy): Eukaryota > Viridiplantae > Streptophyta > Magnoliopsida > Asparagales > Amaryllidaceae > Agapanthus > Agapanthus africanus. Next base: position 765,410,153 of record CM057340.1, read on the forward strand.
CCAGTGTCGGTACTTTGAGGGAGGTTCCCCGTGCTTTCGCACGGACCTAATTACAGTAAACCTCGTTTTTCCAGAGGCGTAACCTCGTTGACACCTTTCTAGACACCTACTTGATCGGCTAATTGTAATGTGTAAAACTCTCCCAGGAGTAACTCTTACTCGCAGCGGGTATCGGGATCCAACTATCTCATAGAAGGTATGCAATCTCATTGCAAATTTCAACACTTGAAATTCCCGATAATATTTTGCCCCTAGCAGCTATATAACCTTAACATAGTCAACAAATCATAAGTGCTAGTCAAGTTCAACCCGTCATTTCCCGATTGAATTAAACCCACCCGCACGACCCTTAACATAGTCAACAAAGTCGCACAACTACCCTAATCCAATCGCATCATATACTTATGCAGATAAGCACTAATTAGCTACCGCACACTACGCCTCAACATAGTCAACAAACGTAGCACGAATACTAACTAGTACTTATCTGAAATGACGGAGGGCTACGTCAGGTTTTTCTGAAAACCTATTGCGTAATGAACTTGATATCGTTGTAGAATCAAATGATTTTGAAATGGAGTGTTTTCGAGGCTTTTCTAGTTTTGCTAAAGAGGTCACTCCCGGTGAAGGCATCGTCGGCTCTTTCCTCATCGAATAAGGTGCGGGATATATCATATATATCACTGTGCAAAGCAAAACTCTTAAAAGCAATCAAAAGACAAACCGAGTGTGTAGTATCTACCAGTTATTGCTAAAGGAGTCACTCCCGGTGAAGAGATCTCGGTCCTTTCCTTATCGAATAAGGTGCAGGATATATCATATATACCGCTGTGCAAAGCAAGAACTGTAGCTACCTGTTTTATTTTTGAAATTCGATTCTACAACATTTTTAGGTTTCTTTTTCTTTCATTAATCATATTAATGAAGTCCCATCATTTAAGTACCTAAACATCATAGATAAATACGACGTACACTTATGCCATCCGCATTCGCCTCGATGTCCCCTCGTGCACCGTTAGGTTAGGTAACTAACGGCAGAGCGGGGCAGCGCTAGCGCGGGTGTAAAACATAAGTAACGTCTATATAATATATCATATATACTATATACAATATCCATCACAGAACATATCACATGATCACATCACAGATAACGCAGCAGAAGAAACATATGAAATATAAGATATACTAGGACGTCCGTGTTTTCAATACGAACCAGTATAAAACACGGATTCCACGGTCGTGATGAATAGCCAAACCCACACCCCTAGACCCCTATGAGAGCGGCAAGCAACCGTACCAATTCTAGAGTTAGGAGACCCGGACTCGACTCCTCGAGCTGGTCTCCCACTGGACTCTAGAACCCGGTTACTTGTGCTCTCCTCCTTGGGTCTATCCTAGTACGGAAAAGTAAATAATATACAAACGGTGACAGCCTCCGCAACCTGGAAGTGCCCCAATAAAAGAATATTACATACAAGTTTTTACATGAATGAAAATGAAAAACACTCATCTTACATAAAGCCCCCCGGCTATTCAAACACGACGATCCAATATAACATATCCAACAACACATAACATCACATGTTATCAACGTAAGTAAATATGTCCATCCCAATTGTCGTTGACATATAGCAACGAAACCGGCGATATCACATATTACACTTACGGTCGCAGAAAAGAAAGTGTAAAACTACAACAGTTGGAATCCGCAACCTTCTTAGACATCACATGCTAATCAAATGAATTCTTTAGACATTGCATGCCTAACAATTATAAACCCAGCATTTCAGTCTCATTATCGAAAACTCTTTTCAATATCAAGTCGGGCAATTCAACAAGATTCCCGACATCCTAACCGAATGCTCGTCGCAAACTTTAGTAGACGGCCGCACCCCCGATACCGTCGACGAAGTGCACTAAGGCGGAACACCACTGCCGTGAGCACCCGAACGGATGCTTTTGGCGACGGAGTTCTCCTACAGTCACTTGGTCGAGGCTATGGGGCGTGGCTGTCTATTAAGTTTACCCGGCGAGTATCCGCGTACGCTACGTGATTGCGACGGACTTTTGATCACATCAAAATCCCGTGGCAACCGATCAAGTGAGACTAAACTGCTATGTTTATAACATTCATTCAGTTATCTCATAACTACTTGTGAATTCCAATTATTGTATCACATTCCAGATAAATCGAAAATGTTAAACTTTTCGATCGAACAATCAAACACCCAAGTTTTCCCGAAACAGCTCAACACATGAAATAAGTTTAAAAAAAATTTACTTCGTGCCTCAGTACCAATGGTCCAGCCGTAGAAGGGTCAAGCCAACGCCTCACATCTGGCACGTCGTACTGCCCCAAACCCTAAGGTTCAAAGGGCAGTTCAAGATGGTCACATAATCGAGTTAAGGTTTGTTGTCTTCTATAGGGACCATCGCGTTACTTGCACTACTTAGAACGTCATTAAACTACGGAAAGATCCAACACTTGGAAATTTTCCAACAGGGGAAAATTGGGTATTTATATCCGGTCGAACTTTTCAAGATTTTCTAAAATTATCCGGAAAAACACAGACGAAGTTAAACTTCCCGATTGAAACACCGAGTCCCCAATACAACCCAGAAAACTCAACTCTTGAGTAGAAGTTAAAAATTCCCAGAAAATACAGCACTAAAAGTTAGGAATTACTGTGCAAATTTCAAATGCTGAAGTGACTATATGGCCGCGGAACCGCCGCACGAGCCATGCTCGTGCCGCGGTTCCGCCGCGCTTTGGTTGAATCAGGAGCACGTGCTTCACAGTAATTCATAAAAAAGCCTGCTGATTTTTCTGCATATTTTTAATTCTCAAAAATCCCCGATTTCAAAAAATGTACAGAGAAGGGTTTCGGATTAGGGTTTCGGGTTCGTTCGGGTTTCTAACATCGTCTACGCATCGCCGAAGGCTCTAGCTAGGATCTGATACCACTGTAGGGTTCCTAGGCACACTATAGAGGTCTCACAAGGCATCAACCATTCCAAATTCTAATTTTTTTATGTGCCTACAAACCCTAATACGGATCGTTAACTAGAGATTAGGCGAAACGAAATGCTACTAAACTACTTTAGTGCTAAGTGAACGGAAATACAACCTTTGTAGATCCGGTCCTCCACCTCCATAGCTCCGTGATGATGTCCCCTCGCTGCGATCATCGGATCCCTGGCTCTAGCGTCGGCTTCATCGGAGAAATGAGCGGGCTAGGTCGTCGACTTCGATGCCGAAGATGATCTACGTCGAGGCAATACAAGATCAAGCTCCAACTTCACCAAGTCATGAAACTTGTGAAGAAAACACCCTATACTACATGGAAAGTGGTTGAGGATGAAGAAATAGGAAGTGGATTCACTTTAGAATTGGATTTCTCACTCTTTTTCTCAAGTCACCATTGAAGCTAGCAAGCTTCTTTCTTCTTGAAGAAGAAAAAGAAGAAGATATGATAATATGATAAGAATAATCAATCAAAATGATAAATCAAAATGAAGTTATCATAATGCAACCATAGTTGAGTGTAGAGAATAAACTATGGTTTAGGTTTAATGGTTAGGTTAGGCATAAAACAAAAATGGTAGACTTATTCAAAGCTTCATGAAGCTTCAACTACAAAACAAAGCAAGCCACCATTTTCCTTTTTGCTAAAAATGAATTAAAGAAAATAAATAAAATATTTAAAACCCTAACCATTAACCTAAACATGGTTTAAAGTAAACACACACCCAAGTTTGCATATATCATCAAACATGATACAAACAAGTGCACAAAACTATATCATATATACAATATGCACATCAAGTGAGAAAATCCATCTTAAGTGAACCAATACTAGTTAATGTAAAGTAATATATCAAATATATAATTATACATTAAATCATTAAATCAACACTTGATTTAATGATCCGGTCATATCACATATGACCGACTAATATACAATGTGTCGACTTATCGAATCAATCCTCGATTCGATAACTAGGTTATATCGCATACAACCAATCGATACATTCATCGCGAGAATAGAACACGGTATCACATACACGCATTATTCTCGGTCCCGCACATATCTCATATGCGCTCCTATTTCGTTTCGCTTGAGCCAGGAAACCTCTGTGTAGGACTTCTAAAGACTCGTCAATACGCCGGCAGTAGGTGATGATCATATCAAACACCCACAAGCCGCAAGCGGTCTGCTAAACGTAACGGCCACCCGGGTATTGAACGATCAGAAGATCGACGAGCAAGCCCGCTCACACTCCTGTGAATCCAACTAGTAACACTTACCGTACAGTCCGGTCTCGTCGTCTGATATGTCGCATATCTTGCCTAGGGGTGGTAAATGTCAGACCCCAATAGCTCGATAAGTCGTGTCGATATGAGGTCTATAACAGTTCGAGAAACTACAGGTAACACTTACCAGTAAATCTCAGCAACCCTGGCCAGGGAATTCCGGTTATAGCCAATCGAACACAGCGCAACATCAACTCCCTATATCGGGAGAGACGAATCCCCTCCTATCGCTCATTGTCTCCATGTGATTCGGGACTGTACCCAAAAACCACCGTTTTGCACGCCCTCTTAGACGTGGTAAGGTGGAAATCAAAGCACAGTGGGAATCACACAAGACTCTATGACGATTTCGGGTCAACAGACTACTCTGTACCAGTGTCACCAGAGAACTGCCATCTGACGTAAGGTATAATACCATCTGGGAGTTCTCGGCGAGTCCGTCTAGTGTACCCAGTCTCTACCGAGCACCCGCACACCATCTCTGATGTCAAACACCAATGGATATGGGATCATCCATCGTCCATCTGTATGGGTCGAGAAGGTATACGCTAGTCTACTCTGGTATATCGATGCCCTGTCTCGATACACCCACGACTAGGGACCTTGAAGGATGTACTTATCGACTACCATGTCCCCACTAGTATGATCCGCATCATAGTCCAGGTAGTCAAGTACTCATTCTAAGGGCTTTACCAACATGTAACAGAGAGACAATCAGTGTACACGTTAAGGTAAAGAGCAACCAGATAGCATACTATCATGTCGAGCAAGAAAGTCCTCCCTATATATGTCCAAGCATCCACTACAATAAACATCCCATGTATAATAATGGTCTCTAGGGCATACATATAACTAACAAATAAATACAAAGAACTAATATCAAGGAAGTATAGCTCTGGGTCGCTGATCAAGATGTCCGCAATATCCTCGAGGTACGTCAGGTCCTGGTCCGAGCTAAATCCACTTCTCACTCTGAGCATGCATACCCAGGTCGTCAGAGCGACACAATAGCAATAAATAGAAATACATGTATAACAAGTGTAATAATGATGAATATGAAACAGTAAGCATGAAGTGGCGATATGAGCATGAAGGAGCCAGTACAGGTAAACAGTAAAGTAGATATACCAAATCAGTAAGCAATGCATATCAATGTACCTATCGGTCTCTAAGTCTCACTGTCCTGATCACTAAACCTATCGTCAGTCCAAGTGTGAGAGTCAACCACTCGTGAGTATCCCCACCCAAGGGTAGGACCCAGGGGCAAGGGAACACGGGCCCGAGTCGCTCGCTAATAATCGGTAATATCACCCATATAACTCCAGAATCGCTGTGTATGCCGGCAATGAGACTGTCAAGATTCCTTTGAAGTCACACTCAAACTACCCTACACCTCGTGGTCTTCATCAAACACCAACCATAAACTCAAATACTAGTCGGTCCATGACAAGTCTACGCGAGAACTGAAGACATGATCTCCATCAAGCATGTCTCGACTGATACCCAAGATAATGGACAGTGTTTGGTGCCTTACCTATGACACCCGTATAAGTGCTTCCATAATCGTCCCATACGAATTATAGTTACACTTATACATGTTTCATAGACGTCGACAATGCAATAAATCAATAGGATTCGCTGATTGTGTACAAGTACGTGTCACTTTCACTTATTCATTCACACTTTATCACTACGTACTTGCCACAATCAAAATACTAATATCTAATACTGGGTAATGTACATGACCACTAGGTTACCAATGCATATGAGCTTTACATGATATGATGAGAATACAATAATTAAGGTATGAATAAGATATCATCATTCAGTGTCCGAACACTTGCATAATTCACAATAAATCATACATGCAAAATTAAACGAAACAATGTAAAAGGGGTAAGCAGTATGTTTAATTATATATCCATCAAAATTGGTTTCGCGTCAATCGGGTTTCAGGTTTGCTAGTTATGGCCATTTCATTTTAGGTGTTCACAGCTGGAAATCCGATTTCAGAATTGGAAGTCCGCTTCGTAACATATTTTAATCCCAGCTGGGATCGTAATTAGGCGACGCTATAGTTGAACAATATTTAGGATTATCAGTTAGGTTTCCAACACAATTGGCTGATCAGTAGTATCCTATATCAACAGCGAGTTATGGTTATGAAACAGTAAGCATGAAGTGATCAATGCACAGGTAATGAGAAATGCAGTCACTAAATCAAAACAATTACAAAGAACTAACCAGATAGAGATCAAGGAAGTATAGCTCTGGGTCGCTGATCAAGATGTCCGCAATATCCTCGAGGTACGTCAGGTCCTAGTCCGAGCTAAATTCACTTCTCACTCTGAGCATGCATACTCAGGTCGTCAGAGCGACACAATAGCAATAAATAGAAATACATGTATAACAAGTGTAATAATGATGAATATGAAACAGTAAGCATGAAGTGACGATATGAGCATGAAGGAGCCAATACAGGTAAACAGTAAAGTAGATATATCAAATCAGTAAGCAATGCATGTCAATATACCTGTCGGTCTCTAAGTCTCACTGTCCAGGTCGCTAAACCTATCGTCAGTCTAAGTGTGAGAGTCAACCACTCGTGAATATTCCCCACCCAAGGGTAGGACCCAGGGGCAAAGGAACACGGGCCCGAGTCGCTCGCTAATAATCAGTAATATCACCCATATAACTCCAGAATCGCTGTGTATACCGGCAATGGGACTCCCAAGATTCCGTTGAACTCACACTCAAACTACCCCACACCCTGTGGTCTACATCAAACACCAACCATAAACTCAAATACCAGTCGGTCCATGACAAGTCTACGCGAGAACTGAAGACATGATCTCCATCAAGCATGTCTCGACTGATACCCAAGATAAATGGACAGTGTTTGATGCCTTACCTATGACACCCATATAAGTGCTTCCATAATCGTCTCATACCAATTATAGTTACACTTATACATGTCCCATAGACGTCGACAATGCAATCAATCAATAGGGTCTGCTGATTGTGTACAAGTACGTGTCACTTTCACTTATTCATTCACACTTTATCACTACGTACTTACCACAATCAAAATACTAATATCTAACACTGAGTAATGTACATGACCACTAGGTTACCAATGCATATGAGCTTTACATGATATGATGAGAATGCAATAATTAAGGTATGAATAAGATATCATCATTCAGTGTCCGAACACTTGCATAATATGCAAAATTAAACGAAACAATGTAAAAGGTGTAAGCAGTATGTTTAATTATCTATCTATAAAAATTGGTTTCGCGTCAATCGGGTTTCAGGTTTGATAGTTATGGCCATTTCATTTTAGGTGTTCACAGCTGGAAATCCAATTTTAGAATTGGAAGTCCGCTTCGTAACATATTTTAATCCTAGTTGGGATCGTAATTAGGCGATGCTATAGTTGAACAATATTTAGGATTATCAGTTAGGTTTCCAACACAAATAGTGGATCAGTAGTATCCTATATCAACATGGAGTTATGGTCAGGTTGAGGTTGATGTGTAAAATCTGTCACTGCAGAATTCAGCTAGACACGTCGACATTATAAAATGTGTTAAAAATATCATACAGAACAGGAATCCAGTGAAACCAGCGGAGTAACAAAGCTAACTTAATTTTCTACGTAACGATATAGGGTTCCGCACATTCTCGCATTTGAATAAGGATATACAGTAATTTAAAAACAAGGGTTAACTGGGATTTCTGCTATGGACTGCAGTCCAGAACCGCAATCCTCCTAGATTTTCATTGTCATGACTCATTAGGATTTAGTGAACAAAATATTTTACAGTAGATTATTATGTTAGCTTCGATATGAGTCCTGAAATTCCCCAATCCGATCTATACATAATTTATTATAAATTTTACGGTTTAGCATGTACGAAAGTTTTCAGGTTTTACGACAGAAATCGGGACACCATTTTATGTGAGCAAACGACATTGTTTTGTAACCAAAATCTTAAAGGCTATTCATTATTACTCAGGCCATCTATTATGTTTACTTTCCGTCATTTTAAGGGGATTTTCGGATTATGGTTTGCACCGAACACTTATAATAATAATGAATCGCGATCGAAATGAAAAATATAATAGCATGAAGCAAGTATTTAAACTTTCCTGACGAGTCGACGATTTCACAACAGCGACGATGACACAGGTGACAAATCGCACAAGCACGGCAACACAACAGTACGGGCGCAATCACGACACGGTGCGACTACACATGGTTAGGGTTCGGGCTTGGCCTCGGCGATATATCTCGATATTGTGCTTGATGGCTCGGTGGGTACGACGGACATGCGCTGGCGTTGCGACGGCCGCTGCGTCGACGACGACAATGAACACAATAATGGTGGAGTTGGCTTGGACGGCGATGACGACGGCTGGAATAGCGGAGTTTCCGAAGATTGCAGGTGTTCGATGAAATGCCGGGGCGGTTTGGCTTGAAGCTTGGGGCTTGGTGGTGGTGGTGGTTATGCGGTGGTTTGCAGGGCTCGGCGGCGGCGATGTGCAGTGGGGTTGCCGGAGGGCGTGTGGTTGCGGTTTGGTGTCGGAAGCTCGGGTGAGAGTGGAGCTCGGCTTGGCTTGGAGAGGAGGGGATGAAGGTGAGGCCCGGTGTTGGCGATGGTACTGGCTGCTCGTGAAAGGAGGCGAAGAGGTTGGTGGTCACCGGAGGGGTCGGGGATACAGGCGAGGTCGCCGGTGAGGCGTGGGTTCTCGTCGGGGACGTGAGCTGCAGGGGCTGAGGCGGTAGAAGATGGATGTAGTGTTGTCGGAGAGGGAGACGGGGGTGACGGCGAGTGTAACACCCTAGTTCATTTATACCAATTCTATTATTCTTTATTTATGGTATTTTCTTAATTTATTGTGTTTTGGGGGCGAATAGTATATTTTTACATTTGTATTAGCATTCGACCCGACCCGCTTGCTTAAAACATGTCTTGATTCATGTTTATGAATTATCCTGACTTGTTACGTAGATTTATGCATTTTCATGTTTATTGCATACTCCTTTTTATCTAGCATTTGCATCTTTTACCATATAACATTTTAAGTCACGTAAAATATTTTTAAAATACATTGCATGGCCTGCGTGATACCCCTAACCCTGTGGTAGCATTCGCGCATCTTGTTCTCGTCCCGTTCAGTGAAACGGATTTGTTTAGATGGCTACGTGCACGTGCGTGCATCCGTTCTTGGGGGTATGCATTTTTTCGTTACCCGGATATCCAACTTTAATTTTGGTCGAAATGTATATTTTTCGTATTTTAAAACTGAATTTTAGACCCGACCCGGGCATGTTTTGGACTATGTTTGTATTTACCAGAATATCAAATTTTATTTATATAATATTAATTTTATAAACTGATACAAATTAAAATTTAGTTAACTAATAAAAGATTTTTTAAAATTTAAATCTAAACCAATTTCCTAATAAACTAACAACCCTTTTCTCTCTCTCTCCTCTGCATATATATATTTATATATATTTTATTTATTTATTTATTTCTTACTTATTTAATACACAGCCTCTTTTTCTTACTTCTTCTTCTTCTTCTTTCTTTCTTTTTCTTGATCTTGTTTCTTGATTCCGGTGATCACCGCCGGAGCCGTGCTCATCGCTGATGATTCGAATGATCTAGTGAACGTATCTTGCCTGTGTGATCACCCTCTTGCCTTGCCTGGACCCGTACTGCGTGCCGCGTGTGCGTTGCGACGATTTACCGACGTCAGACGTGCCGTGTGTATCTGTCGTGTGATTCGATCGAGGCAAGTTTATCTTGCTACATGCTATGATATATACTACATCCATATTAATAATAATATTTAATGTTTAGTGTATTGTACATCCCCTATTATCATTTTACTGTTTTACGACGTCCGTTTGCATCCGTATAATTTATTTCGTATCTAGTGCATGCAAATTTATCTTGTTACATGCTAGACTACAATATATTGCACCCATTTGAATAATAACATCACATAATGTTTAGTTATGCATCCCACATTACCATTTTACAGTTTTACTGTTTTCAGACATCCGTATGCATCCATATCAATATTTATATATCTAGTCGCATGCTAATTCATCTTGCTACATGCTATATATCTTATTTTGCATCCATATGAATAAAAATATCACATGTTGATTGCACTGTACATCCATATTAAAGTTTTACCGTTTTCGGATACCCATTTGCATCCATATCATTTAAAATATATATCGTCGTAATATTTCTTATTATTATCTTTAATTATTTTATAATCTGCATTTTATAATGTTATACAAAATATAGTTTGAAAATATTATAGTTTACACATGAAACGTCGTTACAAAGCGGATACGACAAATCTGAAATTTACTGTACACCTTAGCTTATAAAATTAATTATAAATCATATAAAAATTATTAGTATACGTTCTTTAGTTTGTTACGAAGCTAGCTTAGAATACTATAACTCTATGAAATATTTACTTACAAAATAAATTGCTTAAATAACGTAAAATGCAAATGAAAATATCTCTAAACTGCTGTCCATGGAAATTCCAGCAGCAAACTTTCAACTTCAAATGTTCATAATTTTTTGGAGGAACAACCTGAAATACTTCTACTTATAAAAATGAAAACCTTATTGAATTATCTTTGTTTTGGTATAAGACACGTCCCTTTTGGAGAACGTTTGTTATTTTTAAGAAATCAGAGTGACGCTGAATTTCTGAACGGAACTTTCTTGTGCATGGTTAATCGATACCACTTTTATAGTTATTAATCGGTTTGAATATGTTATCCATGTTAATATTATTATGTAAATATCTATTTAATAAATAATAGTGCTTGTGTTTTAATATTCAGCAAATTTTACCGATTTACAGTTTTATAGTATCCGGCTGTATCCGTACGGTTTATTACATATCTAGTTGCACGCCGAGACCATATTATTTCATGTTACTGTTGTATTAGTGCACCATGCTTGATAATTGTGCATCCTACTTAGTCATGATGTGACCCCTGATCGATATTTATGCATCCATACTTTTATTGTACATCCGTACTTTCACCTTGATTCAATACTTGCTACAGTTTGATTATGAGCACCCGTTTGACACCTGTGTACTACTTGACATGACCTGATACACTACTACTGACATGACTTGATACCTGTGCACTACTTGACATGACTTGATACATGTACACCACCTGACATGGCCTGATTATATCACTACTTGACTCGATACCTGATCTTGTTACTAATGCCGACAATCTTGACTTGTTGTTCCTACGGAGGTATCCTGTTGTCTATTTAGACAGACTTGTACCTGCTTGATCCTGTGTTGGCATTAGCTCCAGATTTATCAATACCTGAGTTACACACATAACTTGGGGGTATGGGGAAATCAAGATTGTAACTGAACGTAACTCAAAGGGCTATTACATCCTGTCCCGTGGTTCCGTGGGGTATGAACGGGACATAGAATCACAGTCTATTATATATTGTACCGTGGTCCCGTGGGGAATGAACGGGGCATAGACCGATGGGTTACGATGAGGATTACATTAATTGATTTCGAATAATTTTAGAGTAGATAACCTTATAGCATAGTTTAGACTACTCACTGCACTTCACCTGTTTATATCCTGTTCACTGATCTATATTCATGTTACCGTTTACTTGTTACTGATGACTTGTTACTGTTCATACTTCATGCCCGCATATTTTATTACATCCCGCTTGCTTAGAATTATTGATATTATGATGCACTGACGTCTGGGTTTTGCATGGCCCAGATCCTCTACCCTTGTCGCAGGCTGATCATGAGTACTTTCACTGTTAGGCCGAGCAGTGATGATCCAGTTAGTATCCAGTTTAGTTATGTTTTACATTCCAGATGTTTTTGCTCTTTGGATTTATTGCTTCCGCATATTATTTCTTGACTCGTTTATTCTGGCTCATGGACATGTACTAGATAGTTTATTTTATTTTCCTGTTCTTGATATCTCTATACAGCCGTAATGTGATTGTGGAGGGATGTTTCCTATCCACATATAGCATGGTTGGCTCTGTCACGTGCCTATCTTAGCGCACTCTGGAAAGCGGGGCGTGACAGGGTTTGTTTGGTATTAGAGCCATAGGATATAGGTTAATCGGGTTTGATTCTTTTGTAGTTGGGTATTGGACCCAATACACGAATCGGAAAACTCGTAATTAGGAACATGTCCTGCCACCTTGTTCTCGTGATTCTTGAATCTTATCTTTCTCTTAATCCTTTGTCTTGACGATATGAAAACAACTTTGCATCTCGACTTGAAACCTTCTGGTTCCCTATTGTTTCTTTTTATTCTGATACTAGGATTTGGGCGACTTGATCGGAGTTATGTGATTGTACCCATGAACTGCAACATGGTTACAATGCGGTACTCTATTTAAGTAACTTGAAGTCCTGGTCTTGATTCATTTCCTTGTTCCATGGTCATTTTATTATCTTGGTTCTCTCAGTTTCATTGCTTACCAGTTTATGTTTTGCAGATTTCTTGGTGATTGAACCGGCAGCTATGATGTTGTCTTGGGAATGGACTTTCTCGGCATTTTTCACGCTCACATTGATTGTAGGGCAAAGAAAGTGATTTTCCAGATTTCCGGACATCCGGAGTTTGTTTTGCTGGAGGTAGTAGTTCTGTCGGGCCAGTCGAGTTTAGAGCTAGGCCGACAAATATGTTCTTTCGACAATGGAAGTTGATAAGGAGGAAGCGCTAGCTGTAGTTCGAGAGGACATGGACGTATTCGAGAACATCTCGGGTTTACCGCCAAAATGAGATGTGGAGTTCACGATCGATCTTGTTCCTGGTGCTGCGCCAATCTCAAAGGTGTACTATCCGATGGCACCAGTGGAGTTGGAAGAAGTCAAGAAGCAGGTTACCGAATTACTTGAGAAGGGTTGGATTCGCAGCAGCAATTCACCTTGGGGAGCTCCAATTCTTCTAGTAAGGAATAAAGATGGCACAACGAGGATGTGCATCGATTATCGAGAATTAAACCGGGTGACTATTAAGAACAAGTACCCGATCTCTCGCATTGGCGAATTGTTCGAGCAGCTTAGTGGCGCGAGGGTATTCTCGAAGCTGGATTTGCGATCCGGATATCATCAGGTCCGAGTTAAATCAGAGGATATTTGCAAGAGTGCGTTCCGAACTCGGTATGGACATTACGAGTATTTAGTGATGCCATTCGGAGTCTCGAATGCACCGGCGATATTTATGGACTTGATGAACCGAATCTTTTCACCGTTCTTGGACCAGTTTATTATGGTGTTTATGGATGATATTCTGGTGTATTCGAGGAGCAATGAAGAGCATGAAGAACACTTGAAGATCGCACTGCAGAAATTGAGGCAAGAAAGATTGTATGCAAAGATGAGCAAGTGCGAGTTTTGGCCTGAAGAAGTGAAGTTTTTGGGGACACGTTGTATCCGGAGATGGAATCGCCGTTGACCCTGAGAAGATTGCAGCAGTTCAAGATTGGCCGATTCTGAAGAACGTAGCAGAGATCATAAGCTTTCTTGCACTTGCCGGATATTACAGAAGATTCGTGGAGAATTTTGCTCGTTTGGCTGAGCCTTTTACCAAGCTTACGCGTAAGGAGGTACCGTTCATATGGACGGATAAATGTGCGTCAGCTTTTGAGGCGTTGAAGCAGAGATTGAAAACCTCTCCTATTTTGACCGTACCAGACAGTTCCGGAGGATTGGTGATTCACAGCGACGCATTTGGGAAAGATTTAGGATGCGTTTTGATGCAGCATGGGAAGGTTATAGTCTACTGTTCCCCGCCGAAAGACGCGCGGAAGACGCGGTAAACATCTATCCTGAATTTCGGGGCAGATGCTAATTGGTGCTATCCGTCCACCTCTCCGAAGATGCCAAGTTGATTTATGACACCATGTATCGAAGGTTTAAACGGATGCGGCCGATATAGCAGACTTCGTCAGATTCCCCCTTATTAAGGGGTTTATGATTGTGGGGACGCTCTTCCCTGCAGGCGCAAGCCCCTGCAGTTAATTACGCTACCGTGTCGCGGTAGCCACTTTCTCCTTCTCCAGATGGTCACTTCGTGTCGTGTGTGTTTGTTTTTTGTTTTTGGTTGCCCGTGGATTGTATACGGAGACTAATTTATGTTGTCGCCCGTAGGGCGTGGATTAGTCCTAATCCGTATCTTCTTAGATTTGGGTTTGGGGGTTGGGTTTAAAGATACGTTAGCCTCATTTGAGACTAAGATCAACTTAAACGTATGTTAAGGAAACGTTAGTCTAATTTTTTTTTAGACTAAGATCAACTTAACGGGATCGTTTAGATCCAACAAAAGAACATTTGAGCTTTATTGTTTAATTTAGGGACATTGCGGTCGATTAGTTTAAGGAAATTACGGTCCAACGTTAGTTTAAGGACGTTTCGGTCCAGATTAATGACATCATAGTCCATAGGTTTTTAAAGGACCCCACAGTCCGAGATTAAGGACATCGTAGTCTGTGGGCTTAAGGACCCCACAGTCCGAGGTTAAGGACATCATAGTCCATGGGTTTAAGGACCCCACAGTCCAAGGTTAAGGACATCATAGTCCATGGGTTTAAGGACCCCATAGTCCAGTTTAAAGGCGTTATAGTTGTTCCCCTCCGAAAGACGCGGCGGACGTCTAGCCTGAATTTCGGGGCAGATGCTAATTAGTGCTATCCGTCCACCTCTCCGAAGATGCCAAGTTGATTTATGGCACCATGTATCGAAGGTTTAAACGGATGTGGCCGATGTAGCAGACTTCGTCAGATTCCCCCTCATCTGAGGGGTTTTTGATTGTGGGGACGCTCTTCCCTACAGGCGCAAGCCCCTGCAGTTAATTACACTACCACATCGCGATAACAACTTTCTCCTTCTCCAGATGGTCACTTCGTGTCGTGGGTGTTTGTTTTGTTTGTGATTGCCCGTGAATTGTATACGGAGACTAAGTTATGTTGTCGCCCGTAGGGCGTGGACTAGTCCAAATCCGTATCTTTCTTAGATTTGGGTTTGGGGGTTGGGTTTAAGGATACGTTAGCCTCATTTGAGACTAAGATCAACTTAAACGTTAGTTAAGGATACGTTAGTCTAATTTTAGACTAAGATCAACTTAACGGGACCATTTAGATCCGACAAGAGAGTAATTGGGCTCTATTGTTTAGTTTAGTGACATTGTGATCGATTGCCAGTTTAAGGACATGGATGTCCATTGTTAGTTTAAAGATATCGCGGTCGAGGTTAAGGACATCATAGTCCGAGGGTTTAAGGACCCCACAGTCCGATGTTAGTTTAAAGACATCACGGTCGAGGTTAAGGACATCATAGTCCGTGGATTTAAGGACTCCACAGTCCGATATTAGTTTTAAGATGTCACGATCGAGGTTAAAGACATCATAGTCCGTGAGTTTAAGGACCCCACAGTCCAATGTTAGTTTTAAGACGTCACGGTCGAGGTTAAGGACATCATAGTCCGTGAGTTTAAGGACCCCACAGTCCAGTTTAAAGACATCATAGTCTGTGGAATGTATGGCTGTCGGGACCCGTCACATCTCTGAAGATGTTGTAGGATTACAATGACAAATATCAGAGGAGTTCAGAGATGTACCCTTGAACCAATTTTGGTTGGGAGATCTATAGTCCAATTTAGGACTAAAGTCTGTTAAAAGGTTTGTGAGCATATGGGCTCAGTTGATATGAGTTGAGGACTTATGGCCAATCTTGGGCTAAGTCCAATAAGATTAAAATGTTTAACATTTTATTGTTCTGGCTATTGAGCCTTTATTTGGGCTTGGCCCTTTTAATAATGCCAGGCATTGGGCTCTGACATTTTTGTCTTGTATCAGAAACAAAGTTTGTTCTGACAGTGCGCCACGTGGCGCGCCAGGCGCGTTGTGCCAGTCAAAGAGCGCATTGCGCTTCTGTTGGGTAGCGCACACGAAGAGGTCACGTGTCGCGCTTAGCGCTAAGCGCTAGTTTGTTAGCGCATTGCGCTTTTAATTTATGAGCGCGTTGCGCTAGTCTGTTGGTGCGCCAGTGAGTGACACATGGCGCGCTTGGCGCTGAGCGCCAGCCCATGAGCGCAATACTCTGTTTTAGAAGCGCAAAGCGCAGATTGTGTCTCTGGTTGACACGTGGCAAGTTTTGGCGCTGAGCGCCGGTCCAATGAGCGCAAGGGCGCAATTCATGAGTGCAAGACACTTT
Source organism: Agapanthus africanus (assembly GCA_030015575.1). NCBI lineage: Eukaryota > Viridiplantae > Streptophyta > Magnoliopsida > Asparagales > Amaryllidaceae > Agapanthus > Agapanthus africanus. Next base: position 765,426,750 of record CM057340.1, read on the forward strand.
TCAATAGCGCAAGGCGTATCTGATCAATTTTAAGATCAAAGAACAAATTTATGTTCTTCAAAGAAGGCTTTTTCCTCAAGATCCAAGAACAAAAGTTCTTGTTTTTATAAAAGGGTCTGACTTTATAGATCAAAAGATCTGTGAATGAAGTAAAATACTTCTTTTAGTCTTTTTATGATTAGATCTTTTTGATCTTTTCTTTATTAAAGACCTTGGTCTTTTTCTTAGATCTCTGATCTTTTTAGAAGATGGTTCTTCATTTTACAAGATGGTTTTATCTCTATTATTCAAGAACATAGTTCTTTTTACCTTGAAGATGAAGAAAAAATCTTCTTTTTTCTAAGAATTTGCTTTTTTTTTGCAGAGGGTTTTTCTCTCTCTTTTCTTCTCTGTATTCTGTATATTTTAATCTTGAAGTCTAGGGTCCTTTATATAGGGCAAAATGATTTGTTAAATCAGTTTTGAGAGATTTTTCTCTGATTGATTTGGGAATATTTCCCACCGTTGGATCTTTGATCCTAAGGCTTCTGTTTTACAGAAGACAATCTTCTTATTTCAATAAGATTGAAAAATCTATCCATAACAGAATTTTAGTTCTGATTAATTAATAATTTATTAGTAGATCTTTTGATCTGACGGTGGGGGAATTTTTAATTCCAGCGCTGGCGCACCTTGCGCTAGCGCACCCGTATTTGACACGTGGCGCAGAGCGCTAGCGCACCCGTGTTTGACACGTGGCGCACAGCGCTGAATCTGAAGCGTTGTTTCAACTTAAATTTTGAATTTTGAAACAGAGCTTTGCTCTGATTGGGGGTGCGCTGCTTAGGGCGCAGCGCACCTGGCGCCAGCGCGTCTGCGCTTGACACGTGGCACGCAGCGCGCAGCGCACGGGATCTGAAGCGTTGCTTCAATTTTTGAATTTTGAAATTCAAAACAGAGCTTTGCTCTGATTGGGGGAAACAATAGTCTATGAAGTGTACGGTTGTTGGGACCCGTCACCTCTCTGAAGACGTTGAAGGATTACAACGACATATATCAGAGGGGTTCAGAGATGTACCCTTAAACCGATGTGAGTTGGTTGGAAGATCTGTAGTCCAATTTGGGACTAAGATCTGTTGAAATATTTATGAGCAGGTAGGCTCAATTAATATAAGTTGAGGACTTATGGCCAATATTGGGCTAAGTCCAATAAATGTTTAATATTTTTATTCTGGCTATTGAGCCTTTATTTGGGCTTGGCCCTTTTAACAATGGTGAGCATTGATCAAAGCTCTGGGCTTATTAAAGAACAATTTATGTTCTGACAGCGCAACACGTGGTGCGCCAGGCGCTTTGCGCCAATTAAAGAGCGCAATGCGCTTTTGTAGTGCACATGTGGAGAACACGTGTCGCGTTTAGCGCCAGTTAAAGAGCGCAATGCGCTTCTGCCAAGTAGCGCACACATGGTTGACACGTGTCACGCTTGGCGCTTAGCGCCAGCCCATGAGCGCAGTGCGCTATTTCAGAAGCGCAAAGCGCAAGTTGTTTAATTGGCGCATACGTGGTTGACACGTGGCGCATTTGGCGCTGAGCGCCGGTCCAGGGAGCGCAGAAGCGCAGTTCAAGAGCGCAAGACGCATGTTGTTTAATTAGCGCATACGTGGTTGACACGTGGCGTATTTGGCGCTGAGCGCCGGTCCATAGAGCGCAGAAGCGCAGTTCAAGAGCGCAAGGCGCATGTTGTTTAATTGGCGCATACGTGGTTGACACGTAGTGTATTTTGTTGCTGAGCGCCGGTCCAGAGAGCGCAGAAGCTCTGTTCAAGAGCGCAAGGCGCATTTCATGAGCGCAAAGCGTATTTGATCAATTTTATGATCTGCGAACAAATTTATGTTCTTTTAAAAGAGACTTTGTCTCAAGATTCAAGAACAACAGTTCTTATTTTGCAGGAGAGCTTTTCAATCTCTTATTTTGATGAAAGGCTTTTCCTTTATAGATCCATGATCTGTGAGAAGAATATGTTCTTCTTTTATTTTATGATGAGATCTTTTGATCTCTTTTGTGAAAGACTTTTTGTCTTTGTAGATGTATGATCTTTTTGAAGAAAAGAATTCTTCGTTTTAATTATAAGATGATTTCATCTCTGTGTTCATCATTCATCATCTTTATCTTGAAGAAATATCTTCTTGCAGGAGCTTGCTCTTTTTTTTTTAATTTTTCAAAGTTTATGGGGGGGTTCTCTATATCGAACTTGAAGTCTTGGGGCCTTTATATAAGGCAAGTTGATTTGTTGAATCAGTTAAAGAGATCTTTCTCTGATTGATTTGGGGATATTTCTCACCGTTGGATTTTTTATCCTAGGGCTTCTGTTTTACAGAAGGCAATCTTCTTGTTTTTTAACAAGATTAGAAAATCTTTCAATAACAGAATTTAATTCTGATTAATTAATGATTTATTATTACTATTAGTTCTTTTGATTTAACGGTGGGGAATTTTATAATTGCAGCGCTAACGCACCCGTGCTTTGCACGTGGTACGCTGCTCAGAGCGCAGCGCACCTTGCGCTAGCGCACCCGTATTTGACACGTGGTGCGCTGCTCACAGCGCAGCGCGCCCTGCGCTAGCGCACCCGTATTTGACACGTGGTGCGCTGCTCACAGCGCAGCGCGCCCTGCGCTAGCACACCCGTATTTGACACGTGGCGCGCTGCGCTCCTAGCGCTAGCGCACACATGGTGCGCTGCCTAGGGCGCAGCGCACCTGGCGCTGGATCTGAAGCGTTGCTTCAATTTTTGAAATTCGAATTTCAAACAGAGTTTTACTCTGATTGGGGGAAATAAATGCCCCCCCACCGTTGCGCTCACGTAGCCCACACGTGAGTGCAGCGGTGGCAGCATCTGTGCGCTTGGATCAACTCAGAAGTTGAAAAGGCGTTTCAACGCCTATAAATAGGATCTTTGGTCCTTTAGATGATTCTGTTCATCTTATTTCTTTGAGAATTTTTGTTCAGACCATAGCTCTTTTGTTTAAGAACTTTTCAAGAGTAAAAACTCTGTTAAAATTTTAGGTAAAATTTAAATCTTTTAATAAACTAGGGTCTTACCCATTAACAGAGTCTTACTCTTCATAGATCTTTGATCTAAAGAAAACCCTTTTAGGGTTTCATTAATAGAGCTTTGCTCTCTTCAAATCATGAACCCATAGATCTAAGGAGATCTTGTTTCAGGGTTTCTTAATCTATGAACAGAGCTTTGCTCATAAAGAACTCTTAGAGTTTGTTCATAGATCTTGAAGATCTCAGAATTCTTAATTCATTTTAAAAAAAATTGATTTTGATTTTTTCTGATGGGTTTTTCCATCATCAATTTTTCCAGAGCAAGGCTCTTGAGGAATTTTGATTCCCTTATGATCAGAGTTTGACAAGTGTTACTCTGTCACAGAGCATTGCTCTCAAAGAGAGATTTACTCCTCTTCCCGAGGGATCTCTCATTTAATGAGAATTTTCTTGAGGATCTCTTCATTTAATTAACAGTCTCATCAAATGATGGGGCTGTTTCTATTAATTATTAATTGATGAATTGTCATCTAGATTTTGTGGGCCCCCCTTTGGTCCCTCTCCACTGCATTGCAGTGTGGTACAAATTTTAAAGTACCAAGTGTCAGTATTTAAATTAAATTATAGCACTGACAGTTGACTTTTATCCCTTTTTACGTAGGCGACGTGTCTTTCGACACTTCCTTTCCGTTCATCCGATCAGAAGGCGGATTTCCTGAGGCGCCTGTAGACTGAGAGGTTCTCGCGCTGATCAAAGACCACGACCCGGAACACAAAAATCTTCACCTGTGAGGTAGATGGTACGATCAGATTATCAGAGGCCGCCAGAGCTTTTCTTGTGCGACGCCTTCGGAGCCTATCTCGGCGATCCCGTATGCAGATGCACCCCCGGTGAACTATACCGCGGAGGTGGTTAATTGGACTTCGGAGGGTCTCCTTCAGCCTTCGATCGCCGCAGTACCCATGCAGCCGCCGGCTGCTTTGGATACCCTAGGGCGGCGCATATGTCAGGACGAGTCGCGCCCTTGGGGACAGCCCTACAACATCGGGCTAACTCCCCGTCATCCGGCCGGGTACTTGCACTGGGCCCGGTATATCTTGTCGGCTAAGAAATCGCAGCTGCTAAAGCTCGTCTTATACCATGCGGTATACGCTTCCTTGTTCCAGTATTCTACACCTCCCATATGGTGGATCAAGACGTTTTTGGAGCAGTGGAACATCCCGACCCATACCTTCCTCCTATTGGATAGAGAGGTCTCCATTTCCTTGGAAGAATTTGCCGAGGTTTCTGGTTTACTGGTTAGGAGGGAGCACTACGAGGATCTGCTTCCTCCGGATGAATATATTTTTGCCACCAAGCCAGTGGTGATGGGCATCACCCCAGAGATCGCCATTCAGCACCAGTTCCCAAGTCTGATAAAGGTGTTGAACATGTATGAGAGCCTCTTCCTTGAATCCGGAGGCCGAGGAGTCAGCTTTGCAGACTTCATTGCCCGTTTTCTTCACCCGGAAATTTTGTCGCGATAAGGCGAAAAGTTTGCTAAACTTGATGATCCCTTCGGCTTTGGCTTGGACCGTCGGCCGATACTGGAAGCTGATCAAAAGGGTTTCTTTCTTCCTGACGTCGTGGTCGTCCCTCTGTCAGAAATCGCCGCTCCGGGCATTGATGAGGAAGCGTTCTTTCTCGGGTTCCTCAGTTTATGGTTAAGCTGGTTCGCGCTTCCTATGCATCCTCGTTACATAAGGTCTTCCGTCTTCTACCCCGCGCATCGCATGGTTTCCGGAATACAAGTGGCCATCGGGATCGCCAGGTTAGCCCACCTATATCACGGTCTTAACTTAGAAGTGGATACCACTGAACCAGGGGTGCATCCTGCCAACTTCCTGATGCATTACTTCACTTCATGGATGGAGCTGCACGTACTTGGGGTCTTTGGCATCCACAAAAGACCTTCTTTTTACGACAGATGCAAGTTCCCACGGATAATGCGGCTGGTTGACGCCTCCATCGTGAGTCCGTCACCATGGGAAGCTAAGGGTTTGCTCCTCCATCCGTGCACGGTTGGAGATGGTATGTCTTTCGCAGACAAAGTCTTGACTATCGGCCATGAAACTTCAAAGGCGGTGCTGCCATTGCGAGACATTTTTAAAGACGGGGCCTCCGTGTTGAAAGCCCGGGAGATTTTTCATTTGTACTCCATCAGGCCGGGCTTTCTTGTATTCAGGCAAAATGATGCGGTGCTATTCATGAGATACAACCCACATCGTTTTGCCCAGCAGCTGAGTTACAATCAGGGAGTCCCGCTGGAGGCTTTCCTGCTAGAACCTGCTGCCACCGAAGAGGGAATGCGGAGCGCGCTGCATCATTTCATGCGCTTGAACATGGGGTCTCACTTCTTTATCAGCGAACCGAGTTGTGTCCCGAAGGCCCTTAATGTACATGTGGCCTGGTACCAACATGCAATGGGTGCTGTTATCAGGGAGGAGAAGCGACTGCTACTCGACCTCAAGGGTGCACCCCCTGCTGGTGATCGAAACGTCCCCTTGAAGCGATGGACCATTGTCCTCCCTCCGCTAAGAGAAGCTGCCGTGATTGAAGTCCCCCACGATAGGCCTGAGCTACCGGTGCCCCGTGCTCCCGTGGAGATGGTGGATGTACTACCGGTGCCCCGTGCTCCCGTAGAGACGGTGAATGTAGCTTCCCCTGAGTCTGGCATGGGTTCAGATATCGGGACTCGTCGCCCCAAAGTGCCCACCAAGCGTAAGCTTGTGCTGGCTGTGACTGGAGCTCGCTCGCAGAAGAGGAAGAAGAAGTCGATCCTCTCTGTAGATGCTATACTCGGCCAGGAGCCTCATGCTCCTTATAGCGAGGGCTTGGGAGAATATGGGACCAATGAGGGTCTATTAATAGCGCCGGAAGATACTGATCTGGAGGCTGCTATTGCAGCTTCTGTGCTATCGGCAAGCCAAAAAGCGGGACTGGCCATTCTCGCGCAATCAAGTAAACATCAGTCGCACCTTCTGCTATTGCATTATATTTTTTTTATTATCACGTTTTGACCGACACTTTTCCTTCTTTAACAGGCTTTTCCACTGAAGAGGCTCTAGCAGCTTCCCTCAAGATTTTCGAGGAGGAGGAGAGGATTCGCGCTTCGTCGGGATTTGGTATATCTCGGCTCATTGCATCTTCATTCTCCTTTCTTATGGACAATCTGACCCTTTCTTTATCTTATCGCAGGGACTACAATGCCAATCTCGCAAGGTGATGCGGAGATGCTTCCCGGGCCAGCCATCGAAGTCCCGGCCTCCTCAGCACTGCCGAAAGAGGCCTTACTTAAACGACCGATGACGGATGCCATAATGGCTCCAGAGGTAACCCTTGGCATGGACGATGATGTCCTATTGATGGAGGCTTCTAGAAGATCCGCTCTGACGGCCTGAGTGGAAAGGAAGCGCAGAATGCGCGCGGCAAGGGAGCGTAGTGCTGCTTTGGCCGCGGGTGCAGGTTCGAGCACCGCTACCCCTGCCCCTACTCTTTCAGAGGATACTCCGAATGTCTTGTCCACCACCCACAGACAGGCAGCACGTGCGGCTCGAGAAGCATTCGGAAGACCAACTCAAGGTAACATGACATTGGGTACTTTTGTCGAAGTTTTAACTTTCAGGTTCTCATATATCCTATCTTGCAGGGCCAAGTCTTACCGAAGAAGTGGCGGCAACCACTGAGCCTGGGGTAGCGGTAGAGGAGATAGTCACGATTGCCGAACCCGAGGCAGCGGTAGGCAAGATGGCTACAATCGCCGAGCTCGAGGTAGCGGGTGGTGAGATGGCGGCAACCACTGAGCCTGAAGTGGCCACCCTTTCTCAAGAGTCTGGAACTGCTCCAATCGTCGCTCTTTCCCCTTGTGGCTCCCTGCCGTTGCCGGACGCTGCGAGTATCACGACGATTCTCGTGGAGTCGGGGGATGAAGCCACGGGCGGCGAAACCATTCCGATGGAGGAGGGTGAAGCAGTCACTGTATCAAGTGACGCCCTTGTCGCGGTTCCGACCGGTGACTCACCAGGTAGATCTTGGGTCATTGCTTTTTTTTATTCTGCAATCCCTTTCAGTCTCTCCTGACAGTATTTCTCTCATTTCTAATGCAGGCATGGCGAGCGTTGAGGTTGTGCCACCTGAGGAAGTATCGCCAGTTGTTGCTTTGACGGTGGTTGCCCCTCCGTCTTCTCTCATATCTTCTCAGATGCTGGAAGGTATGGGTTTGTGATAAATTTAAATCGGGAACAGCCTCTTTCGTGTACTGACCATGTATCATCATGATCTCACAGGAGTTCTTTTTGATCATTTGTATCAAGTGCTGAATCCGCACTTCTCTTTCCCGCCGGAGATTAATCCACCCGCTGGTGTCGGTGATTATCTTTTCTAACCGACGTCCTTTCTTTTCTTTAACGGGCAGTCACGTTATTGCTAATTCTTCTTTGCATTGCTTGTAGCCTTACAAATTGAAGGAGGGGACGAGGGTATCGTTGCGCCACCAGTATTCCCAGCTCTGCCCCCTGTTGCAGCCGGTATAGTAGACTCTTTTGTTCATGTATTTTTTTATTTCTTAAGCCGACATCTGATTATGATTTATTTTGCATCAATCACGTCGACTCCAGCCCCGTTCGAGTATCGCATCATAATGCCGGCAGGGCTCTTTTCTAGACGTCCATCTTCCAAAGGTGTTGTGACCAGCCTGCGTATGTTGAGCGAATACATCGAAGAGCTTGACGCGGAGGCCCCTATATTCGCTGCAGATTTTGCCTCCGAGGTTAATCCAATGCTGGCGACGCTTGTGAACTTCCATAATGAAGGCGTCGTCGAGTCTTGGGTTAATCCCTGCAGGAAGATTGAGGCCTGCCTGCATGAGCTTGAGCTTAGGCGTCCTACTCCTGAGATTCTGGCTGTGAATTCCCAGCGGGCTGCATGGGTTGAGCAAAGTGCCCTTTTCCTTCGTCATTTCGAACAAGAGGCGATCCTCAAATGAAAGGAACATGAGGCGACTTCCGCTGGGTCTGTCCAATTGCGTGCCCAGGTCGAAGCGAACGCCGCGCAACTGAGAGCCGTCTTTGACAATTTGCAATGATGTATTTCGGACGGGTTAGCATTGAGGCGGAAACTCGACTTCATTGAGCGGGTTATGCAGAGTCGCGAAGCTGCCCAACGGGAAATCGATGAGAAGGTTTCATCGTGGTTGCAGCAACGGGCTCGAATGGAAGCGGAGCTGGCTGCGGCGGCTGACCTTGAAAAAGAGTTGAGAGGAGTGCGCGAGCAACTGGCTGACTTATTGAAAATGCCTCCTTCTCAATAGCTGCCTTTGTATCAATTAAACCATTGTAATCTTTGAATAACATGTATCCATTTTTTATTCTTTTATATGATGTATCTTGTATTCAATTGAGTTCATGAATAAAGACACATTTTTCTTATCTCCCACTGTCGTTTTCTTCTCTTTGCTGTGTTGTTGGTATTTTACTCTGGCAAGTGTGGCCTGTAGATAATAAAAAACATTTCATCTTGAACTCTCCGAGAGGTAGTGATGGCTCAGGAAGCAGGTTCAGATCTGCTACCTAAGACTTTTCAACTTCATGAGCCGTGAGAGTCTCATAAAGACTTTTCTCCCTACGAGTCGAGAGGATCTCGTATGTGTATTTTCTCCTTAGGGATCATGAGGATTCCTAAGTGTGTTTTCCCTTATAAGTCGTAAGGATCTTACAAGAGAGTCTTCTTCCCTATGAGTCGAGAGGACCCGTAAGTGTTTAATGAGATTGACGTTATCCGCATTTCACGGCGTCAGAAGTTGCTCCGGGCGTTTTCCACGGGGTCAAGGTTAACTTTGGCCGTGTTCCACGGAGTCGTTGGATGATGTATTTCTGCACGGGGTCATATGGATGACGTATTTCCGCGACGGGGTCATGTGGATGACGTATTTCCGCGACGGGATCATGTGGATGACGTATTTCCGTGACGGGATCATGTGGATGACGTATTTCCGTGACGGGGTCATGTGGATGATGTATTTCCGAGACGGGGTCATGTGGATGACGTATTTCCGAGACAGGGTCATGTGGATGACGTGTTTCCGCGACGGGGTCATGTGGATGACGTATTTCCGCGATGGGGTCATATGGATGACGTATTTCTACGGCGGGGTCATGTGGATGACGTATTTCCGAGACGGGGTCATTTGGATGACGTATTTCCGAGACGGGGTCATGTAGATGACGTATTTCCGAGACGGGGTCATATAGATGACGTATTTCCGTGACGGGGTCATGTGGATGACGTATTTCCGCGACGGGGTCATGTGGATGACGTATTTCCACGATGGGGTCATGTGGATGACGTATTTCCGCGACGGGGTCGTTGGATGATGTATTTCCGCGACGGGGTCATGTGGATGACGTATTTTCGAGATGGGGTCATGTCGACGACGTATTTCTGAAACGGGGTCATGTGGATGACGTATTTCCGCGACGGGGTCATGTGGATGACGTATTTCCGTGACGGGGTCATGTGGATGACGTATTTCCGCGACAGGGTCATTTGGATGACGTATTTCCGTGACGGGGTCATGTGGATGACGTATTTCCGAGACGGGGTTATGTAGACGACGTATTTCCGAAACGGGGTCATGTGGATGATGTATTTCCGTGACGGGGTCATATAGATGACGTATTTCCGAGACGGGGTCATGTGGATGACGTATTTCCGCGACGGGGTCATGTGGATGACGTATTGTCTGTTGTAATGAGATGAATATCGAAGTGGTCTCCAGGTTGTCTGGGAACCATCGAGATTTGGAGCATGGGCTTTGCCGTAGCTCCAGGGTTGATTGCAACGTCTGAATCTTGCTGGAATGGGGAGGAACGCTGTCGATGATCTCTAGGCTATCCCTGAACCGTCAAGATTTGGTTTCGTTTTCTGATGAAGCCTGGGGAGGGAAGGTGTGATTACTTCTTTGTTTGCGCCCCTGGACTGTATACAGGGATTGATGTGATATCACCTGTAGGGCAGAATTTCATTTTTTTCCGTTTCCGTGATGCTCTATCATTTCAGCTTTTATATCGCGAAGGTCGCGATTGCCCAATCATTTCAGCTATTTTTCGCGGCGCCCAATCATTTCGGCTATTTATTTTATTTTTACTTGCTGCTTTTTATTGCGAGCTGCCCAATCATTTCGGCTATTTTGCATGCATACATTTTTACTTGCTGATTTTGTTGCAAGTTTTTCCATCATTTTGGCTATTTCGTATGCATGTGTGGCTCGCTGGCTTTTTGCTGCAAGCTTAGAATTAGACACCGATTTCGGCATCAGCACCGCTACAACTGGAATATTGCCAGGAGCGAATCATCATTTGCCTCTGTCGATGTCGAACAAAGGTGGCTTAGGAAACAAGGTTAAGATCCTGTCGACTAAGGCTTTTGACTTCATGAGTCGTAAGGGTCTCATAAAGGTATTTCTCCCTGTGAGTCGTGAGGATCTCGTAGGTGCGTTTTCTCCTTAGGAATCGTGAGGATTCCTAAGTGCATGGTCTCTTATAAGTCATAAGGATCTTACAAGAGTGCTTTCTCCTTATAAGTAGAGAGGACTTACAAGGGTTGTTCACTGTGCAAACATATCCCTAGTCACGGATGAGACTTTGTTAGGGAAATGTTTATTCGCGCCCGTGGATTGTATACAAGGGTCGGCATTGAGCCGCTTGTAGGGAAAAATTGGAGGTTGTGATGGCTGCTTAAGAACAGATTCAGATCCCTGTAGCTTAAGACTTTTGAGTCTTATGAGCCGTGAGGGTCTCATAAGAGGGTTCTCCTTACGAGTCGTGAGAATCTCGTAAGTGTAATTTCTCCTTAGGAATCGTGGGGATCCCTAAGTGTGTTACTTCCTTTGTGAGTCGTAAGGATCTCACGCAGGTGGTTTCTCCTCACAAGGTCGAGAGGACCTTGCAGGTGTCTTTTAACGAGATTGCGCCCTTTCGGGTTTTCACAAAACTCGCCGGTAGCCCTACTGTTTTTACTCACGTAGCCCTCTCGGGTTTTCATCCGTGCCCATTTCGCTTATGGACATACTGTTTTCTTTCTCTCTCTTTTTTTTTATTCTTTTCTCTCTTTTTTTGTGTCAGCCTTGGGATACCGCAGTCTACAGTAGTTTATCGACGTCTCGGTCTGTTAGTTATATGTATGCCCTAGAGGCCATTACTGTACATAGGATGTATATTGTAGTGGATGCTGGGACGTATATAGGGAGAACTTTCTTGCTCGACATGATAGTATGCTATCTGGTTGATCTTTACCTTAACGTGTATACTGATTGTCTCTCTGTTACATGTTGGTAAAGCCCTTAGGATGTGTACTTGACTACTTGGACTATGATGCGGATCATACTAGTGGGGACATGGTAGTCTATAAATACATCCTTCAAAGTCCCTAGTCGTGGGTGTATCGAGACGGGGCATCGATATACCAGAGTAGACTAGCGTATACCTTCTTGACCCATACAGATGGGCGATGGATGATCCTATATCCATTGGTGTTTGAAATCAGAGATGATATACGGGTGCTCAGTAGAGACTGGGTACACTGGACGGACTCGCCGAGAACTCCCAGATGGTATTATACCTCACGTCAGATGGCAGTTCTCTGGTGACACTGGTACAGAGTAGTCTGTTGACCCGAGATTGTTATAGAGTCTTGTGTGGTTCCCATTGTGCTTTGATTTCCATCTTACCACGTCCAAGAGAGCGTGCAAAACGGTGGTTTTTGGGTACAGTCCCGAGTCACATGGAGGCAATGAGCGATAGGAGGGGATTCGTCTCTCCCGGTATAGGGAGTTGATGTTGCGCTGTGTTCGATTGGCTATAACCGGAAATCCCTGGCCAGGGTTGCTGAAATTTACTGGTAAGTGTTACCAGTAGTTTCTCGTATTGTTATAGACCTCATATCGACACGACTTATCGAACTATTGGGGTCTGACGTTTACCACCCCTAGGCGAGATATGCGACATATCAGACGATCAGACCGGACTGTACGGTAGTGTTACTGGTTGGATTCACTGGAGTATGAGCGGGCTTGCTCGTCGATCTTCAGATCGCTCAATACCCGGGTGGCCGTTACGTTTAGCAGACCGCTTGCGGCTTGTGGGTGCTTAATATGATCATCACCTGCTGCCGGCGTATTGACGAGTCTTTAGAGTCCTACACAGAGGTTTCCTGGCTCAAGCGAAACGAAATAGGAGCGCATATGAGATATGTGCGGGACCGAGAATGATGCGTGTATGTGATACCGTATTTCATTCTCGCGATGTGACATTGATCGGTTATATGCGATATAGCCGGGTTATCGGATCAAGTGTTGATTCGATAAGTTGTTACTAATGATACTAGTCGGTTATATGCGATATGACCGGATCGTTAAATCAAGTGTTGATTTAATGATTTAATGCATAATTATATATTTGATATATTACTTTGCATTAACTAGTATCGGTACACTTTAAATGGATTTTCTCGCTCGGGTGTGCGCATTCCATATGCGATATGATTTTGTGCACTTGATTGTATCATGTTTGATGATACATACTTTTTGGTTAAGTGTAAAGTATCAAACCTTGGTTAATGAAATGGTTAGGGTTTACTATTTCCTTATTCATTTATTCATTTATTTATTCTTTTTGGAAATTGATAAGCATTAAGAGAAAATGGTGGCTTAATTTGTTTTCTAGCAAAAGCTTCTTGAAGCTTTGACCAAAGTCACCCTTTTTGTCTCATGCTTAACCCTATCCACTTCACTAACCCTAGTTCACTCTCTACAACTAACCATGGTTCACTTATGATAAGAATGGATTATTCTTTTCATTTTAATTATTCTTATCATAACTCTTTCATCTTCTTCTTCATCTTCTTCTTTGAAGAAGCTTGAGGTCATCAATGGTGATTGATGCAAATGAGTGAGAAATCCAATTCTAAAGTCTACCCACTTCCTATTTCTTCATCCTCTACCTCTTGCCAAGTAGTAGAGTGTGTTTCCTTCACAAGTTTTCATGGCTTGGTGAAGGTGGAGCTTGATCTTGCGATGCTTCGACGTAGATCATCTTCGGCACGTCGTCGACGACCTAGCCCGTCCATTCTCCGATGAAGCCGACGCTAGAGCCCGGATTAGATTTGGACAGCGAAGAGGACCTCATCTCGGAGCCGTGGAGGTGGAGGACCGGATCTACAAAGGTTGTATATCCGTATTCTCATAGTTAAATGTTAACTAGTTAGCTTTTTCGCCTAGTTTTCTAGCAAACGATCCGTAGTCGGGTTTCTCGGCACCTAGAATTTTTGAAATTGGCATGGTTGATGCCTTGTGAGACCTCATTAGGATGCCTAGGAACCCTACAGTGGTATCAGAGCCTAGCTAGAGCCTTAGGCGAAGTCCCGACGGAGTTTGAAATCCGAACGAACCCGAAACCCATATTCAAAAATGCTCTCTGTCCAGATTTTAAAATTGTGGATTTTTCAAGATTAAAAATATCCAGAAAATCATGCAGGGTTTTTTATGAATTACTGTGAAATACGAGGGTCTGAATCGAATTTTCCACCGCGGAACCGCGGCACGTGCTATGCATAGTGCGGCGGTTCCGCGGCTGTACTGTTCCATTGTTTAGTGATTTCTGCACAGTAATTCCTAATTCTGAGTGCTGTATTTTCTGGGATATTTTAACTTTTACTACACAGTTGAGCATTCTGGAGTATTGGGAATCAAAGATTCGATCGGGGTTTCAAATTTTGTCTGTGTGGCTTTCCGGATAAATTTTAGAATATGTTAAAAAGTTCGACCGGATATAAATACCCAATTTTTCCCCTGTCGGGAAATTTCCAAGTGTTGGATTTTTCCGAAGTTTAACGACGTTCTAAGTAGTGCAAGTAACGCGATGGACCCTCTAGAAGACAACAAACCTTAACTCGATTATGTGACCGTCTTGAACTGCCCTTCGAACCTTCGGGTTTGGGGCAGTACGGCGTGCCACATGTGAGGCGTTGGCTTGACCCTTCTACGGCTGGACCGTCGGTACTGAGACACGAACTGAATGTTGTTAGACTTACTTCATGTGTTGATCTGTATCGGGAAAAGTTGGGTGTTCGTCTGTTCGATCGGAAAGTTTGACATTTTCTATTTATCCGGTATGGGATACAATAATTGGAATTCACAAGTAGTTATGTGATAACTAAATGAATATTATAAACGTAGCAGTTTAGTCTCACTTGATCGGTTGCCACGGAATTTTGATGTGATCAAAAGTCCGTCGCAATCACGTAGCGTACGCGGATACTCGCCGGGTGAACTTAATAGACAGTCTCACCCCATAGCCCCGACCAAGTGACTGTAGGAGAACGCCGTCGCCGAAAGCATCCGTCCGGGTGCTCGCGGCAGCGGTGTTCCGCCTTGGTGCACTTCGTCGACGGTATCAGGGGTGCGGCCGCCTACTAAAGTTTGCGACGAGTATTCGATCAGACTGTCGGGAATCTTGTTGAATTGCCCGACTCAATATTGAAAAGTGTTTTCGATAATGAGACTAAAATGCGGGGTTTATAATTGTTAGGCATGTGATGTCTAAGGAATTCATTTGGTCAGGGATGCGATGTCTGAGGTGATTGCGGATTCCAACTGTTGTAGTTTTACACTTTCTTTTCTGTGACCGTAAGTGTAATATGTGATATCGCCGGTTTCGTTGCTATATGTCAACGACAATTGGGATGGACATATTTACTTACGTTGATGACATGTGATGTTATGTGTTGCTGGATATGTTATATTGGATCGTCGTGTTCGAATAGCCGGGGGTTTTTATGTGAGATGAGTGTTTTTCATTTTCATTCATGTAAAAACTTGTATGTAATATTCTTTTATTGGGGCACTTCCAGGTTGCGGAAGATGTCACCGTTTGTATATTATTTACTTTTCCGCACTAGGATAGATCCAAGCAGGGGAGCACAAGTAACCGGGTTCTGGAGTCCAGTGGGAGACCAACTCGAGGAGTCGAGTCCGGGTCTCCTAACTCTAGAATTGGTGGGGTTGCTTGCCGCTCTCGTAGGGATCTAGGGGTGTGGGTTTGGCTATTCATCACGACCGTAGAATCCGTGTTTTATACTGGCTCGTATTAAAAACACGGACGTCCTAGTATATCCAATATTTCATATGATTCTTCTGCTGCGATATCTGTGATGTGATCATGTAATGTTCTGTGATAGATACAGTATATAGTATATATGATATATTATATAGACGTTACTTATGTTTTACACCCGCGCTAGCCCTGCCCCGCTCTGCCGTTAGTTACCTAACCTAACGGTGTACGAGGGGACATCGAGGCGAATGCGGATGGCATAAGTGTACGTCGTATTTATCTGTGATGTTTAGGTACTTAAATGATGGGACTTCATTAATGAGATTAATGAAATAAAAGAAACCTAAGATGTTGTAGAATCGAATTTCAAAATAAAACAGGTAGCTACATTTCTTGCTTTGCACAGCGGTATATGTGATATATCCTGCACCTTATTCGATAAGGAAAGGACCGAGATCCCTTCACCGGGAGTGACTCCTTTAGCAATAACTCGCAGATGCTGCACACTCGGTTTGTTTTTTGATTGCTTTTAAGTGTTTTTGCTTTGCACAGTGATATATATGATATATCCCGCACCTCATTCGACGAGGAAAGGACCGACGATCCCTTCACCGGGAGTGACTCCTTTAGCAAAACTAGAAAAGCCTCAAAAACACTCCATTTCAAAATTCATTCAATCCTACAACGATATCAAGTTCATTACGCAATAGGTTTTCAGAAAAACCTGTCGTAGCCCTCCGTCATTTCAGATAAGTTGTATATAGTATTCGTGCTGCATTTGTTGGCTTTCGTCAACGTGCAGTGTGCGGTAGCTATATGCTGCTTATCTGCTAGCATACGATACGATTGGATTAGGGTAGTCGTGCGGCTTTGTTGGCTTTCGTCAAGGGTCGTGCGGGTGGGTTTAATTCAATCAAGAAATGTACGGGTTGAACTTGACTAGCGGGCTATGGTTTGTTGGCTTTCGTCAAGGTCATAGCACGTTAAGGGCAAAATATTATCGGGAATTTCAAGTGTTGAAATTTGCAATGAGATTGCATACCTTCTATGAGATAGTTGGATCCCGATACCCGCTGCGAGTAAGAGTTACTCCTGGGAGAGTTTTACACATTACAATTAGCCGATCAAGTAGGTGTCTAGAAAGGTGTTAACGAGGTTACGCCTCTGGGAAAACGAGGTTTACATTAATTAGGTTCGTGCGAAAGCACGGGGGACCTCCCTCAAAGTACCGACACTGGCCTGGCTGAAAGATTGGCGAACTTGTAGTGTGTAATTAATCCCGGCTAGTCTTTCCTTTTAGGGTTTGAAGGAAGATTTGATAAAAAGCATTGGGAGCCATCCTGATTAGATAAAATAAAAACCAATCTATTCTTGCAAGAGCGCACGCTGAGTGTTTTCTTCTCTCTCTCTCCAGGTAGCGACCATATCACGCCTTAATCAAGATAATAATACGGATATTTGACCGAACCCGCTTGTTATACTGAGCTGGGGAACGTTGGTCCCGCTCTAACTTATAATTGTTATAAGACAGAGCAGGAATTTGGGGAATACCAGATTTTCCGTGCCGCCCAAACGAAGAGAGTGCATATGATGCATCATCTTCGGGTGTGTTCATTATACAGAACTGTTTCTCAGTATTCTTTACGTCCTGGGTATGTGATACCAGATCAGGATCCCGCATATGTAATTTGTTACATAGGGCTACAGAAAGGTAGAAAGACTGAGAACGGGTGATAAGTTTCATGAGGCAGAAAACGGGGCAAGAGTTGCAGCCAAGTCTGTTGGTCACTGTCACCCTGTATTACCAATACATTGGTTCTGAACGAATGTTATTAGATACCGAACCTGATATACAAAATCATATCATTCTCTTTATTAGTAAAGAAATGATAAAATTTTGTATTGTTGGATAATGTTTTGAACATTTCCTATATCAAAAGTTGATCGGATCAGGCACGTTATCTAAAAGCGTTGATGTTCTAAATCAAACTACAGTTCTTAGTATATGGAACACACACAAGAGGAAGAGTTCAGAAATGAACGAATCCTTCTTGAGGTATTGTAGACTAGGTCAGATCAATGTGACCCGACTAGCTGAAGTTACATATAGATGCATATTTAAATCAGTTTGAATCTACATCTTGTGAAACTTGCCAGTCAGGTCACAGAGATAAGATGACCATAGCCCTGTTTATTGGAAACAGAGAAAGAGTTAGTAAACTCTTGGGATGATACATGTTGATGTATGTCAGATCCCCTGTCTACATATGCCACGACTGGTTCTTTGTACTTCGTTACATTCTCTGATAAATCTCTCAAGATTCAGACATATGTTCCTGTTGAAACACAAGTCCGAACCTTTTGAGATATTCACAGAATATAAGTTAGAAGTAGAGAACCAAAATACAGGTATAAGTATTATGTCCTATGATGAGATCAAAGAGGAGAATACTTGAGCACGGAAATCCTGGACTATTCTAAAGGAGAATGAGATTCTCTCTCAGCATTACTCCTCTGAATACACCATAGCACGATGGTATATCGGGGTGGAGCAATTACACCCTATGTGATAAGGTGTGCTCTATGATGAGTACTACTGAGTTACCTGTTTCCTTTTTAGGAGATATGCGCTTGAGAAGCTGCATACCTATTGAATAGGGTTCGAATCAAATCAGTTGCCTACCACTTCATATGTGATATGGAAAGGGAAGAGCCCATATCTTAAGTTAGTTAAGATTTGGGGTTGCCCGGCCTATGTCTAAAAGCAAAATCCGGACAAGCTCGAGGCAAGGCCTGTAATGTAGAACTGGAAAGGTTCCAGCTATACAAACTACAGCAGATGATTTGATAGAACCAAAGGATTCAGTAGATTCCAACGAACCTCAGCCTCTCCGCCGATCTAGTAGAGTTCCTCACCCACCTGAGAGATACTTCGGTTTCTCTATGACAGTGGGAGCGAGGATTGCATCATGAGATGATGACCCAACTAGTTTCGAGCTGGCCATCAAGAGTAAGACTCTGTAAGAATGGCTGGATGCTTAGCGATCTGAGATGGAATCCTTATACACCAACAAAGTATGGACTTTGGCTGCTATATCTGAAGGGTTAAATCCCCATCAGGAGCAAGTATATCTTGAGAAGATTACTTGGTGTAGATGGAAAAGTTGAGACTTTCAAAGCTAGACTCGTTAAAGGTTTTCGTCATTGACCAGGCGTGGATAATGATGAAACCTTTTCCAGTACCTATGCTTAAGTCTATCCAGATGCTACTTGCCACGGCTACATACCATGACTACGATATCTGGCGGTTGGGTGTCATGACTGCTTTTCTAAATGATGTTTTAGAAGAGTGCGTCTATAAGTACACAGCCAGAGGACTTCGTAGACAGTGGGAGCAGCGGAAACGTGTGCAAGATGTTTTATAGGATTAAAGCAGGCATCGCGGAGTTGGAACATCTGTTTTGATGAAATAGTCAAAGAGTTTGACATCATCAAAATGGTAGATGAACCTTGTATAAACAAAAAGGTAGTAAGGAGTATGGTGGTGATCTTCGTAGAGTACGTGGATGACATACTCTTGATAGGGAAGGAGTTTCCTATGCTACGCTCGATCAATCTCCGCTTATCACAATGATTCTCCACATAGGATCAAAGTGATACCTCCTAAATCCTGGGTTTTTTGGATCTATGAGATAGATCTAAATGGATGTTAGGATTCTCACTAGTTGTAGTGAGACAGTATCAACCGATCCTGGGGAGAATCACTGGAAGGGTTCCAGGGTGATAATGACGAATGAATGTCAGTCACAGGCATTGTCTTTACCCTCAGTAAAGGGACGGTATGTTGGAAGAGTTCCAAGCTAGATACCGTGACATACTAGACGATAAAGGCTGGATACATCGCTACTTAAGATGCTACCAAAGAGGCTGTTTGGGTATATATTGTTCATGAGATGAACTTAGTTCCTCCATTGTGTGACAATGGAGTTGTGGCTTATGCCAAGGAACGCCGGTCCCATCAGTGATCCAGACATATTCTATGGCAGTATCACTTGATCATGAAGATGGTTGATCTCTAGGGAGATCGAGGTTAGGAGAGTAGGCTCAGAGGACAACACAGCGGATCCACTCACAAAGGCCTGTTCCCAGAGAGAGACTTTTATGGGATGGTTGAGTATGAGATACTGCAACCACTGCTATCAGATGGCCCTAGTGCAAGTGGGAGATTGTTAGTTATATGTATGCCCTAGAGGCCATTACTGTACATAGGATGTATATTGTAGTGGATGCCGGGACGTATATAGGGAGGACTTTCTTGCTCGACATGATAGTATGCTATCTGGTTGATCTTTACCTTAACGTGTATACTGATTGTCTCTCTGTTACATGTTGGTAAAGCCCTTAGGATGTGTACTTGACTACCTGGACTATGATGCGGATCATACTAGTGGGGACATGGTAGTCTATAAGTACATCCTTCAAAGTCCCTAGTCGTGGGTGTATCGAGACGGGGCATCGATATACCAGAGTAGACTAGCGTATACCTTCTTGACCCATACAGATGGGCGATGGATGATCCCATATCCATTGGTGTTTGACATCAGAGATGATATACGGGTGCTCAATAGAGACTGGGTACACTGGACGGACTCGCCGAGAACTCCCAGATGGTATTATACCTCACGTCAGATGGCAGTTCTCTGGTGACACTGGTACAGAGTAGTCTGTTGACCCGAGATTGTCATAGAGTCTTGTGTGGTTCCCACTGTGCTTTGATTTCCATCTTACCACGTCCAAGAGGGCGTGCAAAACGGTGGTTTTTGGGTACAGTCCCGAGTCACATGGAGGCAATGAGCGATAGGAGGGGATTCGTCTCTCCCGGTATAGGGAGTTGATGTTGCGCTGTGTTCGATTGGCTATAACCGGAAATCCCTGGCCAGAGTTGCTGAGATTTACTGGTAAGTGTTACCAGTAGTTTCTCGTATTGTTATAGACCTCATATCGACACGACTTATCGAACTATTGGGGTCTGACGTTTACCACCCCTAGGCGAGATATGCGACATATCAGACGATCAGACCGGACTGTACGGTAGTGTTACTGGTTGGATTCACTGGAGTATGAGCGGGCTTGCTCGTCGATCTTCAGATCGCTCAATACCCGGGTGGCCGTTACGTTTAGCAGACCGCTTGCGGCTTGTGGGTGCTTGATATGATCATCACCTGCTGCCGGCGTATTGACGAGTCTTTAGAGTCCTACACAGAGGTTTCCTGGCTCAAGCGAAACGAAATAGGAGCGCATATGAGATATGTGCGGGACCGAGAATGATGCGTGTATGTGATACCGTATTTCATTCTCGCGATGTGACATTGATCGGTTATATGCGATATAGCCGGGTTATCGGATCAAGTGTTGATTCGATAAGTTGTTACTAATGATACTAGTCGGTTATATGCGATATGACCGGATCGTTAAATCAAGTGTTGATTTAATGATTTAATGCATAATTATATATTTGATATATTACTTTGCATTAACTAGTATCGGTACACTTTAAATGGATTTTCTCGCTCGGGTGTGCGCATTCCATATGCGATATGATTTTGTGCACTTGATTGTATCATGTTTGATGATACATACTTTTTGGTTAAGTGTAAAGTATCAAACCTTGGTTAATGAAATGGTTAGGGTTTACTATTTCCTTATTCATTTATTCATTTATTTATTCTTTTTGGAAATTGATAAGCATTAAGAGAAAATGGTGGCTTAATTTGTTTTCTAGCAAAAGCTTCTTGAAGCTTTGACCAAAGTCACCCTTTTTGTCTCATGCTTAACCCTATCCACTTCACTAACCCTAGTTCACTCTCTACAACTAACCATGGTTCACTTATGATAAGAATGGATTATTCTTTTCATTTTAATTATTCTTATCATAACTCTTTCATCTTCTTCTTCATCTTCTTCTTTGAAGAAGCTTGAGGTCATCAATGGTGATTGATGCAAATGAGTGAGAAATCCAATTCTAAAGTCTACCCACTTCCTATTTCTTCATCCTCTACCTCTTGCCAAGTAGTAGAGTGTGTTTCCTTCACAAGTTTTCATGGCTTGGTGAAGGTGGAGCTTGATCTTGCGATGCTTCGACGTAGATCATCTTCGGCACGTCGTCGACGACCTAGCCCGTCCATTCTACGATGAAGCCGACGCTAGAGCCCGGATTAGATTTGGACAGCAGAGAGGACCTCATCTCGGAGCCGTGGAGGTGGAGGACCGGATCTACAAAGGTTGTATATCCGTATTCTCATGGTTAAATGTTAACTAGTTAGCTTTTTCGCCTAGTTTTCTAGCAAACGATCCGTAGTCGGGTTTCTCGGCACCTAGAATTTTTGAAATTGGCATGGTTGATGTCTTGTGAGACCTCATTAGGATTCCTAGGAACCCTACATGGTCAACGGCTAGTTTTAGGACATAGTGGTACATCGTTAGTTTATGGACGTTTCGGTCCATTATTAGTTTAAGGACGTTTCGGTCCGTTGTTAGTTTAAGGACGTTTCGGTCCGTTGGCCGGCTACTACTTATAGAGTTTGGACTTAAGAAGATAGCGAGCGGACATAGTCGTCGTCTATCATTGACCTAGGCCGTGACTTGCCAAGCGTAGTACTTTTTCAGGAAGCGACCATTTATTGGCCTGAAGTGCCTTTCGCCATGCATGTCCATGAGTAGATAGGCCCCACCCTGGTAGACCTTGTCTATGATATACGGGCCTTCATAGTTTGGCTCGAATTTCTTCCGTTTGGCACGATTGGGGATCATAGGTCTTTTGACCACTAGCACGAGTGCGCCTTGGCGGAATGTTCTCGGCCTAGTCAATTTCTCATATGAGCACGTTATCTTTGCTTTATAAGCCTCCAGATTTTGTTGCGCCATGAGCCGGGTTTCATCAAGGGCATCGAGCACCTCAAGCCGAAGGTGAGCATTCTCTTCGTTCGTTAGCTCGTAGTGAACTGCCACTCGTAGAGAGGGTAGCTCTATCTCGAGGGGGAGTACCGCCTCTTTACCGAATACCAATGCGTACGGCATTGTGTTCGTGGCCGTTTTGAACGTAGTTCGATACGCCCAGAGAGCTTCATGCAGTCTCTCGTGCCAGTCCTTCTTATTTCGGGACACCGTCTTTTTCACGATCTTTGTCAAGGTCTTGTTAAAAGCCTCAGCTAAACCATTAGCTCGGGGATTATAGACTGAGGAATATCTCCAGTCTATGTTATGCTGTTGTGCGAAGCGGCTGATCTTGTGGCTTCTGTAGGCTGGCCCGTTATTGGAGATAATCCGTCGTGAAGTTCCAAACCAATAAATGACGTGCGTCTTGAAGAAATGGAGGATATTCTCCGTCTTCACTTCCCTCAGCGGTACTGCTTCTGCCCATTTGGAGAAGTAATCAGTTGTTGCCAAAATGAATCGATGTCCTCTGGACGATGCTGGTTCGATGGGGCCAATTATGTCAGTTCCCCACATTTCGAACAGCCAGCTAACCACCGTTGGATGTAGTGGATTTGGATGTTGATGGATAAAGTCCCCGTGAATCTGGCATGAATGGCACTGCTTCGCATATTTGAGGCAGTCTTGGATCATCGTGGGCCAATAATAACCCATCCGTTTGATATTCAGCTTCATCTTCGGCCCGGCTTGGTGAGAACCGCAGAGTCCGTCGTGAGTTTCTTAGACGACTCTTTTTGCCTCTTCAGGTCCAGGCATCTTAGCCATAAAGAGTCAAATGATCTTTTATACAGGGTATCATTGACGAAAGCAAAAGACAGAGCTCGTTTCATAAGCTGATGTCTTGAGGACGCATCTTCAGGTGTTCGACGGGATTTGAAATAGTCTATAAAGACTTCTCTCCAATGCTCAACCTTTTCCTGGTCTTTTATTTGTAGAGTCATTTGCTCGGTCGCTTCCTTTTCTTCGGACGACTCCGAGATATTTCTGCCCGTGCGAGAACCTGACGGCTTTGCACAACGATCCTCACGTCATCGAGGTTTTCGTCAGCCAGTTCTTTAGCGAGCTTGGCTAATGCATCCGCTTTGCTATTTTCCGCACGCGGTATGTTTTCCAAGGTGTAGCAAGGAATTTGAGTCAGCAGTCGCTGTACTTTCTCGCCGTACTTCACCAACTCTGCTTTGTACGTTTGATAGTCGCCGTTTACTTGACTAACGACCAATTGGGAATCTCCGTATATGAGGAGGTTTTCAATTCCCATATTGATGGCGATCTCGAGACCTGCTATCAAAGCTTCATACTCGGCTTCATTGTTCGTCCTCGGCTCTATTAAGGAGAAGACAAAGCGCATTATCCCTCTTTGTGGAGTCACGAAGATGAGGCCTACCCCAGATTTGATTATAGGGGTGCTTTGTTTGCGCTTCATGGAAGACGCCCCATCAAAATAGAGTTCCCATTGGGTATCATTCTCTTTTCTCTCCCTGTCGATTGTGTCAAACGCATGTTCGTCTGGCAATTCGCAGTTCAAGGGAGAATCGGCAGGTATTGGATGCTCAGCGAGGAAGTCGGCGATGGCCTAGCCTTTCACTGCCTTAAGAGGCCGATAAGTTATCGAAAATTCCATCAAGAGCAAGGCCCATTTAGCGAGCCGCCCTGTTAATATGGCCTTCGACATCAAGTATTTGAAGGGATCCATCTTTGATATGAGATGGACCTCATGCGCCAACGCGTAGTGTCTGAGCTTCGTTACCGCGAAGATCAACGCTTGGCAGTGTTTTTCAATGGGAGAGTAATTGCTTGCTGCCCCCAGGAGAACTCGACTCAGATAGTAGAGAGCTCTTTCTTTCCCTTGATCGTTCTCTTGTGCCCACAACGCGCCTAAAGAACCTTCGAGGACTGTTGTGTACAGAACGAGAGGTTTTCCTTTAACGGGAGCGGCCAGTACTGGCGGATTTTGCAGGTATTGCTTGATTTCGTCCAGTGCGCTTTGGCATTTGTGATCCCAGACGATCGGGGTTCCTTTCTTCATTAGGTGACTGTAAGGACAGCACTTGCCTAAGAGATTAGCTATAAATCGCCGGATATACGCGTGCTTCCCTTGGAGAGATTGCAGTTGCATGAGAGTCCTTGGCGGAGGCATTTCCATAATCGCCTTGATCTTCGACGGATCTATCTCGATGCCTCGGTGTCGGACGATGAATCCTAGGAATTTGCCTGAGGAGACTCCGAACGCGCATTTGAGAGGGTTCATCTTTAAGTTGTATTGCCAAAGGCGTTGAAATACGATCTTCAGATGCTCTAAATGTTTCTCGTATGATTTGCTTTTCACCACAAGGTCGTCGATATAGCACTCGACGATTTCATGTATGAGGTCATCGAAGATCTTCGCCATGGCCCTCTGATAGGTGGCACCGGCGTTCTTTAGACCGAAGGGCATCACCTTGTAGCAGAATATGCCCAAAGGAGTCCGAAAAGCGGTATGCTTCTGGTCCTCGGGATGCATCTTTATCTGATTGTATCCTGACGAGCCGTCCATGAAGGAAAAAACTTCATGAGTGGACGTATTGTCTATCATCAGCTCAGTGACCAGTACTGGGAAGTCTTCCTTCGGGCAGACTTTATTGAGATCTCGAAAGTCCACACATATGCACACCGTCCCATTTTTCTTCATCACCGGGACGATGTTGGCGATCCAGTCAGGATACTGAACTTCTTGGATGAAGCTAGAGTCGATTAGTTTCTTGACCTCGGCGTTGATGCTCATTTCAAGCTCGAGCCGCATCCTCCTCAGTGCTTGTTTGATCGGCTTGACGTCCGGAGATATCGCCAGTTTGTGCACAGCAATCTCTGGATCTAATCCTGGCATCTCAGAATAGTTCCATGTGAAGCAATGTTTATGCTGCATGAACACGTTTTTTAGCGTAGCCACCTTTTCTTCAGACAACAGCTCACTGACGAACGTCGGCCGCGGGTCACTTGCTGTCCCCAAATCAATTTTCTTGAGGTTTTTTGCAGTAGTATGTATCCCATCTTCCAGCTCTTTTGGTGCCGGTGGAAACTCTGAGATTACCTCGTTATCATCGTTTTCGAAGCACCAGGGGAGGTCATCCATATTCTCGGGCTCTTCTTCTGACAGCGTTATCACATGACAGGTACGAGCTCGCTTCCAAGACCGATGTTGATCCGGCTCTACTCTCATGGCTTTGGGTTCATACTTCTGCGGCGGGGTTACCTTCCAGCTGTTGGATAGAGCGAACCTACCTTGCTGATAATGGTCTTCTACCCAGTTTTTAAATGTGAAGCAGTCTTCGAGAGGATGTCCTATTGCCCCGTGATAGGAGAGATAGTCTGGGTGAGAGACTTCGCCTGCTTGTTCGGGGTGTTTCGACTCCGGGAGGGTAATCATCTGATGTTTCATGACAAGATCGAACATTTTCTTTGTCTTGTCTTGGGGAAAAGAATATGCTCGACCCATCTTTTTCTTAAGAGACGAATCCAGACTGCTCGATTCCTGATTGCGTGGCTTTTTGGACCCGCTTTGTCGCTGTCGAACGCCTTTCCCGTGCTTTCTGCCTCTGCGTCGAGCCTTTCAACGGGTTGACAAGGAGGAGCATTTTCATTTCTCACAGCCTGTTGAAGGAGGCGTTGCGTCTTGGCTTTCTCGTAGATGGCCATTTCGCGATTATGGTCGTCTCAAACCTTTTGACTTGCTTCCCTTATAAGCTTGTCCATTTGTTCTTCGAACGACGGACTGGGCATTTTCACGATGGGAGATCTTTCTGGTTCAGGGTTAGCATCTTCCCACAGAGCATCTCCTTCTTCATCAAAGTCATGTATGACGTAGCAGTCGCGGAGTAGCTCCCGTTTCTTGGATTGAACATACCCAAGCCCGGTCGTTTCCATTCTCCTGTTGGGCAACTTTCGTTGAGTTCCGGGAACGTTTCAGATCCTGTTATAGAACCGTGCTTGTCGCGCAGTTTGCTTAAGGGGTAGACCTTGGCGTCTCAAGAGTCTCTTTAGTCCGTCTGTGTAATACCTGAGCAAACGGATGGGCTGGAGCCTGTCAAGTGTAGAATCCGCACCATGCCAAATTTCTTTCTCCACTTTGGTTTCCCCGGATCGGTAGAATATGATCGTCTTTTCACCTTTTCGCGTGGGAGGGATGTAGAATGTCTGCAGTTCTTCCACACTATAGGTATCAAGCGTGTCTAGCTCTTTATGATGCTTTGGCGGAACCATGGCAACTTGCAAACTTTGATCTTCACCAGCGAAAGTTTGTATTGATGGCCGAGTAGAGAATATGGCATTGACCTCATCTTCTGAGTCGCTGCCGAAGATCAACATAGGAGCGGACGGTCCCAGCTTGTTGCACTGGGGCGGACCTGAGTAAACTATCTCTTCTTCCTCCTCGGTATCACTCCCGAAGACTGGAATAGTGGTGATAGCTTTGTTCTTCGGTTTGTGACATCTTTCCGTGTCCTCAAAATCTGGTAAGAAGTATTTTGCATCTTCGTACTTGCGGACTTCGTTCACGGAGAACGGGTTTAGTTCCCCTGTCACAGTGTACTCGAGACCATCTTTGAAATACTTCATACACTGATGTTGTGTAGAAGGGATGATGTTGCACTCGTGTAACCAGGGCCGGCCGAGCAAAGCATTGTAGCATGTCTTGGCGTCAATGGCGTGAAACTTAATGTTCATGACAAGCAGCCCAAAGCGTAGTGTCAATATTACAGACCCAAGCGTCCGTGATGACTGGGAGTCAAATCCGGAGATGGTGATTTTATCGCGAGCGAGGTGTTGAACGCTCATGCAGATTTCCTTTAACACCCTTACGTTAAGGAGATTGACGGAGGACCCATTGTCTACCAGGATTTTACCTATCTTGATGTCATGACAGTATCCGGAGACATATAGGGAACGGTTGTGCTCGCATGTCCCAAGGAGGAGATCTTCATCGCCGAAGGTGATATCGGCTGTGTGTACTTCTTCCAACTCGTTCTTCATCTTTTCTTCGGCGAGAAAATCTTGGAATTGCTCGGGCTCTTGTAATGCCTTGATCAAAGAATCTCTTGCTTCTTTGGATAACAGGAGGGCATCGAGAATGCTTAACTGCGAAGGTAGCATTCTCAAGTGTGCCAGAACGTTGTAGTCCACCTTACTTTTCTTTGGCGGGTCCTTGGCTGTCAGCTCTTTGATGGCTTAGTCATCAAGGATGATATCCTCAGGGACTTTTTCTTTCCCCTTATCTTTTCTATTTGACCCAATGTTCGAGAGCCCAAGATTCTTTTCGGGCAGCGTGCGATTACGCAGCTGAATGTTCTCGCAGTTCTTCGGCTTTTCCTCTTTTCCCGAGGTGGATTTTTTGAAGAGAGGGCCAAGAGATATTTCTTCATCAGAATCGCTCCCAAAGATGAGAACTTGCGATCCCCCATAGTCAACCATGTGGCAGTTGCCGGCAATTCTTTTGTGCTCCTCGGTCGTATTTCTTTGCTCCCGACGAGCTTTGCATTTTATCCGCTTGAAATGTTGCCGGTGAGCAACATATTCCTGCCACCATCTTTTAAAAGCGTTGCATTTCTCGGTGGGGTGCGCAATCTTTCGATGATATAAGCAGTAGCTAGGATGTGTTTCCGCTTCACCAAGAATGTTTCCTTCGAAGGGTGACAGCTTCATTCCCATCGATATAACTTTAGCGAACCTTTTCCTCGTCTTGAACCTGTTTTTATTTGCGACGGATGTACTTTGATCTGGCGGGAGTGTTTCAACTTTTTCGTCCAGTCGCCGGCATTTGGCTTTTTCAAATATGACTATCTCGTGCTCCCGGTCAGCTTTGCTTTTCGAAAGAGTTTCGTTCAGGAATGCATCGATTATTTCGTCTGATGGCCCTAGAAGTTCCGGTTCATGATTTGCCCCTAGTTTCTTTGTGGAAGGAGCTTCTTCACCGTCTATCTACGAGTGAGAGATCACATGGCAGCTTTCTACATAACCTTCAGATTCATCCGAAGAGTCTTCTCCATTGTCATCATCTCCGTCCTCAAGGACGTGGCTGAGAAATTCTTGGAGTGTGACTGGAATCCGCGCTTTTTGATTATATTCTTCCAACGCGTCAATCTGTTTTTGCAGGTTCGTGTGCTTGTCACTATTCCTACCAAAATCTTGGCTCAAAATCCGCTCCTTATAAAATAATAACAATAAAAGAAAAAATAAACAAATAGATAAATAAATAAATAATAATCATAATAAAGGAGAAAATCTCCCTTTCAGAGCAAAGCTCTGTTCAAATCCCAAGGCGGGAAATGAAGCAATGCTTCTGTTTTCCCCAATCAGAGCAAGGCTCTGTTTTAAAAGAAATTAAAACAAAATTAAAGGAAGCAACGCTTCAGTTGCGCAGCGCTCTGCGCTGCGCGACACGTGGCAGCGCTCTGCGTTGCGCGACACGTGGCAGCGCAGTTGCGCTGTGCTCTCCGCTGTGCGACACGTGTCAAGCGCTGGTGCATCTGCGCCAAACAGAATTAAAATTCCAGTAAGATCTTTCTGTTCTTGTTAAAACAAGAAGATTGTTTTCTGTAAAACAGAAGCCCTTGGATCAAAGATCCAACGGTAGGGAAAATTCCCCAAATCACTCAGAAAATGATCTCTTTAACAAATTTAACAAATTAATGGGCACTATATAAAGGCCCCTAGACCCCAATTCAAAACATCAAGATCAAGATCAAAAAAACAACAGCACGGAGAATAGAGAGAACTCTGAAGAATTTTGAGAAAAAAACTCAAGAAGCGAAAACAGGTAAAAACCTTTATAAAAGAAGAACTTCTTCTGAATAGATCATTGATCTAAGAACAAGATCAATGATCTTCAATAAAAAATAAATAATAACAGTGCCTTGCACTTTTTTATGAACCATTGGTTCTGGAATCTTAAAGATTCTTTTCTTGAATCCAAAATTGGATCAAGTTATTGAAACAGTGCCTTGCACTTGCAAAAACTGCACTGTTGCGCTCCTGGGTTGGCGCAAACCACCAGAGAGCGCCACGTGTCAGCACCATAACCACTTGCGCTATGCGCTTTTAAAAATAGAGCATTGCTTTTTAAAGTTGGCGCAACTCCACCAGAGCGCGCCACGTGTCAGCAGCGCAACAGCGCAGCGCACTGCGCTAGCATGACACGTGTCAGCTCCAGAACCACTTGCGCTATGCGCTTTTAAGATAGAGTATTGCTCTCTGAAGTTGGCGCAACGCACTAGAGCGCGCCACGTGTCAGCATCGCAACAGCGCAGCGCACTGGGGCAGCGCACTGCGCTCACCAGAGTGTGACACGTGTCACCACCACAAGCGCTTGCGCTCAATAATTGGCGCAAAGCGCCTGACAAGCCACTGTCAGATAATTAATGCACTGCATTAATTACAGAAGGGCCAAGCCCAATTAAAAAAGGCCTAACAGGCCTAATAAAATGCTATGCATTATTTTAAAAAGGGCAGAGCCCCAACAATGACAGATGCTCTGCATCATAAATAAAGGGACAGAGCCCAAATCAAAAAGGCCAGCAGGCCAGAATAAAATGCAGTGCATTATTAAACAGGGGCAAAGCCCTAGCACAGGCCTAATAGGCCAAAGATAAAAACGTTGAATATTCTCAACTGGACTTAGCCCAATCATGGCCGTAAGTCCTCAAATTAAATTGACTGAGCAAGAATGCTCTCTTAAATCAATTTACATCCGGTTCAAGGGTACATCTCTGAACTCCTCTGACACCTGTCATTGCAATCCTTCAACGTCGTCAGAGAGGTGATGGGTCCCAACGGCCATACATCCTATGGACCACCATGTCCCTAAACTGGAACATGGACCACTATGTCCCTAAACTGGAATAATAGATCCCCCAAACACTCTTTTGTTAGATCTAAATGATCCCGTTTAAGTTGATCTTAGCCTCAAATATGGCTAACGTATCCTTAAACATTCAAACAGACTTTAGTCCCAAATTGGACTATAGATCCCTCAATCGACTTTGGTTCAAGAGTACATCTCTGAACTCCTCTGACACCTGTCGTTGTAATTCTTCAACGACGTCAGAGAGGTGACGGGTCCCGACGGCCATACATTAACCAAGGACCACTATGTCCCTAAACTGGAACAATAGAGCCCTCAAATGCTCTTTTGTCGGATCTAAACGATCCCGTTAAGTTGATCTTGGTCTCAAACTGGACTAACGTATCCTTAACAAACGTTTAAGTTGATCTTAGCCTCAAATACGGCTAACCTATTCTTAAACCAAAACCCCAAACCCAAATCTAAGTAAACACGGATTTGGACTAATCCACGTCCTACGGGCGACGACATAAATTAGTCTCCGTATACAATCCACGGGCAACCACAAACAAAACAAACACACACGACACGAAGTGAAATTATGGAGAAGGAGAAAGTTGTTACCACGACGCGGTAGCGTAATTAACTGCAGGGGCTTGCGCCTGCAGGGAAGAGCGTCCCCACAATCAAAAATCCCTCAAGCGAGGGGGAATCTGACGAAGTCTGCTACATCGGCCGCATCCGTCTATACCTCCGATACACGGTGCCATAAATCAACTTGGCATCTTCGGAGAGGTGGACGGATAAAACCAAATAGCATCTGCCCCGAATCTCAGGCAAGACTGCCCATGTCCCGGCCGCCATTCGGTGGGGAACAGATTCTGGCACGCCCGGTGGGACCTTTTCCTCTTTCCACTCCACACTTCGTGTGTCGTGTTCGCGAACAAATCGCGGTTTGCTGTGGTTGCCTGTGGATTCAAGATACTTAGATTCGGTGTCTTGCTCCGTGCAGAAAACAGGAGATCAATGGCCTTCAAACTGCACTGCCTACAACTGCAACTGCAACTCTCGCTCCGTCCTTCCTGGAGGAGTGATCTACGGGCCCCAAGCGGCCTCTCTTTTCAAGATGCCAGTGGAGCAGGTAACTCAAGCCACCACTGGACTATTCTTCAGGACCATGCTCCCACCGATGAGCTTCAATGCCCCAATGACGTTGCAAGAAGTCCCAAAGAATTCGGTCTTTGATCGACTTACCACTGCCGCGGCCCCTCTCAACGGGTCGCCCAACTCTAATACCTCAGTTCTCAACAGACAGGGCCAGAACGTCTGCAAGCCCGCGATACCCGAAGTTGTCATCCCAAAGCGGATAGCCACCCCGGCTTAAGCGGACAAAATCATTGGAAAGGATCCTCCTTCCAAGAAGTCAGTTTTTACAAGAATGGCCATTCCGGTTGCTGCTCCAGGCGAGGTCCTCAAAGCTGCTTCCCCTGCTCAGGGGTCTGTCTTTGACAGATTAGACATTGCTTCTCAACGGGTGTCAGTCTTCAACAGGTTAGCACCAATAACAGTCTCTCCTCAAAGCAGGGGGCATGACGAAGTCACCATTATAGCTAAAACAACTCCATCCACACGACACGTTCGACGTCGCCTCTGGCGCCGAGTGAGGAAGGCTGGGGGCAACTCCCCCTCTGCGATAACTTCGCCAGCTCCGATGGTAGGGATCGATGCTGCTGTTCCAACCGAGAACAGCTTTGAACTGCTCAAAAAGGTGCGCAGAAACTCTCCTACTGCAGTGCTGAAGAGAACTCCTTTACCTGTGAAGAATACTCCAGAGAAGAAGTTGGAGCAGCCCCCTCAACGGCTGTCCTCTAAAATTTACAAGGTCTGGCGACAGGTCCAGGAGTCGGTGATTGATCAAGACTATCTCCGCCGACAGAAAAAGATGAAGGTACGGCAGGAGAAGGATTACTCCGTCAAGCCACAAAAAGCAACAGCTACTTGGGTGCCCACTACAACGGCCCTCTTAACTTCGACCACTCAAAAAAGAAGGAGGCCGGGGAAGATCCCTGTGTCTTTGGCAAATCATAAAGACACTGAATCTAAATGCCCCAAGTCTGGGGGCCTGGTGGTGCATACTGTTTATATGGCTTCCGGAAAGGAGGAAGGCCGTGCTTCGACGGGTCACCGACCGCTCACCCGATCCATGACGAAAGCCCAGGAGCAACAACAAAAGCTTCAGGAAATGATGACTGCAATGGCTGCACTTACTGGGCTAAAAGAAAGCTCGGAGGCGTCATCAGAACAGCGTCACGAACAAGAAACCGACGCTGACTACCTACGCAGAGTCCTCGAAAAGAAGGACAAAGAAGCCGCAGAGCAAGCGGCTAACATAAAGCGAATGACACTCCTCTTCCAAGATATGATAAGGTTGATGTTACAGCCAGTTCCTCCAGCTGAAGACCCTCCGATCATTGTTGGAGACGACGGAGGGGAGGTATCTAATCCTCCTCCGGCTCTTTCAGCAGCCAAGGAAGAAATCATTTCCAAGGCCGCACTGGATGACTATATAGCTCTGCAAATACGAGCTCATCAGGCGAATGAGGCGGCTGGGCAAATTGCTAGAACCGGACGACCCTACCCGGGCTGGTATGACCAAATCAGTTACCCGCCAGGATATACGATCCCTAAATTTCATGTGTACAAGGGGACAGGGAATCCATATCAGCATGTCGCTCAATTCAGGGACTTATGCGGCAATACTGGAGGCGATGACAAATAGTTGCTTCGACAATTCGTCGGCAGCTTAGCAGAAACAGCCTTTGAATGGTATTCGGAGCTACCTAACGACTCTGTCAAAACATTTGCGGAGATGGAGCTACTGTTTACACAAAGATTCGCGAGTGCTAGTGGACGCACCCCGATAACAGCACTGATCAATGCCAGGATAAGGCCAGGCGAAACGTGGGTCCAATATGCAACATGATGGCGGAACCTATGGTCGAAATGCGAACAACGTATCAAAGAAGCGCCAGCGGTGGGCATGTTCGTGGGCACTCTTGATCCGCAGGCGACTATATCCCAATTCATGATGTTCTTCAGGCCGACCACTTTCCAGGCCTTGATCGACAAATTAGCCCAAATGGACCAGATGGGCCCTGGACCGTCTTCTCCAAAACCGGACTCTCGAAATGAGAAGGGGAAAGGAAAAGCGACCGTCGCCGCCAATACTCAACAACAACCGAGCAAATCAAAGCCGGTTGCTCGCCAAAGCTACGTGCGTCCACGCCCATCCCTCGAGGAGAGACTGGGACGTCCTTACTCGTTTCCTCAGAATAAAACAAGGAAACTGTTTGAGCTGGCCACGCGCAACGGACTCATCAATCTGCCGAGTCCAAAACTTCTGTTGCAGCCAGGCGATCTCAATAATCCCGATTATTATCCTTACCACCACACGGTAAGTCACCCGATCGAGGACTGTTTCGTCTTTAAGGGATGGATCGAGGATCAGTACCTACAAGGCAAGTTCGCGCTGTTTGAAAAGTGGAAAGTAAACCCACCACAGCCGCACACTTCAAAGAAGACGAACACGCCGGGGACAGCTTGTTCTTTTGTTGAGGACGAAAACGATGGAGAAAACTCATCAGATGAATCCGAAGACTATGTAGCGAGTTGTCATGTGATCTCTCACTCATTGGTGGATGATAAAGAGGCTCCTTGCGCCGAGAAACTGAGGGCGGACCCTGAACCAGAAATTCCGCGGCCGTCAGACGAGTTGATCGATGCCTTCCTGAATGAGATTCGTCTGAAAGTTAAAGCCAATCAAGAGCGTGAGGTGGCCATACTGGAAGGAGCCAAACACCGACAACTAGACCAAAGAGTCGAGGCACTTCCGTCAAATCAAAAGTCATCCGCTGCGGATAAAAACAAATTCAAGACGAGGAAAAGGTTCGCCAAAGCCCTATCAGTGGGAATGAAGCTACCACCCTCTGAAGAAAATACTCTTGGTGGAGTAGAGATGCATCCTAACTTCTGCTTATATCATCAGAAGATCATACATCCTACCGAAGACTGCGACTCCTTTAAGTGTTGGTGGCAAGGGTATGTCGCTCAAAAGCAACACTTCAACAGGACAAAGCGTGAAGCTCGTAGACATCAGAAAAATGCGATAGATGAGCGCAAAAGAGCCGCCGCCGACTGTCACATAGCCGACTCCAAGGGATCGCAAATTATCACCTTCGGAAGCGACTCTGACGAAGAAGCTACCCTCAACCCTCTCCTCAAGGAATCCATTTCAAAAATGAAAGAATTGAGGAGTTGCGAGAACGTTCAGCCGTGCAATCGCACGCTACTCGGAAAAAATCTCGGCCTCGCAAACAAAGGATCGAGCAAAAAGGATAAAGAAAAGGGAAAAACAGCCTTCGTAGCCAACACTCAACAGCAATCGAGTGGCCCTAGACCGGTTGTTTGCCGAAACAACAAGCGGCAACCCCTCCATGAAAAGTTGAAACGTCCTTACTCGTTTCCTCAAGATAAAACAAGGAGACTGTTCGAGCTGGCAGTGCGCGACAGACTCATCAATCTGCCGAGTCCAAAACGTCACCTGATCAAGGATTGCTACTTCTTCAAAAACTGGATTGATGACCAATACCAATAGGGCAAATTCGTCATCTCCGAAAACTGGAAGGTGAGCCCACCACAACCACATGCTCCAAGAAAGACGGATACGCCGGGGGTATCATACTCATTCATAGGGAAAGCCCTATAGACCGAAAAGTCAGTAAACTAGAGATTCGTCTCAAATACGGCGACGGCGGACCGAAATGTCCTTAAACTATCGACGGACCACTACGTCCTAAAACTAGCTGAAGACCGAAACGTCCTTAAACTACTACCGCGGCATCCTCAGGCCGACGTGATAAAAAAAATAAAAATAAAAAAATAAAAAAAATAATAAAAACGGTATGTCCATAAGCAAAATGGGCACGGATGAAAACCCGAAAGGGTTCCGTGAGTAAAAACAGCAGGACTACCGACGATGTTTGTGAAAACCCGAAAGGGCGCAGACTCGTAAAAAAAAAAGGTATGTCCATAAGCAAAATGGGCACGGATGAAAACCCGAGAGGGCTCCGTGAGTAAAAACAGCAGAGCTACCGGCGAGCGTTTGTGAAAACCCGAAAGGACTCAACCTCGTTAAAGGACACTTGCAAGGTCCTCTCGACCTTGTGAGGAGAAACCACTCGCGTGAGATCCTTACGACTCACAAAGGAAGCAACACACTTAGGAATCCCCACGACTCCTAAGGAGAAATCACATTTGCGAGATCCACACGACTCGTAAGGAGAACCCTCTTATGAGACCCTCACGGCTTATAAGTTTCAAAAGTCTTAAACTACAGGGATCTGAACCTGTTCTTAAGCAGTCCCCACAACCTCCAATACTGCCCTACAAGCGGTTCATTATTGACCCTTGTATACAATCCACAGGCGCGAATAAACATTTCCCTAACCAAGTCCCATCCGTGACTGGGGATATGTACGCATGATGAACAACCCTTATAAGTCATCTCGACTTACAAGGAGAAAACCCTCTTGTAGGATCCTTACGACTTACAGAGGAACATACACTTAGGAATCCTCACGATTCCTAAGGAGAAAATATACCTACAAGATCCTCACGACTTGTAGGAAGAAATACCTTTGTGAGACCCTTACGGCTCATGAAGTCAAAAGCCTTAGTCGACAGGACCTTAACCCTGTTCGCTGAGCCACCTTTGTTCGACATCGATAGAGGTAAATGATGATTCGCTCATGGTAATATCCCAGTTGTAGCGATATTGATGCCTAAATCAGTATCAAATTCCAAGTCCTTTCATGGCAAATGATGATTCGCTTCTGGCTATATTCCAGTCGCAGCGATACTGATGCTAAGATTGGCACCAGATTCCAAGTTCCGTACTCACAATCAAAATCAGGGAGCCACACATGCATGCAAAATAGCCGAAATGATGGGGCAACTTGCGACAAAATTAGCAAGTAAAAATGTATGCATGCAAAATAGCCGAAATGATTGGGCAACTCGCAATAAAAAGCAGCGAGTAAATAAAATAAATAGCCGAAATGATGGGGCAACTCGCAATAAAAAGCAGCGAGTAAATAAAACAAATAGCCGAAATGATGGGGCAACTCGTAAGAAAAAGCAGCGAGTAAATCAAACAAATAGCCGAAATGATTGGGCACCGCGAAAAAAATAGCCGAAATGATTGGAAAATCGTGACCTTCGTGATGTAAAAAGCTGAAATGATAGAGCATCGTGGAAAGAATTTAAAAAAATGAAAGAATGAAACTTTTTACCCTACAGGTGAGATCACATCGATCCCTGTATACAATCCAGGGGCACAAACAAAGAGGGAACCATACCTCCCCACCCGGCTCCATCAGAAAGCGAAGCCAAATCTCGACGGTTCATAGACAACCTAGAGACAACCTCGACATTGTCGCAATATTGCAGACACAATGTCAACAAATGAAGTTAAGAAAGATCCCTAGCTTCAGGATCTCGGCGTCAACATCGACAACTTAGAGATCACTAACGACGTTTCTCCTCACTCCAACCAGATGCAGACGTGACGTCAACAACTGACCTCAGAGTCGCAACGAAACGGAACCATGGCAAAGTCCCTAGTTCTAAATCTCAATGGCCACATCTATAGCCTGGAGACCAACAACGGTAGGCCACCTCATTCCAGCAGGACACAGATGTTACACCATCAAACGGAGCCACGGCATAGTCCCTAGTTCCAAATCTCGACGGTTCACAGACAACCTAGAAACCATGGTGTCAACAACGGCGTTCCTTTGCAGTCCAGCAGGATGCAGATGCAACGTCAACGAAAGACCCCATGGTCGAAACAAAGCGAAGCGACGGCAAAATCCCAGCTTTACCTCAGCATTCGTCTCGATACAGCAGACGCAATGTCAACAACGGCGTTCCTTCGCAGTCCAGCAGGATGTAGATGCAACGTCAACAAAAGACCCCATGGTCAGTAAAGCGAAGCGACGGCAAAATCCCAGCTTCACCTCAACATTCGTCTCGATACAGTAGACGAGATGTCAACAACGGCGTTCCTTCGCAGTCCAGCAGGATGTAGATGCAGCGTCAACAAAATACCCCATGGTCTGTAAAGCGGAGTGACGGCAAAATCCCAGCTCCACCTCAGCACTCGTCTCGTTACAGCAGACGCAATGTCAACAACAGTGTCCTTCCTCCAACAGGATTCGGACATAATAAAACAAACGAAGCGAAGGCTAAATTCCTAGCTTCAAGGTCTTAACGGCGGGTCATATAAAGCCTGAAAGACAACTGGAGATCATCCCACACCAGTGCGGAATGGTCACCACTTCGACGTTCGTCTCGACACAGCAGACGCAACGACAATCAAACAAATGGAGCCACGGCAAAACCCCTAGTTCCAAACCTTGACGGTTCACCAGCAACCTAGAGACAACCGCGACGTTCGTCTCGATACAGCAGACGAGATGTCACCCCAGCGTTCTTCCTCCAGCAAGGTTCAGACACGACAATCAAACAAACGGAGCCACGGCAAAATCCCTAGTTCCAAACCTCGACGGTTCACAAGCAACCTAGAGACAACCACGACGTTCGTCTCGATACAGCAGACGAGATGTCACCCCAGCGTTCTTCCTCCAGCAGGGTTCGGACGCGACAATCAAACAAATGGAGCCATGGCAAAATCCCTAGTTCCAAACCTCGACGGTTCACCAGCAACCTAGAGACAACCGCGACGTTCGTCTCGATACAGCAGACGAGATGTCACCCCAGCGTTCTTCCTCCAGCAGGGTTCAGACGTGACAATCAAACTAACGGAGCCACGGCAAAATCCCTAGTTCCAAACCTCGACGGTTCACCAGCAGCCTAGAGACAATCGCGACGTTCGTCTCGATACAGCAGACGAGATGTCACCCCAGTGTTCTTTCTCCTGCAGGGTTCAGACGCGACAATCAAACTAATGGAGCCACGCCAAAGTCCCTAGTTCCAAACCTCGACGGTTCACCAGCAACCTAGAGACAACCGCGACGTTCGTCTCGATACAGCAGATGAGATGTCACCCCAGCATTCTTCCTCCAGCAGGGTTCAGACGTGACAATCAAACTAACGGAGCCACGGCAAAATCCCTAGTTCCAAACCTAAACGGTTCACCAGCAAACTAGAGATAACCACGACATTCATCTCGGTACAGCAGACACGATGCCAACAAACGAAGCAAATGCCAAATTCCTAGCTTTAGGGTCTTGATGGCAACTCATATTAAACCTGAAAGACTATCGAAGATCATCCCACGCCAGCGCGGAGTGGTTATGACTCATCAGGGCTCTCCAAAATGAGCCTAACCTCAAGTAAAAAGCGGCATGGCAAAATTCCTAACGCTTGCTCTTCCGACGGTCAAACTGCCAAGGAGGATTGCTTGAAGACGTCTTGTCCAGCCCCCGAAGGAATCAGAGACACGGCAGTCGCAGGGCTACTCGAACAGCACGATTGCCTATCGAGAAATATATCAGCCGATGCAACGGTACGACGGCCAAAACCCTAAGTACCACAGACCCTAACGGACTTCTGTCGTAAAGAGCAGAGGTTAACTGTGACGTTAGGATATTCTTGCGAGAAATGCTCGATTCATCTCAACTTGTGAAGAAATTGATGTCTTTGCGAGAACTTCTCGATGCGGCTCAACGCGTAAGATAAAGTCTTAGGCAGTAAGGATTAAAAAAAACCTGTTTCCTAAGCACTGGGACCCTGCGGGTTGGCCCAAAACGGTCTCTTGCATACTATCCATGGGTCTCACTCTTCGAACTCGAATCTCGACAAAGAGGGAAACAACCGCTTACGGGTCCTCTCGACTTGTAAGAGGGAAAATTCTCTTATAGGATCCTTACGAGTTATAAGAGAAAACGCACTTAGGAGTCCTCACGACCCCTAAGGAGAAAATACACCTGCGAGATTCTCTCGACTCGTAGGGAGAAAAGTCTTTGTGAGACCCTCACGGCTCATAAAGTTGAAAAGTCTTAGGCTACAAGGACCCTAAACTTGTCTGCTAAGCCCTCGATTCCATGACTACTCATAACTTTGCACTACTTCACCCACGTACATACTTACGTGGGCAAAGTAGTGGGGGGCATTTGTTCCCGCCAAAATCTTGGCTCAAAATCCGCTCCTTATAAAATAATAACAATAAAAGAAAAAATAAACAAATAGATAAATAAATAAATAATAATCATAATAAAGGAGAAAATCTCCCTTTCAGAGCAAAGCTCTGTTCAAATCCCAAGGCGGGAAATGAAGCAATGCTTCTGTTTCCCCCAATCAGAGCAAGGCTCTGTTTTAAAAGAAATTAAAACAAAATTAAAGGAAGAAACGCTTCAGTTGCGCAAGCGCTGCGCGAAACGTGGCAGCGCAGTGGCGCAAGCGCAGTTGCGCTGCGCTCTGCGCTGCGCAACACGTGGCAGCGCAGTTGCGCTGCGCTCTCCGCTGTGCGACACGTGTCAAGCGCTGGTACATCTGCGCCAAACAGAATTAAAATTCCAGTAAGATCTTTCTGTTCTTGTTAAAACAAGAAGATTGTCTTCCGTAAAACAGAAGCCCTTGGATCAAAGATCCAACGGTGGGGAAAATTCCCCAAATCACTCAGAAAATGATCTCTTTAACAAATTTAACAAATTAATGGGCACTATATAAAGGCCCTAAGACCCCAATTCAAAACATCAACATCAAGATCAAAAAAAACAACAGCACAGAGAATAGAGAGAACTCTGAAGAATTTTGAGAAAAAAACTCAAGAAGAGAAAAAAGGTAAAAACCTTTATAAAAGAAGAACTTCTTCTGAATAGATCATTGATCTAAGAACAAGATCAATGATCTTCAATAAAAAATAAATAATAACAGTGCCTTGCACTTTTTTAGGAACCATTGGTTCTGGAATCTTAAAGATTCTTTTCTTGAATCCAAAATTGGATCAAGTTATTGAAACAGTGCATTGCACTTGCAAAAACTGCACTGTTGTGCTCCTGGGTTGGCGCAAGCCGCTAGAGAGCGCCACGTGTCAGCACCATAACCACTTGGCTATGCGCTTTTAAAAATAGAGCATTGCACTTTAAAGTTGGCGCAACTCCACCGGAGCGCGCCACATGTCAGCAACGCAACAGCGCATCGCACTGGCGCAGCGCACAGCGCTAGCGTGACACGTGTTAGCTCCAGAACCACTTGTGCTATGCGCTTTTAAGATAGAGCATTGCTCTCTGAAGTTGGCGCAATGCACTAGAGCGCGCCACGTGTCAGCAGCGCAACAGCGCAGCGCACTGATGTAGCGCACTGCGCTGTTGCGCTTGCGCTCACCAGAGTGTGACACGTGTCACCACCACAAGCGCTTGCGCTCAATAATTGGCGCAAAGCGCCTGACAAGCCACTGTCAGATAATTATTGCACTGCATTATTTACAGAAGGGCCAAGCCCAATTAAAAAAGGCCTGACAGGCCTAATAAAATGCTATGCATTATTTTAAAAAAGGCAGAGCCCCAACAATGACAGATGCTCTGCATCATAAATAAAGGGACAGAGCCCAAATTAAAAAGGCCTAGCAGGCCAGAATAAAATGCAGTGCATTATTAAATAGGGGCAAAGCCCTAGCACAGGCCTAATAGGCCAAAGATAAAAACGTTGAATATTCTCAACCGGACTTAGCCCAATCATGGCCGTAAGTTCTCAAATTAAATTGACTGAGCAAGAATGCTCTCTTAAATCAATTTACATCCGGTTTAAGGGTACATCTCTGAACTCCTCTGACACCTGTCATTGTAATCCTTCAACGTCGTCAGAGAGGTGATGGGTCCCAACGGCCATACATCCTATGGACCATCATGTCCCTAAACTGGAACATGGACCACTATGTCCCTAAACTGGAACATGGACCACTATGTCCCTAAACTGGAATAATAGATCCCCCAAACGCTCTTTTGTTGGATCTAAACAATCCCGTTTAAGTTGATCTTAGCCTCAAATATGGCTAACGTATCCTTAAACATTCAAACAGACTTTAGTCCCAAATTCAACTATAGATCCCCCAATTGACTTTGGTTCAAGGGTACATCTCTGAACTCCTCTGACACCTGTCGTTGTAATTCTTCAACGATGTCAGAGAGGTGACGGGTCCCGACGGCCATACATTAACCAAGGACCACTATGTCCCTAAACTGGAACAATAGAGCCCCCAAATGCTCTTTTGTCAGATCTAAACGATCCCGTTAAGTTGATCTTAGTCTCAAACTGGACTAACGTATCATTAACAAACGTTTAAGTTTATCTTAGCCTCAAATACGGCTAACGTATCCTTAAACCAAAACCCCAAACCCAAATCTAAGTAAACACGGATTTGGACTAATCCACGTCCTACGGGCGACGACATAAATTAGTCTCCGTATACAATCCACGGGCAACCACAAATAAAATAAACACACACGACACGAAGTGAAATTCTGGAGAAGGAGAAAGTTGTTACCACGACGCGGTGGCGTAATTAACTGCAGGGGGTTGCGCCTGCAGGGAAGAGCGTCCCCACAATCAAAAACCCCTCAAGCGAGGGGGAATCTGACGAAGTCTGCTACATCGGCCGCATCCGTCTAAACCTCCGATACACGGTGCCATAAATCAACTTGGCATCTTCGGAGAGGTGGACGGATAAAACCAAATAGCATCTGCCCCGAATCTCAGGCAAGACTGCCCATGTCTCGGCCGCCATTCGGAGGGGAACAGTCACCAGGCTTCATGGGCTTTTTGGTCTTCTTCTTTTTCTTCGAAGACTTTGACGGCTGGGTGTAAGCGCTTTGGCCATCACCACCAATTTTTGGAGTCTGGCGCGGCTTCAGCATCCCCTCGATGATCTCAGGTTCCTGTGGATTCTTCTACCTAATTGCCGGACATGTGTGGAGATCCTTCGGCATTCTTTTAGTTTTGGCTGAAAGAGTGACCTCCCATAGAGCTTCTTCTACGAAAGTACATGATGCCCCTGGTGTATCCGTCTTCTTGAGAGCGTGCGGCTGAGGCGGGTTCACCTTCCAATTCTCGGACAATACGAATTTGCCCTGTTGGTACTGATCTTCTATCCAACTTTTGAAGACGTAACAATCTTCGATCGGATGGCCCAACATTCGGTGATAAGGGCAATAGTTAGGATTGCTAATGTCACCTGGTTGAGCTGGGCGTCTTGGCTCCGGCAGAGTGATAAGCCTGTTGCGCAGTGTTAGCTCGAATAACCTCTTCGTCTTGTCTCGAGGGAACGAGTAAGGGCGTCTCATTTTATCTCTAAGAGATCGAGTTCTATCATTTTGGCGATCAACTGGTCTTAGACCACTGGGCTGCTGTTGAGCATTGGCGACGACGGTCGCTTTCCCCTTTCCCTTCTCATTCCGAGGCTTCGGCTTTGGAGGAGACGGTCTATGACCCATCTGGTCCATTTGGGCCAATTTGTCTATCAAGGCCTGGAACGTGGTCGGCTTGAAGAACATCATGAATTGGGAAATAGTAGCATGAGGGTCGAAAGTGCCCACGAACATGCCCACCACCGGCGCTTCTTCGATGAGCTGTTCGCATTTTGATTCAGCGCTTTTACAGTTTGAGCG
Organism: Agapanthus africanus; assembly: GCA_030015575.1. NCBI lineage: Eukaryota > Viridiplantae > Streptophyta > Magnoliopsida > Asparagales > Amaryllidaceae > Agapanthus > Agapanthus africanus. The sequence continues at coordinate 765,469,419 of CM057340.1, forward strand.
GTCGATGACCCGTAGAAGCACGGCTTTCCTCTTTTCCGGAAGCCATATAAACGGTATGTACCATCATGCCCTCAGACTTGGGGCATTTAGATTCAGCGCTTTTACGGTTTGCCACGTTCACAGGGGCTTTCTCTGGCCTCCTTCTCTTTTGAGCAGTTGAAGTCGAGGGGGCCGTTGCAGCGGGCACCCAGGTAGCTGTCGTCTTTTGTGGCTTGACAGGACGGTTCTCTTCTTGTTGAAGTTTCACTTTTTTCTGTCGGCGAGAGTAATCTTGATCAATTACTGAGTTCTGAACCTGTCGCCAGACTTTATAAATTTTGGAGGACAGCCACTGAGGGGGCTGCTCTGGCTTCTTCTCTGGAGCATTCTCCATAGATGGAGGAGATCTTTTCAGTACGGCGGTGGGTGAATTCCTACGCATCCTGTTAAGCAGATCGAATCTGTTCCCAGTTGGAACAGCAACATTGACTTCCACCGTTGGGGCTGGTGGAGTTAGCCCAGAGGGGGAGTTGCCCCCAGCTTTCCTTACTCGGCACCAGTGGCGACGTCGAGCGTGTCGAGCCGTTGGGATTGGTTCAGCTATGGCTTCGTCATGCCCCCTGTTCTGGTGAGGCGCTGCTGATACCAGCCTCTTGAAGACCGACGTCCATTGAGATGCAACGTCCAATCTGTCAAAGACAGACCTCTGGGAAGAGGAAACAACCTTGACGATTTTGCCCGGAACAAGAGCTGAAATAGCCAGTCTTGTGAAGACCGACCCTTTGGAAGGAGAAGCCACCTTGATGACTTCGGGAGCAGGGATGACTATCCTTTTTGGGACAACCCTTTCTGGTATCGCGGGCTTCTTCATGAGCCCAACTGAGCTTTGGCCTAGTCTGTCAAAGACTAAGGCGTTGGAGCTGGGTGACCCATTGAGAGGGACCGCAGTAGTTGTAAGCCGATCAAAGACCGACTTCTTCTAAGCTTCTTGTGTTGGTACAGGAGCGCTGAAGCTCGTTGGCGGAAGCATAGTCCCGAAGAACAATCCAGTGGTGGCCTGAGTGACCTGTTTCACCGGCATAGCGAAGATGGAGGCCGCTTGGGGCCCATAAGTCACTCCTCCGAACAGTACGGGGCGAGAGTTGCAGCTGCAGTTAGTGCAGGTTGAAGCCATTGATTTTCTGTTTTCTGCACGGAGTAAGACACCAAATCTTAGTACCTCGAACCTAAGGGCAACCATATCAAACCGCGATTCGTTCGCGAACACGACACACGAAATGTGGAGTGGAAAGAAGAAAAGGTCCCACCGGGCGTGCCAGAATCTGTTCCCCACCGAAAGACGCGCGGAAGACGCGGTAAACGTCTTTCCTGAATTTCGGGGCAGATGCTAATTGGTGCTATCCGTCCACCACTTCGAAGATACCTAGTTGATTTATGACACCATGTATCGAAGGTTTAAACGGATGCGGTCGATGTAGCAGACTTCGTCAGATTCCCCCTCATTGAGGGGTTTTTGATTGTGGGGACGCTCTTCCCTGCAGGTGCAAGCCCCTGCAGTTAATTACGCTACCACGTCGCGGTAGCCACTTTCTCCTTCTCTAGATGGTCACTTCGTGCCGTGTGTGTTTGTTTTGTTTTTGGTTGCCCGTGGATTGTATACGGAGACTAATTTATGTTGTCGCCCATAGGGCGTGGATTAGTCCAAATCCGTATCTTCTTAGATTTGGGTTTGGGGGTTGGGTTTAAGGTTACGTTAGCCTCATTTGAGACTAAGATCAACTTAAACGTATGTTAAGGACACGTTAGTCTAATTTTTTTTAGACTAAGATCAACTTAACGGGATCGTTTAGATCCAACAAAAGAGCATTTAAGCTTTATTGTTTAGTTTAGGGACATTGCGGTCGATTAATTTAAGGACATTACGGTCCAACTTTAGTTTAAGGACGTTTCGGTCCAGGTTAAGGACATCATAGTCCATGGGTTTTTAAAGGACCCCACAGTCCGAGGTTAAGGATATCGTAGTCCGTGGGCTAAAGGACCCCACAGTCCGAGGTTAAGGACATCATAGTCCATGGGTTTAAGGACCCCACAGTCCAAGGTTAAGGACATCATAGTCCATGGGTTTAAGGACCCCATAGTCCAGTTTAAAGACGTCATAGTCTATGAAGTGTACAGTTGTCGGGACCCGTCACCTCTCTGAAGACGTTGAAGGATTACAACGACATATATCAGAGGGGTTCAGAGATGTACCCTTAAACCGATGTGAGTTGGTTGGAAGATCTGTAGTCCAATTTGGGACTAAGATCTGTTGAAATATTTATGAGCAGGTGGGCTCAATTAATATAAGTTGAGGACTTATGACCAATATTGGGCTAAGTCCAATAAATGTTTAACATTTTTATTCTGGTTATTGAGCCTTTATTTGGGCTTGGCCCTTTTAACAATGGTGAGCATTGATCAAAGCTCTGGGCTTATTAAAGAACAATTTATGTTCTGACAGCGCAACACATAGCGCGCCAGGCGCTTTGCGCCAATTAAAGAGCGCAATGCGCTTCTGCCAAGTAGCGCACATGTGGAGGACACGTGTCGCGCTTGGCGCCCGTTAAAGAGCTCAATGCGCTTCTGCCAAGTAGCGCACACATGGTTGACACGTGTCACGTTTGGCGCTTAGCGCCAGCCCATGAGCGCAGTGCGCTATTTCAGAAGCGCAAAGCGCAAGTTGTTTAATTGGCGCATACGTGGTTGACACGTGGCGCATTTGGCGCTAAGCGCCGGTTCAGGGAGCGCAGAAGCGCAGTTCAAGAGCGCAAGGCACGTGTTGTTTAATTGGCGCATACGTAGTTGACACGTGGCGCATTTGGCGCTGAGCGCCGGTCCAGAGAGCGCAGAAGCACAGTTCAAGAGCGCAAGGCGCATGTTGTTTAATTGGTGCATACTGTTGGATATAGTGCCCTCAAAGTCAATTATTGGATCGCAGGTACGTGATTGCATTGATTGAGGGAGGACCTATACCGATATGACAGCCTTGCTCGAGATGATAGTATGCTATCTAGTTTGTCTTTATCATCATATACATGCTTTAGTTCACTATTGCATGTTGATAGAGCCCATAGGATTCTTGCTTGACTGCCAGCAGTATGATGGCGATCATATACGTTGGAGCTGGGGTCTATAAGCATATCCTTAAAGTATCCCCAGTCGTAGGAGTTTCGAGACAGGGCATCGATACTCCAGAGTAGACTAGTGTATACAGTCGAGACCCCGACGAGGGGCGGTGGCCGGTCTCACAAGCCATTGGTGTTAGTTGGTTCACCTAAGATGTATACAGGTGCTTATTGGGTTATGAGTACACCGGACAGGACTCGCCGGGAATATGCTAGTTGGTATTATATATATCGTCAGATAGCAGTTCCCAGGTGACATGTGTTCAGGTTAGTTCATCGACCTGAGATCGTCATTTGCCTTGTGTGAGTTCCCACTGTGCTTTGATTTCTACCCTACCACGGCTCAAAGGAGTCGTGCAAACAGGTCTTTTTTGGGTACAGTCCCGAGCCACATGGAGGCAAGTGAGCGAATCGGCAGGGGATTCGTCTCTCCCGGTATTGGGGGTGAGATTGCGCTGTGTCTAGGAGAGCCATTACACAAAACCCTCGGCCGAGGTAGGAGATTTACTGGTAGGTACTCCAGTAGTATCTCAGGGTGTTCTGGGCTACACTCTGACACGACTTATACCGCTATTGGGGGTCTGACGTTACCAGCCCCCTAGGCCCGATATGCAGATACTCATAGACGAACGGACCGGACTGTATATATATTGTCACTGTTAGGCTCAGTAGGGTTTCAGGATGAGTTCGCTCATCGGCTACCCTTGAGGTCAGTACATGGGCAGCCGTTACGCACAGCTAGTGCCGCTGACGGCTTGTGGTTAAACCCACTGCCAGGGTACTGACGAGTCATTAGAGTCCCCCACAGATAGTTTCCCAAGTTCGGGCGAAACGTTGTAGAGGCCGTATGGTTTTATGACAGGGTTCGGAAAATGCACATGCGTTTACTCACGTGTCATATTTCGAGCAGATAATACTGGTAGGCTTTGGTTTAAGCCGGATCCGAGTATTATACTGTGTAGATATAATATCTTTGTCTCAGTTGCATTTGTATTCGGTCGTAATACAAATGCGGGTATGTTTATACCATTACGGGGTTATCCTGAAATTCGTTTCAGGGTCGCTTTTGGAAGTTGCCAGTTTCCAGTTTTCTATCACCCGTATTAAACATTCGGTTAAATGCGGATTTATCTTTTCTTGATGAGTGTGGAAGGTTCTAGAAGTTTCTAGATGGTGACTAGGATGATGAGGTGGCTAGTAAGTCATTAGTGCATTAATTGTTCAATTAATGTTTTGATGACTAGGGTTTTTGATTCAATGTATGCAATTAATGTTTGTGCAAGGTGTTAAGTTGAATCATTCATATCATTAAATGTTGTGGTCACCTCCCCCCTCCTACACTCACCCCCCACCTCCACAAGTGGCCGACCCCTCTTCATAATTGAGTATGGTTGTTGATTTGGGAAAAAAAAGTATATGATTTGGATTCATGGAAATTAGATAGTTAGATTTCTCATTTCACCCGATTTCAAAAGGCAACTTCATTAACCGTTCATCCATAACTTTAGATGTAACGAGACAAAGTGTTCTACTCATTCTCTACATCAATCTTGGCCATCTCTTTTAGCAAACTTGATGATCGAGTTGCCTCGGTTCAGAGGCGGGAGCCCGTTTAAAGATCCGTCGACGTGGTGCCACCTGGACGAGAAGACTGGAGATTCAGGAGATCGGAGCAGCCGCAACAAAGCGTGGGATGATGGTTGAAGACCGAAGGACTCGGAACGTTTGGTATAACATTTCTACCCACTTTGTAGTTTGTAAGTTTAGCTTTAATGGCAGATCCGGGTTATAGTATACGATAGCACCAGCTAAAAGTTTTTGTTCCGCATTTGGCGTCTGTTAGACGGCCGGGGCGCTACCGTATACTTGCAGTGGTATCAGAGCCTCACCATTAAGCTTTACTAACTTGTGCTAACGCGTTTAAAATATCGATCGAACGGAATTTCGAAAACTACAATTTTTTGGGTTAAAGTTTCTGTCGATTTTTTATCAAGTCTAAAAATTATTTTGCATATCACAGAAATTTAAGCAGGCTTTTTTAAAAATACTGTAGAAATTTGGTAGACTGAAGCTTCCAAAGCGCCGCGGAACCGCCGCGCAAACCCTAGTTTGGCTGAGGTTCCGCCGCCGTTTTGGAGCAACAGTAAACCATTTTTCTACAGTAGGGTCTTCATGTAAAATTGTAGTTTCTGGAATATTTCTTTTGGGCCCAAAGTTTGTTTATGTACTGCAGATGTACGTGGGGCCCACTTCGGGAAGTTTTGTTGATCGAAATTTTAAACTTGTTAGTATGCAGTAATTACATTATATTTCCGACCGGGAATGTCATTGGAGCGGTAAATTGCATCTAATTGCTATAGTTCTTTTAGACGGGTTTACGAACGTGACATTCGTGTTGATGTTCTGTGTTGTGCTGTGATGTTGCGGATTTGTCGTGGTGGATAGCAGTGTGCAATGGTAGTGCTATTTGGATTTATTTGTACATTTGATATTGCGGGGCGAGCGTCCAACATGTGGACTGCCATCACTGCCTGTTTGTATAATATTCTTTTGGGGCACGACCGGGCTGAGGTCGATATACCCGTTGTACATATTTTTATTTCTGTACTAGGTTTACCCCGCGACGGAGTGCACGGATAGCCGGGTTCTGGAGGGAAACGGGTCCGTATCTCATGGATTTGAGAGGCAGAGTCACTTTAGAATTGGCAGACTATTCGCCGCACTCGTAGGGGGTACAGGTTGACCCAAGGAGGGGTGCTCAAGTACCGGATTCCGTGAAGTGCCGGGTGGTCCATTCACTATGTTGTAGGGGGCTGCCTCTCTTTAGGTTTTGGCGGGTAACTTGCCGCACCCGTAGGGGTCTAGGTTTCATTGCACAGGCTGTCCACACGACCAAGGGAACGTCGGGTTTCAGTGGCGGCTCTGTGAAACCCGGGGATCCCAGATTATCTGTATTGTTCTGTAATGCTTATTACTTTTCTGTAATGTTGTATATTATTACGCCTGGAGCAATTATTGTATATTGGTATATATACTATTAGATGTTGTATATGTTTTACACCCGCGCTAGTCCAGTCCCCGCTCTGTCGTTAGTTAAGTAACCTAACGAGTGATGACGGGACCCAGTGGCGAATGCGGATGGCATATACGTACATTATATTTTCGTTCTTTTCTGGTGTGATTATTTGATGGGACTGCATTGATTCCTATCAATGCAAGGATAAAACAAACCTACATTTGATGTTGTTGGAACAGTTTTAAAAAGTGTTATTACAAAGACGTTTCCTTTTGTTTTGCATAGTGATATTCAGTTAGAATATCCTGCACCTCATTCGACAAGGCAAGGGCCAATATCCCTTCACCGGAAGTGACCCCTTGGGCAGAAGTTTGCGTCAGGGTAATAACTTCACTATAGTCGATTACAAGTTGCTTTGCATCGCTGTATTCAGTTAGAATATCCTGCACCTCATTCCACGGGGAAAGAGCCGAGATCCCTTCACCGGGAGTGACCTCTTTAGCAAAGGTTTTCGCCACTATATTTTTATAAAAAGCTATCAGGTTCCTTCAACGAGATCAAGTTCATTACGTTAAAGGTTTTTCGCCAAAAACCAGCCGTAGCCCTCCGTCATTTCTTATGGATGGTCAGTAGTATTCAAGCCATGTTTGTTGACTAGAGTCAAGGCATAGTGTTTGGTAGCTGCTGGGTATTCATCTGTTGCATAGATAGATACGTTGGTTTGGGACAGTTGTACTGCCTTGTTGACTAAAGTCAAGGGTAGGTACGGGTGGGTTCAAATCAACCTGGATAATGACGGGTAGAACTTGACATGTGACTTATGATTTGTTGACTAAAGTCAAGGTCATAAGAGCATGAGGCAAAAATCATATCGGGAGTTTCTAAAGAAACTGAAACTTGCCGGCATGCGCATACCTTCTGGAGTGTGATAACTTGAGTGGCTTCCATCAAGTTATCATGCAATGATAGTTGGATCCCGATTCCCACTGATGAGTTGGTTTACTCTTCGGGTGATCCCGATTGATTCTTCTTTCAGGTTTGGAGGAGAATTTGACGGAACAGTGGGAGGTTTCCTGATTGGATAAAGTGATAACCATTCTGATCTAGGTTAGAGTGCACGCAGAGTGTTTCTTTTCTCTCTCTCTTTGGCAGCGACCTTTGACCGACCCTAGACTATGGCTCAGTGACCAAGTTGACCGAACCTTCTTAAAATACTGGCTTTTGGATTGTCTAAGTTGCATAAGTCATTGCCGCTCCTTCTTTTACACTTTGCATTTCTCAGAACACCCCGTATTACTACGGACATCCACTTCCATTGGATAGATCCATCGTATGGTTATATACGAACTCGAAGGGACTTCATCGAGGATGGATCCAGGTTCAGGAGAAATAGAATAAGGTATTATTCAGTTGTCTTTTATTATCACCTTCTCTCAGGTTGCGAGGGCTCCTTAGTTTAGGAAGGTATACCTATTACGCTTATTGGATAGTCTTATTCCAAACCATAGGCAGGTGTCGAAAGGTAGGGAATGAAGAAAACCAATTAGCCTAAGTAGGGTTTACAGAAGGTAATAACTAAAGACAAAATAAAGGGATTAGAAAGAGGGCAAAGTAAATTGCGACTGTTATCATTCACGACCAAAACACGTACTTCATCGCCACTCCTATTTCACCTTTGCTTTTTTCCCCAGTTCGGGAGAAATAGAATAATATATTATTCAGTTGTCTTTTATCATCACCTTCTCTCAAGTTGCGAGTACTCCTTGGTTTAGGAGGGTACACCTATTATACTTACTGGATAGTCTTCTTCCAAACCATAGGCTGGTGCCGAACGGTAGGGAAGGAAGAAAACCATATAGCCTAACGATAGTGTACAGAAGGTAATGACTAAAGACAAATAAAGGGATTTGGAGAGGTGGCAAAGAAATATACGGTTAAAGTCATGAATTGAATTATGGAAGAGGCATTACTAGGAATACCAGGTTACCCCTACGAAACATTTTTATATTTCTGTGCATTGTTAATGGAAAACTGATTTCCCGACTAGATACTTACTCCAGGGTATGTATTTACCAGGTAAGATTCTCACATCTGTATGGTTTTACAGATGATGAGAGGGAGTAAGTTATTGGGAATTAGGTGATCATCCTCATTATATCGGAATTCGTTGTAATTGGTGATATTTGAGGAAATCACCTGGGTACAGTTTTCAACCTACGATGCACAGGTTATGAGTTATTCAACTCAGAGGACTTATACAGAGTATTGTATGTTGTTCAGTGTCCATCAGGAAAAAGGGGTGGGTTCTCGTACTCTGTTCTGTTTACTTGTAACTTCTCTAGTTTTAGACAGGTGTTTCGTAGAAATACAATGTCTAAGTTTTGAGAAGTTGTGGGTATAGGAATAAAGTAGAGAACCAGATGTCGCAAGTATTGGGATTCTTCAAAGAGATCGAAGATGTAGATTCTTATGATTGGTATTCAGATGATAGTAATGTTTTTTGAGAAACTTGTTTCTCTTTCAGGTTACTCATAATTGGATGGATTCCTAAGTTGAGCAATGCTGATTAGTCTCTCTCCATTAAGTTGATATGCACTGGAGACAGCTGCATGATTTGAATCTGGTTCCAATTAAATAAGTGCCAAAGTTTCTATATTGGATATAGAATGGTTCATATCTTAACGATGTTAAGGTACGGTGAGTTGTCCAGCTTATGCTTAAAACCAGACTCTGGATAACTCAAGGCACATTTCTGTAATGGCAGTTTGTGGGTTGACCCTGGCTTTGACGAGAGTTGATTTTCTACCATCTGGAAGATCAATAGTGATATTGTTCTTGACTCGCCACAGTTTTAGTAAAATGGATTTTTTCAGAAAACAGTAGTGGGAGTATGGTAGAACTGGAAGTGATTTCAGAACCGCAAACGATTACGGAAAATTTAATAGGACCTATATATTCAATCAGGTTTGACATTCCATTAGCCACTCAGCAGATATGGTGGGTAACCTCAGACACCCGAGAGGTACTCAGGTAGCCTCAAGGACGGTGACAGGGAGATTCCTGTTTACCCATACTTGACACTACTGTTGTTCCAGGCTATGAGACCCGGCAGGAGGTTAAGTATAGCGTCATTCTAAACTAGCTTTAAAAGTGGACGTATATATTATTCTGCTAGAGGGTTGTCGTAGTCAGTGGGAGCAGCGGAAGCAAAGTGGGCAAGGAGCTTATGTCTATTTATAGACTTGAGCAGATATAGCGGAGATAGATCATCTATTTTTGAAATGACAGTCATGGGTTTGACTTCATCGGAATAGGGGATGGATCTGTTGAGAAGGTAGTAGGGTGTGATGTCCTGGTAATTGGATGACATACACAGAGTAGGAAGTAAAATTCCTATACTACAATCGGTTATACTGTGGTAGTCACACAGTTGTTTCTTCACACAGGATATGGATATAATATCAGACATTCTGGTTACTAGATCTATGGTTTTAGATCTAGATTTGGGTAGTTTCCCAATATGGGTACTTTGACAGTATTCTAATAGTATTTTAGAATAGATGACTCCTGGCATGGTAGTGTACCTGCAGGTGATGGAGTCACCCTCTCTAAAGGTGTCTTACAGACTAAAGGGGAGAGAGATGTGCATGATTGGCAGATCACTTGCTTAGGCAATTGAGTCAATCGTGAAAAGTCAAGTGTTCCCTGATTAAAAATCAGGGAAAGATTCAGAAGAGGCATCACGTGCTTACACGTGACCAGTGGTCACGTGTTGGCACGTGATGGTTAAGCAGCGGCACAGAGCATATTTGTTCTCTAATTAAAAGTCAAGAAGAAGCTTCAGAAGAGGCATCACGTGCTCACACGTGACTAGTGGTCACGTGTCGGCACGTGATAGTTAAGCAGCGGCAAGGAAAAAGAGCGCAGAAGAAGAGAAGCCCATTGCAGGGGTCACGTGCCTATACGTGACCATGGGTCACGTGCCCATACGTGACCGGCTTTAAAAGCCTTATTCTTTAACAGAATTAAATTCTGAGGGAAGATCTTTCAAATCTTTTCAAAATGAAAAAGGATTATCTGAAACCGTTGGATTAAAAATCTAAAGGTGATTAAATATCACCAATTTATGGAAAAATCTTGGACTTGGAAAGATTTCCCCCTAAATCTAACCGAAATAACAAAGAGATATCTTTGGATTTAAAATCCAATGGTGAATAAAATTCACCTAATAATCTAAAGGCCCAGATTAATGATAAATATAAATCAAATCTCTCAATGAACAAATCAAATCTCTCAATGAGAGATTTACCAAACAGATTGATTCTTTTCCTTCTCCCATAAATAGGAGCCAAGAAAAGAAGAGGAGGGACCTGTTTTTTGAGAGACATATATATATAGAGAGAGATATAGAGCCTTGGAATCTTCAAAATTCAAAAGGAAGAATTTGATTCTCTGCAAAAGAAAATACCTTAGGTAAGAAAAGAAAAGGGAAGCTTCAAAAGAGAATTTAATTCTCAAAAGAGTTTAACTCTTATATAAAGAAAAGAACTTAGTTCTTTCTCTGGTTGAAGATCTGCAAAGTGCACATCTCCCCATAAATTGAGAATTCAATTCTCATTGGGTTGAGATCCTGCCATGCAGATCTAAAACATAGAGGAGGAATTGAGTTTTGAGAATTTAATTCTCAAATAATTACAGGAATTTAATTCCTTTGAGATAAAATTAGGGTTTAACCCTAGGAATTTAATTCCTTCAGAATGGACAGAACTAGGGTTTTGAGAACTTAATCCTCTCAAACTCAAAGGAATTTAATTCCCTTAAAGAAAAAAGAATTAGGGTTTCACCCTATACCAGAATTTAATTCTTTACAGAAAAGAAATTAGGGTTTAACCCTATTTAAGAATATAATTCTTCAGAAGAAAACAGGAATTTAATTCCTCTAAAGTTTATTGTTAGGGTTTGACCCTATGAAGAATTTAATTCTTAAAAGATGAACAAATATTTAAAACATGCAAAAAGCCAGAGTCACGTGCTACCACGTGACCCCTGCAAAGATCCACAGAAAAGAACTTTGAGGCAATGCCTCACGTGCCCCACGTGACCCCTGAAGCACACAGAGAAAAAGGCAAAAGAAACAGAAAAGAGCATTAGGGCGCTCTCACATGCTACCACGTGACCCCTTGGCTAGGGTTCTGACAGACAAACACCCGAATTTCCATCACGTGACAGTACGTGATGCTCCAAAATATTCAATGCTTTTGGCAGAACAAAATAAAGGGAAGCAGGCGCCCTCACGTGTCACCACGTGACCCCTAATGAACATTCTAACAGATCAAAGCGTGAGCCCCCATCACGTGCCCACACGTGATGGCTGTCAGAATAAAAAGTGTTAAACACTTATCTGTATAACAAAATAAGGGGGATCTGGCCCCACCTTTTGGATGCCATCACGTGCTCCCACGTGATCTCCTCTTTGCTAATGTTTAACACCAAACTGATAACTTAGTTGCCGGTGTTTAACACTGTTATTTATTAGTGTTTAACACTGATTCGAGAATCATAATTTTTAGTCTTTAACACTAATCTGATAATCTTATTTCCCAGTGTTCAACACTGTTGGTCTCTAGTGTTTAACACTAGCTTTAGCCCAATTGGCTAAGTTTCTAGAGGCAAAGCCTCTCCTTCAATGAACCAACAGAGGGTCAATATGAAACGTGATTGGACTTAGCCCAAGAAGGCCATAAGTCCTCAATTCAAACTTAACTGGGCCAATTGGCTCATAATATAATAATTGATCTTAGTTTCCAAATTGGACTACAGATCACTTAATCTACCCTGGTTCAAGGGTACATCTCTTCACTCCTTTGATACTTGGCGTTGTAATTCCTCAACGTCTTCAAAGAGGTGACGGGTCCCGATGACCACACATTGATACGGACTGTGGGGTCCTTAAACTCATGGACTATGAGGTCCTTAACCTTGACCGGGATGTCTTAAAACTAACACCGGACTGTGGGGTCCTTAAACTCATGGACTATGAGGTCCTTAATCTTGACCGGAATGTCTTAAAACTAACAACGGACTATGACGTCCTTAACCTTGACCGTGATGTCTTAAAACTAATGCCGGACTGTAGAGTCCTTAAATCCACGGACTATGATGTCCTTAACCTTGACCGCAATGTCTTAAAACTAACATTGGACCGCAATGTCCTTAAACTACCTATTGACCGCAATATCACTAAACTAAACAACATGGATCCCCTAATTGCTCTCTTGTTGAATCTAAACGATCCCGTTAAGTTGATCTTAGTCTAAAACTAGACTAACGTATCCTTAACAAACGTTTAAGTCGATCTTAGTCTCAAACGAGGCTAACGTATCCTTAAACCCAAACCCCCAAACCCAAATCTAAGATAACACGGATTTGGACTAGTCCACGCCCTACGGGCGACGACATAACTCAGTCTCCGTATACAATCCACGGGCAACCGAACACGAAACAAACACACACGACACGAAGTGATCATCTGGAGAAGGAGAAAGTTGTTACCGCAATGCGGTAGCGTAATTAACTGCAGGGGCTTGCGCCTGCAGGGAAGAGCGTCCCCACAATCAAAAACCCCTCAAGCGAGGGGGAATCTGACGAAGTCTGCTACATCGGACGCATCCGTTTAAACCTTCGATACACGGTGCCATAAATCAACTTGGCATCTTCGGAGAGGTAGACGGATAGCACCAATTAGCTTCTGCCCCGAATTTCAGTCAAGACCGTCCATGTCTTGGCCGTCTTTCGGAGGGGAACAGATTCTGGCACGCCCGGTGGGACCTTTTCCACTTTCCACTTTCCACTCCATACTTCGTGTGTCGTCTTCGCGAACGAATCGCGGTTTGTTAATGGTTGCCTTTGGGTTTCAAGTTACTAAGATTTGGACTTTTGCCTGGCGCAGAAATCAAGCATCAATGGCCTCCAACTGCTCGAGCTGCTCAAAGTGCCAGTGCAATCAATGCTCCGCCTCACCTGGAGGTGTAGCTTATGGGCCTCAAGCAGCCTCCATCCTTGCCATGCCGGTGGACCAGGTGACCCAAGCCACCACCGGTCTGTTTTTCGGGACCATGCTCCCACCCTCAAGCTTCACCATGCCAGTGCCCGCACCAGAGGCGAACAAGAAGTCGGTCTTCGATCGGCTCACCGCTACAACGGCCCCTTCCAACGGGTCATCCGATATCAAACCGGTAGCCTTTGTCTTTGCCAGGCTGAACCAGAACCCCGACGGGCCCGCCAGGAAGCCCATGAACCCTGAAATGGCCGTCCCGAGGAAGACAGCCACCTCTGCTCCTGAAGTTGTCAAGGCGGCTTCTCCTGTTAAAGAGTCAGTCTTTTCAAGGTTGATCATCCCGGCTCCTGCTCCTACTCAAGGATCTGTCTTTGACAGATTGAACATTGTCACTCAAAGGACAACATCAGTCTTTAAGAGGCTGGCACCAGCAGCGCCTCATCCGGACAGGGGGCAAAACGAAATTATCCCTATCGCTGAGCCAGTCCCAACAGCTCGACATGCTCGACGTCGCCACTGGCGCCGAGTAAGGATGGCCGGGGGCAACTCCCCCTCAGGGCTAACTCCGCCTGCTCCAGCGGTGGAAATTAACGCTGCTGTTCCAACTGGGAACAGCTTTGAACCACTAAGTACCCGCCGTTCGCAAGAACTCTCCGACTGCCACGCTAAAAAGATCTCCTCCACCTGCGGAGAGTGTTACAGAAGCGAAGCCGGAGCAACCTCCTCAACGGCTGTCATCCAAAATTTATAAGGTCTGGCGACGGGTTCAGGACTTAGTAATCGACCAAGATCACTCTCGCCGGCAGAAGAGGGTGAAGGTTCAGGAAGAAAAGAACCGTCATGTCAAACAACAAAGGACAACAACTGCTTGGGTGCCCGCTGCAACGGGTCCCTCCACGTCGACTACTCAAAAGAGAAGGAGGCCGGACAAAGTCCCCACTCCTGCAGCAAATGTCAAGGACAATAAGCCTAAACGCCCTAAGTATGGGGGCATGATGGTGCATACGGTGTATATGGCATCAGGGAAGGAGGACAGCCGTACATCTACAGGTCACAGACCGCTTACGCGATCAGTGACTAAAGCTCAGGAGCAGCAACAGAAGCTCCAAGAAATGATGAATGCGATGGCCGCACTCACTGGGCTAAAAGAAAGCCTTGAAGTGTCCTCGGATCAACGCCAGGAGCAGGAAACTGACGCTGAATTCCTTCGTAGGATACTGGAAAAGAAGGATAAAGAGGTTGCGGAACAAACAGCCAATATACAACGAATGGCCCTTCTGTTTCAGGATATGGTGGGTATGATGATCCAACAAGATCCTCCCGCTGAAGACCCTCCGATCATTGTTGAGGACGATAGAGGGGAGACATCAAATCCTCCACCGGCCATGTCAACAGCCAAGGAGGAGACAATCTCCAAAGCTGACTTGGATGAATATAAGCTCAGCAGATACGGGTTCACCAGGCGACTGAGGCAGCCGGTCAGGTCGTAAAAACGGGGCGACCATATCCGAGCTGGTATGATCAAATCAAGTACCCGCCGGGCTATACAATACCGAAATTTCATGTCTATAAGGGGACAGGCAATCCCCATCAACATGTGGCCCAGTTCAGGGCGCTTTGCGGCAACACCGACGGTGATAATAAATTGTTGCTTCACCGGTTCGTCGGTAGCTTGTCAGAAACGGCGTTCAAGTGGTACTCTGAGCTCCCGAACGACTCCGTCAAAACATTTGCGGAGATGGAGCTGCTATTTATGCAGCGATTCGCGAGCGCCAGCGAACGCACTCCGATAACGGCATTGATTAATGCCAGGGTAAAACCAGGTGAGACGTGGGTCCAATACGCTATACGCTGGCGAAACTTGTGGTCAAAATGCGAACAACGCATTGAGGAAGCGCCTGCGGTGGGCATGTTCGTGGGTACACTAGATCCTCATGCAACTATCTCACAGTTCATGATGTTCTTTAAACCAACCACGTTCCAGGCTCTGATCGACAAGTTGGCCCAAATGGACCAGATGGGTCACAGACCGCCTCCCCCGAAGCCAGAACCTCGGAGTGATAAGGGTAAAAGGAAGGCAAACTTCGTTGCGAACGCTCAGCAGCAACCAGTGCCCTAAAGCTGGCGGATCAACTGGAAGAAAGATGGCGGTATTATAATGAGAAAATGAAGCGCCCCTACTCATTCCCGCGGGATAAGACGAAGAGGCTATTCGAGCTGGCGGTACGCAACAGGCTTATCAACTTACCAAATCCAAGACGACCGCCGCAACCTAGTGAGGTGAATAACCCCAACTACTGCCCTTACCATCAAACGATAAGCCATCCGATTGAGGACTGCTTCGTCTTCAAAGGATGGATTGAAGATCAATACCTACAGGGCAAGTTTGCGCTGTCCGAGAAGTGGAAGGTGAACCCGCCACAACCTCACACTCCTAAGAAGACGGACACACCGGGGGCAACTTGTTCTTTCATTGAAGAAGCTCCATGGGAAATCGTGATTTCAGCAAAAACCAAAAGAATGCTGAATGAGCTCCAGACATGCCCGGCAGTCAGGTGGAAGAACCCGCTGGAACCCCAGATCATTGAAGGGATGCTGAAGCCGCCCCTAACTCCGAAGATCAGTGGTGATGGCCCGAGCATACACAACCAGCCATCGAAATCTTCAAAGAAAAAGAAGAAGAAATCTAAGAAGCCCGTGAAGCCTGGCAACAAGCGTATGGACTTGCAGAAACAGATTGACGCGCTGGAGGAGTACAATTAAAAGGCGCGAACTCCCATCACACTCCAAGAGTTCCTCAACCACTTCTTTCAGGAGGAAGATAACGGAGAGAGCTCGTCGGATGAATCCGAAGGATACGTGGCGAGTTGTAATGTGATCTCCCACTCGTTTACGGACGATGAAAAAACTCCTGGCACTAAGAAACTGGGGGCCGAGCCTGAACTGGAGCTTGTGTGGTCGACAGACGAAATGATCGACTCCTTTCTAGATGAGATTCGTTTGAAAAGTAAAGCCGACCAGGAGCGTGAGATGGCCGCATCAGAAGGAGCCAAACACAGGCGACTAAACGAAAGAGTCAAAGCACTCCCGCCGGGTCGAAAGACACCCGACGTGGATGAAAACATATTCAAGACGAGGAAAAGGTTTGCCAAAGCCATGTCAATGGGAATGAAGCTGTCACCCTCGGAAGAAAACACGTTCAATGGGGCGGAGAGGCACCCTAATTACTGCTCATATCATCGGAAGATTTCACACTCCACTGAGGAGTGTGACGCTTTTAAGATATGGTGGCAGGGATATGTTGCTCACCGGCAACATTTTAAGCGAATGAAACGCAGAACTCGTCGGGAGCAGAGAAGTACGACCGAAGGTCACAAAAGAACTACCGGTAACTGTTTCACGGTCAACGCCGGAGGATCATAAGTTCTCACTTTTAGGAGCGACTCTGATGAGAAAATGGCTCTGGGCCCTCTCTTTAAAGAATCCATCTTAGGGAAAGAGGAAGAACCAGAGACCTGCGAAAACATTCAGCTGCGCATTCGCACGCTCCCGGAAAAGAATCTCGGACCCGCAACTAGAAAAGATAAGAGAAAGGAAAAGGCCGCTGAGGATATCGCTTTAGATGACCAAGTCCTGAAAGAGCTGACTGCCAAGGACCCGCCCAAGAAAAGTAAGGTGGACTACAACATCCTAGTGCACCTGAGAAAGCTACCCTCGCAGCTCAGCATTCTTGACGCCCTCTTATTATCAAAAGAAGCGAGATAGTCATTAATTAAAGCGCTGCAAGAGCCCGAGCAATTCCAAGCCTTTCTCACCGAAGAAAGGATGAAAGATGAACTGGAAGAAGTGCGCACAGCCGATGTCACGTTCGGTGATGAAGACCTTCTCCTTGGGACGTGTGACCACAACCGTCCCCTATACGTCTCTGGATACTACCACGATATCAAGATAGGCAAAATCCTGGTTGATAATGGATCCTCCGTCAATCTCCTTAATGTTTCGGTGTTGAAGGAAATCTGCATGAGCGTTCAGCACCTCGCTCGTGACAAAATTACCATCTCCGGTTTCGATTCTCAGTCATCACGGACTCTCGGATCAGTGATACTAACATTACGCTTCGGACTACTCATCACAGACATTAAGTTTCACGTCATTGACGCCAAGACCTGCTACAACGCCTTGCTCGGTCGTCCTTGGTTACACGAGTACAACATCATCCCTTCTACGCAACATCAGTGTATGAAGTATTTCAAGGATGGTCTCGAGTACACCGTGACAGGCGAGCTGAACCCATTCTCCGTGAACGAAGTCCGCAAATACGAAAATGCAAAGTACTTTTTGCCAGATTTCGAGGACACGGAGAGGTGTCGCAAACCGGAGAACGAAGCCGCCGCCACCATTCCTATTTTCGGGAGTGATACCGAAGAAGAGGAGGAGATAGTTTACGCTGGGCCGTCTCGATGCAACAACCCAGGACCGTCCGTCCCCATATTGATCTTCGGAAGAGACTTAGAAGATGAGGTTAATGCTGTGTTCTCCAGTCGGTCATCAATACAAACATCCCCTGGCGATGATCAGAGTTTGCAAATCACCATGGTTCCGCGGGAGCACTACAAAGACCTTGACGCGCTTGAAGTTCACAGCGTGCAAGAGCTGCGGACATTTTATGTCCCTCCCAGGCAAAAAGGCGATCCTATTCTATCGATCATCGGAAACAAGAGCGGAGAAAGAGATCTGGCATGGCGCGGATTCTACACTTGATAAGCTTCAACCCATCCGTTTGCCCAGATATTACACAAACGGATTGAAAAGGCTATTGAAGCGCCAAGGGGTACCCTTAAAACAGACTATTCGACAAGCTCGGTTCTACAACAGAATTTGGGATGTCCCTGGGACTCAGCGCAAATTGCCCAACGGGAGAATGGAAACGCTTGGGCTTGGATATGTGAGATCCGGGAAACGGGAACGAGTCCACGGTAGCTACGCCATATATAACTTCGATGAAGAAGAGGACGCCCTGTCGGGAAATGCCAACACCTTATCAAAACTAGATCCCGCAATCAAGGTGCCGAGTCCATCGTTTGAAGAACGAATGGACAAACTTATCAGGAAAGCGGGTCAAAAAGCTCGGGACGACCATAATCGCGAAATGGCCATCTACGAGAAAGCCAGGACGCAACGTCTTCTTCAACAGGCTGCAAAAGACGAAAATACTCCTCCCTGTCAACCTGTTGTGCAAAAGGCCCGACGCAGAGGTAGAAACAAGTCAAAGAGCAGAAAAGGCGTTCGACAGCGACAACGCGGGATCAAAGAGTCACGTGATCGAAAATCGAGCGGTCCGGATTTGTCCCTTATGAAGAAGATGAGTCAAGCATATTCTTTTCCTCAGAATAAAACACGGAAGATACTTGACCTCGCTTTAAAACATCGAATGATTATACTTCCGGAGTCTAAACACCCTGAGCAAGCTAACGAGGTCTCTCATCCGGGTTATTGCTCTTATCATCGAGCCATAGGACACCCTATCGAAGACTGCTTCACCTTCAAGAACTGGGTCGAAAACCAGTACCAGCAAGGCAGGTTTGCTCTATCCAGCAGCTGGAGGGTAACGCCGCCATAAAAGCACAAACCCAAAGCCACAAGAGCAGAACCAGATCCACATCGGTCTTGGAAGCGAGCTCATACCTGTCATATGATAACGGTCTCAAAAGAAGAGCCCGAGAACATGAATGACCTTCCCTGGGGCTTTGAAAACAGCAATGACGACGAGGTAATCTCAGAATTTCTGCCACCGCCAAAAGAGCTGGAAGATGGCATACATACTACTGCAGATAACCTCAGGAAAATTGAGTTGGGAACGATGAACGTCCCGCGACCGACATTCGTCAGCGAGCTGCTATCTGAAGAAATGGTGGCTGCGTTAAAAGACGTGCTTATGCAGCATAGAAATTGCTTCGCATGGAACTATTTGAAATACCAGGACTAGATCCAAAAATTGCTGTATATAAATTGGCGATATCCCTGGACATCAAGCCAGTTAAACAAGCGCCGAGAAGAATGCGGCTCGACCTTGAGATGAGCATCAACGCCGAAGTCAAGAAGCTGATCGATTCTGGGTTTATCCAAGAAGTTCAATATCCTGACTGGATCGCCAATATCGTCCCGGTAATGAAGAAAAATGGGACAGTGCGCATATGCGTGGACTTCCGGAATCTCAATAAAGCTTGCCCGAAGGACGATTTCCCAGTACCGGTAACCGAGCTGATGATAGATAACATGTCCACTCACGAGGTTTTCTCCTTCATGGACGGCTCATCAGGGTACAATCAGATAAAGATGCACCCAGAAGACCAGAAGCACAACGCTTTCCGGACCTCTTTGGGTATATTCTGCTACAAGGTGATGCCCTTCGGACTAAAGAACGCCGGTGCCACCTATCAGAGGGCCATGACGAAAATCTTCGATGACCTCATACATGAAATCGTCGAATGTTACATCGACGATCTCGTGGTGAAAAGCAGATCATACGAGGAACACCTTGAACATCCGAAGACCGTATTTCAATGCCTTCGACAATACAACTTGAAGATGAACCCTCTCAAGTGCGCATTCGGAGTTTCCTCAGGCAAATTCCTAGGGTTCATCGTCCGGCACCGAGGTATTGAGATTGATCCGTCAAAGATTAAGGCGATTATGGAAATGCCACCGCCAAGGACTCTCAAACAATTGCGGTCTCTCCAAGGGAAGCTCGCGTACATCCGGCGATTTATAGCCAACCTTTCAGGCAAGTGCCGCCCTTACAGCCACCTGATGAAGAAGGGAACCCCGTTTGTCTGGGATCACAAATGCCAAGGTGCACTGGACGAGATCAAGCAGTACCTGCAAAACCCGCCGGTGTTAGCTGCTCCAGTCAAGGGAAAGCCCCTTATTCTTTATACAACAGCCCTCGAAGGTTCCTTAGGCGCATTATGGGCACAAGAGAACGACCAAGGGAAAGAGAGAGCGCTCTACTATTTAAGTCGAGTTCTTCTGGGGGCAGAAGGCAATTACTCCCCCATCGAAAAACACTGCCTGGCGTTGATTTTCGCGATAACGAAACTCAGGCACTATGCGTTAGCGCATGAAGTCCGTCTCATTTCGAAGGTGGACCCTCTCAAATATTTGATGTCAAAAGCCATATTGACGGGACGACTCGCTAAATGGGCCTTGCTCTTAATGGAGTTTTCGATAAGCTATCATCCTCTTAAGGCGGTGAAAGGCCAGGCCATCGCCGACTTCCTCGCTGAGCATCCGATATCGGCCGATTCCCCTCTGAATTGCGAACTGCCAGACGAATACGCGTTTGATGCGATCGACGATGGTAATATCCGATGGGAGCTTTATTTCGATGGAGCATCTTCCGTGAAGAAGCGCAAACAAAGCACCCCTATAATCAAATCAGGGATGGGTCTCATCTTCGTAACTCCACAAGGAGGGATAATTCGCTTTGCTTTCTTCTTAACAGAGCCGAGGACAAATAATGAAGCCGAATACGAAGCTTTAATAGCAGGCCTCGAGATCGCCATCGACGTGGGAATTGAAAACCTCCTCATATATGGAGATTCTCAACTGGTCGTCAGTCAAGTAAATGGCGACTACCAGACGTGCAAACCAGAGTTGGTAAAGTACGGCGAAAGGGTGCAGCGACTGTTAACCCAAATCCCTTATTACATTCTGGATAGCATACCGCGTGCAGAAAATAGCAAGGCGGACGCGTTGGCCAAGCTCGCCAAGGAGCTAGCCGATGAGAACCTAGATGACGTAAGAATCGTGGTACAAAGCCGTCGGGTACTTGCCCCGGCAAAAGTATCTCCGGAATCATCTGAGGAAAAGGAAGCGATTGAACAGACGACCCTACAAGTAAAAGACCAAGAGAAAGTTGAAGATTGGAGAGAAGTCTTTATAGACTATTTCAAATCTCGTCGAACGCCTGAAGATGCGTCCTCAAGACATCAGCTCATGAAGCGAGCCCTATCTTTCGCCTTCATCAACGATACTCTGTACAAGAGGTCATTTGATTCTTTGTGGTTGAGATGTATGGGACCTGACGAAGCGAAAAGTGTCGTTCAGGAAGTTCACGACGGACTCTGCGGTTCTCACCAAGCAGGCCCGAAGATGAAGTTGAAGATTAAACGAATGGGATACTATTGGCCCACGATGATCCAGGACTGCCTCGAGTATGCGAAGCAATGTCACTCGTGCCAAATCCATGGGGATTTTATCCATCAGCATCCAAATCCACTCCATCCAACGGTGGCTAGCTGGCTGTTCGAAATGTGGGGGACTGACATAATCGGCCCCATTGAACCGGCATCGTCCAGGGGACATCGTTTCATCCTAGCGACCACCGATTACTTCTCCAAGTGGGCAGAAGCAGTACCGTTAAGGGAAGTGAAGACGGAGAATATTCTCCATTTCTTCAAGACGCACGTCATTTATCGGTTTGGAACTCCGCGACGGATCATCTCCGATAACGGTCCAGCCTACACAAGCCACAAGATTAGTCGCTTCGCGCAGCAACACAACATAGACTGGAGATATTCCTCAGTTTATAACCCGCGAGCTAACGGTCTAGCCGAGGCTTTCAACAAAACCTTGACAAAGATCGTGAAGAAGACGGTGTCCCAAAACAAAAAGAACTGGATCGAGAGACTGCAAGAAGCTTTTTAGGCGTATCGGACTACGTTCAAGACGGCCACGAACACAACGCCATACGCGTTAGTATTCG
Source organism: Agapanthus africanus (assembly GCA_030015575.1). Classification (NCBI taxonomy): domain Eukaryota; kingdom Viridiplantae; phylum Streptophyta; class Magnoliopsida; order Asparagales; family Amaryllidaceae; genus Agapanthus; species Agapanthus africanus. The sequence goes on from CM057340.1 coordinate 765,491,402, forward strand.
GTACGGAAGCAGTACTCCCCCTCGAGATAGAGCTACCCTCTCTATGAGTGGCAGTCCACTACGAGCTGACGGACGAAGAAAATGCTCACCTTCGGCTTGAGGAGCTTGATGCCCTTGATGAGACCTGGCTCATAGCGCAACAAAATCTGGAAGCTTACAAAGCAAAGATGACGCGCTCATACGAAAGTTTGAACATGCCGAGGACATTCCGCCAAGGCGAACTCATGCTAGTGGTCAAAAGACCTATGATCCCCAATCGCGCCAAGCGGGAAAAATTCGAGCCGAACTATGAAGGCCCGTACATCATAGACAAGGTCGACCAGGGCGGAGCGTATCTACTCATGGATATGCATGGTGAAAGACCTTTCAGGCCAATAAACGGTCTCTTCCTGAAGAAATACTACGCTTAACGGGTCAAGACCTAGGTCAATGATAGATGACGACGACTATGTCCGCTCACTATCTTCCTAAGCCCGAACTCTAAGTAGTAACCGTCCTTCTTCAACGACGGACCGAAATGTCCTTAAACTAACGACGGACCGAAACGTCCTTAAACTAATAACGGACCGAAACGTCCTTAAACTAACAATGAACCACTATGTCCCAATACAAGCTGTTGACCGAGATGTCGATAAACTACGGTGGATTGCAGCATCTCAAAGCCGATACAAAAAAATATATAAAAAAAGAAAAAATATAAAATAAAAAACGGTATGTCCATAAGCGAAAAGGGCACGGATGAAAACCCGAAAGGGCTCCGTGAGTAAAAACAGCAGGGCTACCGGCGAGTGTTTGTGAAAACCCGAAAGGGCGCAATCTCGTTAAAGGATACTTGCAGGGTCCTCACGACCTTGTAAGGAGAAACCACCCGCGTGAGATCCTTACGACTCACAAAGGAGCAACACACTTAGGAGTCCTCATGATTCCTAAGGAGAAATTACGCTTGCGAGATCCTCACGACTCGTAAGGAGAACTCTCTTATGGGACCCTCACGGCTCATAAGACTTAAAAGTCTTAAGTTACAGAGACCTGAACCTGTTCTTAAGCAACTCCCACAAACTTCGATATTGCCCTACAAGTGGCTCAATACTGACCCTTGTATACAATCCACGGGCGCGAATAAGCATTTCCCTAACCAAGTCCCATCCGTGACTAAGGATATGTTCATATGGCGAACAACCCTTGTAAGTCCTCTAGACTTATAAGGAGAAAACTCTTTTGTAAGATCCTTACGACTTGTAAGAGGACATGCACTTAGGAATCCTCACAATTCCCAAGGAGAAAACACACCTGCAAGATCCTCACGACTTGTAGGGAGAAATACCTTTGTGAGACCCTTACTGCTCATGAAGTCAAAAGCCTTAGTCGACAGGACCCTTAACCCTGTTTACTAAGCCACCTTTGTTCAACATCGACAGAGGCAAATGATGATTCGCTCCTGGCAACATCCCAGTTGTAGCGGTGCTGATGCCGAAATCGGTGTCCAAAATCCAAGCTTGCAGCGAAAAGGCTAGCGAGCCACACATGCATACGAAATAGCCGAAATGATGGGGCAACTTGCAATAAAAAGCAGCAAGTAAAAATGTATGCATGAAAAATAGCCGAAATGATTGGGCAACTCGCAATAAAAAGCAGCGAGTAAAAATAAAATAAATAGCCGAAATGATTGGGCACCGCGAAAAATAGCCGAAATGATAGGGCAATCGCGACCTTCGCGATATAAAAGCTGAAATGATAGAGTATCGCGGAAAAAGAAATAAAATAAAAATGAAATTTACGCCCTACAGGTGATGTTACATCTATCCTTGTATACAATCCAGGGGCGCAAACAAAGGAGGGATCATACTCCTCCCCCAGGTTTCATCATAAGAAGAAGCCAAATCTCGACGGGCCGCAAGTGATCTAGAGATCGTCTCAACACTCGTCTTGTAACAACGGACACAACTTCAAACGAAGCGGAACAGCGGCAACTCCCAGTTCCATGGCTCGGCGATATATAGATCACCAAGAGTCAAACCCTTATTCCGTGAAATGCGGATACAATCAGCAAAATTCCTGGTCACGTGGAACGCGGATAACGTCACTCTCTGACCCCGTGGAAAACGTCCTGAGCGGAGCCTGGTCCTCGCAGAACACGGCAGTGAACCTGTATGAAGTATCTAGAGCAAAATTCCTGGTTACGTGGAACGTGGATAACGTCACTCTTTGACCCCATGGAAAACGTCCAGAGCGGATCCTGGTCCTCGCAGAGCACGGCAGTGAACCCGTGTGAAGCATCCAGAGCGGAGCCTAGTCCTCGCCGAACACGACAGTGAACCCGTGTGAAGCATCTAGAGCAAAATTCCTGGTTACATGGAACGCGGATAACGTCACTCTTTGACCCCGTGGAAAACGTCCAGAGCGGATCCTGGTCCTCGCAGAGCACGGCAGTGAACCCGTGTGAAGCATCCAGAGCGGAGTATAGTCCTCGCCGAACACGGCAGTGAACCCGTGTGAAGCATCGAGAGCAATATTCCTGGTTACGTGGAATGCGGATAACATCACTCTTTGACCCCATGGAAAACGTCCAGAGCGGATCCTGGTCCTCGCAGAGCACGGCAGTGAACCCATGTGAAGCATCTAGAGCGGAGCCTAGTCCTCGCCGAACACGGCAATGAACCCGTGTGAAGTATCTAGAGCAAAATTCCTGGTCACGTGGAACGCGGATAACGTCACTCTTTGATCCTGTGGAAAACGTCTAGAGCGGATCCTGGTCCTTGCAGAGCACGGCAGTGAACCCGTGTGAAGCATCCAGAGCGGAGCCTAGTCCTCGCCGAACACGGCAGTGAACCCGTGTGAAGCATCTAGAGCAAAATTTTTGGTTACGTAGAACGCGGATAACGTCACTCTTTGACCCCATGGAAAACGTCCAGAGCGGATCCTGGTCCTCGCAGAGCACGGCAGTGAACCCGTGTGAAGCATCCAGAGCGGAGCCTAGTCCTCGCCGAACACGGCAGTGAACCCGTGTGAAGCATCTAGTGCAAAATTCCTGGTCACGTGGAACGCGGATAACGTCACTCTTTGACCCTGCGGAAAACACCCAGAGCGGAGCCTGGTCCTCGCCAAGCATGGCAGTGAACCCGTGTGAAGCATCCAGAGAAAACACCGGACTGTGGAGTCCTTAAAATCCACGGACTATGATGTCCTTAACCTCGACCGTAATGTCTTAAAACTAACGATCAACCATGATGATTCTAGACTGATTTTACCTTGGTTAAAGGGTACATCTCTTCACTCCTTTGATATTTGGCGTTATAATTCCTCAACGTCTTCAAAGAAGTGACGAGTCCCAGTAACCACGCATTCGTGGACTGTGGAGTCCTTAAATCCACGGACTATGAGATCCTTAACCTTGACCGTGATGTCTTAAAACTAACATTGGACTGTGGAGTCCTTAAATCCACGGACTATGAGGTCCTTAACCTTGACCGTGATGTCTTAAAACTAATATCGGACTGTGGAGTCCTTAAATCCACGGACTATGAGGTCCTTAACCTTGACCGTGATGTCTTAAAACTAACATTGGACTGTGGAGTTCTTAAATCCATGGACTATGATGTCCTTAACCTTGACCGCGATGTCTTTAAACTACGGTACCTTGAAAAACATCCCAAAGCAACCCCTGACCCCGTGAAATACGGATAAGGGCGACCGCACCCAGCACTTGCAGGTCCTCACAACCTGTAGGGAAGAAAACTCTCTTGCGAGATCCTTACGACTCCCAAGGGAAAACCCGCTTAAGAATCCTCACGATTCTTAAGAAGAACTTGCACCTACGGGATCCTCTCGACTTGTAGGGAGAAAAACTCTTTATGAGACCCTCACGGCTCATAAAGCTCAAAAGTCTTAGGAGCCAGATCTTAACCCTGAATCCTAAGCCATCGCTACCCTGTAAGGAGGCCAAGATAAATTGTCCGCAGAACACATTCAATAAAAAGAGACACACCATCGAGAAGAAAAATATGTCTTTATTCATAAACCAAAATGGATACAAAGTACAATTCATGAAAGAACAAAAAACTACTCTCATTCAGGAGTATGTACAAAAAGAAAGGAAAAGGTACAAGTTTTCAAGCCGGCGGGCGGTTTAGCAATTTTACTAGCTCATCCTTCTTCTGCTGAGTCACGGCTTCATGATTCAGGATCGCCAGAAGACGAGCCTCCGCCTGGGTTTGCTGGGCCTGATACGAGGCAAGCCGGCCTTCAAGCTCTTTCTCGGTAACCTTGTGAGCCTTAACCCTCTCACAGGTGAACACGACATCTTTATCAAGGGCCACCACCTCTCTGATAGACTCTTGAAGTACCCGCCAGAGTTCATACGCTTTATTGGCTTTGGCTATGAGGCTGGTTTGAAGCTCGCTCAATACCTTAGAGGCCAGCTCCCTTTCCGAGAATTTGCGGTCGAGCCTCTTCTCGCATGATGCCATATTTGCCGCGCACCGCGCTATCAGCCCCCGCAAGTCCGCCTTTGCAGCCACGGCCTCCGAGGAAAGGCGGGAACACTCAAGGGCGTGCAAGCAAGCCTCCACCTGCCGACAGAACTCCACCCAGACTCGCACCACCTCTTCGCTATAGTAGGTGGCAAGAAAAGGAAGAGAACCGTTAGCTTCAGCGGAAAATGCTTCAGTTGTGGTTGCGCTGCCAGCACGAAGCCCCTCGATCAAAGACGACAATGAGACAAGGCTTAATTAGGCCAAGCGCTCCGAGGCTCGCAAAGCATAAGGGCCGGGCGGCATGGCGATGCGTGAATCCAGCGCTATGGGGGCTGGCAGGGCTGTTCAGATTCGAAAAATGTCAGTAAAACTCTTAAGCAAAAGAACAAGTGGGGCTATATTGAAATGTCACTTACCTACGGTCATGCAAGTAGGAGCTGAAGGTTCCCCTGTCCCTTCGAGGACCTCAACCTCATCATCGACCTCCAAAACTATAGAGAACATCAATGTCAATACGCAAAATAACAACGATGCTATGAGAAATGATGAACGACACTAATCTTGTCCAGAGGAAAGGACGATGTGCTGAGGGGAGATCGCCTGCGGAGCTGCCATCTCCAATAGACGCTGAAACGATTGTCGAGGAGACAAATCAGCGATAGAGGCCGCCAGCCCGCGCAATTCTGGGAAAATAAAAGAGTTTAGACGACAGAAAAAATTCCAATTTAAAATGTTGAAGGATACCTTCAACACTCCTCCCATTCTGAGTTGGGGGGATGGCGGCTTCAACGGCCCCCGCCGTGATCTCCGGCTCCAGCAAAGGAAGGGTAGTCCCGACTGCTTCTCCTCCAGCCCCTGGGCCGCCCGCAGGAAGAGTCGTTGGGACGGCAACCCCCAAAGGAGCCTTTACCAAAGGAGCAAGCGCTCCGTGATCAGGAACCGCCACTGGAGGCTTTATGGCAAGGGGAACAGCCTCGTCAGCCCCCTCCACATCGAGTAAGGCTGCATCGGGAATACCAACAGGCTTTAGCTTCAACAAGCCCGTAGGGACCTCCCCCATCGTCGAGGACTCTGCACAATCCACACAAGAATAAGAATACATATATATGGGCATAAGCAATCTGAAAAAACTGCAAAGAAGTATAAAAACATACGAATGCGCAGGGAAGCCCTCAATATGGCTTCTTCAAGCCGATGCTCCTTCTCAAGGAGGCGTGCTCGCTGGGGTTCGAGGGTGGACTCATGGCCGCTGGTCCATAAGGAGAGCGCATCCGCAGCATCCTCCGAAGCGGCCTGCTTCAGGGCCCTTTCACCCCACTCCTCCAAAAGGCCGATAAACCGCCGCCGGATCCATGAGGGGTCTTCATAGAAGATTACAGCAGGATAAGCTTTCTTGGGAACCCTTGCATTCTGAGACTCATCTTTAGAACGTCGTATGGCCTCAGCCAACTGTGCAGCTTCCTCGGCAGCCAAACCCGGGAAAAGAAGGCCAGCATCTGATTCCTGCAAGGCCAACGGTTCATCCTAAAAAATGGGATCAGACTCTACTAAAGAGTCGAGCAAGTTGGTGGCCACCCTCCTCCGCCTCTTAGATCCAGAACCGGTCGCCGAAGACGACCGTTTCTTTCCCCGTAGAGCCTTGGTGTGGCGGCGGCCCACGTCACCTTCAACACCCTCATCTTTATTACCCTCGCTTGGTGCCACAACCGAGGATGACACCGCCATTATCGATGCCAAGGGGGGCGAGGCTGCCTCGGGTGGTGGCACTGTTACCGGAGCCCGTTTACCCCGCGACCGAGTACCTAGGGGCATAGCAGCTGTTGGGGTAAGATCCACCTCCGACTCTCCCGGAATAAGCGCGGTGCCGGTATCCCTCAGAGGAAAGCGGACTGGGGCGCGCGGTCGCAGCGTAGCTCCTGTGGTTAGAACCTGAGTAGGGGCACCGTGGCCAAGAAGTACCCTTCTTTCCTCAATAATAATCGGGTTGACCCGATGGAAATACCAGCCCGTGAACGACCCCACGCATCGGGGCATGTAATCAGCATCGGGGATCATGAACTGGGAACCGGTGTTCAGCCTCACAAAATGATGGGCGACATCTCGAACGGCCTCGAGCGAAGGAACCGGCGCGACTATGAAAGCCTCAAACGAGACGCCCTGATCGTAGCCAAACTGCCGGGCAAAGCGATGCGGATTGTACCGCATGAAAAGGGCCGCGCTATCCTGACGGAATACTAGGTAACCCGGTTTGATTGCGTATAAGCGCGTGGCCTCCCGGGGCTTCAAAGAGTGCGCGTTATCTATTGATCGGTCCCAAAGCGGCTGGGCTGAACCCGCGGAAGAAGATAAGACCCGATCATTAAAAACCAATCCGCCTGCAGTAGCATAAAGAGAAATCAACGCCCGAATAGCCCCGAATTGAGTCGGGTCAGCTGCAGAAGCATCTACCAATCGCATAAGCCTCGGAAAGGTATAAGCGTCGTAGAATGCGGGCCTTTGATGCATAGCGAAAGCACCCAAGATGTGCATTTCGATCCAAGACGTAAAGTAGTGAAGCGAAAAATTTACCACATCTACGCCAGGGGTGGAAGTATTAGCTGCAGCGCCCAACCCGTGATAGAGATGCGCCAACACCGGGATGCCAATGGCCAGCCGCGTTCCCTCAGCTATACGGTGAGCTGGATAGATGACCGAAGCTCTCATAAAGCGGCGATGCATAGGGATGACAAACCAGCTGAGCCAGACACTGATAAACCCAACGAAGAACGTCTCCTCATCCATGCCGGGAGCTGCGATGGATTTGAAAGACATCGACGACATTATGGGGATGTAGTACTGCGGTAGATCCGATTCATTGGTCGACGGCTTCTTCGGACCAAACCCAAAGGGGTCTTTGATATTTGCAAACTTCAGAGCTGTTTTCGACAAGACGCCCTCGCGAAGGACAGGCAATGAAGCTCTTAAAAGTAACGCCCTGCTCCTCAGATTCGGTGAACAATCGATCAAAGATACCCAGCACTTTGATCAAGCTGAGACGCTTGTGGCGGACGGCGTTCTTGGCAGACAAGCCGTCAAGCGGTGCGGGCTCGGGTTCAAAGACGTATTCATCAGAGGGCAGCAACTCCTCATAAAATGTCCCTCGAATTGGCAGCCCCGAGATCTCATAAAATTCCCCCAAAGAGATCGAAACCTCTCTGTCCCCCAGAAAAAAGATGTTGGTGGGGAGATTCTATTGATTCAAGAACGCCTTAACCCACTAGACATGCGGAGATTGATAATGGAAGAGCGACGCATATATTGCCTGGTAAAGCCCAACCTTCTGCAGCCACGCACGATGGGTAGCAAGGATGTAGCGAGCCCAGAGGAGGTAGCCCGTGGGGTGTCGAGGAGTGAGCCCTATCTTATAAATCTGTCCCCATTGGTGGGCCTCACCCTGACAAATACGTCGTCCCAGGATATCTATAGCGGGGACCGGATGGTTTGGGATACCGGTTGTTGGCTCGAGCCGTCCCGTTGGAGTCTAATTTAGCATCTCCACAGCGAAAACCGTCCTCGGAGGGTCCATCGGCAAGAACGGGAAAGTGGGCTCTGTCGGCACTTCACAGAGAAAACTCCGGCGACCCCGGATGATATGACTGTACCAAGTTCTCCATAGAAGTAAGCCGGTGCAGTTCAGGTCATGAGCCCGGATCATCGCCATCGCTTCCTCGTTGGATGGTGATTGAGGAAAAGCGGCCTCCGAGCGAGTGAAGGGAAAGCACGGAACAGAAGCCATCGCACCTGAAATCAAATAAAGGAAACTGTCAAAAGCAAAGCCAGCAATATATATATATATATATATATATATATATATACATGAGCATAAATATATATATGAAGACAGTTGAAGAAAGCGACAGCAGACTCTTTTTATGGGGCCATTGGCTACAAAACACATGGGCCCCACATAATCAGGTTGACGGCTCGTTAATAATGAGGCCAAGCAATTATAATGAGACAAAGAGAATATTCTCATTAAATAGGCAGTGGGTTTCAAGTGACCCTGTACACTCCCCTAAAAGACAAATCCATCTTACACTCTGTGATGAATCAAACAAAATCAAGGGAATTAAATTCCCAGGGAGCAACATTGTGAACTTAGATATGCAGGAGACAACCCAGGGCAAGGAGACCCCAAGAAGTCCCTATGAGAATAACTTAGTTCTTCATAGGAATTAAATTCCTTTTTGAAAAAGGGAATTAAATTCCCAGAAAGTTTTGTTCCAGAGCCAGAGCTCCTTGGGATGGAATTAAATTCCATGGAAAACAACCGACATTATCATCTCCCTAAAAGATTAGAAAAGCCCTAAGAGATCTACAGTTTGAAGATTAGATGGTTTTCTGTTCTTGTTGAAGAACTTGAAGAAAAAATGGGTTCATGTTAAAAGGGTGAAACCCTTGATGTGGATTTAAAATCCATAGAGTTTTTTTAAAATGAAGGTTCTTCGATCGTTCAACATCATTACCTGAAAGGAAGAGTCTTTCCTGAACAGAGTTAAACTCTGAAAATTTTTCAAGGCAGAGAACTAAGCTCTGGAAAAAGAGAATTAAATTCTCAAAAGAAAAAAGTTCTCAAAGGAGGAAGATGAGCAAAGTGGAGGCTCTTCTGAAAGGACATGGGCATTTATAGGATGGGATGGAAAACGTTTCATCTACCCTACTCCCAAAGCAGATCCGACGGTCACAAAAGTGACAGCGTTGCACTCACGTGCAGACACATGAGAACAACGCCGTGGGGGGCATTTGTTCCCTGATTAAAAATCAGGGAAAGATTCAGAAGAGGCATCATGTGCTCACACGTGACCAGTGGTCACGCGTTGGCACGTGATGGTTAAGCAGCGGCACAGAGCATATTTGTTCTCTAATTAAAAGTCAAGAAGAAGCTTCAGAAGAGGCATCACGTGCTCACACGTGACCAGTGGTCACGTGTCGGCACGTGATAGTTAAGCAGCGGCAAGGAAAAAGAGCGCAGAAGAAGAGAAGCCCATTCCAGGGGTCACGTCCCTACACGTGACCAGGGGTCACGTGGCCACACGTGACCGGCTTTAAAAGCCTTATTCTTTGACAGAATTAAATTTTGAGGGAAGATCTTTCAAATCTTTCCAAATGAAAAAGGATTATCTGAAACCGTTGGATTAAAAATCTAAAGGTGATTAAATATCACCAATTTATGGAAAAATCTTGGACTTGGAAAGATTTCCCCCTAAATCTAACCGAAATAACAAAGAGATATCTTTGGATTTAAAATCCAATGGTGAATAAAATTCACCTAATAATCTAAAGGCCCAGATTAATGATAAATATAAATCAAATCTCTCAATGAACAAATCAAATCTCTCAATGAAAGATTTACCAAACAGATTGATTCTTTTCCTTCTCCTATAAATAGGAGCCAAGAAAAGAATAGGAGGGACTTTTTTTTAGAGACATACAGAGAGAGCGATATAGAGCCTTAGAATCTTGAAAATTCAAAAGGAAGAATTTGATTCTCTGCAAAAGAAAAAACCTTAGGTAAGAAAAGAAAAGGGAAGTTTCAAAAGAGAATTTAATTCTCAAAAGAGTTTAACTCTTATATAAAGAAAAGAACTTAGTTCTTTCTCTGGTTGAAGATCTGCAAAGTGCACATCTCCCCATAAATTGAGAATTCAATTCTCATTGGATTGAGATCCTGCCATGCAGATCTAAAACATAGAGGAGGAATTGAGTTTTGAGAATTTAATTCTCAAATAATTACAGGAATTTAATTCCTTTGAGATAAAATTAGGGTTTAACCCTAGGAATTTAATTCCTTCAGAATGGACAGAACTAGGGTTTTGAGAACTTAATCCTCTCAAACTCATAGGAATTTAATTCCCTTAAAGAAAAAAGAATTAGGGTTTCACCCTATACCAGAATTTAATTCTTTACAGAAAAGAAATTAGGGTTTAACCCTATTTAAGAATATAATTCTTCAGAAGAAAACAAGAATTTAATTCCTCTAAAGTTTATTGTTAGGGTTTGACCCTATGAAGAATTTAATTCTTAAAAGATGAACAAATATTTAAAACATGCAAAAAGCCAGAGTCACGTGCTACCACGTGACCCCTGCAAAGATCCACAGAAAAGAACTTTGAGGCAATGCCTCACGTGCCCCACGTGACCCCTGAAGCACACAGAGAAAAAGGCAAAAGAAACAGAAAAGAGCTTTAGGGCGCTCTCACATGCTACCACGTGACCCCTTGGCTAGGGTTCTGACAGACAAACACCCGAATTTCCATCACGTGACAGTACGTGATGCTCCAAAATATTCAATGCTTTTGGCAGAACAAAATAAAGGGAAGCAGGGCGCCCTCACGTGTCCCCTAATGAACATTCTAACAGATCAAAGCGTGAGCCCCCATCACGTGCCCACACGTGATAGCTGTCAGAATAAAAAGTGTTAAACACTTATCTGTATAACAAAATGAGGGGGATCTGGCCCCACCTTTTGGATGCCATCACGTGCTCCCACGTGATCTCCTCTTTGCTAATGTTTAACACCAAACTGATAACTTGGTTGCCTGTGTTTAACACTGTTATTTATTAGTGTTTAACACTGATTCGAGAATCACAATTTTTAGTGTTTAACACTAATCTGATGATCTTATTTCCCAATGTTCAACACTGTTGGTCTCTAGTGTTTAACACTAGCTTTAGCCCAATTGGCTAAGTTTCTAGAGGCAAAGCCTCTCCTTCAATGAACCAACAGAGGGTCAATATGAAACGTGATTGGACTTAGCCCAAGAAGGCCATAAGTCCTCAATTCAAACTTAACTGGGCCAATGGGCTCATAATATAATAATTGATCTTAGTTTCCAAATTGGACTACAGATCACTTAATCTACCCTGGTTCAAGGGTACATCTCTTCACTCCTTTGATACTTGGCGTTGTAATTCCTCAACGTCTTCAAAGAGGTGACGGGTCCCGATGACCACACATTGATACGGACTGTGGGGTCCTTAAACTCATGGACTATGAGGTCCTTAATCTTAACCGGGATGTCTTAAAACTAACACCGGACTGTGGGGTCTTTAAACTCATGGACTATGAGGTCCTTAACCTTGACCGGAATTTCTTAAAACTAACAACGGACTGTGACGTCCTTAACCTTGACCGTGATGTCTTAAAACTAATGCCGGACTGTCGAGTCCTTAAATCTACGGACTATGATGTCCTTAACCTTGACCGCAATGTCTTAAAACTAACATTGGACCGCAATGTCCTTAAACTACCTATTGACCGCAATGTCACTAAACTAAACAACAGGGCTCCCCTAATTGCTCTCTTGTTGAATCTAAACGATCCCGTTAAGTTGATCTTAGTCTAAAACTAGACTAACGTATCCTTAACAAACGTTTAAGTCGATCTTAGTCTCAAACGAGGCTAACGTATCCTTAAACTTAAACCCCTAAACCCAAATCTAAGATAACACGGATTTAGACTAGTCCACGCCCTACGGGCGACTACATAACTCAGTCTCCGTATACAATCCACGGGCAACCGAACACGAAACAAACACACACGACATGAAGTGATCATCTGGAGAAGGAGAAAGTTGTTACCGCAATACGGTAGCGTAATTAACTGCAGGGGCTTGCGCCTGCAGGGAAGAGCGTCCCCACAATCAAATACCCCCCAATCGAGGGGGAATCTGACGAAGTCTGCTACATTGGACACATCCGTTTAAACCTTCGATACACGGTGCCATAAATCAACTTGGCATCTTCGGAGAGATAGACGGATAGCACCAATTAGCATCTGCCCCGAATTTCAGGCAAGACCGTCCATGTCTTGGCCGTCTTTCGGAGGGGAACATCAAGTACCATATCGGATGTTGTTTTTGCACTAGATGCGATAAGTTAATATTAATCCAATCCTGGAGAAACATAAGGAAGCAGTTTTAGAACATAAGTGAATGTTCTACGGATTTGATGACGGCGGCCTTCTTCGGGAGACGGTTATCATTTCAGGCTTCAAAGGTGACATGAATGACAGAGTGATTGTCAGAATTATAGTTTTCTCTCTGACGAGGGACAGTATTATGGACAGTTGGTCCAAGAGGATACTGTGGGAGGCATGGTACTGGATACTAATTAGGTTCAGTTATCGATACAGTCTAAGAAGTTTGGATTTGGAGTTCATTTATGAACTAGGTCCCATCAAATATCCAGACATATTCTAAGACAGGTATTACTCAATTCGGGAGATGGCTTTCTCCGCGAACTTGAGATTAAGAGAGACATAGAAAAAACATCAGGGCGGATCCACTCACTGAGGCTATTTCTCGAACACAATAGTTTTACAAACGAGCTTTGTGAAACTGATTAGTAGAGGAGTTGGATGTTCGGTATCACACGGGCGGTGAGTATGCGACATCGCAATAATTAGCCTTAAGTGCAAGTGGGAGATTGTTGGATATAGTGCCCTCAAAGTCAATTATTGGATCGCAGGTACGTGATTGACATGATTGAGGGAGGACCTATACCGATATGACAGTCTTGCTCGAGATGATAGTATGCTATCTGATTTGTCTTTATCATCATATACATGCTTTACTTCACTATTGCATGTTGATAGAGCCCATAGGATTCCTGCTTGACTGCCAGCAGTATGATGGCGACCATATACGTGGGAGCTGGGGTCTGTAAGCACATCCTTAAAGTGTCCCTAGTCATAGGAGTTTCGAGACAGGGCATCGATACTCCAGAGTAAACTAGTATATACAGTCGAGACCCCGACGAGGGGCGGTGGCCAGTCTCACAAGCCATTGGTGTTAGTTGGTTCACCTAAGATGTATACATGTGCTCATTGGGTTATGAGTACACCGGACAGGACTCGCCGGGAACATGCTAGTTGGTATTATACATATCGTCAGATAGCAGTTCCCAGGTGATATGTGTACAGGTTAGTTCATCGACCTGAGGTCATCATTTGTCTCGTGTGAGTTTCCACTGTGGTTTGATTTCTACCCTATCACGGCTCAAAGGAGTCGTGCAAACAGGTCTTTTTTGGGTACAGTCCCGAGCCACATGGAGGCAAGTGAGCAGATCGGCAGGTGATTCATCTCTCCCGGTATTGGGGGTGAGATCGCGCTGTGTCTAGGAGAGCCATTATACAAAACCCTCGGCCGAGATAGGAGATTTACTGGTAGGTACTCCAGTAGTATCTCAGGGTGTTCTGGGCTACACTCTGACACGACTTATACCGCTATTGGGGGTCTGACGTTACCAGCCCCCTAGGCCCGATATGCGATACTCATAGACGAACGGACCGGACTGTATGTATATTGTCACTGTTAGGCTCAGTAGGGTTTCAGGATGAGTTCGCTCATCGGCTACCGTTGAGGTCAGTACATGGGCAGCCGTTACGCACAGCTAGTGCCGCTGACGGCTTGTGGTTAAACCCACTGCCAGGCTACTGACGAGTCATTAGAGTCCCCCACAGATAGTTTCCCAAGTTCGGGCGAAACGTTGTAGAGGCCGTATGGTTTTATGGCAGGGTTCGGAAAATGCACGTACGTTTACGCACGTGTCATATTTCGGGCAGATAATACTGGTAGGCTTTGGTTTAAGGCGGATCCGAGTATTATACTGTGTAGATATAATATCTTTGTCTCAGTTGCATTTGTATTCGGTCGTAATACAAATGCGGGTATGTTTATACCATTACGGGGTTATCCTGAAATTCATTTTAGGATCGCTTTTGGAAGTTGCCAGTTTCCAGTTTTCTATCACCCGTATTAAATATTCGGTTAAATGCGGATTTATCTTTTCTTGATGAGTGTGGAAGGTTCTAGAAGTTTCTAGATGATGACTAGGATGATGAGGTGGCTAGTGAGTCATTAGTGCATTAATTGTTCAATTAATGTTTTGATAACTATGGTTTTTGATTCAATGTATGCAATTAATGTTTGTGCAAGGTGTTAAGTTGAATCATTCATATCATTAAATGTTGTGGTCACCTCCCCCTCCTACACTCACCCCCTCACCTCCATAAGTGGCCGGCCCCTCTTCACAATTGAGTATGGTTGTTGATTTTGAAAAAAAAGTATATGATTTGGATTCATGGAAATTAGATAGTTAGATTTCTCATTTCACCCGATTCCAAAAGGCAACTTCATTAACCGTTCATCCATAGCTTTGGATATAACCAGACAAAGTGTTCTACTCATTCTCTACATCAATCTTGGTCATCTCTTTTAGCAAACTTGATGATCGAGTTACTTCGGTTCAGAGGCGGGAGCCCGTTTAAAGATCCGTCGACGTGGTGCTACCTGGACGAGAAGACTGGAAATTCAGGAGATCGGAGCAGCCGCAACAAAGCGTGGGATGATGGTTGAAGACCAAAGGACTCGGATCGTTCGGTATAATATTTCTACCCACTTTGTAGTTTGTTAGTTTAGCTTTAATGGCAGATCCGGGTTATAGTATACGATAGCGCCAGCTAAAAGTTTTTGTTCCGCATTTGGCGTCTGTTAGACAGCCGGGGCGCTACCGTGTACTTACACATACGTGGTTGACACGTGACACATTTTGGCGCTGAGCGCCGGTCCAGAGAGCGCAGAAGCGCTGTTCAAGAGCGCAAGGCGCATTTCATAAGCACAAAGAGCATTTGATCAATTTTATGATCTGGGAACAAATTTATGTTCTTTTAAAAGAGACTTTGTCTCAAGATTCAAGAACAACAGTTCTTATTTTGTAGGAGAACTTTTCAATCTCTTATTTTGATGAAAGGCTTTGCCTATATAGATTCATGATCTGTGAGAAGAATATGTTCTTCTTTTATTTTATGATGAGATCTTTTGATCTCTTTTGTGAAAGACTTTTTGTCTTTATAGATCTATGATCTTTTTGAAGAAAAGAATTCTTCGTTTTTAATTATGAGATGATTTCATCTCTGTGTTCATCATTCATTATCTTTACCTTGAAGAAGTATCTTCTTGCAAGAGCTTGCTCTTTATCTTTGAGTTTCTCAAAGTTTATTGGGGGGTTCTCTATATCAGAATTGAAGTCTTGGGGCTTTTATATAGGGCAAGTTGATTTGTTGAATCAGTTAAAGAGATCTTTCTCTAATTGATTTAGGGATATTTCCCACCGTTGGATCTTTGATCGTAGGGCTTCTGTTTTATAGAAGGCAATCTTCTTGTTTTTTAACAAGATTGGAAAATCTTTCCATAACAGAATTTAATTCTGATTAATTAATGATTTATTATTACTATTAGATCTTTTGATCTAACGGTGGGGAATTTCATAATTCCAGCGCTAGTGCACCCGTGCTTTGCACGTGGTGCGCTGCTCGGAGCGCAGCGCGCCTTGCGCTAGCGCACCCGTGCTTTGCACGTGGTGCGCTGCTCGGAGCGCAGCGCGCCTTGCGCTAGCGCACCCGTGCTTTGCACGTGGTGCGCTGCTCAGAGCGCAGCGCGCCCTGCGCTAGCGTACCCGTATTTGACACTTGGCGTGCAGCACGCCTAGCGCTAGCGCACACATGGTGCGCTGCTTAGGCGCAACGCACCTGGCGCTGGATCTGAAGCGTTGCTTCAATTTTTGAAATTCGAATTTCAAACAGAGGTTTGCTCTGATTGGGGAAACACCTACGCATTGAGACAGTTGAAGATCCATGAGAAGAATTACCCAACTCATGATTTGGAGCTAGCAACTGTGATTTTCACTTTGAAGATTTGGGGACACTACTTATTGGGCGAAAGGGTCGAAGTATTCACCGATCACAAAAGCCTAAAGTATGTGTTCACGCCGAAAGAGCTTAACATGAGGTAGCGTAGATGGTTGGAACTGATGGCTGACTATGATCTTGATCTTATGTACCATCCGGGGAAAGTTAATGTTATGCCGGATGCGCTTAGTCGGTTGTCAGCAATTCGGATGTTGACTGCACAGAAGGAGCTTGTCGAAGATTTTTGGAGATTCAAGTTGGAGATCGTGCTACTGCACTCTTTGAAACAATTGATGCGGCTACAAGTACAGTCGTCGTTGATCAAGAGTACTAAGGAAGCGCAGTCACAGAACCCAAGATTGCAGAAGTTTCGATAACAGGTTGAAGCTGGACTTCGTACGGACTTGTTAATTCATGAAGATGGTTCGTTGCGATATGGTAGCCGTTTGTGTGTGCCAAAAGGAGATATTCGCGAAGAAATTATGAAGGAGGCGCACAGTTCCTCATATTCCGTACATTCAGGAGGCACGAAGATGTACCGAGATCTAAGACAACATTTCTGGTGGGAAGGCATGAAAAGGGAGATTGCTCGCTTTGTAGCGAAGTGCTTGGTGTGTCAGCAAGTCAAGGCTGAAAATCAAAGGGTTGCTGGTTTATTGCAACCACTTCCGATTCCTCAATGGAAGTGGGAACATATAACCATAGATTTCGTGACAGCTTTACCGCGGAGTCCAAAAGGCAACAATGCAGTTTGGGTGATTGTTGATCGATTGACTAAAGCAGCTCATTTCATACCATTTCGAGTTGGTCAATCAACAGAAGCGTTGGCGGAACGGTACATGCAGGAGATTGTAAGATTACATGGAGTACCTGTGAGTATCATGTCCGATCGTGACACCCGATTCTTATCGCACTTCCGGAGAAGTTTACAGGAAAGTTTAGGAACTCGATTGAAGTTTAGCATAGCTTATCATCCTCAGACAGATGGCCAGTCGGAGAGAACGATCCAAACTCTTGAAGATATGTTGAGAGCTTGCATGTTAGATTTCAAAGGTTCATAGAAGGATCATCAACACTTGGTGGAGTTTTCGTACAACCACAGTTTTCAGACGACTATTCAGATGGCTCCATTCGAAGCATTGTATGGTCGCAAGTGTCGTTCCCCTGTTTGTTGGGATGATGTGGAGAACGAAAATTGTTGGGACCGGATTTGATCGTGCAAACAGTAGAGAAAGTTAATACTATCCGGAATCACATAAAGGCAACACAAGATCGGCAAAAGAGTTGGGCCGATATATCGAGAAGACTTCTAGAGTTCGTTGTTGGTGATCTTGTGTTCTTAAAGATATCACCGACTAGAGGAGTGATTCTTTTTGGGAGTCAAGGCAAGCTTCGTCCTCGATTCGTAGGGCCTTTCAAGATTTTGGAGCGTGTTGGAGAAGTGGCTTATTGATTGGCGTTACCACAATCTTTGGCGAATGTTCATGACGTGTTTCATGTATCTCAACTTCGTAAGTATGTTCGAGATGAAACATACGTGCTGGATCATTCGGAGCTGACTGTAAGGGAGGATTTAACCTTTGAGGACCGACCGATGTCGATTGTTGATCGAAGAGAAAAGGTTCTTAAGAACAAGGTTATCTCTCTCGTACTTGTTTCTTGGGGAAATCGCTTGCATGGAGAATCAACTTGGGAACGAGAAGACGAGATTCGACAGAAGTTTCCACACCTGTTCTTGTAGATTCTTGATTTTTCATCTTTTCTTGTTTTGGGAATTTCGAGGACGAAATTCTTTTTGTAGTTGGGTATAATTTAATACCCTAGTTCATTTATACCAATTCTAGTATTCTTTATTTATGTTATTTTCTTGATTTATTGTGTTTTGAGTGCGAATAGTGTATTTTTACATTAGTATTAGCATTCGACCCGACCCGCTTGCTTGAAACCTGTCTTGATTCATGTTTATGAATTATCCTGACTTGTTACGTAGATTTGTGCATTTTCATGTTTATTGCATACTCACTTTTTATCTATCATTTTCATCTTTTACCATATAACATTTTAAGTCACGTAAAATATTTTAAAAATACATTTCATAGCCTGCGTGATACCCCTAACCCTGTGGTAGCATCCGCGTATCTTGTTCTCGTCCCGTTCAGTGAAACGGGCTTGTTTAGATGGCTACGTGCATGTGCGTGCATCCGTTCTTAGGGGTATGCATTTTTTCGTTACCCGGATATCCAACTTTAATTTTGGTCGACATGTATATTTTTCGTATTTTAAAATTGAATTTTAGACCCGACCCGGGCATATTTTGGACTATATTTGTATTTACCAGAATATCAAATTTTATTTATATAATATTAATTTTATAAATTGATACAAATTAAAATTTAGTTAACTAATAAAAGATTTTCTTAAATTTAAATCTAAACTAATTTCCTAACAAACTAACAACCCCTTTCTCTCTCTCTCCTCTGCATATATATATATTTATATATTATTTATTTATTTATTTTTTTCTTCCTTATTTAATACACAGCCTCTTCTTCTTACTTCTTCTTCTTCTTTTTTCTTGATCTTGTTTCTTGATTCCGGTGATCACCGCCGGAGCCGTGCTCGTCGCTGACGATCCGAGTGATCCAGTGAACGTACATTGCCTGTGTGATCACCCTCTTGCCTTGTCTGGACCCGTACCGCGTGCCGCGTGTACTGCGACGATTTACCGACGTCATACGTGCCGTGCGTATCTGTCGCGTGATTCGATCGAGGCAAGTTTATCTTGCGACATGCTATGATATATACTACATCCATATTAATAATAATATTTTATGTTTAGTGTATTGTACATCCCCTGTTATCATTTTATTATTTTACGACGTTCGTTTGCATCCGTATAATTTATTTCGTATCTAGTGCATGCAAATTTATCTTGTTATACGTTAGACTACAATATATTGCACCCATTTGAATAATAACATCACATAATGTTTAGTTATGCATCCCACATTACTATTTTACAGTTTTATTGTTTTCAGACATCCGTATGCATCCATATCAATATTTACATATCTAGTCGCATGCTAATTCATCTTGCTATATGCTATATATCTTATTTTGCATCCATATGAATAAAAATATCACATGTTGATTGCACTGTACATCCATATTAAAGTTTTACCGTTTTCGGATACCCGTTTGCATCCATATCATTTAAAATATATATCGTCGTAATATTTATTATTATTATATTTAATTAGTTTATAATCTGCATTTTATAATGTTATACAAAATATAGTTTGAAAATATTATAGTTTACATATGAAACGTCGTTGCAAAGCGGATACGACAAATCTGAAATTTACTGTACACCTTAGCTTATAAAATTCATTATAAATCATAGAAAAATTATTAGTATACGTTCTTTAATTCGTTACGAAGCTAGTTCAGAATACTATAACTCTATGAAATATTTACTTGCAAAATAAATTGCTTAAATAACGTAAAATGCAAATGAAAATATCTCTAAACTGCTGTCCATGGAAATTACAGCAGCAAACTTTCAATTTCGAGTGTTCATAGCTTTTTGTAGGAACAACCTGAGATACTTCTACTTATAAAAATGAAAACCTTATTGAATTATTTTTGTTTTGGTATAAGACACATCCCTTTTGAATAACGTTTGTTATTTTTAAGCTATTTTACAAATCAGAGTGATGCTGAATTTCTGAACGGAACTTTCTTGTGCATGGTTAATCGATACCACTTTTATAGTTATTAATCGGTTTGAATATGTTATCCATCTTAATATTATTATATAAATATCTATTTAATAAATAATAGTGCTTGTGTTTTAATATTCAGCAAATTTTACCGATTTACAGTTTTATAGTATCCGTCTGTATCCGTACGGTTTATTACATATCTAGTTGCACGCCGAGACCATATTATTTCATGTTACTGTTGTATTAGTGCACCATACTTGATAATTGTGCATCCTACTTAGTCATGATGTGACCCCTGATCGATATTTATGCATCCATGCTTTTATTGTACATCCGTACTTTCACCTTGATTCAATACTTGCTATAGTTTGATTATGAGCACCCGTTTGACACCTGTGCATTACCTGACATGACCTGATACACTACTACTGACATGACTTGATACCTGTGCACTACTTGACATGACTTGATACATGTACACCACCTGACATGACCTGATTATATCACTACTTGACTTGATACCTGATCTTGTTACTAATGCCGACAATCTTGACATGTTGTTCCTACGGACGTATCCTGTTGTCTATTTAGACAGACTTGTACTTGCTTGATCCTGTGTTGGCATTAGCTCCAGATTTATCAATACCTGACTTATACACATAACTTGGGGGTATGGGGAAATTAAGATTGTAACTGAACGTAACTCAAAGGGCTATTACATCCTGTACCGTGGTCCCGTGGGGTATGAACGGGACATAGTCTATTATATATTGTACTGTGGTTCCGTGAGGAATGAACGGGGCATAGACCGATGGGTTACGATGAGGATTACATTAATTGATTTCGAATAACTTTAGAGTAGATAACCCTATAGCACAGTTTAGACTACTCACTGCACTTCACCTGTTTATATCCTGTTCACTGATCTATATTCATGTTACTGTTTACTTGTTACTGATGACTTGTTACTGTTCATACTTCATGCCTGCATATTTCATTACATCCTGCTTGCTTAGAATTATTGATATTATGACGCACTGACGTCTGGGTTTTGCATGGCCCAGATCCTCTACCCTTGTCGCAGGCTGATCAGGAGTACTTCCGCCGTTACGCCGGGCAGTGATGATCCAGTTAGTATCCAGTTTAGTTATGTTTTACTTTATAGATATTTTTGCTTTTTGGATTTATTGCTTCCGCATATTATTTCTTGACTCGTTTATTCTGGCTCATGGACATGTACTAGATAGTTTATTTTATTTTCCTATTCTTGATATCTCTAGACAGCCGTAATGTGACTGTGGAGGGATATTTCCTATCCACAGGTAGAATGGTTGGCTCTGTCACGTGCCTATCTTAGCGCACTCTGGGAAGCGGGGCATGACAACGAAGGTGAAAGAGACGACGACGAGATCGACGGCGGTGGACGCGAGCGACGGCATGGCAGGCGAGGGCGCGGCGTGGGTTTGAGCTTGCGCGCGGGAAAAGAAGAGGGAGAGAGGGAGCGAGCGGAGAGGGAGTGTAAGTGGGGGGGAGAGAGAGTGAGCATGGGGAGAGAGGGGGGAGAGAGCGAGATAGCGAGGGGGAAGACGTTGGGCGAGGACGTGGGGAAGTGGACGTGGGGAGCGGGGAGAAGGACGTTGCGAGGAGGCGCGAGTCGTGGGGGTTCCTGGGTGGAGGACCATTGCGAGGAGGGCGCGAGAACGAGGGGGGAACCGTTGGGGGCGAGGACAGGGACGTGAGGCGCGGGTCATGGGCGCGAGAGAAGCGGGGGCGAGGAGGGGGAAAAGAGCGGGAAGGTGAAAACGAGGGAGGAAGAGGGGATGAAGCGGGTCGGGTTTGAGGGAGTTGGGCCGTCTCGGGGGAGAGGAGAAAATGAGTGTGGGGTTTTAGGGAGTGCGCCGGGGCTTGGGCTGGGTTTAGGAAAAAGAAAAGGGGAATGGAAAATAAAAGAGAGATAGAGAGAGTGGGCTGGGCTGGGAACTAAAAGAATTAAAAAGAGTTTGGAATGAATGGGCTGAGGCAAAAATAAAAGGGATTTGGATTAGGGTTTGGGGTTTTAAAATAAAATAATTATAAATGTATATAAACAAATTTTGTAAGCAACACTTTATAAAAATACGGATATTGGTGTACAAAAGAACTGGGTATTACACTTTCAAAGCAAGATTAGTGGCTAAAGGATTCACACAAAAGGAGAGCATAGATTGTTTTGATACTTATGCACCTGTGGCTAGAATAACATCCATTAGAGTTCTTATTGCTTTGGTTTCAATATATAATTTATATGTGCATCAAATGGATGTTAAAATAGCCTTTTTAAGTGGTGAATTAAATGAGAAAGTATACATGGAACAACCCGAAGGTTTCATACTTTCTAAAAATGAGAACAAAGTTTGTAATTAACTAAGTCGATATATGGTTTAAAACAGACTCCTAAACAATGGCATAAGAAATTTGATAAAGCAATAATATCAAATGGTTTTATGCATAATAATGCGGATAAATGTATATATTCCAAATTCAATCAGAATTATGGAGTAATTACATGTCTCTATGTAGACGACATGTTGATTTTTGGTACAAACATGATTGGAATAAATGAAACAAAAAAGTATTTATCTTCAGTATTCAAAATGAAAGATTTGAATGAAATAGATACTATTTTAGGAATAAAGGTAAAAAAACATGGTAAAGGGTTTATGCTAAACCAATCTCATTATATAGAGAAATTATTAAATAAATTCCAACATTTTAATATTAAAGAAAGTGTTACTCCGTATGATCCGAGTATGAAGTTAAATGAGAATTGTGACAATGTGATTGCACAATTAGAATATGCTAGCGCTATTGGAAGCCTTATGTATGCGATGCATTGTACAAGGCCTGATATAGCTTTTGCGGTATGCAAATTGTCACGATACACCAGTAAACCCGGTACTAATCATTGGAAGGCCATCAGTAGAGTTCTTGGGTATCTAAAAAGAACAAAAGAGTTTGGTCTATTTTATTCTAATTATCCTGCAGTACTAGAAGGTTATTCGGATGCAAGTTGGATCACAAGTGCAAGTGATAATAAATCCACAACATGTTGGGTATTTACAATCGGAGGCGGTGCTATTAGTTGGGCCTCTAAGAAACAAACCTGCATCACGTATTCAACAATGGAATCTGAATTTATCGCTTTGGCTGCTGCCGGTAAGGAAGCAGAATGGCTGAGAAATTTATTATTGGATATAAAGTTGTGGTCATAACCAATGTCATCTATTTTCTTGCATTGCGATAGTGAGGCGACTATGTCTAGAGCTTATAATAATGTTTATAATGGTAAATCTAGATACAATAGCTTAAGGCATGAATATGTTCGAGATTTAATTAGTAATGGAATTATTATCATAGTTTATGTGAGATCTGCAAAGAATTTAGCAGATCCCTTTACCAAGGCATTATTTAGAGACTTGGTAAAGAGTACGTCGATCGGAATGGGATTTAAACATTTACAATTTGGCACCAGTAATGGTAACCCAACTTTAATTAGTAAAAACTAATTTTAATAGTTTAATGGGTAATAACAAGTTACTGTCATGTGCCTGTATTGTACTGGACGTCTCATTCTTATATAACTAAGTATCTGGTGCTGTCTGTTACGATAAAGATGATGAGCGAAAGCTCTCAATGGAGTTATTTAATTTTTAAATATCCGCAGTAACAGGAATATAATAAAAGAAACTCCATCTATATTAGCATAGAAGTGGTGCCGTTTCAACAAGAGATATGAAGTGTTCTCTTGTAAATGCTTATGAAGACCGAGAGTAGCACACGACCATAATAGTGCTAAAGCAGTTATAGACCTTTTAGAAAATAAGATGAATATTGTGTGTGTTGTATTTCAAATTCTAATAATAAAAGTTTTGGTTTAATCTGCGGACACTAATAACTTTGTTAGACGATTGATATATATACACTAATGGAATGTTTAAATCGAGAGATACCTTTCTTTATGAATAATATTTGTCACGAGAGAGATGTGATTGCAGCTAATATATACAAACTAGTGGGGGATTGTTAGTAGTTTGAATCTATTGGTAGCATTTGTATATGGGAAATAGTCTCATATTGGATGGAGAGACGAATGCCCAAGTCTTTATAATAATTCCCAATATTTAAGTAATATCTTGAATAAAGTGGGTTATGAGCCAAGTGGGCCAGATTTCTAGCAGGCTTATAACATTTATTTATTATTGTCTTTGATGAGGCACTTGGGACATCTTGGGTTGACTTAATAACAGAGTTTCACATTTTGAATTTCAAATTCAAAAGTTGTCTGAAAAACTATTCACTGAACAGTCACAACCGTTCAAACGGTTGTGTTTATTCAACTCTATAAATTAAGTCCTTCTCTTTACAGTTTTGGTATTTTCTTCTCATTATCTTTTAAGAGAGTTTCAAGGGCTTTATTGTATATTGGGGGTGATTGCCTTCTGCTGTACTCCCGTAGTAGGGGGCAATATCATCTTTCGGAAAGTGTATCATACACGTTTTAAAGCTTTTAATTCTGTCTTAACCAAACTAAAACTTAAACATGAGCAAACTAAATAACTAATCTATTCTTTTCAGACACCATGCCACTCAGTTGGTTGACCCACTATGATTTCCTTGTAGTTCTATCAAAACTTTTAGAGATCGATGCACCATTTGGGGAAGTTATGGTAACTTGTATCCAATTGCTATCAAACTTTTACAGCTTCCTAACTAAAATCCGTTCCGATATTTCGGGTTTGGATACAAGCTTTCAAATTCATATACCATGTTCCTATAGCTAAGGATAGGATCTTCTTATGGTTTCATATTTTTAGATGGTGAACTTAATAGTATAAGGTGTTCCCTATCTTGGGTTATTCATTTTCGTTAGCGGCCTGGATGCGAAACCGCCCTGTGATATAATCGGGGCTATGCATTATTTTTTCCACCATTCTTACTGAGACAACATAGAATAAATGGATACAGGTAATTAGATGAAAATGCAAGCAACATGATGATGCTAAATGCAAGAAACAGAATCCTACAATAAAGTAATGAAGGAAAAAGAATTTTATGGTTATCCCCTTGAATACAGTGAAAACTCAGATGTGGAACTGTTATGAAAAAAACACCCAAAGTAGAGCAGAAAAATGATAAAGAGAAGAACAAAATCAGAATGAAACAAAACATAGATTTAATGAGTTTCGACCAAAGACCTAAATCCTCTAGCAACGGAGAAACTATTTACTATAATCAGACATTGCATGGTTACAAAGATAGTGGAGGAACTCTCAAACCGTAATATAATATGCCACAAATCTCACCAAAAGGTTGCTACCTTATTTCTCATCGAAATTCTTTACCGAAACTCTCAACTGTACAAGGTATGTATTTTCTTCAGATGCTTGCGCCTCAGACTACAGCTTATAATTCTGAGGCTCATCCTACAGTCTCAACCTAGTTTTACTAGCTTGGCATAATATGCGCTTGACAAGTAGGGCTTGATCTATAGGGCTCGGCAGTTAGATTGGATATGGTTCACTAAATTCTCGGTACACATAACTGGAACACAGAATGGAGTTTAAATTTGGGAAAAAATGACAGGAGAATATTCTTTCTTTTAAAAAATTCATTACAATGATTTATTTTTGGCTGAAGAAACTTCAGAGGTAGTGTAAGTACATTTTCCATACCCATGCATAAAAATGAAAAAAAGGGAAAAGAAAAATTCAGCCACTCACACAGCCATCAACTACAATGGAGACAACAAATATAACATGGAAAATGGAGAAACATAGTATTGACACTCATACATAGAAAATGGATATGATGTTGAAGAAGAGACAGAGTCCGCCTCGTCTCACAGTCCAGGACCTAAGGAGTTTTAGTATCCCTTCAGTAATGACTGTTACATGCTCCCATTCTTGTTTGATTAAAAACACATGCACTCTTTGATTATATTTGTTACTCAAGCATCAGTTTATACCATCTGAAAACCAATGACATATGGGTAATGTGAGAATTTGTATATTTACAGCAAATGATCAAACTTTGCCGGTAGGTAGTAACTAGGTAGTGGTGCTGGTCACTGAAGCATGATTTCTTTGGTGGTGATTATTTCGGTTGCAACTCTCTCTTTTTTCTGCGTGCGTGCCCATGTGTTTTCTCGCTCATGATTTTGATCGTTTGATGCTTTGTTGTTAATGTAGTTCTTCTGTTGGTCTTATTTCCTAAGCCATTTTTTGAAAACACTCATTTAAACAATTCAGTCTTCGGCATACATCTAGTAGGTTTGCTGCAGGAATATTGATAATATGCAAGTAAGTTTTGATTATGCAAAGTTTTCCTTTCCGATGTGAGAGACATAAACTACCGCATGCATTTTCGATCTGATCATCTGCAATAATCAAACAGAAAGACATAACTATATTCGCTTTTAGAACTGTGTAATTTATATTGATGTTGATTCATATTAACAATGCATGCCTAATGTGATTTCCATCTCTGCAGGTCGCTGCATTCAACATAGGTTTGATTATGGTGCTATAATTCTATTAGGTGCAAATATTAATTGAATTATTATGGAAAAATTCTTTGTTATGGTGGCTATAGAAAATCTGATCATTTAAAGATACAATTTTCCATTACTTCATTTATATTTAAAAGATGCTAATCATTGGGTCTTTGTTACCCAAATTATGTTGGGTTAGCTATAGATGACTTCCGATGTGCTTTTAAGAGAACATTTTTAGTCGAGAAATAGAATATGTAGCTCTAAAGTTACCGATGGTTATCGCGTCTCTATTTCTAGAAATTGCATAAAAGTTTACTACGAATATGCCATAATGAGTTACCTATGTATCGATAAAAATATTGGTGACAAATATATAGCTGTTAAAAACCCAAATAGAAAAGGAAAAATATCCAAAGGAGTCTGGTTAAGCTTTGGTGGGATCCCATTCAGTAATGATAAAGCTACACACTTATGCACCGAATGCACATCTAATGCCCCTCCTTTTCAAACTTACATTAGGTCATGTATAGAGGTTTCCCGGTAGTGATGCATTTATGTCCAATTTTCAGTGCCATCAGGGTCCATTGTTCATTGCTTTGAAGGCTTTCCTCGTTTCCTTTATCATCCAGTGATAGTGTCATGGTTGATTGGATTTGAAAGAAGACACCTCTGCTCGCTCTCTTTAAAAAGTTGTATTTATCCATTGTCCTTACTTTGTGTTATGCACTTGTTTCAAGCGACCCTCGCTACTTCCTAATTTTCTTGTCCTGTCAGCAGCTCCTCCACCCCAAACTTTTACCATTAGTTTAAGGCTTCTGGACCTTCGATTGATTTCCTTGTCTTACTAAGAAGTAGAGACCTACATAGAATTCGGATACGGTTACCGGACATGATACGAGTCGGATTTGAGGATTCACAATTTTCAAAAAAATCAAGGACACGATTTGTTGAGATATGCTAGCATTTTGCTGTGTACATATATGTACATAAGAGCACAAGGTTATCATTTCAGCAAATATAATATAGAATACAAGTCATTCATTAGTTTTAACGCATAGATTGTTGGTGTCCTAGCCACTGATACATGTTTGATATATATAGATATACAATATAAATTTTAGGATGCGCAAAAGAGTTCTACATCTATACTTGATGATATGAGAGAACCCGATGAACAACAACAACAATTGAGCCTTTTATCTCAAGAATATGGGGTAGGCTGCATGAACCAACATGAGAATCATGTCGGGTCGAGCACATGAATACTCCGCCTCCACTCACTCCTATCAAACAATATACTTTCATTAAGGCCTTCGGCACCCATATCTTTTCGTATCGTCTCCATCAATGTTTTCTTCGGTCTCCCTTTCGTTCTTTTGACTTGGCATAAATCGAGAATATCCATTTGTCGAACCAATACTTCTATAGGTCTGTGTCGCACATGACCAAACCATTTTAGGCGGTTTTCCTGCATCTTTTCATCCACTGGTGCTATGCCAACCTTTGCACGAATATCCTTATTTCGCACCTTATCTTTTCTAATGTTACCATACATTCAACGAAGTATGTGCATCTTTGCAACATGCATCTTCTATGCTTGATGTTTCTTCGGAGCCCAGCATTCTGTACCATATAATTAGGCAAGCCGAATAGCACAAAATCCCCGTTGCACTTCTCCATTTCAGCCAATGGCTTGAATCCTCTAGTTGACATCGCTATTGATTTCCACATCCTTTTGGTTGAAGGAACTTCAGAGGTAGTGTAAGTACATTTTCTGTTGAGTTTGTGTGACTCGTATTAGTCCCACATCGGGAGTTTAAGGGGAAGTTGATGTGTATATAATGTAACTTGGACCTCTACCTAACAGCTCGGGCTTTTGGGTTAGAATGGGCACCCAAGTTGTGTTGTGTACACGTCGCTTGCGGGCTCCGTCCCCGACAAATGGTATCAGAGCCTGGTTTGTTCGGGAGGAGGGGTGGAGCGAGAAAAAAAAATATTGATGTTAGGGGATGGGTTGAGTGCTTGTGTAATATCAATGTTGTACATCACTGAAGAAAGGTTGTGAGTACAACGGCCATCACTTGGTGTTGAAGCGCCTGTAAGCCTGTATGTATACCGCCGATGTTGTATGCCACCTACAACGGTGCAGGCGGGTATATACGATACGAGTCAAGCTCGGGATTGCTGAGTTTGTGTGACTCGTATTAGTCCCACATCGGGAGTTTAAGGGGAAGTTGATGTGTATATAATGTAACTTGGACCTCTACCTAACAGCTCGGGCTTTTGGGTTAGAATGGACACCCAAGTTGCGTTGTGTACACGTCGCTTGCGGGCTCCGCCCCCGACAGACATCGCTATTGATTTCCACATCCTTTTGGTTGATGGAACCTAGATATCTAAATTGATCGATCAGTAATATCTCTTGCTCATCCAGTTTAATACCGTCGTGATCTCGACTTCTCTGTTTACTGAATTTGCATTGCATATATGCTGTCTTAGACCTATTCAATCTCAACCCCCGAGATTCCAACGTTTGCCTCTATAAATCCATTTTGGCATTAGCCCATGTTTTCGTCTCGTTTACCAAAATAATATCATCAGTGAATAACATGCACTAAGGTTCCTCATTCTGGATAGTTCTAGTAAGTGCATTCATCACTATGGCAAATAATAATGGACTTAAAGTAGATCTTTGACGCAATCCAATTGTGATTGGAAAGTCACTCGTTAGGCCGCCATAAGTCCTTACATATGCCGCTACTCTATCATACATGTCCTTACTTATGTCAATGTACTCGATTAGGACTCTCTTCTTCACCGTCCTCCATAATACCTCTCTAGGTTTCTTGTCGTAAATTTTTTCAAGTCAATAATAACCATATGCAAAGCTCTTTCTTTGCAAAAACGTTCAACAAGTTGACGAAGCAAATGAATAGTCTCTGTCGTCGATCGTCCAAGTATGAACTCAAACTGGTTTTTTGTTATCTTAACATTCTGTTTTAGCCCGTGTTCAATCACTGTCTTTAAAAGCTTTATGGTGTGACACATGAGTTTTATTCCACGGTAATTTGAGCAACTTTGAATGTCATCCTTATTCTTATAAAGACGTACAAGGGTGCTCCTCCATTTATTTCGCATCGTTTTGGTTTGCTGAATCTTATTAAACAGGTCCGTCGGCTATCTAACGTCTATCTCTCCCAGTCATCTCCATATCTCAATAGGAATTCTGTCTAGCTGTGGACCAACAACTTTCCTTGATTTCATCTCTTCAAAGCCTATGTAATCTCAGATATTCTTATTCTACGCATGAAATCACGGTTTATATTTTGAGATTGAATGACAAGTCCATCCAAATTCTTAGTAAAACTTTCATTGAACAACTTTTCAAAATGGTCTCTCCACCTATTTTTGATATCCTCATCTCGAACCAATACTTTATGATCTTCATTTTTGACACACTTCACCGCATATAAGTCTCTGGTCTTCCTTTCTCTCATCCGAGCAATCATGTATATATCATTTTTTGCCTCCGTGGTGTCCAACTTCTTGTACTTCTTAGTTTTAGCTTCCCGAACAGCTTACTTAACCTCCTTTTTAGCTATCTTATATTTTTCAAATCTCTACATCTCTATTTTTCTTCAAATCTCTATAAGAATCTTTGTTTGATTTTAATGTCGGCCTTTACTTCTTTATTCTATCATGACGTGTTCTTAAATGGTGGAGCACCACCTCTCGACACACCAAGAAGCTCTCTAGGTATCCTCTTAATGCATCTAGTCATCTTATTCTATATTGTGTTTGAATCGTCTTCGGACTTTCAATCTGTCTCTTGAACTACATGATTTACAAAGGCTTCTTGGTTACCTTAGTTTAGTCGCCACCACATAATTCTAGGCTCTACCTTATGTCTAAACTTCCTTAGTTCTCTTCTAACTCGAACATCTAGAACTACAAGTCTATATTGAGCGGTTACACTCTCACCTGGTATTACCTTGCAATCGATGCAACAATCTCTATCTATCCTTCTAATTAGAAAAAGTCTATATGACTAGCACTCGATCCACTCCTATAGGTGATCAAGTGAGACTCTTTCCTTAAACCATGTATTTGCCAAGATCAAGTCATAAAACAATGCAAAATCTAAAATCGGGTTACCCGCTTCATTTCTCTGTCCAAAACCAAAACCTCCACGGATAGTATCAAACCCTCTACGATTAGTACCTATATATCCATTGATATCTCCACCGGTAAATAATTTTTTTCTACTTGGTATATTTTGCACCATCTCGTTTAAATCCTCCCAAAATGGATACAAATCGGATACCACTGTCTGAATCTGAAAGAACCCAATACGGATACGAGTCCAATATGGATACATCTCCTTGATGATGAACCCATGCAACATAGGAACAGTCGCTGGCTAGTCTACTTAGCATGTAGCTTTCACATTTAGATCATCTCTAGCCTAAATTAGAAACTGCCGAGCAACGGGCTTAATTTGTTCAACTGGTGCTTTTTCTGGGTAGTACAAGTTCTGTTGCTGTTCTTATTGCTTTTGTAAATGTGCTTTACATCCAACCATTTGAATATTCTGATAACAGCACTGCGAAAAGTTGACATGTGATTCTTGTGGACATCTCAGGTCGATCAACAGCAGTATAAAATTGCCTTCTTTGAGCTTGCCTCAAATGTGTGGGCTTGTATGTGTGCTTTGGTTGTCTTGTTTGTTATGAAGGGGGGTGGTTTGCTTTGGTTGAATTAATCACGTGCATTTTGCATGGCCAAAACTTCAGAGAGAACTCTAATTCTTCATAGGAATGCTTAACAAGATTCCTGCAGCATTTTAGTTCATAGTGGCATGTTGCTTACCGCTATCAAATAGGCAAATAGTGCATTTTCACTGTGAACTGTAAATGCGGTAAACTATCATTTCACTTCTATCTTCTAGCTTATTGCACCTTTTTCTCTTATTCTTTTGTATCTATCGGTCCTTCTCATGTGGACCCTTAAGTTTGTTATAGATCATTCAATTTGTTTGTGGATGAGCAGTAGCTCGCTTGATCCCATGTGAACAATAACAGAAAGTGACATGAGAGATAATCTAGGAGAGTTTGAATAAACCACAAATTACACCCCCGGTGGTGTACATGCACATCTAATAGTAATGATCTTGTGTGAATAGAAAAGTGAGTTGAAAAGCAGTTAGTTCTCAACAACTGGAAGGTTTAAGCCAATATCATTTATGAGCTTTTGTGAACAGACAAATGAGAGTTGGAAAGCAATTAATTCTGGATAACAACAAACATTTTGGGATGTTTAAGCCATATTCTTTGTGAACTTGATATAGAATGTTTTCTAAAAGTCATGCTGAATGATATAAGCATATGTAGTGACCCTTTTTTTCCTTCTGAAACCAGCTAACAACAAGTTGATAATTGGTTATTTATTTATTTATTTTAATATTCTATAGCTTCAATGTTTCTCTTGTGCAACATCAGAATTCATGCTGCATATTCAGGTGAAGTCTATCCTTCCCCTCTTTAAACAGAAAAACTTTGAGACACGCATAGGTCAAATTTAAACAGTTGTGTGCTTTTAAATAATTCTGTACATAAAGTGATGTCCTTAAAATAGTTTTTCATGCAGCACTGACCCTTAATCCACACACAGCTAAGGGTCTTATTGAAATTTTGAGACTCTCTCTCTCTGCGCGTGCGCGTGTGCGGACACACCATTTTCTACCATTTCATGAATGTAAAGCCTACTAACATCGCTGGAGGTTTGGGGGGGGGGGCATGCATTATTGCCTTGTTTAAGTTTGAAGGGATAAGAGAAAGCATATTGGAAATGAGATTAGTGGTTCGCCCTTTATTTCCTTATTTACTTGAGCAGCTCGCTAAGTTTTGTACTTCTTGCTGCCTTCTTTAGTTCATCTTCTATTTGGTGATACCATTCTAGCATTGCATAGAAACTGTCAGTCCAACTCTAGTTTTGTTGATAGTGTTCTCATCTTACTTTTCACTATATTTTAGAACATTGATATTGATTTAAAAAATAATTTCACTTGTTGCATCTTCGTCCTGGAAGCTTGAATTTACACTTTTCTAGACTTTAACAGTTTGTACCATATATGAATATCTTTTGTCACTCATTTGTATGCTATGGCATATATTGCCTTCTGTATAATTGCGGATGAGCATTTTAAGGAGCAGTGAAATCAAAATTACATTTCAAAGTGGTTAAGAAACTCGATCAAACAATTTGACAGTTTTGATGTGTCAATGAATGCACTACAGAATTTCTTTGCAGAGGTTGAGTTATTTCTTAATCGCTTATACTTATTTCCATTATTCATGTTATCCTCAAATCATTCCTAACTCTGTTCTCTTTACAGAAAATTTTGACTCAGGAAGGCAATGAAAATGAGTATGCCACCTCTGATACTGATACGGGATTGTTTAAAAGAATTTGAAAGAGGTGAATGTACAAAAGGTAACTGAGAAACAAAAGAAGATCAATCCTCATAGGAGAAAGAACATATTTCTGGATGATGCACTAGCAGAACTGAAACCTCTCTCAGCAAGAAAAGGTCAGTGCCTTGCAGAGTCTGCTGGCGAAACAAATGAGAAACCCTTAGACAACCATAGAAAATACACGGACCCGGAAAGCCATCCTCTAATATCCAGGTGATCCTATTTATTGGAGTTTGCATCATGAGATTTGAGACCATGATTTTAAATATCGGTTATTTAATTCAAATGTATCAGAGAGATGCTTCATATAGCGGATTGGAGATATCGTCATATCAGCCGATATATTGGACGATAATATATTAGTTTTATAGTTTTGATAGGGCTCCCAAAACGATTTATTGGTTGGTATATTGACTGATATGACCAATATTTGATTCGCTAATACACATAAAGAGATAAAGGATTATTTTCATCCTTCACTAAAAAAATGAGACAATTTTAATATATTTGTTCATTGGTCTGACACATCACATTGTACTTTCCAAAATTGCTGTGTTGCTGTAACCCTATGTTGAGAATCATATTACTGGGCTTAGTTGAAACCAACTGAACCCAAACTTTTATTAAAAAAAGTATATAAAAAAAACCTAAAACTAAAAATATAATCTATGACTGTTAATTAATCGATGGTCGGCATGCAGAACTCTAACAATACTGCTTGTGCGCTCAAATTGATAAAACACATCGGCATTTAATTTACCAAGCATACTACTATCTACTAAGATCTTTGAGGCCTCAAAAGAAAATCTGTATGCAGAAAATAAATACGCATTTTGAGTAACTAAATATGTTTGCTTTAAAACATACTAGATATGGCACGACCAATGCCCGTGAAGTTCTTGCATTGTCTAGTGAAGATTAGTGTGAATAGTATTTATCTTAAATTTCACTAATGTTTGGTAATCTTTATCTATATTTCAGATTAATGTTAACTAGTTCCCCTTTATGCGACGATTCCTTATTTTGCTGCATAAGCTGTCGACATTTGTAATCATCTCATGAAACCGTTGCTGCATAAGCCGTCATTTGTTATCATCTCATGAAACCGGCGATGCATGTCTAATTTGCTAAAATGACAAGGCTATCGCTGCATGAATAGCCAATGCTTGTAATGTTTATGTGTAATGTCAGCTGTTTGGCCTGTTTGTTCGCCGGCAATAGTAATTGATTGGCATAAATTCCCTATGGTTTGTTCGATGTGCAAGTTAATTATCTATTCGGCTTCCATAATTATGTTAAATTAGGCAGAGACACACGTGTGTTTCTGTTTCTGAATACTAAAGTTAACAGTACAAACAAACCCTGCATGGCCTCTCACACAAAAATCCTGCGCTATCTATTTGATTACTCGGACCATAGCTTCAGCTTCCTCCCATGCAATGATGCAGTCTACACTCTACTGTCGCTATCAAGAGAACTGGCATTGTTCAGCACAAAGGAGAATCGATATGGAGAACAAGAGTTACCCTGTTTGTGGTTCTCTAGAAATAGTGGACGCTCGCTTGTTCTATTAGCTCTTTGTTGTGTGCCTGTAAAAAACTTGTTAAGAGCCACCAATGGAGCATAGTTGTTGCGGTACGACTTCTCTTCGAAGTGGGAGCTCATGGTTTCAGAAAAAACCGGCATAGGCTTTCTCTGGGTAATATAAACCACTATTATATACGATGAACCACAACGAGGTTTTATTTCATTGAAACCAATAATAATGATAAATCACACATTATAATTAGAAAACAATAATGATAAATCGAGCAGCAGTTAAAAGTGCCCCCATAAGGAAACATGCACCAAACGCTAATTTATATGATTAAAGCCGAGCTGTAGTAACATAAATCATGTATGTTCTGAAGAAAGCATGCAACTTCTCTGCAACATAACATTGGATTTTCCTCAGTTTTACCGAATTAAAAGTCATTAACCTTTACTACAAACATCTCTGGATAAATTAAAGATACGCAGCATATATTAAGAACTGCATATTTTGCTGTTAATTTCAATCAGTGATCAGCCAAGCAAGTCATAGCTCTCTCCAGAGTGAAAAAGGACTGTTACTCCCAGGTATCTCCATTTTTCCTAGCAAGTGATCAACTCCTGCATCCAACCTCAACTTTATGAAAATGCAGCTTCAACACGAAAAATCCGAGTAAAACAAAGATGGTAAACTAAAAGGGTTGATTGCATATAATACCCTTTTATTTAACCCTCATTCAGCACTTCTAACCCATCAACTGTTTAATTTGCAGCCAACACTATTTGAGTTGGTGTCAAGCTGGATAACCATGAACTCACACTATTTTCAGATAAAAAAACATTGGACTATATAAATTCCCGATAGCACAATTCAACTTTCACAGTTTTCTTATTCAAATTATATAAAACAGTTTTACTGGTGTTTGGTACTTCTGTGAAAAAACTGCGAAAATTTAATGATATTATTTATAATTTATAAAGTTGGATGGCTTTATCTGCCATTTATATAAAACTCAATAATTTTATCTGAAAAACACTGTCATGCCCCTTTAACTAGAGTGTCGGATGCTAAAAAACCAATTTTGTAATCTTAAGCGCTGGATGAGATATGGATAAGTGTTATAATGCAACTAACACTAAATAAAGGGCTTAATTGCAATTAACATCATTTAGGTTTACCTTGTATTGCACTTATTACCCCTAAACTTGTTTATTAGCACGACACTGCTAGGGTCTGTACGGATGCGACTTGAAAGAGAATTTGATCTGATATTCACTAATTCTTTCTCCTGAACCATTCGACTGGTGACGATATGACCTAAAAAGGAAAATTTGATATAGTTGCTGACTGACTCTAGGGTGATATGTGCTAATTAACTAGTTGAGGGGGTGATTGGTGCAATACAATGTTAACATGAGCGGTGTTGTATGCAATAAACAACGAAAAAAGATGACCACATACTCGAGTTTGATAGCATAGTTTCATAAAAAGCCATTTGGCCCAGACTTCCTGAAGATTTCGAATTCGATGGAGAAGAATCATCAACCATCTGATTAACATGTTCACCTGAAGTCTTGGCTTTCTTCTCGTCTGGAGATTCAATCTCTGCCTCGGCTTCAGATTCAGTGTTACTTTGCAATGGAGCCGTATTATGCTTTCGCTTTGACCGCGCCCTCCTATTTTGGAACCAATTACAGACATTTGTTTCGGAAATTTGCCCATGCTGGGTGAGTTCGTTTGTTATCTCCTTTATCTTTTGTTTGCTTGGTGTCCCATTGCCTTGATCAAATATGCTCTCGAGTATCTGTAGCTGGACAGGCGTTGGGGTCCAACGCTGCCTTGCAGCAATCTTGTGGCCCCCAGATAACATCAGCGGATCAGAATAAAGGTTCCCAAGTCTCATTCCTAAACGAAAAAGTGAACAATTATAATGTAAAAACAAAAAGGAAACATTCATTAATCTTAAGCCAATTGCCTGATACATACTGATTGCTCGATGTATATCAAGATCAACATTTTGGTATGTGGATTGCGGAATTTAAAATTTTCAACTAATGAAAGTTCTAACATTTTTCTTAATGAGTGTTCTCCTATATACTAGAAAGTTCTAAATAAAAGAAAAATATTTATAGAAACAACTATATAATAGTCATCTGATAATAGTAGGGAACATGCAACCACAAGCTTCAGAAAAATAGGAAAATAATGCAAGTGCTGTACTTCACATAGTTACCAACAGAAGCTGTTTAGAAGAAAGGGCAATTTTGTGATTATTCAGAGGAACAAGAAACATACCTATTTGACTGAGTTAAAGTAATCCACAACAATGTAAAATAAAAGTTATTAAAAAAATACTACTCACTCCAAGGTTAATACTCTAATACTACTGACTTAAAATTATTAATTTATTATAAATACGTGCATCACACGTGTATATTACTAGTATTTATAGTGCCAATCTGAATGTCAAAATTTGTCAGATACTACCTTGATTACTTTCAAGGAACAACTTCAACAAATTCCACGAGTAATCTAACATAATACTGAGAAATGTGACAACATTAACTTTGATGGGTTCGACGAACAACTTCATCGTTCAAACTACTTAGGAATGATACAAACAAATTTCTTGTGAATCTTGTACATTATTTTGCGATTCTTTTGAGCGGCTTATTAGTGTATTTTTATTTTTTATTTTTGCTTCAATAAGGTATTTGTAATATTGGGAGTCCATGCACATTAAGAATGTGGATCTAGATAAATGATTATAATAAAGGAAAGAATATTGTATAGTAATACACCATTGACATAAAGTGATAAGGAGACCCCATACCATACCCCTCACCAAATCCATTAGAATTATAAAAATTGATTTGATTTTGACATGTAATAGATAATTTTGTTCGTCAACAAAGTTGTCCCATCAGGAGAGCATGAACTAATGTTGAGAGATTTATAGTGCAGTTTAAACTTAGTTTAAACTTGTATAACTTGGTATAAGGGTATTGGATCCATGAAGAGAATATGTTCTATTTCACTCTTGGCTTTTCCCTAATTCGCACTTTTGCATAATTTCCTGTAGAAAATATACCATAGTTTCCCTTCTTATAGATTTCTACTCTGAAGAGAATTTTCTATGGCCAACTGCTCATATAACATTATGAAAAGCCTCTTTTTTTTTATTGATTCCTAAAACAGAAATTCGACACTAAATAGGAGAGGATTAATGCTAAACCTTTGTTAGATCTTTCATGGAGCTTAGATTCATACCTGATCCCTTCTTAATGGGAAAAGGCTTAAATGATGATGATGGGTAGTGTATTCAATCAAGAGAAAAGCTAATGAAATTTCTTCTTCTTCTTTTTTAATAGAAATTCTTTATATATAAAAAATTGCACTGAGTGCTTTCTCACCACTCTAATTTTCTTAGCATATTGGCCAATTTTATGTGACTCATTGATTGCCCATATCATAAACTCACTCTCCAGGCCTTCCATGCACTTTAGCTCATCCAATCACATCAAACACCGACCATAATAATTTTTCAAGTCCAAACTAACTTTCATAATAAAAACAGTCCCAACTAAGTAACCATTGAACTAGAAATGCCAACTATTTCAACTATAGCTTTGAGTACATGATACAAGAAAAACATGATTAATAAATGCCAAGTATTTTCACTACAGACTCGAATCTAATAAATCCCAAAATTGTAAATGTCAAATAAGTAGCTATCGCCTCCACACAAACAGATCTAATTAAACTGTACACGTCTCAAATTCATTGAACATCAACAACAACAAAAAAGACCAATCTGAAGAATAAAGTATCATAATTCTCCAGAAAAATAAAAATATACTAATTATGAAAGAAACCCCTATAAACATGTTCTCTAATTTGCAAATTCATGTTCAGAACAGGTAAAAATTGCAGTAAATTGAAACTTAACAACATGTGCACCGTCCAATGAATAACCCAGTTTTCAATATCCAAAAACAATTCCTTAATTTCAAGTACACCCCCCCCCCCACTAGATTCAGAACCTAAACAAATTAATAAGACTTCAAATTATCCAGAAGCCAAAAATACTCCATTTCCATTCCAAAATCTCCCTTTTTCCACTTCAAAAAGCTCTATATTTGTCAAAAAGTACTACAAAGGGACAAAAGGCCCAATTTCCATTGCAAAATCTCCCCGTTGTCACTTCAACGGGACAAAAGAAACCCAATTTCAATTGCAAAACCTCTCCTTTCCACAAATCAAGCAAAACCCAGAACCCAAAATCACTTCTGTTAGAATAACCATATATATGACTCAAATATCATATTACTATATTATATAGCATATGAGAGTAATGGTTATTCTCATGAAGTTTTGGATAGTTATCCACATTTAGTTATGAGTGGTTATCATGGAATTACCAGATAGTTTTGAAAACTATTATAACTCACTTAATAGAAGCGGTTATATAAAAAAGAGTTCTTGCCTACACAATTAACAAGAGAAGACACAAATAAGACTTGTGAATTAAGTTGGTTTTTCTATCCATCAAGAAAACTCAAAAAGAAACGGAGTCGGCAAGAAAGAACAATGGAATCGGTTTATTCTTGTTCTTCAAATTATGGTATCAAGATATATTTCTCTAGACTCATGTTGGTATGTACATGAGATTATAATATTATGAATCATGCCATATAGATTAAAAATATATAAATTATATGTTAATTTCTTACAATTGGTATCAGAGCCCAATGATTTGGTTTTGGCCAAATTCC
Source organism: Agapanthus africanus (assembly GCA_030015575.1). Taxonomy (NCBI): domain Eukaryota; kingdom Viridiplantae; phylum Streptophyta; class Magnoliopsida; order Asparagales; family Amaryllidaceae; genus Agapanthus; species Agapanthus africanus. The sequence goes on from CM057340.1 coordinate 765,530,638, forward strand.
GATCAAAATCCCATTCTCCATCGACTTATAAGAAAATAGGGTTTTTTCCTTCTTTCTCTTCGAATTTTTCGGTGATGGCGTCATGGTGACTTGAAGTGGCCGGCCTCCGGCATCATGCTTCCGATGTCGCCGGAGATTTCCGTCGCGGGCATAGGTGGCGATGACATCGAGAAAGAGAAGAACCCATCAAGTTTTTAATGGGTTCGTTGAGGCTATCAAACTCTAATAAAGGGAGAAAAGGAAAATTATTAAAAGGCCCTTGAAAATTATTTGGGTTGTTATTTAATTTTCCATTTATTTTATAACCATATTTCTCTTGTTAAGCCTATGTAATAATGGTGTTTTGAAACTTGTATATACTATTAGCAAGGAAAAGATAGCTCTACTTCTTGATTGTTGGTTTCAACCATTTTCTTGAGAAATTAGCGTTCTAAATCCTTGTATTTTGTTATGATATTTTTTGTTGTAAATTTTAAAATTGATTATGCTCTACTCTACTTAAGATTGGCTTTTATACTTTACTCAATAGAGACTAGCCTATAATTAATTTATTATGTTTATTGATCTTTATGTATATTCAAATTTGTTTGAATATTCCATCATCTTTCATTTCCTTGATCAATATCGACTTGTGGTTTAAATCCATTTTTTGAATTAGAGGCAAAATTGATTCATTTTATATTGGATAAAATATATTATTTAGTCAATTTTCGGATCTAAATTATTTATGCAAATTTTAGACTGTTTTGCAATTACTTAATCTTTTCTGTAATTACAGAATGTAATCTTCTTAATTATTTGGATTTGTTTGCAAAAAATCTGAATAAAAACTGAATCCAAAGGTCTTACTGTAAATGTTACAGTAAATTTCAGTATTTACAAATCAGTCCAGAATATTTGTTTTGCAAATTTCAGGAGGCTGTTTTGTAACAACCTAAGTTCATTATGCAAGATTATTGTTTTATGCCTATTTTTAATAGTTCTTTCATAGAAGTTTGGATGAAAATAATTCATATAACTTCCTTATCATATTATAATCATGTTAGAGTTATCCTATATGGAAATTATATGGATTATATATGATATTTGGTGAATTTTATGAATTGCAAATTATATAAGATATACTTATTCATTTTTGATGATCCAACATTCGTTGGAAATTATTTCTCGTGCTAAACACATATTGTCGATTTATACTATCATGTACCAAATATAAATATTGTGTTTATGAACATGTGTTGTTTCATCATATATATTTAAAATTATGGATTAAAATTTAAATGTCATTCACAACTAAATTATCATATGAGTTAAGAGTAGCCACGGCATTCTAATTCATGTGACAATTTTCTTCATTTCATGTTAGTAGTTTTTTTTTGTATTTAGACGACATCTAATATTGCAATTATTTTCATTCAGATAATTACTTGGCCCCACAGGAAAGTGATTATTTATGTGATTCGATTGGAATAAGATAGCTTAAAGAAATATTAGAATAGAAGTTTCTTATGCCCACATGAAAAGAAATTGTCTATCTGATATTACATTCCTGGTGTTATTATGCAGAGTTCTTTTAATTGGATTAAAATGGCTTAAAGAATGTTAGAACAGAGATTTCTTATGCCCACAGGAAAAGAGATTTCTATTTTGGTATTAAATTACCAATCTTAATATATTGTAATTAGTAGATTTATGCATTTAGCAATCTCTACCCACATGAGGGTTGAATTTAGTAATAAAGTAGACATTGGTATATTTTAATATACTCAGGATATCATAGCAATGATGTGTATATTGACTTGATTATAAAGTTATTCTACTTGTAATCCTTGCATATGTATCCAATGACAAATTTAAGAATTTTGAGTTCGGTGGAAGTAAATTTTCTAGTACGTAAAGTTTGAGAAATTATTTTACTTTCTTAAGAACATAAAGGATAAAGGTAAAGTGGACGACTCCCGTTATTAACTCGTAAAATTTAGTTTGTCCAAAATATGGATATTTGGATGGGACATTGGAAATAAAGATATTTTTAATCATAAGAAAGAATTAAATGAGGCTATAAGAGATTTAATTAAAACGACTCATGATTAAGAATGTATGTTTAAAGGTATATAATGGAATACATTTATATATTGCTACGAGGCTTTCACAAGTATTGTGGTTGAGAAATTTGTCATAAGGTTTAAAAAAATTGACACATATTAAAGGCTTTACTATCTATTATGACAAATCTTAGTTTGCCAACAATAAGATATAAAATGTCAATTAAAGGCATATCGACATAAGATTATAGAGCACATTTGGTTTTTAGCACATAAAGATGGAGTCTAATTATTGACCCATTGGCTAAATTATTATGTGTCATTCTATTTACGGGCCATGAAAGAATATGAGACTCATAAAGATTCAAGTGTTGTGTATCATTTTCCTAAAATCTATATATAATTTTATGTCTGGACATTTGGATGTTGTTAGTGATATTATACATGACTAATAAAATGTACACATTATTCTTCGGTTATATGATTTTTTGCTACTGAAGCAATTTAAAGTGGGACTCTGAATAATTATAATAATTATTTGTAAGGCTATCTGTATATGCATATGAAGTTTCTTAAAAATAAATTAATTGCTCATTAAAGTGTAACTATTTAATTGGCCATAAAGTATAGTTACAAAGATGATATATGATTAAGAAATTAATATGATATTTTAAGTCAAGTGGGAGAATGTTAGAATAACCATATATGTGACTCAAATATCCTATTACCATATTATATAGCATATGAGAGTAATATTTGTGATGGTTATTCTCATGAAGTTTTGAATGTTTATCCAAATTTAGTTATGAGTGGTTATCATGGAACCACCAGATAGTTTTGAAAACTACCATAACTCTCTTGATGGAAAGCGTTATATAAAAAGAGTCTTTGCCTACACAATTAACAAGAGAAGACATAGATAAGACTTGTGAATTAAGTTGGTTTTTCTATACATCAAGAAAACTCTAAAGGAAATGGAGTAAGCAAGAAAGAACAATGGAATCGGTTTATTCTTATTCTTTAAATCATGGTATCGAGGTAGGTATGTTTTTCTGGACTCATGTTGACATGTACATGAGATTATAATATCATGAATCATGCCATATAGATAAAGAAATATAAATTATATGTTAATTTCTTACAAATCAAGCAAAACCCAGAACCCAAAATCACTTCAACTACTCTAAATTTATCACAAAAAAAGGGTGCAAAACTTACTTCCCCCACCCCCCAATTTCACAAAAAAACAAGGAACGAACCTGCAATGGAGTCGTTTTGGGCAGTGATGATGTTAGAGAATCCACTGACCTTGTGCATCTGTGCATCTGACGGCGGCTGTTTTGGGCAGCTGCTCGCAGATGGCGGCGTACTCGGAGATCTGACGGCGTAGGACCTCCAGCTGCTCGTCCGTCATCACCTTCACGTAAAAAAAACCCTCGCTCATGTTGACGGCGTTATCTTTAACGAAGAAGCAACCACCCCTTTGGGTCTCCATCCTCCCTCGTCAATCACCTCACTCTCTCTCTCTCTCCCTCTCAATTCAAAGAGAAAAGGAAAGAAAGGGAAGAAGACTCTTTGTTTGTCAAAGGGAGAAAATTAGGAAATAAAAAGTAAAATAAATTAATTGGTGAGGTACGGTTGGGAAAAACTGCTATGCAATCCAAGCCAATTGCAATACCTTGGAAGATTTCTCTTACACAAAATCCGAAGCTAAGGTTTGCAAGTGGCTTGCACCGTGCAAGCCTTTGCATACTAGTTTTTCCGGTACGGATGCATGGTTCCAATTCCAAGGGGAAGTGCCCGCAAATTAAGTCTTTCGGGGGGCAATTTAACGAGTCTGGGTGCGTGTTTGTCTTGGATGCTTGTGTGCAGGACATGGTTGGATCATACTAGCTTTGGAAAAAGAAAAGAAAAAACATTGCCATGCATTAAATAAGGGCTCCAGGGCAAGGACTAATATACCAAAACATATTAATTAATCTGTAGGGAAATCACGGGAGAAAAAGTGTTTGGACAAAGAAACGGCAGAAGAGTGACTGCAATTATCAAATAATAGCATGGGTGCTCTCCTTCCATCTTGGCCACACACCAGCACGTATGATACACCAATATCAAAGGACTCCCTGTTTCACACAAATCTCGGCCGTTCATTGATTAGTCCAAAAAATTGTGTTTACCATAATCAGAAACGGCGTCGTTTTGCAGCTAGCCGGTGAATACGGGTCGATCCGCAGAGATGTGTAAATTTCTGTTTTTGTGTTTTCACGAGTTGATTCCGTTGGTTGTTTGGTTTTTTGTCGATTGATTTAAAAACTAATTTATATGATATGAAAGAACTCGTTAGGGTTAGGTCTAAGGTAGGGTTGATGAGATCAATACTGTCACCTCTTTCAATACCGTTTGATTAAAGCTTTTTAGGAAATCACAACAATTATTAGCAAAGGGGATTAGGATGATCGGGAAGAAACGAAGTTTCTTCCTCTAGATCCTTGTCCGTCCTTTCCTATTAATTGCTGTGATCTTCATGGACGTCATGTACGTCCGGCCTTTTATACTACGGTTCACCGTTACCTCGTAGGTAGGGTGCCGTAGGGGGCGGATCATACATGCGTGCATGAAGTTCTTGTTTTGAAAATGTGTTGGCATTGAAGGAGGTGAGAGATATCCATCTCTCACTCCCTCCCTTATTCCTAACCCTAACGAGCGAGGATTTTACTCTCTCATTAGGGAATTATCTAAAAACGACATTTTGTTGTTATGTTTTAAAGTGTTTGTTCAGATCTTGTGTTATAACTTACTGCAGATTAAAAATAGCTAAACTAGTTAACTAGGGCAAGTAATAAAATTAGAACTAAAGCAGGAATAAAAAGAATTAAAACTTACAAGGAAGTGATGCTCTAGATCTCCCAACAAATCTGATTTTTATTGATTGAAAAGAGGCATCACATTTTACAGATTTTGAGTACAATTTATAAGCAAACAGTGAAGCTAGGGTTACAGACTCTCGTAGATATGAAATTACAGATTTGCCCCCTAAAAATCCCAACATCTGCACCGACACACCGACAGGGAAAATTTCCACCGACACGGGCCTAATATGGCCGCGGAACCGCGGCAATGGAGAGCTTGGGCCGTGGTTCCGCGGCCCTTTGGTGGGCTTGGCTCACCATCTTTCTGGGCTTGGTTTGGCTTTTCTTGGGCTTCCTATTTTCATACTTCTTTTCTCTGTTGGGCTTTTTAGTCTTCTCCAGATCCTTAGTGAAAACTTGTAAGGATCTTTTGACCGTTTCACTTTCGTCTTTTGGATCTTGCACTGTTCTTCGTCTCGGCTTGAGTAAGATCCGTCTGCTTGTTGGTCAAAAGTCCCTTTTCTGTAGCATCTTTCGTCTTTTTCACTGTATTTGCTCGAAGAGACTGTATCCTGTAACATGCAACAAACGAGCGTCAAAAGTACCTGTTTACTTATAAAATGCATAAAAGTGGGGCGTATGAATTGCAATATTATGATAAGAACATTCATCTCAATTTTAAATGAATCTGGAATGTTAAGGATAATAGCATGGATACTGTTATCTTCATAATAGCGAGCACTCTGAATCCGAAAGAAACGGTGTGCGGGGAGGAAGAAAGAAAAATGGAGGGAAAGGAAAGTTGTTGGATTGACCCTGTAGTGCCTCTTGTGTGACTTTGAGGTCATGCCACTCAAAAGCCTCTCCTTAGTCCTATTCACACGGTTTTTCATGGGGAAAAAAAGTCTGAAAAGGTAATTAAGGATTTGTTTTTTAATCTTTTCTTCATTTTTTTATTGTCTTCGTATGCCATTTGAGAGCAAACAAGCCTCTACTGTAGAAGCGAGGTTCTGCAACTGCCTTTCTTTGTTATAATCCGGTTTATTGGGAAACTTTGCGTTCCCGATTAGAGTTGTTTATAGCCTGAAGCAGTGGTGCATGACTACTTGGGTTTGAGTCCAACTTAAATACCGGTGTGTAAGTTGAGTCGGGTCGAGGTTTGTGTTGACTTTACCGGGAGTTACACTGTTGGGTATAGGTGCCCTCAAAGCAATTATTGTAATTAAAGGAGCATCTATACAAGAGAACAATCTTACTCGAGATGATAGTATGTACCTGGTTTGTCTTTATCTTTCATGTGATGCGTTTTATTCATCATCACATATCGTATAGACATGAGATAAAACCCTTAAGATTTTGCTTGACTGTCAGGACGATGATGGAGATCATAATAGTGGAACCTGGGAAGTCGATAAGCACGTCCTTAAATGTCCTTAGTCGTACGAATATCAAGATTGGGAATCAGTACTACAGTTTAGGCTAGTGTGTATGTTTTTTGACCCGGTTGGAGGGCGATAGCTGATCCTATAGTTATTGGTATTTAACACCGAGGATTGTATACATATGCTTATAGGATGAGTTACACTGGACGGACTCACCGAAAACTCCTACTTGGTTATATACCAATGTCAAATAGCAGTTCTCTGGTGACATGAGTACAGGGTAATCTCTAGGACCTAAGATCGCCATAGTGCCACTATACTTAGACTTCTACCTTACCACGGCTTAGAGAAGTCGTGCAAACATGTTTTTGTTGGGTATAATCCCGAAGAACGTGGAGGCAGTGAGCGGTCAAGAGGATTCGTCTCTCCCGGTATAAGGAGTTGATGTCGCGCTGTGCAGAACATGAATACAACCACAAGTTGGTGGCCACCGTAATAGAGATAAACTGATAAGTGTTATCAGTTGTATCTCCGGATGGTTATGATTCCTTTGTTGCACGACTTTTCGAGTTATTGGGATCTGACAGATTCCAAACTCTAGACCTGATATGCGATACTCTTAAACGAAGAGACCGGACTGTACACCGATATCACTGATAGATTTTGCAGGGTTCAGATGAGCTTGCTCGTTGACCTTCTTTCGATCAATATCTGGGTAATCGCTAACGTGCTTGTGGGCTATGAATATGATCCTAATCCACTGCCAACGTATTGTCGAGTTTTTAGAGTCTCACACAGAACTTTCCCAGCACAGACGAAATGATATAGGGCACATATGAGGATACGTGCAAGAGTTCGATTAAGTACGTATATGTACACGTATTATAATCGGGTGTTTAATGATATTAGCCGGTATATATATGATATAACCGGATTATTAAATCAAGTGTTGATTTAATAATTAAATGTATATTTATATATTGATATATTAACTAATATCATACTCACTTTATTTTTCCTTCTCTTTATATATTATTTATATATGATATAAATAATATATATATATATATATATATATATATCATTTGTCATGGTTATATATACACATTATATGTGTACATAAGAATCACATAGAATTCAAAGATAAGGATTAAACATTTTTGCTCATTTAAATAAATAAATCAATGAGTCATTTTGATGATGCTCAGAAGTGGGAATTCCCCAGATCATGACACGTAGCAGATGACGTGTCCCGAAGACTACGGAGCTGGAGTAAATATGATGCTTTGGGGACGTATCTCGGGACCTCGTCTCCGAGGACACACCCGACCTATCAGAGACCTCCCTAAGTATCTTCCATACTTACCTAGCAAGCGACCAATAGCTCGTCTCCGAGCCTCCTGACATGCCGAGCTTCCTCGGCCCCCCGGCTCGTCTCCGAGAATCCTGGCATGCCGAGCTTCCTCGGCCTCCCGATCAACCGAGAACGCAGAGCTCAAGCGCCTCAGCAACAACTCCGCGTATCTCGTAAAGGCGAGATATCTTCCGCCCTACACTCCGCATCCCACGCAGGCTCGTTCCCCCATTAATGAGCGAGTCCCGCCATTAACACGGGCGTAACGTAAAGTCGTAGCCGATGGCGAGGATCTCGCACCGGCTCGCTCCACACGACCCCTATATAAACCCCTCTCTCAGACGACTCAGGTAACACAATCTTAATAACAATAAGCCGCTACTCTACTCAAATTCCTCGGTTAACTTGATCGTCGGAGGGTCCTGTGGTGGTCACCCACCCCAGGACTTCTTTGCTGGTAGCTCGGCTTCCACCTCAAACTCAACCCATTGAGACCCACACGCTCAAGAGGACAGCCTCTAAATCAAATCTCAGCCGTCCAAGACCGTCATCGCAGGATCGATGGAGGACAGCATCTGAAGGAGCCGAAGCTCCATCAGTTGATGCCGTCTGTGGGAACATTTCATAAACTTCTCCACCCATAAAGTTGATCTTCCGCCCTCGACCCGATGGCGAGCGATAATCGTGACGATCCAAATACGAGCGGCCACAACGGAGGTAGGACCAGCTCGTCTCCCCCTCCTAACGTCATCAACGCCCTATCCGCTCGGATAGACAGTCTCCCATTGCTGGTGGATGCTCTCGTCCGCGTTCAAGCAGCGGGCCCTACCCACCAAACCGCGGTTCCCCCTCCCCGGGATAACAATGCCCGTAGAAGGACAGATGACCATGCTCAGGCCCTCAATCACGCTCACCTCAGCGTCACCGAGCGCCGGCGTGCCAACTCTGGCAACCACGACCCTCGTGCGGCGAATGATTCCATGACCCGCTGAGCGCCGGACAGCTCCACACCCCGATCTCAGGAGAGACTAGGTCGTCACTCCAACACTCGCCGCGCGCTCATACCGCCTTAGGAGATGTCGGTCAGCTCGCCTGCTTCCAGGCACAACCGACACCCCCACTCCCGCCGTGGCCGCGCATGTGGAGAACGTCGGGACTACTCAAGAAGAGCCACGCCCGAGGATTTGAGAAATCTGATAGAGCGGAATCGAAGCCGCTTCGTCGCGCCGACCCGGAGCGGGGGTAGCCACCACTCCGACTGTGCTGAACCTCGGGGTACCACCACCGGCTCGCAGCCCTCGAAAATAAAATCGAAGGCATACGATGAGATGGCCAAAAGTCCGAAGAAGAGGCCCGATATTCCGCCGATTCACTCACAAAACCCTTTACAGAAGAGCTGTTGGCCGAGCATGTCTCGTCCAAGAACAAGCCGCCCAAAGTGACCCTCTTCGACGGTAAATCCAACCCAAAGGACCACTTGGATGCATTTACGGCGGGCATGAGCTTCCAAGATAACTCGGATGCGGCCCAATGCCGGGCTTTCCCCACTACGCTAATCCGGGCCGGCCGGGACTGGTTCTGAGGGCTTGCGCCGTGCTCCATCTCCACC